>OX421488.1:6983371-8467682 GCA_949126895.1 Eilema caniola | reverse complement strand
GAAATCCAAGACATTGATTAAAGGTTTTGCGCAATTTCGTGCACGGTGATAAGTACCCACCCTGCCGAAATTTGTGACAAATTTGTGCCATCAAAGTCCAGTCCATTTCTTTCTTTCTTACACCTTAATCTAGGTGTTTTTCTAGATGACAGCACTTGCTCCCATAAAAGCCCAAATAAAACATAATGGAAAGGAGGAGAGCCGACCACGGGCGCAAAAGATGCAACCGTGGTTGACGCTCTGATGATGATGCAGATGACTTACCAGCTGTTATAAAACCATTGGCTAGTGCGAAGGCCAGTCGGCCGCCTCCAATGAAACCAATCTTCATGACTTCACTTAATGATACTGCAACAAACGTAAATTACTTAGATTAGATTAGATTAGATAAGACTAAGGGCTGTCCTTTAATCACGTGATGTTATTTTAACAATTTTTAACCCCTTTTTTATTTACTTTTTATTTTACGTGCGGGAAAGCCCCACGGATACCCACCCCTCCGGAGCCGAAGGGGGAGGTTATATCGGACTCGAACCGACTAAACCGCACGCCGTCTCTGGGTCGTAGTGCTAGGCCAAAGGTGAGGTTGTCATCCGACATATCCCTCGCACCCCGGCTGACCCAGGGCCATCCCTCTCGGTCTGGCCCTCCTCGGAAGGGGAGCACCACGCGGTCCCCGACTCAACCCCGGTGTGGGGAGGCGCGCACCGTCCTACGCGCCGCCGTGGCCTGCTTCTGCTAGGGTGACGGGCGGCTCCACCCGTCACCCTCAGGCCCGCGCTCATAGGGGGCGGAGACTCCCCCATGATATGCGCTGAGGTTTTAGATTACCGCTCCCCCGTTACCCAAAATGACTTGTATTTTTTGGTTTACTTTTGTTTGACAAAAACCGTATGACAAACGATCATTTTACAAACAACGTTTGAAAAACTAATGATTTGACAAACTTTCATTTCACAAACATATTACTTCGAAAATAATCATTTGATAAATGAAGATTATGCAAATGTATCGCTTAGAAAATATTTCAATTGTTATAATTTTATTTTAAAAATGTTCACTTTACAAAATTAAGTTAGTTAACAAACAGACAATAATATTATCAAACGTTGTTTGTCAAATGAAGATTTATTTTTGGTTTTTGTCAAATGATTGGATACCGTATTTTTTGGTATAAGCAATTGAAAAAAATAGGATTCACTTTTCCTTATCCTTTGTAAAATACGTACATACATTTTATACATACAAACACCCAGATAAAGCAAATATTCATACAGATTCTTGCAAACAAATATTAATTTTGAGTGAACCTCGAACCCGCGCCCCTGTTGTAGCATGCAGTCGAACGTTCTACCGCTATGCCATAAAGGCTTTTAATTAGACGTATGCAATACCACTGGCACCACACTCGGAAGTGGAACGACGTCAGTCCATAGAGTTATTTAGAAAAGAAAAGTTATATGCTATTGTTAGTAATTTATATTATATTTTAAAATTGAAAACTTAGATTATTCATATGTAATTTAAAAGTTTTAAACCGTCTTTGGGTCGTAGTGCTAAGCCGAAGGTGAGGTTATCGTGCGACATATCCCTCGCACCCAGACCCAGGGCCATCCCTCTCGGCCTGGCCCTCCTCGGGAGGGGGCCTGCTTGCCCGCGCTCATGGGGGGCGGAGGTCGGTCTATGCCCTCCGACGCCCGAGCCACCTGCGAGGGCGGGCAGCGATGTCAGCGATGACCCGCTCTGCTGTCTCCATGACCTGCTCGCAGAAGAAGGCGCTGGCCGCCCACGCATCCGCGCAGCGGACCATCGCCGCGAGTAGGGTGAAAAGCGTGAGCACTCTCACCCCCAAGGCCGCCACAAGCTCCCGCCTCGGCGTCTCAAACGCCGAGCACTCGGTGAGCGTGTGCAGCCCCGAGTCCACGCTGACGTCACAGTGATGGCACTCGGGCATTGGCTCTATGCCCATCAGATGCAGATATCGCCCGAAGCTACCGTGTCCGGTGATGATCTGCGTCTGACGGTACGAGAGGCTACCGTGAGGCCTCTCTAGCCACTCTGATGAGGGGTCTTACCGCGCGTGGTTGCCCAAGTCGTCTATGGCCTCTCGGCCACCATGTCCCGGTGAAGCCGGGATTTCTCGGCCCGAATATGCTCGGACATTTATTTATAATGCTACGGTCACACGCGCGCCGTCCGGGACGGGCTGCCCGGGACGGGCTGCATGCCGCGCAGCCCGCCGTGCAGCCCGCCGGGCTGCGCGGCATGCAGCCCGTCCCGGGCCGGCGGACGTTCAAGCTGTTCACACGCACGACGTCGTGTCAGTCAGTGCCAGAATGGCGAGCAGCGAGGATCTCGGTGTTGTTGCTGCCATATCCTTTGGCTTACCTTATTTTTATTGGAAAAAGAAACAAAATTATTATTCCGCCATGTTGTAATCTCCAATGGTAGCGACTTTCTTAGCAACGTTGAATGAAGATCCACTCGTCGTGAAAGCGCGGGAGAGACTAACTGCCCGCGCGCGTGTAAACAGTAACCGGGCGCCCGCACATTCATCCTTTGAACTTTGCCAAAAAACCGACACTTGCCCGATTCGCGGCATTCACGTTCACAGGCGCATTCACGGGCTCGGGCGTACCGTTTACACGCTCGCGAATGTGAATGTGCACGTTGAATGTAGAGTTGAACGCGCGCGTGTGAACCTACCATGACACAGTGCCGTACCTAAACTATAATGTATATGATAAATAACAGATTTTGCAAATATGTTTCGAGCATAGCCTAGTGGTATGGGCAATGGACTGCTGAGATGAGGTCTCGGGTTCGATCCCAGGTTTTACCAAGGCACACACCAATAACTTTTCGTTGCTTTTCGAAGTTATGTGTGTATTTATTTATCGCAGGTTTATAAGTGCCCGGTTAATGGCAATAGGCTCGCCCACCTATTACATTGGGGCCTAAACATAAACTGGCGAAATGTGGGTGCTAGCACCTCTGCCTACCCCTTCGGGGATACAGGCGTGCGTTTATGTATGTATGCATTAATTAGGTACCTACTATTTTTTTGTGAAAACGTGTCCATCTAACTGTCCAACGCACAGAAAATCTTTATGTAATGATAACCATCTTAATAATTTTAATAAAATACTGTAAACAGCTAAATTAAGGCCCGATAACCCCCTAAGAGTCAACTTATGTCACGAAACAAACAAATATTTATCTTCCAATTTTCCTATCTTAACACTAGTTTTGCCCGCGACTTCGTCCGCGCGGAGCTAGCTATTTCTGCCTTTTAATTGTTATCTTTCTGAACCTAAGCCTAACTTACAGTAAACCAACACTTTCGTTAACTGAAGGAGGCTGCCACGTTCCCTTTATTAATGTCAAATTGTCAATAGACAGCCTCTGTGGCGTAGCGGTAGTAAATGTGGCGCTACGCAGGAGGTGCGGGTTCGATCACAGCTCAGTGCAAATATTTGTATGCATGGATATAGGTATTTGCAATGGTCTGGTTGTTCCACGGAGAGCGCGTTAAGCCATCTGTCCCGGTTGCCATTCGAACATCTATGGCAGTCTTTACGGGTAGTTGGAGCCTTAAAAAGTCTAACAACTGGTCTAGCGGCAACGCTTCGATATCGCCTTTAGGTTGTAGAGGTCAGATGGCAGCCGCTTCACAAAAAATATCGATGTTCAGCCAAATCCGCAGTAAGACTGGTAAAGCGGACCCCACACTCCAAACTGAAAGCTTCGGATGCGACTGGGATTAACGCTAGGATGAAGAAGAATGTCAAATTGTGGTCTTTTCATCATTTGACTGTGACAACCGTAAAGTGAGGGTGACGAGTGGAGCCGCTCGTCACCCTAGCAGAAGCAGGCCACGGCGGCGGCGCGCATCGTAGGACGATGCGCGCCCCCCCCCCATACCGGGGGCGAGTCGGGGACCGCGTGGTCCCCCCTCCCGAGGAGGGCCAGACCGAGAGGAATGGCCCTGGGTCAGCCGGGGTGCGAGGGATATGTCAAAAGACAACCTCACCTCCGGCCTAGCACATCGACCCACAGACGGCGTGCGGTTTAGTCGGTTCGAGTCCGACATAACCTACCCCTCCGGCTCCGGAGGGGTGGGTATCCGAGGGGATTTGCCGCACGTAAAAAAAAAAAAAAAAAAAAAACAACCGTAAAGTTCCCATTTTCGCTATTTGCCAAAATCTATCGGTTTTAGTATACGCATTATGAAATTAGCTGTCTACCATTGATAGGCCCATCAAAATCGGCAAAATTCATGACGAAATATGAGTCTATTTTAGTCTTTTACGTGAAATTAAATCAAATGCGACAAAAAAAATGTTTTTTTTTTGCTATTTATTTTGCTGACTGTAAGATTTTGCCCAAAATCAATTAATGCAGTTAAGACTTTTAAGTTATGGATAGTCTTCCAGGAAGGTTTTGCTGTAGCTATAACGGTTAAGTTACCTAGCTCTTATTACCCTACGTCTCAAAAATACTAAAAAAAAACATCTCGGAATTATGGGCACTGAGGTGAGCAATGAGGAATAAGATGATGATGAATTGTTTCACACGAAAAGCAAAAATACTCAAGGTAACCATAATTTGCACCCCCAGGGAAATAAAGGCGTAAGTTGAAAACGTTTACGAGCTAAAAAGGGGTAAGTACTTCTACTTTGACGAAACCAATGTTCTCTTTGATATTCTTCATATATTACATCAGAATATTACGAAAATAATTGTCCAAAATTAGACAAAAAAAACATTACTTTAGCTTTTTTTTAAGCTTTTCCCAAAATCAATTAATGCAGTTGAGAATATCTTAACTTATGGATAGAATCATAATGCAACGTCTCAAAAATACCAAAAAAACAAATCTCGGAATTACGGGCACCGAGGTGATAGTCTCGGATGCAATGAGGAATAATATGATGATGAATTATTTCAAACAAAAAGCAAAAAACTCAAGGTCATTATAATTTTCACCCCCAGGGAAATAAAGGCGTAAGTTTGAAAAGGCACAGAATAGATAATAGTACTAGACAGGGGCGCAAAAAAGGGGTAAGTACTTCTACTTTAACGAAACCAATGTTTTCTTTGGTATAAAGCACTATAAACTCTTCATTTAACATCAGAATATTGCGAAAAAAATTGTCCGTATGTATCTTTACATGTACTATTCGAAACGGCAAGAAAAAAATCATGTATTTGTACTTACGCCTTTAGTTCCCTGTGAGTGAGAATTTGAAGCTGCAAAAAGAGGCACACGTCACTTCACGCCGGCGTACATCACAGACTGAAGAGTTACATTGAAATAAAGTGAAGTAACTCTTAACTGAGGTTATGAGTAATGTTATCAGTGTTATCTCTTGGCAAGATAACAGTGATCAATACTAGTAAGTGATCACTTGTTAGTTTATCAGTTATTTTTACTTAATACGGTTTCTATTAACAATAGTAGTTACTGTTCCCCAATGTCAGTAAGCATATCTGAGGTAAGCATACATACCTTTAAGGAATCAAGAAATGCGCGCCCGAAAGAAGGCAGTCGCCAGTTCTCATATCCCAAGATTCGGCCTGATAAGATGGTTGGTACGGCCATAGGAATAGATGGGAAAATAGATATCCTACCTTTTTTTTATACCACTGAGTTGGCAAACAAGCACACGGCCCACCTGATGGAAAGTGGTTACCGTGGCCTAATGGACGTGTGCAACACCAGGGGAGTCACACTCGTGGTGCCGATCCTGTGTACGAAGAGTTTCTGTGCCGTCAGTGTAGAAGACAAAGCAGGAATAGCCCTTGGTCTTCCCACTGACAGTACAAAAACTCTCTGGTGAGCTCTGGCTACCCTACTCACCGCCGGGAACACAACACGAGGTTATTATTGCGCGATATTCTATAGGGCGGAGGTACTTCCCCAGTCGGACTGCTCAATTGGACGGATATACCGTCGTGTCCTACCCTCGTTTTAAGTAACTGTTCTAATAGCAACCTGTTTGATTCATCGTCTCCGGGCACCCAAAGTTATGTCACTTGTAGATTCGGCATTATCGATACGAATAGTGAAGAAAATATACAAAAGTCCAGCTATTACGGGTATTCTTGGTAATACATTGCTAAGGTAGGGATATTATTTTATTTATTAAAAATTAGATGCAAAATTTGTTGTCACATTGTCTGTAATGTTGACGTTAGAAGCATAGATTAATTAGATTAGAAGGAAAAGCGGCACCAATAGTCTTTGGTAGTGATTATACTCTCTTTTGTCAAACTTGACTATGTACAGTCGAGCAAAAACGTGTTAATATAACATTATTAATAAAAAATATAGATGGACAGAAAAGTATCGGACGTAGGTTTTCGAATCGAGGGTTAGGTGGGATAGGGGGTCATATGGCAGTCGCTCTCGTAAAGCACACCAAACTAATATAGTCAGCGGATCCAGGCTTTAAAGTGAAAGTTTTGAATATTAACAGGATTGGCGTTCAAATGAGGAAAAAGATTAAATTCCTGAAGGATGGTTGTGTGAGAAAAATGCTCAAAAGTACGGACACAGTTATTTACGAAAACTGGCACTGTCATTTACATACATACACACAGTCACGCCTTTTTCCCAGAAGGGTAGGCAGAGACTACAGTTTTCCACTTGCCACGATCCTGGCATTCAACTTTCGCTTTTTCTACTTCCATAATAATCGTTTTCATACATGCTCGCCGGTTTCGGGTACCTACTCTTGACATGTTCTTTCTTTAAAATGCTTTCGATCTGATTGACATACAGCACTGTCATTTACGAAATTTAAATTAAGAACACCTGGAATGACGTCACAAGTAATTTTCCGTTACAACCGAATTCAAGTGTCATCATCAATTTATATTTGTTTATAGTCTTATCATACATTCAATATTTATTTAAGTAATCTGTAACTCTATAAATACTTACACCATTATCAAGATAACATACCATAAAATGACGCCTAACTAGTTATTGAGAGAAGCGCTTGCAAGTGAGAGAGGATGACCATTTTTTATGGGAATTGAGCAGACACCCCTTATGGTAAATACAGCAGTTGAGATAGTGGCCAAACGGAGCCTATCACAAGAAAAGACGGGTTGCACTCCGGGAGTGCCGGCAAAAGTGAAAACATTTTCTTTCTTTCTTTCGTTATATACAGAGAAAAAGATAAAAAGGACATATCATACCATACCATACCTATAATATAGAGCCAATCATAGAACCTATCACTAATTTTCTGTCAGAAGAAATTAATGAATTACAAAAAGAAAAAATAATCACGAAAAGTAATACCTAAATTACAAAAAGAAAAAATAATCACAAAAAGTGTCAGAAGCCCAGGTTCGAACCCGGTACTATTTGAAACTATAAGAACTTACAGTCAAAGCGCTTACCGCTAAGCTACGAAGCTTCTTAACGTACCTAACAAAATAAACAATCTGTAGGTAATGTTGTATGACGTCAGTCGTCGCTTACGGTTCAAAGGTCAAGTGATCCTGACTCAAATTTAACACTTTTTAGCCATCCAATGCCGCTAAAGAAGTTTTCACTTCAAAAAACTCAACACTGAAAGTGTCTTTCCCCTGTGTTCTATCTCTGAACCAAATTCCATTGAAATCCGTAAAGTTGTTCTGGTACAAAACATCCATTCATATGATTCTGTAGTAACTAGGTACCAACTATTATTTAAAAGGGAATCTGCAGAGGTTAACTACCCAATTTATCTATAATAACATATTCATTGTATGATTATATGCCAACACTGGAGCCACTTAAAACTCATTTAATAAGTAATTGTCTCGTCACACAGATCGGACCTTGGTCTCCGTTCTAATAATAATAATTCATTGTGTATATACTGTGCACTGAAACTACTGACGTATCAAGTACTCGCGAGATGCACCATGTATCGATTTACTTATTTATGTACTTTATACAATATAAATGTATGTCAGATTGTGGTAAATAAAACGTCCTTTACATAGATTATAATCTAATCTGGTTAGTTGTCATCACTACGAATAATGTAGTATCATCACCACTACATAGTTTGAAACAAAGTCGCTTTCTCTGTCCCTATATCCCTTTGTATGCTTAAATCTTAAAAACTACGCTACGGATTTTGATGCGATTTTTTTGTGATTCAAGGGGAAGGTTTATATGTATAATAGGTACATGTTTAATATAGTAGAGGGTGCAGCGGGAACGGAATCTGACGCCACGCGAGCGGAAAAATATTGGCGGTACGAAGTTCGCCGGGTCAGCTAGTATAGGTATGTAATATGTAAGTAATATCAATAAATATTTAATTACCCGGTAAATATCGAAGTTCAGCCAAAACCGCAATGGTAAAGCGGTCCCCAGACTCCCGAAGTTAAAGTTTCGGATGCGACTGAGATTGAAGTTAGGATGAAGAAGAAGAACTAACTGTCCGGGTCCTGGCTACACTCAGGAAAACTATGAAAAGTGCTGACTTCGATATTTTCCGAGAAACAACTGCCATAATCTGACTACCATAACCTTCTAGCGATATTGAAGTTGTAGTTAGAACTTTTTTTGAAGTGAAAACTTCTTTAGCGGCGTTGGATGGGTGTAAAATGTTAAGGAAGCGTCAGGATTAGTTGACCTTTGAACCGTAACCGACGACTGACGTCATACAAGATTAGGTACAGACTATCTATTTTGCGGGTTATTATAGATAGCGTCGTAGCTTAAACGGTAAGCACTTCGACTGTAAGTCCTTATAGTTTCAGATAGTATCGGGTTCAAACCACCTGGCCTTCAGGGATTTTTGTGATTGTTTTTTCTTATTATAATTTATTACTTTTGGTGATTTTTTTTTCTTTTTGTAATTTATTACTTTTTATGATTATTTTTTCTTTAATTTATTATTATTATTTCTGTAATTTATAATTTTTTGTGATTATTTTTTCTTTTCATAATTTATTAATTTCTTCTGACAGAAAATTAGCAGAAAATAAGTTATAGGTTCTATGATTAGCGCTATATTATAGGTATGGTATGGTATAGTATGTTCTTTTTTATCTTTTTCTATGTATATAACGAAGAAAGAAAAAAGTAAATGTTTTCACTTCTGCCGGCACTCCCAGAGCGCAACCCGTCTTTTTTTTTATACCACTGTGGTGTGGTGGCTGACAAACACACTGCCCACCTGATGGAAGGTGGTTACCGTGGCCCGTGGATATGTGCAACACCAGGGGAGTCACACTCGTGCTGCCGACCCTGTAAACACAGAGAGTGTCTGCGCCGTCAGCGTAGAAGACAAAGCAGGAATAACCTGTGGTCTTCCCACTGACAACAAAAAAACTCTCCAGTGAGCTCTGGCTACCCTACTAACCGCCGGGAACACAACACGAGATTATTATGGCCGCGGTATACTGTACTTCCCCAGACGGACTGCTCAATTGGACGCAAATACTGTCATGTCCTACCTCCTACTACCCGTAAATAATGTCACAGAAGTTAATACGATACCCGGGGACAGGTAGGACTATCGAAGAAAGAAGCAACTTGGCCCTCTTATCATCTGATTGTCCCTGACCCAATTATCTTGACTTAGGGTCACGTGTCATTCTCTTTCATATTGCCATGTTAAACGCCATCTCCTCTGGGATGTTGTTAAAGTTGGCTGGGCTCCGAAAGTCTATGAGGGGCCCCATATTTTCCTCTTAATCCTATCGTTATTCCCATTCGCATCCGAAGTTTTTACCTCCGAGTCCGGGATCCACTTTTTTCAGTCTAACTGTGGGTTTGGCTGATCTTCAATATTTTCCGTGAAGTGACTGCTATCTGACCTTCAAAACCCATTGGCAATATAGGTATTGCAGTTAGGTCAGTTGTTGGACATTTTAGGGCCCCAACTACCTGTAACGATTGCCATCAATCTTCAATGAAAACAATAGTACTATTCCATATTATTTATTAAATTCCTGACCGGTTTCGCCTTACGGCATTATCAAAGGTTAATACATGTTTTTTGGGGGTATCAGATGTCAATTGTTTCGAAAGTGTTTTCATTGAAGATGTGTAGCAAGTTCCACCAAGTGCTATCAATCAACAGTATAAGCATTGCCATCAATGTTCGTATGACAACTGCGACCGATGGCTTAACGTGCTCTCCGAGGCACAATTAGACCAATGCATACACTACATTTATGCATATACATATTTACACTGAGCGGGAATCGAAACTGCGCCTCTTGCGTAGCAGCCGCGTTCACTACCACTACGCCACCGAGGCTGTCTGCTTAGGGGTCACCTGTTCTATAAGCTACTAAAATATAGAATAAAATGTACTTACATCCAATCATGTTAAATATTCCCTTTTGGCTTTAAACTCGAACAAAAAATATAACTTTTACCACACTATCACTTGATATACGAGCTTAATACCACTCTATTGATTTATTTTTAAAATTTATGAATAAAACTAAATATTATTAAAATTTATAAACATTATAAGGCCGTGCTTGTTAGATGTCCATATGGCATGTGCATTTATTACTAAATACACACACTGTCCGTTTCTCTTCTAATATGAGCGATACGAAGTACAGACGCGGAAAATATCCTTCAATTAATAAATAGTAATTTATAGGTTTATTTTCTATTTTATCTTTCAATCGTAGTAACAACTGAAAAGATACTATTTTTGAGATGATTCCTTTTGTAACAATTATTACTGGTCGAAATAAACCCTACTTGTGGCAACAAAAACTAATAACGCACTGTTCAGTATTAGAAGAGTGTTCAGGCGATGCTATATCATAAAATACATATTAGTTTTACTTTGATTCCATTACATAATGACTTTGCCATTATTGCAAAAGTCATCAAGATTTAAACAATTTGTTAATGTAGGTACTGGTACTGGTACCTAATGTAACTATTTACTAATTATAACATTACCTAAAATCTCCTTCAATTAAATTGTGTACATTTTATGGTAGTAGGATATAAATTATCATTAGTTTGCTCTGTATTTAAAAAGGCAAATATTATATTGTGATTGTATTTTAAGTATGTTGATTACAAAAATAAATATTACCTGGCGGTATCTCACATATGCCTCCTATCTACGTAATTAAAGTACATAATATTAAACTATACATATAATACGTACTGGGTCAAAATTTCAAACTAAGCAACATGTAAGCAACTCTAACTCATGATAAAAAGGAACAAACTGGACCTCGATTCTACTAATTGACAACCCTGTCATGCCACAGACATTTCAAAAATGCTATTTATAAACTTTACAAGCATGATTTTAAAGTCTAAAATTAAATGGCATCCGCATCTTGTAGTGTGAATGAAAAAACGGAATTTCAGTGACAGTAGTGGTCAAACCGAAAATTCAGTCAGTCTTTATATTATTAAAAAATCGAACAAACTACGAAACATAGTAATAATAAAGTAAAACTAACACGTTAGTACGCGAGTGTAGACAGATAGTGAGCTATCTCATATCTGTGGTACCGGCCGGTACAGGACATGACTGAAATGACCGTATTGACTGACTTTGCCGCGATTAGGGTTACCAGGCGTCCGGATAAAGCCGAACATAGTTAGGCTTTTTAATTGCGTGTCCGGCCAAAATTAACGGCTACTGGCTTTCGTTTGTCTTGTAAAAAAGGTTGATTTTGTCATATCTATTAATACTGAGACACAAAATCTTCAATAATGTAAGGTGACCGAACCTTTTTACCCGAATGTCCGGCCAAAACGGTTGGTGTGTCCGGCGTTTAGGTTTAGTGACTTGGCAGCCCTTGCCGCGATCAGCAATTTATGTAGTGAACGCGATCGCTAAGCAACAGGCGCGGCTGCAAATTCCCGGTAAGTGCAAATATTTGTATGCACGAGTAAGCCGGTGGAGGAAAAATTTACTACGATCTTGTTTGTCATGTACCATGCGGCCAATTCGGAAGCCGGCAGGAATCGTGTTATAAGGACCCTTACCAGTACTCACCACTGGTAGGAAATTGCATGCATGAATATGGATTTTGACGTTAGTCTGATCGTGCCTAGGAGAGCACATTAAGCTCCGTTTACGACCATGAACCATGACCGTGAACGCAGACTTGGCCGCACCGCACGCACCGCAGTCGACGCAGTCATCGCTTTTGTTAATGGCCTCGCACATCTGTCCGTGTCGCAATCACCGCAGTCGTTCCCGTCGCCGCAGGCAACGCACTGAATTTTTTTTCATTCATTTTCTAATTTACATCAAGAGGGGACATGTTTTACAGTATGGCTCTTGACGAACAATTTGTTATCAGTTGTTTATTATAGGCCGAAGACAATGAAATACCAAGAAGAGTAAAAAAATAAAAATGTGCATTCATAGCATCAACTACTATGCCGGCCGCAGCATCCGATGCGCACAGAGTGCGCAGACTGGCGCAGACCGACGACGTTGGTGACGTCATCAGCTGCGGCTTGGGGAATTCGGCCGCTTCAGGTACTGCGGCGACTGTGGCGCGGGTAGGTATGCAAGATTGCATAGAACTTCACATAAAGAATTCCGAATGCGTGTACTGCGGTGCGTGCGGTGCGGCTAGGTCTGAGTTCACCTTTAAATATCCAACAACTGGTCTAACTGCGATGCTTCGATATCGCATATTGGGTCAGACAGTAAGTGCATGTATCCCATTTCCGTTGCGTGAATACCATTCGGGTGATGCCACCGGTAACAGTTAGTGT
Organism: Eilema caniola; assembly: GCA_949126895.1. Taxonomy (NCBI): domain Eukaryota; kingdom Metazoa; phylum Arthropoda; class Insecta; order Lepidoptera; family Erebidae; genus Eilema; species Eilema caniola. The sequence goes on along the minus strand of OX421488.1, from coordinate 8,454,937 downwards.
GTCTACATTTCTTTCAATTTGTTCATGGTGGTTGAAAACCACGACAATCTAAGTACATACCTAGTACCTTGATGACAATAAATAACCATAAGTCATTGTGATTTTCTTTCATTATATTATAAATCAATTTTATTATACTTCATAATAAAGTGTGGATAATTTTATTTTTATAGTTTATTTAGACCACAACAACAAATAATACAACACTCGATAAATGACTGAAGAAGACTGAGATTTGACGGTTGCATATTAGAACAAAACTTTCTCGAGCAAATTTAAAAAAAACAACGTACAAATCAACACAGTTTAAAGTAACGATGGGCATTTGATCAAAAGTTCCGCTGACCAAAGTCTGGAATATCAATGTTTAAATTATTTATTACACTATTAACCAAATCGTCATCAGGTCAAAATGGATTACTGGATAAATTATTAATTATCAAATGGATTTCTATATAATATTTGTTTTTATAAAAAGCAGTACAATCCGACTTGGATAGGTTAGGTTAGCATTAGCATTAGGCCTTTGTGGTTATTTTTTTATGACCATGCAGAATAAATTCATTTTTATAGCAATATGATAATATTAATTAAAGCAATATGATAATAGATTTGATATTTTAAAATAACATCTAGCAACTTTTGATCAGTCGTTCATTTGATGTCACATACCTACATTGGGATTTTAAATTTTTTCTAAATAAAACAGGATTTGCTCATTTAATTTTTTTTTCGTTTATTGTTCTTTTGAAATTTGCTCGAGAAAGTTTTGATTTTCTAATGTGCAATCGATTTGACGATGTGCCTACAGCCTACCTAATGTGAACCACATTGTACTTATTACGTTACTAAAGTTGATTAAGTACATGTCACAGCCAACTAGCTTAATCAGCAGTTTAATTAACCACCTAGGCTATTAACTAAACGGCGCCATTCAATGAGGGTTTTTAATACTTTTTCTGCCACCTGGCGGCGCTTCGTAACCGTAGGTGAAATCGACAGGTCCGAACAGCACGTCGAGCGTCTATTAAAAACCGATTTTGCTAAAATTCGTAATTCTAGTTTTTGGTTTGCATTCCTGTTCGTTAATGTTTTGGTGTAAATGCTGAAAACAAGGTTTTGTTGTTACTAAAATATTAAAAGACTAAAGAAAAGCATACTCTTGTTCTAGCTCTAGCTCTTTGTTCGTTCGATTTAAGTCCATCTTAATTTGACATCACGCTCGCGATTTTGACTATGATGCCAAGCCCTTAGCACCGCTAAGCCCGTGTGCGGTCGCCCAGTTCGCCCATAGTCCGCCCACTTGGGTTTTTGAAGTGAAAACTTCTTTAGCGGCGTTGGATGGGTAAAAAATTTTAAACTCGCGTCTGGATTACTTGACCTTTGAACCGTAACCGACGACTGACGTCATACAACATTACAACAGCTACAGATTTATTTGGTTAGGTCCGTTAAGAAGCTTCGTAGCCTAGCCGGTAAGCGCTTCGACTTTGAGTCCTTATGGATTCAAATAGTACCGGGTTCGAACCTGGGCATCTGACACTTTTTGTGATTGTTTTTTCTTTTTGTAATTTATAATTTTTTGTGATTATTTTTTCTTTTTGTAATTTATTACTTTTTGTGATTATTTTTTCTTTTTGTAATTTATTACTTTTTGTGATTAATTTTGCTTTTTGTAATTAATTACTTTTTGTGATTATTTATTATTTTTGTAATTCATTAACTTCTTCTGACAGAAAATTGTGATGATTGGCGCTATTAGGTATGGTATGATATGGTATGGTATGGTATGGTGTGTTCTTTTTATCTTTTTCTCTGTATATAACGAAGAAAGAAAGAAAGAAAAAGTTTTCACTTCTCTCGGTCCTCCCGGAGTGCAACCTGTCATTTATTTTTTATTAGAAAGGTGTTCTAATATTGCGTTTATATGATCGCAGTTATTGTTTATTTTTATGACATAGGAGGCAAACGAGCAGGCGGGTCGCCTGATGGTAAGCGATCACCGCCGCCCATGGACACCTGAAACACCAGGGTTCTAGGTGCGTTGCCGGAGGAGTATTGAGTAGAACATTGATATACACAAGGACAAAACCACGGCCATTGGCTAGTAGTAGGCATATTCGCTTAACAATGTGTTTCTTTCAATCTGTTGACAGAGCTACAAGCAAAACCTTCATAATGTTAATAGATCTGATAATATGGGTCTACAATGTAGACTCTACATTGTAGATATTATGCTCACAGAGGTGTTAATTTTGTCGGTAATGTGATAGGTATAGGTATTATGTATATTACTAGCTTTTGCCCGTGGCTCCGCTCGCGTGGATGTCGGTTATCGTGACCAAACATAGCCTATGTCTTTTCTCGAGGTCTAATGTACCTCTATACCAAATTTCATTAAAATCGGTTCAGTTCAACATACAGACAGACAGACAAAGTTACTTTCGCATTTATAATATTAGTATGGATGTGTACCTTTTTCATACAAGCACCTCACCTAATGGAAAGTGGTCACCGTGGAATATGGACATGCACCAGTGAGTCACATTCATGCTGCCGACCCTGTACGTATTATAAGAATTATATTATACTAGCTGTTGCCCGCGGCTCCGCCCGCGTGGATGTCGGTTATCGCTTAGTGTTGATCCGACGCTATTGAGCTTTAAATTCGCCTCTCTACTCAACTTTGTCCCTGACTATGTACTCACCTCTGTTCTCGACTTTCTACTCGCCTCTATATTCGACTCTCTACTCGACTTTCTACTCGCCTCTATAGGTACTTGAATTTATACTCGACTCTCTACTGACTTCTCTGTTCCCCTCTCTACTCGACTTTGTACTCTTCTCTTTACTCGCCTTTCCATTGGCCTCTCTACTTGCCCATCTATTCGATTCTCTTTTCGCCTCTCTACTTGACTCTCCCCACTCGCCTATCTACTCGCACCTCTACTCAACTCTCTATTCGATCTCTACTCGCCACTACATTCATCTTTCCACTCGCCTCCCTATTCGCCTCTCTACTCAACCCTTTACTGCATTCTATTTGATTCTATACTCGCCTCTCCACTGGCTCTCTAGTCGCATATCTACTCGCCCCTGTAGTCGACTCTACTCGACTTCCGATCTTTACACGCCTATCCACTCGTCCCTATAACAATCTCTACTCGCCTCTCCACTCGCTTCTATATTTGGTTCGCTACTCGACTATGTCCGTTCCGAAGCTCTAATTCACCTTTGTACCAAATTTCATGAGGACATCTTAAAAGAAATTCTTACTTTTTTTATATAGGACACGTCAATTTGACTTTACCTCGCCTGATGGTAAGCTGGAGGCAAAGTCTCAGGAAAGAGGGCCATTATATATACACGTGCCATGTTAACAATGGTGGCACTCAGCTTGACGGCCTCATCAGATGCTTTTTCACGCCCCGCTTAAAGGACCCGGGACTGTAGGAAAAGGGAAACACGTGAGCTGGCAAGGAATTCCAGGTCTTAATGGTGCGACAAAGGAGTCTTTTTGTGCCATTGAAAAATTAGAGACTTTAATCCTATAGCCCTATTCACCTTCCCCCTTCCCCTCTCTATCCCTTTTTTCGCGATAAGGGGTAGTCTATGTCCGTTCCCAAGCTCTAAACTATCTATGTACCAAATTTCATCAGGAAATCTTCTAAAACGATAAACTTTTATCCAAAGGCCCTGACCCCTCCCCCCTTCTTCCCCCCTTTTCACGATAAAAGGTAGCTTATGTCCATTCCCAAGCTCTAAACTATTTCTGTACCAAATTTTATCAAGAAATCTTCAAAAATGACAAACTTTCATACCAAAGCCTTAGTCCGCCCTCCTTCTACCTCGCTTTTCGCGATAAAAGGTAGCCTATGTCCGTTCCCAAGCTCTAATCTACCTCTGTACCAAATTTCATTAAGATATCTTCAGAAATGACAAACTTTCATAAAAACTTTTATCCCCTATTTCCCCCCCTTAAACCCCCTTTTTCGTGATAAAAGGTAGCCTATGTCCGTTCTCAAGCTCTAATATACCTCTGTACCAAATTTCATTAAGATCGGTTCAGTGGTTTAGTCGTGAAAGCGTAACATACAGACAGACAGACAGTTACTTTCGCATTTATAATATTAGTATGGAAGTATGGAAGTATGGATTATCTGTGGTATTATGTATTAGATGCATGCACGCATTTTGTACATAATTACCTTAATGTCAATTAAAATTAAATCAATTAGCCTACTGCCAGCAGTCCACTGATGTATAAACAACAAAAAAGAAATAATAATTTTTCAACGAATATTTTGTTTGAAATTATTGTAAATAGTTGGATTGTAAATGGAATGGAAATGTGAAAGAGTACTCTCTTGAGCTCTATTGTAAGCTACTGTTTTCTCACGTGGTTAATAGAGGGCGCTATCATCAATGAATTTAGGTCTTGCTCGTTACTCAATGATAAACCAAAGACGCTGTAATAATCTGTGGTAATAGAACTGGAATAACACTCAATCAAGTGCTTTTTGTAAAAATAGAGGCTAATTTTGTTTGTGCCTTATAAATTCTATAAAATATTAAGTAAAAAGCAAAATGTATAAAAGATTGTTTTAAAAGGGTTACTTTATACTTTTTTTTATCTAGGGTCCACCGAAAATGAATGTATTTTTATAGCAACATTACAGTAACCTTCAAACTTCAAATATAGAAAAAACGCGGGATATATGAAATCCGAAAAATAAGAGTGCAGGTTTTCTGGGCTTTTTCCTTTTCGATTAAAATTATAAAAAAATTCAGACCTATTTGTTAAGAGTAAACGCTACACTCTGTATTTATGCATAGTTCATTTAAAAAGTTTTTCAGTTGAGTATTTAAATTAATTGTGAGTAAGTGAGTGTTTAAATTAATTTTATTGTAATTTGAAACAACAATATCAAACAAAACAAACATGCTATATAAAACAACAATCTTTAATTCGATTCCCAGTCTCCAGGTTAAAAAATGCGACGGTTCGTCGATTTCCTGGCACCACAAATTATTGGCTCGCTCTCTTTCTCCCGTAGCGAATCCGTTTCATTTTTCATTCGCGCTCAATGCGTCTGCTGCTGCGACGCGCTTTAGGTTGTGACGGCCCGTTGTCTATGGGAGTGTTTGCTCGTATTGAATTTGTGTGAATATAATTTTATGTCCAGTGATTTCGGAGGAATTATTAAGTTTTTCGCATGACAGTGAATAAAATAACCATTTGAATATGGCGTTGGAGGGTGTGAAAAGTGAAAAAAGTGAGGAAAACAACGGCAACGTACCAGACAGCAAGGCGAACGGGATCGACAACAAAAGTAAACAGGTACCGATATGACTTCTATTTTATTTTTTTACTGTGATTTTGCGCATTCTTTGACCTCAGAGATGCAATGTTAGGTCATTTATGCTTTAGGCTGTATTTCACTGTTTTAGGTGAGGCAATTTAGCTACTATTGAACGGTAATACCAGTTAACCAGTACAGTGCGGCAGGCTTGTGACTTTTCGCGCATCGTCATGTGTTGGACAGGGCTACTCAGGGATAGGTGGTCTCTGAACTGGGATATGACCTATTTTGGGCGTAACTATGCGGTGTTTTACTGGGTTAATACCAATTTCCGTACCTAATAATATGATATCATTGCAGATCATACCTAAATATATTCTATAAGTAGAGTTATGTAGTCAATGCTATATTAATCTTTGATTCATCAATTTTCCCGTACTGAACCAAGATATTCTTATTACGCAAGTTATTTTTCCGCATATTATTAAAATGTTATTGATATGATCTTGACTCTACTTAAACTTCTTATTAGAATTGTTTGGTTCCCAATTGTTATGTCACATGTCACTTGTGTTTTCAATCTACCTACATGTTGTGATTGATAACACAATCTGTCTTGTCTAACCTTGAATTAGTAGAATTAAGTATGAAAACGAAGGTTTTATAGACACTGGAAATTTTATATTGAATCTGTAGAACACCACTGATAAAATTTACTAATTCTTCTGACCTGACTGACTGCTATGTGAAGATCTTGAATGGTATCATTTCAGTACAACACTGTCATCAGTCCTTATCATTACATTTATCTTAGAAAAGCCTCTCTTATGTAATGGATATTATCTTATCACTCCACTTGAGCAGGTATTCTTCAATTGTTTTGTTCACTGTAAAAGATTTTCTATAAATCTATAAAAAAGTTATTTGGTTTAAAGAAATAAATGAACATTGTCCTGTTCATCTTGGAAATAAAATCAATTATATTATGTAGGTACTTAATCATTTCAATTATTATTTCAATAGGAAGGAAATCTCACTTTTTTATAAGCCTGATGTAATAATTCTGAAGTAAGTGATTATAAGGCCATTTTAATTGACCCAGTCTAGTGTCCCCATTATAAATGGGAATCATCTTGCCGAGATGGTAGGTCAACAGATTATGTCATCTGTCAAATGAACATTATTTGTTGCCAATAAAATACTGGCAAGGAAAACTAATAAAGCTCAAACCCGTCCTCGATATCGTGCTACTGAACAAATCCGCTATAATTCAATACCCGAAGAATTCCCTCCGCTAAAGACGCCTATACCGCAGCATGTCACCCAATCAACATCCACAGGGAAAAGAAGAAATGATCCAATCATAACTACAAGGACAGATATACCAAAGAATTCTAGCCTGTATAGTAATGTCTTAAAAAACACCTCAGTGACTGAACGACCTCAGCCCAACTCGCTTGAGTCACTCCTGATACAGCAAAATGAAAAAATGGACTGTCTCTTACAACAGATAAGCACTTTATTAAGTCTTATGACAACCATCATCACCAAACTTACTCCATAATGACTTCCCTCAAAATTGCATCGTGGAACATTAACGGCCTTTCCCCTAACATCTCTGAATTGAAAGCCATTATAACCGTCAACAAACTCGATATTGTATTAATCTCAGAGTCTCATTCTACCTCAAATGATACGTTCTCCATGAAAGGTTTTACGATTTATCACACTCCACATCCAGATGGCACTTCTCATGCAGGATCAGCAATCGCAATAAAAAGCAGCATAAAACACTCACTTCTGGAAAGCTACTCTACGGACTATCTGCAAGCAACTTCAGCTAGAATTGAAGACCGCTCAGGACCGCTAAATCTATCCGCTATATACTGTCCACCCAAACATAAAGTTTCTGATGCCATGTTTTCTTCATTTTTCCAATCCCTTGGCCCTCGATTCTTGGTGGGAGGCGATTGGAATGCCAAACACGAATGCTTCGGCTCTAGAATCACTTTAACCAGAGGCCGTAATTTGAAAAAGAGTATTGACGCAAATCATCTTCGCGTCTTTTCAACTGGAGAGCCAACCCATTGGCCATCTGACCCTAAAAAACTCCCAGATCTCATAGACTTCTTCATCTCAAAAAACATCAGTGACATGTACACTTGCATTGAATCTAGTCCTGACGGGTCATCGGACCATACTCTAGTGATCTTGACTCTTAGCTCGACAGTAATTGTAAGAGATCCTCCCGAGTCATTATTCAACCGTAAAACAGACTGGCAAGGTTTTAAAGAATACTTGGAATCCAATATTGTTCTTTCAATTCCTTTGAAATCCGCTAATGATGTCGATGAGGCTTGTCTTTACATCACGAACCTCATCCAGGTGGCTGCATGGACCAACACACCTGAACTGAAGGCATCCGAACTCGCCCCAACGATTCCAATGGAAATTCGGCTAAAACTCGAGGAGAAACGTCGTCTACGAAGAATCTGGCATATGACTCATAGTTCCGTAGACAAAAAACATCTGAATTACGCCACTAAAGAACTAAAGCAACTAATTCAGGACTCAGTTAACCTAACCACAAAAAAAAATCTAGAACTGATGTCACCTCAAGGTAACGATGACCACTCTCTCTGGAAGGCAACCAGAAATCTTACCAGACCTCAGCAATCATTTCCACCATTGAGGAATGCAGATTCTTGGCTACGCACTGATCGTGAAAAAGCAGAAGCTTTTGCGGAACATCTTGCTTCTGTCTTTAAGCCAAATGAGGGTGTGAGTGACGATAGTGACATTGACGAAATCCTGAATCGTGATTTTCAAATGTGCATTCCGTTAAGACCAACTTCACCTAGAGAAATATCGCGTGAAATTAAATCTCTTGACTCAAAAAAGGCACCTGGCTTTGACCTAATCACCCCACTCATCCTAAAGGAACTACCAAACAAGGTCATTACTTTTCTGGCAAATCTATTTAACGCCATTCTGAATACTTCTCACTTCCCCACCTCTTGGAAGATTTCTGAAATTGTTATGATTCACAAGGCTGGAAAACCAGAACACCTAGTCTCGTCGTATAGGCCGATAAGCCTCACCCCAATCCTCTCCAAGCTATGGGAAAGATTGTTTCTTATTAGGCTCAGGGATACAATTGACAACCAATCTGTCATCCCATCTCACCAATTTGGTTTTCGCCAGTCGCATTCCACGATTGAACAGGTTCACCGTGTCTACCAACACATAAGAAAAACTTTTGAGGGAAAAGAATACTGTTCTGCTGCATTTCTAGACATTCAGCAAGCCTTTGATCGCGTATGGCACAAGGGTCTGCTTTGCAAAATCAAGCTACTTCTACCTCATTCTTTCTTTTTGATTCTCGAATCCTACCTGTCCAACAGAATTTTTCGTGTCAAACAGGGTGATGCCAGATCTTCATTTCACATTATTGAGGCAGGAGTTCCGCAAGGCTCTGTGTTGGGCCCAGTTCTATACAATATATTTACGTCTGACATGCCTACATCTTCTGATGTCACAGTGGCTACTTATGCCGATGATATAGCATTCCTGTCAAGCAACGGGAAAGCCGAATCGGCGAGCCGCGCACTTCAGAGGTCACTGAATGAAACCCACACATGGCTCAACAAATGGCGTATTACAGCAAGTGCCCAGAAATCTCACCATATTACTTTCACCCTCAGGAAAGGTGACTGTCCTGCTGTAAAACTTGGTGACCATGCTCTTCCCCATTCTGTATGTGTAAAATACTTGGGATTCTATATTGACAGAAGACTTACCTGGAGTGAACACATCAAACACAAAAGAAATGCCCTCAACCTGAAATATAGAAAGTTAACATGGCTGATGGGAAGAAACTCCGTCCTCTCAGTTGACAACAAGCTCCTCATATACTCCAGCATCTTGAAGCCAATCTGGTCCTATGGGCTACAAATTTGGAGTACAGCTAGTAAAAGCAGTATCATGCGCATACAAAGGGCCCAGAACGGTATTTTTCGGGACATTGTCAATGCACCGTGGTTTACCAGAAATACGGAAATCCACGAATATCTGTCAATGCCAACAATCTTTGAAGAAATCGCAGCGGTTAAAACTAAATATGCATTAAGGCTCTCATCTCACCCAAACCCTCTTGTTCCTGAGCTTCTTAGGGAATGTACCTCAAGACTGAAGAGGAAAACTATATTTTAATGGATCTGTCAGTGGTTACTGCCAGCATCCTCATGTAAACCCTCACTCAACAAATCCGATTATAGTCCTAGATGACTGATTGCGGATTAATAAAACAAAAAAAAAAAAAAAAAAAAAAAAAAAATGGAAAACCAATTGAAAACAAAATTGGCTAATCAAAGTTTTGAATATAGAATAGAATTCTTGACTAGCAAAGTATTCAAAAAGATGGTACTTATTAAGATCTTTTTGGGTACTTTGCTAGCCAAGATTACACCAATAAAAAATCTCATCAGTACATACTTTTACTATATAATATATTTAGTTATTTATCACAAACATCCATGAATATGTCCAAATATAATCAATTTGGTCTGCATTAAGCACATTATTTTACCTGAAGATTCGCTGTCTCATTTCCAGACAACATTCTCATGCTATTCAGTTAAGCAAAACAAAATAAATATTTTTATATCTTCATCCCACACACATTCAAACTCCAAACATAAAGTACCTAACAACCATGACACTGGTATGACATCATCTACAAGGTTTGCAAGCATTCATGGTGGAGACCTTGCCATTATTAAAGTAATAAATACTTAATTATAGTTACTGTATGTCATTTGATATGACTTCATTGATTTTTTGATCCTGTTTTGTGTCAGTTTTTTTATAGGAAAATGTGATAAGATGGAAAATGTTAAGTGCCACTATTAATTTTTTTGCTTACGGTAAAAAAATCGCTCATCTGAGGCTTTCTGCTCCTTTAATAATGGCTTATAATGTTTTTGCGGAAGCGACAGCCATCTGACCTCCCAACCCCGAGAGGAAAGTCTGCACCAGATTCGTAGGTACGTTACGTTACGTTATCAACAGGGGTTAGCAGTTTAGGTTGGTTAGACCCAGAAGTTTTGGTTTCTAGACATCAAAATTCAGAAAACATCAATGTCATTCAATAAAGTAATAGATGTTAGGTAGAAACTTTTTATTTTAATACCACTTAGATGGCAGATAAGCACACAGCCCACCTAATGGAAAGTTGTTACCGTGGCCTATGGGCGTGTGCAACACCAGGGGCGTCACACTCACGCTGCTGACCCTGTTAGGACAGATAGTTTATGTGCCGTCAGTGTAGAGGATAAAGCAGGACAAGCCTTTGGTCTTCCCACTGACAGCACAAAAGCTCTCCAGTGAGCTCTGGATACCCTACTCACTGCCTATTACTAAATATATAGTTGGTACTTACCAACGCAGTGAACGAGCCATGTCGGCATCGCATATAAACATCTAAAACCCTCAGGAAAACTTTGTTATGGCTTCTCAAAGTGTACAGGTTGTGGGTCTACAACCTGTGCACTTTGCCCCAACACGAACAATTCGGCACGACCAAAAGGTATCACTCGCACTTGTCGGATTTCACCGACGAATACCAGTGTTGAATTTAATCTAAACTTCGTTAGAATATTTTCTTCAATGACTTTGTAGAAAACTTGAAAAGTTGTTTAGTTAAACGGATTTTCGCTTGTAAAATCCAGTCTTATAACTACTGGTGCGACTACTGAATTTAAAATCAAGAGCGACACTCGTGAAACCATATTCTCGTATAAAATGGTTATAATAGTTATTGTAAACAGTGAACAAGTCTACAAAAGTATGTAAATAACGTAACTTAGTGGCCGTGTTGCGAATATCATTGCAATTTCTACAGCTTAACCTATGGTTTTGACACGGGAGATGCCTTCCCCGCGTTCCCCTCTCAATTAGTATAAAATCGGCATAAGTACCCAGTTGACAAATCAGGCGAGGCATACTTACGAAAAGAAATTTCGTACATCGTCACCTGCTTGGTTCCTGTTCATTATTTCGTTCGAGGGCTACACGTCTCGGCAGAACTTCCTCGCGCCGAGGGTAGTGAAGACATCTCAAAGCCCACAGGCGAGAGCTTTGAACGTGTCTGTCCTCTTGATTTTATATTTCGTCGATGTAACTGCAGGAAACCTTCCGCATTTCTCCTTTTTCCTTTCTCTTCTAATAATCCTTTTCCTTTCTCCAGGAAGCAACGTATACAGTAGCATTATAATCCCAAGCATCAATTCCGGTTGCACCCAAACTTGCACTTTGGAGCCCGGGTTCCACTCTCCCACTTCCTACTTTCCTTATGGATCGTTTATATAGCAACTTGGAAGTGTGACTGTGACAACTTTTATTATTGCAAACATCCAACCAATCAAGCAGCAAAGCAAAATTATACGTATTGACGCGACTCCAGAGGCATCAGCAAATCAAAATCGCGTGCTTATGGTTTTGCTTTACTTATATCTTACGCATTAAGCCCTTGCCTGTTCTGTATTATTCACGTCCTAAATCACCAGTTATCTATCATCTAATGAAATATGCATTAAATCACTACCTTAGTACCTATGAAGAAACTAGAAACTGCGTGCAGATGCGCAACTATTATTTAAAAGCTCAAAACCCCTAACAATGTTTATATTGTACATTATGTAACCATAGAAAAAAAACGACTTGAATACCTACATTGTTATACAAAAGAGGACGCTATTGACGGATGACGTAAAATGACCTATAGTGATTTTTTTCCCAAACATCTGCTGCATTGTGCCATTTTTGTTACACAATTTGCGTAATGTCGCAGTTGGCCTAATTTAATAAAATCGTTTGTGCACCATAGTTGAACTGAATACACAGCCTTGGTATCACGCTATCTTGGCTTAAGGATCAATAATAATAAAATAAATGGTCAGGATGGTGCGTATTTTCGATAGGAAGTATTCGTCATGTGTTTTTATTGTTTTGGATGTGGTTCCCTGCGATGAAAACAAGATATTTCATTCCTCGGGTTTCATTATAGACGAGTGCCAGGTTGACTACAATAGGCTTGGAGAGAGCCTGTTATTTAATGGCACCAAAAATTATGTATGGTGTGGTCTAATTAGAGCACTAATCCACGAAGTACACCTAGTCTATAATATAAAAATGAATCGCAAAATGTGTTGGTAAGCGCATAACTCAACAACGCCTGGACCGATTTCGCTAATTCTTTCTTTAGAATATTCCTTGCAGTACGAGGATGGTTCTTACGCAGAAAAAATAAAAAAGTGTTAAGCCGTCACGGGAACGGGAACAGAATTCCACGCGGTCAAAGTCGCGGGCATCAGCTAGTTCTAAATAAAAACACTTTGAATATTTTGTATCTTAAACTTAAAGTAATACCGGGACTCGTCGCTAAGGATTTTGGTGATTGACTATAGCTTTCTACCCGGTAATGCTATACTTCTTTTCCAGCATTAATTATCCAACAAGGGAAGTAGCATCCTATACTTTAGTATTGATTTGAAGCAGAATTCTGCAATTCTAGTTTATAGGACTGTCTAGTTAATAGCGCCATCCATCCTTCCATTTTATGTCCTATTCTTTCCCTCACCCTTTCTCCCTACAGGTAACGTATCATATCTTCTTCTTCTTCCTTCTTCCAAGCATATTATGCTTCTTTCGATTTTAGCACTCAATAGTGAATTATAGGAAGAGTAACTTTTGAAGTACAAAAATCAACCAATATGACACTCAGAAATATAATTGTAAATGTCGGAATTTAAAAGCTCCAAAGTTGGTGGCTCGAAAAGACACAAAGTAGTTTAGTATCTTCTCTCTCTATCTCTCTCGTTTATCGAAAATCTGTCAACCGCTAATCGATATGTCAAATGAGATAATATTATTGATATTGTACATTGTCCACTATCAATGAGATAGATAGCATTCAGTGGCGAAACGGCATCTCGATTACAGACGCATACTAATCAAAGATTACATATAAAGAGTAATAGTTAATTTTTAATACAAATATAGAAGGATCTCTAAGGTTTCGTAAAAAAAAAATAGGTATATCTGTAACAATATTTACAGAATGATTAAATATCGGAGTGGGCACCTGTATGATCCTTATCGGCTACCGTTTCAGTAGATATGAATGAATTGAAAGCACAGACAATATTGACGTCCAAAACTTTCGATATATACCTAACAGTATCTTTTTTTTTCATTTATTTGACGAATTTATTAAAGTACCTGTCTATTTTTCTAATGACAAATATTTATTTTACAATTACAATTTGATTTATAGATATATATATCGTTTTATATTAGATGAATTTCAATGTCAACTATTTATAGTGGACTTATTGAATCTATAGATAGTCGATAGTTAAATATCGCTAGGCGAATGATAGGTGACTCCAGAGTATGAAGATGTTTTGCCTTAAGCAATAATAGCGTATGAATACTAATGATCTTGCAAGTAAGTTCTAATCTCATTCTCAATAACATCGTGAAATCAAAAATAAGTGTTTCATCCACGTTGTTTGACCGAATTATTTTTTTATTCTTGTTCTAACTCACTAATTTCTGTATGTCCTGTTGCACTCTATATGTAAAGAGACTACTGGGTAGACTGATTAACGAATTGATCTATATTTGAGGGACCATCTTTAAGCGCTAGTACCAGATGACCATGTCTAACTTTCTAAAAGACTCTACTACTATTGAACTAACATAAACGTAAACTATTACGAGTACTTGTAACGTAGACTCCATTATCTAAATAGGTCATATCCTTAATTTTGTCAAATGTATTGTTATGATTCAGGCTGTACGGTCAAGGTTGATGTAGTAGTTTCATGACGTAACCATCTATATCAATTATATTATACTGTGGGTACCCATGAGGCGTAGTTGACCCCACCTTGCGAAACACTTTATTCACTGGTGAATTCGTAACTTACAGTTGTAATAATTATGTGAAATCTACGAAATAACAAGCAGGGACAAAAATACATTGATCACAATAATTGAATACTTAACTGTTATTACCGATGACTTCTCTATTATGAATATTAACGAGACAAATTAAGCAAAACAAAAGATTTTCCTTTCAAATATTTTCACCGACTTTATAGAATCAAAACAGTTGAAGGTATAGTGTGACCTTGGAAGATTTCCCCGCTCTACGTGACGTCATCACTAAAGAGGGTGGAAGGATCTACTCCCAGCGAAATTCCCCCCGATCTTTTATCCAATAAATGAAGAGCTGTCATTGTTGATTGCGAAGAGGATAGCTCGTATATGTTTGATACGAGATCAACAAACAAACAAAAAATGGTGATCACAAATTGCTTATTAATGTGATTAAGATAAATTGTATAACTTTGCAGTAGAAGTTTAATGATTAGGTTGTGAAGTTAGAATATTATAAAATTGACTTCGTATGAGGGATGAAAGGAAATTAAAGTGCGCCCACGAAATTGGAAACGATTTAGACGTAGAAGCCGTATACTCCCCCCACACAGTCTTGGCTCAGGTTATTAGAATATTACATTACGTGTAAGTTTTAATGTAAACTTTACACGTATAGCCAATAACGTCAATAACCGCGAAAGTTTATTGTTTACTAACACGATGTAGAAATTCTGGCGAATGTTGTGAATTTATATAAATACTTCACGGCAAAGAGGAAAGAGTGTAGCGTAAATTAATTTGATTATTCCGCTACGTAGCACCCTTCCCTCTTTTGTAATACGCCGATGAGGTTCATTATTAACCCATACAGTTGCGGTAATTAACACACGTGCCTTTCATTATCCACTGATATTTTATTTATGATTGGAAAATTTGAACCCTAATTATATGTATACATGAGTTTCACTTGTATGGAGTTATCCACAATGTAAGTTGTTTAGATGCCGACTTGTTATGCATATGAATTGATCCAATTGAGCCATAACGAGTATGTAACAGCACTTTAATCGATAACAGGGCTATTGTTGACAAATTACTAGGTAAGTACATGCTACCATTTCATTGGCGCTTTCAAATATTGTCTATGAAATCAATAAGTTAAATTGTTTATACACACACACACACACTTACCGGCTTACAATAAAAAGAAAATTGGCTTAGATATTACTTAATATACAATAACATTATGAAATGATGTAAATGATCAAAGTATAAGTGAGAGAGAGAAATAAATGCTTTAATATTATTCTCGTTCTGTTGGATAAAATTCTTCTCTTAATTACATTAAAGTACCTTTTTGTTTGTTGAATATTAATTAATTCACTGTCTGTTCATAGCGTGTTTCTGCTCTAGTGAAAGCGTCCTCTGACATTTTGCTATTGTTGGTTCTACTGGTTTATTTTAGTACAGGATGGAAGTAAAAAGTAGTGAGCAAATTAATAAACTACTTTCCTGAAATGCCAAGGCACTTATCCAATCCGATCTAAGTATACCCATCGAAAGTTAATTGTATTGACTGTTGGCGTCAGATAGTCTTTTTTCATTACTGAAAATGTAATGGCAGTTCGATACATTGCAAAAACAACGATGCGGGTATTATTCTTTAAGTATGTATTTTAAAAATTGCAAAATTATAACAGGAAAAATACGTGGTATGAAGTACGACGAAAATAATCGATCGGCTACCAATAGCGTTACGCGCGCAAGAAGTGGAATCTATTTCGGTAGTGTTATCTAAACACGCCTTGCTTTCCGATATTACTTGATCTTGATCACCTGTTACTACTATCTGTCAACACAAACCAATAAAAGAGGAGCTTTAGAATTTATCTACGAATGCTCATAACACAGTTTCCAGCAATTTGTACAATAGCACGTCGTGATGTAAGCGTATGCTTCTAAAGACACTCCAGTGACCGAGTACTCCAGCCGATGAACTAATATGTGTATAAGTGCTACAATCCGGTTTACTTAAACTCGCATTTGTTTTCGAAGAGTTCTCCAAGTCGTTTGGGTAAGCAATTTGAGAAGTCTCGCCTGTAACGACGACGCACGATGCCTGGCTAATTTCGTTTCTTTTACGAGCTGTATGTTTACATTTTTACACGAAGGAAATAGTTTTGTCTACTGACCTACTATCGACTAACGCGTTCTTTGTGAAGTTGGATTACGTTATGACCGATTATACAGAGAAGTATGTATATTGCTATAATTTAGGTTATTTTAAACATGTGACCAAGATTATACTGGGCAATAATTGTTCGAGTAGGCTGGAAGAGTGTTGCGGAATACTGTGGAAGCAAGTTCTTTCTTTATGGCAATTTAAATAAACGTCGACTATCCCGGCGATTGGAACAGACATTTTATGTTTCGCCACAGTTGCGTATATCAAGCGACTGGACTGTTAATGTCAACCTGGTTTTCTCTTATAATATCTTTTTCACTTGCGCATGAACTAATGCAACTATTACTAGAGCAGTAGAATATAAATAAATAGACAGATGTTTGCTATTTGTGCAAGCATTGCCAAATGAGGGCGTTGCCTCGTCTGTTCATGGCTAACTACTCTATTGTACGCTCTTTTCGCGATACGAATACCAAAAATCTACATCTATTAGTAACCCGCATCAGCTGTCAGCTTAAATACCTGTACTTAGATAAAAATGATTGCCGCCTGATCGCTCCTGCAAACAAAGACTTGTGAAATCATGGATTATTTTCTGTAGCTGACCGCATCCGTGGACTCTTTTACACGACCCAGCGGAAGGTGGCAGCGCGTGACGTCATCAGATGGCCAGCCGAGTGGAAATAAAACAATACGCCATGGTTACCACCGGCCCCATTGAATTACCTGCTCTACAATCTGAACTGATTTCTTTTTTATACAAAGACACCGAGATGGATATTAAATTTTTTACATTTTGATATTTTAAATGAGGGGCACGGGTAGTGCATTTACCTAATATAATATTTAAGAGTCTGTTGCAGTCAACCAATCATCAAAATTTTGTTTTTTGACCTCTATATCTGAATGTGTGACACTGACCTCTGCATAAATTCAAAACTCGCATAAATTATGAACATAAACGTCTGCTTCGATTAAATATTGTATTGGCAATAACAGAACCAATCACGACCTTATTGAGAAGTAATGCGGAAGCACTTGTGTGTTATGGTGTTAGACTGTGGTCTAATATTGCGACGAAACGAGCGAAGTCATCCTCAGAGAGTGCATTGAGACTGCTACTGGTAACACCGGTCACGTAATGCCTTCCGGCCTCCGCTAATAGAACTTTACCGTTGGTGCCCATTACACAACATGTGTATGTACTCGACGTTTTCTTCAGCAATGTAAATTCCACTCTTGATAAAATTAAAAACTTAGTTCAACATTATGAGTATTCAGTTAAGTTTGTGAAATAAAGGTTGGGTGTAGAGCATATTCGTAGGCAGTGCTACCTATACTGTTAAAGTTCAAATTGGAACAATAAATGTCATTATTAATCAATATTATTGTGATTTTAAAATACATATTTTAAACTGATCGCAACGTTTCGGTTGCTTTTCAGTAGCATGTCTTGAATTTGTAAAGTTATCTCAAAATACTTTGTTAAATCTTTCGTGTTTAATGATATATAAATATGTTTAGTAGAAATGAAATAATCGTAGCCAATCCATTAGTTCATTAAAATGTTACAATTTAAGGACCGAAAATTGCATTTTTTAGAGGACGCAATTTTATTTTTGGGACATGTGTGGGTGGTGGGGGGGGGGGGGGGGAGGGGCCTTCATGGTCAATAGAAGCTTAACCTCAAGTTTGTGAGGTCGCCACCCTTGCCCCCGGCCGCCATCTTGGTAAAAGGGGTGAAAACACTTTTTATGCGATATCTCGGAAACTAAAAATTCTTGCAAAGCTCATGTAACATTTCAATGGACTACAACCTGGCTGACCGAAACGTGCGGCAGTGCCAAGATATATCTACCTATAGCAGGTACCTACCTACCATGATCGCGTTAACTCCCATTAACATAATTTTATAATAATATCACCCTTACTTTTTAATCACGTTAAGTCAAGGTTAGAAGTGCCTCATTACAAAACTGCCCCACGAATAGACTTTAAAATGGCAATATCAACCCAAAGAATAAAACCTTGATAGAAGTATCAAAACAAAGTCTACAGCAAAAACAAGTAGTTCAAAATTACGTCAGCACATGTATTTAGACTGAAGGTTTCTTTTATCTTCATTATATTTTGACTTGTGTATGGCGTTTTATATGGTTGACCTTTTTTGTGTTCTATAGAGTCTTGATGTTTTTTGTGTGAACAATAAAATATATCTACGTAAGCTTACCGCAAGGCTTAACCTTCGATGTATCAGTTGTTAGATAAAGGAACAATTAAAAAGTTATTTTGGCACTATTTAAACCTCAGCAAAAATTACGTTGTGGGTTTTAGTTTGTTCAGATATTTTATTAGTAGATACTCTTAATATAGGTAGACCAATGCAAATAGTCATATAATGTGCTGAGTGGAAATCGATCCAACTATTCTTGGCGTCGTAGTCGAACGATCTACCACTGCGATACTTGTCGTATACTTTAGAATTATCATAAAAAAATGTTCTGTGGCATTGTCATCCATTGTCGTTGCCATCGGTCATTAACACTGCTGCTGCCTCAGTATCACTTTCGTGATCATGCATTTAATTTATGGATCAACATGGGCATATCAAGCGGCTTAAAACAAATAAATCATTCTATCACTACAACTTTATGCTGGATCACGTTTGAATTCAATAATGCTCCGTTCCTTTCTGATCAGATAAGAAGTTAAGCTTGAAACTTGATTTAACATAACAATGCATTTCTTTTTTTTTATAACAGCTCTGTGCCGAATTATCAGCGGTAACAATGCGTTCATTGAAAGAGGGAAGGGGTGTCTCGTTGGCAGTACGAGAGTAACTCGTAATAAATTGCTCTAGATTTGGCCGGAAATTAACGAAAAGCACCGGAGTGGGAGGACAATAAATCGACCCCATCGTGTGCTCGATCATAAGGAAAAATTATATCATCCTGCTCCTTGCATCGTAAAGTGCACAGTTTTATTAGTAGTTTTATCACTGATAGTATCCGCACAACCAGTCTGGTCGTAATGACATTCTCACCAAAAACGCTATCATTTTACTAGAAAAAGGAATTACGGTCGGTGTCTACCGTAATTCTTTAGTGCATATAAATTCATTAGTAAGATCACCTAATTTATAAAGTAGCGAATAATGACAGTAAACAATGACCATGAATCCATACTAATACACTCGAGAGCAATGAATCCGGGTCACTCAAAGAATCCAAAAAATCTCGGAAAGTAAGAATGCTAGGTTAATGCAATAAATTGTATTTAATAGACAATTTAATACTCCTTAAATGAAAGTATTAAAACTTCTTAGTTATTGTAAAGTTATATCATAAAAAAATCAAATTTGAAAAGGGAACACTGTCGAAGATGGAACTACGAAATTACAGGATTTGTTTTTGCTTTTGTTTGTAATCTGTCATTTATGTTGGTACATAAACCAGGTTGATAGTGCTCAATATTCATTATTCAAGCTGAAATCATGTCGCTTACACTTGAAGAATGCACTAGAATACTTACATTGGTGGAAACCGGCCGGAGTCAGCGCGATACAGCCAGGACTGTCGGTGTGTCGCTGTCAACAGTACAAAGAGTTCTCCGACGTTACGAAGAAACTGGTTCTAACCTACGCAGACCAGGAACGGGCAGAACTAGGTGTACCACAGCACGAGAAGACCGATACTTGGTGAACACCATGCTTCGAAATCGCTTTCTCACAGGAACTGAACTCACAAATCAGTTTCGACGCCTCGGAGGAAGTAACCCAAGTGCATGGACAGTAAGACGTCGGCTTGCTGAATCTAACTTAAAACCCCTTAGACCTGCAAACGGCCCTAAACTGGAGCGTGGCCATCGTATTTCAAGACTAAGATATGCCCAGAACCACGTAAATTGGAGTATTGAAGATTGGTCGAAAGTTATGTTCTCCGACGAATCAAAATTTATGCTCTACAAGCACGATGGAAGACACAGAGTGTATAGAAGACCAGGGGAAAGATTCAAGCAAGCATGCATCGAAGAAAAAGTAGCCTACGGTGGTGGGTCTGTACTTGTGTGGGCCGGAATTTCCTCTGAAAGTCGCACAGAGCTGGTGATCATAGAAAACGGCTCTTTAACTAGCGTAAGATATGTGGAAGAAATCCTCAACGAACACGTTGGTCCATTTATGGTCAATTTGGGTGAGGATGCTATATTTATGCATGACAATGCCCGACCTCATACAGGTAGGATTGTGAATGACTACCTTCAAGAGATGAACATTACTTGTATGGAGTGGCCAGCGCGCAGCCCGGATATCAACCCGATCGAGCATGCTTGGGACGAGCTAGGGAGATGCGTAAAACAACGAAACCCTCCCCCAATCACGCTTCCTGAGCTCAAAATTGCTCTCACAGAGGAATGGGAGAATATTCCCCAAAATCGTATAAGGAACTTGGTGTACAGCATGCCAAACCGCGTAAACGCAGTAATGGAAGCACGAGGAGGTAATACGAAGTATTGAAATTCAAGAAAATCGTCATAAAGTTCAAAAATTTCATGTTTCCTATTTTTGTTTTAAGGAGAGATCAGCAGTTTTTTTTCTTTATGTAATTTTGTGTAAATAAAATGTATGGTGACTCATATTTTTTTAACTTTCATTTAAGGAGTATTAAATTGTCTATTAAATACAATTTATTGAATTAACCTAGCATTCTTACTTTCCGAGATTTTTTGGATTCTTTGAGTGACCCGGATTCATTGCTCTCGAGTGTATTATAAATGCGAAAGTAGCACTGTCTGTCTGTCTGTATGTTATGCTTTCACGCCTAAACCATTGAACCGATTTTGATGAAATTTGGCATAGGGGTAGATTAGACCTCGAGAAAAGACATAGGCTTTGTTTGGTCGCGATAACCGACATCCACGCGGGCGAAGCCAAAGTGTTAACTACCTATAAAACAAAGTATAACACTTCTAAGATATTAAATTCTAGACGTTATGAACAAGGACAAACATCTTTTCTGTCGGATCTGTCGATAGCCTGACGTTATTTTTGTTCAATCCTGTTCTATATTTCTAAGAATCTACTCGAGTGTGTTAGTACGGTTATATTAAATTGTAGGTCCGATATATTTCCTCAATAAAGTGTAGCGGTTTTACCCTTACGGAACTTTTATTTATATGTTAGTTATGTGCTGTTTTTATCTTTAACATACGTTACACCATCTATGCAGTGTACACGTAGCTGCATCAGAGCATTTCGGTCATGTCAAGTCCGTAAATAAACTTATGATGCAACACATACTTATAGAACTTATAAATCGGTGCCTGTGGCTATAGATGAACTTATAAAAAAATTTTTTTGAATCATAAATTACTATAGAAACATCGTTAAATCAACTTTATAGAGTAAGATCTAATAATTATAATATGTGCTCCGTGACTAAGACAGTCTGGAGACGGCATTCCTTTAAAATAAGAACATTGATTAGTTTGCTTATGTATTGGGTAGGTATGTATTAGTAGGAAACTATTTTTTTTCTATTCTGTAAACAATAAAAGCGGAGTGAAATAAAGAAATAAATTAGGATAACCGCAAGGTCAGTCACTTCTGTTTCATTAACATCATTCAAAAATAATGTTAATAAAATCATTCTGTTTATGATGGTTGTATGCTTTGCATAAACCAAAATCTGGCATAATATAACACTATGTTATCTGTGACTATGTATTTCAAGCGAATGATGTTTTAACATTACCTATTACATGACCGGTTATTCGACGAATAACGTAACATTTTATAATACGAGTTTCGCATGTTAAGTGGTTCAGAATAATGTTATAATGAGTAATATTCTTTTTTTTTAAGTCAGACATGAGTTGGAGACGAAGTTATGGCTACCTATAGCAAAAATATCTAACGCCGATATAAAATTGTGATTTATGATATACATTTAAATTCTAATAATTAACTATTTTGTCCGTTAATGTAAGTAGTGCGACAGCATGATGACAAATCCACGTGACATAATCAAAACGTTATCCACTCAAGGCCATTAAGTTTCTAGAGTGTGTCGGAAACCGACAAACCCGTTTCCATCTTTGATCGGAAATTGTCTAATTTCAATTTATACGTATACAAGTAGAGCAATCATATTCAAAACTCGTTATTTTATAATATAAAACATTTATGCAACTTTGAAACTTAAAATATAGGTAGGCAAGAACCTAGATAATATTTACGTCCATGAAGGTAGTTTTAAATTTCAAATTTGTAGTGCACCAGAGCGTGACAGCTGCGAGAACTGTAGGTATATAATCTTCATTGTTCCATGCTAGAGAATCGAATATTGAATAAATGTCGTCACAGTCTAATGCACGGCATTATTTACCGCCCGTTTGTCATGGGATTTATTGGGATTGCTACAGATGACATCTCCCAAAACTAGGGCGATTAAAACAGCGTGAGAACAACCACACTATTTTATGAGAATAAAAGTTTGAAACTTCCATTTGATTTTAGTAGTTCTTTTAGCATTTTCCTTAAAATGTTCAAGTAGAATGTTAAAATGTTCAACCTTGGCATGGCGCTCATAATTTTGTGTGGTCAATGCTATAGGTACCTACATTTTGTTATCCTGCAACTGGCTATGATATTCATGTCAATAAATTTTGGAAGATGAAATCACTACTTAATTTGTCATATCGATTCAAAACTTAGTAAGTATGAGACATCGGATACCTTCGCTATCCAATCTGCAATGTGTACCGAATCTTATCTCACTGATATTAACTATAAATGTGTCAGTTTTTGAAGATGTTTGAAGTTAGATCCCGCGTAACAGTTGAAAAGATTTATCTGAAAATTGGCAGAAAGAGAGACCATTTTCTGGATTATCACATAGGACACTTTTCATCTCGCCAGCAGGTTTCTGCGAGGAAGAAGATAACAGAACTACACCACACGGCCCACGAGAACAATATCAATTTACCTTTAATAAGGTCGGTTCGGTCGGTGTCTGGTTCAAGTTAATATAGTTCGGTGACAGCAAGACATAAACATCTCCTCTAGAATATTTACTTCATCTCGCTCTATTTTCGCTGCGAAGACCAACACGCACTGGAATGTGTTGTCTTTCATATACTATGAATAATTTATTTGCGTTCAGAATGCAATCAACAGATAAAATCATTTTTTACTGTTGAGAAATCAAATCAAAGACTCAGAATTTTTTCCTCATATTTTAATGATGCAATTTCATTCATTTCTCCCCTGGTAATTACCAGGATTGTTGAAGACGAGTGGGTGAGCTCTCGTGGGAAGACAGACGATTGTTCTAATAAAATGTGTGCCTCATCATCGTACTACGCGCATGCGTGATCTTATCTACTTATCTTATCTACCTATGTTATACAGACTAGGTACCTAGATCGAAGTTAAAGACCAAAACCACATTTAACCTACTTTTTCTCGTCTCTCTGTGATGCAGTAACTACGCGTACTTTTCGACAGGTCAACCGCAATAGCATTCAAGAAAGCCAGTGAGATTTCATTAATGTAATCCATTAGTTAGAAATATTATTCAGTGGCAGTTCATTTTGAAATTTTAAGATAAACAGGTGATAACATTCCATCCCAGTGCTGAAAATTGGGTCGAAATGAGTTAATTTTAAGCTCACTGCATTCTTTGTCCTTCAAAACTATATCACTCACTATAATCTTACACTTTTCTCTGTGCTCAATGTACTTCCAAAGGTAACTCACTTTGCATGTAATGCTGCTATTAAGAATTTATAGTGAACCTTAAGTAAACCCGCCCCTCCCCCCTCCCCTTCGGTAAAAACAGCCTGAACCGAAATCTCAAGTCTTACCTTGCTTAGCTTACTTATTCCATAGGATCAATGAGCGCTAAATAACTCAATGATCAATCCATTTCAATATTTATGCCGGACGCATAAATTCCAAATGGAACAATAAAGCTCTGTTTGAGAGAGATGTGCAAATAGTGTTTCATTTTCCAACTTCGAGAAAAACTTTATTAAACAAAGAAAGGCAGGTCAACTGTTTACTGCTACGGTTGGTAAAAAAAAAAACAATTACAAAAATATTATAATGATGACGCATAACGCATTTAGTCATAATTTATATTAATAAATATGTATGTGTATGCATAACTAGGCCAAACACGTGTTGAGACTTAGAAAATAGGGAGGGACGCTCCTCATTCCTAATAACAAAAGCTTAGTGAGGAAACTCAAAATGATGTCAAGCGTATCTGTAGGCCACTTATCGGGCACTCGTAAAAGAACCGTGAACCGCTATAAAAAGTATGCAAACTGTTTTTCTAGATAGAACTTCGTATAGTAATTTCCTTTCTTTGTCTTTGAGCCGACTTTCTGTTATTTTCACTAGAATTAGAACGAGAATGCAAATGCAGTTTAATGGTAGTAAAACAATACATTGGAATTAGTGAAATGACTAAAAAACATCTGAGGTAAACATATTTCTAAATAGACCAAACAAAGCCCTATGAGTTTCTTGCTGGAGATTTCAGGGACGAGGCCGCGTTATGAAACAGTAATCAATTAGTCTAGGCATTTTGAAGTTTTGTGAGTTCCGTTTTAAGGTCTATACAGAAAAAAGGATTTTCAACTTTGAATTGAATGCAATAGCTGAGTTTTTTATTTGGTAGGTACGTTATCAAACTTAGCTTGATTCATTTTGTAGAGCTTTCTCTCTTTCGTCGGTTCGGATCTTCATAAAGAGTGCTAAAAACCATCGGTTTTTTTTATATACCACTAATGTGGCAGACAAGCACACGGCTCACATGTTGGAAAGTGGCAACCGTGGCCTATGGACGTGTGCAAAACCAGAGGAGTCACACTTGTGCTGCCGACCCTGTAAACGTACAGAGTTTCTGTGCCGTCAGCGTAGAAGACAAAGCAGGAATTAGTCTTCTCACTGACAGCACAAAAACTCTCCAGTGAGTTAGTTTCGGTTTTAACTACTTTATAGTAGATATCATACACTGTGCAAAAGAGAACCAAAAAATCGAAGTCTCGTTCATTCTTACCCACTTGGCCGAGCCAATTCAACAGCTGGGTTACTTAAGTAATCTATTCGGTTTATCCATCACTCAACTAAGGATGTCAACGTTTTTTCCTATTTTATTTCCCACACGTTAAGCTGAATATGCCTGGCCATATGGTGTAGTCATTATGTGACATTAGCACTCAACACAAGTTTTAAAACAAAAGGATACAGAAGTACATATTCATCTTAATTTTACATTATAATAGAGATAATAACTGTTCCATAAATGTTATAAAATTTACAAGTGTGGGAGTTTGTCACGATATGGATGGTCAAAACATCAATCTGAAAAACTTCTGAACAACCACGAACGGGTGTGGCTGTGATAACGAAATTTAGTTTGTATTTTTCAAATCTAGGGTTCATATATTTTTGACTTTACCTTGGATCTGGACATGATGATAATACCTAACCTCCAAAATAAAGCAATAAGTAGGTACATAGCTTTCCCCTATATGTACCATTAACATACCAATGAATTTATTACTGTGTTGCTGCAGCCTTAGTTTTATTGCGAACGAAAGAAACAGCGCTGGCTTTGACAGTTCCGAGTTATTTATTGCTATTTGTGTGTTTCGCCCGAGTGTTTTTCTGTTTTGAATATAAGGTTTGGGGTCACCTTTAATGTTTTACAAATCGAACAATGAAGATAGAATCAGTATTCTGCGTGCATGGTCTGAAAATTGTGAGGTTAGCTACTTTGTTGAGAAAACAATACGTGTAGAGTTCATCCTTATTGAGTTCTGGGAATATCTACCTATTAGCTGCGACACGGAATGTAATATAAGTCATTGTAGGTATTAACTGCGAATCTTTTTCTAAGGACTGAATTGTAGCACAGCCTGCATCTGAAATAAGAACCGCTAACCAATATAAATTCATAATAATCCTTTGTCAAAACAGTAACCACCTAACCAGGAGGTTGAAAACAAAACAATATTTCACCAGTCAGTCAGTCACAGAACATCAGCGTTCAAATAAAAAGTTTGGGCTTTAAAGATCCGTATGCATCCCGTATGCATGTCCTTTAAGTAAATTTTAAAAAAGCTCTCTCTTTAAAACAATGCAAATGATGTCATGTCACCTATGTCGTCATTTGCATATGACGTCATCATGTAGCTCCGTTGAAGGACATTCCCAAGACTAAAGTGAGTGGGTGGTAAGTAGTACATTAATATGCAAACTGCATAAACTAAAGCTTTCCATGACTGCTTAATGATATATTTTATTTATAGAATCCTTAGAGAAATGGACTGATTACTTAATTACAAAAATCATTAATGTGGAAATTACCTATATCACCCTAAATTATGTGTAGGCAAGTACAGTCAGCGTCGGAAAGATCCTGAATTCAAAGTCTCAAAATTAACTTAATACTAAGGTATTGAGCAAATCAAACTGTTTTATTGATTGAAATTGTATTATTGTCCAAACTAAAGGTTTGTACAAAGTATCGGAATAATCAGCCAATAGGAAGGGGGCGGAAATCAAGATATTAAGATCATTTTGAGTACTTCATTCGTCCAGATCGATCCGACGCTGACTTTACCTACTTAAAGTATCTCTTTGTTGTCAAAAACTGAATGATAGAGTCTTTAGGTTATAAATATATGGAACTTATTGGAAAGCGGGATAAGATCATGAACTTTCCTAATTGCATCCTAAAAGTAATTAGGTACTGGTACGGACAGACGAACAAAGACAAAATTAAAAAGTGTGCTAAAAGGTTTCCAAAACATTCCCAGTAACTACTAACGCCAGCATGTCAAAGTAATTATGCAAATCGTGCTTAATGGTCTCTTAAATTCACACACAGTCACTTTATCTATTCTAAGTAGCTACCTACTCGTTTTATCTAGGTATGCTATAGTATAAAGTTGTAAGCTATCTTGTGTGTGCTTCAAAAACTCAAAAAAAGCTGACGCAATGAAGCTTTATAAAAAATTTACACAATATAGGTAGGTACTGCACATTTAAATTAAATTTCATTTATTTTCAGACAATTGACCCATAGTGTTAGTAACAACTTAACGTTAGAAATTGTTCACTGATTTAAATTAAGTATATTTTATAACAGTGAAGAAAATTTATAAGAACTAAATAGAAATAAAGTTTTAAAAATTAATATTGCAAACTCTTTCTGTCAGATTATAATGTTTTCTATGAATTTATGAATAAGGAAAGTGGCTTCTTGTAATTGTAGTCATAACAATTTTTTCGGAATGTATGTTTTTGTTTAATTTTACCATAAACCTATAATTTATTTCAGCACTTACATCAGATCTAGTGGGCCGGTACACCACTGAACAATTATTGCAATTAAACTGTGCCATAGCGAAACCATTCATTCTTACACGCCAGGCCTTACTTTCTCTATATAACACTATCTCTTTTATAACAAGTAGTTTATCTAGGCATCAGATGAACTTGATAAATAGTTATAACGAAACATGGTGTTCACTTTCATCGTTGATGTCTTAGTCCTTTCTCTTTATCATCTTAATGATGATCCGATTGTCTAAAGCTACGAACATAGGCTCTGTACAAGAGGCAATAGCAACACAATAGTTCTAATTTAATAGCCTCTTGTAATGGCTTGCCAGCCTTTTTTTAGTCCGTACCATCATCGGTTCTGAACAAAAGCATGAACCAATCATCATCAACTCGCAACTTTTTCTAGCTGTCAGAGTCAGACAGATGTACCAAATTACAAAAAAGGCGTATGCTTATAAGCGGCAACATTGATTAACTAATTTATCTAGTTCTATTCGGCAAACTAAAGGAAACAGCTAATTTATCACAAAACACTTAATTTTTTACCTAACGTTACCTACCTTTACTGATTGTTCAAAATGGTGGCCATTATTCTCAATACATATCTGGATTAAACTTCTCAAGGATTGAACTGCTTTCAGCCTTGAATATTGGTTACATATTTCGTTTTTAGGTACGTATGTGCAGGCCCTATCCTATACTTACCATAAACGTGAAAAATTGTAAAGATATTAACGCTCAAACTTCTGTAAGGATCTCGCTAAAATTTTGCACGGTTATTAACAGTCTGAAATCAATCATGCTTTGAGCTGTGGAATACGTTGCCATGGATTGCGAGGTTAACCCCGGCCCCGCCGGAGCTGGAGTGGGACGTTATGTCGGACTCGAACCGACTAAACTGCACGCCGTCTGTGGGTCGCAGTGCAAGGCCGAAGGTGAGGTAGCTTATCCATATTCCTCGCACCCCGGCTGACCCAGGGCCATCTCTTGATTTGGCCCTCTTCGGGTGTAAGCCTTTGAGTAATAACCATATGCTGTAACAGGTTTAACAAAATAAATGCAAGTGAAATTCGACCTTTTCATGATTGTAGCGTTCAACGTGGTTCGCTTGACCGCGACGTAAGCTCCACAAAAACGGGTAAGCACTTTCGCTCAAACACTTTCGCCTTTACTTACTGTATTATAATGTCGTGACTCACTTCATTGGGCATTGCATTGAAGTTTCATACTCAGTACATTATGAACGATCGATACAGCGTTTAACATAGCTAATTAACATAGCTATTTCCTTTTCTAGTGAGGCGTGCGAAGCGCATGTCTGTTCAATACGTAGGTAGGATATACATAGTCAAGAAAACGACATGCCTCTATAATGTGTGAACGGTCTCATATAACTATGTAGGTACCTAGTATATGTAATACCTAGATATTAATATACTTATAAGCCATAGAATGTACAGGCTTCTATTTAAATCTTCATGGCCCAAACAAATTCAGCTGGTGTGTACTGACTTGCAAATGAGGTTGACTTGTGCCCCGAAGGTATTGGTGGTGCCCCAAACACATTTGTCTATATGGTAAAAAGCTTTTATTCAATGAATTATTAGCCTAATGCATTCCACTACTAGACAATGACCTCTCACAATGTGCGCTATAGCATCCGATGCCATTCTACTCCAGCCTCCTTTTACAGGTTTCATTCCATCTTATTGGGGAGCGTCACTGGTCCCATCTTCCGTTTACCAATTTGCGGTCCTAATTGAGTATTTTCCTGTTGTTAAAAAAATATTTGGCTGAATTGTTAAATTAAGAATGGTAAAAGAGTGATAACAGTTGCGTCGGTTCTTACTTTATCGTTTTTATCCACTCAACCGATAATAGTAAATAATTTGACTAGTCAGTCAATTAAATTACCCAATTCATGGACTCGTTTGTTGCACTGGCCATCGGTCCTTCAACAGATGTGGCCTGCCCAATGCCTCTTTAGCTTGCATATTCTGCGTGTCGGTTTGATTTTGTGTTGGATGACCTCATTACAAATGTATTATCCTTCAAAGAAATTCCAAGCAAAGAAGCTTTTGTTTGTTGTTACCACTGAACAATATAACTCTGAAGTTACACTACAGCGGGTATCTTATCTTGAATTTTAATGTGCTTGTAAAAAAGCGAAACAAAGAAAAGGCTTTTATAGGGTTACTTAATACCGCTTTAACATTTAAGGCGATTCAAGCTAAAGTTTAAGCTTCTTTAGATTAGATTTTTCCACAACAAATAGTTTTATAGAAATGAAACAATTTTATGATAGGAGGATATTAAGTTATAAGGTCATGCTTATCATACACAAAAACATTACAATGGTGTCCACTCGCTAAAACCATTAGGTTTTTATTTGAGTAAGAGTTGGTTATGAATAGGTAGAGTGTTTTAGGCCCAGGCCAAGTCATCCTCACGTACATTCCGGTACACCTGGTGATTCACGAACTAGGCTCTGGCGCAGGTTTCCGTCTCGGGGTAGGAAGAATCGGATGCAACCGAGAACATTGTGAAGATAGTCGCTTGTTGTTCATTTAGTTCGTCACTCGAGTAAAAGCCAAGATCAGCCTCAAGAGGAGGAGGGCCGACAAGTTTTGGATGTCATTATCAGCTGATGATATCTGGCTGAATAGCCAAAAGGCGCGGTCTGATTACATTAAAGCTTATTATTATGAAACTCGATTAGTTATCAATTATCATAGCTATGTGCTTATCGAATATTCCTACATACCGACTATACAAAACGTTCACTAATAAATAAACGATACAATGTAGTTAAAACTCCCGATCCTCTACCTTCCGCATCCAGTCTGACACAGCCACCTTTTCCAGGTCGTCAGCCCATGTGGCTAGAACACGTCCTTTTATTTGTCTTTAAAACAAGTTACTAGATGTACTGTTTAATTAGAAAAAAAAATGCCATTCGCATTTTCATTCAGGTCTCTCACATTGAAAAAATATGCTGTCGTTAGTGAAAAACCATCTCATCGAATAGTATCCAATAAGGGTAAGTTACCGGGTACTTAGGTACAGTTACATTGCATGGTGGCATGTGGAAATACCATATTTGATGTCAGTATGTGTCCATAAACACCGAGTTTCAAACGGCCCATAACGATTTTCAGGGATGTGCAAAATATAGTAGGGTGAGTGGAGCGAAGAGTGAACGGTTTTTTCATGAAATAAGTAGTCTTGTGTTTGAAACCTTGTAAATATTGACTCAAGATAAAAATGTAAATGTAGTGAGTGAAGAAAAGTTAATGAGTTAGTGAGTGATAAACGCTTGATTTACTAAATGGTTTGATCATAACGCTGGATTTAGGATGATTTAGGCTAGAGGGAACTTAATTACATTTCAGAACATAATATTTATAGTCTCGAATAACAGAATATATTTACTGCTTTTTAACTTGTAAGCATGGAATTAGAGCTTCCCGCGAGCGGAGGATCAGGAACGATCCGTTTAGAAAATTCAGCACGAAAGTTTCAGCCAATGTACAATCTTAAAATTATTCTTAAATTCAAATTGTATAATATGTTTCTGCATTGCGACTTCTAAAGCTGGCAGCCCTGAATGGAATTGACGATTCGGACATGACATTTCCTCATCAATAGGTATTCGGTACCCTATCTATTGATGGTCTACTATCTGATCTTGACTACACGAAAATGCTTTGTATTTATTGAGAATTTAATGTTGGTTTTAATCATAATTAAAGTGAAAGTTAAATTAGAAATTAGTATAATTTGGGTTGTATTGTCTTCGAATCTGTTATATAAAAGCTTTTAAGTGCATAACTGACATTTGACTTAATTTTAAAACTTTCTCGATTCAATGTTTATTGATTACCTACATAAAGTTACGAAATACCTACCATTTAAGAAGATGAAGTAGAAATCCAAATACACTCTCGGGGCGAGTCACTAGCTGGGTGCCTTCATAAAATATTCATTGCAAACTGATCCTCAAACGCCTTCAACAAGATCTTCATTTTTTTAACACCCGACGCATAAACGACGGGTTGTTATCTGAAGAAGGTTTTGTCTCAAAAGGTTCAAGTCTCAAAAAACAAGTACTACTTAGTAACGGGAGAGGCCAAAATCTTCATAAAAGAAGTCGGAGAGAGGCTCATAGAGGCAACTGGTGACTCCCGCTCCGGAGCGTTCCTGACGCGGCGAGTGTGATGGATACTTTTGCGCCGGGAACGGTCAGGGGCTGGTTATTTGATTATTGAATTTATTATATTTTGTATTGTGTATTTTATATTATATTTGACATTTAAACTATAACTTAGTAATCGATTAATAGTATTCCCGCGAACCCCTCCAGCTAAACTGAATTTTTTAACCACTTAGGATCACATTAGCTTTCAAACGAAAAAACTGTATTCATTTCAGTCCATCCGTTTAGAAGCTACAGTTCCACAGGCAGATGAATGCATAAATATACAAACACCTAGGTCACACTAGTGGCGTCATCATAACCCCACGTTTTTCGTTCGGGGATTAAAAACGAGACTTCCCTCCGTTATTTCCATGTATGGAATAACTTTACACTAATACTACATCCTCCATTAAACTTTTACGTTGTATCATACATTCATACAGTTCATTAGAACATGAATATGAACGTTCATTTTAATTACAGCGGTTTGCGTGACCGCTCATAACGGTTACTAAATGATATAACATGTCAAGGCTACAGTTATTACGTTTTGCATATTTTTACTTTATTTAAAGATTTAAAATAATTCAAATTGAAGTATAATCACTGAAGACTAAACATATTCCAAGTTAATGATAAGTTTGGCTCTAAAACCCTGCATAATAAAATGTATTAATAAACTAAAAAAAAAAAAACAAAGCATAAATGAAATATGAAACATTTTAAACTTCTATGGAGATGAGAAAAATAGGTACATGACATCATTTTTTTAACGATTTACTAGCCTAAGTTAGGTACAACAGCTAAATACAATAGGTATTGGTCCTTCTTGCTAGTGCAAATAATAATGTTACAATTCTTTTTTTGTTGTAAGAGCTATATAGGTACATTCGTATGTACCTTTTTACCAAAAAAATATTTTACATAGAGACACAATTTTATTTACTTTTATAGATGCTCCGAGATACGGGAAGTCTATAGGCACTTTCAATGTTCTCATTATAAATGTCATTATGTGAATTGGTAATGTTCCACTACCTCAGGGGACTAGGTATACAATATACATAATATTTAAGTTAAGTAGAAGCAGAGACATAGTGAGTGAAATTGACTCGTGGTTTTTCTTGGTGCACCCCCATATAGCCAGAGTAGGTTGAGGCCCCATACCTACTCAACGGCTGCCTGTTGTACGAAAGGTGCTCGTTCACAGGGGCACCCAGCCCGCCAACCGTGACGAAGCACCATGTGGTTTTATTCTGTTCAGTGTGGTCAATTTCGACATGACCTCTTTTAAATTAAAAGGGACGTTTTAATCAAATTCGTAGATTTGATTTCTTTTCTAGCATAGGGCCATACCATAGCCATAGGTTAAAAATCATTATTCTAAAACCCAAAAAATACATGAAACGGTCCATGCTAGTTTCATATACAACATTAATAGTGCTGGCCAATGGTGCCGGTAGATGCAGGTACATAGAGGGAACTACAGCAAATTAACTCTTCTTTCGTGCTTTTTTCTAAAAATTTTAGGTTTTTTTAGGCAAACGTTTTTATTGCCTGCAATAAAAACGTTTGCCTAGAAGGAACCTTCACTGGAGACTTGAAGACTCCCCAGACCTTTCAAGGAACACAGACTCAGACAAGGAGTTTCACTCCTTACCTGTACCTACGCAAAATGAATGACTTTTAGTAACTAAGAGTGTACAGGAAGTTAACTTGAACCTGGCTTTCACCACCATGCTGCTGCTGGTGGTGAAAGTCAGGTGGTGGGTTCTGGAAATCAAATTGCAAGATAAAAAGTAGCCTATTCTAGACTATAATCTATAGCTGTACCAGATTCTTACCGTTTGACCCTGATTGAATAGAACATATTCCGCCAGCTACAGAGCCTGTAAAAACCAGATTAAAATTTAACCACAGTTGTCTGCAATTAAAAATAATCACATGTTAAAGTAGGTCACACACAGCTTGCAGGGCGTGTCACAAGTCACAACTGGGTGGATCCATGCCCCAAATACATCCAGTAGAAACTGGGTCCCATCAACTTACTGTGCTTGTACGGACATCCGTCCGTTACGACTGGTTTAAAGTGATATATGGAAACTAAAGTAATGGATCGTGAGAGGAGATAACATCACTACATAAACCAACGTATGAATATGACTCGCGAGTACCATAGATACGACTGAGTGTTGACCTTGTAGTAACCTCTTTATGCTCTTTCTAAATCTCTCACATTTTTGGTTGCGTGGGAAAATTATGACTGGAAGGTTTTCACAATTAAAAAGTAAAGGACTTTTTATTTCGATGTTAGTAAATGAAAAAATACAAGATTATTTTATAGTCGTTTCGGAGTGAAACATTTTGGGCTAAGTTCCGATAAAAATCGACTGGATGTATTGGTAATGTGGCGAAAAAATATATTTACATTATTCAGTTCACCTGCACCTATTTTTTTTTGTTTAAAATTACCCGATATATCTATAAACTCTTTGGAGGATGGATGACTGGAGACTGAAGCATTATTACTTACCCTGGTCAATTAAATATATCGCCGTCCCTGTATTATGGCAAGATTAGTTTCAATCTCTGGGTCAAGTTGTGACGTCATTCACACATTGACTGAACAGTGCTCTAATTCGTTAATCAATTATGATGGACATATCCAAACGTCTATAGGAACGAAGATCACGTTTAATAATTCAAAATGAGTGCCAATTAACACGACTCATATTTAATAGGTCAGCCATCTATGTAATTCTAAAAATACTATTTAGCTACTGTATATCATCGGAGTAAGCTTCGCAGAGCTCCTTTTTATACGTGCGGTATTTATATAACTAAAAAAAATGTAATCTATCCATCGTCGTGTTCGGTTCAGAACTTCCCGAGCTCCAATCACTCGTTCCTAGAAAGACAAACGCCCATTTGATGCATGGGAAGTTGCTATAATATAATAAACACATTTTTTTTTATTTCAAAAATTCTAATGTACCTACATATTGTAAATAATTATTGTAAATAAAAACTTTTTAAAACAAATATAATAAACTTTTGTATTTTCCCGTAACATAAACATAAAAGAGGTTCCGTGGTAATGAAAATCGGGTCTTTGACTTCTATTTTCGAATCGTCTATTTGACCAACAAGGAAAGTAGTTTCAACGACTACATAACTTTAAAATTTTCGAGAATTTGGTTAAGATACAAGTTGAGGGAAGTTAGTAAACGCTGTTAGGCATTCATTATTCACTTCTTTAACCTTTTACGGCAAAAACAGCCAATCTTCTCCGCTTTAACAAGGTGCTAAACTTCATGCAAAGGTCTACATTAACATAAATCTACAAACATGTGCATATTTTCACATAGAAGCACATGTAAGCCGTTTTTTTTTTGAATTAAATCTTTAGGTCCTATAGCCCTTTTAAAACAGACATGTTACATAGGTAAATACCTATTTGAAATCGGAAATACGTTTGATAACTTTAACATAACATTTTATAATTTGAATTAGAAATCGAAAGTCGACGTTTATCACAAATTCAGGCAGATATCTTACGAACAAATCTAGTGATTTTGTTCGCAAGATAACTTGGTAAATCGTGATTAGATGGATTACTAGTTCTCCAGATTAATAGTTCTCTAGTAGATCGCCGAACCACAAATTCCTTCGCGACATTAACGACTATTCGCAAGCTCGTACCTATATGTTTTAAGTAACAAGAAACACGAACGATTTTATGATATACACACGTCCCAGTTAATATAATTCAAAATGGTTTTCATAATGGCCGCCCGTGTTGCGTCAAGCCCTTCATTTTAAGGGCTGTTAGGTGTGAAGCTCGCGTCACCGCTGTCCCTGTTACGCTTTATGAAGCTATCCTGATGATTGAATGGTCTTAAAACTGACGGTAAAACTGGATTGAAATGTCACGACGCGGTTGAGTGCTACACTTCATAAAAATTGAATTGCTTTAAAAAAATTGTGCGAACTTTGAACGTAAGTAGGCGTGAAGGTGGTTCTATCCAATAATTCGAGTTTTATAAGCTTTTAAAAATGAATAAGCAAGACTGAAACTCAGGTCAATTACAGTCAGTGCGTGCGGTAAAGTTATACGCGTAATGGAAGAACAATCTTTTACCTACCTAATATTTAATGACCTACAGAGTATAGTTAGGGGAGGGGTATTGTTGAAATTAGTTTCTGATCACAATTTTTTTCAATATATAAATCTACCAATTTACAGATTTCGGACCTTTTTCTATTAGAACTTTTTACTAGCCATTTTGCCTGATTCTAACTGAACAAAAAGTGCTCAATAGGTTGTGATTCCCTTGCTAATGTTTATAAACCGCATGTATTATGTATCCGGCTGTGTCCTCTAAATGCGTTCCTTTATGATATCTTCACTACTTCAATGGATAGCAGATCTCAGTATTTGGTATAATTTCAACATTATACTTCCGCAAGTGCTTTAGAAAAAGGAGAACAACAAAGTATTGATAAAGATTTAGTTTCTCATTTTAAAGAACGAATCATAACCACAGAGGACAGAATATGATTAGATATTATCGTAAGGAACTTACCTACCTACCTCACTCTAGAAGCTTAAAAAATCTCTAGTCATTTCGTCATTTTACAAACCAAAAACATAGAAACACCAAACTATTTTGTCTTATTGTAGCTACAGTGGTTCCTCTCAATAAGACAGACAAACGCAACAAATATTAGGCAAATAGCCATCTTCGCCGGTTACCCGACCGCACGCGTGGGCAGACAGGTCTCGTGCCGCCGCCAATGACTCAGCTAAGACCCAATCTTGTGCTATAATAACGTTATCCTATACTCTAAGTAGTTTATTACCTAAAATAGCTGTAAATACCAATTTGTCTTATTATAAATAACGTGTGGGATTCGTCTGGGGTTCACTTCGGTTAAGGTCTAAAATGTTAGTTGACTGTTGCTATGATATCATATCAGGATGAACAGATTTTGGATCATTAATATATCCCGTGTCTCACTTATTCCCGGGATAAAAAGTAGCGTATTGTGCTATTCTATAATATATCTATCTTTGTACGAAGCCATCAGATCCATTGAGCTGTTTGAGCGTGATTGAGCAACAAACGTCCAAATATCTTCATAAACTGACATATTTTATGTATAGTAAGATAGTAGGACCAACTAATTTCTTACATTATTATTATAGTAAGATAGTAGGACCAACTAATTTCTTACTATTGTCCAAACATAATTGCCTACCCTCTACCTACCTCCCCAAAGATATGCAAGCATCTAACATCTACCCTGGTAAAAGGACTTTCCACACTTAAACAGAATAAGTAATTCTCGTAAACTTCAACTAAATTGCAATTAAATATAATTTAATATTCCGCTTGAAACCAGCTTCTAAGCTAACTATATTACGGGCATCAAAGGCTTCATATCGTAGGCGGACCAGGGGTTCGAATCAGTAACCACGTTATCCAAACGCGTGCTTTCAATTCAATAAAAATGAAAACCGTAGAAACTCTATTGCCTACATTTTTCGTATCCTCTTAGCAGTATTCCAGGATGAATTCGAGATTTTTGGTTTAGTTTATACGCCATTTCGTCATTTATAGGAGTGACTGCCATCTGAATGCCCAACCCCCAGAGAAAATCGTGCAGCAAAGTCTTGTCCGTCAATCAGCAGGCGAGGTTCACTTGATCTTGGAGTTCTTCGGTCTCAAACACCGTTTCGTATGTTATCTCAGTCACAGAGGTCTTGGTGAAGAAATTCTTTCATATCATCGGTTAAAATCTACTTACTTGCTCGTGAGGTTATTAAGTCAATGCAAAAAGTTTGATAAGTTTTCAATAAGTTTTCTTAAGTTATTAAATCACACGTTTCACTAAATTAATTGACAGAATTGGGCCCCATCTGAGAGAAATGCATGGATGCAAGAAACCGGTCCGGGTCCGATGCGCCGCTAGGACGAAAGTACAGCGCCGGTTGTAGGTGGTGACTGTCGTAAATAAACACAAGTCGGTTAAGGTTTTACACAAACAGGTTTGGAGAAATTAGAAATGTTTGATGGATAACAGACTGTTTTGATGGGTATTAACTTGTTAGATTAGTTTATAAATGTAATAATGTTTGAAGTCAAACATGACGCGAGGAATTAACAAAACAGAATGAGAACTTCTAAAACTACCTACCTCTCAGACAAATTGTCTCAGACAACATACACGCATAGAGCTCAGACTAAAAGTCTGAGGCACAGAAGTATTATTACTTTCGGCGGCTTCACACGTTAGTTCTATGCGTTACCTCTATGTTATTATTTTAATCTGAGAGCCACCTATAGGTACTTGTGATAATAATCCTATCGATGTTTCCCCTTACAATTGTCTGAGGTACTCCTTATCCTCCTTTCAATTTTGAATGAGTACTTGACTTCTACGCGAACGACTGTTGTTTGACAAAAGATCCATCTCAGAGAAGAGAGCTTGTGATTATACGACATGATTGTCGTATGATCACAAGCTTAGGTTCACTTGAATCCCGAAGATCTTAGTGAGGGACCCACAGAACCTAATCCACTTATTACTCAAAAATAACTCAGTAGGTAATCATCCGCATTTTAAGAAGAAAAGAACCTTGTATATGAAGAATAATAACTTCTTGTTTTTTATACTTTTTATACCTTTGGTGGCAGCACACGATCCACCTGATGGAAAGTGGTTACCGTGGCCTAGTTACGTGTGCAACACCAGGTGAGTCACACTCGTGCTGCCGATGCCGACCATGTAAGAACAGAGTTTCCGTGCCGTCAGTGTAGAAGTCAAAGCAGGACAAGCCTTTGGTCTTCCCACTGACAGCACACAGACTATTATGAAGTATTATGACCGCGGTATGCTAAATAATGCGGAGTTACTACCCTAGTCGGACTGCTCAATTGGGACGGAAATACAGTCGTCTCGTGCCGCCGTAATTACTGAATCTTTACTATTAAGCTGTGTCCTGTTTCAAGTGAAAGGCAGTACCACTTAAGGTAATTGACAATTTCACCTGACTTCACCGGTCTTAATAAAGTAAAACATAAAAAAATTTGTAACGTCTATATACAGGGAGCGTGTCTGACATGTCTGTATACCAATTTCATCTGTAGGACATTATGTAAATTGAGTCCCGAAATGTATACCTCCATGTTATATTAAACTTTAAATTAAACACTTAGTAAATCAGTTAAGTACGCGTTTAACTCTTGCACCGAGGGGGTTTCGTAAAAAACTAGATTAAGGGACAAACTTACAATACCGACCAAAGTAATTGTATTTTCAGAATTGAAGTATCTTATTAGATTTTATACCACTTATAGAACTTTTTATACCAATAAAGTGGCAGATAAACACACGGCCTACCTGATAGAAAGTGGTTACCGAGGCTTATGGACGTGTACAACACCAGGGGCGTCACACTCGTCCCGCCGACCCAACACCAGGGGCGTCACACTCGTCCCGCCGACCCTGTAGAAACCTTCTAAAGCCCTTCTTGAAGTACTCCATATAGTATTACGAAATTTCAAGTAATTAAATTTTAAACCCTTTAATACAGTCCCTTATTCCCTAAGAATACATCACCATTGCTTCCATTAATTATGTTTTGTGGAGCAATTAAAATTAATCTTTTCAAACCCGGGAGG
Source organism: Eilema caniola (assembly GCA_949126895.1). NCBI lineage: Eukaryota > Metazoa > Arthropoda > Insecta > Lepidoptera > Erebidae > Eilema > Eilema caniola. The sequence goes on along the minus strand of OX421488.1, from coordinate 8,415,258 downwards.
TTATTGTTGCCCGACTCAACTTCGGCACAACAAAAAAGAAAAACTGAATTCCAGACTTTTTTACTTCTTTAAAGAGCTTTTATGTGCCAGCATTCGAAACCCGTTAGTGAGACCATTCAGACAATGCGGTTTAAGTCGCCGGTTTTCGAGTTTTTTCAAACCAGCCATTTAAAATTTGACTCTTGACATTGTGAATGGTAGATTAGGTTTATGTTAACCATCTTTTATGTTGTTGTGGTGCTATCTTTGATGGCCCACTTACTGGTGAAACATACGAAAAGACAATTACTTAGAATTAGATAACTTAAAATGATTTTCTCGACATACTGCTGTCACACCATGGCATTACATGGATGTAGATGATCCTGGCTGATTTAGCTAAGGATCTTACTTCCCTCGTCGTAGGATAACGCCTGATAGCTCTTGAGATATGCCCAAACAAATAAAACATTGCATTTGTATTGCACTGCGGAGGATCGGTAGAAATAGAGCAAACGGTGGACATTAGCAATAGGCTAATTAATTCATTGATTGATTGCTTTGAGCTCTTATTCTTCCTACGTCGCATATCACATGCAACAAACTTTAGCCGAAGTGAATGGTAAAAAAGTGAAAAATCTCAAAGAAAAATAAAACCATCCAACCAAAAGTTACCATTATCTGGGGAAAAAGTATTAAACGGCAATTAATACCAAGACAATGCGGCTACGGTTGTATAAAGCTTGAGTGAAGACCGCACGTAGTAGAGATACTCCTTCTATCTCCGAGCAGAGCCCTACAATAATATGCCCGATTCACATAATAATTGAATTGTTAGTGATTCCTATCTCAAAAAAAAAAGTAGGAACTCAGGCCAAATAATAACATACCTACATAAATGGAACGCATATATAGAACTGACGCGTGAAGCCGCTGTGATGTTGTATATTTACCACAGCGTCATTAGACACTGCTACCGCGCTATAGGATTCATCTCTTGCCGGGGTTCAAGGGATATGCCAAGGGCAATCTCATCTCCGGCAGCTGATGACCCAAAACAGAGTGCGGTTTTAGTCGGTTCGTGAAGTACCATAACGGCGGGGGAGGACTTTCTATTGAGAAACAACAACCTTTCTCAAGCCCTATATTTATACAGGTCATGAAAATGTTCTAAAATCTAAAAGCAGCATTTTTCACGCAAGATTGATCGCGGTTGATTCAGTTTAAAAGTTTTTATAACACCTAATTTCCGAAGAAATTTTGGGCCGGAATGTTAATCGGTTCATTATAATTATCCATTCCGTATAAACTTGTTTTTTTACGGTTAAACGGTAAAGGAAAACAGATCCCTATTACTAAGACTTCACTGTCCGTCTGTATGTTTGTCACCCATGTCTCATGAACCGTGATATCTAGACAGTGGAAATTTTCATAGATGATATATTTTAGTTTAAATTTAGAAGAAAATGGTTTTAGATTTATAAAATCTCAGTCTTATAAAAGAGAGGTTTAGCGCGTTCTTCGTGTTTCATTGGTAAACAGAAAATGAAAGGATAGGCCACTAAGGCATAAGAACCAAAGCGTGAACCAGTGAACACAACTATACATAGGTATTTCCCCGTAGAAGTAGACACTGCTATATCTAACACCCATGCCCCACACTTAGTCAAGTAAAGGCACAGTATTACTAAAATTTTTTTTAAAATTTTTTTTATCTATAAAATAATAAGACTGTGGTAAATGTTTAGTATATTTTTCGAACTCTTAATAGACTTATTAACCGGATACTTTTTAATGCACCTTGCAGGCTGGCACCCGAAAACTAGCCTTTATTTAACCTTGAAACGGCTAAAAAATAACTAAGCAATTTCATTAAGTAGTCAGGTCTTGTAGCACAAAATACTAAAGGTAGAACGACCGGGGTCTTCTGCGGACAAAACAATTAAATCGTTCCTTTTGTTTGGCCTACCACTAAAGTACTTTGAGCTTCGAAGAATATAATGTACTGCAAAGTGCTTGGCGTAGCCGTAATTCAAAACTATGACTTGCCTTGTCCCAGTTTTGAAGACAGTTCCTTCTAGTTCAAGATGTTACTTTAAGTTTAATTGTACACTAGCTGTTGCCTGTGGTTCTGGAATACGATAATACTTAAGTGAAAATGCGTGTTATTCCAGGCTCTATCAATTCCTGTTTCAAATTTCAACTAAATCCGTTAATCCATCGAGTTCATCACGCTCATGATTAGCTAACAAATATCCAAAATTCCAAACATAATATTTCTGAGATAGTTCCAGCCAAAACCCGGTAGGAGGCGCAGCAATCGGCCAGTAGAACGTTCCCGCGTGAAGTCCAAATATTGATAATGTGTAATAAAAATTAATGACACGAGACGAGAACTACAACAAACAACAAAATGTTGACGTCTTCAATTGTCTTTTTTATTCTTTTTTTGTTTTGGCAATTGTAGGATTCATATTATCTGTTCTGTGGTGGGTATTAATAAATTATGTAGAGAATATTCTAATACTAGGCGCCCGCAGACCGGTTAATGGAACTCAACTCAATGTTAGTTTTTCACTGCCGTTTTTTTGCTACCCTGCGAAGACAATTGACGAAATAAAAAACTGCTGAATAAATTAAACTGCGGATAATCGAATCTATGTCTAAATGTATTATTTATGTTCAACGTCCCGTTCCAAATTAGAAATTAAAAATTAATTCCCGCCTCACTCAGGAACTCAGGAACTAATACCAAATACGACAGATTACCTAAATAGTTGCAAATAAATACGTCGATCAAATAAATAGAGGTAGTACGTATACATACCAGTTGGGTAGCCCACATTATATTACAACAATAAATATAACATCATTAGATACAATAACATTTAGATGCATTCCTCGAAAAGCAATTATTCGAATAGCAATGATACCATTCCTCGAAGAGCAATGATTCGTATTTTAGATCATTGCTCTTCGCGGCATAAAAAATTAACTAAATTTTATTCCTCGAAGAGCAGGTTTTCCTAAGTCGCTGATAGAGATGTGGTACAATGTATTATTTTGGTCGAATTTAATAAAAATATCGATAAAATCATCAACTCGTTTATTTTTCAAATATTAATTGAACACTACACGTAAATATGAATGATGAATCATATATATTAATTTACTGTTGTATGTAATCATCAGTACCAACTTTTATACATTTTGATGATATGCATATTTGTATATAATATAGGCATTGCACTAAAAGATCGCACTTCCACGTGCTATGGAACTATTACTTTTTTACCATATCAAATTTACAATATGTCTAAATCACAGTTTCTTTGATGTTTACAAGAAATAAAAAAATAAATCATTCCAATTTATGTATACAAGTTTAGGTAATATTAAATCAATCTTTTACAGATCTTTCATAATTTGAATATAGCCTTAGATAGGACATAAAAGACATTTTTCATTTTGTTAGAGATTTTGGCTAAGCATGAACAACTACTTTTTAACCAAATCTGATATGGAACTTGTACCTCACACTAACAACTAACAGATTTTACTAATAAAGTTGTATCCAGGTCCACACATCACCTTTTATTGACAAGTACATTTAGCGGGTTCATGTAAATAAAACATCCATTTTAATTATTTTTTTTTGTAAATCTGAGTCATATTTTAACAGAATGTAGTCTTAAAACTGTGCTGATGGACTAATATTGACTTTATATCTTGTCCAGGTCATGAACCAAATAATTGTCATTACATGAGCACAGCAACCCTCCGTCCTTTTGCCTACAATAAAATATAGCTTTTCTGCCTGGTTCTTATAGTAGATTCTTTTATTTATATGTCTACTATCAATTTTAGCTCATAGCAACTGTAAGTCGGCTCAAGGATATCTAGCTCTGGCTATCTTGCCCTGCTGGCTATATCTTTAGGCAAGTAAAAGTGAAAAAATCTTCAGGCAGATATATAGATAGCACATTATTTTGACGTGGTGATGGATGGGATGTTGCTTGATCAAATCTTTGCCAGTATTGATAACATATTTGGTGTGCTCCGTATAACTGCAAGTAAAAACATTCCTCATTAATATTCAATATTAGTTTATATTCATCAATAATAGCTGCGACTGGGAAGAAGATAAGTTTATATTCTAATCGCCTTAATTATTATTACCACCAACCACACATTTAATGACATAAATAAGAAATAGTATGTTAACCCTAGGTTATAAAATGACACCGAACAGTCTTTACACCGGCAGGACAACTATGTATTACTATACAATTACAATCTTTAAAACAAACTTACTTGTCGAGGCTCAATCCATACTACTATAACATTTAAAATGTGTGCTACTCGATCAGTGCCAGATTGGAATGAATGCGATTTGGTTTGCAAAATGGAACTTCCAAAGTTGGCACACACTTGGTGATGATATCCATCACTGGTAGAGGCTCCTGCATTCACTTGAGTATTTGAATCATATAACGCCAAAGTTCAACAGATAGGAGTTACATACACCACTGTCATCTTCGATCTGAAAAACGATTTGGATTAGCTACTATACTTTATAATTGCATTACATATTGACATCCTAATATAAGGAGGAAGAAACGTACCACATGTGTGGGGTGTCGGTGCCACAATTCAAAAAATATGACTGTGATAGTATATTACTACTTATCATTATTCAAATAGGGACAGTTTTAGGGAAAAACCAGTATTCTAATAATGTGTATCGATTATATTTATAATCGATTATTTTTATTAAACAAATCCTGGCAACATTGTAAAGAAATAAAATGGATAACCAAAAGCTGAACCTTGAAATTAATTGAAATACTACTTATTCAACGAAATAAGTTGATACAAAAACCAAACACCAATATCATTATAAAAATCATATTTAATTAATGACACTAATAACCAATTGCAAGCATCTTGTTCACGATAGCCGATTATGAACTATGTCCTTTGTTACTTAATCAGTCTTTAGAATTTCTTAAATATAATAATAACATATTTTTACCATTATTTTAAGACACTTTAACATTATTGAAATCTTTTATAAAAAAATTGTCTAAGAAACATTCAAGTCATATTTTCAATAAGTTATTATTAAATAATAAATTATTCTTAGAAGAATAGTCTGTTTCCCTTACCATAACTAAAATATGAATATTTAAATATGCATATAATAATAACACAGTGTAAATAATATATACATATTATAATATAGCTCTGTGCATATCATCAAAATGTATAAAAGTTGGTACTGATAATTACATACAACAGTAAATTAATGTAAATGATTCATCATTCATATTTACGTGTAGAGTTCAATTAATATTTGAAAAATAAACGAGTTGATGATTTTGTCGATATTTTGATTAAATTCGACCAAAATAATACATTGTACCACATCTCTATCAGCGACTTAGGAAAACCTGCTCTTCGAGGAATAAAATTTAGTTAATTTTTTATGCCGCGAAGAGCAATGATCTAAAATACGAATCATTGCTCTTTGAGGAATGGTATCATTGCTATTCGAATCATTGCTATTCGAATAATTGCTTTTCGAGGAATGCATCAACAATTAAGTAGAAGCACGCACTGGAAGCACGTATGACATAACGGTACATCTCTACTTTCAATGAGACGCCAGCGGGTAGTATGTACCTAAACATGATTATGATAATCGTGTGCGTTCGCGCAGCGGAATGTTGTTGAATTTAAAGATTTTAATTATGCAAATATTTAGTGTATGACGTCGTGTAATTGTGTATGGTAAAAAAAAATTTGTGCATGCAGCCATTGTGGAGAAATTCGCTAAAAACTGATTCCGCTGGGCGAACGTTGTCCTGGCGGAACTTTTTTCTAATCCATGGACTTAGAAGAAAAGAAATGTGTCCAAAAATTAGTGTGTATTTGTGTGTAATTGTATATGTATGAATAAAATTAGTGCATGCATAAACTTCGGAGAAATTCAAGTTTCCGCTACGCGAACGTTTGGCCATTAGCTAGTTTTCATATAAAGCTCTTATATAGAGAGCTGTAGATTTTTACATAGGTTGTTTTGAATTTGTTTAAATTTGTTTAAAAAACAGATTTAGAAGAAATCGTAGGGTTTAAAAGATAAAAATATAAACGTGAAATACGCTCATTAGGTCTTAGTTCGTGAAGTAGCCACTTTGGGGTCTAGATTTTCACGTTTATACAAACCTTGTAAGTGTCTGCAACATGTTGCCAAGTATCAATGATGGTTCGTTAGTAATTAATGAGTTATAGGACAATTTACCATGAATAGACCACTGTTTGCAAAGCAGTCAAATATCAAGACGTTCTAAAGTAATTGCATAGTAAAATGTATTCCAATAATTAGTGTATTAATTCAACTACTCACATGCAAAATTTCATCTCAATAAATTCAGTAATTAAAGAGAAACAATTAAAATACTGACAAAGCATCGAGAACCTATATAACCCGACCAAGTTCGGATGGCTACAAAAAAGCGACCGTGCCATATTTCTAAGTAACGTTCTTAACCTTCCAATATAGTATTTATTAATATGGTACAGTTGCGTACACAAGCGTTAGGAAAAAAATAAAACAATTGCATTTCTAGAATGAAAAATATTTTTTTAATAATACCGCCCCTATCTGCGATAATAATAAATCTTCAATTAACAAGTTCTAATTAAACATCAGCTTCTCACTATCACTCACTCAATATACCTACCACATAATTATTTTAAGCTTCACTGTTACACTATAACATTAATAACACACTGTCAATATTATTATTACGGAGAATTGGCGATACATAGCAAAACAACAGCGCATACGCACATTGTCCTTGAGTGCAAATTTGTGAATGGGGATAAAACAAAACCAGGTTCAAGTTCAACAGAAAACGAATAGCGCGGGCCGTGGCTTATGTGAGTTATGAAAACATATTGCGCTCTCTTTTCTTCAAGGATGGAAGTACCGTTTCAAGTGGGAAGCCGCCTCTATCGCTCGTTGCGCGTAGCGCGTTGTCTGTTTTTTCACACTAGCATAATATTTTTGATCAATTCCTAACTACAATACTTAGACTATTAAACAAAGGACTAGCCTTAAGTGTACCGCTTCGAACAAAATAATTCTGAATATTTTGGTGGGGTGCGCGGGCACACGCCTGCATACATAAGTCCAGTACAACGGTAATATCATATAAAAAAAACTATAAAGTAGCTACGTAAATAGTACTTACTGTCATAGTCAAATACATTTAAAAAATCATTTGTAGAAAAATAAATTACCTATAAATTATATCAAAACAATTGTGTTATCACCTGTACCAATTAAATACCGGGATTATACTGTAAATTTTAGAATGTTACCTAGATATATTGAACGGCCGCTTTTTTATCGCCATCCGAACTTGGTCGGGTTATGTAGGTTTTCGATGCTTTGTCAGTATTTTAATTGTTTCTCTTTAATTACTGAATTTATTGAGATGAAATTTTGCATGTGAATAGTTGAATTAATACACTAATTATTGGAATACATTTTACTATGCAATTACTTTAGAACGTCTTGATATTTGACTGCTTTGCAAACAGTGGTCTATTCATGGTAAATTGTCCTATAACTCATTAATTACTAACGAACCATCATTGATACTTGGCAACATGTTGCAGACACTTACAAGGTTTGTATAAACGTGAAAATCTAGACCCCAAAGCTACTTCACGAACTAAGACCTAATAAGCGTATTTCACGTTTATATTTTTATCTTTTAAACCCTACGATTTCTTCTAAATCTGTTTTTTAAACAAATTTAAACAAATTCAAAACAACCTATGTAAAAATCTACAGCTCTCTATATAAGAGCTTTATATGAAAACTAGCTAATGGCCAAACGTTCGCGTAGCGGAAACTTGAATTTCTCCGAAGTTTATGCATGCACTAATTTTATTCATACATACACAATTACACACAAATACACACTAATTTTTGGACACATTTCTTTTCTTCTAAGTCCATGGATTAGAAAAAAGTTCCGCCAGGACAACGTTCGCCCAGCGGAATCAGTTTTTAGCGAATTTCTCCACAATGGCTGCATGCACAAATTTTTTTTTACCATACACAATTACACGACGTCATACACAAAATTTTTGCATAATTAAAATCTTTAAATTCAACAACATTCCGCTGCGCGAACGCACACATGATAATCGTCTACCCGTAACTATCGCACGTCTGGCTTTTCATAAGTAATGGTATGGTAATAACGTTTGTTTTGACACGACAACTTTGTCAACAGTAGAATGCTTCCATACACAAACTAGAAGAAATAAATAATAGCGGGTAGCAAAATAACAAGAAATGGAGAAAAGGCAAAGATAGAAGCCTTTTGTATGTAGGTATACGCAATGATTATTATAAACTGTAGATGTATTATTATATTACAGAATAATACTAAATAATAAAAATTATGCTATATAATACATACAAAAATAACATAAAAGAAGGGGAGAGACTGCAACTTTAGGCATCGAAAAATTCCTCCCCATCGACCTCTACTGGTACCGTGCCTAAAAGGCTGGCGGCATTACCACGCTGAATAGCGATACTAATTCTTTGAGCGAGGTAAAGGCCAGCCCTATGGTCACGGGAAGAGTCGATTAGGCGCTTCGCTATTTCTTTGAATAGCGCGCGCGCGCTTGGACCCCACGGACCCAACGTTTCGACTCCAAACGGCTCAAAAATATAATTACCAGTTAAATTGGTATATTTGCGTCGTTTGAGAGTCTCCGCTGATGCAGCAGCAGCACATGCGCAGTCCATTGTACTTGGAAGATGGGAAGGCGCCAGGGTGTCGACGCAAGTTGCGTCCCACACCAAAGGCCTACCCATCTTCCAAGGTAACAACGACATACCGTCCGGACTCTAAAATGGCGACGACTTTGATTATCATGTTATGCACCAATCAGCGACGCGACAGTGCGTAACGTGAAAAAATACATCCTTAATAATAAATTCGTAATTATAATAATATTATTGACTAGCGACCCTCCCCGGCTTCGCACGGATGCAATGGATGTTATTATACATACAAACCTTCCTCTTCAATCACTCTATCTATTAAAAAAAACCGCATCAAAATCCGTTGCGTAGTTGTAAAGATTTAAGCATACATAGGGATATAGGGACAGAGAAAGCGACTTTGTTTTATACTATGTAGTGATATAAAATAGTAATATAATTCATCTGTATTAATTTATTTATTATTATTTATTTATGCTTTATGCACGGTGTACAGTGGCGGACTTAATGCCGTAGGCATTCTCTACCAGTCTGCCATGTGCGAAGAAAATGTTTGCAAGACAACCTCACCTTCGGCCTAAACACATCGACCCACAGACGGTGTGGTGCGGTTTAGTCGGTTCGAGTACGACATAACGTCCCCCTCCGGCTCCGGAGGGGGGGAGGGGTTTATCCGTGGTGGTATCCCGCACGTAAAAAAACCAGTTACCATTGGGTGATGCAAAGCTAGTATGATAGTATGAGGTAGGCGCATGTTAAAGAAGAATATGTTTGGTTCTATATAAATAAGATGGATGACAGTTTGCAACTATCGCGACAGCTATTATATTATTAATAATATTGATACATTATTAGTAAGTAGCTATTTTTTTATATTTAGTATTTGCGACATTTTTGAAAGCCGCCATGTTCCTTCATGACTTATCTTTTCTTTATTTAAACATCATTGGGTATACTACTACACTCCCTTCGGTTAGGTACTTACTTAACTAAAGGTCAACGATCTTGTAGCGGTTTTTCATGAAAACACATAATAAACAAATAAACTAGGCTAACTAACTGACTAACTAGTGGTTCAATTTCGGTTATTAGTCTTTAAAATGAGTGTCTAAAGACAGAAGAAGAAGAAAGTAGATCGTTCATATAGATGAGGAATAGAGTAGGACCTAGGACACTACCCTGAGGTGTGCCATACGTAAGTTTTTGGCTTGTCACTAGTAAACTTATCGACTGTAATACCTAATATCTTCTGAACCGGTACACGAATTTCAATGATTGATGTCTCAAATTAAAGGTATTCATTGCTAAATGGTTTTTGGGTAGGTACATGAAATGTGAATACTATGGATATTGTCAAAAAAAAATTACTCAAAATTATTGAGTAGGGTACCAAAATGAAGGAAATTGAAAGATTATATCAAAAATATATTTGTCAGAACTAAAAAGTATGCAAAAAATAAATTACCTATTAAAAATAAAAAACCCGACTTTATCAGTTGGGCTTTTATTTTTAATAATTTATTGTAGCTGTCTTGTAGCTGTCTTTAGAGAAATGCCCGCACAGATATAGGTGTCAAAATTCATTAACTCATGAACTGGTGTACATTACGTATCAAATTCGAAATTCATTGCCCCATTTTATTCTCTGTAGGTACGATCCATACCACCAGCATCATCGTAAGTGAGGTACTCAAAATATCTTCACTAATATTATTAAGATTTTGTGAGCAGTCTACCAGTCAATATCGATCTCATGCAGACAGTATCATAAAAATTAATACTCGGCTGATGGCAATGGGCTTGCCCTTTATTCCGTGGGACCACGGAGGACAGAATTTTCCTTCTCTATGCGTGGGATCGAATAACAGTGAAATGTAGATTTTAAAACTCAAAGGGGTAAAACCGTTAGCCCTTAGGGAAAGACGTGAGATGAAATCGCACCCTTCCCTGTATTAGGGACTCCTACAAGTAAATATTTTCCGTGCAACACATCGTAAACAACAGTGACTCATTGTTACCTAATCGTGCTTACCTAACCATTCTGTAATCGATCAACAAACCGTAAGTATGTCAGTCTGTCAGTGTCAAGGACACGCTGCCAATCAATTCACGGAGACAATGTGCTATTAGGTGCCACGCGGGTGTTCGCTGCGTGTGTAGTTGCTATAGGATGAGAGATCCCTTTGTCTTTCAGAAGAATCTGAAGTGGTAATTTTCAGTATTGCCTAAGTTTTTATTTAATAATGCCTTTATCCAATAGTAAGCTATTAGATGATTATTATTTTGACACTCGGTCAAATGTTCTACAGGTTTTACTATAAGGCTCTGGTATTTTTCGTTACCGTGTTTGTGTTCCGAGAAATCGCTAAAAATGATTGATAAAACGATGCGTGTGTGTGATAAACACTACAACCTGTCGATTTTACAGTTTTGCTAAAGGTTACTACAAAAAGCAAGATTAAGCAAATTACACAGAATAATTGAGAAATATCATAGTTTAAAACCATTGTAAATATTTAAGAATGCTATAAGGCGAAACCGGTCAGGTTCTAACATGAAATTAAAATCTGTGGAAAAGTACAAGTGCATTATCCAATATGTTACGCAAAATAAGTGTGTCACATGGGCAGAGTTGCGGGTAACAGCTAGTATTAACATTATGTAGTTGTAGTATCTTCAAACAGGCAGTAGGTATGTTCTCCGAGTCTGTATTGCCGTTTTGCATGATCAAAGTTCTAGAAATTGTGGAAGGTCGGAATTGCCTGTGACGAGTCTACTAGCAGTAGTCGTGACGCAACAGAATTGCTCATGGAATTGGAGCGGAGTGAGGAGTGGCCTCGTTGAAAAGTACCAGCATAAGTAGGTCCCTTACCTATGTTACATAGCTTTGCCCTTGTAGTACCTAACTGTAGGCGCGGTAAGTGAATCAGTGTATTTTTAAACTGACCTATTTATGCAGGCGCATTAGTTGTATCTGTATTCTGAACCTGGATTGGAGATATTAAAACAATGGATTATGATTCGTTTCGGATACTTTTCAGCAGCAACGCTGTGTCAGGTTATGTTCTGCCACCATACCACAGAGCATTTATATAGGTCTATTATATTTCAAACATACAATCTAATAAACGTTTTCTTTCGTTTCAGGTAAATTTTAATTGGATACGCTGAAGTTCATTCCCGCCGCTTTAACTTAAAAGGTAATATTGAAGAGCCAAACTGTTATACCTAGCAAAGTCAAAGTCAAAGATTTTTATCTATAATCTAGAACAAAATGGTGGCTTCTTATTGACGTCAATAATAAATTCTATTCAACCTAAGTTTACCACCGCTTCCAAGGCGCTGGTGGAGATAAAATCTTTTCTTCAGATCTGTAGCTTCCTGAAGTTTAAACAGGATTTTCAGTAGTGCAAATGCATTCAACTAAACTATCTTACGTTTCCTCTTCTAAAAGTCAAACTGTGCGAACGCAGAATTTGCAGTGCTTATCGTCAGTAGTCTTCTAGTTCTCCTAGTAGGTATACATAACCGGGTACGTGTCCCACAGAGTACCGAGTTTTGAATTTATACCACAAGATTCTTCCAAGATTGGCTTGTTATGGTTTTCTATAGCGTTCTTTAGTTTACCCCCTACATCACACTTACTAGAATATCCTGAAAATTCATACCGGCTTTAGCTGCTATTCATCCATCGAATTAAAAAAAAAACATTCCATCGATTCAATAGAGAATCAACTCCAAGGTCAATATATCCCAAACCTCAACATCCAATAATGCCACGCAAACTCTACCATCAAAATTACCACTATTGCGTTCTACTTTCATGAAGGTCTATCACTAATTGCTTTCATAAAATTCAAACATATGAGCAAATTTCCAGGAAATATTTGACGTCAATGAAGCGTGTACTGCAAGTGCCAAGACTGCCAACTCCTTAACAAACTGGCTCAATTCAAGTACTTCGACTATTTTCAGCCCATTCTAAATCTGGCTATTGGTCGACAAGCGGACGGGATTAAAGGATAAACTTTATGAATATGAGTGCTTTGGTGCTTATATAATTCAAGTTTGGTGCTATTTTGGTTTCTAAGTACTTTTTAATGGCGTATGTAAGCTCTTTATTTATTGCAGATGTTTTAGTATGTTTTAAATGGAGCAAGTATGTTGTAGTGACTCGTAAATAGAATATAATGGATCTAGGGGCTTTAAGTAAAGAAATAAAGATGGATCTTGAGGAATGGCTACATTCGCTATTAAATAGTACGTAAGTACTTACGTGATATGAATAGATATTGTATCACAAGTAAGTTCACATAAGTATACTTACAGTAAGGTGAACTGGACACTTTCGGGAAAAACCCTTTATTTTAAGAAAAGTAACTATTTGGTGCACAGTCGACAAAATTGATAGTATCCCACCTTTACATATAAAGATGTCTCTTTTAAGTAAATAGGCATATATAAGACATGTCCAAAAACTCAGAACACTGTCGTAAGTAACTTTCGAATCAGTGACAGTTGTTTCTTCAGATTTTTATTAAGGGTACTGATTTTTAATAGGTGTGATTTGTTATTTATTAATAATGATTATCACTTATTTTAGTATGGATGTAATAAATAGGTAAATTGTTGACCTACTTACACCATTGACGTATTTTTATGGCTAGATATTCTAGCAGTTTCAAATGATTCTTGTCTGTTGGTTCTTACGTCAGAGTGTACAATAATTGTTAGTATTTAAAGTAAAAAATATGTTAGTTTTTAAAGATTTTATCTGCAAAAATGATTGTCTAAATGTGGCTGTAACAGTTACAAAAGCACGTAATGACCACTTCTTAAAAAAATATGTAGAGTGAAGTTTTTGTAAAATAAAAGTAGGTACGATAAGAAAATTATTTCTGAACGATTTGTTTTGTTTTTACTATGTCAATATTTTCTCACCTTTTAAGCCTTCCCTGCACTGCGATCAACATTTCACAATCAGCTAAATTGTCCCAACCGTTCTCGAGTTTTAGCGAGATGAACGAAGGAGAGACTAGACTATGGCAAGACGCGATCAAAGAAACAAAACTATTACAACGGAGAAAAAGAAATACAAAATTTATACAATAACATTTAAACAGCGAATATGTTTATGTTGCCAGAGTCAAAATTTAAATTTTTACCAAGTATCACATTATACAAGCACTAAGCACCAAACTAAAGACGCATGACGCAATCCCCCACCTACAAGGATACTGTTTAGAAAATCAAAACACGTCCATGATGGTTGTATGTATTAGTAATTGAAATGGTAATTTTAAGGTTAACAAGATGTAAGGTTTCAACTGCGAAATAATAATACGGACCACCAAACAATCCACCACAAAAGCCCACCTGATGGAAAGTGGTTACCGTGGCCTATGGACGTGTGCAATACCAGGGGAGTCACACTCGTGCTGCCGACCCTGTAAACACAGAGAGTTTCTGTGCCGTCAGTGTAGGAGACGAAGCAGGAATAGCCTTTGGTCTCCCCACTGACAGCACAAAAGCTCTCTCTTTTTTAATTGATACGCGAACGACCCTTCGAATAGATAGTGATTACCGTGGCCTATGGACGTGTGTACACCAGGAACGTCGCACTTGTGCTGCTGACCCTGTACGAATATTCGGACCCCATCTTGTAGTCGCTTAGAAAAGACAACCTGAATTAATCCAAAGCTTATATTTTGGAGAGTATTATCCGCTTTCTTAGGCGGTCTCCTCCTAATGAGGCATACCACACTTAAGGTAGCCCCCAGCAGAGCAATCCCCTAAGGCGATTCCTAGAGGAATGGAGAAGCTATATCACTGCGTTCTTCCAGGGGATGGCTATAGAATAGTTTATACTCGTTTTGCGTACTGTGTATTTTTATAAATACTAGGTGATGCCCGCGGTTTCGCCTGCGTGGAATGCTGTTCTCGTTCCCGTGTCTTTCTTTCACATAAAAACATTCCTTGGAAGCTTAGAAAAATACGGCAAAGAAGAAAATTGCCCAATGTGTCGAGCCGTCCTGAAGCTTTGCACTTTTAGCAATATCCGAGATAAATAAACTTACTTTAATAGTTTTGATAACTTACAGAAACAAAATTGGCGCGTCGAAATAATTTCATTCAATGAGAGTAAGACAATTTAAAATTACAAATAGCATTTTGTACAAAAGTTGCACGACTACGCAAGTCTGTTCTATCGAGATAAGCATCAGCGTCTAAACATTTGAGTGATTGTTGACTACTAAGTATGCTGTCTTAGATTGAACAGATTAAAAAGATACTTAGGTACAGTTAAGCCTTTCTCTCTTTGTAATAAGCTGCGGCTTATTCTGTATCTGTGATTCTTCGGTCTCAACACCCTATTGACTTTTTCAAGATTATATTTTAGTCTCGCGGCATATAAGATTTCAAACAATAAAGACATGTATTATTTCTAACCTATAGTTCCCAAACGAGGCCTTAGCGTGTGGAGATTGTTTTTATATAATCTGATTGGTTGATTTGAGCTTCTCCAGTCCTCCACCGCCGTAGGTTTAGTACCACCCCGTTCTATCCACAAAAGACGACAAAAACGCGTAGTATGCAATATATGTAGTACATTTTGTCATGTAACTGGGGTCAAGTTACTACATAAATGCCGAATATATCATGCCAATGCCACTTCCATTCTTATTATTAATTCTATGCTTCCATTGCTAATTAAATAATGATTATTTAAATAGAACAAATCTACCTGCCCTTGTCCCAATTATTTGGGATCGGCGCAACATGTCATTCTCCTCCAAAAATTCTTCTTTGCCATATCATCTTTCAAGCAATCCATCCATCCATCTTTTCTTGGGCCTACAGAAACTTAGCTTAGAACAAATAACAATACGCTTTTGGACCTAAAAATAAAATATTACCTGACGAGATTCCTGTATTTTTGAGTCGAGTTTACAAAATTTGAGACTTGTAATTACAGTCTGAACGCGGCAGGTGAAAGTAGACCAAATAGGGGCAGCACACTGCTCTAGGCAATAAATCCCAGGGCTTCTGTCTGCACGACCTAGGTATGACCTAATTAATTACACAGCTTTTCTAATTGCCTTGGTACTTATACGACTGCAGTGGCAAGTGAGGATCTTTATTGTAGGTAATTTTCTAACGATGTACTAAAAGACTTATAAAAATCAATGTTGTTTATTTATTTGTTACTTCGTATTTAGTTCGCTACTGTAACGTTTATCCGATTGCTCATCTATAATCCGGTTTTAAAAACCGATTATAAATGAGGTCCAAATTTTGTGATCGTAGGTAGGTAGGGAATCGATTTGATTTAGCATGCAAAATTCTTTAAAATTTCATTCAAATTGTCTGGGTAAAAATGATTGAAAAATCATTCATTGTTTCCGATAGTTCGTAAGACAGATATAGATAACAGATATAAGGAGAAATTTAGATTGGTGCGGGCAAGGTCTGGTAGCTGCGTGGTCAAATCATTGCCCCTGTAAGGCAAAGATTTTAATCCATTTGAATATTTAGCATGCTAATTTTCATTTAAATCGAAGGTACGGGTTCTTCCTTCGATCCTCAGTTTAAGACCCTTTTATAGATGAAGTTCAAACTTTGAGGTCGTACGGGTAGATAGTCCTGCAATCAGGACCCCGATTCTGCTAATTTTAGGTCATAGTAAAACCACTGTTGTATCACTGACACTGCATTAAATGCCATGAACTTTTAGACTTTATTAGTGTAAACTTAAAAGTCAAAAATCATTTTTTAATTCACTCCACAAAAGGCCATTATAATTTTAGTCTTCAACAGCAGTAGCTTTTAATTCTGGACTTAACTGTTTAGTCCAAAATCAAATGAAATTTTTTGCAGTATCAGTAGTATGATAGTTTTTGTGCTACAACACAAAATTAGCAGAATCGGGCTCCAGGTAGGCAATTCATTTCCACCAGTTTACCGGTTGCCAATAAATCGACGCGTTATAAATCTGTTTTGTCAATCTTATTTCATCCAGTCTTTTTACCGTATCCAAACAATTTGAAAATGTTGGTACATGAAACAAACATTCAGATACAGTGAGTATATAGATATCGCCAATTGATTCTGGAGGTCAGATGAAGAGTTGAAGAGTTTATGTTGGAGTTGAACCACCGGCTTCGTCCGTTTCAGAACTATTTTCTTGCTCAAAACCAGTTACGAAAGAAGAATTAAATCCTCGTTTCCATAACCAGCATTAAAGATTTGATTTCACCTCGCCTGCTGGTAAGCTGAAGGCAGTCTCGGGTAAAGGGGTCACCATTACAAACACGTACCATGTTAACAATGGTGGCACTCAACTTGACGGCCTCATCAGGCCTTTTTCACGCCCCGCTTAAGGGATCTGAGACTGTAGGAAGAAGGAAACACAGGAATTGGCAAGGAGTTCCAGTTATCGATGGTGCGATAAAGAAAAGAGTCACCAAACCGCTTGGTTCTTGAAGGAATATTCTGCACATCTAAGCTCTGTTCGTGTTGTCCTGTGTAGGAAATTATATATAGATAATATTAATACCTATAGAATACTACAAAAATGTCGCTATTAGAATTTTTTACTTTTATAACATAGGTGAGATGCTTGGTTGAACAATCTATCTCTATATTATGACTTGACGACATTTGCGGCAAGGAATAAAGCTTTTTAATGGGCATAATATATTCAACGTCTTGTTTTGTTGGTTTTAAAGGGCAGTCATAAACGTATGTGTTGTGTAATGTATAAATGTATGTTTCGAATGTTATCTGCCGCTATTTTTGAGTTCATTAAGTCTATAAATAACCCATCTTGTTACCAGAACACACCTAAGCATTGTTTATCGAATTTTGTGCGAAGAAACACTTGTCTATATTTTGCCTCTAGTTTATTCTGAATCGTTGTCTATATTTTATTCTGATTTTTTTAATAATATTTATTGGACACGTCAATTTGACTACCTCGTCTGATGTACTTTATTTAGATAGAAAATTAAGAATGTTTAAGATAATTCAAGTACTATATATCATTAATGTATAATCTAAGGCGAACGGTACAAGCGTTTTATATTATAATAAAATTATAATACACGCCAAGTTATCAAAATTTTTACGTGTATTAACTACAGTTCGGTAGTATTCTGTTTACCAGAATACGGTTACACAAGCTATAATACACTTTATATTTGCTATGAATATGCAATTGGAGATTTACATAGCAATGAATTCATTAGTTTTCAGTTCAAATCACTACAATAGCGCAGCGCCTGACAAATTCGACTAGCAATGAGATTTGCCCGCACTGCACCACCGGCAATATTCCGCAGGCGCCTGTTCCAATTGGTTTTAATTAAAATCGTCCATTCCTGTATCAATATGAGTACCCTGTACACACATATGTTCATAACGTACGACGATTGGTGTACATTTTTAAATACTCACTTGTAAATTGTTATATGTTACTTACTCTTTTTGTTTGATTCATTTTAACTCGACTAAACTTTTCGTTTTGTGAAAATGCGAACATGGTTTTCATTATAATGTAACTGGCAAGGTTTGTTAATTGAATCCAGGAGTGCTATGCTTCTACATTTGTAGTATTTTTCATAGTCTTGATCATTTTGTACTATGCTAATCTATGTAAAGATTTTGGTATCATTTAACATTTTGGTACACACTGACTGCCGATCGAGGCTATGGCGCAGGCTTTCCTCTCGAGGTTTCCTCCCTTAAAAGTCAAGATTAACACTAATCTACATGGAAGTGAGTAACAGGAGAATGGAACTGAGACTCCAAAGTGTAAAATACTTGTACTCGCAACCGGTTGCGAGTAGGTAGGTACTCATGACCTGGCTTTTTCTTAAAACATCCTCGAACTGATGATTTACACACAGACACACATACCTTAAAAAATTATCAATTAGGAGTAGTAAATTCAATTCACGTTCACCTTGATGAAAATTACTAAACGTTAATTTCCCACCTAAATGTCATTGCTGAATATATTGAGCTAGTTACTGAGAACCCTTCTTGGGAATTAAGGTCCCCATTCTACGTTAATTACTTTAGTAGGTACCCCATTTCAGCTTCGCACCTGGTAACCTTTTTACGTTAGATATTTTGAAGGTTTAAAGATATATTATGTATTTTTACCTGACTGCTAAGAAGGGTTATGTTTTTCGCGCGTATCTTGTATGTATGTTTGTAATATTCTTTATTACCTCATGTCTTCTGAAGCACCGTACAGGTTTAAATGATTTATGTCACTCAAATTTATCGATTGGGGTATCAAAATGAAGGAAATTAGAAGATGATTACAAAAATATACATATTATAACTAAAAAGTATAAAATAAAAAAAATAAAAATTATAAACGGGATATTTACCATGTTTATTATCTTTTTCGAGAATCCGATATTTCGGCACTGTTACAAGTGCCATGAGTACATCCGTGATCATGGCACTTGTAACAGTATCCCGTTTATAATTTTAATTTTAATGTAAATGACCATGTCAATCTAAAATCATATATAAAAAAATATATTTAAAAAGAACTGACTGACGCTGAAAAGATCGAAACAAGCTTTATAGCAAGCGGTATTCATTTGCAAATCACAAGCCCGATGAAAATTAATGTGTACCGCCTGCTATAAAGCATGTTTAGATCTTTTCAGCGTCAGTCGGGTTTTTTATTTTTCATAATTTATTTTTACCAGATACCTACTACTTACAGATACTTACTTAAATATCAGAAATAACTTCTTTGCAACAGATAGCAATAGAAATAGACAGTAGAATAAGGCCCACCCAATTCTTCCTGTGGGTGTCGTAGGAGGCGACTAAAGGTTGTTCCCCAACCGACAGTAATCAGACAGCCTATGACAAAGTACCTCCTTGTCAGCAACAGACTCGTCCCTTATGTGTAACCGAAAATCATTGTTATCGAAATGTGGGTATTAATACACATCTGTCTACCCCTTCAGAGATTTATAGGCGTAAATAAAATGTATAAATAACGCACGTTAGCCGCCCGATCGGATGTCACCGGATACTGGCAGGTGTCAATCGATATCCATGAGAGGTAACTCGATGCTGACTCGAGCAAGGCGAGCCCGCGCACTCGTCCGTTCACTCGAGTAGGATACCCACACAATTCTCGCTCCAGTAAAGATCTAGAGCAGGAAGGAAGGAAATTTTGTTGGCTGTCGTAAAGCTGCTTTTATTGAAGCTGTGAAAAAAGTACTTGATACTGCGTGTTAGGTAGGTACAGTCAGCTTCAAAACGATCTTAGCTGGTCTTAAAATTATCTTAATACCAAGGTATTAAGAGCAAATCAAACTGTTTTATTTATTTAAATTGTATTACTGTCCAAACTAAAAGTGTGCACCAAATATCACAGCAATCGGTAAGATAAGATAAGATTATCAGTCAACAGGAAGGGGGCAAACCAAATACCTTGGTTTTCCCCCTTGCCCCCTCCTCATTTTGTGTACTTTGCTCGTCAAGTTCGATCTGATGTTGACTGTACCTACATTTGTTCAATTACTAGCTGTTGCTGTGGCTTTTCTTGCGCCGAATTTTAATACCGTTCCCGCAATCCATGTGATAGGAAAAATAATAATTTAGACTACAATCTGTAGCTGTACCAAATTTCTGTCACATACAGTCAGCTGTTTAAGCGTGATCCTAAATGCAAAAGTTTGTGAGTATGGATTAATGGATGTTTATAACTCTGTCACGTAAAAACTACCGAATGGCTTTTAATGAAACTTCACAGTAATATAGCTTATACATCAGAATAGCACTTAGGCTATATATCATCACGCTACTACTCAAGGGAGTGGAGCAGTGATCATTAATGTAAAAATAGTCGAGGTCAAAGTTGAGTGGAGAGGTGATTTAAATGCTCAATAGCGTCGGCTCAACACAGCAGCTAGTTGAGTAATAAACATAGTAACATCTTCGTAGACTACCCCATGGAAACATTCATAAAAGAATAAGAGGTACAGGGCTGCATGCTTAGTCTAGGTACTCGGGAAGATGAATGACGTATATAAGCTCACGTAAGGGACTTTTTTTTATATACATTTTGTCCGTTAATTGATTGTCCCCAGCTAGATGGTGAAAAGCAGAGGTACAGTCCAGAAGATACGGACTAACATTTCCGATGCTGTTGGAATTAAAAATGGTGGTTCTTTGATAGATGCTTGACGGCTTTGATTGATGCTTTTCACGCCCAACTTGAAGGACCCGGGTCTAATCTATACTATAACTTTTTTATGCCACTGAGGTGGCAGACAAGCATACGGTCCACATGATGGAAACTGGTTAACGTGGCCTATGGACGTGGGCAACACCAGGGGAGTCACACTCGTGCTGCCGACACTGTAAACACAGAATTTCTGTGCCGTCAGTGTAGAAGACGAAGCAGGAATAGCCTTTGGTCTTCCCACTGCCACTGACAGCACAAAAACTGTCCAGTGTGCCGGAAACATAACACGAGGTTATTATGGCCGCGGTATTCTGTAGGGCGGAGGTGCTTCCCCAGACGGACTGTTGGGCTGATTGGACTGCTCAATTGGACGGAAATACTGTCGTGTCCTACCTCCTATAAAATGACTAAAGTACACTGATACTATTTACTTCACTTTCAGATTTCATAGTGAGGTGGTACACGTCACACGTGGGTATTTTTTCGTACGCTATTAAAATATGAGCCACAGATGGCTTCGTAAACAGCACGCTATCCACACTCGGATCTAGGCCACGTTATGTTCATATTTGGGACACGAGAACTCATATGGTATCCGTTATTTAACGGCATATGACTGCGCACAATTTTATGTACCTAACATTTTGTTAAAAATTGAGAAATTAGGAGAACTTATTTTATTATTTAGTCTGCAAGCACTGGAATGTGACAGGCTACTTGATTTACCAAATTGCAACACAATAATGATCATCCTTAAAGAACAATTTAAAATGGGATTTATATTAATACCTTTGATTATATATAATCAAAGACTAGCTGTTGCCCGCGGCTCCGCCCGCGTGGATGTCGATTATCGCTTTCCCGCTTTTCTGTTGAAATTTATCCTGAATTTTCTTTGCTATAAACCTCACGGAGCCCGAGACCTTTCCAACGAATGCAAAACCGTGGAAATCGGTTCGTGCGTTCTGGAGTTATAGTGTCAGGAAGGAAAACCCGACTTATTTTTATATAGTAGAAGAAGATTAATATACCTGCGCTGCGTGCTGCGTGTAATAAATAAAAGACAACCGAATTAAGCTAGCGTACAAAAATGTACAAATTTCTTAACGCCCGGTAGTTTCTAAGTGACAATAGTAGATTATGGTGCAAGTGTGTAAAGTTGATGAATACCGCCGAGACGATATTGGGTCTAAAGAGAGCCGTAGACGGTAATCAACAATACACACGTGTATCATACGCCTTTTTTCATTTCACTTGAGAACAATATAATACTAAAATGCATATTTACCCTCGTAGTTTTCAGACAGTAAACATTCCATAACGTTAAGGCCTTCATATCAATCACATCATATATCGGACGTTGTTATAGTATATGTGTATATCCCGGGTCTAGTAGTACATACTTACTAGTACATACTTGTAGACATTTTAATTAATAAATAATTATAATTTCACTAGTAAAACTGAATTGAGAAACTTTTTGGGACTGGCGAGCATTAAAAAAAAACACTGGCCACAGACTAATATAATGAGGTTCCAACCCCACAATGCAGTAGAAGTTGGCAAGTTGCCATGCCATCTAAACCAGCACGATATCCGTACAGTGTAGTACTTTTTTTTCGCTCATATAATAGTTATTTTAATGTCTATAAGAACACCTTACACAGGAATTACTTTTTTTGCAAATTTAAGAATCCTTTAAGGAAAATTCTAATCCATGAAAGTTGTGGAGGAAAAAATTCTGATAAAAAATATTTTTAATTCTGCCCCTCGGTACTAGGTAGACTTTCTCAGATGAGACGGTCCCGCAGTGTGAACGAAATCCGCTCTGCCTCTTCACATATACAACCGAGGATTTATGTAGGGCAACGGGAAAAGCCGACAAAATATAAGGAATGACTCCAATCAAACTGAAGTTCATTGACTCGAAGAAGAAGTGTGGAATTGCTCTTCAGACTAATTGCCCACCTGTTAAAGTGTGATGCTTGCCCATACACGTGTACACAGAGCTTATGAGCGCCGCTGAGAACGCAATCAGGGTGTCACATCCAGCAAATAAACCATCAACACGAGAGAAGAGTTCCTCATTCATTCATAAGTGTCGAATGTGATAATTTCTGATGATAAGGCACACTGGGTCAACTACTCAATTGTCGCTATGCGTATTTATCCAATTGGCTGATTGTTTCCTTGAACCATAGTTCAGTGCAGTATCTGTTGTACGAATCACAGATTGTCTGCGTAGGCGGCACAACCTGTTACGTTATTTTGTTACGAGTATGTGCGAGAATATTTGTCATACAAGTCACGTATAAATATTCTACAATATTTCACACAACCCTATCTAGACAAATGTTAAGCATGGCTTAACCAGCTTGTGTTATGGAATCTAGAATGCGTATAAACATACCTACTTAGATACTTTTTCTGTAAAAACATACATATTATACAAAGAAACACCCAGACCAATGCAAATATACATATTCATGCATACTAATATTGGCACTGAGTGGGAACCCGCGCCCCCTGCTTATACATACATAATATACATGCAGTCACGCCTCTTTACCAGTGGGGTAGGCAGAGATCACATGTTTCCACTTGCAATGATCCTGGCATACAACTCTCGCTTCTACTATCATGATTGTTTTCAAACATGCTCGCTGGTTTTGAATACTCTTGACATATTATCCTTTCTTTAAAATGCCTTCGATCTGATTGACATACGTATGTCTAGGTCTAATCCTACCGGGTCGCCCATTCACCCTCGCTTCATAAATTTGTTTCGTCAGTCTTCTTTCGTCCATCCTCTCCATGTTTCCGAACAATCTAAGCATCCCTTAATCTATCTTCGTAACGATATCTTCAAACACACCACAACGTTCCCATATCACGCTATTCCACACACGAGTTACATATCTAAATATTGTGGTAGGCATATCATCTGAGAGGTTCTTGCATGAAATAGTACCTCAAAGTGTACTCTGGAGTCTCTAGGCGACGAAAATGTCGACGCTTCAATTTCTTTGGAGAATTACTTAGCTAATATTGGCTGAGGCTAATAATAGCTCAAGTATTTTCCCGTCACCTAGGTTATTCAAGGAACGTGATCGCGGGCATTTGTTGTTAAGGAAAAAGAGCCTCCCCAAAATTGACGCAGTTGCCAGTAAATAAATTTGCTGTGAAAATATTTGGACGAAAACATCTAGACACAGTTTAAATTGAACATAACCTGCTATCAGCATTTACGAACACCTACTTACTTCTTTTATCATCAAAGAAATAATTTGAAGATTGGAATAACAGAATAGTCAGTGAAACGGCAAGGAAACCACAGATGATTTCATTAACTTTGTAATCAGCTTGTAAAAGCTGCATGGCCACAAAGATCCGCTTCGTTTCACTTTTAATTTCAAATACCTCATTTCAGCGCTAATACCCACGAAAGTGTACTGAATGAATTAAATTAGCAATAAATCAATCTTATCAACAATATGAGTTTTCGCTAGTTCTCCGATCGGAACGCCGATTGGTAGGAGGAGCGGGAATATTTTTTTCATCCCTTCTATTCGAAAAGTGTCACTTTGTTCCTCTATAAGTGGGAGCAAAGTAGCACTTTTCTCTTCAGAGCTTTTTAGCGGGCGGAAAAGTGATTTGAATTTGGAACGTATATCGTTCATAGAAATCGAACGCAAATTATATGAATTGCAGGCTGCGCGGTGCGGGCACCCGTGCTTGTAAAAAAAGACGGGTTGCACTCTGGGAGTGCCGGCAGAAGTGAAAACATTTTCTTTTTTTCTTTCTTCGTTATATACATAGAAAAAGATAAAAAAGAACATACCATACCATACCTATAATATAGCGCTAATCATAGAACCTATAACTTATTTTCTGCTAATTTTCTGTCAGAAGAAATTAATAAATTATGAAAAGAAAAAATAATCACAAAAAATTATAAATTACAGAAAGAAAAAATAATCATAAAAAGTAATAAATTACAAAAAGAAAAAATAATCACCAAACGTAATAAATTATAATAAGAAAAAACAATCACAAAAAATCCCCGAAGGCCAGGTGGTTTGAACCCGAAGTGCTTACCATTTAAGCTACGACGCTATCTGTTGTAACTTGCAAAATAGATAGTCTGTACCTAATCTTGTATGACGTCAGTCGTCGGTTACGGTTCAAAGGTCCACTAATCCTGACGCTTCCTTAACATTTTACACCCATCCAACGCCGCTAAAGAAGTTTTCACTTCAAAAAAAAAAATAATAAAGCGCGCGGATTACGTCTCTGTTCTTGTAATTAAGTACATATTTTATTTGAGTTGATTTGCTTATTTTGCAATAAAAATTGAGTTCCACGTCAACTTATGACAGTGACAATGAGTTAACACCTGAAGCAAACAACATTGTACAAAACCTATTACCTACGAAATCCCGGGCGAAATATTTAAGGGCCTTTGAAAATTTCATTATATGGAAAAATAAAAAAGGTGCGAAAACGTTTTCAGAAAATGTATTCTTGGCCTATTTTCAAGAATTGGCCAGAACTAAGCAACCTTCTACTCTATGTAGTATATACTCAATGCTTAAGTCAACTGTAAATACCAACAAAAATATAGAAATTGATAATAACCCAAAGTTGCTAACTTACTTGAAGAGATTATCCGAAGGACACAAACCAAAGAAATCAAAAGTATTTTGTCATCAAAACGTCGAGACCTTTTTAAATGATGCGCCTGATAAGGAATTTCTCGCAACAAAAGTATGTATCATTTAGTTTTTTCATTGTAATCTATAAACAGAGTGTTTTAAAACGTGTACGTATTGTACCTACTTGTCTGATTTCCTTTCTGTTTAGTTACAGGTGGCTTTAATATTTGGCATACATGGAGCATGTCGTAGTAACGAACTTATAAAACTAACAATTGATGATATCAAAAAACATTCAGATGAATTACTTTTAGTCAATTTAACTGATACTAAAACAAAAATTGATCGTTCATTTGTTATTCGTGGCCAGTATAAACGAATAGTTGAACAATATCAGAGCCTACGTCCTTCTCAAACAACATCAAATAGATTTTTTATTAGATATCAAAGTGGAAAGTGTTTTAAACAAGTAATTAGAAATAGCTGCATACTTGAAGTTGCCCGATTGCAAGTCATACACTGGTCATTGTTTTCGCCGAACGTCTGCTACACTTTTGGCAGATTCTGGAGCTGATCTCACTGTTTTAAAGCGGCATGGAGGATGGAAGTCAAACTCTGTAGCTGAAGGTTACATAGAAGACTCAATTCAAAATAAAGAAAAAACTAGCACCCGCGTTGTAGAAAATATTAAATTAAGACCTCAAGATAATTCACCTATACCATTGTCGCCACGTCCTTCTACATCAAAGGATTCTGTATCTTTTCTTAGCACCAGTCAGATACTAAGATAACAAATACTCAAAATGTAAATGAATCGACAACAATATCGATCCCAAATAAAACAGTGGCAATAGCGTATCAAATATAAATATAAATTTGTAATTGTTTTTATACGTATATTCACGTCTTTGTTTAATTAAATTTATTCATTATTCCATAACACAGTCTCTTATTAATTTTCTCATAGAAAGGGGATGAAAAGTAGAGTATATAACTCGAGGAGCAAATTTTATTTTTCCCTCGGGCGATATACTTTGAACCCCTCGCTGTGCTCAGGTTTCTACGTTAGAACCCCTCGCTAAAGCTCGGGGTTCTATTCTAGAAACCTTTGCTAGACTCGTGGTTCAAAGTGCGTCCTCGCCGTAAAAATACTATTTTGCTCCCTTGTTATACAATCTACTATATCTTGATCTCCGATTGCTAGTAGTAGGTTATTAAGCTATTGCATAGCTTCTATCGAGGGCTTTGAGCGCGGGGACCGAATCCAGAAATTCCGTAACGAAAAAACCTCACGCTCGTTTCTTTTCGGCAGTCTTCGACACGGTGTTCGTGTGCGTGCAACTAGCCGTACCTATTGTACGACTCTACGAAGCTCGCACGAATCGAGACGAGCTGCTCCGAAATCGGACGAATACATAAGCAGCTGTTTATGAGAAAGTATATAGGTGTATAGGTATTTATGTACAATAGTGAATAGCTGTACTTGTAAAATTTGTCGATAATCACTTCTTAATATCGTTATTTCTTTTTGAATGAAAAATATTGTTTTGGTATGTCATTACACTATTTTTTTATTATTTATACCTAGATATTTTCGTTTTATAGAGAAGAAAAGCGTAAAGAGCTAAAAAGAAAAAAAAACTAATGCACGTCAAAGGGCATTATTTTATCATAATTGCATAAGTTGATACAAAATGCTATGCAATAGCTTTACCGCGGCAGTCCCCGAGTGCCACATGCCTTTTTTTTTCCCACATCTCACAATAGTTATCCGTTTCAGGACTTTTCCATTAGCTTATCGAGAAATGGCTTGATTTTTTCATTAATCCCAGTTGCAAACTTTGCTTGTCATGGTTTAGGTTGTTCCATACATTCTCGTAACGTTTCGACAACCTTACATCGGTCGCGATCACAGGCTGACTGGCTGCTAGCTTGTTCGCCGTTCTACTTAGTTACTTCTCCTTCCTTTATCTAGTTTAAGATTGGTTGTTGCGGGAGTACCTACTTAATCCCTCAATCCCGGAAAATTCCTGTCTTTTCCGTCAATCAGGTATGGTGGAACAAGTTTAAAACATCCTTAAGTTTACTTGCTGGCCAGTTTATGGGTCAAGAACTTCACCACTTGAATAGCACCAGTTACAAGTTTCTCGTTAGCTCTTTCGTATGAGTGTGTCTTGACTTCGAATTTACATGTTACAGAATAAGACTTTACCTCCAGCTGTCCATCAGACGAGGTACCATCACGCATGTCGGGTTTGTGGCTGTCGCCTTGCAGATGATATTTGACCAAGTTATTATAGAGTTATAACTCCCAGTTCTTTATTCTTGAATATTTCTGTTCAAACAAAATAAAGAAATGGAATCAGGAAGTCTTGAAGCGAGGGTAGCGTAGGGTAATGACATTTATCTACAATCGAGATCTTGCGACACTAAGCTTAGCGTCGACCGTGGAATGTTGAAAAATAGAAGGAAGTGAGGCTTTCGTTTATGTGCCACATTGCTGTAAAAATGTTTATCTTAATTCTTAACGCGCTTGGTTAGCTAGTTGGTTTAGGTAATCTGTGGTTTAGGTTTGTTCTCTGCCCCTTTAATGTATAGGATTAACATATGTCGACGACTTTCATAAACGTCAAAATACGTGCAAATCACATATATTTATCATTATATTCTAAAATACGCCGGTCTATGATTTGCCATTTGACCAGGGGGTACTATGGTTCAGATTATAGTCAGTGAAATTACTTACACAGTAAAATTCATAGAGCAAAAGGTGCTCACGCAATTTAAATTGAGTTAAACGCATTTATCAGTTAAATGCAGTCTAAGTTGCATTGATAGATTAACGTAACACATTATCTACTATTAGTTAAAAAAAAAATGATTTTTGATGTCTGAAAGTCACAAACTTACCTTAACTTGAGACCACGACGCGATGACGCGCAAAAAAATTAATTAAAAAAGTTATAGCATTCCGTCACGATGGTCTATACTTGAATGCGAGTTTATTGGCCTTCGATACCAATCTTTTGAGTATTTTTTCGGTTTTAGAGATCATTATACTAGCTACTAGTATACGGGGTCGTATCAAAATCTTCAAGGTACAAACTAATCTCAGCTGCCAGCCGAAAATCTGCTGAACAACAGACAAGACGCGAGCGTAAGCTTTTCTCTTTCGGTGGTGTAGGGTCAGATGGCAGTTGTTCCCGTAACTATCTATGTCTAGTAATAGATTGTAATATGCTAACTGATTGAATACCCTTTAATTTTTATATACATATATGTTAGAAACCATCACGGGCATGTGCGCAACAATTTACGAACCGTCTGAATGGTATGGAAATGCATCCTTGAAAACTAGTTCACCATCTGCTGTGTATATACCAAACAAACTTTCATCCATGGGTCTCCTTTGTTAAAATATAAACATGGTATTATGTAGTGATGGTCCAATATAAATATAATCGTTATCGAAAATTAGATTAGCCGCAACCGGCGCGGTGCATGTATGAACTCGATTCTCTTTCATAGTAGATGAAGCAAAAGGTGTATACCAGTATCTTAGCATGGGGAAAAATGAAGCTTTTTGGCCACCTCACTGGGAAACGTGACTTTACATAAGGTTTGACCGTGTGTTATACCAATGATACAAAATTCAAATCTCATGTATCAATTCTATCGATTATGTTTCACCTTTCGCAGACATAATGATCTTAAGATGACTTAAGGTATTAACGAGAATGCTATTAATTTGGGACCAGTACCTTTAGCCAGTAGCTAGAATTAGCAATTTGAAGGGGCAATGGGCTGTTCACGTCTGTCGAATCACTTATGGCCGTTGGAGCAGACGAGTCCTAGAGTGGATACCAGCCAGATGGACTGACGACCTGAAAAAGGTGATTGGGACAGAATGAATGCGGAAGGCGGAGGATCGGATGAAATGACTCGCATTGGGAGAGGCCATGTCCAGCAGTGAACTGCAGTGGGCTGATTGACTTGACTTAACCTATAACATCATGTTACATTTGCAATTCAATTGATTCACTTATTTACAATCGATAAACTCCATTATCACACTACTTTCTATCGATAACGATAGTCATCTATCAAAAGAACATCACTAGTCTGACTTTTTTGTCATAAAAACGCGTGACTCTCGACTAAAGTACCTATATACACTTAACTTACGGGAAAAAGTGGCAAACAATGACACAGCTTGTTTTAAATAATAAATATAAATAAAATTTATTATTAATGGCAACAGGGCCCAAAAAAAAGTATTGAACAGCCTATGACTATGACATTGAACGTAAAAATGTTCTACAGATGCAGTTGTTCTACATATCAATACTATATTTAAAATGTAAAGTACCAAGGGTTACTGCATAACATTTAGATTCAATTGATTTTTTTTGTACGCAATACGATAGCGGTACTCGTGTGGACTGCAGTACTTCAGTTTCCTTTTGAGATTATCTTTTCGAAGAAATAGGAAGAGAGACTCGAAGACAACAGCTGTTCCTATTCACCTTTTTGTCTCGGCACACATCACTGCGTCGAAATGATCAGCTAAAAGTTGCAATTATATGCTTTTAAATGAAACTATTAGAGTTAATTATCTGAGCAATTAGCAGTAGGCAGCAAGAAACATCTGCATTTGCAGATCGAATTCATGGCATGGTACCAACATGGCTTTCGTTCGAATTTCGTGTGGGCCCGAAGTTTCGCAAGCATTCAAAACTTACACTTTGAAGCCCAGGGTTTGCTCTCCTACGCTGATTTGGCTTGACTGTTGATATGGCTTAGCTTAGTTTTTGCGGTAGCGATTCTGTCTGACCCCTAACCTTTCAAAGAAAAGCTACGCCAGAGTCTGGTACGTCAATTACCAGTTGTACAGTTTTGCAGGCTTGGGTCCCGAAAATGTTGGTATCCGCCCTATACACATTTATTAGAAAATTCTTAGAGAGTCAGCAGCACGAGTTTGTGTGACGGGCTTCGTCTTGCACCCTTCCATAGCAACGATAATCACTTCGCATCAGGAATTGTTTACTATCTATGAATCTGAGTGTTATAAAAATGCATATTTGTAAGTAGCTGTAGAATACGGTTATAGTCAAACAGAAATAAGAATCAGATGCAGTTTTACTTGTCGCGTTTGTGTTTTTAACTTATTCTAGTTTATCATTTAATAACTCAAACCTCATTGTTGTACCTTCATAGTTCCATAATTTCGTTTCCGTTCATTGAATCGGTGACCCGTATCTCTTATTACAGAGCTTTCTAACGGCCCACTATATTTTACGAACAATAATGGCACTATTGTATCAAATTATACATTTTGCCTGTGATATACAGACTATTCAACTGGAAACACAACAGATTTTGGATAAAATGAGCGAACGTACTTATTATGTAGGGTCGGAGGGTGTTTTTGGAACCCCAACAACACCCTCTCCCACACAACAATATAATTGTAACATTATTAGTGTCTGTAATGGTTACCCTCCTTTCGACTTTATCTTCAGCTTACAATCAGGCTAGGTGAGAGAGAGAGAGAGACGATATTCTTAGCAATCCATGGATTCTCCGTGCGGGTGCCGGGTCCATCGCGTTGCTGAATTGGGAACTCGGGACAGTGCCTGGGACTTTCGACCCAAGTGTAGGTTTAGAAGGGGCCCCTTTTGTTGATGTACATCAACACTCACCTTCACTACCCAAGTTCCCCTCCCAGCCTAACCACTGACGTGTCCTAAATGTAAAAAAGTAAACAATCTATCTCTTCATCCACTCCATCTTCAGTAAAAAGGTGAATATAATCGAAAATTGTTATTGAACTTGCCATTCTGTGACGAATCCGTTACTTTATGCCGCGTGGATTTTTTTTCTGTTATTCCAGTGGCAAAAAGTAAGTAAACAGAACTCTGTGAATAATCCACCGTGGAATTTGAAGTGTGTGTCAAATCGCACTGTGGCTAAAAGCCTAAATAAATTTCTGGTTAACGTCCTTCAACCAAAGTTTGCGGTATCAGATTTTTTGATTAGATGTGAATATTACTGCCATTGCTATCTTATTATCTTAGTATTTCGCGTTTTCCATAACGACACTCAGTCCTGAATCTCGATGTTCATTGTCAGATTCTCAGTGACAATCTCTCGTCAGTACTAGTTATGCCTACATCAAGATCCAGGACTGAGTGAGTGAGTGAGTTCTGGAATACGGGCTTTAGACATTCAATTAATCTTTTGTTAGATTTTTACTGTCTTATAAGAAACTTAATTTATCTCTATCTATTTATCCCAGACCGTTTTGTGTATATAACATAATATACGCTCACGCCTATTTCCCTTCCGGGTAGGCAGAGATAACAGACCGCCTTTGACGTTTCATCCTTACATACTTCACGAGCTTCCTCCATGTTATTAATCCTTACATACAGCCTTCGAGTACTTCCGACCTACATAGGTAATAGAAAAAAATCGTGATGAGAACAAACCCAACTGCTCGTAAATCATGAATGTGTATAAGCAACCAGCATGGTTATTATCCCTATTTAGAGCTAACGAGTTCTTAGCACAAGCTTTTCTCACGGAGTTAAGGAAACGCTCACATAAAAGTCTATACAAATTGTGTAAAGAAGTAGGAAAAGAGCTTCACGAAAAGAGGTACTTAATTGTTTACTGTACTTTTTAGCATCTGTCCCTTTAAAAAAAGTGTAACAAGCGCCCAAGGGCACCATGACGACACAATTCCCGTTAATTCGTTCCGTTGGTCTTCACTTTATGAGTTGCACGTTGCAGGCCGGGATGTCCGTTGCACCGTTATAACTCAGATATAGATCACCGCCACAATTGTGTCCGGCATCTATCCTGGACATGCCATTTTTTCCCACAGTTTATGCACTTAACAAGCCAAGACGAATGCGGATATCTTCTATTTTCACTAAAGACTTCTTCGAGAACAGTACGCGTCAGATCGATCTTGATTGGCAAAGTACTCAAAATGATCTTAATGACTTGGTTTTATCCCCTTTCTGTTAATTGGTAGTTCTGATATTTGGTAGGTACACACCTTTAATTCGGTACCTTAAGTTATTACTTATTACCAAAATGTTTTAAAAAATCAATAAAACAGCTCGGTTATAACTTATAGTGTTTTAGAAAAACTTACAGCTATTACAGTGAAATTAAAACATAAAAAGTAAGTACAAGAAGGCCAATATTACAAGTTTTTACGAGTAAATACAAATATTGTAGCAAGAATACAAGGGGTAAATTAAAGACAATAGACAGAAAAAAACAGGTACACTACTCATTCATGTTTCAAAGAAGGCATTGCTCAGAATCCTTTTTTGTTGTGGTATACTGGTGTTTGAATAAGTCAACTTCGTTGTGAGACTGCGAGACTTTATTGAACTCATCATTAGTAGGTTATTAAGATCATTTTGAGTACTTTGCTGATTAAGAACGATCAGATGCTGAATGAACAAAAACTGCGTCACTCTTTGGGGAAAACAAGTCTTTTTTATTCAAGATAGAGGTCTTTATTAATATAGCTTACAATAAAAAATGAAGTAAAAAGGTTATAACGGAAAATTGCTTTCAAGTTATGCCCGAGTTCGTTCCAATCCTTTTCTGTTTCAGTTCTCATCAATGTTGGTCTGTTTGAATGAAGTTTGAGGATAAATATCCTGCATAGTACTCTTCAAAAACTTATTCTGACAACATATTATTTGCTTTCAATGGAGTATGATAATGATCGTATCCAAATAATTTGAGCTTGATACTGTCTTAAGTTTACGCATATATCACAAATTGGAATAAAACCACTTTTTATCGAGAGAAAAAAACCAAATGAATTGTGATACAACCCGTTCCAAAAGTGGTTTTATTTCAATAATTAGAGTATTTTGTCTCATTTCAAAGAATGACAAGTCCAAGGTTCCTTCTCGAGTAATTCAATTGACTGAATCGGTTGCAACCCAAATAACTTCGGATCTTAGATATCTGAGATAGCTCGATAGCATTCCAACTATTCCGAGATACATTTCTTGCTGTCAGCGAGCTGCCATGTCACGGAAAGAACCAATTATATCTTCTTAACCCAATTCTCTACAGATCTCTAATAAATCGCTGTTAAATAGACATTTAGAATGCTGTCGATGTCAATTGATAAATTAAGCATTTATACGCGTATTAGGCGGTCACTCTGTCTTTCTGTCTGTTATCCAATTAGGACTGGATACGCCCTGAACCAATTGTAATGAAACTTGTCTAGAGCAACAAAAACATAGCCTAGATTTCAAAGAACAGTCCTGAACGAAGATTCTTAACTGCGATAACAAACTTCCTCGCTACACATCTATGCATATATTCTGCATTCATTCATTTCATTTGCATGCATATATTCTGCATTGAATTGGAATCCACATGAAAACTGGCTGTGGGAAACAGTACAAAAAACATCGAATGGACCATTAATGTCATATACTGTATGAACGTGATTGAAAGGAACCAATTAATGCCTTGGCAGATGATGGCTGCTGTTCCAAATAAAGCGTCGATCGTGCCTAGAAAGTTCACGAACTACCCGTTTTTGTACCCGTTAAAGTCTGCAGTCATATTACTGACACTATTTTTCTTGCATTCCAATCAATTTTTATCACCAAGTACGCACTGCGTAATCGCGCTGTAGGATTCTGCGACATATGAAAATAATAATATGAAATGTACGCTCTTGTGAAAGAAATTCATGTAAAAATGCTGCAAACTTTAACTTAATGATTTAAAGATACCAAGGTTATCACATTTCAAAGGCCAGAAAATCACTTTAATGACTTCACCCGTTCTCTTGAAATACAAGTCTCAAACGCTGACATAATATTTTACGGTTTGACTTGTTAAATTTAGGTAGAATTGCTTTCTAGATTTTAAATCGGGTCAGCCGACCACCTCTGGTTAATTAGAGTTTAGGTTCCTCTTTAACTGATCCTGTATCTACCAGTTCTACCACACAAGCCGTGGGTCCCCTCAATAATTTTCATGCGTTTCCGGCATGTGACGCCTAATTCAATGGGTAAATTATCATTTTCACAATATGACTAGTTCATTTTTATACATAAAGTAGATTAAGATGAAGAGATTATCTGTCTAAATGTTACGTTTACCCTATCTACGGAGGTCACTGATCACACATCTTAACATTCCGCGATATTCTACAACCTATACCGTTCTATACCGGGTGTTTGGGAAACACTCCCGAAGGAAGAACCTAGTAATTACTCCAGGTACACTACATATTAGCATAAAAACGATTTGGTGAAAAAAACAAATATGTGCCTCTTAATTGCCTGCCTGCCTATAAATATAAATATAATGTGGTTTCCCCAAGCGACTACAATATGGGGTTCTTCAAAAAGGGCAATAGAAGGTTTCTTCAGGGTCGGCAGTGCGAGGGTGACGCCCCTGGTGTTGCACACGTCCATAGGCCACGGTAACCACTTTCCATCAGGCGCCGTGTGCTTGTCTGTCACCTAAGTTGTATTAAAAACAAGAATTGTATCTGGAGTACTACCAGGTGCCTTCCGCTCGTGAAACTTGGGCTCAGGCGAGATATCGCGAGTTTACCAATAACAATATCGTGAGATCTCGTAAATTCCGAGATCTCGCGAGATTGGCAGTGACGCGAACGAGATTAAACAATATGGAAGTATGCCGCTCAGTCCTACCGTTGGTCCACCACACCACCGCAGTTCTCCAGTGGTGTGATCGGCGGTGTATGACGGTTGCGCCGGCGCAGCCAGTGCCGCGATGGCGGTGTGGTGTGGCGCGCGCATTCTGCCGCTCGAACGTCGCGTCTACTCCATCACTCTAGTGGTTCGTTCTTGTCAAAGTTTCATTTATAATAATTTTGTGTCATTTGAGGTATTTGTGTCAAAAAGTGTGTGTGCAAAATGTGTAGTTGTTTTTCTGGATAACTTTTTTCTGTTCTATTTTAGTGGAAAATATGGTTTTTCTTTATTGTATTTTTTAGTTTTATATAGTTATAGGTGTAGAGGGTAATATGAGTGTTTAACTCAGTGGTAATATATATCTATAGACATAGGTCGGATCCTTTCTTCGTGCTCAAAAATCTAACTAATCAAAGAAGCTTTAATCAGATATATATAAGTAACTGGAAGTTCACACAAATATAACGCACTAGCTGTGCCCCGCGGTTTCACCCGCGTTTTTCTCGCACGGATCCCTAATTTTGAATAAAAATAGCCTTCCTCGATAAATGGACTATCCAACACTGAAAGAATCATTCAAATCGGACCAGTAGTTCCAGAGATTAGCGCGTTCAAACAAACAAGCAAACAAACTCTTCAGCTTTATAATATTAGTATAGATTTACCGAAATAATTGCGATTTATTCTGGGTTAATTACCTATAATATTTATCTACATTGTTCCGCGATGCTTTTCAGCTGGAGGTCCCGAATTCTCGAGAGAATCTCAGATCATTACTGCTGAAAAGTAACAAAAACGTAGACAACACTGAAAATAACACATACGAAATCACCGATATAGATTGATGTAATAAGGTTAAAATAAATATAATTAGTATTTGCGGATCATACTAAACGAAAATCATCAAATAAAAGCTACTTATAAAAGCAATTACTAGCACCCACCATGCGAACTTAATTACCTATCTATGCCTATTAAAAATAAAATGATTAAACAGGATACCGTTACAAAATAATAATAACAACATCTATCTATATAAGTGTAAGTATATTAATGTTGTGTTGTGCCAGTCACGCGATCATAACACGAAATGATGAGTTTTTCGTTATGGAATTAACTATGAAACTGACTAATCACTCTGTATTCACCGCGATTTAATCAACACAGTGCCTAGTGCAATGACTTATTATTATATGGACACGGAATGCAGGAACATTGGGGCTTTCAAAATTGGCCCAAACACTATGGTAGGAACCTATAAAAAATTTTTTTCGTACATCGTGACTCCACGAGTTTTACTTACTTGAAGAAATAATACGTCTTATTATTAATCTATATGAATTATAAAACATTTCTCTATTCCATAACCCTTGGGACTCTGGATTCTCGGCCATTTAGCAGGCATGCGTCGCGGAGGGCCGAAGCCAAAAGGCCCTTTTAAAAGAATTTGGTAAGATAGGGATACACGCACAATTTATACACACGCACGCATATAATATTTATTACGTATTTATTATTGATGACTTAGTAGGGCGTGGCGCACTGTGCCTCTCTTATTAGTGCGTAAAATCAGGAAAATTGCCATATAAATATAATTATCTATATGTCTAATGCGAGTTTTTTCTTACATTCACCGGTGACGAGTGTACGGTGATTTGTAAGTGCAAAATAGCAATAGTTCTACACAGTGTTTTTTTTTTTATTTTTTTTTTATTTGAATACACTTTATTGATATAGTTATAATCACACAGTTTGTCCTGTTAATAGGTAAGAAATTATTTCTATGTTTACAAAATCAATCAATCAATCAATCAATCAATCGTCTTTTGTGTTTACACAGTGTTTGTATACAAAATGATTTTGTTGTTGAAACAGTTTTTTTACGAGAATAAATGAAACTGGTTGTTATATTCCAAAAAACCTTGTTGACAAGTCAGTCTAGCATTACATATCTTACTTTTTTATTGTTCATCGATATATCAATGTTATTTACAACTTCTAAACTGTCGTGTTTTTTTTTCGTTCATCGTGACTCTCCACAAGTTTTTAACCCTCGTAGTGTATAGTGGTAATTTACTTTAGTAACAGTATATTATATCAATGACTTGGGGGTGACAGGTGAAGCCGCCTGTCACCCCAGTAGAAGCAGGCCAGGGCGGTGGCTCGCGTCGAATACCGAAGACGAGTTGGGGACCCCGCGGTCCCCCCACCCGAAGACAGCCAGATCGAGAGAGATGGCCCTGGGTCAGCCGGGGTGCGTGGGATATGTACTTTAGTTTCCTCACCTTCGGCATTGCACTGCGACCCACAGACGGCGTGCGGTTTATTCGGTTCGAGTCCGACATAAACTCCCCCTCCTACTCCGGCGGGATGGTATCCGTAGGGATTTCCCGCAAGTAAATAAAATATATATATGACTAAATTACTATACGCCAAAAATGGATATCCGTGAATGCGGATATTTGGAAAGAAGGAGACAGTTATGTCAAACTCGAACCAACTAACATCGCTCCGTTGTGGCGCCGTGTTCTTGTAAGGTAGCTCCAGACATGAGGTATTTCCCTCGAACCTTAAGAGGCCCACTAGCATCTCCGTTTTCGAAATGGCTCCCTCGCGCCTCGGTGTGAGGCTAGTGCTAGTAATCACGGTCTCCGTCCCCATTTTGCCCCCGGAAAGAGTGTGTGCGTATCGCTTTGGCGTCCTGGCCCTGATGGTTTTGGTGGGCCCCTTTACCAAAACTGTAAAACATTGTCGCTTATTATAAACCTATTGCACTGTTACTTAAATAAATAAATATTTCACAACATTTCGTTAACGTTATCTAGATCCATGGTAAGCATAGCTTAACCAGCTTGTTTTATGGAATCTTAAATACTAATAAACATACTTTGATACTTTTTTTGTAAATACATACATATTATACATAGAAACACCCAGACCAATGCAAATATACATATTCATGCAAACAAATATTTGCAATGAGTGAGGATCGAACCCGCACCTCCTGCGAAGCGGCCGCGTTCACTACCGCCACGCTACAAAGGCTGTCAAGCTCTAACATAAATGAATACTTTTTAGAACTTGATCAAGTCCAGTGATTTGATCTGAAAACTCGAGTCACGCTCACGAAAAAGCTTATCTTAAATCTATGAACTAACAGAAGTCCCCCATTTATAAATGTCTTGCTATCGAGGATCAGCTTAAGATTGCATTATTATCTATCTACTTACAGATATCTTACTCGTCAAGTCCAGACTATTCATTTAGGTGTTTTTTTTTGTACTGATAAGGTTGCAAACAATCTACATGGGCTATCTGTGTTTAATGAACGATAATTAAGCTTTTTTATAGTGTTTTAGTACAACTGCTGATTGAAGTACAAGGTTCTGGTATAGGCTATTCTCTCGGGGTGGGGATCAGATCTAGAAGACAGTCGTCTCAGTAAAAGTCGCGATAAACGAATCAGGAGATCGGACTGCAGGCACTAAAATGCAAGCTTTGAATGCCACCGGGATTGGCCTGGCCTTTGGCTAGTGATGATTTACTGGCTTTTTGTAGGTTTACGAATATAATATACCTGGTGTAAGGGGAACGTTGCCGAAACCGAAGGTACCTGGTAGTATTTGGTGGTATAAAATTAGGATTTGATGGAAAAAAAAACACCGTTTGCTTATATCCTTACATAATTCACGAGCTTCCTCTAATAAATTATAATCTCTTTTTATTGACAATATAATTGAATAAATGCCGTGAGAACCCGGTAAAAACTGAATAAATATCAACTTTCTTTTAGTAATAAATGACAGACATCGGCAATAATAGCATTTGATTGTTTGAGGTAAAAATAACTACCTATAATTGTCTAATCTTTCGATCGCAATGAAGCCATTGTAGCAGCGTAATTGCTTCTAATACTATAGAGACAGATTTGACATAATTTCTACAACTAACTGTATAGGTATAAAATACTTCATCTTCTTCGATGGCAGTCGCTTCAAGGAAAATTGAAGTTGAGCCGAAGCTCCTATTAGCCGAAGTTAGCCTATAAAGCTAACCAATTTCGTCTGCATCAATGCTTGCTTGCAGTTTCATCATAGCTCGAGGTTTACTCTCATGTTACTCCAGTGTTTGGTTTCAAATTGGCTTTTACGGGAGCAACTACCTTTTCCACAAACCCGAGAGGAAAGCCAGCGCCAGAGCCGCCCTCGTAATTGACGGATTGCGATCTTTGTAGGGCCCCATAGACCTTTATTTTTTATAAGTTTACCTATTGATTCCCTCATCCGTCAACCAGCAGCTAGCTGGTGTGGTTAGCTTGGTCTCTGAAGATCTTCATGGTGGTTAAAAAAGGATCATCATAGGTACTTACTTCTTATATCTTAATCTTTTGGTCTATCATTTCACTATGTCCGTAGTGTCTATTTCTTATCTATTACTTAACTACAGAGTCAATAGACCATGATCTAAAATCTTTTCAATTTAACTTCAATTTTGGTCGTTGCTTCTATTCAAACGTAGGCCAGAGTTTTTATCACAGCAGACCAATCGCAAACGTATCAAAATCATACCGTCGTTAGACACGGCCTGCAAAAACACAATGATATCTTTATGCAGTAATTTCTGTGCTTCACCAGGATTATTATACCCCTTATTGTATGTAGTTGTAACAATTTTGATCTCTTTAACCGGAGATTTTTTTATTCGTCACTCCACACTCCATCGTCATCTTCATTACTGCGTAAGTCGCGGATGGATCCAAAACTTACACTAGCGAAGGAAAACAAAAGAAAGAGTAGGAACTTTCTCGATTTTAGAATTCCAAGGCTTTATGGTGCTGCAAAGATAGGAGAGAGCCGTTTAATTCTTGATGGAATATTCTGCACCGTATGCGGGTGACATCCAAGTACTGCACGTAGGTATAGTGTATAGGAAAGAAGAGGGTGGGAGCCATTGGAAGAGTTTGATGAACATTCACCATAGTAGAGACAGTAAAATACTCACAAGGATGCTCTGTATACGCACCTGCAAAGACTCGAGGTGTTGGTGACCTCAGGATTCGCTCAGGATTTTGTGAGAGTGACTCTTAATCAACAGGTGTTCAGGTTAGTGGGAAAGGTTGTCTTGGATTTTCAAGAACTTGACTAGGTAAGTCGAGTGGGGACTTAGCTTATCTAAGTATGATCACGCTAAAGTAATGTAATTGATTGAACTAGCCTACTGCATATCCTAAACCATACTATCATCTATACTGTGCCTAAACCGAGTTCCGAACGTAAACGTGTTCAGTTTTTTTTTCAAATTCACTTTCCATCATAATAAATTTCGCAAGTCATGGTCTGAGATGTATTAACTGAAGCACATTAACACTGCGGCACTGCAATGGAGAATTGATTGAGATTGTTAGTCTAAAATAAACTACTAACCTATTTATTATCCCTTATTCATAAAAAAGAAAGCATACTTTCGCTGTTTTGTCTTTATTCGTCTAGAAAAATGCCCTATAGAAAATGTGAAAACCAAAATGCGGCTATTAAAACCTTTATGAAGGAATGACGGGGTTAATGTGTAATTAGAGAATACGTGCAGCATATTTACTTTTTCTGAACATACCGCGCACGATCGACACGAATGGTAGCAGAAAAAAAATTGACCACTTTTTTTCACATTATGCTTTTAGTAACTTGAAATCAAAGACTATGTTTAATAGATAATCAATCAATCAATTACTTACTGCGATAGACTTGTAGTACACTGCTGAACATAGGCCTCTCCCAATGCTGGCTTAATAAACTAACTGTTCAGAAAAAAGTTGCGTCAGCCACCTGGGTAAGGTGGTAATAATTTTTAAATTTCGTATTTAGTTAGAGAGAGAGAAAGAGAGAGAGAGAGAGAGAGAAAGAGAGAGAGAGAGAAAGAGAGAGAGAGAGAAAGAGAAAGGTCTCTAAAGAGCTCCTACAAGTCAACTAAAGATCTGGTGTTATTTCATCGACTTCAAAACCGGATGAGGATCTGAATTCAGCCGCTATTTTAATATTTTGAACGACATTTAAGAGCCATCCATCTGACTAGACTGATTACCTGGGCATCATGTAGAAATTACCATACGTAAATAAATTATGATTAGCGAAAAAGCCGCCAAATTATTTTATTTATGGGAGCATGATATTAGCATTTAATTTACATAATGTGGAGTTACAATGAGTTGTTTAGTATCCGCTACAGTGTTTTAGAACTTTATTAAATTTTGTGTGTTATTCTTTGTTGATGCAGTTTATTACACCAGGTATATTACGTATACTTGCTGTTGCCCGCGGTACCGACCGTGTGGATAACGTTTATCCTAACCAAACATAGCCTTATGTCCATTCTTAAGGTCTAATCTAGATGTACCAAATTTAATCAAAATAGGTTCAGTGATTTATAGTGTAACACATTTTTATCATTAGTATCTACTTGGATAGGTAATTCTTTCACCTGTGTCACGTGACTTGGTAATGTGATTCTGAAGAGGAAGAAAGTTTCAAAAGCTAGGTATGTACTTAGTCTATTGCTGTCAACTAGATAATTCTGTGGAATATTTACTGGCTGCTGAGTAAAAACCTCCGCATCTCTTAGTTACCTTGAGTGATATATAAATAACGACGGTTTATTGAAAAGGTCGGAAAAAGTAGCCATATAATCTATTTCCCGTGTGAAACCTGTGTTGCTAACATAAAAATAGCCTACATTATTGACAGTCTCCGCACCACCAAAGTGTAACGATAACCCACCTAAGAGGATCATTCGGC
Organism: Eilema caniola; assembly: GCA_949126895.1. Lineage (NCBI taxonomy): Eukaryota > Metazoa > Arthropoda > Insecta > Lepidoptera > Erebidae > Eilema > Eilema caniola. The sequence goes on along the minus strand of OX421488.1, from coordinate 8,373,067 downwards.
CCTTCGTGATGAGTAAATAGAGCGAAAAATTACGTTCTTCGGACGGTAAACTGTCAGTGCTTCAGTGGCATCGGGTCGACGATCGACCGTGAAATCGCGGAGCACGATGTACCGAGCCGTTGTATCATTGCTGTGGGGTTTTCGACGGCCATTCGCATTTTAGGCTGGATTCCATCGATGTATTGAGTTCAATTCAATCTGAACTGCATTAGAACTTAAGCATATCGTGAAAATTTACCTACAGAATACCGCGGCCATAATAAATAACCTCGTGTTGTGTTCCTGGCGGTGAATAGGGTAGCCAGAGCTCACTGGAGAGTTTTTGTGCTGTCACTGGGAAGACCAAAGGCTATTCCCACTTTGTCTTCAATACTGACGGCACAGAAATTCTCTTGTGTTTACATGGTCGGTAGCACGTGTGTGACTCCCCTGGTTCAGTATATCGTGGCTATAAGAACCTCGTGTTGTGTTCCCAGCGGCGGCGGTGAGTAGGGCAGACAGAGCTCACTGGAGAGTTTTTGTGCTGTCAGTGGGTAGAGCACAGAAACTCTGTGTTTAAGGGGTCGGCAGCACGAGTGTGACTTCCCTGGTGTTGCACACCTCCATAGGCCACAGTAACCACTTTCCATCAGGGGGGCCGTGTGATTGTCTGCCACCTCAGTGGTAAAAAACATCAGCAAAGCAAGAAAAACACATTTTTGAAGTGAAAACTTCTTTAGCGGCGTTGGATGGGTGTAAAATGTTAAGGAAGCGTCAGGATTAGTTGACCTTTGAACCGTAACCGACGACTGACGTCATACAAGATTAGGTACAGACTATGTATTTTGCAAGTTATAATAGATGTCGTCGTAGCGTAAGCGGTAAGCACGTCGACTGTAAGTCCTCATAGTTTCAGATAGTATCGGGTTCAAACCACCTGCCGTTCAGGGATTTTTTGTGATTGTTTTTTCTTATTATAATTTATTACTTTTGATGATTATTTTTTCTTTTTGTAATTTATTACTTTTTATGATAATTTTTTCTTTTTGTAATTTATTATTTTTTGAGATTATTTTTTCTTTTTATAATTTATTAATTTCTTCTGACAGAAAATTAGCAGAAAATAAGTGATAGGTTCTATGATTAGCGCTATATTATAGGTATGATATATGGTATGTTCTTTTTTATCTTTTTCTATGTATATAACGAAGAAAGAAAAAAGAAAATGTTTTCACTTCTGCCGGCACTCCCAGAGTGCAACCCGTCTTTTTTTTTTAATTACCAGGATGTAGGTTACCCTATAGGACATTTCCCTCGTTGCTGACCGTACCTATCTACAGTCACGGCATACAAACAAACGTAAAGTAGTTAAACGTTACGGAACAGTACCACAGTACTCGATTAGGGCCTGCAATTGCAATCGAGGTATAAATCTTAATGTCGGAGAAAGCCTAAGCCCTCGAAAGTTATTGAGCGAGTTAAATGATCTTGCATGAGTTTAGATCGTTCGTTCCGTAATGGAATTCTTATGGCAGTATGCTATCATAGAAAATGCTAATAACTTACCTAGTTGCGATGGTCTAATGGCTAAAGCGTTGTACTTGTGATTGAGAGATCGCTAATTCGATAGAAGGCAGGATTAAGATGTGAACCCTAGCTATAGGTACCTACTGTTCTTTTCAATGTGAAACGACTTTTTGCTGTTGATGCACTTATAAGTAGGCTCGACTAGACTGGGGATATTTTTACGCGTTCTTCTTAACTAGCTTGAAAACAGCAAATAAAGGAGGATTTGTTTTATATCTTAGACGCTACTGTACGTATGTAACATCACGTCTCATTCCCATATAGGGTTGTAAAGTCAACATCTTTTCACTTGGTCCATAGCAAGTGGTTAGTAGTTTAGTCATGAATAAAACTAATCCAATTTTTTCTCTTCACAGATAGATCCAAACACAGCATTCTTGCGAGCGGCTCGCGCTGGACAGCTCGACACAGTCGTCGATCTGCTCGACTCCGGCGCAGTCAAAGATATAAATACATGCAATTCTGTAAGTAGCATATACATAGTACATATTTTTGAGTCAATGTCGTCGCCAGCAAGCCGATACAACAGTGCAATTCTCCAAACAAACAGGCCCCTGGTTCTGCTAATTTTATGACATATTCTGCCCACAAAGCCACTTTAATGACATTTTGTGCAGTGTCAGTGGTATGACACCACTGACACTGTATAAAATGTCATTAAATTTTAGACTTTTAATGACATTTTATGCAGTGTCAGTGGTATAACACCACTGACACTGTATAAAAAGTCATTAAATTTTAGACTTTATGCCCCAGTATTAAAGTCCAAAATTAAATGAAAAAGAGGTAATTACATTTTTCGTACTGTTGTCCATTTGTTCGTCTGTGGTTTTAATATAAAAAACAATTAGTAGAATCAGGGCCCAGGTCAAGCACAGCGCCTTGATAGAAATTGTTATTGGTTGATCTCCACTGAGGTCACCCAGTCTGACCAATGACCATCTTTATGAAGGTTGCCACAGCGCTGTGCTCGACACTATAAGCTTTTTTTTACGTGCGCATTCCCTACGGTTACCTCTCTCACGGATCTCCCAATGTCCGCCAGTGCTCCCCATCCAAACAGCCATCAATCCCTGATTGGACTCGTGTCCCATCAGGGAGTGTATTGGGGATGAGATGAGGCATGATGGCCCATCAGGCCAACCCACTGTCACTTCAGCTTGCTGACCCTAGATCGCTCGCAGAATAAGCGATCAACGGTCAGTACCTGAAATGGTGGACACTATTTTTGAATTATATTCCAGTTTACCATAAGGGTGCAGTCAATTTATCCAAATAGAAAAAAAAAGTAGGAGAGCTGCCCCGGACAAGCTTTTCATGCAGCCGGGATTGATGTTCGGATGACTATAAACGGATTTTGCTATTCATTAATCAATCAATCTCTCTGCTGGACATAGGCTTCTCCCAATATGCGCCATTGATCCCGATTCCCCGCCTTCCGCATTTTTCATTGCGTCAGTTCATTATGCTATTAAAAAAAAAAACTAAAAGTAAAGAATGGATTTGATTTGAATACGCCTTAATTAACATTCATTCAAAGAACGAGGTCTCAACGCCCCCAGCGATTGTAAAACCGTGTTTCCCTTATTCTAATCTCCCAGGAGTTGATTGTTGCAACGGTAACGATGCAAATTCAATGGATATGCGCGCGAGCACTCCGCTGTCGTATGTTACCATGGGCTTAATAGATCAGTACTTACTCACAGGGTTGTCAAAAGCATCACAAGCCGGTATACCTATAGGCCTGAACTTGACACAAATTGTGTCTATTAAATATCCGAAAGTTTATTGTGTCTAAAAGAACACTTTAGGCGATATAAGAATGGCTACATGTTCAGGTGTTATTTTTTTTTACCTGTTTTTTGTCACATTATCGCACGGTGGGCCTTCAGGAAGTTACAAGTTAGAATAACAATGGTAAATTTTAATTTAACATTATAATTAACTTCATGTGAACAAAGCGCATTTACAAACAAGTATTTAAATTAAAAATAAATGAATTTTTGGCGAAGCAATAAATTGAGTGCCCACATATTTGTTATTCCTCGGTGATTCAAGGTGAGCGTATAGCGTTTTGCAGCGCTATACCTGAGAATGAGTTTTGCTTTTAAAACTGATTGGTGAATGAGGATTTGGCCCTCCTCCTCTCCTTTCCGAAGGGTTACGTCTAACATAATTTCATTTAAGTAAACCGATATTGTGCTTCCTAATACCGGCTGTTCAAATTCATCCAATGTGTTCCACAGCACAGCATGCTTCGACTACCTATTTTATCAGAACATTACACTACCGTTATTTCTAACCTATCGTTATATTATAGGTAATCATTCTGTGGAAAATATTTGGCCAATGTGTACAGCCAACTTTAGAAGAGCTCTTCCTGTCATAAACAAGAGTCACGCATCCATCTTCCTAAAATCAATAATTTGGTCTTATTGATGAGAGTTACGCAATAGATGTGTGTGAAATCAGGTCAGTAGATTTTATCTGTTTGCCTTGTTACGATCTGTCAGCTGTTAATCCACTTTTATAGGATAAGTTAGCATACTAAATGCTTCAAAATTTCTGTCATTTACTGAAGAGGAGTAAATAGGAAATGGTAATCCTTGAAGACAACAAAACATGTGCAGACTAAGTAGGTATTTGTCCCAAAAAAAAGATTGACAATCGCTAAACTTTTTATTCTTTTTCTGCAATTTCCTATGACCTCCTTGTACACACCAAAGCTTGGCTTGTACAGCTAGGCTTGTTTTGTTGTCTAATCGCACCGGAAATGTGCAAAACAAACCAATTGGCTGACGTCGGGAGATTGATTGATATCCTACTAATATTACAAATGTGAAAGTTTGTGAAAATGTTTGAAGATTTGTTAGTCAAACACGCTCTAACGGGTGTATAGATCTGGCTGAAATTTCATATGGGGTTAGAGTATAGTCTGAAATAATACACATGGGATACTTTCCACTACTACCATGGGTTTAGGTGCCATGGACAACAGCCTGGTACTAAACTATAAATTTTTGACTAGCTATTACCCGCAGTTACGCCCGCGTGGATGTTGGTTACCGCGACCAAACAAAGCCTATGTCCTTTCTCAAGGTCTAATCTACCCCTATACCAAATTTCATCAAAATCGGTTCAGTGACTTAGGCGTGAGAGCGTAACAAAACAAACAGACATAGTTACTTTCCCATTTTTATTTTAGTATAGATGTTGCATGCGTTGCGACAACCCTAACAACACTGCATGTCATCAGATAGTACCAGTTGATGTATTGAGGACATCCTGGCAGGTAGGGTAATCATCATCATAAAATAGATAACAACTATTTGTCGCATCTATCCTATTATATAAAATATAATGTATAGATTACATTTCATGGTCCATGATGCTGTCCTCCACAATCGAGATCGACTGTGTAGGCTTTTTGTGAGGCAGGCTTGTGTCATACAATAATAATCGTGTTTATCTTCTCTTCATTTGATCTGTAAGTAATAAAGCTAATACGCCTACTAGTTTTACTTGCGGCTTCACTTGCGTTAAGGTACAGTCGCCCACGGAAGTTACTGAACGAACGGTATAAAAGAGAAATCGATGCATTTTGCTTCGAGATTAGGCCTTCTTCAATTTTGGCTGTAATTTGTCGTAATTTTATCTGGATTACAACAGTACAATACTACTTTTTAACTTGTGTGCCATGCCATCATAGACATTCTGTATGGGGCAAATTTGTGTGCCCTACGAAAGGGAGATGGTGGTATTCGTCCCATTGCCGTGGGATGCACATACCGACGTATGGCAGCAAAACTCTGTTGTAAATATTAGCTTTGAAATTTCAGCCCCTCCAACTCGGTTTTGGTTCAACCTTCCTTGACTCCGGAAATAGTGAGGTTCTTCTCAAGGTTGATGTGAAGAATACTTTTAACTCTGTGAACAGGCACACCTTGTTGAACCAAGCAAAATTAGAAACACCCAAAATTTTTATTTTGTCTGGCAATGTTACAGGTACCCCTCTAAATTATTATACAATTTACTCCCCTACCCTCTAAATTAGAATCAGCTGTTGGTTGTCAACAGGGAGACCCTCTTGGACCAACCTATTATTCGGCGGTTAAATTCAAAATTTAATGTATGGTATCTAGACGACGGGACTCTAGGGGGAGATGTGGAGAGAGTTGCCCAAGATTTGGCTTTTATTAAAAATGAATTTAAATTAATTGATTTAGATCTAAATGATAGCAAATGCGAGATATTTTTAAATGATGTTTCGGACAAAAATTCTACTATTTCTAAATTCAATTCATTGGCTCCTAATATCAAAATTATAGAAAGAGAGTCTCTACGTCTCCTCGGGTCCCCAATCTTAGACGACAATTACAAATCTTAAAGACAAAAATCAAAATTTTAATGACATTTCGGACCGCCTACTCAAAATTAATATCCATTCGGCTTTCACTATTCTCCGGTACTGTCTTTTCGTTCCGAAATTCACCCATGCTCTCAGGTCTACACCATTTTGGAAACATTTAACAATTTTGGAAAATAATGACAAAGTTATATAAATTACAGTCACTAAAATTTTAAATGTGGCCTTGAATGATCGCGCATTACTACAAGCGTCTCTACCGATTCGTTTGGGTGGGCTCGGTATTCGCAAAATTTCAGACGTCAGCTTACCAGCCTTTCTGTCTTCAGTCCACAGTACGAAAGAATTAACTAGGAAAATCCTTGCTCCTACACTAGTTAATTCTGAAGTATTGTGTAAGACTGAGGCAGTGAACGCTTGGAAAATTGCTTGTCCAAACACTGATCTCCCAGGGAACCTTTTCTCACAGCGTCAGTGGGACGGGCCGCTCTGCAATTTAGTATGACAAAATTTATTAAATACTTGCTCTAATACTGCAAAGTGTGCCCGTTTACTGGCAGTTGGAGTGTGGGAATCGGGTCTATGGTTACAAACTCTTCCATCATCTAACGTAGGAATTATGTTAGATGACACTACCTTCCGCATCGCGACGTGCCTCCGCTTAGGTGCGCCGTGTGTTTCTCCGCATCGATGCCGTTGTGGAGAAGCAGTTGATCGACTTGGACACCACGGCCTGTCGTGCTGCAGGAGCACTGGGCGAATTCCAGGGCACGCCATCCTCAACGACATAATCCGCCGTGCTCATGGCACCGCCGGTGTGCCAGCTGTGACGGTTTGGAAGACTGGCATAACGAAAATAATATAAAATCTTTTCTCTGTTGGGTTTGGCGCGCGACGATGGCAAGAGACCGGATGGTATGTCATTAATGCCTTGGAAAATGGGTAGGACTCTGGTGTGGGACGCAACTTGCGTCGACACCATTGCCCCTACCCATTTACCTGACACGGCTGGCTATGCTGGTGCTGCAGCTTCGGCAGAGGCTCTTAAGCGGCGCAAATATTCCAATCTAATTGGAGATTGTGAATTTGTGCCGTTTGGAGTCAAAACGTTTGGGCCTTGGGGTCCGAGCGCCCGCAATCTCTTCAGGGAGATTGCGAAGCGTATGGTCGACGCTTCTCGTGACCAGAAGGCTGGCCTCTTTTTAGGTCAGAGATTAAGCATTGCCATACAACGTGGCAATGCTGCCAGTCTTCTGGGAACACTTCCACAAGAGGCATGCGATGCGGATGAATTCCACGACGCAATTTCACTTTTAGTTTTCTTTTTTAGTATTGTGTAATTATTTAGAAATTTAATGTAGTTTTAAAACCATTGTTATGTTAATAAACTAGTAGGTCATTGATATAAAATATTATAAAGCTTCAAATAGAGTGGGGCTTCCTATAGCGCGTTTAGTTTCTTTCAAATCTTACTAGGCCACACAGATTGCTTCGCAAGAAAGCACGATTGCTCTAAATCAACTACAGAATAAATAATAGAAGTACTTTCTCTGTAAGTACCTATATAAACCCTCCAAGGTTTATAAAGGTACAGAGAAAGTACTGCTATTATTTATTCTGCAGTACAGATGTCTATTTCTTATATGATTGATGTTATTATTATGAGTTTTTCGTAATTTAGATATTAAAACGGTAATTTCGTCAGAGTTACCAATTTTTTAGTTGTGCACACGGTTTTTGTTCTAACAGTAATAGTCGTAATGTTGGAAATGCATGACAGTTATATAAATAGGCATTCATTTTGCTAATTTTCTTCTGACATGCACACGGTAATTTCTCCTTGGTTGTGTGAAAGTTGAAATGGGATGATCTTTTCCCAATTGAATTGAGGTCGGCTCTCAGTCAATGAAACAGCTGCCCCTCTAGACTTTAATATCACCTCTAGGATTTAATATTCCATCAAACGCTGGCCGAGGAATTGCCACTTGTCTAGAGGGGCTAAAATTCGATATTTTCCATGTATCGACTTCCATTAGATCTCTCCAGAATCCTCTGGCGATATTAAAGTACTGCAATTATAGACCAGCCCCTCTAGACAAGAGGCCATTCGTTAGCCATCATTTTGTGGAATAGAATGACGAATATATGGGATATGACGTAAGTGACATGCTTTAACGACTGTCATATACGTAGTTGTCGGAGTTTTTGGAACTTCACCTGCCCGTAGCGAACGTCACATAATATTAAATGGCAAACGGGACCAACGAAGTGTAAGCGTGCGAGAATTTTGTGTCTTTGTGATGTGACCATATCATTTATGATTTTATCTGAATGCAATGAAACTTTGTTACGTTATTGTGCGCATGGTTGCCAAGGTTTCTAACGAAGGACAGAATATATGTTTCTGACTATAACAATAGACGTTAGATGACATTGCAAGTGCAACCAAAAATATGCTGACATTGGTAGATATGATTTTTTAAATAAATGATTACGCTCCAATTATTTAAAATAGGAAATTTTGAATCGGCATAAGCCCATGATCTTTACCTTACAGGGGCATTGCTTTGACAACTAAGCTAGTAGGACCTATACAAATTCAACTGTCGCCTCAAAGAGAGATATTGAATTGCTTCGGGCGAGGGCTGGTAGCTTAGTGGTTGCCCCATGCCCCCAAGTATTGCCCCTTTAACGCAAAGATCGCGGGTTCAAACCCCGCCTAGACCGATTCAAACATTTCATATTTTAAATCGATTAAGATAGGAAAAAATGAATGCTCAGGTGGGACTCGAACCCACGATCTTACCCTTACAGGGGGAATGCTCTGACCACTGAGCCACCGAGCCACACCTGAAGCTATCCAAATTCTCCTATACTACCGTCTTAGGGCGACGGTGGGAGCCATCTACCGACATTCATACGAAATTTTTCCCATCTTAATCGATTTGAAAAGTTAGCATAGTAAATGCTTCAAAATTTCATTCATTTCATATTTTAATCAATTTGAAAATATTGCATGCAAAATAATTGAAAAATTCATTATAATGCTACTAATATTATAAGTAGTATTGTTTGTGAAGATGCTTGAATGTTTGTTACTAAATCACGCTTAAACGGCTGGACAGATCTGACTGAAATTTCGTACAGGGATAGGTTATAGTGTGAAATAATAAATAGGCTTTTTATATCTAGTTAACTTCCTGTAGGTCGCGGTAACGCGATCGATATTTCAAGCGTGTGAAGACGCGAACTTCAGCTAGCAAGTTTAACAAGGCATTGTAAACCTAGGCTTTCTATTTTACGAGTAAAAATAAACCATAACTAATCAATTACAGTTCATGACTGTTTTATAACGGAAAGGGCATAAGAGTCGGTCTCAGTTAATTAACGTGATGCCGACCTAAAAAGGCTGTCACGTTACACATAATACGTGAATATACTCAGAGGTTGCAGTGAGACGTTCGTACTCTTCGCACTGCTTATATAAAATCCGCACGAGAGAGAGAGAGAGAGAGAGAGAGAGATGATCCCGAGAGCTTGAATGTAGTGATTTAGAAGATTTTTTAGTGTTTTCAAGTTTTTTGAAAAATAAGAACATCTGTGTGATAAAATGTAACGTTACCAGTCTCTAGATATTTTATGCTCTATTTTTTTTATAAAAACTTCAACATTGTTTGATAATTGCGTCTTAGTTTAAAACGTATTTGAAATAGATTTGGAGCATTTTGGAATAGCCATGTTTGACGCTAATTTCTATCGAGGTTAATAAATATTTATGAATCGCGTTTCTACACGTCCTTAGATGGTTAGCCTACTTTATTAATATGATTTTTATTTTGCGCAATTTACAGTATAATTTGATGATAAATGTGTTCAAAAATGTTGAAAGCGACTGCAACTGCAACTCTTAAGGGTAGACTGCAGTGGTAAAGGGATAGAAAGAGTAGAAAAATTCCTTCTTCCTACAGTCCTGGGTCCTCTAAGCGTAGCGTGAAAACGCATCTCATGAGACCGTCAAGCTGAGTATCACCATTTCCTCTTCCTTCTTGACCCTCTTTCTTGAGACTGCCTTCAGCTTACCATCAGGCGAGGTGAAGTCAAATTGACGTATACTATATAAAAAAGCGGACCCCAGACTTTATATCGTCGTGTGCTGTAAAACAAGGGCGCCAGCTCGTAAGAGCCCTGGGTTGGCCGGATGCCAGAGATTCTTCTCTACCAATGTCACCTCCGGTACATGATAACTTGATAACCAATAGACGGTGTGCGTTTTAATCGGTTCCTTGCGGATGTACCGCACGTCAAAAAAATAGTGTGGTGTAGAAATTTTCCAAAAGGGAGCCTGTGAAAAGAAAATGTTACCTCGATTTAATTTACAAGTAAGTGTACCGCCTGCGTGATAGTATAATTTAATGCCGCAGTGGAGTTTGTTGCGCTGTTTCTTCTCCACCAGCGCCTTGGAAGCGGAGATAAACTTAGGTTAAGTAGTTTTTTATGGAAGTCAATAAGAAACAGCCATGTTGTTCTAGATTGAATAAAAATGATTGACTTTGACCAGTTGATTGGTCTGCAAGTACTTATAATTATTTATTTCGGTATCGAATCGGTAACGAAACTAGTAAGTAGCTCACTGCAACCCATATGTGGCGCATGTAGCATTGGCATTGATGTAAATTTATGCAATCTTTGAATCTGAATAATAGAGAATTTTTCCACCCAATATAAAAAAAAAAAATCCTACCTATAGTTTTCGAAACTAAGCAATCAAATCCCACAAAGTTCCGAGAATTCCATTTGTAAAACGAATAGATGAATAGCGCTTTATTGAATAACTATTGGTGTCAATATAAATCTTTTAAATACAATATTATTGTGTTATGTACAGTTATTTCCGTAACTCGACATCAATAATTGGCCTTTTTGCGTAGGATTCTAACAGTAGCAAAATAACTTAAATTTCTTCTACCATATGGGCAGTAAAACACATTATAACAAATTCTCACTACTCGCAATGGTATTTTAATTGCTTCAGCCGATCACAATGCTCTTTTTTCCGCTGAATGGCCGAACTTATTTATATAGCTATGATTAATTGCTTTGTGAGTAGGTGAGGCGGTAGGTATATCAATGAAAAAGTATTTCTATTTGGGTTAGAGGGCCAATGATTGTTGTGAAATTCATAACTGTTGAGGAAATTTTGGTTTCACTATTTGCTTTTGCTGTTTAGGTACATACGTACCTCAAAAGAAAATAACGGAACCTTTTTGTATCTATTATTTCGTTGTCTGTCTGTCTGTCTGTTTTTTCTAGTTTTAATGTGCTTGTCACATTGCACAAAAACGTGAAAATCGTCAAAACTAGACAATGTTCAGCAAAACGACCACCGCGCCGATTTGCAATATGGCAACGACGTCCTCAGAAGTCTCCGGCAATCAAAGCAGCAGCGGGGTATTTTGTCTATTCACAGACAAATTTACTCGTGTGTTATTAAAATGAAGAAAATTAACAACATATCTATCATATCTATCTAACACAACTTTGAATTGGCTGTGAATTTTGTTGGATTTAGTACCGAAGCACGCTGAATTAAATAATAAAAACGTGAAGCAAACACAAGGTGAAAACTATGTCACATCACACGTGACTTGTCACAATCTGTCACAAGAAGTGTTGGTAACGGTGTCGCGAGTTCAAAGTATTTTTCCCTTCTCCCCATCTCAAATATTTTTTTTAGGAAAAATGCCCATCGCGCCTAAAGATTCACTTCACTTCCAAAATATAATCACAATATCTTATATTGTCAACACTAAGCTTATACGAGCGTGATAGACTTGAATACTCCGATCCGCCCTGGCTTCGCTTGGGTAGCAAAAAGTTTCCGTGAATTTCGTACGGAAACCTAAACCTTTTAAAAATCCAATACATCCTATGTTACTTACGAAGAAAAAAGCTTTCCAATGGTGAAAGAATTTTTAAATCGGCCTAGTAGTTTCTGAGTTTATTTACAAACAAACTTACAAAGCTTTCCTCTATTTAATATTAGTATTGATGAAGGTAGAAACGGTAGATGTGTGACACTATCGTGATTCACGATAGCGTGTGACACATTTGCCGTTTCTCCCTTTATCTTAGTAGTTACAATCACAAATAGGATTGGTACAATAGTGCCTACCTATATCGCCATCGTCCTGTCTCCTTTATCTTAGAAAATGACACATCTAGATGTACCTACAAACGGTGTGTTAAATAATTTATGTATGTAGGCGTGCTGAACTGGAAAGCTAAAAGTTATAAGAAAAACATGTTTGCATTTAAGAATTAATAACTGTTGCCACCCCGCTTCGCCCGTGTGGCATTTGATCCCGTTCTTCCGTCCTTGAGAACCTACTACCTTGATAAGATAAATCATTGATTGGTTCCGATAGTTCGTTAGAGTATCGGTAGATCCTCCTCCGTCGCCTCAAAGACATAAAAGAGAAATTTGGATTGGTTCGGGCGAGGTCTGGTAGCTTAGTCTATACTATGGCTTAGTGGTCAAAGCATTGCCCCTGTAAGGCAAAGATTGCGGGTTCAAACCCCGCCTAGATTAATTCAATATTTTTCCTATCTTAATCGATTTAAACACTTTTATAATATTGGAGTAGGCAACTACGCTACGATAGGAAGTACGATAGGACTTACAGGATGAAGACTTATGGGGTCTCATTACAATCTTCTAGTCCATGTCAGTATACCCTCTGATTGACAAAGAGTTCACCGGAACATTTGCAATAAAATATACATGCCTGTAAACTCCTGAAGGGGTAGGCAGAGGCGTATTAACACCCACAATACAGCAACTATGATTGTCGGTTCACCGTAATAAGGGGTGAGCCTATTGCAGCCAAACGAGCAATTTGTCATATATTATGTTGACTTAAGAACAGCCCTATCTCTTAGAACACCCACACGCGAAGAGATGCGGTGACCCTATATTCTAATCTACCGGTACCTGCACGGCTATGTAAAAATATGACACGAAATAAATGTTTTATTCCCTTTTTTTACAGAACGGGCTGAATGCTCTCCACCTCGCAGCTAAAGATGGCCACATCTCCGTCGTGGAAGAGTTACTCAAACGGGGCGCCACTGTCGACTCTGCTACTAAAAAAGGTAAGTGAGAACTCTTTTTTCAGCTCTCCGTGGATCGATTGAGCCGTTACCGGGTCCATACGGGTGGCTCAGACTAAAATATAACATAGACGGTACGCATAGAACTCACATGTACTAAAGAAGTACCATTTCAAATCAAATCAAATTCATTTTATTGCGATATATGGGTACACAGTTGTTACAATTTATGCATTTGATTCACCATATTTCAGCCAAATTGACATGCAATATTCTCATATTAAAGAATTGACAGTAAAAATGGGAATTTATTAATTAATAACATATTTATCAGAATTAGGCAAAAGTATAGATCATTATATGTTGTCAAAATTTTAGATGTCCCTGTTTCGTATAACAATAGTACCTAATAATTTTCATGCTAGATACATTAAATAAGTCAATTACAATTACAGAAAATCTTATCTAATAATAACAATGTCATACATCGCTAGCTCGCTCACACTCTTTACGACACAAACTAGTTCTTCATACGATAGTTGTATGCGTTCCGTCTATTTTATTATTTTAGTCGGAGACGGGTGGTAGATAGACTGTTGCCTTTTTCCCTAGGTTAAATGCTAATATATTATGATGAATATATATCCTGATGATAATATATTATATTTATTTGAATTCAACAAGCTGATCTGAAGAACTCTCGAGTTTGGGCTCGTTTGATTTATTGTAACGAATCAAATTCAAGCATCGCATAACACTTGGAAAAAGACGATCAGAGCCGGGAGAAGTCATAAAACATCCGAAATTTCGGACCCATTCCAATCATGAACGGAAGGACGAACGATACGAATACATACGAACGACACGAAATAAAGCGTAGCATCTAGCCATAAAGATACTATGAAGTCAGTTCGATTTTAAGCTGAACCGAAGTGTTATGTCATGCATGACACGTCCCGACACCGTCTGGAACGCATTTTTATTTTATTTCTGTCTTCTTTCTTCCTCTTCTTCGGATGGAACTTCGATCAGCAACTGCGGATGTTTTATGGTAGGCATTCTGTTAAAAAAGCGTTTCTTTGATTGTCAAGCTGTCTTTTTTACCCGTCTGCCAAGGAAGGGTTATTTTTAACATAATATTTCCATTGTTTACAGGGAACACAGCCCTGCACATAGCATGTCTCGCGGGCCAGGAGGCAGTGGCGCGGGCGCTGCTGTCTGCGGGGGCGAAGGCCGACGCGCAATCCGCCGCCGGCTTCACCCCCCTGTACATGGCGGCACAGGAGAACCATGCGGGCTGCGTCAAGATGCTCCTCGCGGCTGGGGCCAGCCAGACTCTGGCTACGGAGGTAAGGACCACTATATGTGAGCCATCTTTAGGGTCTCATACCCGGCGGCTAGATGGGGACTTCGTGGTCCAATACATCTTCTTCAAGGACTTCGAAAGAGTCGGACCTGGGTGCGTGAGATATGTCACTGCTAAACCTACTTCCAGCAATCTACAACCCACAGATGGTGTAGGTTTTAGTCGGTTCGAGTCCGACAAAACCACTCCCGCTGGCTCTGAGGGAAGGGGAGGAGGTTGTGGTGATAATGAGCAATAACGAGAATAGCTTGTTTATTATTAGATTAAATGTAATTTCATAACGGACAGAATTTGTTAAGACGAAATAATTTATGGTTTACGAGTATACAGTGAGTATGCGAAAAAACTGTGACGGTGCAGTTTTTTGTTCAGACGGTCTGGTTGAACAACAACAAAACTTCTTTTCATCGCAAAATTATATTCACGAAATATAAAGTTAAGATCACAATAAATCACTCTGTTTTGCTTAGTGCTTTAAATTCACCTGATTGTTGTGTTAGTCTACTGGACGGGCCTCACGTGGACGAGCGAACCCGGTTATAGAACACGAGTCCGTTCACCGCTTGATCGACTGTCGCCCATGTGTACATGGGGTGGTTCAGTTTACACACTTTCCTGCCCTGAGGATAAGGTGGACTGTAGCTATCGTATGCGAGAACAGGAAAGCGAAGGTTTCCGAATTAGTTCTGAAGGGATACCCAGTAAATAAAACAATTCTATTCTGTTAGAATAAAATCGTCCTGAACTAGTGACCCATTCAGGTCCAAAATCTGAGCAGAGCTCTAAGAGATTGCTGGCGACTCGGCTGAGAAATCGCACTGATCGTTTTGTCGCCTGTGCTTTTATATTTAAGGGTTTTACCCTGATGTGGGCCTCTAGTTTCGGTCGGAATTTTACTTTAATCGCACAATAATTTTCAGTATTAACAACATCGAATAATTACAATTTCCTGTACAATTTCCAACAATTCTGTGAGATTCATTATTTATAAGGCTGTGCAACACAATCATCTACTTATACAATTACTAATTAATTACAATTATTACATATTTACTTTAAAATTTACAAATATATGCAGAAATTACGATGGTTGGCGTCTAGGTTTGGGGTTTAATTGCTATTTATTTAAATGTTACAAGACTGTGGTTTACAATTATGTTGTCAAATGTTAGGTACAGTTTTCTATTTCAATTACATATATTTTTTACACGGAATTACATAACATTTATTACTTTAATTTACAGATATAAACAATATTGATAACAATGAATTTTGATTCTTAAATCTAAAAGGTTCCACCGCTAATCGTAGAGGACGTGACTGGTATACAGTGGTCAATCAGAAGCCGTTTTGCACTATTCTAACACGATTCACACTGTTTAATCAACTATACGCAAAAAACACTGTTTATTTTGATTGTTTTGTAAATAGGCAATAGATAGAATCACAAATTGTACCATTTTGTCTGTCGCGCACAAGGGTTTTATTTAGAATAATCAAAGCAGTTTATCTGTCGCGAACAGTTAGAAATTAAATAGAGATTAGGAGGGGCTTGGTAACCCATTAGGTGAGCACATTGTAAGGTTAAGCAATACTAGCCAGCTCAATCCTAGGATGAGTGAATATTCTTAACACATTGAGAATGCATTGGAGACCACGTAAACTAAGACTCGGTCCCGGTTGCCATACGAACGTTTTTGGCTTTCGTTACCGGTAGTTAGAGCCCTAAAAAGTCCCACATCAGGATGGGGGACTTTTTAGCGCTCCAAGGGCTTATGCTCTGTAGTTAAACCCTGGTTTCGCTACACTGGTATTGAAACTTCAATATTACCAATAGGTTGTGGAGGTCATATGACAGTCGCTTGATGAAAAATTACCCGATCTTTCTTCAAGTGCCTAGAATTTTATTAAAAAATTTGCCTCTTTTGTTTCCAGGATGGGTTCACCCCCCTAGCGGTGGCGATGCAACAGGGCCATGACCGAGTGGTAGCTGAACTGCTAGAATCCGACACACGAGGCAAAGTCCGGCTACCGGCGCTGCACATCGCCGCTAAGAAAAATGACGTCAAGGCAGCTACTCTGCTTCTAGAAGTAAGTGTTCTGAAGGGGTTTTCAAAGTATTTGTTTAATAATAATCAGAGTTGTAACTCCAACTGTTGATATAACGTGTGGGGATTTGCAGTAGTACGTTTAACTTCTGGTTGTAAAACGTGGGTATATTCCAGCTCAGTAGAAATATTCAAAATATTGTATTGTAAGCTCCAGCAGCTTAAAACTAGTCAAGACCTGTAAAACTATCCTACTTCCTTCTAGATACTAATAATGAGTAAAAGAAATATGAATGAATGGAAAGATAGGTGGATGAATGTTTGTGATTCCTTTTCCAAAAACGACTGATCAAACCTGAATGAAATTTGGCACAGAAAAATTAATGCCTGGAATAGCGCTAAGCTACTTTATCCCGGGCACAGGTTCATATTGCACGTGGGTTGAGCCGCGGGTAATAGCCAATTACTTCCATAGATTAAACTGACAGAACCCCGATACTAATTTCAACCACTAACAAACGATAAACACTGCAAAAATGCCCTTAATAAATTTAAGATTTGGTTGTTGTTAGGCTTAGTTGCATCATACTACTTAAAGTAAGAGATTTACGTCAAATTTAACATTAACAGTAACACTGACTCTAACGGTTTCTGCTAAATGTGTTGCATGTGTTGCACCAGTGTATTTAGCAGCTCGGTTAAAGTTATCAGAGTTGCAAGTCAAATGAAACATTATGCACCTCACCTTATGGTTTTTTTTTAAGTGAAAACTTCTTTAGCGGCGTTGGATGGGTGTAAAATGTTAAGGAAGCGTCAGGATTAGTTGACCTTTGAACCGTAACCGACTACTGACGTCATACAAGATTAGGTACAGACTATCTATTTTGCAAGTTACGATAGATAGCGTCGTAGCTTAAACGGTAAGCACTTCGACTGTAAGTCCTTATAGTTTCAGATAGTATCGGGTTCAAACCACCTGGCCTTCAGGGATTTTTTGTGATTGTTTTTCTTATTATAATTTATTACTTTTGGTGATTATTTTTTCTTTTTGTAATTTATTGTTTTCTTCTGACAAAAAATTCGCAGAAAATTAGTGATAGGTTCTATGATTGGCGCTATACTATAGGTATGGTATGCTGTGGTATGTTCTTTTTATCTTTTTCTATGTATATAACGAAGAAAGAAAGAAAGAAAAAGTTTTCACTTCTGCCGGCACACCCCGAGGGCAACCCGTCTTTTTTTTTAAATGTGGTAATACTAGACGCAAGTTGTCAGTTCTGCATTAAGGACTTGTATCCAGTTGCCAATAAAAACTTTAAAAAAAAATTGACAGTTCTTATGTCAGTCAGTTGAGATGACGGACGATGATGAGTATTGAACGTTAACAATTAACAATAACCAGCCAAGCGTAGTCGGTTACAGTTAGCGTCAAGTTTTGACGTCATTTTAACTGTTGTCAAATTGTGCAAAATATTTTATACGTCAGGTATAAAATATGTTGCACAATTTGACAACAGCACGGTATGTCTGTATGACAAAAATGTATTGAACTTTTTTTCATTTCATTTAGAAGTTTAAACATCAATAGAGTTTGATGACATTTTTTGCAGAGTCAATGATATTACAGGGGTTCACAATATGCAGATCCGGGTTCCAGTACATTTGTATGCTTTTTCAATATCCATAATTTTTATGAATTACCCACAGAACGAACACAACCCCGACGCGTGCTCCAAATCCGGCTTCACACCCCTTCACATAGCGGCCCACTACGGAAACGTGGGAGTGGCACGCGCTCTGCTGGCAGCCGGCGCAGACGCGGGCCGCGCAGCTAAACACAACATCACGCCGCTTCACGTTGCTAGCAAGTGGGGGCAGCTCGCTATGCTGGATTTGCTGGTGGAAAATGGTAATTTTTGGTTTTAAGATAGCTTACTTCTTCTTCCGAGCACCAATCCCGGTTGGTTGCATTAAAAGCATGCACTTTTCTCCTCTATTTCAGTATATGGTACGGGAGGTATAGAACCGCGACGAAAGCTTGTATCACAGCCTTGTTCGTCAATTTGGTGATCTTATTCTGTTGTAAAACAAAGTCTCAAAATTATTTTAATACTTGGTATTTAGAGCAAGTCAAATTGATTTATTGATTTAAATTGTATTATGGTACGAACTAAAGGTGTGTACCAAATATCAGAACAATCAGCGAACAGGAAGGGGGGAATACCAAGGCATTAAGATCATTTTGAGTACTTTTTTCGTCAAGATCGATTCGATGCTGACTGTACCGTAAGCATGACGTCTTCCGTCGCGAATGAAAACTAAAATATTCCTTTTCATTTATTTCTCTTCTCTCTCTCTTATTTCTGTTACTTTTGTGGTAGTGTCTATCATATAGTAGTCACTACCACACAAAACCTTCGTATTTACGTGCGGGTAAACCCCTCCCCTCGGCCTCCGGAGCCGAAGAAGGAGGTTATGTCGGACTCGAACCGACTAAACCGCACGCCGTATGTGGGTCGTTATCCTATCGCGAAGGTGAGGTTGTCTTCGATATATCCCTCGCACCACGGCTGACCCAGGGCCATTCCTCTGCTCGGCTCCAGTGGTAGGTGGTATCGCCCCCGGTATGGGAAGTGCCGCCGCGGCCTGCTCCTGCTACGGTGACAGGCGGCTGCACCCGTCACCACAAAACCCTCCCAAGACCTCCCACCTCTTGAAAAAAGCCTGCACTAGATGTTTTTTGAATTCTCTTGGACTCCAAACACCAGGGTGAGGTCCCAAAAATGTCCATATTATTTAATGTACAGTCGACAAAGGAGATACCGTTCCACTATCTCATATAAAGTTGTTTGTAAAGGTGCAAGCGTATCTCATTTGTCAACCGTAGTCTGTACATGCTATAATGATCGTGTCTAGCTCAGTCTAAGTCTGTGTATATAACCTTCAACTTCACGAAGTGTTGTCACTCCATCCACGGCCGTTTCGCGCGTTACGGGCGGTACCTGAGTCATGACTAATCGCCGCCTTAACGACCGATTATACATAGATCGTGACCTCGTCACACACTGTTGCATGTCGACATATTTTAATATCAAGTCGAGTTGTAAGCTTTATTACGTTTTTCTTAATAAATATCTATTCTAGATGAGCCGTTTCTGTTTCATGCGAGAACATTTAAAAAATATATTCTTACACACGCTTTCAAGGGATTTTTGTTTCTCGTATCTTTTTCTCGTAATTAATGTCCATTGGAAAGTGAGACGGAAAGTTTTTTATACCACTTAGATGGTAAACAAGCACACAGTTTACGTTATGGAAAGTGGTTACCGTGGTCTGTGGACGTGCGCAATATAAGGGGTTGTACTTGTGCTGCTGACCTTTGAATAAAAGTGTCTTTAAATCTTTTATTTATGTAGAGCGCGTCAATAGGATTTCATCTCACTAGATGATAAGTTAAAGTCTCAGGAATGAGTGTGGTAACCATAGCAGATCGTATCCCGCTTCGGATCAATAATGTATTAGTATTAGTATGGATTTTTTTCCATACTAATACATATTATAAATGCGAAAGGATCCTATCTTTTTTTTGAAGTGAAAACTTCTTTAGCGGCGTTGGATGGGTGTAAAATGTTAAGGAAGCGTCAGGATTAGTTGACCTTTGAACCGTAACCGACGACTGACGTCATACAAGATTAGGTAAAGACTATCTATTTTGCAATTTACCATAGATAGCGTCGTAGCTTAAACGGTAAGCACTTCGACTGTAATTCCTTATAATTTAAGATAGTATCGGGTTCAAACCACCTGGCCTTCAGGGATTTTTTGTGCTTGTTTTTTCTTATTATAATTTATTACTTTTGGTGATTAGTTTTTCTTTTTGTAATTTATTACTTTTTATGATTATTTTTTCTTTCTGTAATTTATTATTTTTTGTGATTATTTTTTCTTTTCATAATTTATTAATTTCTTCTGACAGAAAATTAGCAGAAAATAAGTGATAGGTTCTATGATTAGCGCTATATTATAGGTATGGGATGGTATGGTATGTTCTTTTTTATCTTTTTCTATGTATATAACGAAGAAAGAAAAAAAGAAAATGTTTTCACTTCTGCCGGCACTCCCAGAGTGCAACCCGTCTTTTTTTCATGGATGCTATGCTAAACCACTGAACCGATTTTGAGGAAATTTGGTACAGAGATAGACTAGACCTTGGCAATTCGCGACCATGGAGCCGCGGACAACAGCTAGTATGCTGGCTTTTAAGTAGTTGTTTTTGTCTTCACAGGTGCCAACATAGCGGCGGTGACCCGCGATGGGCTGACCCCACTGCACTGCGCGGCTCGCTCCGGCCACAGCAATGTCGTATCTCGGTTATTGCAGCATGGAGCACCGATTACTAGCAAAACAAAGGTACAGTTATGATTTAGATAAAGTGGTTGCTTATATGTTATCGAGGGTTTATATGGGTCTCATCGAGATCTCGCTCGCGCTCGTGGCTAGGTGCGCCCCCTGTTCGGTAAACGATCAGTGGGTTAAGTTACCTAGGCGAAAGTTACCATTGGGATGGGTGACCGTTTAGTGGTGTTACATCTGAGCGCTTCCGTGCTTCGTAGTGCTCGTTGAAAGTCGGTCCCGGCTGTGGTCAGCAGTCGTTAGGTTAGGCCTATATGGGGCGACCTAAACCACTGTCACAGGTTGGCCATTAACCACCTGAAAACTTTTGCATCATGAATTTAGTAGTTATGTAGGAATGATGTTTTTGTCTCCAGAACGGTCTGACCCCTCTCCACATGTCCGTGCAAGGCGAACACGTGGAGACGGCCAAGGTTCTACTCACTGAAGGTGCTCCCATTGATGACGTCACGGTCGATTACCTCACTGCGTTGCATGTCGCCGCTCACTGTGGACACGTTAAGGTAAGATGAATTGTGTTTGATTGTGATAGGATGATATTAGGTTAATATAGTATAGTTAATACATAAAAATTTATTAAAATAGGCAAGGTTTGAATCGGTCTAGGCGGGGTTTGAACCCGCGATCTTTGTCTTACAGGGGCAATGCTTTGACCACTAAGCTACCAGACCTCGCCCGAACCAATTCAAAATTCTCCTACTATATCTGTCTTTGAGGCGACAGTAGAGTGTCTACAAATATTCTTACGAACTATCATTTTAAGCATTGATTTTTGACTACTCCGCACAAATAATTTATGGCTAATTCTTGAAGAAAGTAGTTGTATAGTTAATACTATTTTTAAGTAACAAGGTAACACCAATTTCCTGTAAATATAATGTTTCTAGAATGTTAGTTGAAAGTGATCGCAGGTAGATATAATGTCCCAGCAGTTGTTGAAAGGTCCACCCATTGCTTAATTGGTTTTCAGGGATAAGACGTTGTCATCTCCACGACCCGAGCAATATAATTCTGATACTATTGATTTGCAAACGCCGATTAGATTGAGAGTTTTAATGACTTACCTAAGCAGAGGCACGCTGTTTTTATTTATGTTTGTTACTATCAATATTAATTTTAATATTACAGGTCGCTAAGCTTCTACTAGACAGAAATGCGGACGCCAATGCTCGTGCATTGAATGGATTCACACCATTACACATTGCATGCAAGAAAAACAGGCTTAAAGTCGTCGAGTTACTTCTCAAGTATGGTGCTAGTGAGTAAATTTATTAATTTTTTACAGATTTTTTCAATACGTGAGTGTTTTATAAGAAGCTGTACCTGGATTACCATGCTTCGCTCGGTATTTTTTGTAACAACGCCATCTGTTGAAAGCTTTAGTGTTGTTGTGTCTTTAAAGCAGTTAGTTGCTCAAATTGCCAATAGACGTCAGGAAGAGTCATATTTATTATTTTTTTTAAATAAAATGACAAGTTCTAAAAATTAATCCTAGCTAGATCGATTTATCGCCCCCGAAACCCCGTGTATGCTAAATTTCATGAAAATATTTGGAGCCGTTTCCGAGATTCCAAATAAGAATTTGTTAAAGATAAAAGATAATATAGCCCTTCTTTTTCTTCCTTTCTTGAGGTTAGTGGTCAATCGGTGACATTGTTCAGGACCTTGGATAGGATTTATCGCTAGAAAAAAGAAGAAGCGGTGGTAGCTAGATATACTCTCTTTTTAACTCTGGCAGTGATCACACTAATCACAGGCTGAGAGGTAAAAAACAAAGCTAATTCATACTTTGAACAAACCCCAGACTCATGGTTAAAGTCTCGGATACGACCGGGACTAACGCAATTCTGATAATGATTTATTTATCTTATTAACTTTATTATATTCCAAATTCAAATTCAACGATCATTTGCTCTGTATTTACCGTTAAAACAGCATTTCAAATTTTGAAATTAGAAATATTAAAGATTTGTTTGTGGTCGCAAATAGAGCACACTGGTTTGGTGCGGTTCCAACTTGAGAAGACTCCGGCAAGAAACTCACTTCCACGACAAAGGAGATACGGTTGCTTTTTTACATAGAAAGTTGTATGTAAAGTTGCAACCGGATCTCCTCTATCGACGTTCTCGCAAGTTAATTTCAATAACGAATACCGCAGGCAAGTCCGCGACCACCGAGTCGGGCCTGACGCCGCTGCACGTGGCGTCGTTCATGGGCTGCATGAACATCGCGCTGGTGCTGCTGGGCGCGGGCGCGGCGGCCGACGCGGCCACGGCGCGCGGCGAGACGCCGCTGCACCTGGCGGCGCGCGCGCACCAGACCGACCTGGTGCGCGTGCTGCTGCGGAATAACGCCAAGGTTCGTCGATATTGCTCCTTTATAGTAACTATAAAGGGCCGCGTGGATATCGGTTATCGCGACCAAATATTGCCTATGTTCTTTCTCTAGGTCTAATCTACCCCTATACCAAATTTCATCAAAATCGGTTCAGTGGTTTAGGCATAAAAGACGGACAAACAGGCACACATACACATACTTTCACTTTTATAATATAAGTATGGATATAGTGTGTGTGCTGACCGTGTTGATGCCCGGTGGAATAAAATAGCATCATTCCATCCCTACCCATAGGTGTCGTAGAAGCCGGCTAAGGGATAGGGCTGGTGTCCATCCGACAGTAAACATATAGCCCATAACTAAGTGCCCGCTGGGCGGCAAAAGGCTCGCCCCATGTTACGTGGCCCCAAAAATCACAGTTGGCGAAATGTGGGTATTATAAACACCTCTGCCTACTCAGTATTTGAGTGAAAATGGTAATGTGTGGACATAAGAGGTACTGTTGGTAGCGGTTGCCAACGAACAACTGAATCCTAAAAACTCCGACAATCTTTTAGATTTATGTCCCTAGCATGAATAATATTGGAATTCGTAACGTAAACGTATCCAGAGAACAAAGCAATGCGATTGGCCGCCTGACTCCTGTGAACCAATCGCAATGCTTCATTCTTTCGATACGTTAATGTTACGTGCTAGGGGCACAGAAGCGAATCACAAAACTTCGTTATCGCTTGTGGGTTGAAGAGATCACATGAGATTTACCCAGTTCCCCACCACATGGCACCCCCCACCCATTGCTCGTGGGATGATGACTCTATTATTAACCTCAAAAACCATTTAAAAATCTGTCTATTTTTTAAACAACTTCACAGGTGGACGCGCGAGCTCGTGAAGAACAAACTCCCCTTCATGTAGCGGCCCGACTAGGCCATGGAGACATCGCAGCGTTACTACTTCAGCACGGCGCTGACGTCACGGCTACGACCAAGGACAAGTACACACCACTGCATATTGCTGCCAAAGAAGGTACGTAGACAATTACTTGCTATAAAGCATATATATACTTTTCGGAAAGTCAAACGAGCGAAATTTGTGAGTTGCCTAATTTCGGTTGCTGCGTTAGATTTCATAAAAAGCTCCTGTTTGCAGACAACTCATTTTGTGTCACCGTGTGAATCAAAGAAGTGTTTTTATGAAGCCGAATGCAGCAACATTTACAAAATATAAATTATTCAACTTACGACTCATAAAAACACGCTCGTTAGGCTCCAGCCTTATAGGATCAGCGATGAATGACCTCCGTCCCATATGAGCGCAGGCCTGGGGGTGATCGAGAGAGATGGCCCTGGATCAGCCGGGGTGCCAGGGATATTGTCTATAGCTATCTCACTTTCGGCCTTGCACTGCGACCCAAAGACGGCGTGCGGTTTAGTCGGTTCGAGTCCGACATAACCTTCCCCTCCGGCTCCGGCAGGGGTGGTATCGGTGGAGATTTCCCGCACGTTAAAAAAGCCTTATAGGAAAAGCCTTATCGGTAAAGCATGTGTCACATGCTGTACAATACGCCCACGCTACAGAATATATAGTCATTCCGGACCCTAGGCACAACTACTATGCTCAACTGGTTGAGTCGGAGAGAACTTTACCCACCCGTGGCTATGGTGAACTGTGTCGATACTAATAATGAATATATAAGTTAGCCAGCGGTGTCCCTCAGTTTCCAGTGTTAAAATTACCAAAGTCAGTATTCGAAGCACCTGTCCCAGTCCACATGTCACCAATTGGAAGCTTCTTGACTAGTATTTAGAAGTGAAGTACTATAATGCGATCATATATCATACTCGCTGTTGCCCGCGGCTCCACTCGCGTGGATGTCGGTTATCGCTTAGTGCTGATTCAACAAAATTGAGCATTAAATTTTTCTAAAATAAAAGTAGCCTAAGTTACTCCTTATTACATCAGCTACCTGCCAATAAAAGACCCGTCAAATTCGGTCCAGCCATTCAGATTCAGATTCAGCCGGAACAAACATAAAAACAGACAAAAATTAAAAAAAATTTATTTTGGTTTATGTACCATATTATATTCATATTACCGCCAGACACCCCAATTTTATTTATATGTATAGATTTATATATATGTATAGATATGTTGGCCTACGATCCCAAGGAAGAGGGATGGAGCTATATTTACTGTTTGTATGACCTCACAGTTCATTGAATTCTGTCGAGTATTTAGTACTGAGATGAAAGTATTTAGTGTTGTATATGAGATCATTGCTGATATTTTGACACTTGTATTGCTTGTCGCTGTCACGTTGAACACTAGTCGGTTTACTGCGAGCATGACGATTTAAAAGAAATACAGCTTTACAAAAAATATATAATATATTATATCTCATGAACACGTCTTGGCCATCTCCACACCAAGACCTCTCCAGGACACTTGTGCCACATAGCAAATGAAACAGACGCGTACCTACTGTTATATATATCTTGTGATTCTGATTTTGATGTTCATTAACTGATTTGATTACTAAAATCTCAAAAAAAAAAAATGTTCCTTAGGAATACGTTTGGTCCCCATGCATAGGCATATGAAATTTTCATATGTCAGCTGTAAAAAAGCATTCATTACAGTGAAACAGCTCTAATAGGGTAAAAAAATTGAAGTCGTCCTGCTCGCAATACAATCAAAAATTAAATAAATCACTCGCACCTCACCTATCACTTTCTAAACCAGGCAAAGAAGAAGTAGCAGGCATTCTCCTAGACAACAACGCACCCATCGAAGCAGAGACTCGTAAAGGTTTCACCCCACTGCACCTGGCTGCTAAATACGGAGACACGGGGGTAGCGAGACTGCTGTTGGCACGCGGCGCCGCCCCCGACGCGCCCGGACGGTCACACATCACACCGTTACACATGGCTACTTATTACGGACATCCAGATATCGCGTTACTGTTGTTAGATAAAGGTATGTGAGGATTTGTTACAAATGTAAATACAGAACTTAAATTAGGCTGGATTTGACCAGGGAAATTCGTTGAATAATGCTAAGTTCACACAGTTAATTGGATGAAATTGTAACTAAAATAAAATGGTAACCCAGTGTAATTCCTCTTGGTAAACTCCAAGCTTAAAAATTAGGTACACAAAAAACTTGTATTATATGAATGCATACTATTTTTTCACACTTACATACACAATACTCTTTTTATACAAATAAGTGAGCACAACACATCAATTTACTCGCTCACACTCACTGTACATACGAAATTATAAGTATGCTTTTTATAAAGCATTTCTTTCTATCTAAGTAAGTTCCCACAAGGTATTGTATGTTCAACAAACAGTCTTCCAACTTTGCCTTAACAACGACTGTCAGGTGACTGGAATCAACCAATCATTTATTTGACACATTATATTTATTAAAACGTGGTGAATAGAGATAAAATGGCCGTTAATTTTTACACAACTTCAAGTATCTAAGCAGATATTTTGATAATTCATAGTTAGAGAGAGACAGTAGAGATAATAACTACAAAACTTTGACTTACCATTTTATTCCTGTTCACCCTGTTTTACGGTACGGAAACACACATTCTTTTTATGCCACATTTTTATTTTTCTCATCACAATTTTCAACATGTAAGTAGTAGCTAGTCCAGTAAGCTAGTACCCTTACTTCGTAGGTGCATCGCCGCACTCTCTGGCGAAGAATGGCCACTCGGCGCTCCACATCGCTTGCCGACACAACCACCCCGATATCGCCTTCGCACTGCTCGAACATGGTGAGTGCAGAGCTTCACTGTGGTGGCTAGATTTTATATTACTTATGTTCATTCAGTTAGGCACTTAATTAAACGCAAACAATTTTGATGTCTCTTTTTCATAATTATGTTTTATTTAAAAATCCACTTTATTGATATTTTCTTTTTGTATTTAACTTTTAAGCATTTTTCATGCTAAGCTAGAAAAAAATTGAATAAGAATTAGAGTTAAGAAATAGAGTTCGTTACAATGTCGGTAGATGCCACCACTGGCGCCTCAAAGACAGATATAAAGGAGAAATTTCGATTGGTTAGAGCGAGATCTAGTAGGTTAGTGGTCAAAACGTTGGCCCTGTAAGGCTAAGATCGCAAGTTCAAACCCCGCCTAGGCCGATTCAATTTTTTCTATTTAAATCGATTTGAAATTTTTCTGTTTAGTAACTCATTTTAAAGACTAAAGAACGAACTACTTGTTAGTCAGTTAGTTAGCCTAGTTTGTTTGTTTGATATATGTTGTTATAAAAAGTCGCTACAAGATTGTTAACTTCTAGTTAAGTACCGAACTGAATGGAATATAGTAACTATGCGACTGCGCTTCGGTATTTTTGTTTTTAGCGTCATCTTTTAGAAGTTTTTGGTACCAAATCCAACAATAGTGGTAAACAGTCAGTATCACATTGATGGCAAAGTACTCAAAATGATTTAAATACCAAAAATCAAATTTTCTCAAGTAGGTGTGCAGCAGGTCAACCAATGGAGATGCCGACGCAAAACTAATTGTAGATGGCAGCAGCATATGACCAAACAACAATAACCATCTATTCTGTGTCAATAATAAACTCATAGCTGTCAGATTTGAAAAGACAAACAATGAAATCTACGTAGATGACAGCTAACATTGGCCATTACGAGGCGCCCTCTGTAGGGATAAAAACACGGGCGGCGTCCCCATTGGCAGTTATGCAAGGTACATGCCTTTGATAATGGCAGCATTTGCAATTGTTCAAAATGATCGTACAAAATGTTATTTAATCACATATTGTATCCTTTTCTTACATGTATAGCTATGCCTTTCACATCTTTCGTGACGTTATTGACGTGTGATTTTGACCACTCTGAATGATTATAATTTTTTAAGGGTGTTTGGTATTCAGATCGTTTTAACTACTTTGCTAGTCAAGATTAATCTGATGCTGATGGCGATCTGACGAGATGGCGAGAACAATGTTACCGTAATTTTATGAAAATATTTGTGTAAATCAGGGTTTATTTTTCTATGGCAATACATTTATGTATGGCAATAAATATAGGTTTTGTTATTCACGTTTTGATATATTAATGATATAAACTAGAGAATCCTGTTGATTGGAAAAGTGTTTATTTGTATACAGATGCGGATCCAAGTGTCAAGTCAAAGGCTGGGTTCACTCCCTTGCATATGGCTGCGCAGGAGGGCCACGAGGATTGTGTGGAGATGTTGATCGAACGAGGCGCGGACGTCAATGTGCCCGCCAATAATGGTATGTGCTTCGCTATTTGATAACATGATTTCGTATTTTTTAGTTATATAAAATAGGGAATATGAATGTTTTGTTTTTATATTTTTATATGATTATTTACATCATTGTATAAATATTTAAAAATAATAAAATAGAAAATAATATAGAAATAGAATAAATAAATAAAGTGCCAATGAAAAAAAACATTTGGTATTTTTAAAGTTTTAACGTTGGAACTTCCTACCAATAGTTACGTTTAACTCATTTGAATTGCCCTCTCAACTTACGCATTTTTCGACATTTTTGTTGCTCGCGGCTCCACCCGCGTGTATGTGATCGCTTAGTGTTGAGTCAACGCTATTGGGCATTAAAATTTTCTAATATAAAAGTAGCCTATGTTACTTCTTATTACATCAGCTACCTGCCAATAAAAGTCACGTCAAAATCGGTCCAACCATTTCAAAGATTAGTCGGAACAAACAGACAGATAGACTTAAATTGTAAAAAAAATAATTTAGGTGTATGTGTTGCCGCCAACTAGCTTAATCAGCCGTCCAATTAGCAGCCTAGGCAGTTAACGAAACGGCGCCATTAAATTAACGGCCTGAAGGATATTCAGCCGTCTCGTTTATTATATAATTTAATAACCTGGCTGGCTAATGTTTAGGCTAATCGTAAGATGGGGCATTACCTCGAAATAAGATAGAAAATTACATACATACATATACTTATACCTGTAAATCTCCGAGGGGGTAGTCAGAGGTATTATATTCAAAGAAAATTAGGTGATAGTTTTCTTGTGATAGCTGCGCAATCTGACTTGGTTAGGTTAGAATGGGTTTTTTTATAACCATGCAGAAACAAGTCATTTTTCTAACCGTTTAATGAAATGGTTAGGGAAGTAGTTAAACGTCATCGATCCAAGCTATTTGCCTAGCCGTTTAATTAAATGGCTGAACACCATTCAGGGCGTTAATTGAACGGCGCCGTTCAGTAAAGAGCCTAGGCAGTTTAACGACTGATTAAGCTAGTTGGCGGTGACATTATGTACCGTATTTTCATATGTATAGATATAAATCTGTTTATACTGTTGATTGATGGCATTTGGTGGAACTTGCTACACATCTTCAATGAAAAACACTTGTACTATTCCACATTATTTATCAAATTCCTGACCGGTTTGTCGATGTTCAGATGTCATGACATCTGATACCCAAAAAACATGTAAATTTAATAAATAATGTGGAATAGTACAAGTGTTTTTCATTGAAGATATAAATCTGTATGTAAATCTAAAAGAAATGACTACATGTAAAAAAATAATTGCGCAGTACTTGAATCATATGCATTCAATAATTTCTTCTCTGATGTTCCCTCGGTGTGCTATTACTCTAATGCCCGTTTGCACTAAACTCTACTTAGGTTAATCCTTGTAAAGTGACTCCTAAGTCTAAGATAATCTTAACTTTATTTTCAATTGCATGAACGAATGAACTAGCCAAATGTCTATGATAATTGAGCGATTGTCTATGATTTCTTTAACGATCTCGTCGGAATTTTGGCGCGAACGCGAGAAAGCGCACATCGCAGTTATATTTTATTTTTTGAAATTGGTGTGAATTCGAGTTTTTATGTGTAAAAATGTTGGATTTTTAGACATAACGTCTTGGACAATTCACACAAGTGTAGAAAAGTGGGATATTACAGTGAATTGTGACATTTCGTGTTCGTTCCAAATCTCCTGGGGGAGCTTTCAGTAAAGTCCCCACAACTTTACTGAAGCCGAAATCATCACTCATCGTCATCGTCATGGCAATCATCACTCATCGTCATCGTCATGAAAAAATATTGTATTGAAGATATTTAAGGTTTAGGCTGATGGCTTTGTGCCAAGCCCCAATAAATAATAATAAAAGAAACGGTCTCGTCTTGTCAGTCAAGTCGCGTAAGTCACGTTGTATTTAAATTTATTTAAAAATAATAATAAATAAATTTAGATTATTTATTTATTTAGTTTAATGCCAAACAGCCATGCTATTCCGAAAAACGTTAACTCACTTCGAAAGTCATCTCGCAACTCATCTCGCAAGTCACTCTCACTTCGATACTCACCTCGCTTGTGATTATTTTGGTATTCTCAAGATCAAACCAAGGCCAAGTGAAGTGAAGTGACTATCGAGAATACGCGTGAGATTGCTCTATGGTACTAGGCATTGCACCTGAATATCGATATTGTACGATTTATATCGACTCGCTTATTTTGGCTGAATTAGGCCTTTAAAATAATAAATCTCATTTAATTTTAGCCGTATAAGCATTGTTGAATACATTTTATTACATAAATATTTAATTTCAGACAGAAATGTCAAATGAAAATATTTTGCTGAATAAAAAGCTTTGGCTTTTGCCTTTGGAGACGGTCGGTCGTTCAAAAAAAATACCTAACTGAGTCTATGGTCGTCGCAAGGCGCGGTTTTTGTAAAGTTGTCTGTATGCTTTGCTGTAGGTACTTAACCGTGTGTTAATTTTACATAATTTCGTTGAAACTTTGAAAAGATGAAGTGAGTACCTATTAATTTATTTGATAATTACGATCTCACGATTTGCTATGCATGCATCTCCAATACTTACTTACTTACTTTAACATTGTATTTTTTATTAAAAAAAAAAAATAATTTAAGTCGTCTTTCTCAATATTAGTTTTTTTTTTTTGATTTAGAGATTATTAGATATTTACGTAGATAGTACCACTACATAGTTACTAGCACATCAGCTTCTTTTAACAAGCTCAACAACAAAAAAGAACGAGACATCTGTAATAACAAGAAAATGTTGTATCCAAATAAACAATTCTTGGATGAATACCCACCTAGAGTATAAACGGTACTTTAATAATTTCCTATAGTTTAAATAGGACAGATACTAATACTTATTTTTCCAGGAAAATCAATTTTTAACGATGTCTTCTGTAGATTTCACTCGCGGATTAGTAACTTTTGATTTGACATATAAATTCGTGTCTGAGTTCGAGATGACTTTCGAAGTGGCGCGTTAATTTTATTTCGGAATACCAAATAGTGAAAAACGTCAAAAATATTCACTTGGAGTAATTCTTCTCACTTCAGTCATCACTCGGTGGCGCTAGTGTCGAACTCACTCATTATCTGACGTGTTCGGAATACGAAACTTGAATCTCACCGCGGATTCATAATCGAGTTTGTTAAATGACTGTTCGGAATAGCACGGCAGTACATAACAGTACCGGACATTGATTGACAACTGTCAAAAACATAGGGTTAGGAGATTCTTAAAACGTTATGACTTACTTAATCGGTGTCATAAGAATTAAGATTGACTTAGCGTGTTTAGGAGTATCTTAGGGTTGGTGCAATGCATTTTCTTGTTAAGAGTGTCTTATATACTTTAGGCATCAGGTTAAGATACTCTTAAGTTTAGTGCAAACGGGCATAAAGCCTTTTAGCAAACAAGATTATGCACCTGTCCCGTCGTTAGGTCTGACGGCGGTGCACCTGGCGGCGGCGGAGGGCCGCTCGGGCGTGCTGCGCGCGCTGCTGGGCGCGGGCGGGCACGTGTCGGCGCGCACGCGCGACGGCTACACGCCGCTGCACGCCGCCGCGCACCACGGCCACCACGCCGCCGCCAGGGCGCTGCTCGCTGCCGACGCCGACGTGCACGCCAGGGCCGCCCACGGGTACGTGCCACTTCAATTACTTCTACAAACAAATTGATATCATAAAATGAAGAAACGTGCGTCATTTTTGTAAACTGTCATATAGATAGATGACTTACAGATTACAATGAAGGGTAGTGTCGAGCGGTAGTGAACGCGGCCGCTGCGCAGGAGGTGCGAGTTCCATCCCCGCTCAGTGCAAATATATGAATATGGATATTTGCATTGATCTGGTCGTGCTTCGGAGAGCACGTTAAGCCGTCGGTCCCGGTTGTCATACAAACATCTATGGCAGTCGTTACGGGTATTTGGAGCCCTCAAAAATCCAACAACTGGTCTAGTGGCTTCACGGAAAATATCGAAGTTTAGCCAAATCCGCAGTTAGACTGATAAAAAGCGGACCCCAGACTCCCAGTTGAAAAGTTTCAGATGCGACTGGAATTAACACTAGGATGAAGAAGAAGTAGTGTCGACAAAAGTAGAAAACTTGAAAAATCACAATATAAGAAATTGATAAAACCGCCATCTACCGAATATTTCGCTGTCTTGTTAGTAATTCCCAAACTTTTATAAGTGGCGCTATACTGTTAAGGTTTTGCGCCACCTAGTTGAAAGTTTAAGAACTATAGAGGTGTCAGAAATCGTAACATCAACAGTATCGGATCTTTCTTATCTCAAAAAATCCCCAAAACACTTATAGGTTCTAAAAATTACAAATGTATCTAAATTCGTTAACTCATTTATCCAGTCTCGACGCACCAAACGTCCTTCTACGAGATAGCCAGAGACTAGGCAAATGAGAATCCTTACTTAACAAGAAAAATGAATAAAATCCAACCAATCAATAAACTTTGTGTAACAGCTTCACGCCACTGCACCAGGCGGCACAGCAGGGCCACACGCTCATCATTCAGTTGCTGTTAAAGAGCAACGCCGACCCTAACGCACTGTCTGCAGTAAGTATGATGCCCCATTTAACAAAAAGGTTTTTGAACCACGAAATTAGAAAAAAAAGGGTAACATTTGGAACCGGCGGGCTTGAATGAAGAATTGATGACGGTAGAGGAAAGTCTTGAAGTATATAAGGATATGGTCATATCGCGGGTTGTGCTATCCCGGAAAGAAATAGGCGTGAGCGTATGTTTGTATTTTATTTGTATGTAATTTTGAATCATATATTTTTTTAATGACTTACAATAATAAACCTGCAAAGTCCTATCATCATCCATCTTTGAGGCCGAAGGCAACCTTGCCTGCTAGTTTGTGCACTTGCTGGATAGCAGACGAGGTTCTAACGCAGGCTTTACTATCGTGGTTGGGAGGTAAAACGCCAGTACTCTCGTAAAAGTCGATATACCAATCTAAAACAATAAGTCCCAAGGCTCCAAAGTGTAAACTTTATAATAGCGATTTGCAAGGAATATTATGATGATTGTACATGTTTCTCTACAGAATGGTCAGACAGCTTGCGCTATTTCGGACAGACTCGGCTACATCAGCGCTGTGGAAGCCCTGCGACCCGTCACTGAGAACACGCTGAGCCAGGCTGTTGGCGATACTGGTAAGTTTAAACATGTTAAGATATATCTTTTGAGAATACTGTTAGATGTTTTGAACTATCTCAGAAGATCAGAAATTAAAGTAGATACGTTCAGAAGACCTATCGAGTCTTGTGGATTTTAATATGTAAGCCCTTTTGTTTGTGTATACTGCTTGAATATAATGGTGCAAGTATACCTCTCCAAACGTTTACATTTCAACATTTAAATGACTTTATCATCATCACTATATACATATATATATGAGGCTACACAAAGTTGCGCGTAATTAATGGTTGGACACATTTTATGTGACGCACCTCCAGTTTGGTAGTATATAAAAAATTATAAAAAATCCGGTTCTGTCTCGTCTTGTCATTTCTTTACGGAACTGACGATGCGCGTCTGTGTCAACTAATTTGAAGTAATTTACTGTGTATTCACTAGATGGCGTTAGACGTATTTGTAAGTGAAAACAATATCCAAATAAATAATGAGCCCGATGATGATATAAATATTGCCAAGGCTCCCATGAAGGTATTCTCGTTGAACTGTTTATATCGCTTATAAGGAGAACGTGCCTTTCAGATGCTATTATAGTAATATGCATGACAATGTATGTAGGTACTCTATTATTTTGATGAATAACCGTATTTTGAATAGGTAACTTACTTAAAGATAAACTTGTATCTAAATTACTCTGTGGGAAACCCAACTTTTTTTTTTTCCTTTTTGGACAAACAGTATAATTGTACAAAAGCGGATTATATGCCAAGGGCAGCTTATCTTTATGTTTGAATCTACCATTTTATGCAGTGACAATCTCCATCTGTGAATTGTCTAATTTGGTTTAGATTAGTTAAAATATAAACACAAACCGTCATTTGAATGAAATGTTAAAGCAATTACTATGCTAACTTTTCAAATCGATTAAGATAGGAAAAAATGAATCGCTCAGACCGGGACTAGAACCCGCGGTCTTTCCCTTAAAGGGGGATCGCTCTGAGCACTGAGCCATCGACCTACGCCCGAAGCACTCCAAATTCTCCTATACAAACATCTTGGGGCCATCCTACCGAGGCCAAGCCTACCGAGGTCCAACCTACCGGTATTCCACAACATTCTTCAGTAATGTCGTTACTTGTTCATCTACATGGTTTGTGGAATGCTTGAATTCTTGAATAGATAACGTATTTTGGATCTTTTTCATGGGTGCGTATAAATTTTGCAAGTAAACATTGATACTGGAAAGTTTTAATCTATTTTGAAACACCTATTTCAGACACATAAGAAATTATTTGTCATTGCTTAGGCTAGAGTAAGATCTTATTTATTTATTCTATGTAGGTATTCTTAACTCCTTTGATCAAAACACATGCGTACGCGTCGCCACGCAAGTACTAAGTAATATGCGTCAAAATTATAATTGGATGTCTGCCAACTTCTGTACCAGACGGAGCGTTCTACTGCATAAATATTTATGGTGAACAGCGAATTTATTCTGCATAATATTTGCAATATAGGTCAAAATATTTTATGCTGTTAAAATTAAATCCGACCTGAAGAAAAAGCTGTTTCTAAGCCGATCTTACTTGCATGCCGGTATAGAATTTGTAAAAAATAATTTGTTAATACTCTACGCAGAGCCATATATTTATTGTTTCATTTTATTTGTTCTTTTTGACACATTACTGTCCATCCCAAGGTTGCCTGAATGATATCGTTTCCAGCGATAAGGCCGCCCATTGTACATTCAATTGTATACATACTACCTACTTGTCC
Source organism: Eilema caniola (assembly GCA_949126895.1). Lineage (NCBI taxonomy): Eukaryota > Metazoa > Arthropoda > Insecta > Lepidoptera > Erebidae > Eilema > Eilema caniola. The sequence goes on along the minus strand of OX421488.1, from coordinate 8,337,579 downwards.
TAATGTATATCTGTTTATGTACAAAAAATAATTATTTATCTATCTATCTATATAAACCAAGCCTGCTTTCTTCTTCATCCTAGCGCCAATCTCGCGCGGTTACTTCTTCATCCAATCCTTATATTCCTTTCCATTTGGATTATTTCCGCTTTAATGTGCCGTCTCGCGCTCGTCCTTAAGCACCGGACGCATCTACTTAATGTGAGATTGGGTAGGCTTCGAGGAATCACAGTGGGGCCCTAACATTCATGAAACTTTTTCACAGTAAAACGGCTCCACGGATTTGAGTAACAATTCTAAATGGAGGCAGTACATAGGCTTCTAGACTACAGTCTCTCATTTCATTTCATTCTTGAGTCTTTGTTTCAAAAGAAATAAATAAAAATTCAAAAGAGATTATAATATCGATTGCTCAACATCATACGAAACACAAACTAAGCATAACAGGTTCGACTTCATAACCCGTTTCTGGCTGACATCATCGATAATTTTGCTAAATGATGTGTTTTTAGTAGGTAAAGTCGGCAACAAAGTATTCGCTTATAATCTCGGAATAGCTGACGCTTGATCATGAATAGTACGCTTGTTTGAGTTACGCTTTACGTGACGAATGAATTGCGATTGTGTAGCGGTTTTCAATTCTTCGTATTCCGATTTAGCTTATTGGTCTTTTTTTCTTAATAACTAGTACCTCAACGAGCTATGGAAAGGGCTATGCTCGGTATTTCCCTACGTGGTCGCGTCAGAAATGAGATGATATCCGTAGGAGAACAAAAGTAACCGACATAGCCCAGCGGATTAGCTCGTTGAAGCGGCAATGGGCGGGACACAGCGCGCAGAACAGATGGCTGATGGAGAAAAAAGTTCTGGAATGGCGACCGCGTACGGGCAAGCGTAGTGTAGGGACGCCCAACGGCCAGGTGGAAGGACGAAGGAAGCACTTGATGCGGGTCTTAGATCGGTCGTACTGGAAGTCTATAGGAGGGGCCTATGTTCAGCAGTGAACTGTGTGTGGCTGATATGATGATGATGATGATGATGACCTGAAATTACTAATATTCCTGTTGACCCTGCATGGGGCCAATTGGCTGTATATATTACTAAGATTTTCGGGGTCTTTTCATTGACGGCCGAAGCTCTAGCACATGCTTCTCACTCGGGGTTGGGGGGAATCAGACAGTAAATTCATTCGCGTAAAACCAAAATAAATTGTAGAGTTATTTAATATCTAATACACCGTTGTTTGGTCCATGCTTGGTCACCACACTTTGGCGGGGCCCCAACCACCATACAAACATAATACATCAAATCTGAATTAATGGTTCGGCGACTTGAATAAACGAAAATGATAGCCACTTTTAGATTTAGACCTGTTTTGAATAAGTAGTCAATTTATAAAGACTTTAAACGTTAATATGTGATAATGATCTAAGAGTAATAGAACTGGTAATTTAAAGTGGACTAATATTATCCTTTATAGTTACCTTTTTTTGGACGGTCTAATCAAATTCTTGCTTGCGGCGATAGAAATATTGTTAACTTATACCCTGCATAAACCTTACAAGGAAAGTCTACGTATTGGGATCTTAGAGTCAGAATTCACCAGTTAAAATATTTGCGATCATGTTCAAATGAATCGAGTGCAATAATCGCATTTATGGCTGAAAAAAAACTTAAAAAAACAAGCCTTAAACGATATTGTACTTGCGTACATTAAATATACATACATAATACGATCTATGTATAGTGAACATATGTTCTAGCTATTAGAAGTTCAAATTGCTCAGAACTACTCTGAACCCGTTATTCTCCTTAAATTCGCACCCGAATCGCGAAAGTAACTTCTTCTGTCGTTCTGTCTGTTTGGCTAAATCTCAAGTCTACTGACCCGATTTTGATAAAATTTGGTAAAGCGGTTGATTAAACTAGGTCATGATAACCGACATCAACGCGGGCGGAGTCGCAGGCAACAGCTAGTAGCTAATAAACTTATTATCATACTGCATACAGAGCTAAACAGGTACACTAAAGTCAAGGTGTATAATAAAACTTACAACTTTATGATCTGCAAACTACACAATTCACTGTTATGTTGACGGTCCATTGTTGCCGCTCCAATAAAAACCATAAGAAACATTATTACTTTCTAAGTAACAATATTTCTTTTTGAAGACATTATTTAGCTTCTTAATTAATTAACAATGAAATAAGCAAAGAAACGTAGCCAAGGCGTGATATCACTCCACACCTCCTCTGACTTTGTAGCGTTTATTCAATCGATTAATTAAATTTGCTTATTGCAGTCTACTACTGGACATAGCCCTTTTTTGTATAAGACACGTCAATTTGAGTTTATCTCGCCTGATGGTAAGCTAAAGGCAAGGTCTCGGTAAGAGACAAACACGTACCATGTTAACAATGGATGGCACTAAGTTTGACGGCCTTTCCCAATATGCGCCAAAGCACCCGATCTTCCTCCTTCCGCATCAAGTGACCCCTTTTCGGCTCGTCACTCCGCCTGCTTGGGGATCGTTCCTTTCGTTTGCCGCTTTGCGAATGTTTATAGTGATCTGTCGTCAATATCACAGTCCAGTGTCTCGATTGTGTTCAAAGCTTTCACCCCGGGAGCCCGAGTTCCGCTATTGTAAACTGTCTTTTTTACGTTGCGGGAAATCCCTGCGGATACCCCTACGGTCCCTACGGATCCGGAGGGGGAGGTTATGTCGGACTCGAACGGACTTAACCGCACGCCGTCTGTGGGTCGTTGTGCTTGGCCGAAGGTGATGTTGTCAGACGACATATCCCTCGCACCCCGGCTGACCCAGGACCATCCCTCTCAGTCTGGCCCTCCTCTGGAGAGGGGACCACGCGGTCCTCGACTCGCCCCCGGTGTGGGGAGACGAGCCGCCGCCGTGGCCTGTTTCTGCTAGGGTGACGGGCGGCTCCACCCTCATGCCCGCACTCATGGGGGGCTGAGGTCGTTCTGCGACTATTGTAAACTGCCAATTGTTTTGAACATCTGCTATTAGTTTATGCGTGATATTTTCCAAACTATAATTTGTCCCTGTACCAAATTGTAGCCAGCCCCTCTAGACAAGTGGCAATTCGTTGGCCGGCGTTCGATGGTATAGAGAGACGAATGTATGGTATTTGACGTTTATGATATGCTTTAACATTCCATCAAGCGGCGCCGGCCAACGAATTGCCACTTGTCTACAGGGGCTGATCCGTACCCCTAGCACGAAATACTAACGTAATCCTATCGTAAACGTATTGAGAGAACGGAACATTGCGATTGGCCGGCTTCACACACATGCAGGTTCATAGCATGTAGCCGGTCAATCACAATGCTCCGTTCACTCATTACGTTTACCATACGATTACGATAGTTTTTCGTGCTAGGGGTACCGTTTAACTGTTCGAGATATTTAGATATTTGTCATTCAAGTGTGATTGAATAACAAATATCTAAATATCTTCCTATAAACTTTCTCATTTATAATGTGAGTAGGAAATAGAATATGGCGTGTCTGTAGCGTTTAACAATTCATAGCAGAGGTGATGAAAGATCGTGAGTGAGAGAGGCGTCTTCTAATACCAAGCGTCATCACACAATCGTCATACAATCATCATATGACCTTATCATGACTATATAAATATTTCAGTCGTGTGATGACATCGCACGAACTTGAATGAGGACACGCGGATAGCTCTGACGTCATTACAGAGATGTCTGACCCGCTCTACGGATAAAGTTCGCGCAAACTTGAGAAAATCGCGTGATCTCTTTGTATTAAGACAGATGAATGTTTGGAACTTCTTCCCACTATAACGGCCGACGGATTTTTGGAAACCTATTCCTGGAATAAATAACCGTCAGACAGCTATGTACCCCAAATTTCAGGCAGATCCGTTCGCCGGTTTGAGCGTGTGTGAGTAATAAACACTCACATTTACCTCGTCTTTATCCTAGCGTTAATCTCAGGCGCATTAGAAGCTTTCACCTCAAATAAAATCAAATCAAATCATCTCACAGGTCACTTTTTGAAGAGAAAACTTCTTTAGCGGCGTTGGATGGGTGTAAAATGTTAAGGAAGCGTCAGGATTAGTTGACCTTTGAACCGTAACCGACGACTGACGTCATACAAGATTAGGTATAGAGTATCTATTTTGCAAGTTACGATAGATAGCGTCGTAGCTTAAACGGTAAGCACTTCGACTGTAAGTCCTTATAGTTTCAGATAGTATCGGGTTCAAACCACCTGGCCTTCAGGGATTTTTTGTGATTGTTTTTTCTTTTTGTAATTTATTACTTATTGTGATTATCTTTTCTTTTTGTAATTTATTACTTATTGTGATTATCTTTTCTTTTTGTAATTTATTAATTTCTTCTGACAGCAAATTAGCAGAAAATTAGTGATAGGTTCTATGATTGGCGCTATATTATAGGTATGGTATGGTATGTTCTTTTTATCTTTTTCTATGTATTTAACGAAGAAAGAAATAAAGAAAATGTTTTCACTTCTGCCGGCACTCCCAGAGTGCAACCCGTCTTTTTTTTTAATATGGTCACAATCGGATAATCTAAGGTCTGCTTTACCAGTCTAACTGCGTATTTGGCTGAACTTCAATATTTTCCTTGAAGCGACTATCATATGACCTCCACAACTCAAGGACGATTTCGAAGCATTGCCTTTAGACCAGTTGTTGGACTTTTTAGGGCTCCAACCACCCGTAATGACTGCCTTAGTTGTTCGTAGGGCAACCGGGACCGACAGCTTAACGTGCTCTCCGAGGCACGACCAGACTAATGCAAATACCTATATTCATGCATGCAAATATTTGCACGTAGCGGCCGCGTTTACTTCCACACGCTACAAAGGTTTCTACCATTTTGGAAATGCGTAGATGTAAAAAAAAGGAATTGCGGTTATTTTAGCTATATCATAATATATTTGACCTTACTTTAGAAACATGTCAATTACCAGGGATGCAATTTATTAGACATAATACATTTGGACCTTCTACTAAAAATATAAAGTGGAATTTTGACAATCAAAACACATTAAGAATTATAAATAAAAATACATTCAAAACCGTTAGCACAGACATTTGGTAAATTGTGTTGGCATTGTCTAACTCGTTATGTAGTTTACACCTAGGACGAAATAACTCGATTAGACCGTCCATGGTTTCTTTGCAAGTCGGCAGGATCTTATTAGGGGGAAGTGCAAAGCCAAATTGACCGTCATCCCTCAGTTCAAATGTTATAACATATGGAACCTTGAATTTATTTTTAACCCAACAACCACTCACACCTGAAGACATATACCCGACAGTCTCATAAGCAGTTCCAATCTTATATTTCGTACGATATCTCGTGGCGATCTGCTTTGCCACAAGTTTGCACTTGTTGTACACTTCGTCGAAATTCTCCATATGCTTTTTAGAATTTGCGTAAGGTAGAATCATATACTGTCCGTAGGAATGAAAAGCGATGTAATACTGCAAATTTTGGCTTCTCGATATTACAAACTCTGCCATTCTTTGGGATTCCTTTTCAGAGAATGCAGAGCTTCCGCAGTATTGTTCTGAACGTGGCGATAAATCGGCACCTTGTGTTCCAAATCCATAACCAAAGTTTCTGTTCAAGTCAACTCCATTACCGTGTCTATTTTTTCTCCATAATCTATCTACAGTGTGACTGTATATATAGCCGTCGACGTTTAAAACAGGAACGAAGTACCACTCGTAATGTTTGGCTATACATTTCAAGTCCTCGTTGTTAGTAGTATTAGCGTGAACAATCTGGTTTATTAAGTACGTTACGAAAGCTGGTGCGATCCATTCTCTTGCGTGAATTCCTCCTTCGATTATTATTCTAGGTCTGTACACCGTGTCGTTACCTCCATGCATTAACACCTTTACTGCCCATATATTTCTTCCCTCATAAGATTGTCCAATGTGAAGAATCTTTACTTCGTTAGGGTACTTCATGGATAGATCCGTTAACCACCTCCAAATATCATTATAGCTGAAATAGTTGTTCCAATTGAAAGAATTCATTTGTCTCCTAATATAAGTCTTCACTGTTTGTTTGTTGAAGGCTACCTGGACGTCGTTTATAATAGTTGTGAGGTAGACTCCACGTTTTTCAGCTTCTCGTAAGAATCTCGATTGATCTTTGGGATTGATCACAAAGTCTACAGCTCGATACAACAGTCCCGGACTTCTCCAGAAATTGATATCATAAGATTTATCGAGAGTTGAAAAGAATTCGATGTGACTCCGGTTCACTGGAATAGCTCTGAACAGCGTGTAATTGTCATATTTTACACCTACACAGACATTTACAAAATAAACAAAAATAATTAAATAAATAGCATTTAAAAGCATTTTAAATGGTTTGAATAGTACAACATTTGTTGTTGTACATTTTAATAGAATTCCGTAGCCACTGAGAGTCTGTAAGAGGTTCATATTATTGCATGTTTGCTTGCCATTACAAAAAGTTCTGTTCATTCATTCGTGGGCAATATTCATATATGACAGGCATTAATGATTTTTAATACATTTACAATTATAATATCGCTAAATGCAGATACATATTTTACATTTTATTATTTCATTGTTTCATCCGTTTAATGTATTCAGTAACAAGGAAATTGAACTATTTATTTTCGATTAATTGAAAACTACTGACTCAAAAAGGTCCTTTATAATTTTTTAAATGTAAATCGTAATTCATTCATTGCATGAAACGTAAAAACCTAGTAGTTTTTTTAACTTGTTCGTGTATTTATTGAACCAGTTGACTAATAAAACACAGTGAAGATTTAATATAAAAGATATTAGTCATTAAAACACGTGGTCACCATATTATGACAATAAGAAACCAGTACTGACAAACTATGACAGTAAAGATAATGTATGACTAATCCACAAATATGCAATTATTATTCTGGACATGTTATTGATGCGTCATTTTATTCTATTATATAGATAGCTTATAAGCTCAGTACCCCTAGCACGAACAACTACATATTAGTAACTAGATTTTTAGGACCAGGTACGCTACCCGGTTCGACACACTGCCGACTTCAACAACGCTGCCAATGAGGTCCTTTTAACCCGAAAACCGACACCTCTCTGGTAGAGCATATTACTTTCTCTGAAGTAGAACAGGTCGCTTGACTCAAGGGTTGTCGTGTCCCTCCCCCTTTCTTCGATTCTCGGACAACCCTATGTGCCAGTTTAGGCGATCTAGTTTTACCTCGAGTTCTGTAGGGTGATAGTAAGTGTACTGCAGTTATACGCTGCCAGTAGTAGATATCTGCCCGGAGATTCTTAGCACTCCCCACACCGCCGCCGTTACCTGAACTGCTACCATGGCTGTGAATAACGGGACTACCGGGAACTGGGGGCCTTTTGTTGTGGCGTCTTTCCATTGTTGAGGATTTTTTAGCCTACTGCTGCCACGCTGGCCAGACGGGTTGGCAAAGGGTTTTAATTCAAGTTTTCCTTCTCTAGCAGTGATCTCGTCTGCGTATCCTTCCAATAGTCGCCTCTTACGACATCCTCGAATGAGATACGGATATTTGTATAGTGAATATTACTTGTTGATCATATATATTCTATGAGTGTAATAATGAAATATGTGACAATGTGAGGTTTGTGAATAATAGAGGCGTGTACTGATTGACCGAATAATCCACACCCAAAGTCGTTGTGGCCTGATACACGGTACATTTCCGAAATGTATAATAACTACTTAGATGTGGAGAAGCGAAGAAACCTATCATTAATTTCTCAACCAACCGTTAAATAAATATACAGTATACTTATGGACATACACACAACAAAAGACTGGAAAAAGCAGATCTCGTACTTCGAGGTGAAGGCGCTAGATGCGACCGGATCTGATATAACGATGATGATGACATTATACAACAATACAAACTTTTAGTACAGTACATCATACATCTAACTGCCCGTCCATTCCCGCATCTATTGTAAGCTAATCAATCAATATCGGGGGGCTACCATGAAACCGAGAGCCGAACAATTTTTAACGTTACACGAAGTTAATTCGGATTTCTTGCCCTGTCGTGGTATAGGTTGAACGAAGTGTCACGTGTACAGTGTATATTGCTGTTATCCGTTTGTCTCATTAGGCCTAGTGGCAAACCAGCATCACCATCCTTGCGTTAGTACCGGTCACATCATCTAAGGCCGCTCAGGGTCCGCTAGTGGAAAAACATCGTAAAGTTCTTGTGGTTTGGCAGGTGCTGAACTGTGTTTCATTTGCTGCAGCCGTAAGACACGTTTCGTCCTTGCTTTATTTTGTACAATTTTATTATTTTTACTGGTTTTTCCTATTCTGATGTTCTCTTAAATCCTGCTTTTATTTTTATTTACATCACAGCCTTTTGCAGATTTTTGTATACGCACCAGTATGGCTTTATTTTCTTTTCTTTAATACCGATTGCGGTGTAAATTCGTTTCCCGAAACTTCAAATTCACGTTTCATGGTAGGCCCCACAGCTCACAATGTACTACAAACTACAATACAATACATAATTCATTTCCAATCTTACATATTGTAATGTGTTTGGAAGATTCAACGTGCTCATGTTCTAAATCTGTGTTATTGTAGGACGGCCATGGTGCGTCTCCCTAAAGAATACGCCTACTATTCAATCTGCTAATACAGTGTTTCCCAAACATTGTTCTGCCATGGCCCGGTAATTTTCACACTGCTCCTTCGTGACCCACTGAATACTTTTTAACCCAAAGTGGTGCCATTAATAACACATTTATTAACAGTAGAAATATTTTATTAATACTATGGACATACAATATTTTGGTGCGAAGTATGGAGCTGTTGCTTATTTTTTACTTAAGTTTCTATGTTTATTTTAAAGGTGTTGAAAATCTTTCTTTATTCAAATTTATATACGATGCGTCGATCGATATTAGGTATTATTTCTAAAATAAGGGCGGGAATGGTGCGGCCCGATATTTTATTTAGATGGCCCGGTACCGGGTCACGGCCCGGCAAATGGGAAACGCTGTTCTTATACAATACCCTACCTTGTACTAACACTGGAATTTTAATAATGACTCTTTATTTGCCATTGGTAAAATATGGAAGTTCAGCCAAATCCGCAGATAGACTGGTAAAGCGGACTCCAGACTTCGACGTGAAAGCTTCGGATGCGACTGGGATTGTCGCTAAAATGAAGAAGTTGAAGAAGACATAAGATCATATATAAGTCTTCAGGCTTTCATGCATGCATGTAGAATATACTGTTTCCGAGCTGTTTGGCCGTGGTCTATGTGATTGAGTTGCGAACTTAGCCGCCGACGAGGCAAGGTCTCCGAACTCGTCGTCGCCCGGACCTGCGCCACTGAAGATGTCGACCGCAGTGATCGACGAAACGTCTGGAACGCAAGTTTCACATAGACCACGGCCAAACAGCCCGGAAGCAGTATATTCTACACATAAGATCATAGTTAAAAAACTGGTCATGTGCGAGTCGGGTTCCGACGAAAGGGTTCAGTACAAAACGGGATTGAGGGATGCACCCGGTTTTGATATCCTTGCATTTGTATCAATTAACTACACAATGGTTGTATATTTTGAACGCGCTGATTTAAAAGTTTTATTTTTGATAGAATTAAAACTTGATACCACCATGTAATGCATTCATGAGATAAAGGTTAAGACAGACAGCAGGACAACGAAGTGATCCTATAAGGGTTACCTTTTTCCTTTACCCTAAAACCACCTGCAACCAGACATACCGGTTGATTGACGGTCATTTGGTGGTCGCACTGGTCGCTTCCGTAAGTGCTTATAGAAACCAATTCGAAGGAATAAGTTGGAGAGCGAATCCCGAGCAGCCATTGAGATAATTGAGGTTGTTGTTGAGGCTCACAAGCGAGATGAAAAATTATGTTTTGCTTTTGAATGCTGTTTGTATAGATTAAAATAAAATATATTTGTATTTGTAACTAATACTTATGTTAATAGTCTCAAGGTTTTCAGTTATCTTACCTATTGCATGGTTGGTTTCGTTTATTTTACAATATACTACTTATTTGGCATACAATCACGTTTTTAAATATACTTATCATATATTTATTATTATTTTCACGAGTTTTCTTTTTGTCCATAGTATCTAATAGTCTGTCTTAGATTGGCATTTACTAAGGCTTTAAGTATTTGTGTCACCAGTGCCGAAGGGTCCCTGTCACCCAATTCCTGTCGGATTCCCTTTGCATAAATGGTAAAGACGTTTACATACGAACTAATTTCCACCGGCTACCATTTCGAAAATTTTCATCATTAGCCACTGCCGCTCACACTTAGAGATAAATGCAACGGCCTGACCAAAATTCAAATAATTCCATCGGCCACGTTCTGAATTCCGCGACCACAATAATAGTGCTAGGTTTGTTTTTTGTGAATTGCTTTTTTTAAGAATAAAGCATCATAAACTTCAATAGGTAAATAAAAAGCCCATCAAAACACTAAAGACGTTAACCATATGACGTCAAGAGGAACAAAATAAACACACGTAGGTACCGAACCAAACACTACAACTGTAAAGTGACGTAAAGTCAAGATTCAGCCAATTTCAATCGTTTTAATCACGCGGCCAGTAAGCCTACCATAACTTGCTAAAAGCGTCCGTTTTTGTACGAGAAAGAGGGATATAGCTATACAGGGCGGAATTTTTAAACTCCACCTGGGGGGAAAGTAGGTACTCTAAATGCTAAGGATAGTAATTTTCACTGAAAGAAAACACTCCTTATTTTCTAAAAGAAGCAAATCTTCATTCATCGATTTTCAGATGTTCACTTGCCACACCCGGTTTCTGATTTTTTTCATACCACTTAGTTGTCAGACAAGCGCACGGCCCACCTGATAGGAAGTAGTTACCGTAGCCCATGGACGTGTGCAACACCAGGGGCATCACAATCGCGCTGCCGACCCCGTAGAAACCTTCGAATGCCCTTGAAAAACCCCATATTGTATTCACTTGGGAAAACCAAGGTGCGTGAAGTTTCTTTCAAACCGCACTGTGCGCACCATTCGACGAATTGACCAAAAGTCAACTTGCATATCACATGCATGATGTGTTAATGTGTTATATACAACTTGCATATAACACATCTAAAACCACTTAAACGAACGATCGATCTCTAATAAACAAGCATTATGCCACGGAAAGCTTCGAATCCTAACTCCCTACTAAAAGCACAGATCTAAATGTTTTAAAATTTATAATACCTACCTATCGTGTAAATTTCAGTTCGACCTTTGGCGAAGGAAACATAAATGTTATTTTCTCTATTTAAAATAACTATTGACGTTTATACTACTTGCTTGAAGATTTTTATGTTTATGTTCGATAATATAATCTTTCTTTTGCAATAATATCGCTATTTTGAAAATATACGTCCTGTAGTTACAGACCAATAAGCTGTACTTAAATCTCGTAGACTTCCTTTCTGTAATGTGCATCTTTATCTCAAAAAAGACAACAAAAAACCAGTCAAGTGCGAGTTTGGCTTGCACACTGAGGGTAGAATTCCGTACAAAACTGGATTGAGGAACGGACTTATCCATATCTACTAATATTTTAGATGCGAAAGTAACTCTCTCTCTCTGACAACAACTGAACGGATTTTGTTGAAATTTGATATACGGGTAGATTAGACCTTGAGACAGTACATAGACTATGTTTGGTCGCCATAGCTAACTCTACATAAACTGCAATATATATATGATTCCGTTGATGTTCAAGTTTTTTAATGTAAGAAAATGACACCGCACAAAAGCACAGCTAGTATAAGATTAAAGTCCTCACCAATCGGAATACAATGAAGACAGTATTCAAGTGTATCTCGTGACTTCGTGCGCCGCTTGCGCATCTGGTGAATTGAAATCGTTATCTCACAAATGCACAATGTCTGGTCAGTGTGTCATTCGTGATTGACCAGACCATTTATAGCAGCTATTTGTAAACTGATTAGGCTTGTTATATTGTTGTTTGTACTTAGCTCTGGAGAATAAAGAACTACTTCTTTATGACTGGATATACTCACGTGCACAGTGCTTCATCAGATTTTACTTATTAATCGGTTCCTACGGGTCGAAGCGTGATGTTAAAGGCTATATAACAATAATATTGATACCAGACAAAAACAATCTTGTAGTCTGTGATAGTAGACTTAAAAAAATATGTAATTCTTTCCAGGGCAATGTATACGCTTTTTTAACAAGCTCCCTAATGAAATTAGGGAGTAAAGTTAAGAGAAACTGCCAGAAAGGGTATTATTATTTTTAAAAGAATTTTAACAATCGTAATTATTAATATTCCCCCTCTAACCCCTCCAAAATTGCTTGTGCTAGGAGTGGGTTCACGACGGTAGAGTAATGGCCAGGATTCGAACCCGGGACCTTTCGATCGTGAGGCTGACCCCTTAACCACTAAGCTACCGTCGCTTTTATAAAAATACATGAATCTTTAGATGATAAACAAGCTTGGAATTGAGCTCTTCGCTTAACTATGCTACTTAAGCAAATTATTTTATTTAGACTAAGTAGACTAAGGAAATGTTTGTAAATAGACCAAAAAAATGCCCGCTGAGTTTCTTGCCGGTGTCTTCTCAGGTTAGAGCTGCGTTCCGAACCGGTCGGTGGTCCATGCTAAGTTTCTTGCATTTTCTGCATAAACCATTAAATCGGCACTTACAAAACGTCAATATAAAAGAAATATTAAAGACTAGTCAGTCTCTGATGAATGATTTCTTTCTCTGACTTTGACTATAAACTTCCTTAAGAAGGGTAAATATTCCAGCAAAAGCCAAGATAGGCCATATAAAGAGAAAAGGTAGGACAGTGGTCCTCGGGCTCCCAAGCGTGTTGAAACGCTGCACGCTGTAATGATGCGCTAAGTATTTTTTTTTATATTACACTAATCATAGTAGTTCCAAAGCTATCTTTTATTTTAATGCGCCTATGCATTAAAATAAATTCTTTACTTTCATTAATCTCTGCTATCTCTGAAAGAAAAACGAGTAGAATATTGTGAATTTGATGAGGCCATAAGCCATTTCCTTATTGGCTTAGGCATCTTTGCAATTTCCTAAACACGTGATGCGGTTGCTATGCGAAACGTAAATTTTATCGGTTTCCTGTCTGGCATCCGCAATCCAATGGCGGGGAAATTATAGAAAACGGATTTTTTTGAGTCTACCGCGGTAATTGAGGTAGCAAGCAGTAAAGTAAATAATTAGAAGTATGTTTGTATATTTTTTTGTGAAAAAGCTATAAGTATACTGTCGGATAGAACAGCCCTATCCCTAGTCGCCCAAGACAAACTGACCGGTAGACGGCAATTGGGTAGCTCACTATTATGTGGAGCCGAAATCCATAGTTGGCGAAACGTGAGTTTTATTACACCTCTACAGGATCTTCTACTGAAAAAAGGATATTAAAATGCATGGTCATCCTAATCTTTTTGCTTGCTCGCACAATATAAATGTATTTAAAAAAAAAAACAAGTTGTTTATAAAAAGAAACGATAATATTGTTCACTGAGTTTCTTGCTGGTATCTTCGCAGTAGAACCAATTTACCGAACCAGCGAAAGAATCATTTCCAAATGATTTATTTACTTTATTTAATATTATATTAGTAATTTCTTGACATGAGTGTAAAATTTTTGACGGTCATATGTGCTCTTTATGTGCCTAAACTGAATAAACGAAATTGATTCTTTGATTCTTCTTTGACTGGTAAACAGTGCCTTGCTATTGGTGGTTTGATACGTTACGAAGAAGATTCCTACTAAGATCGGGTTGGTTTGGTTTTGATCGCTCATTCACAATTTGATATCTTCATAGAGTAGTTAAAACCGTCGATGGTGTAAAATAATCCGTCTAATGTTATAAACGCGAAAGTTTGTGAGTATTAATGGATGGATGGATGGATGAATGTTTGTTACTTTTTCATGTAAAAACTACGGAATGGATTTTGATGAAACTTTACTGTAATAAAGCTTATACATCAGAATAACGCATATGCTATATATCATCACGCTACTACTCAAGGGAGCGGAGCAGTGATCATTAATGTAAAAATAGTCGAGGACAAAGTTGAGTAGGGAGATGAATTAAATTTTCAATGGCGTCGGCTCAACACTAAGCGATAACCGACATCCACGCGGGTGGAGCCGCGGGCAACAGCTTTAATATAATAAGGTGAGAACTGCACATTTTTTTTGCGTCATAAAATAATTGCAGTGTTGTTGGATCTAAATAAAAAGTGTTTTTTTAGAATACTGTTTTTTTTATTGATGTTCAATAATTACTAGAAATAAACAGATTCAACTAAAATTTTGCATAAACATTCTACAATAGTACAGAACTTAACTGTATGAATTGTAAGGAAGCTACTTGACTGTTATACGTATAGATACTTAGTTTTTTCACGAACAAAACATTCAACAGGCGTCCGTTTTTTCAAAACTGCCGTAATTTGGCTATCTGCTATCTTGATTACCACAGCAGAATATGTTCACATGTTTTTTTTAAGATATAAAATACTTTTATGGCCTTATAAAGCGCTTTTATTATCTTCACCGGCGACTAAATGGACAAATTTTTCATGAAATAATGTAATTAAATCTTAGAAGTTGTATTCAACCAACTTTTTTAGTAAGCAGGATAGCGCTGTAGCTGTGGCCAAGTTTTGGGCCGACAAAATATAAAAATCAAGCCATCAAGTCTTGTATCTGGCCATTGACTCGAAGAAGAAGTAAGCATTGACATTTGTATTAAAGCTAGTAGCTCGGGATCCGGTTGATCTCCGGATCTACTTCGAAAAAAAAAAATTATAATCTAAGTCTATTTATTATCCTTCCGATATTGGAAGAGGCCTATGTCCGCCAGTGGCCTGCGATGAGCTAATTAAATCCTAAGTCTCTATAACTTTCGAATGCAACGCCACCTACCGAATTCTAATTTTTGATATAAATCATAGCAAGCAGATATTTTTTGCTTTGAAAATTAAAGTCTTCCATGCAAATGTTCATCCCTAATTTTAAACTTTTTAATTTTATTTAAATTTTGAACCCTTGTACACGATTATATTTATGTATTTGAAATGGGTATATGAAATTTCTTGCTTGTAACTCTTATTTTAGCCCTTTATTAGGGAAATTTCGAAAAATTCTACCTTAGAACGCAAAAGGCATCTCTCATCTCAGTGATGAAATTTCAAGTTTTTAGCTTCAGCATTATAAGCTCTGTCTTGATGGATCAATCTGTCGCAATAAGTAATAATACGTATGTACCTATAGTTATTGATTATGTCAGACTCCTAGTTACTGTAGTCCAACAAGTCCCAACAGTCAGGTTATGTCATCATAATTACTATAAATCACAATTTAAATTACCATTTAGCTTTCAATCATATTTATGGATGTTCCATTAAGTATAATAAATTACGAATACAGTTTAAATCAATGGACATAATTAATTACATTAATCGTAAATCAGTAATTATAAATGAATAGCAATTTCAAAGAGTTGCAACTACATTATTAGCGAAAATAAATATAAATAATTGATAATTTTGAAATTAAATTGAATTAATTTTAACAATAACTGATAATAATAATTCATTTCATTCAATTTGTAGGAGGTAGGGCACGACGGTATTTCCGTCCAATTGAGCAGTCAGACTGGGGAAGTACCTCTGCCCTACACAATACCGCGGCCATAATAACCTCGTGTTATGTTCCCGGCGGTGAATAGGTTAGACAAGAGCACACTGGAGAGATTTTGTGCTGTCAGTGAGAAGACCAAAGGCTATTCCTGCGTTGTCTCCTACACTGACGGCACAGAAACTCGGGTCACACACACCCCGCTGATGTAGCACACGTCCGTAGGCCACGGTAACCACTTTCCATCAGGTAGGCCGCATGCTTGTCTGCTACTCAAATTACGATATAGAAAAAAAAACAGTATAATTATACCTCTGTTTAAAAATTTTTTAAACACAGTAAAACTTTACACTTATAAACGTATCTTATTCACTATATATAACTTACTATTGAACGAGTAATTTTTCGATATTATTAGGTGAATGGGTAACCTGTTGAAGGTCGACAGGTGTATGTCAATCAGCCAGATCCAGGACCTTTTCAAGAGAGACCAGGCCCCCGATTCTCCTAAAGCAATATTACTGTCATACCATAGACACTGCAAAAAAATATATTTTAAACTTTACAACTATAACTGTAAAGTCTAAAATTGAATGAAGAGAGATATATTAAACTTTTTCATTAACACGACAAAAAGCCATTTAATGTCATACTTTAACGGCATTACTTTGAAGCCTAAATTAATTTTTTTATAAAAAAATATTCCATATATTTTTGCAGCGTACGTGGTAAGGTTTTGCTTTAGCCCTGGTCAATGGTACCCACTACCGAAACCAAGCGATCACTAATATTATATCAGAAACATATATAAATAATCAAAATAGTAACGATTCCACTTTCAACGGTTCTGTCGTTACAAATACATCTTTATGGCGGATGGCTAACTCCCCGTGCCAAGAACTTTCAAACTTTCCTAAGGTTCCTTTACACAGCTGCTGTAAACAATTCCAGCTTTAATAGTTAAACATCGTAAGGCATAGGTCTCACTGCCGCTGATAGCGTTATTCAGATTGAAATTGTGATTTATCCTAATTGCAACGTGAATAGGTCGAGGGATTTCGAGGAAAAAAAAAAAGAGATTTATAGGATGGTAAAAGTTAAGTAAGGGAAATATACTCGTACCTATTCAGACATCAATATATTCTAGCTGTGTTTTTGCGCTTTTATATCTTTTTGGTGATGGATTTGGCGAGGTATGATAGCCGAGGCACGTCACTGTAGCAATCACAGGTTCAATGAATTCGTTACGAGTTGATCAGTCCTTTTATGTTTTTTTTTTGGTTTACCAGTTAGTCGGCACATGCGCGGACTTTCAGCACTTATAGATGGTATAATTCACTCAGCATGTTTAAAATCTTTTGTAGCTTCTCGCTTGTAGTGTGACTAGTAACGTACTTACCGTTATAATACTGAAATAATATCCACGGTTTTCTGCCATGCACGTGTGAGCCACGGTGTAAGTTTAGCATTCTTAGCCGATTGGATAGTGTGTTAATTATAGCAAATAATTCTTTATCTTATTGGGTAAAAATCTCCCGTAACAATGGCAAAGAAATTGAGCAACTTAATAACATTAAAAACATAATAGGCGAATGTTGACTCCGCTTACTTTAGAAGCATGAAGCCGTGAAAAGGTACATTTTTTTCCTGCGAAAATCCCATAATATGTCGCACCGTCTAAAACAGCACTCGTCTGGGTTCTCGATCTCGACCCATAATTAAGCACTGCCTTCGTACCCCAACTGACCTAGGGCCAAGCTGATGGGCCCTTTCGGTATGGCAACCACGATAATGCATTGTATTTGTATTTATATTTGAGTATCATTGTGTCATTTACTCGATAGAGAGAAGTAAAGTGTTGCAAAGAATTTATCGTAACCTTGATTCGTATAATAACTAGATCTTATTATCGAAGTTATCACCGAGGTTATCACAGCTTCATGGTGTGGTTTGCACCTTGCTCGTGACGTCACCAGTGTTGGCTCTTAGCCATTGTTTTCACATTCTAATACGCGGGTCGAGGTGGAAACGGATCTATACAGATTATTTATTTATGAAATATTTTCTTTGGATATTTATAGAATGTTCTGTGACGGGGTGAAGGACTATGTGAAAATTAGTTTATGTACCTGCGTCATATCATTAAAGTTGTAATGTTAACTTGGATTTCTGAATTGATGGATGAAGAATTTTTTTTTAAATCTCATTATGTTTGAAAAGGACACCGTCAATTTTTTTAGTACCTTTGGTGGTAGATACAGCTATTTTTCTGTCATATTCTTAAAAAATCTTTCTTTCATTGTGCTTTTTTATTTTGGTACACAATAGGTTAAATTATTACAAAGTACGAAAAAATGTCAAAAGCCAATAAATTCAATTTGTGCACACATGTGCAAACCCATAATAATTGCACATATGCCTGTATGAAGATAGAATAACCTTTTGTTCGTTTAACCCAATGATTTGTGTACATGCTTCTTCAAACTGGTTTTTTGATAGTCTTGATATTTCCATTCAACGTGCTTAGATTGAAGTAGTTTGAATATCCTAAATCACTTGATTATTGATGGCGTTAGAACTATGTCACAGACACAGAGCCTTTATATTTTGACCGGTACCCAAAACGGAGCCTTGCGGTACCCCTTTTGACCAGTTTACAACTGTATTGTATACTAAATAGAAATCGATGTTATTTTAATGGCTAGATCGTTGAACTTCAAAGAAGGTTACCGGTTAGACCTCATTGCCGACGTGAACCTACTCCTAACTTAGTTAGAGGGACGAGTATGACTACTAATAGTATGTGACTCATAGTCCAACGCCTTATAGAAAACATTTTATTGCTAAATTTGAATTGTAAGTCTTATTGTATATATATTATCGGTTTTTCATTTTGGTATTTCGACAACGAATTCGGCTAAGATCGGCTACCTTCGGTCCGTAGCAGGTACAGGCGCTTGTCTAAAGGTTGTTTTTAACGAAGCTATTGTTTTAATCTATACTAATATTATAAAGCTGAAGAGTCGTTCGGTTGAACGCGCTTATCTCAGAACTTTTATACTGGTTAGAATTGAACAATTCTTTTTCTGTTAAATAGCCCGTTTATCGACGAAGGTAATAGGATATATATCATCACGCTACTACTCAAGGGAGCGGAGCAGTGATCATTAATGTCAACAAATCCGGCAACTCGTATACATTACTGAAGTATGCCACGGGCGAAGTCGGGGCGAGTCGTCTAGTATTTTATAAACTCATACAGTTTTAACAACTCTATAAAAGTATGAAACTGTCAGTCCGATGTATGATAGGGAAAGTGCTCTACAGAATGGCAAGCCGATCTTGGTCGGCCTCTCAATCTTGATCCTGACGCTACGAGCCATTAAAAAAATCGGGTACGTTTACTTTTATCACCTGCGTAGTACCTAATTAGTAACGTAATTTGCATACGATCAATTTATTATAAGTACTGTTTTATTTGGTTTCTTTCGTGAATGATATTTCTTATCAACTTGCACATTTATAATTTCAAATTCAACACTTATTTTACATGTCAACGTATGTTGAAAACATATTATTTTCTGCTTTCCTTGAAAAGAAGCCATTAGATCATTTTACAAGAATACTACAACACGTGTATTTACGAACGAACATATTCTATAGATTACGTCATCATCATTTCAAGTCATTAGAATAGTTGACAATACAAGACTTCTTACAATAATTATCACTATTTGTATGAAAAATAATCTGATATGATATAAGTATTCCAAGTTACGACCTCAGCTCTAATACTTTACATAAAATAAACATTAGAAATGTTAAATTCTTCCTTTGAAGATTTAAATGATTCGTAAAGGCGTCTAATGTAGATTTTCAGTAATTTCTGAAAGCGACTGTACCTTAGAAACTCAAAAAAGAACTAGTTATAGTATAGCGAAGCCTATAATGAAAACAATATATTTTCTCATGATTGTTTCAAAGAACTTTCATTATCGTTATGAATTATCAAACACCGTAGATGAGACTAATTTCTAACATGATTACCGTTCAATACTTTTACTTCAAGGCTATTTAAAATTCCTTTGGCATGCGTTGTACAAGTTATTGGTGAGAAAATGTACTTTTGTTTAATTTATAAAAAATATTATTTGAATTTCACGCAAGTTACGTGCATGTTTTGCACCCAATATTTTCACCAAGGCATAAATAAACGGGCGTTTTGTTAACATTTCAACGATTTAACCTGTGGATTCAGAAATTATTTATACGTCCTAATATAGATCGGGCCCAGAATACACCGGAGAGTGAACAATTTACGTAGATAGTTCCCGCGAGATTTATTGGTCTGTGTCAGTTTTTTGCATGCACACACGTGAGGTTTAGTCAATGATACAGCGGGCGGCAGTCGCGTCGCGACCTCTCTACGCTTATCACGACACAACACTACAATTCAATTAACCAATCAAGTTAATTCATTTCAAAATTGGAACGCGTCGCCGTCAATTGATTTAAAAAATACCGCGGTAACCATAGAGATCGTAAAGTAACTCAACCTTGTTTGTGTGCTTATGTTAATTTTACTGTGTTTGGTGGTGTTAATTTCCGCGAATATTCCGGTGATGTAACTGTGAATTGTTTGTATGGATCCTTTGTTCATCAAGCTCGGTGCTAAACGGTGTGTTCGAAGAAACTGAAAGTGTTATAGTGATACCATAATCACGGATACTTCCTGGACTGCTTGGGTATGTTCAATTAAGGTCTTATAACCTTCGTTATAACAATTATTTATCAATTTTGGTGGCTACAGCAAGTTTGTGGCTATGCGCCAGAGTTTATTATTAAATAAAGAAGAATTTTCAGTTTTACTTCGTGTATAGAAAAGTTGCTTTTGCGATGGATTCTTGTTTTAAAGATAGTTTCAATTAATTGGCTGATAACAAGCCTGGTTTATTTTTGGAGAGCTATTATGTCGATAAGGCAAATTAAAACATACGTTTAGAATATGTGTTATAATAAATTACAGTCATAAAGTACCTTTGGCGTTGCAACAAATCTTTAACGAAATAATCCGATTTCCATACAAACATTGGTTTAAACATGTTAGGTACCAAACTAAAAGTTAGCCAATAAAAACTTCGGAAGAAAAACTTACAAAACTCTGTAGGCACTCTTTCTTTGATTGCGAATTGAAATCAGACGTTTTGAAAACATCATGTTACTGAATAGGGCTCCTACACCGTTTGTGAAACGAATAAATCTAATTTTACGGAATTTTAAGTTATTGCACCTTTTAACGGACTAAGTAGGTAGTCTATGACGCTAAGATTTAAATGGAAAGAACAAGTAAAATAAAGGGTTTTTCATCGAAGCAAAAAAGCTATAAAGTAAAGAAATTGAAGAATCGGGTTTCTCCTTAACTGGAACAGATTTTTTGAAGCTTTCATTATATTATATATCTACCAATAACACAGCAACAAAATTGCAAATAAATTCAATGACCAATGCGAGAAGGTTAAGGAAACGGCTCTTTTTTTGCCAAACATGATATTTATTATATATATCCATATATAAAAAAAATAATTAATGCCTATATAAATAATTAAATATGTATTAGTGCAACAATTTATTAATAACATAAATGTTTACACTGTGTTAATTTAAAAAAATAGTTAATCGCATTTTATTTTTATTTCTGCTGTTTTGAATATGACAATATATTTTAAGGTCTATTCATGAATTTTGAAAATAAAAGCATAACACCAAAACCGGTCCATAATTATTTTTTATTATTTACTTTTTTCATAGTTTTATTGTAATTAAATGCAAAAATAAATTCATCTCCTATTTGAAAACTTACATACATAATATTTAAAAAAAGTTTTGCATTCGAAAGTTCGTGGGAGCAAATTTCACTTGAATGGAAATTAACTCCTTACCTTGATGGACATTTTCTTTTCCATAACTTGGTTTTTTGGGAGAGCAGCCTTGCTGTTTACTTTTATTTTTTTAAATAATGTAAATCACATGTATCATAAAATCATAATGCTGATACTGATAAGATACCTATATGTAAGTATATCTTTTGTAGCGTCAACATGTTTTGTTCGACGTTTTATGAAGTAAACGTAATGTAAGGTAAATATTTACTTGCAAATACTTTTAAACACGTAATGTGTAGTCACGCCTATTATTTTAGGAGGGTTAGGCAGAGGTGGATCAATACCACAAATATCTCAGGGTATATTAGCTAGAGTGAGAGAGTGTTATAGAGATCAACCTATTGCCTCTTTGAAGCCCGCGATCCGCTCCCTTATTCGGATGATTTTTACAGAAAACCTGTGCAAGAACCACATTTGTCGTTCAGCATGTGTACCGATTGACAGGCAATCTAGCCGGCGTTTGATAGAATAGAATGACTAGAATAGAATAGATAGAATAGAAAGACATTCTATTCCACCAAGCGCCGGCCAACGAATTGCCACTTGTCTAGAGGGGCTGGTCGTAACCCATCATTTATCCTGCTGGACTAACAGAGAAAAGACTACGATCTGAAGTAACTTTACTGTACTTAAGGACTTATGATGTTTATAAACTTTACAACGCTCAAACAACAGTATTTGACACATGCCGTACCTAATGTAAACCGTTCTATATTCGTGTTTGTTTACATAAAACGACCTGACCTTCAACAGACGCTCTCTCTGAAGGATACATACATACATTACATACAATACATTTCTCTATAAATAACACTACAGATTTAGATTTGCTTACAAGTTTATGTAAACAAATAAAATTCAGTTAATCATCAGACTTATACTGTCTGGCAAACAGATAAACTTTCGCAAATGTTGAACAATCATTTGGCATGAAATAAATCCTTATAAAATGCCCACTGGTAAACATTGGATCTCCTCACTGAAAAAAAATATTCGCGAGCCTAAAGCAAATTGATAGGTTTTTTCATTACATAATAGAAAGAAGCCTACTCAGTTTGCTGATAAATCCGCTAATGGACTTGCCCTAGCTACACACGGATTCAAACCACCCGGCTCTAGAAATAGAAACATTAAAAGTAATTTTACGATATTTTAGAAAAGTGTCCAACAATAATAATTAATGCAAGTGATATGAGTAATGTTCATAGGTCGTGGGCGTTAGGCCAACAACCTGTCAGTGCTAACTCGCCTGCGATGTCGAAGTATGCGTTTTGGGTATTAGTGAATGATGCAACCCTTCGCTATTAATAAACTATAGAACTCCGCAACATTGTAGTGTTCTCATGGAAGAAATACCGATATTCTGGCTGTTTCGATTAGTTAGTAACATCCTAAAATGTGACAACGAGGCCAACGTGTCAAATGGTTTAAGTTTGGTGTGCAGGGAATAACGAAATAATCCGGAAAATTGTATGTGAAAGAAATGTGTCAAATAAATGGTGATTCTTCACAACAAAAAACTGCTGCTACAGAGACTTAGTTGCATAATGTCGTGTTCCTTTAGAATGAATGCCTTAGGATACCTCTCTCTTGCACAGATGTTCTTTGTCGGCTCATAATAGTCATAATAGACGGATAGTGTAATTGTTTGCTATTGTAATACTACATAAATTACGGGTTAACACTTTCTATTGCCAAATATCAAACACATACATCGTGTTGATAAGCAAAAAGTGTTTGAAAGCAATTACTTTTTGCCATTCCAATGCTTTATTAAATTAGTGGGTACTATTATTGTTATACTCCGTTTTTCAGTCATTTCTCTTTTAATTTACATTATTGGTCCTTTACGTATGGTTGGCTGGTTGCTGTAGGTACTTTTATAGAATAAAATACTTTACTCTGAATGAGTAAAGTATTTTATTATTAGTAGTCCTCTTATTAGTAGTCCTCTGTACAACATTTGAATAGATCTGCTTTTTACCTTATATTATACGACCTGCCTTATATTATACGACCTTCAAACCTTCAAGAAAAGGGCGTACTCCCACCTTAAAGGTCGGCAACGAACCTAGAACCCTTCTCGTGTTTCAGGTGTCCATAGGCGGCGGTGATCGCTTACCATCAGGCGATCCGTCTGCTCGTTTGCCTCCTATGTCATAAAAAACCTAGCAAGTTCTGGCTCTAAAAACCGTGATTCAAAAGCTAATCTAGACTTCTGTCATACGCGTCACACTTGACGTCCGATAATATTAAAAATAGACTATGAATCATTGCGTTGTTAAGCAGACAAGGAAAAGTAACTAAACATTGACCAATAGAATAACATTTAACCTATTGACTTCAAGCGCACTTAAATGAATCTTTACTAATATTATGAAGCTTAAGAGTTTATTTGTTTGTTTGTTTCAACGCGCTAATCTCAAGCACTACTGGTTCGAATACAAAAAATATTTGTGTTGAGTTCCTTTATCGAGGAAGATTTATAGGATATATTTCATCACGCTGCTACTCAAGGGAGCAAAGCAGTACCTAATCATAAATGTCAACAAATCCAACGGAATCCCATACGTTATTTGAAAATTAATGACTTCCTCTAAAGTTTCGTGTCATTGAGATACTCATGAGACCAAAGTTTACAGGAATTAATTTTAGGAGGTTAAAACGTCGTATCTCTTTTTATTTTAAAGACTGCTGTTTCCATTTTTAAATTTAAACTAAAATCGTTTAAATAGGTATGTAGTGTTAATAGGCTTAATTATTGTTACTTATTTAGTAGTAAGGGGCAGAGGGAATCTGAAATCTCAAATTGGTTATATTGTGTGAGATACGCGGAGTTTGCAGTATCCCCTACGATATGCCCTTTGGTGATACGGGGTTACAGAGTTTGTCACTGGCGAAGACGGATTTGGCCGGCTAATAAATATTGACTAAATAATGATATGTACAATGTACAAGTTCTCTCAAGTTAAATATATCGGCCTTCATATTGCTATGGTTATCATGCCTGTGGAATGATGTAATCCGGCCCGTTCGACCTCAGCTCGTGTGTGAGTTATCTCGTATGATACTGGAACCTGTTTTGATTGTAGGTTGAAGCATACATATGTGTGTTACACAATGTTAGTACACTAAAATCAATCTATGATTTACTATTTTTGTTTGCTTGAGCCAGAAAATTTGTTCTGGAAGCGCGAAGACAGAGGTGCCTCAAAAAGTACCGTACTTAGAGCCCGTTAGTCATAGGCATAATTAAGCATGTTTTTTCATGATTAAGGCACAGATTTTATTTACGAAATTCTATATAGTAATAGCTCAATTAGGCTACAAATATTAAACATTGATTGCCCAGCCCTGTGCTTGAGAATTGCCCATTGCAAAAAACTGATAAGTTTAATATTTTTACGGATACTTATAGGTGGTAGATAAAAAATATATGGTTTATAAAAGAGGGGAAGAGATAGAAGAAAGAGGTGCGTTTATTAGGAAACCTTCAGAAAATCATGACCTGCAGACTTATTTTAATAACTAAATAGTCAAATACCTACAACAAATATCAGTAGCGCTAATATTTTTGGCTACAACTAAAGTTGATGACCTCTACGTCCGCAGAATCCAGACTAGGAATAACCTGTATTTCGGCACCCAAGAGCCGTCTTACTAACCAAACAGGAAGGGGCAAAAAAGTCAATGATTATGTATTCATTTGGTTTAAATTAGCACTCCATTTTATAGAATGAAATAGATCGAAAGATTTTGAACCTTGAAGAAAGAAAGGTGAAAGACATCAATAAGAGAATACATATTAAATAATGAATATAACAGTCCACTGTTGTATATTCTGATAAAGCTTTTCGTCTTCTGCTTCGAGCTGAATAAGATAAAATAAAAACTCATTGACACATAAAGTATAAACGAAATAATACATTCTTGATCAATTCAGTTGCTTTAATTAAATATGTTACACTTGTTACAATTGAAATTAAATTTTTACACGTACTCGCAGAAAGTAATGACATCATGTAAACGAGAAAAGGTTTTAAGGCTTTCTATGGCAGATATGCTAATATACTTTAGTAACAAAAACGTAACCGTTTCGACTCAATCGCGTACTAGGTAACTTATCGCGAAAGACTAGACGAATTATAATATTTGCGTGCCATTTTCTGATGATAATACAATGGACTTATTTTATTTTTTTGTGCCTTACTTATTATGACTGTACTATTACGAATACATTAATAAAAAATAAATAAAGTACCAGAATACGGTGTGAAACGTTTATCTTTATCTAAGGATTTAGTCGAATCTTGCGACATCGACTTTGACATCAAGAAAATCTATCATTTAATAGATTAGTAGTAGAAGGTTACGATAATGTGATACACACCATATACGTATTTTTAGATCTTTGTTAAGATCTCCTTACGAAATATGTTCCCTCTATAAACCATCACCACATTAAGGTCTAATAAATAATTCACCACACGGGCATAAACTGCAGACCCTTAATAGATTATGTCCCAGATTGGTTGCTACAGGGCCAGCCTACAAACTTGTACGGGCCCACCTATCGACCCCTCTGTTCCCCAGTTGCACATTTGAGAACCCAAACAAGGCGACTGCAACGGTACGGTAATCAACGTTGGACTAAAAGTCCAGTACAGATGGACCTCAGACTAAAAGAAAAACAAAATTACCTAAATCTAATTTAATAGCAAAATAAAAAAAATAGTTTAGTTTGAAAGATAGATATTACTATTGGTTTAAAGAAAAAGGTCTTTATTATTACAATCAATATTCTAAAGTTTATATAAAGCTAAACCTAGCATACCTAGTGTCTAGTAAAATCCAGTACCTACAGCTTAGATATTACCATACTCGCCCAGGCGTTCATGTAGACGTACCGTTTCATGCTATATTTAGATCTACTGTCGCCGTATGTTCAACCTGTTTCAAACCCTTTAAGGTCTAATAAATAATTAATTCAAGGAAAATTATGCTAAAGTTATAAAATAGATTTTTATAGAGCCACGATAATATGCCGATACTTAGTTATTCGAGCTGTGTGATTCACGTCAGAGTAGAATTTGGGCCATTCGATCTCTTCTCATGTGGTGTCGTACAAGGCGACTAAGGGATAGAGCTTTTACAGCCCAGACTCAGCCTCAAATGCAAGGCTCGAGACAACAATAGTGCCCGGAATACGGCAATAGGCTCACCCTCTACTACGTGGGACCGAATTGTATTGATTTTTGAAATGTGAGTGTCCATTCATCTCTGCCTAACTCTCCGGGCATAAAGGCGTGATTATTTGTGTATGTATATGTATGTTACTTTTTTTATGAAATGCTAGAAAAAGAAGGCTCTCAAATACACAGAATAAAACAAAAAACAGACAAATATCACATATATAAGCTCCTTCTAACACTTTGTCTTGCTATTCCAAACTGTACTTAAACCCTCCAAAAAACGAAATGTGCTGAAAAATTCTAGAAAATCATCTTATTAAGGGCCGATTTTGTGTGAAGCTAGTAACAAAAATCAGTAGGTTAGTTAGCTGACCGCTATCTGTGTATTGAAAAATTGGAATAATTTATTCGATTGTTAAAATGTCAGTTAATATTATCAGCTAGAGATAGGTATCTGACGTTTTATATGGCGATTGAAAAACTGGCCCTAAAATTACCAAATAGATTCAAGTTTTTAAAGGTTATCGATGTTTTATCAAATTCTTCTTCTTTATCGTGTCAATGGCAAGTTCCATAAATATATATACGAATATAGTTGTGGTATTGGAAGTAAACAGCTCAAAACTCGGCGTAGTTTACCGTTGCCTCATTTGTTAGGATCTAGAACTGTGCAAGTTTCGCACTTACAAATGGTAGTAAGATCCAGGTGATGACAAACAAAGTCATTCAACAAAATCAGTTATGCAAATAAAGCACATTGTTGTGGGGTCGTCGATTGAATGATGGCACCATAATGACTCGTCTGCAAGTAAAGTAAACAAACACCCGATTACACCATGGATATTTAGAACTGGAAATGAAACGCCCGGTCGTGTTACATGGGTATGCAGTCTTTGCCAACATTAGGACAACTTACTTTATTTGTAAATGGAATCTTGACTACACAAATATAGGGATATTTCACCATTTAAAAACTTCACTGCAATACCCTACAATAAATTATTGGATGGCTATAACTGACGGATAAAAAAGGCCGTAGACACCGAAATTGCTACCACCCCGTTAATCAGAGCGGTTAACTAAGCTAAATCACTTGAGTTATTAGTGTGTTGATGTCGGAAGTGTATCCGAGATTCGAACCCGAGACCTTTTGATCGTAAGGCCAACTCGTAAACCACTAAGCTACTGACGCTTTGACTTTTGTTTTGGTAAATTAGGTGGAAGAGAGAATCCCGATCTCTGGCTAAGATCCGTTTGCTTCGCCTTTGTAGAGTTTTATCTCTCGACTATCGTACTAGTAAAATATAATTATAATATGAATTTTCAAAGTTCTAATATATATGAATTTAGTAGAATAAGAGTAAAGTAATATTTTATATGTGTGTGTTGTAGTTTTGCTACAAATGTCACGATCAAAATAGCTTCCCAGTAGCCAAACAAAACAGACTTAGAACGTGTCAAAGCGGTCTGGAGCTTACACAAGTAGGATACCTGCCCCCAGACAAGTGGCAAATTCATTGGCCGGTGTATTCTAGAATAGAGAAATGAATGTATGGAATTGACACGTATTATGACTAGCATATGTTGACTACAGAGGGGGTCCGAACATAGTTTTTGAAGTGAAAACTTCTTTAGCGGCGTTGGATGGGTGTAAAATGTTAAGGAAGCGTCAGGATTAGTTGACCTTTGAACCGTAACCGACGACTGACGTCATACAAGATTAGGTACAGACTATCTATTTTGCAAGTTACGGTAGATAGCGTCGTAGCTTAAACGGTAAGTACGTCGACTGTAAGTCCTTATAGTTTCAGATAGTATCGGGTTCAAACCACCTGGCCTTCAGGGATTTTTTGTGATTGTTTTTTCTTATTATTATTTATTACTTTTGGTGATTATTTTTCCTTTTTGTAATTTATTACTTTTTATGATATTTTTTTCTTTTTAATTTATTATTTTTTGTGATAATTTTTTCTTTTCATAATTTATTAATTTCTTCTGACAGAAAATTTGCAGAAAATAAGTGATAGGTTCTATGATTAGCGCTATATTATAGGTATGGTATGGTATGTTCTTTTTTATCTTTTTCTATGTATATAACGAAGAAAGAAAAAAAGAAAATGTTTTCACTTCTGCCGGCACTCCCAGAGTGCAACCCGTCTTTTTTTATTTGGTGTATTCACTATTATGAGCGAAATTAGCAACTAGTAAGGTTATTTGAAGCATTGCAAATTGAAGAGTTAAGTTTAAAACACACCTGCTTTGTTTATTTTCTGTACAGTCGGATAAAGAAACCTTATCAGTGTACGCTTAATCTGCGTAACTTTCAGACTTAATGTTTTGTTGACATGCACTGTTTAAATGACGCTAATAGGTAGGTTTTCTTGTTTCATTATCCTGGGATTCCTAATCTCCATAACAAATACGGCTATTGTCAGTTGTATATAGTGTAATCTCGCAAAAATAAATATTTATATAGGCCCCAAGCAGCAATTTAAACAGCTATTCTGATGTCAATCAATCAATTAACTCACTGCAGTCCACTGCTGGACGTAGGCCTCCCCCAATGTGCGCCATTTCGTACGATCCTCCGCCTTCCGCATCCAGTCCTTTCCAGCCACCTTTTTCAGGTCATCGGTCCATTGATTAAAAAGTCCGTCCATTTATTCTGATGTCTTTTCTTATAATTATAATTAAGTGAATTGTATTTTAATAATAAATTCCACCTAGGGCCGTCAGTCAAAAGTATAAATAGTCTTTTTGTGTTCAGTTTCGTTACTAAAACATAAACCTACTATTTTTTTAATTTAAATGTACAAACACAGTTACTTATTAGTTACTTACTTAGTTTAGATGAGATAACTAGTACAACATAAAACTATTCGATATACTAGACGGCTAATGACCTTATTTAAAATTTATAGCAAGTTTTTACATACAAATATCTAAGCTATTGCCGCGTAACAGAGTGAACTGTGTGAAACGAAGGCCACCGAACTGGCCACTGTAATTATTATAATAGCTACCATAGTTAGACTTTTTTGAACTCGTCCTTTATTATTTTTTTATCCATATTGTTTATATATAATAGTGCCCTGCAGCTTGTATAGTCTTTTTTTGTGTGAGTCATGACTCGTGAGTCATTGTAACACAGACGTGTACGTATATTATGATATCGTTTACTTCGTTGTATTTCGTGGTTGCATTAATCTACAATTCGTAAATAAATAATATTGAAGAGTCTGTTTGTCAAAATAATTGGTTTATGTTTCTGTATTTTTGACGGAGAAGGGAAATAGGTGATGTTTTGTGGTGTTTGTGGGTTTTCTTAAAAAAATAAAAAAATAATTGTTAGGGTTCCATTCAAGAAATATATAACCAAAGTATTAGATCTGGGTCTGCTAGATTTTTTGGCACGGTACTGTAAAACTATCAAGACGTTTTGACGTTTTGAAACGTTTTTTTTTTGAAAATAAAATGATTCTATCGCATTACTCCCATTTCTACACACCTGTATTGTATTTTTAATCAATGTAACATCCAAAACACCATGCTTATCGTGTGCCAACACATCGGAACAAATTTCCACCGGTTGAGTTTCCAATTAACGTGGCAGATAACTGACTGATATCTTTGTAGTCTTGCTACATGCTTCGTAACATAATAAATATGTCTACCTTTACAAAAATTTCAACAATATTATATAATATAGCTTAAAATAGTTATATAGCACTACAATCAAATAATAAATAGTGTAGAATTTTGAGCCAGGGTTAAAAAGTTAGGCCATTCCAGACAATAATTTCAGTTAAATTCGTTCCAGTGGCGCCTAAATGAGTAAAAGATGAAGAAGTTTGGATGTTAACTTCTTCAAAAAAAAAAAAAAGTATTAGCTGAATAACATAGACTAGAGCAGAGATAATAGGCACTAGTGTAACATTGAAAAAACTGACCAATTCAGAAATATACAAATTTATACTGGCAAACTATTTTCATGCTGAATAAATACCAAGAATGAATGCTAAAATATCATAATTTTTTATTACTGCATGATTTTGCCTTAAAAATCAAGCATGACTGAGTAATAAAGATACTACAACACTCGACTCACATCTGGAAGGTCGCCAATATGTTTCGCTTTCAACATTCAACAAAAACACGTACACACGATATTTATATTTAGACTATCATTTAAAATATCATTGATATATTCCTATAAATATCACTTCCGAGGTTATATTTAAAACTATTGCTCGCGATCGATTAGATAAATAAATATACAAATTATTTTATTTAGTTAGCCTTAGCGCGTCTGTCAGTTAGCAGGTAATTTGCGAACCACTTGACCGATTTAAATCAATTCACACAATTAGAAGTTCTGATTTACACACTTATTTACAGGCCGAAATGACTTAAATTCATAATGTTTAATTATTATGGTAAGTGTATAAATTTAAAGGGTTGGTAGACCCCGCCCCCGTAACCTAATAAAAAAAATGTGTGTTTATGTACACGCGTTAGAAGTTATACTTCTTTTGAGAAACTAAAATATTGACTATATCTTACTTCAGGGTGTATGTTGACTATAGCTAACTTCAGGGTGTCGATTTTTCGTGACAGTGTGCGCTCGCATCGTTAAAATTTACTCTCATCATTTTTCCCTAACGCGCCAATAGTAGTAGTACGCTAGTACTATTATCTATTCTGTGGTAGTAGGTATAAAAAAAGCAAAATTCTTTTAAAAACATTTGCCTGTCTGTTTATAAACGGTAAATCTCCGAAGTGGCTAGGGTGGGATTTTGAC
Organism: Eilema caniola; assembly: GCA_949126895.1. Lineage (NCBI taxonomy): Eukaryota > Metazoa > Arthropoda > Insecta > Lepidoptera > Erebidae > Eilema > Eilema caniola. The sequence goes on along the minus strand of OX421488.1, from coordinate 8,305,902 downwards.
TGTAGATAAACTGATTGAAGGTATTACTTAGACTACGTTTATATTCGAAAAGCAATAGGGTTGCGCAAAAAACACACACACACACACACAGCTAGTTCATTCTACTAAACGCCATTCTGCAATTTAGGTATGCATGCAAAATATCATGGTCATTCTGCCAGAATTTATTCTTTAGTGAATAAACCATCAATTAAATTCCACAATCCAAACCAATGCTTCTGAAAACAATTTTGGTGTACGCTTGGAAGTTTTGGTGTAACATCACGGTCACGGTTTAATTCCTGGAAGGTGGCCAGCGGGTGCGATCACGGCTATTCCTGATACGCTAAAATAATCGCAGCGCATATATCATTCATTGTTCAGTAGAATTTGTTATGCCGCTAATATGAAACTTGTGATGAATTGTATTGGTCTTTTTTTATTTGTTTGTTTTGCAGATTATTACAAGAATAATTCGCGGTATACGTTTACGTTCTACTAACTTAACGTGACCATTTATTTTTTTACTCAGAACGGGACATCGTAGGTTTATTTACTTCAATTGGTATATAGGTTTAGGTATAGTGAAAAAAAAACTCATTTCTTATTAAGCCTTACTTTATTTATCAAAATAGGTATTGCTCAGTTACTTTTGTATTTCTCAGATGAACAAATTTGTTTTAATGTAGCTGGTGAAGATTTTAAGAAAGAATAAAATTCTTGGCACGTTTTTTTAATATTGACCTTTGTTATCAACATAGCCTTAAGGACCGGAACCTGTAATTGTGTTTTTTCGGATGTCCACAATTTATTCATCGAAGAAAATACTCTTTCTACAGGTGCATTTGTGCCAGGCAGACATAAAATATATTCAATTAAAATACAGAAGTTTTCATGTTTAAGATTGTTGGCGTGAAAGTGTTTGAATACTTCCACCCAACGAGTTTCCATCGAAACATTAAGATTATTCCACTCGGTTACTTTTTGCGACGTGATGTATTTAGAAATTAGTGAAAATTCGTCGAATACTTCTGTGTCTTTACTGCAATCAATATATCCCTTTTCAATCAATACATCTAATGCTTTTTGAACGTCTTTCCATACAGGTACTTTTTTCAAATCTGCCCAATAAAATATATCCAATTCTTTAGAAAAAAACCAAGTCCATTGTTGCAAATATTCACGACTCGTTTTATAAAATTCTGTAGCCGTACTTTTTACACTCTCTTCGTCAATATTAGTGCCACTATCTTTCAGCTTCACCATTAAACTACGGACTGTAAATGGAAGAAACTGATTTGTCTGTTTCTGAACCAAACTATCGCTTAGTTGGTTAATTTCTTTTGCAGCTTCAATTGCCGATAAAGTCTGGCCTTCAACCTTCAATACGGCTTGATGGAAGCTTGCCGATTGAGCGTGTAAAAAATGAAGCCACAATTCTGACGAGGGGTCTTCAAAAAAGTTTTTCAATATTTGGGGGCATTTTTCAATGCTTAAAAAGTAGTTCTTTAGCGGCTGGTACATTTTCAAAACCCTCTCCACGGCAGGCATAAGCGCAAGCCACCTGGTTTTGCTATAGCCAAGCATTTGGTGATATTGTGTTTCAGTTTCTGCACAAAACTCCTTCAGAGCTTCAACTCGAACGGTGTAAATATAAAAAAATGAATATATCTTTACAATAATGCATTCGTAATCCACGGGTAGGCCATCTGCAGCAGATTTTATTGCATTGTGAATAATATGGGCTCCACATCCAATACCTATTAATGGTTTTCCCAGAGAAGATTGTAATTTTACTAACACATTATTAGTTCCTCTCCTAGCTGCGCCCCCAAAATTGACGTTGGCATTGTCCCCACAAAATGCCACGACTTTTGCAGTCAAACTATTATCTGTCAAAACTTGGACTAAATAATTGACAATAATATCGGAAGTTTCACCTGGTTGGTCTTGGAGGTCCAAAATTTTTACTTGCACACCTTCGTAAGGTTGAAAAAAGCGCACTAAAATGGGATATATTTTCTTGTTACCATGGTTTGAAGCGTCGGTTAAAATTGTTATACAATTGGATTTATCAAGATCAGCTTTTAATTCTTTGATCGCTGTACTGGCCAATACATTTACTACAATAGCTTCAGTTTTAGTGCGCGCGCATCTAAATTTGTGATCAAAACATGTTTGGATCAACTTTGACGCACAATCGTCGGCCCGAAAACTGTGGTTTTCCATTATCGTGTGATAGGCCCACACGCCTTCTGCAGCGGCTATATCTAAATCGTTTCTACTTGGCGCGTCTGAATTTTTAAAAAAGCTTGTCAGTGAAGAACTTGAAGCGGCGGCACGATCGGCATTTTTATGTTTTTCCGACTTCATATGCTGTTCAATATCACCGGCACCGCCATGAGAAACACTAAATTCTGTGCGACACTTTTCACATCTGACATCCGAGGGAGTATTTATTTGCTTAATAAATGGGTATTTTGCTTGCAAATGAACATTAAACGTACACTTGCGTTTCGGCATACTCACTAAGACAATAAATTGAGAGAATTGCGCGCGGCCAACTGACGGTGGCGAGAAAGAAAGAATGAAGCAATCGTGTCGCCCCCGCGCCCTGCGCCTGCCCCTCCCACTCTGAGTTGCTAGGTAACGGTGGCGGCGGCAGGCCGCGGGAGCGGGCGGCGCGGATCGGTTTTGGCGATGCGCTTTCGCTCCTGCCGGCCGGTCCGTCAAATTTCGCGCGGTTTTTGAAAACAGGACCATTTTGCGCCCTGAAGCTTTTTCGGGGACACCGGGATAGCAAACCGCAAAACGGGACGGTCCCTTTCAAAACGGGACAATTTTGCGTCCCGAAGCTTTCTTCGGGGACACCGGGACGGAGAACCGCAAAACGGGACGGTCCCGTTCAAAACGGGACGTATGGTCACGTTATACTAACTGCACTAGTTCCTCATAAGTTTGAAATATAGGTCCTAGAGTTTTTATACATCTGGTAGAGGCAACGACAAAAGTAATTTACACGGAGGACAGAATATGATTAAGTAGGTAATTTACCATATTGTAATGACTTTCACACCTAAACCACTGAACCGATGTCGATGAAATTTGGTTCAGAGATGTATTAGACCTTGGGAAAGGATATAGACTATGTTTGATCCCGACATCCACGCGGGCGGAGCAGCGGCCACGCTAGTGGTATGGTTTTATCTATTCGATGTACCTAGCAGTAGACTTCTCCCGAAGAGGGCCAGACCGAGAGGGATGGCCCTGGGTCAGCCGGGGTGCGAGGGATATGTCGCATGACAACCTCACCTTCGGCCTAGCACTACGACCCAGAGACGGCGTGCGGTTTAGTCGGTTCGAGTCCGACATAACCTACCCCTCCGGCTCCGGAGGGGTGGGTATCCGTGGGGATTTCCCGCACGTAAAAAAAAAACCAGTAGACTGCTAAGTTTGGGTGTCGAGTCCGCGACCCCGCTGTCGCTCGACTCAAATATTTGTATCATGCATTTTGAACGTTTCTAATTATTAAGTTTGTAATCACAAAAATGTATTTATTATCTGCATCATACATCCCATATTACATGCTAGTTATGTATGTTTACTTTTTGGATCTAGATAGGGCTGTGTGAACTGTTCTAGCTAAAATATATTATTACGTCGTGGTGTATACGTTCTACCACAGATAATATAATATAATTCTTATAGTTCTACTTACCTCTTATCCCCTTAAACCCTTCTTAAATACCGGTAAATTGTGATATTTATATTGACATATTGCATGATAATTTATATAATAATTTTAGCTATCGAATAATTTAATTTTAATTATGGTTTGCATCTAAATTGCTAACATCCAAAATTTCTGTACCTACTCACCCATATTCTGACGATTGAACTTTCATTTCATTTCTTTTCATTTAAGTTCAGTTCATTAACCTAGTTACCTTATTATAACTACGATTATTCTAAATCCTCACACATTTCCTATTATTGCTTTAATCATAAATACTGATCCATAAGCGTTTTCCTCCCTTGTAAAGCCATTAAACTAAAGCTAAAGATCGGAGAGAATGTAGAAGATAATAAAATAGTATATTATGTATGACAGTGCCACCTGTCGAGCGACAGATAAAAGTAAGCAAACACGGGGCGCTGGTAGTTTCAAGTTCATTCGAAAGATGGCGTTGCCTGTAGATTTACAAAAATAGTGCTGGAATCACTGAAATAAATACCAGTCCTAGGTTTTTTTTTTAAATTCAATTTGATAAAAGCTGAATGTAGGTGATAGTCAATTAGTTTACGGTAGGTACCTACTCAATTAGTATGTCGGCTTTTCCAGAAATGGTTGCCAATGGCAACCACTCCCGGATAAGCTTCTCTCAAATCTGGAAGAAAACCCTACACCAGAGCCTCGCCTGTTGTTTTAACAGGTGCACCTACTAGCAGGTGACTGGGCCCCAAAGGTGTGGGTATGGGCCCTGCACAGCCATCATATTAAGTTTAAAGTCAAAGTGTCATCAGTCATCGCATCTCCATACCGTCTAAAACCCTCTATGCGACGGAATCACCAGTATTACGCTATAAATAAACATGATAGCTCGAACATAAACAACATCAAATAAATCGTTGACTCATAGGCCATTACGGCGGCCTTGGGCCTACAAATAATAGGTACAAGTAAGTAGGTATAACGCGTGTATTCAGATTACCGAGTCTTTGAATCACACACACACACACGCACACACGTTTCTTGTTTGTGTTCTTAGATCATCCTTAAGTACATCAGTTATCTTCAGGTTTATGATTGCGCTTGTAACTTGAGGGATTGGTGGCTAAATGTGACCGGGCCTTATGCAATGATGATGATAATAATGATTGCGCCTATAACTCGTAATGAACTCATTCGATTTTCATCATTATTTGCGCCAATCCCATGGTTGCATCTAAAAGCTTGCATTTTGAACCCCGGGGTTCGCCTCCCTTTTTTCTCTTTCCTTTTTGGCTCTTTCTTTTCGAGGAGAAGAACAGGCTGTGCCAGAGTTTCGACCAGTCAGCCGCCGGCTTGCTGATTAGGTGGAGTTCACCTATGGAGGAACAGGGCCAGATATTAGTCCGACACAAAATCTATCCTACAAACCAACCAAACCAACACCAATTGATGTTGGGATATTGTATCTAGTAGTTTTTATGCTATCAAGCAAGAACTTCTCTTTTGCGATTCAGGGTCGGTTATCATAAAGCAGTATCAAAATAGTTCAGTGTGCTATCGCTAGATGTCGCTGTATACACGGCACACACCCACATCCAAATGTCCTTGACAGTAAAATACACACTAACATTAAGTAAATACACTCACTATTGTATATAGTTATATACAAAACGATGACGTCATGCTTTACCGGCACAAATCACCGTATGTAACCGTGACATTGATAGCCGCGGAAGCCGCTACTATGAGTCTATGAGAGTTAAATTCCGTGACTAATTCGCTTTTAAGCATGCGCCCACGTTCACCTAGTAATGTCACAGCAGACTTGTATTGGAGCAGTCACATGCTCACGTGTGATAAATGGGACGTAGTGCTGGGTACACATCCACCGAACGAAAGCGAATGTTGCGACACCATGCCGTGCTGTCATAAGGCGGGGTTACGCACTAAAGAAGCATTTGCTGTGCAGGCACACCGAAAGAAATTATTCATTCTGTACTTATGTACCGGTAGCTGGCCTATCTCGAACAATATCTACACAGTATGTTTAGATTATACACTGAGAGCCCGTTAACACCAGAACTTCGCTATCATCATGTACAGACACTTCAGTAACCCCTTGCTAGACCCCCTTAGTATTAGGTCGTTACATATGAAATTGTCGAAATTTTCTTATTGATTCATGAGTTCGTTATTTTTGTAATTTAATAGCTATTTTCATTATTTACATTACTTTGTTTGAAAGTTGATTTGAGGTTTTTACAACTCTGTATTCAATTTTGTTTTTAATGGCCGCTTGATAAATTAAATTCGATCTTCCAAAACAGTACTTCCTAAATGCTATCCATTTTGATGATACATTTCGTAATACTTTTTCACAGCTGTCACTTTTCAAAAATGTAATAAAAGTTTTTGGTAGCTTAATGTTGTCTCATTCATACACAAATAAAATCATAATATTTGGATTTATCATTCCTAAAAAAATGCTAAAATGTTAATACCTACTGCAAATTGAGTTTCCTCCAATGTCTTCAATAAAACGGCAATTTCATAATGTAACGACCTATTATTCATGAAAGTATATGTTATAGTATAAAAGCTTATTTTCATACAACGTGCCCAAAAATTCAAGGATGAGAGAGGGTGGACCTGCTCATAAATAAGAATATTCCTCTACTTACTATTATTTTTACACTGTTAGTACCGTTCATGTGTCAAAGCCACTATGACCAAAACTTCACAATTGGTCGTCGTTCTAACCTATGTTGGGAGCATGTGCTGGCAAACTTTCACCTTTTATAAAATGATGAAGGTCTGGTGTTCACGGGCTCTTAGTCCATTAGAGAGCATCTTCATTAGCATATCGGCGCCATATTTGAATTATTACTGGACCTCACTGGTCAAGGATTGCGATACCGCGAGCCATATCCCCCGCATAATTTATTAGTTTAAAATCATAAATATCCAGTGACCATATCGATATGATTGCCTTGAATCTAGACACTCGTAAACATTATTTGAATTGCCTAACTATAGTCGTAACAAGAAGTGGAGGGTAGAGGTTGAAAATAGTAACAGCTTAGTAGGTATCCGAAGTGATTTTCGCACGAAATTAAAAGAGTTTTCTACTACCGAGCTTCCTCTGCGACGCGAGCGTGGACTCGGGGCTGCACACGCTCACCGAGTGTCCGGCGTTTGAGACGCCGAGGCGGGAGCTTGTGCAGGCCCTGGGGGTGAGAGTGCTCACGCTCTCCACCCTGCTCGCGGCGATGGTCCGCTGCGCGGATGCGTGGGCGGCCAGCGCCTCTTTCTGCGAGCAGGTCATGCTCGCGAAGGAGACAGCAGAGCGGGCGCGGCGCGGTGAGCGGGAAAGACTCGCTGACATCGCTGCTCGCGCCCGAAGGCGGCTCGGGCGTCGGAGGGCGCTTACAGACCTCCGCCCCCCATGAGCGCGGGCCTGAGGGTGACGGGTGGAGCCACCCGTCACCCTAGCAGAAGCAGGCCACGGCGGCGGCGCGCATCGTAGGACGATGCGCGCCTCCCCACACCGGGGTTGAGTCGGGGACGGCGTGGTCCCCACCTCCCGAGGAGGGCCAGACCGAAAGGGATGGCCCTGGGTCAGCCGGGGTGCGAGGGATATGTCGCAAGACAACCTCACCTTCGGCCTAGCACCACGACCCACAGACGGCGTGCGGTTTAGTCGGTTCGAGTCCGACATAACCTACCCCTCCGGCTCCGGAGGGGCGGGTATCCGTGGGGATTTCCCGCACGTAAAAAAAAAAAAAAAAAAAAAAAAAAAAACTACCGAGCTTCCTACAGGAATATGTGGAAAAGAATGGAATGGATTTAAATGAAATGACAAGAAAATAATTATGTTAAGATCCCTTCCCATTGGAACATTCAATCCTATCCAATCTGGTGATTATAATATGACCTTCAAGGAATTTCGTGGTCACCAGAAGCAGACATTTAACAAGAAATAGTAGTTTATGATACTGTTGCATAATAAGGGTTCTTATAACACGAGTGTGTTTTAAAAAAACGAGCCGTAGGCGAGTTTTTGAAGTGAAAACTTCTTTAGCGGCGTTGGATGGGTTAAAAATGTTAAACGCGCGTCAGGATTAGTTGACCTTTGAACCGTAACCGACGACTGACGTCATACAACATTTACAACAGCTACAGGTTGTTAATTTTGTTAGGTGCGTCAAGAAGCTTCTCGGCTGAGCGGTTAGCGCTTCGACTGTAAGTCCATATGGTTTCAGATAGTACCGGGTTCGGAACTAAGCTTTTGAAATTTTTTGTGATTATTTTTTTCTTTTTGTAATTTATTACGTTTTGTTTTTTTTGTAATTTATTACTTTTTGTGGTTATTTTTTCTTTTTGTAATTTATTGCTTTTTGTGATTATTTTTTCTTTTTGTAATTCATTAATTTCTTCTGACAGAAAATTAGTGATAGGTTCTATGATTGGCGCTTCATTATAGGTATGGTATGGCATGGTGTTCTTTTTATCTTTTTCTCTGTATATAACGAAGAAAGAAAGAAAGAAAAAGTTTTCACTTCTGCCGGCACTCCCGGAGTGCAACCCGTCTTTTTTTTATATTATCACACGAGTGTTATAAGACCAAGTTATGTACAGTGTCATACACTACTTTATCTACTCTCATACTATAATACATAAACTAATTTATTTTACAAACCAAACCAAACTTTGTTTAATTTAAATGTATAGTACAAAAAAAAAAAAGGTTCGCGCCAAGGCGCAAACGTCGATTGCGAATGCGTGTTTCTTTTTTTTTCGGAATCGGCGGATTCTTTTTTTAAAGTAGAGGTTTGATCCAGATGGAGGTTGTATAGGTGTATCGTTATGATTAAAAAGTTATTTTATGATATAGGTGTCCATACAAGACCTGTATCGTAATAAAACTTTTTTTTTGGCCTGTGCGTAATGTTTGTCATAAGAGTTTTGATTTCAATTTTATAATCTTTGTATTATAGTATCAGAGTAGATAAACAATATTATACATTCAAGACAAAACCTCGAAAACGGACATTTCAATAAGTAAATAAGTATGAAGTCAAATATTACGTCATATGAACACAAACGACCTCCAAAATACTGTGTTATTTATGTGAACACCTAGGTTTGACTACTCAATGACATGTAGGTGCAAAATTGACATTATAACACAGCTTAAGGAGACATTGCGCTAGGGCTGTCAAACCACGGGACGTGGGGATTTCTTCACTTAAGGTATACCTGAGCTCCTGCTCCCAAATAGGTGCTTGCGACGGGATACCGTTTGGTTTAGTTGGTTGGATAAAGCGGACCCCGGACCTTGCATGCAACCCGGACTAACGCAGTATGCTGTAAAACAACATTTTACAGAGCATAATAAAACAACACGGTACCATTGGGACCATTTTGAAATTCATTATTGTTTAAGTACAGTCGACAAACTAGATAGTTGCACTGTTTCGTATTAAATTGTATGTAAAGGTGCAACCGTATCTCCTTTGTCCGACTGTACACGATAAAAATCCTAACAAAAATAAAAACATACTGCGCATTGCGCCGACTTCAAGTAGGCTGACCATAATAAGGACCATTCATACGATTGTTTGTAAGGTGTAAGACTGCTTGCTGCGTCTTTTTTCCCGTTAACTACAATTTAACTTTCAAATTCGCAAATGATTACGTAACTTTTGCAGGCAAGTTTTTTCAAAGCGTATTACACCTAAGATTGTTCATTACTGTCTTAGTCTCAAGTTTTTGTTTGCAAAAAACCATGTAGATCTTCAGTAACAGGCCTAGGTAGTTTAATCGGTAGAGTACCTATCTCCACTTCTCGTTTTAGGCGTTGACATTTTCTAAAGTAAAATACAAGGGTAACGAGTATTCTTTATAAAAAAAAGTAAAATTGCATTATGAGTAACGGATATTTTGAATTAATGAATGAATGAATGAGTCGTCTCTCAATGGGAAAGAGGCGTGGCTATGTATATATAAATGACTGACGAGTCTTTGGCTCGGAAAATTTGCCACCTGACAACCCTGTTCCCGGCCATTTAGATATAATGTTGACATGTAGACTCGCCTAACAGTATTAGTTGTAAGCTTGTAGGTAATATATTCTATGTTTTATAGACAACTAGTGATCCGCCTCGACTTCGCACGGGTGGTAAAAACGTTCCCGTGGAAATTCAATATAGCCTATGTTACTTAGAGTGAATGTAGCTTTCCAATGGTGAAATAATTTTGAAATCGGCAATGGTATTTTTTGCGTTTATTCATTACAAACATACAAATCAAATCTTTCCTCTTTATAATAGTAGTGTAGACTAGCTGTTGCCCACGATTCTACGTTTGCACTTCTTTAACCGTTTATAGCCTATCTCCTTTCCCAAACTCTAGTCCATCTCTGTACAAAATTCCTGCAAAATCGGTTCAGTTGTTTAACCGTGAAAGCGTAACAGACAAACCGATAGACATCAGATCATATATGCCACCGGAGCCGCAGGTATCAGCTTGTATATAAAACAAGCACACATAGCTAGGTATTATACCAACTGATAACTTAATAATGTTTATGTAACCCATTATGTAACAGATTATATTGACGTAAATCCAAATAAATCACATAACCAATCAGTCCTTTACGATAATTTTATGCATGCACTAATTATATTTATATACCTATAAGTTTAAACTGTAAGTCTGGGTGCATCTATTGTATTATAGTTACCGAACGGATGATACGATTGTACGGTATTTTTTTTAATTCTGACGTGATCGTATTGGTTCTTGATATTTGACTTATGGACAACTAATATAGACTTTAAAATGCTGTAAATAAGATTGAATTTTATTTAATGGTTGTAAAATTCGCTCTGATCCGCATCTGACAAAGGTTAGGTTACAATGATTAAGAAGAAGTATAAATGTCACGAACTATTAAGAACAAAATGACATTTTATCAAAGTTTTTTGTCAAGAGCATTCATAATGTACGTACCTAAAATTATGTGGAAAATAATCATCACCGTTGTGTGTCTCATTACTGCAACTCCCGGAAATGCAAGTATTGAAGATATTTTGGGCGAATGGGTTCCTATTACTATGTATCCAGATATAATAAAAGGTCCCCAAACTTGCGTGAGACTTACGTTCACTAGAAGCTCTGGAAGTATACAATGCTCCGATGGGAGGAAATTTGACCTTGTAGACCTTCAATCTTCTGATGTCCGCAAGGTGTACACATTTGGGATCTTGATTGTTGAAGATGTAAGTACAGGGGCCCCTTCATTGAATGTCACTTGTACTCATGAAGGTAAAATGGTAGATGCTTTAATGGTTGCGAAATCAATAAACAGAGACTATGCGATATTTTATACTACATTTTATAGTGATAAAGAACCTCTCTATGTCTATATTTATAGCAGAATTGTTCCTACTCGTGCAGAACTGTCGACCATCGTGAATAATAATGCTGAATTACGTGGCAAAACTTTTAGGTTTATGTGCACCAAAGATTAATTAATCAATCAACACCATCACTGTATAGGCAGAAAAGTATAAACAAAAGATATGCGTCTTCTTTTCTAATTTCAAATGAACAATAAAATGAATTTGTGAACAAAATAAAATGTTCCTGAAGTATGTGTTTTATTTGTAAAACATATTGAAAATAGATATTAAACGCACACCAAATCACACGTTAATTTATTTACATCCAGTAATATTATTTTCTCAAAAAAATTTAATTTGTAAAGCCAAAATCGCCAAATAAACTCTAAATCATAAGCGGAATATTGATTTTGCAGCAGAATTTTGAATATTGGATTCTGTTGAAAACAGGCCGCTGCCGAAAAATGGTATCGTTATCTTTATCTCATGTTGCGTACCAGTGCAACTTCCCTTAAAGAGCGGAACATCCGAACTTTCGCCGCAAAATGGTACACAGTAGGTTCGCTCGTCTCTTTACGCTAGTGGGTTTAGGCCACCCTGTGTGGACCGAGCACGGCTAATGAAGATAGACGTGAAACGTGAATCCCGTAAACTGAGCTTAGCAACGTGGCACATCGGCACGTTTACCGCTCGCGTGAGGGTGTTCCCTCCCGCGACTGCTCTCTAGCGGTCTCCAGGAGGTGAGTAACCATGGCTATCCTGCAAGGTCACGTACACCCGCTTTCAGCTGCCACTGCTGTATCAGCTAATGCCAAAATAATTAGGTATTATTTCGCGGACAAACTCATAATTATTTTCTGTATAGGATGAAATTAAAAAAATGCTTTTAGACATTTTTTATTTATTATCAAAGCAGAGTCTACTTTCATATATCTAATATAAATTTATCCCGCATTGGTTCGAACCCCTTGAAGCATTTTTTATAGCAAATATTGTTGACACTGCCAAGAAACTACTACTTTTATTGTCGTTATTTCTAATCGTCGCAGAATCCCAGGAAAACGAATATGATGTCACGCACTTCACCTTTGGCTGCTATTATCTGTTTATGAAATTAATTCTGTTAAAGGTTAGGTTAAAATGATTATGAAGAAGTATAAATGCCACAGACTAATAAGAAAAAAATTACATTAATCAAAGTCGTTTGTTAGGAGCGTTCATATTGTGCGTTTAATTATGTGGAAAATATTCATCTTCGTTGCTTGTCTAGTTACTGCAACTGCCGGAAATGCAACTATTGAAGATATTTTGGGCGAATGGGTCCCTATTGCTGTATATCCAGATGTGATAACCGGTCCCCAAACTTGCGTGAGAGTTACGTTCACTAGAAACTCTGGAAAAATACAATGCTCCGATGAGAGAAAATTTGAGCTTATAGACCTTCAAACATCTGATGACCCCAAGGTGTACACAGGTGGGATCTTGATTGTTGAAGATGTAAGTACAGGGGCCCCTTCGTTGAATGTCACTTGTACTCATGAAGGTAAAATGATCCAAGCTTTAACGGTTGCGAAATTAATAAACAGAGACTATGCGATATTTTATAGTTCAGTTTATCATGGTAGAGAACGTGTCTACGTCTATATTTATGGCAGAATTGTTCCTACTCGAGCAGAACTGTCGACCATCGTGAATAATAATGCTGAATTACGTGGCAAAACCTTTGGGTTTGGATGCATCAAAGATTAAATAATCAATCAACACCATCACTATCTATGCAGAAAAGTATAACCAAAAGATGCGCGTCTTCTTTTCTAATTTCAAATGAAGAGTGAAATGAATTTGTGAAGAAAACAAAATGTTCCTGAAGTGTGTGTTTTATTCCTAAAACATTATTGAAAATAGATATTAAACGCACATCAAATCGTCTGTTAATTTATTTACATCCATAAATATTTTTTTCTCAGCAAATCTGAATTTGTAAAGGTAAAATCGGCAAATAAACTCTAAATCATAAGCAGAATAGAGGATTCCGTTAAAATAGGCCGCTGCCGCAAAATGGTATCGTTATCTTCATCTCATGTTGCGTACCAGTGCAGTTTCCCTTAAAGAGCGGGACATCCAAACCTTCGCGGCCTTCGCTGCAAAATGGTGTACAGTAGGTTGGCTCGTCTCTTTGCGTTAGTGGATTTAAGCTACCCTGTCTGGACCGAGCAAGGCCAATGAAGCTAGACCTAAAACGTGAATCCCGTAAACTCAGCTTAGCAAGTAACTCTATTGATGATGGACGTAAAAATTAATAAACGGAATCTAATATGATTTTCTTTATTAAAAAGATCTTAGTCAGACTTCAAATCTGCCATATCGCAATTGATCGAAATGGTAAGTAGAACCGGTGATATGACCTAAAATACAATCATCAAGGTTGGACACCCCCTAACAGTTCTTGACAATATCCGCAACCGTGTGCATGCATCAGTAAGTGTAAAATAAGCACATTTTTTAATACTGATAATAACTTACTAATGTTGATGTAGCCCATTATACAACAGATTAAATTGACCTAAATCTATATAAATCAGTCTTTTAAGACAATTTTATGCATGTACCAATTAAATTGATAAACCTATAAGTTTAAACTGTAAGTCTGGGTGTGTCTATTGCACTATCGCTCCCAAACGGATGATACTATTGTACGGTTTTCTTTAATTCTGACGTTATCGTGTTGGTTCTAAATTTGATTTAAATATAACTAATATAGACTTTAAACACTGTGATTAAGATTTAATTTCGTTAAATGATTTAAAATTCGCTCCGATCCGTTGCCATGCGGGTCGTTTGGTGGGGTTATACCTGGGTTTTATATTGTTGTTGAATTAATGTGTATCACGCACTTCACCTTTGGCTGCTATTATCTGTTTATGAAATTAATTCTGTCAAAGGTTAGGTAACAGTGATTACGAACAAGTATAAATGCCACCGACTTTAAGTACAAAATTACATTTATCAAAGTTGTTTGTTAAGAGCTTTCATATTGTGCGTATAATTATGTGGAAAATATTCATCTTCGTTGCTTGTCTCGTTACTGCAACTGCCGGAAATGCAACTATTGAAGATATTTTGGGCGAATGGGTTCCTATTGCTGTATATCCAGATATAATAACCAGACCCCAAACCTGCGTGAGACTTACGTTCACTAGACACTCTGGAAATGTACAATGCTCCGATGAGAGGAAATTTGAGCTTGTAGACGTTCAATCTTCTGATGACCGCAAGATGTACACATTTGGGATCTTGATTGTTGAAGATGTAAGTACAGTGGCTCCGTCGTTGAATGTCACTTGTACTCATGAAGGTAAAATGATCCAAGCTTTAATGGTTGTGAAATCAATAAACAGAGACTATGCGATATTTTATATTACATTTTATAGTGATAAATAACCTTTCTATGTCTATATTTATAGCAGAATTGTTCCTACTCGAGCAGAACTGTCGACCATCGTGAATAATAATGCTGAATTACGTGGCAAAACCTTTGGGTTTGGATGCATCAAAGATTAATTAATCAATCAACACCATCACTATCTATGCAGAAAAGTATAACCAAAAGATGCGCGTCTTCTTTCCTAATTTCAAATGAAGAGTGAAATGAATTTGTGAAGAAAATAAAATGTTCCTGAAGTGTGTGTTTTATTTGTAAAACATTATTGAAAATAGATATTAAACGCACATCAAATCATCTCTTAATTTATTTACATCCATAAATATTATTATCTCAGCCAATCTGAATTTGTAAAGGTAAAATCGCCAAATAAACTCTAAATCATAAGCAGAATACAGGATTCCGTTAAAACAGGCCGTTGCCGCAAAATGGTATCGTTATCTTTATCTCATGTTGCATACCAGTGCAACTTCCCTTAAAGAGCGAGACATCCAAACCTTCGCGGCCTTCACTGCAAAATGGTCTTCAGTAGGTTCGCTCGTCTCTTTGCGTTAGTGGATTTAGCAACCCTGTCTGGACCGAGCACGGCTAATGAAGCTAGACCTGAAACGTGAATCCCGTAAACTCAGCTTAGCAAGTAATTCTAGTGACGATGAACGTAAAAATTAATAAACGGAAAAAAGGAGAAATAATCTACTATGATTTTCTTTATTAAAAAGATTTTAGTCAGACTTCAAATCTGCCATATCGCAATTGATCGCAATTGGTAAGTAGAACTCAAGGTTGGACACCCCCTAACAGGTCTTAACGATATCCGCAACCGTGTGCAGCAGTTAGTGTAAAATAAACACATTTATTTAATACTGATAATAACTTTATCTACTCTGATACTATAATACAAAGATTATAAAATTGAAATCAAAACTCTTATGACAAACATTACGCACAGGCCAAAAAAAAAGTTTTATTACGATACAGGTCTTGTATGGACACCTATATCATAAAATAACTTTTTAATCATAACGATACACCTATACAAACTC
This sequence comes from Eilema caniola, assembly GCA_949126895.1. Classification (NCBI taxonomy): domain Eukaryota; kingdom Metazoa; phylum Arthropoda; class Insecta; order Lepidoptera; family Erebidae; genus Eilema; species Eilema caniola. The sequence continues at coordinate 8,290,320 of OX421488.1, read as the reverse complement.
CATCTGGACTGAACCTCTACTTTAAAAAAAAAACGGCCCATTCGCAAGAAAAAAAAAGAAACGCGCATGCGTAATCGATGTTTGCGGCCTTGTCTTGGCGTCAACTTTTTTTTTTTACATTTATATTAAACAAAGTTTGGTTTTGTTTGTAAAATAAATTAGTTTATGTATTATAGTATGAGAGTAGATAAAGTAGTGTATGACACTGTACATAACTTGGTCTTATAACACTCGTGTGATAATATAAAAAAACTCGCCTACGGCTCGTTTTTTTAAAACACACTCGTGTTATAAGAACCCTTATTATGCAACAGTATCATAAACTACTATACTAATGTTTATGTAGCCCATTATGTAACAGATTATATTGACGTAAATGTACATAAATTAGTCCTTTAAAACAATTTTATGCATGCACCAATTAAATTGATAAACCTATAGGTTTAAACTGTAAGTCTGGGTGTGTCTATTGCACTATAGCTCCCAAACGGATGATACTATTGTACGGTTTTCTTTAATTGTGACGTTATCGTGTTGGTTCTTGATTTGATTTAAATATAACTAATATAGACTTTAAACACTGTGATTAAGATTTAATTTCGTTTAATGATTTAAAATTCGCTCCGATCCGTTGCCATGCTGGTCGTTTGGTGGGGGTTATACCTGGGTTGTATATTGTTGTTGAATCTGTATCACGCACTTCACCTTTGGCTGCTATTATCTGTTTATGAAATTAATTCTGTCAAAGGTTAGGGAACAATGATTATGAAGAAGTATAAATGCCACCGACTTTAAGTACAAAATTACATTTATCAAAGTTGTTTGTTAAGATCTTTCATATTGTGCGTATAATTATGTGGAAAATAATCATCACCGTTTTATGTCTCGTTACTACAACTCTCGGTAATGCAAGTATTGAAGATATTTTGGGCGAATGGGTTCCTATTGCTGTATATCCAGATATAATAACCAGACCCCAAACCTGCGTGAGACTTACGTTCACTAGACACTCTGGAAATGTACAATGTTCCGATGAGAGGAAATTTGAGCTTGTAGACGTTCAATCTTCTGATGACCGCAAGATGTACACATTTGGGATCATGATTGTTGAAGATGTAAGTACAGTGGCTCCGTCGTTGAATGTCACTTGTACTCATGAAGGTAAAATGATCCAAGCTTTAACGGTTGTGAAATTAATAAACAGAGACTATGCGATATTTCATATTACATTTTATAGTGATAAAGAACCTTTCTATGTCTATATTTATAGCAGAATTGTTCCTACTCGTGCAGAACTGTCGACCATCGTGAATAATAATGCTGAATTACGTGGCAAAACCTTTGGGTTTATGTGCACCAAAGATTAATTAATCAATCAACACTGTCACTATCTAGGCAGAAAAGTAGATATAACCAAAAGCCACGCGTCTTCTTTTCTAATTTCAAGTGCACAATGAAATGATTTGTGAAAAACATAAAATGTTCCTGATGTATTTGTTTTATTTGTAAAACATACTGTAAAGATATTATTAAACGCACATCAAAACACCCATTAATTTATTTACTTATTTTATCAGAAAATCTGAATTTGTGAAGCCAAAATCGCCAAATATACTCGTAACTCTAAATCATAAGCAGAATACAGGATTCCGTTAGTACAGGCCGCTGCCGCAAAATGGTATCGTTATCTTTATCTCATATTGCGTACCAGTGCAGTTTCCCTTAAAGAGCGAGACATCCAAACTTTCGATGCGAAATGGTACACATTAGGTTTTTTTTTACCGTGAGGGAAAATTCATCATGCATGCTATGCCGGACTCCTACCGACTAAAACCCTCACGTACCGCCTAATAGCTTGGGGTTGGTAGCGTAGCCCCGGGTAAGCCCTCCGAAGGACTACCAACAGACCTACGGCTGCGGCCTCGCCTAGAAGGTTCAGGTGTTATCCCGCGTCTATTGGGTTCGGGTGTCATCCCGCTTCTTAGGGGGGGCGTGCGTAAATTCCTCACGTCACGCTGTTGTCACGGCCGATGGTCTCCGACGAAGACACGTCGGCGGCGCCCAAGCCGCCGACTGCGGAACTCGGGTGGGATGGTACACAGTAGATTCGCTCGCCTCTTTACGCTAGTGGGTTTAGGCTACCCTGCCTGGACCGAGCACGGCTCATGAAGCCAGACGTGAAACGTGAATCCCGTAAACTGAGCTTAGCAACGTGGAAGATCGGCACGTTTACGGGCGCGTGAGGGTACCTACTCCCTCCCGCAACGTCTCTCTAGAGATCTCCAGGCGGAGAGTAACCATGGCGTTCCTAAAAGGTGACGCACACGCTCGGCTGTCGCTGCTGTTTAAGCTAATGCCAGAATAATTGGGTCTTATTTTGCGGACACTAATTATTATCTTCATAGGATCAAATTAAAAAACGCTTTTAGATACATTCATTTATTTTCAAAGCAGACAGTCTACTTCTATATTTCAAAAAAAAATAGTCATCATCATCATCATCATCATATCAGTCCACTGGTAATAAGCCTCTCCTATGGACCCCAGAACTACCGATCTATTATAAAGCTAACTTTCATATACATAATAAATAAATTTTGATCCCGCATTGGTTTGAACCCATTGACAAAGCCTAGTGGTATGGGCAATGGACTGCTGAGACGAGGTCTCGGGTTCGATTCCAGGTTTTACCATGGCACACACCAATGACTTTTCGATGCTTTTCGAAGTTATGTGTGTATTTATCGCAGGTTTATAAGTGCCCGGTTAATGGGACCTATACATAAAATGGCGAAATGTGGGTGCTAGCACCTCTGCTTACCCCTTCGGGGATACAGGCGTGAGTTTATGTTATGTTATATTATGAGATTTTTTTTGTAACAAATATTGTGAAGACTGCAGTTAAACTTCTGTTGTAATTTTTAATAGTCACAGAATCCTAGGAAAATTAATTATCTATTTAGAACACTAAATCTGTCAAAGGTTAGGTTGCGATGATTATGAACAAGTATAAATACCAGAGGTTAATCAGGACAAATGATATTTACCGAAGTCGTTTCTTAGGAGCATTCATATTTTGTAATTAATTATGTGGAAAGTAATCATCTCCGTTGTTTTTCTCGTTACTGCAACTGCTGGAAATGCAAGTATTGAAGATATTTTGGGGGAATGGGTTCCTATTGCTTTATCGCCAGAAATAAATACTGTTCAGGAAAAATGCCTGAGAGTTGCATTCACTAGAAACTCTGGAAATTTACAATGCACCGATGACAGGACATTTGAGCTATTAGATATTCAGGCAACTACTGAGACCACGGTGTTCACAACTGGAATACTGATTGTTGAAGATATAAGTGTAGTGATCCCTAATATTACTTGTACTCATGAAGGTAAAAATTTCGACCACCTAGTAGTTGCAAAATTAATAAATAAAGACTATCTGATGTTAAAAAGAGTAGATTATAATGATAAAACACCAGCTCCAATCTTTATTGATGGCAGAAATGTTCCTACACTTGCAGAACTTACGACCATCGTGAGTAATACTGCTGAATTACGTGGCAAACCCCTTGGACTGTTTTGTACTAAAGATTAATTAAACAATCAACACTATCACTGTTTTGGCAGAAAAATATGAAGCGAAAGATGAATTCTTCCATTTCTAATTTCAAATATAAATTGTGTAGAAAATAAAATGTACCTGAACGAAGTGTTTTATTTGTAAAACATTAAAAGGGATATTTTTGTATGCACATCAAAAGTTTATCATGAAATAAATTTTCGTTTATTCACCTACGTCCATTCATATAATTTTCTGAGAGGGTGTGTCCAGGGTCCTATGGTGTTCTTCGGGACCTAAAACAACCTCATCTACAAGCTGGCGCACCTGCTGATTGGTGGGTGAGGCTCTGGCGCAGGCTTTCCGTTTTGTGGAAGACGCGGACGGCATCTCTGGAAATACTGCCAGGCACTATACAGACGTCTGATCAAGATAGCCATCGCAAAACTGCGCAAGCGGTTATGGTTATATCGTGCTTTGGCCGGGTACGACTAATGACGCTACGCTTGAAACATAAATTCGTAAACTCCGCTTAGAAACGTGGAACTTCAAAACATTTTGATGTAAGGGTGCTCCCTCCTGCGTCGCCTACTAGCCAACGAAGCCCCTCAAGAGTCTGCAGGCGAACGGTAGCCATGGCGTTCCAGGCAATCGCATAACCGCTGTCGGCTGTCGCTGCTGCTTAAGCTGTCGCCAAAATAAAACGGTTTATACGCACAATAGATCTATCGCAAAAATGTTTGCGGACCGGATTATTTTTTTCTATATAAGAAATTGAAATGTACACAACTTATTCATTAACACTACAATAATCATAATATTTATTACGTATGCTATCCACAGAACAGAAAAAACTATTAGAAGTGTGATAGGACAGATTTAGCGGAACCAATGTCGCCAAACTCACACATACAACCAGATAATAATACGTTGCACTACTAGTAAACAATTGTTTTGATTGTTCGTATATCTTTAACACCAAAGTAGCCTAAATTATGCACACTGCAGAACGAAAACATACCTTATTGATTGGCATTAGTGATAACTTTAATATAGATAAAAAAAGGAATTTACGACGTTTTGTATCTGAATCAAACTTGCTTCTCACTCTAACTCTATTACGAAAAAGTTCAACAGATGTCCATTTATTTTAAGAATGTTATTTATAACCTTAACAGTTATGAATAAGGTTGATATACTTTGAAGTATTATCTCTCTCACTCTAACTCTCTTACATTAACGCTAAAAACGGTGACACAAAAAGTTGGCAATATAGATAGATTTGTAATTTGTTTTCAAAAATCAAAGGATTCCAAACGCTGTTAGTAATTATAATGTAAGAGTACTAAAAAAGAGGGATGTTTTTATTTACGATTAAAAAGGTATGAAGACGTGTTACTACGTATGTTCCTATTTAATTGAAATAAAACAAGTGTCCATTTATAGTAGATATTTTATGTAACTGTTGCATAATAAAAGCGTTTTCACATTATCCGGCGTATCCGATATCCGATAATAGTGTCGGCTCCGTCGTCAAATAAAATAATGTATAAAAAGAACTCGATACTAGGATTTTTTTTCTTTTTTTCATCCAGTCTGTGCGATCGGAGAAAATATATGTGAAAACAGCACATGGTGACGCTAGCGGCGTCAGGTACCCAATATCAGAAAATGTGAAAGTGGTCTAAGGATACTTAAAATACGAGTGCGAGTATTTTACAATATGAGACCGGTGTTTTAAGACCATATTACAAACAGTTTCATACACTACTTTGAAATAATTAATTTAATTTGCATAAAATGAGAAAAACGTAGAGCACCAAAATCTATTTGCTGATCGCGTATACATGTTGCGCCGCGTCCACAAACTAGAAAATATCCAGCTGGAGTTGTTCAATACGGAAGTTTATATTTTTGCATGTTTGTACGCGCATAGCTTCGTCATGTGTAGACGAATTAGCAAAATTCCTTCTTTGTTCGAAAGAAGACTATTCCGAAATGATCCCATTTAATTTTTGTAAAGGTCCGATAAAGGGTTTCAGAGAGAGACCACGAAACTCTTCAATAAATACCAGGAAATCAGCAGTAATTGCTGCAAACGCATATTATTGCTATGTCTATGCCACTACACATCATAACATCACGCCCGTATCCTTTGAATGGGTATGAGGAGTGTTTCGAATGTTCCGTGATATTAAAAAAGAAACAATAAAGTCATTTGACAAACGTTTATAAATGTTTCCAAAAAATTAGATATTAATAAAGTTTGACTACATCACTAAATGAATAGCGAAGAAAGTTCTAGAATAAATAAGAATGACATGTCTATTATGTGTAATCAAAAACAAGCTTTATTGATATGTGGTAAGGTTGATTTTGCTTTGATTTTATTTTTGAAGTGAAAACTTCTTTAGCGGCGTTGGATGGGTGTAAAATGTTAAGGAAGCGTCAGGATTAGTTGACCTTTGAACCGTAACCGACTGACGTCATACAAGATTAGGTAGAGACTATCTATTTTGCAATTTACCATAGATAGCGTCGTAGCTTAAACGGTAAACACTTCGACTGTAAGTCCTTATAGTTTCAGATAGTAGGTATCGGGTTCAAACCAACTGGCTTTCTGAAACTTTTTGTTATAATTTTTTCTTTTTGTAATTTATTACTTTTTATGATAATTTTTTCTTTATGTAATTTATTACTTTTTATGTTTATTTTTTCTTTTCATAATTTATTAATTTCTTCTGACAGAAAATTAGCAGAAAATAAGTGATAGGTTCTATGATTAGCGCTATATTATAGGTATGGTATGGTATGTTCTTTTTTATCTTTTTCTATGTATATAACTAAGAAAGAAAAAAAGAAAATGTTTTCACTTCTGCCGGCACTCCCAGAGTGCAACTCGTCTTTTTTTTGCATTTCAATAATATTCGTTATAAATTCTGCTATATCCTGCCTTATTGATGGCATAAAACAACTCCATTTCGAATATTTATGCTCCTACTATCATCTGTGCACTGCAAAATGGCCCAGTAAGGCATATTTCTATTAAATAGTATTAAATAACACACGGTGCAAAACTGTCAAATACACGTGATGACAGATACGACTGAAGGTTGAAATTGTAAGGTCTTGCAAATCTCCGCATAAGAATGACACGCGTGCCACGCCCACTTCACACTTCCGTGATGCTATCGCACGTATGTACGTGTATGTATGTGTACTGTATTTTTCTACCTCTATAAGAGAGAGACGCAACTCCGGTAAACGCGAAAAACTTAGGTAAATGAGAAACCTCTGTATTAAGAGAAAAAGAGATTGGTGTCCCTTGAACTCTCGCTTATCCAGGTTCGACGTATATCAACTTAACCTTTATCTGCTATTATCTGTTTATAAAACTAATTCAGTCAAAGGTTACGCTACAATGATTATGAAGAAGTATAAATAATACAGGCCATTAAGAACAGAATAACATTTGACGTAGACGTTTGTTAGGAGTATTCATATTGTGCGTTTAATTATGTGGAAAATAATCATCTTCGTTGCCTGTCTCATATCTGCAACTGTCGCCAATGCAAGTATTGAAGATATTTTGGGCGAATGGGTTTCTGTTGCTATATATCCAGAAGCAGTGGCCAGTACGATTGTCCAAAAAAGGTGTAGGAGAGCTACGTACACCAGAAACTCTGGAAATCTACAATGCACCGATGACAGGAAAATTGAGCTTATAGACATTCAGGCAGCTGATCTTCCCGGAGTGTACACAGCTGGAGTACTGATGGTTGAAGATGCGGGTTTAGATGTCATCGCTAAGTTGAATGTCACTTGTACTCATGAAGGTAAAATGGTTGAACCTATAGTAGCTGCGAAATTAATAAATAGAGATTATGTGATGTTTTATAGACAAGGTTTTAATGATAAAGCACCTTTTAATGTCTTTATTGATGCCAGAAAGGTTCCTACTCGTTCAGAACTGATGACCGCCATGAATAATGTTGCTGAATTTAGTGGCAAATCCCCTGCACTAACTTGCACCAAAGATTAATAATTTAATCAGCACCATCACTATCTGCGCAAGAAAAAGTCAAGAGATGCAGTCTTTCTTTTCTTATTTCAAATTCGATTTATGAAGAAAATAAAATGTATTCGGACCAAGTGTTTTATTTGTAAAACATAATGAACAGAGATATTTTAATCACTCGTGAATTCTTTGATCCTCGATTGGAATCCCTTGAAGCATTTTTTGGTAATAAAATATTACGAGAGGACACTGCAGTGAAACTACAGTAAGATGATTGTGTTTGTTATTGAAGCTATTGCCAAACTAATTGTGTGTTATTTTGTGCCGACAAACATTATTGCTTTCTCCATAAGACAAAATTTTAAAAAAGCTTTTTGGCATTTTTATTTATTATCAAAGCAGACAGTCTATTTACATTAATATTTATTTTGATTTAGCATTTATTTGAATCCCTTGAGGCATTTTTTGGCGATAAAATATTATCTGGACACTGCAGTGAAACAAAAAACTCCTTTTTCTGTTGTTATTTCTAAACGGCGCGGAATCCTAGGAAAATTAATATGCATCACGCACTTCACTCTTGGCTCCTATTATCTGTTTATGAAACTAAATCTGTCAAAGGTTAGCTTACAATGATTATGAAGGAGTATAAATACCAGAGGCTAATAAGAACAAAATGACATTTAGCAAAGCCGTTTGTTAGGAGCACAATATATTGTGCGTTTAATTATGTGGCAAATAATCATCATCGTTGCTTGTCTCTTTACTGCAACTGCCGGAAATACAACTGTTGAAAATATTTTGGGGGAATGGGTTCCTATTGCCTCATCGCCAGATACAAGTAAGGTACAGGAAAAATGCGTGAGAGTTACGTTCAATAGAAACTCTGCAAATTTACAATGCGCCAATGACAGGACATTTGAGTTTATGAACATTCAGACACCTCATGGGACGAAGGTCTTGACAGTTGCAGTACTGATTGTTGAAGATTTGAGTACAGTGAACTCTGCCTTGAATGTTACTTGTACGCATGAAGGTAAAAAAACTGACCTGCTATTAGTTATGAAATCAATAAATAGAGACTATATGCTTTTTTATACGTTTACTCATGATGACATAGTTGACGGCACAAAACAACCCTATATCTATGTTCTTGGCAGAAATGTTCCTACTCGTTCAGAAGTGACGACCATTGTGGATAGTACTGCTGAATTACGTGGTAAACCCTTGGGTCTAGTTTGCACCAAAGATTAATTTAACCAATCAACACCACAACTGTCGTGGCAGAAAAATATAACCAAGTGTGGCGTTGTCTCTGTGATTTGTTAAAAATAAAAGATGTAACTGAACTAAGTGTTTAATTTGTAAAACATATTGAAAAGAGATATTTTTAAATGCACGTAAGAAAATAAAGATTTATTACCTGTGAATTTATTTACATTCATTTATATGTTTAATCAAATAATATGCAAATATTCCTTTATATGTAGATCGGAAATAGTAGATTTTTCCGGTTGCATATTCGAATATCCAGTACGAGCACAGGTAGCTCAGATGGTGAGTATTCCCCAATTCCCCATGTAAGGAAATCATCCCCGGAGTATAAGATAGATTGATTAAAGTTAATACAACTTAACACATTCACAGTGGTAATTTATTATAGCCTTAACATAGTGCGTAATAGTCGCCTGTCACGCTCCCTACCCAGTTCGTACACCTAGATTAGATGGCCGCCCTTGATATTCTGCTCTATAATTATGTACCTCGAAAACTATTGATTACCCTCGGTTCTCTATTAATAGATTCGTTTGAACCAACGCTTCGATTGCCGGCACCGGCACTTGTAGGCCCTTAGTCTATTTAAAAAGTTTTTGAACTTTTAATCAATTATTTAATGATGAAGTTTATTAAAATATTCAATCGGATACCTAACTGTTTATCTAATTTCACATTTGGGGTGCACAGTCCAAATAATAATTTAATGCAATTAACATTTTATTTAGGAAGTGACCACACATAGAATATTAATCCACGAATTGGCCTTGATTCCCAATCGGGATGGTCGATTTGGCGGGCTGAGCTCACGCGCCGCACCTCTATCGTAGACTGTCGACTGCTAGTGCTGCGCGTCGGGTGTTCATTAGTGAGCCTTATTGTCGGTTGCCAGTGTTTCCTTGCCCGTACGCGTATGCAGTTAGCGTTGCTAGTCCCGCACTAGTTTCTGAACGCGCATCTGCAATACGCGCGCCTCGCCGCTGTTATTTAAAAAAAGTTAAAACGTGAAAAGCTTGTTCCATATTTGAAAAATTTCAAAATGGGTGTCGTTAAACAACAAAGAAATAAAACGAAAAAGGATGTGAAGAAAGACTTGGCTAATGGAAAGCCGAATGATGTAAAAAAAGTGAAAAAGAAAAAGTTAGTGTCGTGTTTACAGTGCATCAAGCCCGGGAAAGATGATGGTAGATATTATTTTTAAATTACATTTCGCGAACATTGCCACGTGAAATAATTATTGGCGGAAAAATAGAATCGAACGATTTTCTTGACAAACATGCATGCCAGTGCTTTGCACAGTCCATGCTATGCATTAATTTGTGTTGTAATTGATGTGCCTGTTTTTGTTCAGTATAGCCATATTATGATACTCTCTTAGTTGTAAAAATACTTATATACAGGGTGTAATCGTTAAGTGTGTCCAGGCGATTATTCCGTAACTATTACAGATATCAAAAAACTTTAAACTGATATCGAAAGTACGTTACCTAATGAGTAAAATGACATCAATAACTTTTTAAAAATCAAACGAGAGGTATCTAAAATTTTGACATTAAACACTCCCATACATTTAGTATGAGAGTAGTAGAAAGGTTTTAGTTTCCTTATTTTAAGTTATCTAGTACCCATTTTACCCTAATCATATTTTATGAGTACGTATAATATGACAATGATGATTTTCAAACAGATACATGTGTAAAATAATTATCTTAGGTCCACTACCACTTGAAATTAGTAATAAACCGTGTTTTAATATCGCATTGAGTAATTTGAGCTAATTGAAAAGCACTACAAAAAAAAAGATACTCTTTGGTGTTCGTTCTAAATTCAAAACTTTTATCTCGGGTTGTTCTTCCCACCAATTAAACGTTGTTTTTTTTTTTTAATTTGCGTTAATAATCGTTAACATTGATTGCAAAATGGCATATTCCAAAAGAGAAAAGAGAGATATGCTAAAAATTGACTACAAATATGATTGTAACAAAAGAGCGGCCATTATCGCCTACAGAAGATAGTACCCAGACAGAGAAGTCCCTTCTGGTGTACGTACCTAAAACCTTTCTACTAATCTCATACTAAATGTATGGGAGTGTTTAATGTCAAAATATTAGATACCTCTCGTCTGATTTTTAAAAAGTTATTGATGTCATTTTATTCATTAGGTAACGTACTTTCGATATCAGTTTAAAGTTTTTTGATATCTGTAATAGTTACGGAATAATCGCCTGGACACACTTAACGATTACACCCTGTAGAGTCATCTGGGGTTGCCATATTGAAAGTCATCACTACAGAGTATAAAACAAAGCTTTCTCTGTCCCTATATCCCTATCTAGGTATGCTTAAATCTTTAAAACTATGCAACAGATAGAGTGATTGAAGATAAAGGTTTATATGTATAATACGTAGGTATAATACATATAATATAATAGCATATATAATTATGCTTAATATAGAAGAGGGTGCAGCGGGAACGGGATCTGACACCACGCGGGTGGAACAAAATTGGCGGTACGAAGTTCGCCGGGTCAGCTAGTAACATAATAATTTAAAATTTAAAAACATTTCGAATTTTGCATAAATGCTCGTTGTAATGAAACGTATACATACTTAATTTTATTAATTTGTAACTAAACGAAATTTCCAAGTGTCATAAATACAAAAATCTACTATTATTGTTTCAATAGCTAAAATGTCTAATAATCATAAATCAAGTTTAGATAAATTAATCATTTATTTGCATAATTAGTGTAGTGACTGTCATTATTCAAAGTAATTCCCCGAGCAACCTAACCATTCCACAGAAATCATGATTGCAACATCGCAGAAGTAAATAAACAATAATAAAAAACAGCGAAGCATGTTTAAAACTTACATTTATTTTGAATCATTTGATTATGATCGGCGAAACAGACGGGCGTCTAACGTCATAAACGACCCACATACAGTGTTTACGTTCCACATAGCCCGTAATTTCGAAACCGCTGGAACACTTTGGGATTAAACTTTTACAAATTCATGTTTTGTTAATTATACCTGACAGTAATTGGCATGAAAGAACTGAAAATCTGGAGCAGGGATTATAAATTTCAATCAATCCTTCTTCTTCTTTTTTTCTTGGATGGCATCTTATCAACCCATTTTAAGGGAGATTTTGACCATTGTCAAGTTGAAATGATTCTTGTTAATGAATTGTTGTCAAATAATGGAGACTTTACTAGAGGCTTTCATGGAGTTTTGGAACCCACACAAAAAATAACAATTCACGGTAACTTGCTACAATCGTACTCGTATGTGCGTTGTCTAGGACGTTATGTGTAAAATCCACCACTTTTACACATTAAAACTCGATTTTATAAACATTTGAGAAAATACGCCAGTAGTTAAAAATCTGCAGTAGCGAATATTATTTCAATCAGACCTTCGAATTTCAAATCGGATCCTCTTATTCTTTAATCGGCATCTAAGCTGTAATTCATGATTCAAATTTAGAATCACTCGTCATTCTGAAGGCCGTATGGTATGTTGTCAATGCCATTTCAAATATTTATTTACATCAATATAACCTAAAAAATTTACGAGGTAGGAAACCAGATCAAAAATCTCGTTCAATAGTAAAATGTGGTTTTAATCCCACGGTTAATGGCACACCATAAAGTGAGGCCCGAAACAACCAGTCAAGGTTACCTGAGTGTTTTCGTTTGCATCATCGTTACCGCATTTAGGATACAGATGACTGACCGTGGTTAGAGTTCACGTGAAAAAACATGTTATCAGTTCTGCTTTACAAAAATATTTATGTACGCAAATATTTTTGCATAAATACTTTAAAATTTGCAATACAACTTTTTGTTTTCGTAACAATCTTCAGAAAAAAGTTTTGTTCTAAGTTATGGCATGATCAAGGAATCAGGGAATCTTATTATATTTCCTATCTATTTATACTTACGTACTTACTTTACTTTACTTACATTTATCTGTCAAAAAGAGTAGGTACTAAACGTATATTTTTGTTCATTCGAGTTTATTGTTCTAGACGAGTGTTATTTTTTCATGAGATAGTTCACAGATAAGAAAAAGCATAAATCTTACACCGTGGTTAAAATATTTTTAGATAATTAAACGGTGATTCATAAGAAAAACACTTATTTTAAGTAATCTAAGGATGTAGAGTTTAACATTAATTTACACAGTCATGTAATATGCTAACATGATGAGATCATTGTGTACGTACTACCTACACTAATCAAACTTGATTTTATAGTATTTTCCTAACATTATTTTAACCTCGGTGTACAAAATTAGTCAATTTTATGTTATACTTAGTTCTCCTTTGCCAAAAATTATAATACTTTTTGTATACCACTGAGGTGGCAAGCACACGGTCGATCTGATGGAAAGTGGTTTCCGTGGCGTATGGGCGTGACACCAGGGAAGTCACACTCGTGCTGCCGACCCTGTAAATATAGAGAGTTTCTGTGCCGTCAGTGTAGAAGACAAAGCAGGAATAGCCTTTGGTCTTCCCAATGACAGCACAAAAACTCTTCAGTGAGCTCTGGCTACCTTACTCACCGCCAGGAACACAACACGAGGTTATTATGGCCGCGGTATTCTGTAATCAAGTTTTCAAACCGAGTTGTTCAAATGTAATAAATAAAATAAATTGAACAAGCTGTCAAACTGACAGATTTACATTTGCATTTTTGTGAGAATTGTCAAATCATTCGCTGAGGAACGATCTATGATTATTACAGTCATTACTTCGCTCGTTGTGGGTTATTGTACCAACTAGAAAAATTGCTTGTGGTAATGTGTCTAGTTCTCATGTTGTAATGTTTAATTTTAATGTTTGCATATTTTTGTTACTTTTTAATGTATATTTTTTATTTTTTAATGAAAATATTTAGGTTAATGTAAGATCACTGTAGTGGTAAATCTTTGCAGATTCAGTATTAAGTTGGTAGCTAAAAAGTCACTTCCATCACTGTCATCAGTGTTGCCATTTATTTTGTGTCAATCCACAATATGCAAACGATTTAAACCATCAGAAACCATTAAAAGTCAGAATATCAATACTTTAGACTTTAGGTGACAAAATTCGAACCCTCGATTGCTCGATATTTTTTTGGTTAACACCTACCATAGACTATCCCCCTATCCATCGACGAAAGCAAATCTGACAGGTCCAGCAAATATATGTTCAAATGTTTGTCTATGTCCGGCGCGTGTAAAGGGAAATATATTTTCAAGATTATAACCATCAAGCTGAATTATTAAAAGATAACATCGTAAAACAGAAGAACAGTACAATCACTATAAATCATTTAAATAACATTATCTGATGTAGAATATAAGTCGTAATTTTACCACGGCTTGAACGAAATAAAGTGAATTTATGAAACTTAATTTAATGGAAAATGAATAAAATGGACATAACTTTGCCCTTTATTCAATCTATAGAACTGACTTTTTTTTATTCAACTGAGATGGCAGACAAGCACACGCCCTATCTAAGTAAGTGGTTACTGTGGCCTATGGACGTGTGTAACATTAGGGGAGTCTCACTCGTGCTGCTGACCCTGTAAACACAGAGTTTCTGTGCCGTCAGTGCAGAAGACAAAGCAGGAATAGCCATTGGTCTTCCCACTGACAGCACGAAACCTTCTCCAGTCTTCAACTGGTCTCATACATACCTATACAATATAAGTACTTACCTAGTTTCCGTACGGGGTTTGCAGGTATGACAACCTACCTGTTGTGGGCTAATCTTCTTCTGTCCTTACACACTTCTCGAGCTTCCGGAGCTACCTCTGCCATTAACCTTTCAAACAAGCCAGCCAGTGTCGAGTGGTTTCACTATTTAGAATAGTGTGGTTACGAACAATTATGTATTTTTTATTTCCGTTTTCATTATACTCACATTCTTCTTCTTCCCCAGTCGGACTGATCAATTAGACGGGAATATCGTCGTATCCTACCTCCTATAGAACAACTGGTTTTTGGTACCATTCAATCAATAATTCGATAGACTTAAACTGGCTGATTTTAAATTAGTTTAAATTATAAGATCGGCCGGTTTTTTTCACTATTAGTGCCGTAACGTAATGCATTAGTATCCTGGTCATTACACTACTTGAATTCACTCTTAGCACGAGCAATTTAGCTAAGTTTTAGGGGAAGGTTTAAGGGATTATTAGTATCGTTACGGAATAATAGTTGCTGCCCACAGGCACTTTAAAAAAAATCCTCATCATACTGAATCTTTATGATAGTAGGTAGACCGGTTTAAGCTAGCATCAAATATATTATTTTCGTCAGTATTTTTATACTTTTGATGTGTACCGAAAGCACCGGTTTAAATGCATGCATAAAAGAGTGTATCGTAGCCATTATATTTATAGTATAATTATCACAGCTTTGAAAGGCACGGCGGAAGGCTTTTAATATATTCTGCTCATAGTTGATAGGGACAGGACCGCATCCTGTTGTATGATATTGTACTCGTAGTTATTGCTATGACGGCATAAACACGTTTTGAAATATTATTTGTTATTATTTGACTTACATACCGTGGAAATTGATGAACATTTTAACATTTCTGTAGCCAAAAAATATATTTTGTCCTTTTCTGTGGACAGAAAGGAATGTAATGAATAGAAAGGAGCATATTTTATAAAGCTAAAGTCGTTTTTATGGATAAGATATCAACTTTATTGTACTCCAATTAAAATTTGCATAATTGAAACATACGGCCTTCTCGATAAAGCAATTTCTTGCATGTCAATCGTTGCTTATACCAAGGCATAGACATAAACAATGAAAAATAAAACACAAAGGCTTTTGACTTTTAAAAAAAGCTTATTCTAATTTTGAATAACGTCACATTTTTTTTTATAATTGATGTGAGTGTCCCGTCCCTACTTGCATCAATTATAAAAAAAAACGACAGCTAAACCTAAACGTAAGGGAGTAGCAGAAACTTTGGGCTTTATGGAGGAAGCTTTTGATACCCATTATATTCTTCCACGGATGTTTACTTTAAATTTCCCATAACAATTGAGGTCAAATTTTAGTTTTATCAATACAAACGTAAATAGAAACTCATAAATATTAAAACTATCAAGGTTACACGTTTATATACCGATCTGCCCTACCATTAGTAAAACATGAGCGTTGATAATTAACAGATACGATCAGATGTGACAATGGAATAATTTGTAACAATAAAACCAACATGTCCATCAACAGTCGTATGAATGTTAACGATGTAAACATTATAGCTTAATGTGCTCTCTTGTTCTAAACGTATTATTATAGCTCCCTGCATTCGGTATTTAATTTTTAGCTATGGCAACTGATGCGTGTCGTGACAGTAAAAAGTTTGTAGTTTTGTCCATAGTCTCGCTTTATTAAAATAAAAATGTCTATGGATAGTATCCTGAACATAATGCCAAGTGGGCTTTTGCAAAATGTCACTACTAAAGAGGGAAAAATAGGCGAAGAACGGTTGTATATATGGAAAGTTCGTAATGTTAATTTGTTTGTTCTGCATTTGAAAATTTTTTTATTGAATTTGAAAATCCTGTTTTTGCTGAAAGTCATAGACTATTTAATATCACTCTATGCCCCTTATCAGCTGGGTAGAAAGACTGTTAAGACGAGTGTTAGACTTGACTGAATAATAGCACGCAACCCGGTGGCTAAACTTGCTGTACGCAAGTCATAAAACCCCAACATAATCGAATGCATTTTGTAAGTTATTACATAAATTGAAGGTCAAACATTCAACATAAACATTGATAATAAACTGTCTGAAATTGAACCACTCCCGCGCACGCAATGATCGCACAATGGAGTGTATTTGCATCGCAAAATGAAGTGATCCCAGCTAACTGTAGAATACAATATCTATTCAATAAGGAGTTGCTCTACATTTCTGCCTACTATTTACACAAAACGTTTTAGTTCCCCGTGGAGTACAATAGCCACCCCATCTCTTCCTGTGAGTGTCGTAGAAGGCGACAAAGGGATAGGGCTGTTCTCCATATACAGCCCATGACTAAGTGCCAGCTTGACGGCAATAGGCTCGCCCCCTATTACGTGGGATTGAAAATCATAGTTGGCGAAATGTGGGAGTTAATACACCTCTGCCTGCACACTTTAAAGGCGTGAGTTGTATGCGACAAAAACGAAATTTATAGGCACCTTCGCCCGACCACAAATAGTCACGCCAGAGCCTTGTCCATTGTTGAGAAGTGCACAGACTTGTAGGTAAGGTTAGCTTAGACCTTTGGCCTCCCTCCGAAGGTGTTGGGCCCTCAACACCGGTGAAAGCCTGCCCACTACGGAACCTTCTCGATAATACCAGCGCAAACTTCAGTTTAACCATCTTGTGAAAAAAACCTGTCGTATCGTCTTTTTCTTTTTCATACCACTTAAGTGGCAGACAATCTCACTGCCCACCGGATAGAAACTGGTTACCGTGGCGTATGGATATGTGCAACACCAGGTGAGTCACACTCGTGCTGCCGACCCTGTTAGTACAGAGAAGCCTTTGGTATTTCCACTGACAGCACAAAAACTCTCCTGTCATCAACTGGTTTCAAACATACCTAAACAATATAAGTACTTACCTAGTTTCCTTACGGGGTTTGCAGGTATGACAAACTACCTGCTGTGGGCTAATCTGCTTCTGTCCTTACACACTTCTCGAGCTACCGGAGCTACCTCTGTCATTAAATCTTTCAAACAAGCCAGCCAGTTTCGAGTGGTTTCACTATTTAGAATAGTGTGGTTACAAACAATTATGTATTTTCTATCCGTTTTCATCATGTTCATACTACGAGGGAAATCGTCACGGAAATCATGTACTTGTATTAAGCAGGACGTATGGAAATTAAAGAAAAAACAAGGTTTTCATCAAGAATTTTATTTTCAACATAATTCATCTTTTTTGTTGTCTTGTTTATGCTTTTACGCAGGATGAAAGGAAATTATTTTATTGTTAGATCGAGGTCTTTGTAGTGGCGATTTCCCATAGTGCCTGCTAGGCCAGCAGTACGGTTTTGTGACTGAAAATGATTTTATTATTCGATATTTACTCCGCCGCAACCTAATTCAGCTGAAATACAAGCATTAACTTGATTTTCTCATTGATAAGAAACAAACAACACCAATTGTTATGAAATACGATTTACATACTTTCGTTCATATCGTTTAAGTATATATAACCTTTCATTTTTGAAAGAACTCGAAATTATCTTGAAGAAATTAAATCCCGAAGTTTAGAGCTTTGGCGTGATTCTGCCCCCTTAGACAAGTGGCAATTTGTTGGGCGACGCATTGTAGAATAGAATCTTCAATGCACGTCGATCCATTCTATTGTATTCTACAAACTTATTGCACTTGCCTAGAGGGGATGGATTATGGAAACTATTCTGAAAAGTAACAATCATTATCATTATTTCTCTAGTTCATTCTACAATTGGTATTGTACTCGACACATGTATTTGACCCGAGTTGACTGCACCCTACATTACGGCGACATTCGCTTAATTAATGTTTCCTAACCTACATACTTGCTAATTGATGCCCGCTACCACATGGCAATTGCAGTACCTGATGACACTTGTGCGATAATAACAATTCATACATCAATTTACTCTAGAAGATTCGCTAGGTACTCAATTTACGAGGTTTTAACAAATAGATCATCGTGTAATACATTTATAATGTTCTTGTTTTGAAACAATAAGAAAGTGCAGGAACCAAGGTCTTTCAGGCCAAGCCAACTTCGCTCGCAAGCCGGTACCCACTATTTGACTTACGAGGCTTTGTCGATGGGTTTCTTCTCGAGATTGGGAGGCCAGGTGGCAGTCGCTCTTATAAAAACCGAATAATGCAAACCAAAAGGAAGAGAAAGAGTAATAGGGGCGCGCCAGAGCCTTCTTAGTTGTTTAGCATGTACTCAGACTTGTAGGGAAGATTGGCTTGGGCCTTTTGGCCCCGAAGGTGGTGGGCCCTCAACATCCTTGTATACCTGATGTCTGCACACTATGGAGTCTTCTAACTTTCACCTCGGAACAAGAAGTACCGTTGTTTCGAGGCGAAAGCTTTGGATGCAACCAGGAACAACGCTAACATAATGGTGTTGATGAAACCGGTTTTCTCTAGAAGGACCTGAAACGTGGACCATTTAATATAAGTTTTGTAATCAAAACAATGAAAACTATGACTAAAACCTAGTCTAGTATCTATCTATCTAGTTTCGAATGATGTTGAATCCTAAAAATGCATTGGCAGCGCAAGGAATATATATTACCTGTTGATAGGAACTTTAGGTAATTTATTCAACGAGCTTAAACACCAAAAGCAAAGGAACAGAGAGAAACCGCAGGGCGGAATTATTCCTATAAGATGTTCATGACGAAACGATTCGCTCTGTTTACTCGTCAGGTACTATTTGGGGCAAAAAATATTTCTAATTGTAAATGACCTTTACATGATGATCGTTCATTTGTTTATTTGGGCACTGCATTACGTTGCCTCATTGACGTCAATAGCATCTTTCGTTATGATGTTAAACATATAATTACAAGATGGTGCCCTTGTTACCTACTACTGTGTGTATTCACAGCCCATGATGAAAATGCTACTATTCCATTCTCTTTCCACCATGTCTCTAACTGTTGCCCGCAAATACTACTTCAGAATTAAAAATTTGTCTACATAAGTGATTTTTTAAACAATCCACCTTTGTACCAAGTTTCGACCAAATTCATTTAGATATTTTGTCTATCCTAAATTTTGGTATTATATCATAAGCACTGAAATTATTACATACATAAAGTAACAATTACATTTCATAAATTATGATTTACCAAACCAACGGTTATGTTTAGTTCCGGCCTCAATGTCCGGTTACCGGATATAAACTTTTATACACTTACACATCACTACTCATTTTGAAAAAATAAATTCAAATAATCACATGTTGTCTTTCTTTATGATGCAATTACAACTAAGTGCTGGGAGGATATTTTTATTGCTTCATTTCATGAATCAGATACAGGGCATGTGTTCTAAAAATATTACTTGTTCTGACATTGGGTACGCCTAATAATATTGTGTACCGTAATTATGTCCGAAAGCGTCAATGACATACATTTTGGCAAGAATTTTTATGTGCAGCTTGTACCTGGTGACAAGTTAAGACAAAATATAGGAAAGTGACAAAAGAGTTAAAAATAAATTTGAGTAATATGTGTTTAATTAATAGCAGCGTGTCACGGTGTACCAACTATTAGGTAATTTATAATAATAATAATAATATAATAATATAACTCTTTATTGTTCACCAAAAAACATAAATTACAACTCAGAGGTACAATTCACGTGGCACACAATTGGCGGCCTTATCGCACTGAGGCAATCTCTTACAGGCAACCATAGGATGGAGAAAGAAATAAGCGTAGAGATTTGGGGCAGTTTGGTGTTCTTCTAAAATAGTGAATGGAAGTGATCATATATAAATAGGTATTGAAGGTACGCAGATAAAGGTACATTATATAATAAAACATACATACTAATAATATTATAAAGGACATCGGAAATATATGTAGTAAATATTTACATAGACTTGGTACATATTTATAAACTTCCTATACATATAATAATTAGTAGAGTAGTACATAAATATTACATGCTATTGGACATAATAAGGATATAGTTAGGTAAGACAGAGAGAGAAAGGGAAAAGTATGTAAATATATAAATGGACATCATTTCTCCTGGAGATAGTGGGCCGTAACCAATCTTTTGAAGACAGGCAGTGATTGCGCACGTCTTATAGTGACAGGTAAGGCATTCCACAATCGGACAGCTTGAACAGTAAAAGATTTGTCCATGAACATTGTGGAGTGCCTAGGCATTTTCAGTTTCAGATTCACTGACGATCTCAGGGTCCTTGAATGAGAATCACAAAGGAAAGTAAAGCGTTCTTTTAAGTAGACAGGAGTAAGAGGATGAAAAAGGATGTTATAGAGAAGTGAAAGAATATGAATATTTCGGCGAAGGCGTATAGGTAACCACTTGAGTTTTTCACGATATTCGGAGATGTGGTCATATTTACGAAGTCCAAATATGAACCGGATACTGAGATTCTGTCACAGGTGGACCACACGAAAAGAAGAAGAAGTGCAGGTGCTTAGAAAAGCAACAATCTGAAACTTATCGTGGCGTTTCGATTTCTGAGCAATCAATACCAGTCCCTAGGGAAAGAAATGGAGATATACACACTATACAACTCCATCCCTCTTCCTTCGAAGAGCACAGCCCTTAGCACGATCACTTATAAACGCGTCATAGTAGCGATGCTGACCTAGTCAAATCCAACACGATTGTGATAAATAAAATCAGGACGATTATCTATTATTATGGTGATTTGGTAATTTACATACGACTTACAGTTTTGGTTAGATCGGCCAGTCATCATAGGCAATTTTTTAAAGTTTATCTAGTTTCAGACCGCCAGCTACTATTGCTTCATTTATTCTGTTATCCACTTGACTTCACTTATTATGACAGAGAAGACACCATTTTCACTAGAGAGTCAATTCGACTAGAGAGTTCAATTTGAATTGATATAGTTTTATGAACTTTTAAAGTGATCAGTTAGCAATAAGTCTATAGAATTAGGATTGTGTTTAGTCTCTTCTTTGAAAAAGCATTTTGTCATCTTTCAATATATTAGAATCTGGAGTTACCTAATCATTTTCTTACAGTAGACATCTATGCTTTTGATTGAGGTCACATCTTCACGGCTAGATTCCAATATATGAACGAGATTCGAATAAAATTATAATATGCATGGTAATAAGTATTTTCATTAGCTCAATTAGCACTTCAAACAACAATAAAGATTGCAATATTTAGCTATTATCACCTATTATATTGCTAGACACGTAGATAGTAGATGCTTATGTTAGTTGTTTGTTGTTATATGATTGGGTTGGAGGACAGACGACTGTCGCTCTTATAAGCCAAACCGAAAGTGTAAGCGGAAGAGCCAGGCTCTGAGGAGAAAATTCTGATACAACCGAGAACATCGCTAAGATATTGAAGATCATAGAAAGTAAACTATCAATGAGTGATCCTACTAAAGTAATTATCGCTACGCAAATCAAATTATACCTCAGAAATTAGAAGTAAGATCATGTTCAACACAAACCGCAATGACTTAAACATCCATCCTCCCAAACAGCATGCATGATATCAGATTTCTCGACAAAATTACTCCAAAGCAATTGCTTCTCATATTAAAGAAACTAACTATAAGGGTGACGATCACGTAGGTGTATAAGTGTCTTTAGTCGGACAGTTGGAGACCTGTACCTGACATCACCGCTAAAAAGAGACAACTATGCAACCATTTGCAATAACAACACTGCTTTAATCACCGCATACTGATGAGGCAAAGGAATATGTCGTGATTTGTTTGCAGAAGATAATTGCTGTTTATGCATACCTATTAAGAGAACTGCAGAATAATATAGAAAACTTTAGAGGATAGGTAGAGATAAAGCACATAGCATAATCAAAGGAAAATTCAAATACACATAGGAAAATCACTTCGATACGTACGATTTTGCTTTGATTTTGGCTTGTGCTTAATGTCTCTTTAATTTACCTTATAATTCACGTCGAAAAGAAAACAGGTAAATAATAATGATCAATCCTCGATATTTTTGGCGTAACCTTGGGTGAATCACTATTGTTCTTTCATTACCCATTTGATGGACTATATCAGGTGTATTTCCGAACTTAATCGAGGGTAGGGCCAAGAAATCGGTGATTCGTTCGTCGAAGTCAGGGTGGGGCAAAAGTCTGAAGTATTTTTACTAAGGTCACTTCGAATACTGATTACGAATCCCTCTGAGACTCTTAATAATTTATAGCTAGGTACGTAGGTGTCTATTTTTGGTCGGTATCGGAAAAAAGGTGCGGTTTTATTAGTTCTTTTGGTGTATTGATTCATACTTGACTTTATTCCTTCGATTTTATATTATTAAATTGTTTAATTGTACGTGCTATTTGTCTTCCTATTAATTCGTATAAAATTTATTAGTTTCAACAAAATTAAAGTGTACTTTAGCTAAAATAATGTTTAATGTCCTTGTGTTTTATAATATTCTAAAGGATCCTAGCCTTTAGAATATTTGTGTATTTGTACGTACACCAGGCACGACGGTACGTGAGATCAACAATCAGTACGTTAACGACACTAGATCAACAGTTTACTACAGTAAATGAATAATAATGATATGTTGATCTAATGAACTATTGATGTTTACTACTATAGTGTAGTGTAGTGCACATAAATAGTTCATTAGATCACCATATCAAAAATATACAATTACACACAATTTACTTGTTGTAATTTACTTGTTGAATATGCAAAATGTTGAATGGGTAAAATGTTGAATCACAAAATGGCTAATTTTAAAATATTGAATCTCAAAATGGTCAATTTATAAAAAGTTGGATTTTCTATCCAGACCACAAAGTTACGTTTGCAAAATGTCAATTCTGTTAAAATCTCTATCTCTTGTCATGCATCATCCTCATGAGGACGTATTTTCTCTATCACTTGAGAAAAATGACATAATGAAGCTACAAACTATCAGACTATTTTTCAATGAAACAAAGATGCGTACTCGCATGCCTACGTCGAATAATTCATACCGCTGTTATATAATCATCGATTGGTCGCACGCGTCCGTGCGCGCACGCTCTGTGAAGTCACCGCGGAACTGCGGTCGCGTGGGAGCGCACGGGGCCAACTAATTGACTTCCAGTTACCACCTAACTTCTGACTTCACAAATTGTCATGGAGAATGATGAACTACGAAATTGCCCTTTGTGGCATAATAAATTGACAATTATTGGCCGTTCGTGTGGTGTTGTAATGTCTTCATTGCGTAATTTATTTTGATGTCTTAATAACTTTCTAGAGACGTTATGATGACACTATTGTCCACTTACCTTTATGAATAAAGTTAAAGAATTAAAAGCCGTTTTAGTCAAAGATTTTACTTTATAATATAATCTTCACTGTATTGCACATATTGCAGTGCAGTCTTTTTCCGTTATTTTTAAGATTTTATTTCTAATCGTATGGTATCGAGGTCACGTATTTATGGTATGAAGGTATTATAATCTAGAATAGCACATATTTTTAACCCGGAGGCTATTCTTAACTCGGGTGTAGTCGCGTGCCACAGCTAGTAAAAATTAAATTAAGAGTGCCAGGATGTAATTTGAATGATCATTATCAATTACTGAATCACATTCACTCATTTAAAACAACATTTCATTCATCAAGATCTAATTTTAATCATCATCATCACAATGATGATCTCAGAGAACATTAATGACACGTGTACGTAGTGTTTATTTCTTATATTCTTGTGAAATGACGTCATTGCAATGACTTCTTGTACTTAGTACCTAATTTACCTTGAAACAAAAAACATAATTTATCTGTCTTTGTTTTATTCAACTAAGCGCTGTAAGCAAACACACTTAATACTAATGGAAGGTAGGTTATACATACCACTTATATATCAAAATTTTATGCGGGTGAAGCCGCGGGCATCATCTACTATATTCAGATATACATACCACTTATATATCAAAATTTTATGCGGGTGAAGCCGCGGGCATCATCTACTATATTCAGATTCATATTTAAAACCTCCATCAATCGGGTCAACAATAGTGCCCGGAATACGACAATAGGCTCACCCTCTATTACGAGGGACTGGACACAATGATTTGCAAAATTGTGGGTGTTAATTCACCTCTACCTAACACCTTCGGGGATGAAGACGTGATTGTATGTTTGTATGTATGTATATTTTAAAAAATACACATTAACAATGGGAAGCAATGAGTCATACCTGCATAAGATGTATTTTTATGTCTTACTTTTGTCATTCATATGTGCACTGTTAACTCAGTTTATTCAATTAGCGTGTAACGTGCAAATAACTACGCAGCAATGTCTAATTGAATTAGTGCATTCAATACATTGATATACAATACAACGATTTGCCGCGTCATCGCTCACAGTTATGCGACACAGAGCTGCGTGTCAAGGCTTGTAATGACAACATATGTATCTTGTAAATGTTAACTTTTGATTGGATTTCAAGGTTGGCATCCATACTTCACTACATAGTATAAAATAAAGTCGCTTTCTCTGTCCCTATATTCCTTTGTATGCTTAAATCTTTAAATCTAAGCAACGGATTTTGATGCGGTTTTTTAAATAGATGAGTGATTCAATTCCTCTTGAATTCCTCTTGGTTTATATGTATAATACATGTTTAATATAATAGAGGGTGCTGCGGGAACGGGATCTGACGCCACGCGGGCGGAAAAATATTGGCGGTACGAAATTCTGCGGGTTTTTTAGTAATAAATGCGAAAGTAACTATGTCTGTTAGTCTGTATGTTATACTTACACGCCTAAACCACTGTACTGATTTTGATGAAATTTGGTATAGAAGTAGATTAGACCCTGAGAACGGACATAGGCTATGTTTGGTCGCGATGACCGACATCCACGCGGGCGGAGCCGCGAGCGAAAGCTAGTTTTTCATATTTTTCTTAACACCATGCTTCATACCATAACAATAAAACCACATTTTCTTTCTTTTCTATACTTTGTTGAGAATTATTATATACTGCCTACTACCGTCCGTCCCAATTACAGGAGGTCGTGCTGTGGGGCATTTTTTTTTTACAGAATATTAGCAACCGAAATTATTGAAATTACTAATATTCCCTCTAACCCCTCCAACTAACCTAAATTGCTTGTGCTAGGAGTGGGTTCACGTCGGTAGTGTAATGGCCAGGATTAGAACCCGGGACCTCTCGAACGTAAGGCCAACACCTTAACCACTAAGCTACCGACGCTTCAAAATTATTCCTCCCTTATCATGGTTATAAGGACCTTCACGAATTTACATACATACTTTCATAGAGCCTAGTTTTAAGTCCGTTATTAAAAAAAGGAAGAACCGTATACGGTACAAGTAGATTCCACATTTCGATCTTATGTCATGATTATAGGTGTTGATGATCGTAGAGAACGGATCATGATTTGGTTTAAATTTAGGTATATCGATAATGTTATTATGTGTCACTAGCTGTTGCCCGCGGCTCCGCCCGCGTGGTTATCGGTTATCGCTTAGTGTTGAATCAACATAGTAGCTTTAGGTATGTATGCAAAGTCTCAGCCTGATCGGTTTAAAATTGACAAAGTTACATATAAACTTTCATCCCCTATTTTATCCCCTTTGTGGTAGAATTAATCAAAATCCTTTTTAGCGGATGCCTATGTCTTAAGGCCACACCGAGCGCACGAGCCGGTGGCAAATTAGGTATTTGTATCGGCGCACTAGCTGTGTGCGGCAGCACACACACATAGAAAATTCTCACAACGCACGTCGGCTGCTTGGTCGCAACTCAGCAATAATGTAACTTAAAAATTCGAAAAATGTGAGTTGATGACATGAAATACCTAGACCATGATTACTTAATTTTTATTTTTAAGTTTCTTTTTACAAATACTGAATGAAATGAACAGTATTGATAGACTCAAATGTGTATTTTTATAATACATTGTAAACTGCATTCACTATTGGGTTTACCATATCTGAGAGCCAATTCTTGTAATAAACAGATGTTCAAAATTCAATCTTAATCTAGTCTCGATCTTCCAAATGCCAAAAAAAGGAGTCCCGTAACAAAATTTTCAATATTTTCAACGAAATATTGTTATGAGAACATCTTTTTGGCATTTGAGAGATCGAGACTAGATTGAGACTGAATTTTGAACATCTTTTTATAACGAGAATTGGCCCTCTGGACTCATTAGTGAATGTTATGTATGAACTTCTGAAGTTCATAAAAAATTCAAATATTTGTAAGACAACATTATGACTTCTACGTAAGTACATAATAAAAACAAATAACAAGTTTTAATTTTTATTGATCATAAGTTTAACAGTAGGTATAACACATGGAGCGCACTAAAAGTTTCCGGAATGAATGAGAAAAAAAAAATATTGTTTTCAAATTATTCTACCTTTGCGTCGGTGCATTTTTTCATTCGATTAAACATTTTGAAAATATCAGTGCCATTTTTCCGTGGTGACATCAGATACATGTTTTTCATACTTTTGGACAACCTTTTCTGGTTTTTTGCGAATAGAAAAAAAGTCAAAAGGTGCCAGGTAGGGACTGTATGCAGAATGGCTCATAAGTTGAAACAATTAACAGTCACACTAAACAAATTGTATTCTACAGCCAAAGAGTTGTTTTATTTTCGAATGTTTTAATAACTTTTTAAACATTTTATATGTAATTGGCCAGTTCCAGAAACTATTAGTGCGCCCTACGTATAAAAAAAATACAAAATTTTGCAGAGTTTTTTATTTAAGCAGCTTTATTGCGCTTCACCTTTATACCCGATGTACTACTATCAACTTGCCGTTTTAATTGTTTTTCAATATCTCTTTTTCTCATAGCTTCCACAATATATTTGGGTTCCTTTATTTCCATTTGTCTGTCTAACCTGGAGTCAATAATTTCCGGTAATAAACAATGAAAATAAAATGTTTTCAACTTGTCTTCCATAGCACACCACATCACTCTATCTTCCTCTATGTACTCTATCTTCATATCTACATCTGTAAAAACTGCAAATATACATATTTTTCGCCGTGTGACGTGAAGTTGTCCCTGTGCCTGAAAGTACCAGTCGTGCTTTTTATTTATATTTATACAACCATTCTTGTCTATTTGCCAGAAATTTATCTTTTTCTCCCGTATGCCATCGTCAACACTCATACTTCTAGCTGCGTAAGGACATTTGATTTCTATGATTTTATCGTCATCCACAAGTCCATCGGGACTTGCTCCTAGAAATTGTAGTTCTGGATCTATAAATAAGCCACATGGATTAATAGCTGTTTTCAGATGTCTCGCTAACTGTCCTCGCGCGAGATGTTCGTGACTTTGGCCATGCTGTATGGACTTGACATGATCTAAATTTTTTTCAGTCACGATACATTTGACCAAAGGCCCGCATTTAATCAACCCTCGTTTGCAGACCTTACCAAAAATTGATGCTGTAAGCCGCAGTTTTCTCTCCTGTCTCCATTCAATTGATCCGGCCTGTAGAATCGTCCTTCTCTCTAGTGAGTGGCGATCTTCGTCAGACAAAGTTATATTTTTGAAATGTTGGGCTTCAGCAAATTTATAATCGGCCTCACACAAATCGGGTTTTTCACAAGACTCGCCATAATTTCTGTCCTTAGTGAACGATTTGCGTATGGTACGTTTTACCGATGCTAATCTCTTCATATGTATTCTGCGTTCAAGTCGTTTTACTAGCTTGTTTGGACTTCGAAGTAAAACTTTTTTATTCAGGTAAGTCTGTGGCTGTCTCGAATTAAACGACACTACTGATGCGGCACATCGACCTGCATAAGATTGCCTGCTCGAGTAGTTAATTCGCTTTCCACCAATAAATTTTGCAATGACACTGTTGAAAGTTTCAGCTATATTGCTGTTTACCATATACATCAGGCTTGTTGCATTGTTAACTAATCTTGAAGTAAACTTTAAGATGCCTGAAAATATAAAACCACCCTCGATACCTTTCATTGCCGATACAAGGTTTACCTCGGTTAAATTTTCTGTTAGTTTTTTTTGTCCTATATCCTATTATAACTGCTGCACCAGATAGTGCATTGTAGTTTTTTTTATAGGATCTTTTCGACCAGCAGGCATCAGCAACCACAGTAATCATAGGAATCCCATTGGTGTCAACGTCGCCATTAAGAATAGCTAAATCAGTCTCTTCTTTAGCTGCTTCTACCATGCTTTTTTCTTTGGCCAACTCCCATAGTTCGCAAACTTTGGTATGGCATTTTGCGTATAGTTTATCGGACATACACGGAATGTTGAAAGAGGCTAAAACTTGTTCCAAACCTGAAAATCCTGCACCTATTGACATAAAGCTGCTTACAGCTATATCGTTGAGGTTCAGCTCTGTAGCATTATCAGGCTCTTTGCAGTTTATTAATTCTAATTTCACATTACACATCTTACAAATGAATATAAATTTCGAAAAAAGCCCTTTTTTTGTCTCCTTGATAAATTTTAAACAGTTTAAATTACAACCAAGAGGTGAGTTATGATTGGATATTTCTTGAAATTGTTTGAAAATATACATAAAATCCATTATTCTATTTCCATCTACTACGACTTCCTCCTCACTTTGTTCTTATTCTATTGTAAATTCGGGATTTGAGTTCATATCATCAATCAATACCTGAAATAAAACAACACAAGCATTGTTTAAGATGTTGAATAAAGTTTCATCACATACCTACCTTATCTTTCAATTACTAGTTTTCAGAGTGGTAGAGTCAAGTAACAGTCATTTTGGCCGTTGCATGAATGGGCCGACCGGGGAAGCACCATCCTCTCACAGAATATCGACACCAAGTAACAATATTTGAACTGTTGCGTTCCGTTTGGTGAGTGAGAGTGCCGGCGGTCCAAACTCCTTTCCCAATCCCTATTTGCACACGTCCATAGGCCGCGGTAAACTTAGTGGTATAAAAAAAATGCTAAAATTTCTAACAGTTAACTCACATTTACATTTTCACATGTCATATTTTGTTCAGCTGTATCTTCTTCATCAATGTTTAGATTTACTGCATTATTTGATGATGTTACAGCAATATCTAACCTATAAATACATATATATTTTAAAATAAATACGGTTGCACAACACGATGGTACCTACATGTCAAACCAATAAGTAAAAAACAACAAAGAACTTAGTGAAAAACGTAATGTATCGTATACTTACTTGTTGTGAGGTATCTTATTTTTTTTGAATCTACCACTTTTCTTTTTAAAGTACTTTTCCTTACGCCGTCCCATTTTCACTGAAAGAATAACAATAATTTCAATTACTATTAACGCATATTCATAAATAACTCAGACATATTAGAAAAATGATAAAAAACTCAAAATTATTTCCAAGAAATCAGTGTACATCACAGACAAAAGATGATTATATAATACGTGTACAATGTGTACATACCTAAAATTAATTTCCTCTTAATCGGTTGAAGATGGTTGCAAGTTGCAAGATTTAACCCGAACTAACACACACACACACACATACAGACATACATACGGAGGAAGTTAAATAAAAAATATTTAATTATAATTGTATAAACAATAGTAGCCCATTTTTATCTTCGTACGTAAATAAAACTATAATAACTTCAAAAAGTGTACTTACCTCTTTTTTGGTGAGCGCCCAAGTGTGTGTATACGCTATCTTTTTCGTAAAAATGTTTAGGTGTTCCGCGACGCGGCGAGCCGTGCCCTCGCTCTGAGCTCGTCTGGCCGACTAAATTTTTGAGCTAGCTCGTCCAGTAAGCTCCGTAATGTATGAGAAATTGGGGTCATTCTTTTCTTTTTTATTAATAGTAAATTTACGAAAAATTATATCAAGAAATTAAGTTATACAAATTATAGTTTATAAAATGGAGTTTATTGTGAATGGAGTAAGAAATAATAATGAGCACTCATTTTTAAAATTTTACTTTAATAGTGGCACTACTTTTTTGGATTTTCGTGATTAATTAACATAGTTTTGTTAGATAACTATGAATTATTTCGTACTTTTGCTACAGTATAATTGTGAACTTGTCCTTGCTGATGTACAAAATTTAATTTTTGTGTAAATTGTGCAAATAAAATTGTTTAAATACGCTTAACTGTAACTATCGTTTCGGCATTTTTCGCTCGGCGTAGTCTTAACATCTACCTGCATGCCAAATTTCAGCCCGATCCGTCCAGTGGTTTGGGCTGTGTGTTTTTAGATCACTAGTCAGTCAGTCAGTCACCTTTGAGTTATTAGATTTACAATTATTACCTTTTTATGCATTCATATAGCACTTTTTGCTTTAGAATTTTACACATCCTTTTATCCCAAAAAAAATACATACAAACACAGTTCATTCAAAGTTAGACTTGTTTTCACTATAGTTCCTCGCATGAATGGTGTGTGACGGATGATATACTACACACGGCGACACTGTAATGATTGATGGAAAACAATGATTTACACGCTCGTAAAACAACTGACCTGAAATAACCCAGGCATTATGGTCGTGCCAGTTTTTATAATAAAACGTAAACTGAGGAGAATCGCTCGTGGAAATCTTAAGGACCTACCGTGTAAAATTTTATTGGCCTACACTTTTGTTATGGAAATAGGCCAAAAAAGTTGTAAATGTTTATGTGTGTGTGTGTGTGTGTGTGTTCCTACTTCTTCGTCCGCATGATCTTGACCTGGGTTTCAATTTTAGATGAACTCTACATTCTACAACTTGTTTTAAAATTAAATTAGGCTAAGTTACGCGTTATAATGTGTCAATTTAACTACATACGTGCAGTAAAATCGGTCGGATCGGAAATGGTCTTAACAAACAGACAGAAAAACCGTCTGACAGACAAAATCTTTAGAAATTGCTTTTTATAATAGTACCAGCCATGAATACGTCTATGTAATATGTAATTTTTCCGGACTGTACTCTATCATACAAATCCTTCCTTCCATTTCTACATGCAATGCTAACAAACAACATAATTATATGTTAGTCCTACAAACTCCGACATGAAACTAAATAGATGGCAAAAACAATGATACGCAAAAACATTTCTACACAAAAGGCTCACTCGGCCATTAGCTCCCTTTCGAATAGTTGATGGAGTTACCTGTCAAACTATGGGTCAGAGTCAGAACCGTGTCGTTCTGTCATTCACCAAAATGTCATTGAACTTAACTGTTAACTGTAAATTAGACTGACAAAATGCAAGTGGGTATTGACACGCGATGCCAGTATCACTTGACGAGGACGCGAGACATGTGATTTAAAATATACACACGAAAACAAATTAGTTTTGAGGGTTAATTGTACCTATTATACCTAAAATAGTATGGAACGCATATCGGCAATATTACAGCATGATTCATAGGGTTTAGTGACCAAAATGTTCGGGGTTCGAACCATTGCTCACTTTTGCATTAATCAATCAATAGGTGTACTGGCACCTATTGATTGATTATTGAGGCTCTTGTGCTGGTATTCTTTCTAGTCGGATCTGGATCTACATTGGATTAGAAAATAAACTTTATTAAAGAGTAGGAGAGCAGAACCCAGGCTCAAAAATACAAGCTTTAATGATATGAATGAGTCTTAGCCATAGTCTTACTTTACTATGAAATGCAAAAGTTAAGGTATGACTTGAATGACATTTAGCATAGAGATTCTGGAATTGCAAAAAAGCTAATTTTGTGCAATGGATTCAACTCGGGCTTAGCCGTGGACCACAGCTAATACTAGTATAAAACATAGAACGAATACCTTGTAACTTTCCAAAGAAAGTGCACGCAAAGTAAGGAAGTCGGCACATTACAATATGTGTATGGTTTGGGCGCGGTAAGCCGTCGACGCTTTCGTGCATACTAAATCATTTGAAACGACTTAAGAAATCCGTCATGCACAAATCATATGTTTCATTTTGATTCGTGAAGATCGGTAGAATGTTTATGTAATACAAGCTATGCCCACAATTTCGCTCGCTGACACTTGGATTTGAACGCATGCTTTTTCTACAGTAGCCAAGTTGAGCGTATCTCCCGATAAAAATTCCGCCAACTATATATTGTTATTGCCGTTTCAAATTACGTTTACTGACCTTATTACCTAATTACTAAGTAATAAATATTGTGTCATATAGCTCATTTATGTCACGATATAAGGTCTAAATGGTAAGCACTTCTTGAGCTTAATTAATTATTAAACTTAATAAATAAAACTCAAAGACGGATATAAAAAGAAGAAATTTGGATTGGTTAGGGCGAGCTCTGGTAGCTTAGTGGTCAAAGCATTGTCCCTGTAAGGCAAAGGTCGCGGGTTCCAACCCCGCCAAAAATGATTAAATATTTTCTATTTAAATTGATTTAATGTAGTGACATAAATGCGTATTTTAGATATCAGTCCGATATTGTACATAATCCGTGTGGTTGCGGAGTAGGAATACAAGTCGGAATCACCAACCTATTTCATCCGAAGGGTGCCGTAAGAGGCCACTAAAGGAAAAATGCGCAGATGATATCATTGCGAAAGAAGGTATACTCGAAATAAAATCCTGTACCAACCTGCCTGGCCCCCGATTCTGCTAATTTTATGATATAACAAAACCACTGTCATACCGCTCACATTACATAAAATATCATTAAATTTTAGACTTTATGGCTGAGTTTTAAAGTCCTAAATTTCAAAAGAAAGAGTTTATAACATTTTTCATTCTCTCTACAAGATTGTCATTCAATTTTAGACTTTAATTACATAATTATTTTTAAAGTCTAAAGTTAAATGGCATTGGTTACAGTGTTTGTGGTACCGCAGCGGTTTTGCTATGAAAGAAATAATAGCAGAATCAGGGCCCTGGCCAGTATGGAAACATTAGGCCAAAGCTTCCCAACATTGGGAGAGACATATGTCCAGTGATGGACTGTTTGAGATATCATCTTTATAGCACTGTGAATAAGAAATCTATTTCCATTTTTTATTTATTTATGTATGTCTGTTTTGTTACAGGTGGCTTGGAAGGCAAATACCGCGTTGCTGCGCCAGAGCTCATGCAAGATACCTTCATGAGCGACTCGGAAGACGAGGGAGGTGAGTTATCTACTCAAATGTGTTTAGATTATATGATCTCATTTGGCGGATAGTTTGTCGCTAACTATGAGGTATAGAAACACGCTATTAATTCATTACAAGGACGTTTTTACTGGTTGATTTCCTTGTCTTAAGTTCCTTTAATCCATCAAAATTTAGTCCTTATCTATAAAAGGGTCTTAAAATGAAGATCTTACCGGTGATTTGTGATAGGAGGTCCTAAGCGTACGTAATCTGGGGCCCCCAAAATGGGGCGTCCCCCATGAAGGCGTCCATAGTGCGCTGTCATCCTTGTCGGTCATGAACGTTACGCTTCGTTTCGCTCCAACCCTCTAGACTAGTAGCAAAATCTTTAGTAGAATAGAATATTGACACGTATTTCGAGGTTTATGACAATCGTAAATATATACGTCGACCCCATTCATCGATAATTATATTCTATTCTATAGCATAGAAGGTCTTTTCTAGATTTTCCGCAACTATAGTCTCGTCTCGAAGTCTGTTTATGACGACCAATTTTTCGACCTTGAGCATTTCAGTTTACGGCTGCCCTCGATATATGATTGTATATTCACTTAAGAGCATGTGGTTTTTATTGATTAGAACAATAATCTGAACTCTTAGACACAAACGGAACCAATCTGGCCCCTTTTTCTGAGTGACAACCCGTTTTGGAACTACGCGCGTTGGTAAAAACCGTTTATTTTGGTCTAGTTTTACGCCAATTTTCTCTTCTAAGTAAAAACCGTTTATTTTGGCCTGGTCCGCAATTCTCCTCTAAGACAAAAACGACGTTATAATACACTACATAAGGTATGTATTGTTTTACTTACATTGTCCACCACCGCCATACGTCCCCGCCTCTCTTCTATATAAACCGCGCCTTAACCATTGTAATCCACCGTCCTCACGTTCCGTCTGCGTTTGAAACTCGATGTCACTCAGAATAATGCCCCTGACCGCCTACGCCTTGTTGAATGAAGTCTGTTACGGAATAATGTGGGATTTAGCAAGTCATTCCCGAATGATGTAAAGTATTACATCACTCAGGAACGGCTTGCTTGGGCAGTAGCTCTCATAACAGATTATGCTGCGGCTATTTATTCGATTCAAATGAGACATACCTAGTTTCATTTGTTCTAGGTCATATTTTTATTGCGTCCGTCCTATGTGGGATTGATTTATCTATGTCTAGGCAAGTACTATTATCTATTCTGTGGTCTAGGTCATATTTTCTTTTGGTTTGTTCTATTTGGGACTGATTATTAAATCGGTAGTAGGTGTTTCTTAAAAAAATTCTAGACACAGAGATCTGTAGGTTCTTGATAAGAGAATGTAGCATTTTTATAATAGGATTCAGGTGTACAGGTGTTCACGAATCAGTTTTCATAAAACTAAAACCTGACTTAATAACGTTAAGCTTAGTATTTAAGGAGTTGGCCTTACGATATTGAGAGATCCCGGGTTCAAATCCTAGCCAATATACCAACAACGTGAACCCAATCGTAACACAAGCAATTCAACTTAGCTGAAGAGGTTAACAGGAATATTACTAATTTCGGTAACTATTAGTTCGATATCATAAGTTGGTTGTGGAGGTTAGATGACTGTCGCTACACGAAAAAAATATCAAAGTTAAGCTGCATTTTTTAATACAAATGAGGTGGCAGACAGGCACACGGCCCACCTGATGGAAAGTGATTACCGTGGCCTATGGACGTGTGCAACACCAGTAGACTCACACTCGTGCTACCGACCTTGTGAACACAGAGAGTTACTGTGCCGTCAGTGTAGAAGACAAAGCTGGAATAGCCTTTGGACTTCCCATCGACAGTACCAAAACTCTCCAGTGAGCTCTGGCTATCCTACTCACCGCCGGAATCACAAAAAGGTTATTATGGCCGCGGTATTCTGTAAGGCGGAGGCACTTCCCCAGTCGGACTGTTCAATTGGATGGAAATACTGTCGTGTCCTACCTCATTTCTTACATTACAGTTAGACTTAGATAGAATTAGACTGGAAAGCCACAAAATAAGTTGGTATGAGGTACAGAGTTTGGTACATGGTTTTTTAAGTCAACAATAGTGCCCGGAATACGGCAATAGGCTCACCCCCTATTACCGACCTCCGCCCCCCATGAGCGCGGGCCTGAGGGTGACGGGTGGAGCCGCTCGTCACCCTAGCAGAAGCAGGCCACGGCGGCGGCGCGCATCGTAGGATGCGCCCCCCCCCCCCCCCTACCGGGGGCGAGTCGGAGACCGCGTGGTCCCCCCTCCCGAGGAGGGCCAGACCGAGAGGAATGGCCCTGGGTCAGCCGGGGTGCGAGGGATATGTCAAAAGACAACCTCACCTCCGGCCTAGCACATCGACCCACAGACGGCGTGCGGTTTAGTCGGTTCGAGTCCGACATAACCTACCCCTTCGGCTCCGGAGGGGTGGGTATCCGTGGGGATTTCCCGCACGTAAAAAAAAAAAAAAAATAACCCCTATTACGTGGGACCGAATACAAATTGGTGAAATGTGGGTGTTAATTCACCTCTGCTTAACCCTCCGGGGATGAAGGCGTGATTTTATATATGTATGTATAAATAATTTGTATTGCAGGAGAAGTGGAGTGTCCTATCCAACAGCAGCAGCAGTACAGATACATGAACAGCGAGGCCGGTACCCTTCACCGGGCGAAGCCGCTCGAGGATACCGTCACCGATGGCCACCTGTGGCCTAGCAACAATGACAAGAAAGTCGCCACTATTGACAGGCAACCACTTGACATCGGGTACGTACTATCAGAATGACAGTGGCCTCCACGTAATCTGGACAGAAATATGATCTTAATATCGAGGTACCTATTAAGAGCTACAGAAACTGTTTCATTATTGTCCGAACTATAGGTAGGTGTGTGACAAATATCAGAACAAACAGTCAACAGGAAGGGGAGAAAACCAAAGCTTTCAAACCTTTTAGAGTGCTTTGTTCATCAATTTCGATCTGATGGTGACTGTACCTATGGAATTATTTATTTTAAAACCAACCGCGATAAATTCGTACATTGTAAACTAAAAGTAATGCCAATATTAGGTTTTAAATTACTCTCATACAAAGTATTAAGCCTCGGAGAGAACGGTCCCGGGGGTCATAACATAGTCAGCCGATTCGAAACAAGAAGAATATCATATCATACTGCCATCTAGTGAAATCATACGGAATTACAACAAAACTACAGATTCTTCATCTCGCAATAAAAGTTATCACGCTACCAGTATAATATATTTGAGCAACGTGGGTCATTTGTTAGGAATGTCAAGGTATTATTTATAATAAAATATATAATAAAACCATGACATCCCTTGTTTTTTTTTTTTAAATTTAAATATTAGTTGGTGCCCGGTGGAGAAGAATAGGGCCACCGCATTTCTTCCTTTGGGTGCTGTAGAAGGTGACTAAGAGACTATTATCTATTCTGTGCTAAGCGTTAGGGCTATTCTCCATCTGACAGTGAACAAACAGCCCATTACTAAGTGTCCGCTTGACGCCAATAGACTCGCCCCCTATTACGTGGGACCAAAAAACATAGTTGGTGAAATGTGCGAGGTAATATATCTCTGCCTACCCCTTTGGAGATTTATTGGAGTGAGTTTGTGTACGTATATATGTATGTGAAACCAACAGCGATACAGTATATAAAGCAATTGTAAATTAAAAAGTAAGGCTTACATTACTATCAAACAAAGTATAAAGCCTCAGAGAGAATGGTCCTGGTTGTAATAACATATAGTTAACCAACAATTCGAAAGAAAATCATGATCGTTATATCAGAATTTACCACATGTACTCAGCGCTATCTATTGAAATCATACGGAATTACTACAAAACTAGAGATTCTACATCTCGTAATGAAAGTTATCGCACCACAAGTTTATTTGTGCAGCGTGGGTAATTTGTAAGGAACGTTAAGGTGTTATTTATAATATAATTATATATTACTAATTATATTATTTGTATGCATGAATATGTATATTTGCATTGGTCTGGGTGTTTCTATGTATCATATGTATGTATTTACAAAAAAAGAAAAAAGTATCTAAGTATGTTTATCCGCATTCTAGATTCCATAACACAAGCTAGTTAAGCTATGCTTACCATGGGTCTAGATACCGTTGTGTGAAATGTTGTGCAATATTTATTATTATTATTATTAATTATTCTCATAACATTCCTCGTGTTTCTTAAATTTAAATATTACTTTTTTTAACAGGTTCCTGGTATCATTCGTGGTGGACGCTCGGGGAGGTGCCATGATAGCAAAGAGGAGAGGCGGTGTGCGTATCATCGTGCCTCCCGCCGCCTGCGCAGCTCCCACCAGAGTTACATGCAGGTACGGGTAGTCTTTTTCATAAGTTTTTATGTTCTACTTCGTCTTTACACGACCTGCGTGTAGAAACTTATTCTCGATGTCAAAATGGAAAAGTAGACTAGGCGCTATTAATAGCTTAGGGTAAACATTTTCAAAAGGGAAGCCGGTGGTAAAAAAACTCTCCTCTAGCTATTATGTCCTGTATCATGCGACCTATTGAGAAGCCGGTAAGAATCGGTTTATTCTTCTCTCGCCCCTGATGATAATCTCTCTCTGTGTGAATTTTTTTACGTATTAGTTGACCCGTTTGCGAAGTTTGAATTTGAGGCTTCACGGATGTTTGTACATAAGTATGTTGATGGTTGTAACTGTTTCATGTCAAAACGGTTGTACGGAGCTAGACGAAAATTGTGTCAGATATAGATTATATTCTAGAAAAGTACCTTCGCTACTTTCATCCTGGTTTTAAGTCCTAGGGATAACGGGAACGGGATTAGCATTCCAAGGTGTTGTTGCCATTGACAACAACTAGAGTATACATTAGTAGCGCAGCCTCTGTGGCGTGGTGGTAGTGAACGCAACTGCTATGTAGGGGTTCGATTCCTGCGCAGTACACATATTTCTATGCATGAATATGTCTATTTGTATTGGTTTGGGTATGTCCATACCTCAGAGAGCACGTTAAGCCGTCTGTGCGGAACATCTATGGCAGTCTTTAGGGGTAGTTGAACCCCTTAAAATTCCGACTAATCTAACTACAGAGGTCAGATGACAGTCGCTTCACGGAAAATATCGAAATGCAGCCGCATCACAGTGAGACTGGAAAGGCTCGGAAAAAGACGATGATATTAGTAGGATTTTAATTCTCAAATTATAATAAGAGACAACTGACCGATACCCCGTATCTATTATCTCAATATTTTCAGAGCGGCAACTCGCCGAGCGCCCGCTGCCGCCCCTCCCCCTCTCATGGAAGGTGAAGCCCTGGCCTCCAGACTGTTGGAGCTGCAGCCACAGGGAGCCAAGTTCTTAGCGTAAGTGATCACGAAACTTGCGTACAGCTCCATCTAGCGGAGTCAAGCGGAACTTATATGGAACTACCGTTCTGAATAACTGCATCTAGCGGATTGAAGCTGAACTTGTACGAATATCTATGGTAGTCGTTACGGGTATCAAAAATCCAACAACTGGTCTAATTGCATCGATATCGCCTTGGGGTTGAGGAAGTCAGATAGCTTCCGCTTCTCGGAAAAATCGAAGTTCAGTCAAATCCGCAGTTAGACTGGTAAAGAAGACCCCAGACTCACAAGTTGAAGAGTTTCAAATGCGACTGCGGTTATCGTTAGGAGAAAGAAGAGGAAGACAGAGATTACAATAAACTTGTTTACACACGGCAGCTAGATAACATGCTAATTATTTTTTACAGTCCTGTGGTGATCGAAGTGCCTATATACACATCGTCGTGCCGCGAGCGCGAGATTGTAATATTGCGCAGCGACACCGGCGAGACCTGGCAGGACCACTACCTACATAACAACGACAATCCACTCATACAGGTAATCATCATCATAACGTTGTTAATGGTTGCATTTAAGGCCTTATCTTGGAGCCTCCCTCCTCCTAACTAGTCTAGTTAGGAGGAAAGGGGGTAAGATGTCAGGCTCCGAGATCTACGACTATTATGGCAGCGACTGCAGTCCGAACTCTCAACTGTTATACTCATACAAGTACTGTTTACTTTTTATATTGATCCAAGTTTTCCAGAATATATGTCCTTATGTCTCTAAACCTAGTTTAGATAGAAATTTTCGAGACGATATTCGGATACCGGCACGTAAGTGACCCGTTGAAACTGAACATCGCAATTCCAACACTTAATTTTTCATAAATTCATTTTTTAAAACGTATCACGCGGAATGTTTGGTGGTAAAAAGCCAAATATTTAAAAGTTTAAAGTAAATCTTAAAAGCCTATCCAATATTCTTTTATATACTGTACTGTATACTATTTGAAAAGAAAATTATATCGTCTCACAGGAAGCATTACAACGCGAACGTCAAGAGTTTGGCAACACTGGCGAGACTATTGGCGAGAGCGGGGAGAGGGTGACCCGCATCATAACCTGCGATTTCCCTCACTACCTCGCCTGCGTGTCCCGGGTGAGGCAGGAGGTGCATATCATAGGGCCGGAGGGAGGAACCATCTCCAGTGCTCATATACCACAGGTATGACATCAATTGTTTACTAGTTTCAGCATTAAGTACTTCCTACATAATTAAAATTTTATAATAATAAAACTAAAAGAATTAACGCGATCGCGTGGTATGGGTAGGTGTAACTTGTTTATTTTATCTTATACTGGAGCGGGTGCCGTCTGACCCCTCTAAGCCAAGAGAAAAGTTCACAGCACCTTTTCATCCGTCAATTACCAAAAATGGTCGGCTTGCAAGTTAAATTCATTTGGACCCAGAAGATCTTCGATCTTCGATCGACAATACTTTTAAGAACCTTTTTAAGATTTTCATGGGTTACATCCGATTACGATGTGGATCCAGTGTGTGCCGTCTTAGTTTTAAAGCCACTCTCACTAACCGTTCACGTATCCCCCAGGTTCAAGCCCAGTTCCCGGCAGCAGCCCTGACCAAGCGCATCCGCGTAGGGCTCCAAGCACACGCTCCTGGCAACCTGGCGCGGCGCATACTGCCGCGTCACGCCGCCGTGTCGCCGGTGCTCACCGTCGAGCCGAGACGACGCAAGTTCCATCGGTCTATCACGCTCACCGCGCCGTTGCCTACCGCTGTACGTATGCTGTACACTGCTAAGACACCGTATGGTGTATATTATCGTGTCAAGCCGCCGTACACTGTACATTATCGTGCCACGCCACTGTACACTTCACAATACTAGGCCACACTGCTGCATACTGCCTGACATTTAACACTTCCGTGCCTCGATGCCATACATTGTACATTGCCGTGCCACGATGCCCTACAATGTACACTGCCACGCCACGCTGCCGTATACTGTACACTGTCACTGTACACTGCAGCGCTATGCCCGTAGTACACTGTATACCTCGCACCACGAATGTGCACTGTACATTACCGCAATTCATATATAGACAGTTTTCATAAAGATAGACAAATAGTATTATAATTTTAAATATTGAATTTTCGAAAGCAAATCTTAGTTATTATCAGAGACTTAAATACCTAATTAAGCTCGCACCTCGCCAATTGCGTTTGTATCACTCTAACATACGTATCAACTTTTTAGAAAAAAACTGTAAATTATCTAAAACTATAAACTTTTCTAGTAACTGTCACATTGTTATTTGTTCAACCGAGTTAAGTAGGTTCTCAATTCAATTGATATTTCTTTTGTATGATTGTTTCGCGATTATTATATTATCCATACTAATTCCACCCCACATTATAGGGTAACGGCACGGAGAAGCCGTCGACGACCAACCTCCGCCTGCTGTGCTCCATCATGGGCGGCCAGGCGCGCGCCGTGTGGGAGGACGTCACCGGCTCCACCCCCCTCACTGTCACCGACGATTGCGCGTCTTTCACTACCACTGTTTCTGCCAGGTAAACGATATTAACTCTACCTAAATTGGACTAACTGAATGCACAGATATTCCTGTTCTTGCAGGGTCGACAGCACGAGTGTGACTCCCCTGGTCACGTCCATTGGTCACGGTAACCACTTTCCATAAGCTGGGCCGTGTGTTTGTCTGCCACCTAAGTGGCATAAAAAAAGGATTATAACCAATAACTTGATATTTGTAAAAAATAAATTAGTTTTAGTAATGAGTTTTATTTAGGCCGATAAGTATCGTTTCTAGGGAATCAAAAATCGTTATCAATTTAAGTCAGAAATTAATACCCATGAACTTTGTCACAAAGTAACACTTATACCCGAAGTTGCAAATTAACGATCATGCCCTTCAAGAATATCATTTTACGAAAACTATACAGGGTGTAATCGTTAAGTGTGTCCAGGCGATTATTCCGTAACTATTACAGATATCAAAAAACTTTAAACTGATATCGAAAGTACGTTACCTAATGAGTAAAATGACATCAATAACTTTTTTTTAAATCTAACGAGAGGTATCTAACATTTTGACATTAAACACTTCCATACATTTATTCCTTATTATTCCTTACCATATAGCAGCGTTTTCCCTGAAAGAAAACGCATATTAAAATACTTACCTAATTCGAAGCTTATAATGAGATAGGCATATCCGTTTCCCGTAGTCTTTACCTCTTTTAGTTCCTTTTGATGACGTATTTCCGTCGCCTCAACAGGCCGTGGCGCCATCTGTGAACTTATAAAACCTAACTGGCGACATTTTATCCTCATTGGCTTTTATTCGCCAGGCAGTTATAAAGTAAGCTTCGAATTAGGTAAGTATTTTAATATGCGTTTTCTTTCAGGGAAAACGCTGCTATTAAAAGTACTTGACCGTAATTCGAAGCTTATAATGAGATGTGTCTGTTTTCGCCTGGTGAGGAACGGAAAGTTTAATAAAAGAACGCCAATGTGATATAAATTATATTTAGTTTCAAACACATTGACCATATACGGTCTAGGCAATTAACTGGAAATGTTATACATATAATCAGAATATAATTAATAATCAAGAAAAAATATACCTCCTAAACATTAATTGATTGGGTTAAACAGTCGAGTTATAGTAGTCGAGTTATTAGTAGCTGGCATTATTTCGCGCCTATAATACCTTTGAAAGGTATTGGCGGACCGCCAATTTCCTCGTGCAAGAATATCATCCAGAGGGTAGTTTAACCAATTTTTTGAAGCCACTGCTGACCGGATGCTGCCAGGGCTAAATTGAATATTTGCTTTTTTAAAAAGGTGTTTTATCCAACCCGCTATGACCGTTCGTGAAGCGGGTTTGGGATGTCCCCTAACAGTCATAAACAAACTGTAGGACTTAGCAGCCTCGCGCCGAGCATTCAACATTGATACCATGGTTTCAATCCAAAAAACAGGATTCAGTTGAGAATTATCATTATTAATTATTAGCTTCCAACCAGACTGTCTATAGTCGGAATTATCCGTTTTAGAGCCAAACACGGGCCACAAAATTATGGAGTCATGAGATTTGATACAATGTTCAGGATCAACCTTGAGTAAAGTTAAATCATGGACACGTCGACCAGAACATAACAGCAACAAAATGGCAGTATGAGACGATATTTGGAAAATATTAGTCATATCTATTGAATATGTGGATATATAATGCACTAGGTCATCGATATCCCAAATTGGAGGTATAATGCTTTTTATGGTTCTCAAGGAAATTGCTTTTAAAATATGTTTAACTAAGACATGAGAACTTAGATGGCTTGCCGTCTCTGCATTACAGAGTGTCGATACCACAGATTTATGTAGAAGAACAGTATTGTATGATAATCCATGAATCAGGTGTAAATCAGCCAAGAATTGCGCAAGTTGAGATCCTGAAGGTTTTCTAAAATCTATATTTTTCGATTTTGTCCATAAAAGCCAACGCTCCCATGCTACCTTATAAGTTTTTAAGGTGGATGGTCTCCAAGAACTTTTTAACAACATTTTCTGACCGTCATTCCAGCTATTTATCTCCTCGGTCCACCCCCACATTTCCAGACTTCTAGTGTCAGGTCCTCTATGTTGGGGGGTGGAAGACCTGTCGAGGTATCTATCAGGTTGACCCTCAGGTTCTGCAGAACGAATGGAGCTTCGAGAGCTCTCGCTTTGAGGTCTGCTCGCCAGAATACCTTGTTCCACCGTGGCACTACTAACAGGAACACGCCTGTCGATTGATTGAGATGTGCTAGAACTTTGGGTATTAGGCACGGAGGAGGAAACAACCACGCCAGAGGGTAATGCCATGTTATGCTGAACGCGTCGTGAAAAAGTGCTTTCGAGTCTTTCAGGTCTAGAGATACGTAATTGTGAACCACGTGGGCTCTCTCCGACGCAAAAAGATCTATCACAGGTGTGCCCCATTTCAGAAATATTACATCCAGGCAATTTGATCTTAGGTGCCATTCGATACCTTGGCAGTCGATACCTTGATAGGTGATCTGCATGGTTGTTGTACCGTCCCGGGATGTAATGGATGGAAAAGCTGATTCGATGTTGGTCGAACAGTTCTATAAGTTGCCGAGTTATGTCCATCAATGCGGCTGATTTGGTCC
The DNA here is from genome assembly GCA_949126895.1 of Eilema caniola. Lineage (NCBI taxonomy): Eukaryota > Metazoa > Arthropoda > Insecta > Lepidoptera > Erebidae > Eilema > Eilema caniola. The sequence continues at coordinate 8,246,051 of OX421488.1, read as the reverse complement.
CCCCCTCTTTGCGAAGGTGGGCTACAACAGTTTTGTTGTCGCACTGTATTAGCACAGAGCTGTGACTCAGTAGGTGGATATGACTCTGAATAACGTGGAAGATGGCCAGCATTTCCTTCTGATTGCAGTGCAATTTCAGTTCTTTTAGTGACCAAGAACCTCTCAGTGGAATGTTGTCCAATTGAGCACCCCAAGCAAGGTCCGACGCGTCTGTGGTGAGAAAGTGTGTTGGTGGAGGCGGATGTAGAATCGTTGGAAGTTGGCAATTGTAAATCCACCATTTTAATTCCGTTCGAACCGATTCGGGCAGCATGGCTTTTGCTGGTTTGTCCAGTAATGTGTTCATGAATTTCAACACGTGGCGATGATGTAATCGGCCTCGTGGGACCACAAAACTGGCGAAATTCAGTAGACCTACCAGGCTCTGAATTTCTTTTAGCGTAACATGTTTTTGCCTTAAAATTTGTTGAACCTTTGATGTTAAGGTGAGGACCTTTTCTTTCGGTAATGATTTTAGATTGTCCCATGTCCTCCATTGTATACCTAAATACGTAAGGGTCTTTTGTGGAATTATTACAGATTTTTCCAGATTCACCAACCATCCCAGAGTGCAGAGAGTATCTAAGGTTATTTGTACGTGCTTGTGAAGAGTCGTAGGATCTTGGTGTACGATCAAGAAATCGTCTAGATACACTAGAATACGTATATTTCTCTGACGTAATATTTGAGCCACCCAATTTGTGAGGATTGAAAATGTTTTCGGGGCCGTGCTCAATCCGAACGGAAGACAAGTCATTTCCAATAGTTCCTTGTTGAATAGCACCCTGAGAAAGCATCTGTGTGTTTTTGAGACCTTCAGATGAAAGTAAGCTTGACTGAGGTCTACTTTGCACATCCAATCCCGTGGTTGAAGGAACTCTGGCACCCGAAACATGTTCAAGAGATGGAATTGCTCGGTCTTCACAAACTCGTTCAATGCCTTTAGGTTGAAGATAGGACGGTATGATCCGTCGTTTTTCGGCACCAGAAAGAGTGGGGAGATGAAACTTGGAGACCGATGTACTGATTTTAGAATGCCTTGAGCTTTCATTTTTTGGATCAATGCGGTCATTTCTTGTGAAACCGGTGTTTGGAATGGGCATTTTATGCTTGGAATAGACAGAGGAGGTCTCTGGATAAATGGAATGTGATAGCCCTTTATCAATTTTAAAACAATTTCTGGAGCTCCCATTTCTTGCCAGCGTTTGTAGTACTGTACTAGCTGACCGGCTTGGAATGTCTCCGAGTCATTGCTCATGACGTTTCGACTTACCTTTGGGAGCATGGACAAAGGAGGATCGCCCTCTTCCACCCCTTTGGGGACCGCGAGGCTTCGAGCCTCGGTGCTGAAACGACCCCCTTGCGCTGTTATCAAAATAATTATTTTGATAATTGTCGTAAGGCAGATATTTAGGATGGTAAGTACCCTTCGAGGGTGGTAAAATCTGTGCAGGTACATAGCAAGGAATTTGGGCTCCATTCGATGGACCCGTAATTTTTTTGTGGCCTGTACCTTTCGAAGGCTGGCCGTGCACTTTACTTGATTTTTCGTCTTTTAATGGCCAAAAGGTTTTGCGTACCCCACCTGCTTTTTCTAGTGCGGCTGAAAAAGCGTCGGCCTCAAAAATGTGGGTAGCCGACGGCGGTATTTTATTAAGTGAAATTTTCACCGCAGCATCCTTCACATTCTTGAGGATAAGGTCTCTCTTGACCTGGATAACCTCAGACCTATGACCACAGACCATTTGCAAAAGATCCCCAGATATTTTATGGAAATCACCTTTTAAAAATAGCTCTCCTATTTTTTCATTGAAATTCTCAAAACTAGTTTCAGATTTTGACCACGATAGTAGCTTTCGGATATTGTCTTCAAGGGACTCTTTTTGCTTTAAAATGCAAAAGGTCATTGCAGCAAAGGCCTTATCAGCCTTTGCTAAGTGGGACAAGGTGTCATATTGCCGAATTTCAGTGTTTGTCTCGAGGTCCGTGAACCCCGGGCTGTGATTGTACAGTTTCTGAGCATCCGCATACCTAACCTCGGTCCAGTTACGGTTGCCCAAATGCTGCACATTTTCAAGCATCTTAATGAAATGCTCAGGGGCCTTGGGAACAGAAGGTTCTTTTAGTTTGGTCTCTAAATCAAACATGAAATGAGGCTCTGTATCAGTGACGGATATGTTATCATAGAGCTCACCACTGACTCTCGAGCAAATCGACACCTGGTCAGCATTCATATCGGTATAATGAGGTTGACAAATAGCGCTGCGTAACTCACTAACCTCCCTCCTTAGTTGTTTCACTGCATGTCGGCTCCTCTTGCTCTTCCGATGACGGCGTGATCGCCTGCGAGAGCCAGAGCTGCATGAGCTCGAGCTCGAGCTGCTCGATGAGCTGCTGCTCGTACTGCGAATGCGTTTTCTAGATACTCCACTCGGTCCAGCAACTGGCTCTTCCTCAAGAGGAGGGGGGTTAACTTCACTCATTCTGAAAAGGACAGGTATTAATAGGTGTTCTAGGTATAGCAAGTGTTACAATTATAGTACACCATGAAAGTAGTCGTATTGGAATAACATTTTAATATATTAAGTATTAAATGTTCAATTATACTATTAAGAAATTATCAAAGTCGAAATTACAATTTAGCTTGTGGGTACTTATAAGTGCATTGCATAGCAGTATAAAATAATGAATCAGTCTTTTGTTTGATACCGATACATGAGGGTACTTATTCCTGACAATATTTTTTAATTAGAACATAAAATGAGACATTCATTTTAGAACTAAATCGAACGGGAAACCCGTTTAATATTATACTTATAAACATGTCAGGCCACACAACGTGTAGTTTAATAGGTATAGCAATTGATATACTCACTTTTTTAAAAACTTCAGTAGTTGATTCACTTGTTACACAAATAAATGCAATTTTCACTTTGAATTTTTAAATTTAAATCGATATAAGTACACAGGTTGTAGTATTTTATTGTAGCGTACTCGGGTTTTAAATGAAACCAACGGAGTCACTAACAAAATTTATTTTTCTAACAAGGACGAGCGAAGGTCGTGGGTGGTAAGGTCCCGTCAAATTTGCTTTGGCAGCGGTACTTCCCGGGCGCGATGCGACGATAACAGCTCCGCTGGTCGGCTGCGTGGAAGGTCGTCGCTGGAGCTGGTGAGGTGGAGCCGGGGACTGGACCGTGTAGCGGTAGGACTGTGGGTAGTGCCAAGTCTAAACCCAAATCTTGGACCCTAGAACAATGGTACCGGTCAAGCGATATCCTAAATATAGCTCCGATAAGCGACACTGATGATACCAGATGGTAATGCTGGTGTCTTGCGTAAAGCGCTTGGGAAGTTTGACATGTAGCAGGTGCAGTGCAGTGTAGCAATCAGAGCGGGTTATGGATAGCGGTGTTCACTATTCCAGGCAAAACAAAATGGAGGCAATGACTTTTAAAAAATAGCATCGATTCATAATTATGTAGGTAGGTACTATGGGATGCAAAATCATCATAGCATAATAAAACACAATATCTACAATAATACTTAAGCGCTGCAAAATATAGAATGTGATTACATTTACAATAGGTACTACAATAATCAGCGTTTCCTAACGATGTCAAAAATATGTTCAACACTTACCCAATCCGGGGTTAAAATTCCAATTTGAATTTTACAGTTACTTAATTTTATTACCAGCGACCAGGCAGGCAGATTAGTTTTGCAGTAAACACTGTATTCTAGATATATTATATTATTTGCTAGAACAATCCACAAGGACGTGTGGACGTGGTATTAGCAGTAGGTACTATGAAGGGCTGAGACAACCAGTACGTGCAGCCGCTAAGTGACTTTTCGCAGACTGAGAGGCTGCGCTGCGCCGGACCGCGGTCATTCCATGTCGCCCGGGCTCGTGACGTAGGATCATACGATCTAGGAGGCGGGGCGACGCGAACAATAGAACTAGTTGGCCCGGTACAGTCAGGAATATAAGTCAATGGAATAATTGCATTGGGTTCTAGATTTTATTATTTTTTGTTTAAATGTTTTTTTTTTATTATTATTTTATTTTAATAAGTATAAATTGTAGATATTGTTTAAGTTATTTAAATTATTTAAGTGTAGGTTTTGTTAGATAAGTTTGATAAAGGTTTTTTTTTATATAAATATTTATTTTACACGAAGAAACGTGTATTTACGTTACATTACCCCCTCGGGCACGGAAAGGATTTTATCCTAAAATAAAATCCGCAACAAATGCGCTTACGTATTTGTTTACTCATTCATACTTCATCTATCATTTTAAAATGGTCATACGTCACGCAATTAAACAACAGCTGTATATATTTTATAATCATACAGCCGCCACCTAGTACATTATAAGCAAGGGTATTGTTTCAACGAACGAATAACCTAACAAATACAGTAATGGTAGAATATTGATAGGGTAAGTAAGTAAAAGTTTGCAAAGTAGTGTTTTTTTTTTATGTTAATTATTGAATAATTTTAAATCTTTAATATGCCAAGTTCCAACATTCTTTCCTTGCATATTTTCCAAGACATAAACAAGAGGTGACTTTTTACCTATAATTTTACATTTTATATATTTTGGAGCCAGTTTTTTACTAAAGTATTTATCTTTATCGCTAATGACATAAGTGCGCTTCATTACAAAATCTCCCACCTGAAATTCCGCCGATTTACGACGCAAATTATATTGTGAGGTATTTTTGACATGGGCGTGCCATAGTTGTTTTTGAACTTCGTCAAAGATACTTGATAGACAGCCTAAGTTTTCGGCATAAATATCCCTGGGCAGAAAGAAAATCTCAGATCCTAGGTCATTATCAACGTAATGAGTGCCGCATGGGACAAGTTCACGACCATATACTAGGAAAGCAGGAGTGTAACCAGTAGCTTCATTTACAGAACTATTTATCGCGAATTGAACTTTGGGAATAAAAGTGTCCCATGTTCTGTGGTCATTTTCCACGAATGTTGAAATGCAAGTCATTATGGTCCTATTATACCTCTCCACGGTGTTGATCTGTGGCGTATACTTTGGCGTGTAAAAAACATTCGGTACGTTATATTTTTTAAAGAAATTATCTGTTGTACTGCTAATAAACTGAGTGCCATTGTCCATTAACACGGTTTGTGGCACGCCGTGAACTAAAAATACCTGATTTTCCAATAATTTTACGACAGCATCCGCTGTAGGCCTTCTAATAGGGAAAATAAGGCAAAATTTCGAAAAACAACAGGTTATTACCAATATATAACTATTTTGTGCACGGCTGACCGGAAGAGGACCTACGAGATCGACCGAAATCATTTGGAATGGGCGAGAGCATTGCTTGGGACGACCCATTTCTCCCAAAGTTTTATGATTTTGCTGCTTGTATTCGAGACATTTAATACAAGAACCTACGTATTTGACTATGTCATTATGCATTCCTGGCCAAAAATAACGGAGTGCCAAACGACGGTAAGTCTTATAGACGCCTAAGTGACCAGCTGTAGGTTCACTATGGTTCTCGGCAATAACTTGATCGCGGAGTTCCACAGGCACAACCTCCTTCCATGAGAACTCCGAAGTTAGCTCATGCTTGTTCTTTGTCAGGCGGTACAATGAGTTATTCTTAATATAAAAATTAGGGTAATTCTTGGCTGAATTTAATACTCCGTTAAAAACATCTTTATACCACGTGTCAGCAGTATTCTTATAACAGTTGGCCGTGTAAATAGCGCTGACAGGAACGGCTCTTGAAAGAGCATCAGGGATTACGTTATCTACGCCGCGCCGGTGTTTAATCTCGCAATCGAAAGCGGACAAACGAACGCCCCATCGTGCTAGTCTACCGGTAGGGTTACTTAGAGAAAGGAACCATTTTAAGGCACTGTGATCGGTATAGACAGTGAAACGTCTCCCGTTCTCCAAATAACACCTCCAGTGCTCGATAGCGGTGATGACAGCCAATGTCTCGCGTTCTGTGATGCTGTAGTTCTTCTCAGCGGCAGACAAAGACCTGCTCATGTAAGCGATAGGATGCTCTTTGCCATTAACTGTCTGTGTCAACATGCCACCAACACCATAGTTTGAGGCGTCTGTATGTACCTCAAAAGGCATGGTATAATTTGGACATGAGAGAACAGGTGCTGAAATTAAGGCCTCTTTAAGATTCTGAAAGGCAGAATCGGCTTCTGGCGTCCATCTAAAGGGTGGAGCACCTTTCTTATTGGAAGTCAACTTATTTAGAGGACCAGCTACGGTACTAAAGTTGGGGACAAAGCGACGATACCAGGTTGCAGTACCAAGGAAGCGTTTGAGGTCCTTTCGACAAGAAGGCGTCGGATAATTGAGGATCGCCTCGACTTTTTCTGGATCGGTACGTAGTCCATTGCTATCCACAACGTAGCCGAGATATTTAAGTTGGCTTCTAAAAAAATTACATTTCTCAAGATTAACAGTCAAGTTTGCGTGTTTAAGTTTATCTAGTACACGTAACAAGAGAGAAACATGACTGTTAAAGTCTTGGGACACGACGATGACGTCATCCAAATAACAGAACACCTGCAGGTCAAAATCTCTAAATAAAAGATCAACGAGTCGTTGTTGTGTTGCTGGTGCGTTAGTGAGACCAAAGGCGGTTCGTTTGAAACGAAGAGTGCCTCTGCCAGGAACGTAAAAAGCGGTTTTATCCCTGTCCTTCTCTTCTATAGGGATTTGCCAGAAAGCCTTTGACAAATCGATACTGGACAGGTAACGAGCATCGCGAAGATTGTCAAGTATTTCTGAGACATACGGCAAGCTATAGGCGTCACGCTTAGTGATGGAATTTAATTTGCGGCTATCAAGACAAAAACGCGGCTGTCCATTCTTTTTTGTAACGAGAAGAACTGGCGAAGACCAAGCACTTTCACAGGGCTCGACGACGTCCAAAGACAACATTTCGTCAACTTGTTCAACCAGAATTCGTTGTTTTTCCGGCGACATCCGGTAATAACGTTGACGAATAGGTTGTGCGTCGCCAGTGTCGATGCTGTGCGTTATAAGTTTGGTTTCTCCCAATCCTTTTCGCTCATACGAAATATCTTTGAACTGCTCGATGACATTATCTACTAACCGACGTTCTACCTCATTTAAATTGTCATATCCATGTAAGTGCCCACCTGACTCTTCGTTGATTAATGTTTTTGGGGCATCTGTGATTTCAATACTACTTAAATACTTAGGACAAATGCCAAAGTCACGCCAGAAATCTACACCTAGAATGAGATTGGAAGTAACAGATGGGATTACAAAACCTTTTATTACGTGGAATCGATTATCAAACTTGATAGGCAAGAGGATAAAACCGATGCTTTGCAGAAATTGACCACCTGCGGCTTGGACCGTCATGCTGTTGTCAGAGTGCATCAAATGACCACGTTCTATTAAATCTGAATGAGCATTATTACCAATAATTGTTATTGCAGATCCTGAGTCCAAAAGACCAGCGATGTGAGAGCCATTTATATCCACAGAAACATAAGGCCTAGTGTCATTTTCTGGTACTTTATGCAGAATTGTGTCAATCCTAAACGTTCTAAAGAATTTGCGAACAGTTTTAAGCCAAGAATTCCAATCATCTTTATCAAATTTACCGCTACTTGGATTGGCACAATTCTGATCACTTAGTTTTTTGAATTAGAAGACCTATTCTTAGAACAATCAGGGCACTGTGGTGTTTTAACGTCTTTACGACCACACACAAAACAAAATATTGCATCTTTGTTTGCTGTACACTGACGTAAATTGTGAGTATCTACACGGCAACGAGGACAAAAACGCTTCCTCTCAACTTTAGTATTAGTATTGATAGCATCTAAATTTTCAGATCTTTCACCGTTATTATTATTGTTATTGTTGTTGTAGTTCTTGTAATGTGTATTATTTGACTTGTTTCTACTGTGATTATTATAATTTTGTTTATGGAAAAAATTGTTTTGTGTTTTGATAGTTGTATTACCGGCGTATGCAAATTCAGGAGCTAAGGTGTCAGCAGAGGGCTTGGCTGGCTCACGAAAGTGAGAGAGGCGAGCTTGGAAATTCTCATAATTACGGCAAATAGACTTTAAGGTTTCTATGTCTTTAACCTCAGGAACGGCTGCTAAAGTGCTAGTATAAACTGGCCTGATGTTATGTAGAATTATTTCCAATCTCTCCTCCTCAGACAATGGTTTTGAGAGCCGAGAGAACATGCCTGTCATTATAGAAAGATAAATGGTAATGTTCTCTGATTCGCCTTGCGTACGTGACCGAATTTCAGAAATAAGTCTGTAGTCATAATCCGCCTGATCAAAATCCTTTCTCAACAAAACAACTAAATCATTCCACGTTTTAATATCATCTTTGATACTTCTGTACCAATGAAGTGCACCTCCGGTAAAAATTTCGGTACAATAAGCTAAAAGTTTCGAGTCCTCCATACTCCTCGCTTTGCAAAATTCAGAGACACGTTGAATAAATGTGCGCACGCAAGATTTGCCATCGAATTTAATTTTCGTGATTTCATTTGATATTCCGCGCTCACATGTAACTTTAATATTTAAAGGACTAGAAGTTTCTGGTTCAGGAGTTTGTAAATCAAGAAAATCCACGACATTATCTTTAATAGAGTTATATTTAAGATAGTACTCTTTAAATTTTGTGGCAAATGAATTACGGATCGATTTATTTTTATCATCTTCAGTTTGTATACGCTTAAGACGATGATAAAGGTGATGTAATAAGTTTTGAGTGCGCAACAATGTGTTTTTATCTGGCAAGTCTTCACAATCTAGGACTGAGGAAATTTTAGTCATAACCGTATTGATACCAATTAGATCATTTTCGGCAGTAAAACTACTATTCAGAACATCGTCCGAAGGGTAAAGTACAGCTAATTTAGATATTTGCTTACGTAATTCCTGGACTGTACCAGCCGGAGTTTCGCCTCTAATGCCTACTTCATACTCTAGCTCTGCCTTGTTCAGTGATAAAAATTTAATATTATACGCCATTATAAGGAATAATGTAAAATAAACGGCTTAGGTAAATGTAGAAGTAATAAATTCTAAATAAAACTAAACTACTGATGGACTAAGAACCCAGCTCTGTTACAATGAGCGTTACAAGTTACTACGTCCAAGTTGTATACTAAAAATTACTACGATACCACTACGATACTTACCGTAGGGAAAAAATACAGGACCAAGCAGAAGAAGAAGAAAAGAAAAGAAATCTACATAGAAAAAAGAAATGTGGGTAATTTGCACATATTACAATTTTAAATTAATTTATGTTGCTGACTGTACTTTACATAGCAAGTATGGTATAACAAAATACTATTTATGTTTTTAATGCAGAAAAGGTACGTGCAAATTTTCCAGATCACCAAAAGAGAACATGGAACGTATCACAAAATTAAAAAAAACACAAACACATACACACTAACTACTTACTACCAAAGCAAAAATGACCTTGTTTAAACCACGTTGGCGCCACTGTAGCGTACTCGGGTTTTAAATGAAACCAACGGAGTCACTAACAAAATTTATTTTTCTAACAAGGACGAGCGAAGGTCGTGGGTGGTAAGGTCCCGTCAAATTTGCTTTGGCAGCGGTACTTCCCGGGCGCGATGCGACGATAACAGCTCCGCTGGTCGGCTGCGTGGAAGGTCGTCGCTGGAGCTGGTGAGGTGGAGCCGGGGACTGGACCGTGTAGCGGTAGGACTGTGGGTAGTGCCAAGTCTAAACCCAAATCTTGGACCCTAGAACAATGGTACCGGTCAAGCGATATCCTAAATATAGCTCCGATAAGCGACACTGATGATACCAGATGGTAATGCTGGTGTCTTGCGTAAAGCGCTTGGGAAGTTTGACATGTAGCAGGTGCAGTGCAGTGTAGCAATCAGAGCGGGTTATGGATAGCGGTGTTCACTATTCCAGGCAAAACAAAATGGAGGCAATGACTTTTAAAAAATAGCATCGATTCATAATTATGTAGGTAGGTACTATGGGATGCAAAATCATCATAGCATAATAAAACACAATATCTACAATAATACTTAAGCGCTGCAAAATATAGAATGTGATTACATTTACAATAGGTACTACAATAATCAGCGTTTCCTAACGATGTCAAAAATATGTTCAACACTTACCCAATCCGGGGTTAAAATTCCAATTTGAATTTTACAGTTACTTAATTTTATTACCAGCGACCAGGCAGGCAGATTAGTTTTGCAGTAAACACTGTATTCTAGATATATTATATTATTTGCTAGAACAATCCACAAGGACGTGTGGACGTGGTATTAGCAGTAGGTACTATGAAGGGCTGAGACAACCAGTACGTGCAGCCGCTAAGTGACTTTTCGCAGACTGAGAGGCTGCGCTGCGCCGGACCGCGGTCATTCCATGTCGCCCGGGCTCGTGACGTAGGATCATACGATCTAGGAGGCGGGGCGACGCGAACAATAGAACTAGTTGGCCCGGTACAGTCAGGAATATAAGTCAATGGAATAATTGCATTGGGTTCTAGATTTTATTATTTTTTGTTTAAATGTTTTTTTTTTATTATTATTTTATTTTAATAAGTATAAATTGTAGATATTGTTTAAGTTATTTAAATTATTTAAGTGTAGGTTTTGTTAGATAAGTTTGATAAAGGTTTTTTTTTATATAAATATTTATTTTACACGAAGAAACGTGTATTTACGTTACATTATGTAATTTATCAGTTTATTCGCTTAGGTTAGAACCTTATGCTACGGGAATCAAAACGCCAATGAGGATAAAATGTCGCCAGTTAGGTTTTATAAGTTCACAGATGGCGCCACGGCCTGTTGAGGCGACGGAAATACGTCATCAAAAGGAACTAAAAGAGGTAAAGACTACGGGAAACGGATATGCCTATCTCATTATAAGCTTCGAATTACGGTCAAGTACTTTTAATAAATGAGTTCTTATAAGCATTTATATATATACGTTTGACAAATTGACACGTGAATGCACAAATGATGTCATTCTTATTTCAGTGATATGATAATTACTAGAATCAATACACGCTGTGCCAAAACAAGCTATACATAACATTTACTTTTCATTTGATCACAATATTCGACTTGGACGGACATATTAACAAACAAATAGTCTTTAACAGCCCATAATTATTATTTTTTCAGATTCTGGATGATGAACTGCCAAAACGTGAGCGATGCCACAAAACTGGCGACAGAGCTATACAGGTAATATATCTGCTATCTCTCTCGTTATTCTGCTACAGTCCGTCAAATCTAAGAAGTACCGTTTGACAGTTCTGACAATTGAATTATAGGGATGGGATGAAAAAATCGATTACTATAATATCCGAACTTTAAGAGATCGATTACTATAATATCCGAATTTTAAGAAATCAATTGTTATAATTAAATAAAAGAAATGTTTAGGATATTTTTTTATTCACTCCTAGTACTAGTATCGTCGTCTTCGTCATCATCGTCATTTAAATTAATGACCAGTTGATTGTCCATTACATTATCAAAGTGTACGTCTCTTTCGAAGTCGTCCATTATTATTTTCTTTGTTTTTTGTACTACTTTACTCCAATCTTCCTGTGTAACTTGGGCACATGCTTCCTTTAATAAACCTTCCATTTTCTTGACACTGAAGGGTGGTTTTGTGTTGTGTCTTGCTGCATAACCTGTAAAACAATAATGTAACTATTTGATAGCAGACGAAAACCATTGTTTAAATTATAAATGTTAGAAGTACTCGTGTTATTATTATAATATTATAAAATATTACCTTTAACTTGGGCCCAAATCAGTTCAATGGCATTATATTGGCAATGGTACGGAGGAAGTCGTATGACTTTGTGCCCGTGCTCTTCGGCCAATTGGTCAATTACATATGTCGGTTTTGGTGGTTTATGCAATTTCACTAACTGTAATAATTCAGCTTTTAATAGTGACATGTCGGCATCCACTCCTTTTCTTTGCAGCCATGCCACCAAATCTGCTTTCTTATTGGCTGACGTAGGTGCTTTATCAATTTGCACAGAGTGGTATGGGGCATTATCCATTATAATTGTGCTGTTAGGAGGGATATTCTGTAATAAATTTAAGAACCACTCTCGGAACCTTACTGCGTCCATTTCTTCATGATACTCTTTAGTGCTTTTGGATTGGCAAGCTAATAAAGAGTTTTCCACGAAGCCTGTAGACGCTGACCCAGCATGGCATATTATGAGGCGTCCACCTTTTCCTATCGGCACCTTCGAGCACGAAGCTTCAGAATCATCAGTCCATGTTTTCGGCACAGAATGGTTGGAATTTAGCCAAGTTTCGTCCAAAAATATTACATTATCCCAGTTTATAATTTGTTTAACTTCGCGCAGGAATGTTAGTCGCTGCATAATTATGTCATGTCGCTCCATAACAATTTTTCGTTTGTCAACTTTTTTGTATCTGAAGCCAATTCCTGTTATTACCGTTCTCAACGACTCTATGCTTCCCTTATACAGCCCGGCATCTTTTAAAGTTGCACATAACTTTGCCAATGTTGGAAATTCGCCTCTTGTAAAATACCCGTATATATGGTTTCTAATAGCATGACTATCGAATTCATCGATGCCTGTCACAGGTTTATTTCTTTTTCGATTTTTCGGTGTGTGAAGTACGTTACTGTCACTCCCCGAAGGCCCATATTTTTCACTTAATATTTTGCCAACGGTGCGGCTACCAATACCGAGAGCTTCACCGACGCGATCCCGAACTTGTGTAACTGGCAGTAGAAGTCCACCATTTTGAGATTCACGCTCAAAATACTCGTGTAATTTCACCACCAATTCACGAGCCTGGCTGTTCAAAGTACGTCCTCTTTTCGACATTATTAATAAACACTTGCTTAGTTCGGAGTCCAGTATAAATATTGCCAAGGTAAACGGATAAAGAATGATCAGTCCAGAAAAGTAATAGCCAAGTCACAAATTGTAAAACACAAACGAGAAAGCAAGTACGCGCACAGTCAGCTTCCAAGATGGCGAGAGACTGCTGACGCCTAGTGTTGGGTAGTACGCGTCCGATGTACTATTAGGTAACGTAACTTCGCACTGTACTAAAAGCAACGTTACTCAACCACAGTTCTTAATCGGACATTTAGTACTATTCGGACAGTCGGACGTCTATTGGTTAGTTTGTTATATGGTAGTGCGATAGCGATACGAGCGGCGCGCGGCGAGTACGAGCGAGTAAATACGATAGAATGCGACAGCGATAGCCCCTTTAGTGAAGTGCTACATGTGAAGAATAACCACAGACTATAGAAAATCGTTTTTGTAATAAGATAATATTCTACAAAAAATATCTATTTAATTACGTTAATTTCTTTTTTTATTAATTTTAGAGATGTGAGTATTAGGTATATCTTCACGCAATTATTCTATTGAAACACTAAGGATGAGTGTTTGATAAATTAATATTGTGAATTTACGATATTTGAATTGACCAAAACTAAGGTTATTATTTTATTTTCTTCTTCTTCTTCTTATTTTATTCAAATGGCACATTGCATCAGCTATTTGTATTATTTTATTTTATATAAATTCATAACGCATTTCTAGAGTGACAGTCCTAAGCCTGTGTAAAGTATGAAGGAAAATCAAATTGGTATGCTTATGATTAGGTGTACTAAAGTACTAACAGTACTAATAAGGTGTACTAGTACACTGTACGAAAAGTACTAGTACGGTGCGTACCGACAGATGTCCGATTAGGCACAAGACTACTGACGCCGAACCGACCGAGCGGACCGCGTGCGCTTGTAGTTGGCAGTGTTGCCAGAAAAAAAAAATTGTAGAGACTTGGACACCTGCGATTTTGCCTATTGACCTAAAAATAATTAAATTAATTTATTTTAGGGTATCTGTGTATTCAGTGCATTATGCGGTCGCGCAGTAACGTCGTTAATTTATAACATCAGGCAACAACATTTTTGTGAATGGGTTCTACATACCTTATTTTTATTAGTTTTAGACGTAGAAATAAGACTTAGAAGAAAAAATTGTAATTGTAAAATCAATGGATGTGCTTGTTAAAAATTTGTTTATTTCTCTGTAATATGCAAACCCATACTATCATACACAAAAATAAATGTAAAAAACACTATCCCTGACTCCATTTACTATTTCGACAGCGTTAGCGCGAGAAACCCCGACTTATTTGGGCGCGAAAATCAAAAATCGACAAATCGCTTTCGACAACTTTTTAAAGAAGCAAATATATTTGATTTATAAATACGTATTTTTGGTGAATGGGTTTTATCTCATATTTTACGATTACATAACTATTTAGTTATGTAATCGTAATATGTGAGATAAATCCCATTCACATGAAAAAATATTTGTTTGGTTGTCAAGTGTAATTTGTAAATAATACATTCGATTTTTCGTATATGTAAACGATTTTTTTGCATACAAGTGTATCCGAAGAGTCGCAACACTACGTGCAGTGACCTAACTACGTAACTTTGTAATGCGGTCAAGAATATAACTATTAGAAATTATTTACTGTGTAAATATGTGTTATTTTGCTTTGTTTGAAAGTTTTCAATTACATTTAGATATTAAGAATTGTACATTTTTAGATACAATAATGAAATCTTTCTAAATTCATGGTTTTATGAAAAAGGTTATCGAAACTGAATAATGTACGTATGAACAAAGTTGTTTCGGTTTGAAAAATATGAAACGTCAAACGGTACCTCTTAGATTTGATGGACTGTAGACTATATGAAATTGCTAAATTTAATTAATGTTGTTATAAAATGTGCTTGTTTATTTACTACTTTTTATTACTATTAAACCATATAATAGTTACACATCCATCAGGTCTAATGTTCTAAATTGTATATTTAACGATAACTATTGAAATAATATTTTTTAGTCTTGTCTTTATTTTGGTGTTTATCTAAAGATACCTGACAGAACAAACCATCTAGTTAATCCCATCGCACCTTTTAACACTGTATGTCTTTGAAGTATCTAAAATTTAAAAATATTATACTCCAAAATTCATAGGATAAATATTTTTTCCAAAACCACATTAAACAGCGTATCTTCGTACCTAGCATATCGGGATAAGTGTCTAACAGGGTCAAAATCAAAATCAATTTATAGTTTGTCACAGGTTATAGTAGATGTTGTAAATTATATAAATAAGTGGGGTATCACTGTAGCATGTCTGATAAGACGTACAATAAGATTTATTGATCATGGGTGCATTTGTGCATTACAGAGAGATGTTACTGGTTCCATTCGAGGTGCGCATCGTAGTGTTGGGCAAGCGCCTCGACGCGCTAGAGGGCAGGCTACTTGTCATGTACATCACTGACAGATACGCGTACGAAACTCTCTTACAACAGGTAACTATACATTTTTAACATTTTATACAATCAAATTTTACAATCACTGTGTGCTGTAGAATTCGGCTTATGAATCGATATCCGGAGCTTTTCCTAACTCCAGTTTTGGTCGGCTTTTAATCTAGTTACGAAGGGGCCCAACTTCGATATTTTCAGTGAAGTGACTGCTATCTGACCTCCACAATCCATTGGCGCTATCGAATTTCTGTATGTAGTTAGACCAGTACCACCACCTATTTACGTGCGGGAAATCCCCGCGGATACCGATTCCTCCGGAGCCGGAGGGGGAAGTTATGTCGGACTCGAACCGACTAAACCGCACGCCGTCTCTGGGTCGTAGTGCTAGGCCGATGGTGAGGTTGTCATGCGACATATCCCTCGCACCCCGGCTGACCCAGGGCCATCCCTCTCGGTCTGGCCCTCCTCGGGAGGGAGGCACCACGCGGTCCGCGACTCAACCCCGATGTGGGGAGGTGCGCATCGTTCTACGATGTGCGCCGCCGCCGTGGCCTGCTTCTGCTAGGGTGACAGGCGGCTGCACCCGTCACCCTCAGGCCCGCCCAGTACCATCACCAGGACCAGTACGAATACTATTCGAATTCGTAAACGAAACATTGTGATTGGCCACCTGCCTACTGTCCGAATTTGAAACTTTCATGCTCAGTGCCCCAAGCACGCATAATATTTGAATTCGTAACATAAACGTGTCAAGAGAATGAAACATTACGATTGGCTGCCTGCCTACTGTGAACCAATCGCAATGCTCCGTTTTTTCGATACGTTTACGTAAGGAATTCGAATGTTTTTCATGCTCAGTGCACAGTTATCGTACTTTTTAGGTATCCCGTAAAGTATGCTACATGTGTTCGTATTGGAAATGAGACCGACTTTGGGTTAATTTGCTCTCTGGAGCACAGGACGTCCTGACAATCCTAACACTGACTTATCTAGTGTTGCTTAACCTTGCAATGTGTTTACCTACTTGGTTATTACTGTCAACGACGGAGACGACAAACGAAGAACTGTTTTCATATTCATAATCTCAATGTTGTCATCATGAATCTAAATAATGCAGCAAAAAGTGTAATTAAATTATACTTTGTCAGCAATAGCCGACTACTAACCATTATTCTTGTGAAAATTATGCACATAGATAAAACACAGTTATGAAATCAGACTTAAGTAATCCTTCTTGTTCTAAGCATTGATATATAAATTTATTTATTTATTTACACATCATACACTATCATTACGGATGACTCCAATTCAACAGTGCAGAATTACAAATCAAAAACACAGCCAAATCATAACATAAATCACAATTAATTTAAAAAATATCAAAACAATCAATAAATAATAATGAATATTGTTTCTAAAGTACTATGTATCAAATCAAATTCAGCACACTGTATTACCCCGTTCCCCAGGAGCACTACACGGAGGTGGCGCACTCGACGGCGGTGCGCTTCCTGGACGGCAAGGACGTGTACCTGGAGTTCTCGGGCAACCTGGTGCCCGTCACCAAGTCCGGCAGCCAGCCCATGCTCGCCTTCGAGGTAAGTAGCACCATCATTTTATTGCTATGTACAAACTTAGATTTTTAGATTACAAATACAGCACTGTATGTAGGGTGACAGACCTTACACCTTCTGAATGATTGATACTCCCACACAGATTACTATAGCTCGATTCAAACTTAATGGCGGCTCAAAAGTGCGTCCGAGTCAAAGTCAAAAGTCAAAAACTATTTATTCTGTACAGGCCATTAAAACGGAATTTATAAAAGTACAAAACGTAAAAATAATTAGCAAAAATACCACCGGTTCGTAACGTGGCCCCGACCTGAGAGGCAATAAACTCAGCGGGCATTTTTCTGGTCTATTTACAAACACTTACTAAGTTACTTTACAATAGTTTGCTTGAGTAGCATAGCTTGTTTGTCATCTAAATATTCTTTTATTTAAAGTGCGACACTGCGCAAGTTTAGGCCAATTGGCGTTTGACTCTCTCTCTTTTCTCAAACGCTATTGGTCAGAACTAGGCAGTATCGCACTCGCGAAAACTTCCTAGCCGTCATTAAATTTGAATCGGGATATACCTTAATGGATTATGTATGTTACCACTGTCTTTACACTTGCGGTCGGGATACCTATTATATAATTTTCAATTTTTATAATTAAAACATATAGATTAAGTTCTCAGCATTGTATATTTAAACCCAAGCAGCGAGACAACCCCGTAACAAGTATTCCTAAACTTTCTTAGTAAGTTAAGAATCACCTTATCATCTTTAAACAATGTATGAGTTGATAAATAAAAATATTTTGTTTTTTATTTTAATTTTAATACTTTCTGATTTATAATGTTGACTGATAGACTAACTACTTTCGTTGTTGACTGAACTGAATGAAATTTCGATCAGGTAGGATTGGTCATGGGCACATGTTGAATGCCTAAGTGATGTGATGAAGTAAAACGATAGTGAATACCATGTTTGTTGCAGGCTTTCAAGGATAACCGAGTAGAATTTACCGTCCGAGTGAAACACCACGAGGAGAATCCATCTGGCAGGATTTATTTCATGAACGAACCCAAAGTAAGAATACCAGTATACTAATAGTGTTATATCAAATTTATTTAAAATTCTGCGGGACGTTCGAAGGAAAGTTGAGAAACGTTTATTTTCCACACGCGAATGTGCGTTAAGCTGAATCCCATCGCTTTAGCATTATAACATTATAATGGTGGCGGTTATACGCTATATTTCATTCAAATGTACAAGCCATTTTGGTACTAAAAAAAATCTATTACCAAATCTCAATTCTACGTGTTTTGATCAACATATTGAAATATTAAATAAAAGATTATTGGCCTGAAAATCGGACCCGTCTCGTCAGTGAAGAGACAGCTTTGTTATCATAATTTTAATAAAATCTTATGTCGTAGGTACCGAAAGGCGAACAGTCCCAAACCCCGGCGTGTGTGTTAGATGTCGAACTGCCGGAGAGGATCGCTCCCCGCGCCGGCAAGAGCCAAGTCGACTACCTCAATCTGGATCAATCCGGTAAGTCGCACAGCTGTGTGTGTAGGCAGAGGTGTATATTGTATTCATATTTTGCTAGAGTGAGTAGACAACCGCAGTCTTACTGTTAAAGTTCTAACAAAATTATTACTTGAGCTGGGAATCAAGCCAAAAATCCAGTATGCTTCAATGTTTTTTTTAATTAATATTATTAAAGGCATGGTAATAGCGACAAAAACCACCTGTGATATTGTGAGTTATCCGAATTAACATACGATAAGATGATATTTGACAATAGTTAAGATATATTACAAAATCAAATCTCCAACTACCCACAAATTGATCCCTCTCTCAAGCAATATAGTTAACAGTTTAAAGAACTTGCCAAACTACATCTAAAATTCAACTGTCATTTTTTAGGTTTTGACGCTTTGAAGGACGAACTAAGCTTCCAGTGGGGCGGTGACCACAACAACAGTCTGGGCCCCCGGACCCTCGAGCGACAACTCAACGGACACCACAAACTTATCACTAATGGGGACGTCAAATATCCCACTATCGATAGGGATGATACTCCAAAACTTCCGAAACCACAAGGTAATATCAAGAGAATGAATATCAAGAGAATACAAATACTCATTTCCTTGAACTCCCATTTGTCCGTTATGTTACTACGGTCTCTCCTACTTGCCTAATACCGTCAACTGGGTAAAAAGGCCCAGCTGACGGGATTAAGCTAAATAGCTGTTGTAATTTTGATTGATGACGATGACTATTATATTATTATATATACATATTGTAATTTTGTACCAACAAAATTTCATGTTTCCCCTCCGCACTTGATTGAATCAGTGGATGTTCGTGTCAAGCCCCGTTTGTATCCACAAACCAACACTATCTTTTCTGTATTTCTTACAACTGAACTTTATAATTAATTAATGAGAATTATACGTTACAGTAAACGGTGACTCTCATCACGGGGACGCTCTCGTGGTAGACTCCAACAAAACTAAAGCAACTTTTGATTCTGATGAAGACAAGACCCCCATGAATACCCTGGAGAAAGGCAAAAAGAAATCAGAAGGAGGTTTCTTAGGCGGCCTCGCAGACAAAGTCATGGGCGTATTTGGTCATAGCGAAGAAAAGGGAGATGACAAAGTTGAGAAAGAATCATCTCCAGCCCCTCAACCAAAACCCCGAGAATCTAAAGAAAAGTCTCCTCAAAAAGAAAAAGAGAAGTCGCCGCAGAAAGGAAAGGAAAAATCCCCGACGAAGGAGAAAGAGAAATCACCTCAAAAAGAGAAAGAGAAATCCCCTCAGAAAGAAAAAGAGGCGTCTCCTACAAAAGATAAAACCCCACCAAAACCCGCTCCTAGAATCATTAATGAGGACCTATTAGGCAAAGTTGAGGACATGTTCAAAGATCTAAAAACTAAACCTCATTTTGAAGAAGACACAGATAATCAAGTATATTCCACTAAACTAGTTGTTGATGAACAGGGTCTTACTGATATTCAGGACGACCTTTACGAACAATACAAACATATGCAACCCGTTGATACCCCACTGTGTAGCTCTAAAACAGATCCTTTCCAATTTTACGTAGGATGCTGTGAAGGCAAATATGCGAAAGGACAAAAGCACCGACACGATGAAACTTCCAATATTGTAGACAGGATAGAACAAGTAAATTTCGCTGTTCACGAGATTCAACAAGATTTATCTGATAAAGCTGAACATAATTTGGATAAAATTAATAAAGAAAAAGATAAAATTAAACAGAGTGTTACTAAAAGTAATGATGATTTAGAAGCATATTTAGCAAAGTTGGGCAAAGATGGTGAACGAGAACTTGAAGAGTTGGAAGATAGTTACCGTGGCAAATTAGGTAATATTTCTGAGTCTGCGGAAAAAACAAAGGATGATATCAACGCAAAAGTATCCGATGTGAAATCAAATGTTTCGTCAAAAATTGAAGGTACTAAAATATCAGGGACAGATGCTATTGATAGCGTAGCACAAAATGTAGGGCTTGTAAGAGACAATCTAAATGCTAAAGCGATGGCTTTCGATTTTGTCGCTCAAGAAAGAGCTGAAGAGCTTAAACTTAGAGGTCAAGAAACTACTGATGACTTGAAACATAAAATACAAGATGGTGCCAATGCTGTTGTCACAGAAGCCCATAACGCTAAGGAGAATTTAAGTCAACAGGCTCAAAAAGCAAAAGATGGTACCGAGGAATCTTTAGACAATGCTAAAATAGCTGCTAATGAGAAATTACAATCTATGGGTGATTCTTTGGAAGGTGCTAGAGAAAAAACCAAGAAAGAATTAAAAAAAGAAGCAAAGGAGGCCAAAAAGAAGGCTAAAGAAGGCAAAAACTTCTTCACTGGTTTAGTACAAAACATTTTTGGTGAAAAAGAGAAAATAGAGGATGAAGTAAAGGGCAAAATTGCTGAAGGAAAAGAGTCAGCTAATAAGGCATTGGACAAGGCATCTGCAAAAAAAGATGAAATAAAAGAGTCTGCAGCTAAGAAACAAGTAGAGTTGAAAACACGAGCAGAAGATCTAATCCAAGATATTGACAATAATAAGAAACAAGTAGAAAAATCAATCATTGACAAAAAGGACGAAGCCCAAAAATCGATACAAGAGAAGACCAATGAAGCGAAACAGGCTGTTCAAACCAAAACCGCTGAAGTAACATCTTCTGTTGACGAAAAAGTAAGTCAAATGAAAGATGCTGCTCACGACACGGCAGCATCTATCCAACATAATGCCACTGATGCTAAAAATTATATCCAAACTAAAGCTAATGAACTTGGAAACGATGTACATGATAAGGCAGTAAAAGTTGAACAATCTATTAAAGATAAGAACGCTGAAGCTGAAAACGCTGTTTGTGAAAAGTCACAACAAATTAAAGGTGCCATTCAGGATACTGCTAGCAATATAAGCAATACGGTTCAAGATAAAACTGTCGCAGCAGGACAAGCTATAACGGGTAACATGGAAAAAATTGGTGATTCTATTCATGAGAAGACATTAGAGGTAAAAGATAAAGCTAATGAAGTAGGACATATTATAAAGGATGAGGCTTCTAAAGCTGGCCAAGCTATTCAGGACAAAACAACGGAGGTTAAAGATAAGTTCAGTGAAGTAGGTCATGATTTGAACGACCAAGCTACTAAAGTCGGTCAAACAATCCAAGATAAAACTTCTGAAGTTAAGAATAAGGTCAGTGATGTAGGTCATTCTGTACACGATGAAGCCACCAAAGTTGGGCAAGCTATCCACGATAAAACATCTGAAGCTAAAGACAAGGCTAGTGAAGTTGGACATGCTATACACGATGAAGCTACAAAAGTAGGACAAGCTGTTCACGATAAAACCAGCGAAGCTAAGGATAAATTCAATGAAGTAGGATTTACTGTACAAAGCAAATCTGCGGAAATCGGACAAGCTATTCAGGATAAAACAAGCGAGGCTAGGGATCAAGCAAAAGATTTTGGCCACAGCGTTCAAGACAAAGCCGGTGAAACAAAAGGAAAGGCTAATGAATTCGGAAATGCAATTCATGACAAATTTACTGGATTTGGACTAGCTATTCACGAAACAGCTTCCGAAGTTGGTAATAGTATTCATAGTACAGTATCTGGTATTGGTCAAAACATTAATGACACAGCAAGTCAGGCAAAAGATAAAGCATCTGAAGTCAGCCATAACTTAAATGAAGAGACCAGCAAATTCAGTTCAAATATTCAAGATAAAACTGCACAAACTAAGGATGCCATTCATGACAAAACTAGTGAAATTGGACACGAAGTACATGAGAAATCTCACGGATTTGGAGAAGCTATTAAGGATACTTTCAGCGGAATAGGGCATGCGATCAGTGATACTTTCCATGGCTTTGGACATTCGGTACACGAGAAAAGCGAAGAAGCGAAAGATACAATTAATGATAAGACTAGTGAAATAAAAGACTCAGTTGAAGGTAAAGCCAGTGACATTAAATGGTCTGTCGAAGAAACAACCAGTGAAGCAACAAAAGTACTACAAGATAGAACACAAGCTATCGGAACCGCTATTAGTGACGACATAACTCAAACTTTCCAGGACAAAAAACAAGCCACACAAAGCGAATTAGACAGGATAAGGCAAGAAGCTGAATATACTACCGATCAAATATCCAAATCTGCCGAAGATGCTATCAATGCTGCTGCAGACAAACGAGTTGAATTTCAAACTAATGTAAGCCATCAGTACGATGATCTAACACAAGCTGGCAGGGATGATTTAGAACATTTACAACAATCGGCTAGCGATAAAGTGAATGACCTAAAAAGGTCATCTAAACAGGCATTCGATCACGCACAAGAATCAACCTTGAGTTCTTTCGATAAGATCGAAAGTTCGGCGAAGGATAAAGTGAGCGAAGGCAAGGATAAATGGGATGAGTTACAGAGCTCGACCCGGGATACGTTTGCGTCGATGAGAGATGATGGTTTAAGCTTAGGTAGTTCAGCTGAAGATACTCTACACAGCTTCCAAAGTTCAGCTGGGAACACATTCGATAGTCTTGATGATTCTGTGAAGGGAATGTACGGGTCCGCTTTGGACGCGCAAAGTAACGTTGAAGAATCTTCAAAGCAGTTGTTTGGTGATGCTAAAAATCAATTTGAGGGGTTCTCAGTGTCGGCTGATAATAAGTTAGAAGAGATTAAGGGGTCAGCTAAGGCTGGAGTTGAGGGTGCAGACGCAAGGTTGACGGAGGTCGCCGAAGGTGTAAGAGATGAGAGCCAAGCAGTGACTTTCGCGTTTTCCAGTGAACCTGATATATTCACGAGTAGTCTGAATAATTTGGGCAATTCTGTATTTGGTTCTTCAGGCAAAGGTTGGTCGTGCACTCATTACTCTTAGGACCGTATTCCGGAACAACGCTCAGTTGTAAATCTACTCTCACAAATATATTAGAACTGTCATCTAGAATAGTCTTGTCTTCAGATTTAGATATAAACTGAGATTCAGTACTTAAATGCATGAATGATTAAAATCTTTTTAATTTCATTATTGTTGTTAGTAGTTGTTTTTTCTCGTAAATTTTCTGCACTCCCTTATTGCCCGTGCTCCACCTGCGTAGTGTATGTCCAAGAAAATATATTTCTCCCACCTTATATATCCTAATAATAATATTGGCAATTTCTTTATAGTTAGAACGTTCTAATCTTAGAAACTTATTTTACGATTAGAAAAATTCTATCTGCTTTTAATAGTCTAGTTCTTGGAGAAGATCATAAGTTAGTTTATCATCATGCTGAGTGCTAAGGATTGAAGAAGCCCCAAAAGTACAAATTAGAGCAAATGTAGTGGCAGGGCAGTATGCTTTTAAATGAGATTAAGGTACGGGCCATATATTAAAGTAACGATTGTGTATTTCAGGATTTATGAAGGACTCGAGCACCAAGTTATTGGAATCAGAAAAATCACAATCTTCCCCATCACCACACAAGAAGAGCTCTGGGTAAGGATTATATCTTATTAGTTCCTTCAATACCACGGGTATGGGAAGAGTTCTCTTGCGCTTTTCACTATCTTTCCTAGGCATTAGGTATTATTCTTTGGGAGTGGTGGGCATTCGCACCGTGTGGAAAAACAATTATTTGAAACTTATATTATTATACTTTGGGAGTATAAAACTCGTATGTCGACAGCAAATGACCTAAAAATTACTTGATGCTTGCTGGTGATGATGCTTGTGACGTGTACCGAGCTGAATTCTGAAATTCATGAAGGATTTCAGTACGCGGCGTAACAGTACACTCGTTCCAACTGATACAATTACAAAGCGTAACACCAGTTACGAATACTACACAGCTCAAGGTGTGAATTAAGCATCAAACCCAAACGCGTTATTATCGCTCGATAATACCGCACGCGTTATTGCGATAATGCGTCTCTATTCCTGCGCTATTGTTATCGCCGCAGTGTGTCGTCGTAAAAGACCGACAGGACAGAAATACACGTACGGTATTAACGAACGG
The DNA here is from genome assembly GCA_949126895.1 of Eilema caniola. Lineage (NCBI taxonomy): Eukaryota > Metazoa > Arthropoda > Insecta > Lepidoptera > Erebidae > Eilema > Eilema caniola. The sequence goes on along the minus strand of OX421488.1, from coordinate 8,221,499 downwards.
TAATACCGCTAATGTGTGATTGAGGCTTTAGGTGCTGTCTATACAAAAGAGACGTGGCGAGGGCGTATGGCGATCACAGAAAATTTAAGTAACACAATATAAAACTTATGTAGTGTGCAATAACGTCAATGACGTGACGCGCGCCACTCGATGCGATGTTGCGTCACTTTAGTGGCGGGACGTCGCCTGGAGGCGCGAGCAAAAATTATCATCTAAGATAAAAACGACGTTATTGAACACTACATAAGGTTTATGTTGTGTTACTTAACTTTTTCCGTCACCGCCATACGTCCTCGCCACGTCTCTTCTGTATAACCGCGCCTTATACAGAAGCAATAGAGGCGTGTGATGTAATTCAAGCAACAACTCATAATCGCATCGAAAAGTACGATTAGTTTTGATTATGTCTTAGTGAGGCTCAAGGCTCTTCCTATACACGAAGCTAGTTATTAGAGACATTGCCATCAGACAATATTTATTGTAAATAATGGCACGCAGTCAAGCACTGACTAATTCACAACGAACCAACCCGTAATGGAATATAATCATGTATGAAAGCCAGTGTCTAATATCGAAATAATTTGAATCACTGCATATATTATATCATTATATTTGTTTATTAAAACTGTGAAATTGATAGCGATTACTTGTAAATATTTTAAATAAATATTCTAGGACTAGGATATATTACACACCGTCATCTAAACTCAAACTAAGCATAGTTTGTTGTGGGTTTTAAACATACTTTTTTGGTTAATTGTGTACATATTTTGTATCAACACACTCGTCATATCTATACATATAAATAAAATTGGAGTGTCCTTTTGTAATATTGAAATAACCGTTTTTTACCACATGCATACAGTACATACACCAAACTGACATTTTATAAAAAAAAATGTCTGTCTGTCTGTCTGTTTGTTCTCTGAAATGGCTGGACAGATTTTGACAGGACTTTTATTGGCAGGTTGCTGATGTAATAAGGAGTGACTTAGGCTACTTTTATTTTCGAAAAAATAGTGTTGACTCAAATCTAAGCGATAACTGTGTCCACGCAGGCGGAGCCGCGGGCAACAGCATATTATCAAATATGCATGCCTCCCTGCATGTCATCAAATATTAGCATTGAGCCGAAATTGAGTCTATGACGATGACGTCCCTAGTCGTCGAAAGCTCTGCCTTCTTGACGCCTTGTGTGTATATAATTTAAAGTGTTATCAACAAATAAGCATAAACTCTGATTGCAGTCTGTATAACGTTACGATTAAACGTAAAATTTCACAGTTTTAATATAAAACAATACACAATTGCCTGCTCTTAACTCCACACGCACGCATTACAGAATACCGAAGCTTAAGAGGAAGAAATAATCGCGGCGAACGAACGGCGAACACGATGTATGATATAGACATTTAATTTATTATTTATTATTACACGCGACCGCGCGACCGCTTCACCGCACGACTGTACATCACATACAATAGACGTTGATCTCTTATTTATTTAGAAAACTAACGATAACGACGCGTTCCATGTGCTATCACACGTTGCAAAATAGCGCGCTTTATAACGCATATGTGAAGTTTAATTTAAAATGTAAAGAGCGTTATTCGGTTTCTTGTACAGTTTTTACAAAAAAAAATCACTAAAGGTGTACGTTAGTTGAAGAAACGGTCGTACAGTCGCCTCGAGCACTGTACATGTAAGGACAATCGTTCCATCGAATCAATTCGATCTTCGATCTATATATTAGTGTTACTGTAAAACTTTTGTGTCTCACAAGTACTGTTAAGTACAATTTAGTGTTTTGTCAAATTTCTTAATTACACTTTGACTAACAAATTACGATTTCAAAGAAATCACATTTATATTCGGTGTTACTACACGAATTAACTTTGAGAATGATTAATATATAGCAGATTTTTAAAATGTTTAACAATTTAATATTAATATAAATGTATGTCAAATCATGTCTTGCCTGAATCAATATATTTTTTTATAATTATTTGTAATGAATTTTATTAATTTATTGATTGACTACAGATCTGTTTTTAAACAATTGCAAAATTGAATATTATAATTGTTATAAAAATGTGACATTTTGCATTTTAAATGTTTACGTATTTATAGAAATAGATGTTAGATCCGTGTTTCGTGTTGCATAATTTATTTTATTTTAATATATGTTTTTATTAGTAGAGTTTACATGCTTTGTACAGTGAACACATGTCCAAGGGCATACTACAACTGCAACACGCTTTTACTTAAGCCATGTATTGAGATAAGCGGAGCGTTAAGCAGGTGTTTCATTGCTTAATAGCGAATATACGCACATTGTAAATAATGTTATAAGACTCGTTTGTATCTTAAAGCATTCACAACATGACAATATATAATAAGTAACTTACCCAACGAATTGGTAAATACGCGTATTTGTTATGAGCACCGCTTTCCGCTCAGTCATTCTCAATGCGCTGTTTTATTTTACGAATATTACCGCCGTAGTTTTATATACTGAATAGATCTGCTAGTTATTTGTTTTTGTAATTTATAATCAAGGCTGGAGCACTATTTTTAAATTTATTATTTAAGTTTGTGCTTATCACCCTGTCCAGGTCACAAAGCGACGGTGTCGTAACGAAATATATAATATATAAATGAGTCAATCAGATATACATGTTATGAAAAATTGTATTATCCTCCTAATTATAGAGAAGCTAAGCATAGCTTGTTGCTTAAGATGCATCTCAATAAGTTGTTATACATGATTAAGATATTATATGAGATCATTCTCTAATCTTTCTTTTCTTTTATTCACCACAAGTCGTGCCAGCGTGCTCACGGTTTTCGAAATCGCGCTTCACCCGCGATCGATATCGATATTTTATTTTGCTTTTATAATATCAGTCTATTAAATATTTTTAGCAGGAGATTTTAACTGGCGAAAAGTATTTTTTATCTGAAAATCATTTTGACCGGTAAAAGTGGTAAAATAAGTTGTCACCAATGAATGGTACAAAAGTACCCATTCATGTATATTGAAAATTCATAAGAAGGCAGGTAATTTTGACTTAACTGCGTCTCCTGACTGAAACTAGTCAAAAGTACTATTAACCACAGCCTGTGGTCAAAAGTACCTACTTCTACTTTTTTCAGTTGCCGATTCGTGTACCTATTCTAAGTCGGCTTACAACACTGACTTGGAATGTACTGAATTGAAAACAATATATGTACTTATATTATTTTGTACTATACATACAAATACCGACTACCTATATCTAAGTTATGTATTATTATTTGCATTCTGCGATCACACGACGCACTACACAGCACGCACATTGTAAAGTACTTTCATGTAGCCCATCTTGTTTTAATGTTGCACTGCACCAACTGTATGGTAAGTTTATTTGCTCTTTATATTTTTATTTAATAATTACGCAGTCTTTGTGTGTTTAGAACATAAATCTCACCTGTAGATGAAATGTCTACCATTTTAGAAATGAAAGAATTTATTTTATCATGATTTGGTTAAAGTAAATTAATAATTTAAAGTTAATTGATAGCATTACCTAATAGTGAGCGGGACAGAATATAATTAAATTTATTTTTAATATTAATTTACCAGTGATTGCTTTCATATGTCGTCTGTGCAAGGTAAAAAATATAGTCTAAATTCAATTTAATTGATGAAGAAGGAGATACATCAGAAAATAACTTGTGACTCATTAAAATCTTCTCTAAAGGACATTTTGAGTAATAATTTTAATGTTACAGCTTTTTCTCCAAACTTCGGCGCAATCAATGAAAACGGCAGACATCGGTGAAATTCTTCGCTTCAAGCGAAGCAAAATTGTTTTATTGTAAAGCACAATAATATAACCGCTCGGACATACATAAATATATATACATATATTGGGCAATTAACCACTGTTGTTTAGCCGGTGATTTGACCGATACCGGTACTAGTTTTATCCGGTTAAATCCGGTACCGATTTCATCGGTTAAGAAATTTCTTCCTTAACGTAAGTGTGGATGTGTCATTATAAATAAGTAAGAGAAGTGAACCGAGCGGTAATATTTTATATATTGTGTTTATGTGAGAAATTGACATATTCTAACATAGTTGTATGCATGAAATGGAACGGTTGACTCAATTTAAAAATTAACTAATGCAGTTTTGAAGTAGGTTAATAATTAGAACAGACAGGGCCATAATGTTGAACTAAGGTTATTTTTAACGCGGTAATAGCATAATAACTATGTTTATTCAATGAACGAATTTCAAAGTTAAACTATAAATCTGCCATATAAGGTTAGGTACACACAATTTGGTACATATTATAGGAAATAATAATAAACATATACAATGGATTGTATTGCATATTTACGCAAACTTTTAACGGTCATGCAAAGGATCTACGAAATAAAATCTTCCTTACAACGTTCACTTTTGTGTGTAAGTGTGAAATTAAAAGTCTTCCCATGAATCGCGTCTAACCCACCTTGCTACGGCATTATTAGAAATGATCCTTACGACTGTCTATAATAAACTAATTAAATTAATATGTACAGTAGCCATTACGAGTGACGTAAATGACACTCAATTTGCATTCTTTTAACTAAAGTCTTCATGAAGCAAAAGATAAATAATCCTTGTGGCCCTGTCTAGGCCTCTTACAGATCCATAGGTAAGCAAAAAATTCCAACTAAAATGTGTTCCAAATTATATTAATTTGCTTATAGTTAAGTAAGAGGCTTTACAATTAACTAGGAGATGGAAAGTTTTGAAAAAGTCGTAAAATTGAATGTAGAAATAATAAAGTATGATTATATAAGTAACTAACTCTCATGGAAAACTCTTCAACCCGAAGGTGGTGTGATAAAAAGATCTTTTAAAGATATTTTTAAGAAATCCTGTCTAAATGTTATCATTTATTTTTCGTCTAAATAAAATTTAGAACTGGCTTCAGATCTAGAGGTGCTTTTGTAATGGTGGTCACGATTAATAAAATAAATGTATAAGTACAATAAAAATACTTTCCATTTATATTATGCCAGATTTCCATTTTAGAAGGAATAATTAGAAATGTTGCAGACTGGCAAGTAACAAATATATTAGATATTTTAAAACTATAAATGTACGCTAAATAAATATTTTAATTTTTGTCTAAATATGCGTATACATTGATTCATCATCATCATATCAGCCACACATAGTCCACTGTTGAACATAGGCCTCTCCTATAGACTTCCAGAAGGAGATAGATACATTGATTAATTTGTGAACAAAATTCATAATCTAAGCTTAAATTCGAAATTTCAATTTCAATCCTTCGATATCATCATCTACATTTAGACGTTATCCTGATTGCCTCCGATCCGAGGCCAAGATGCCCACGTAGCCCAGGGTCTGCCTTCCTCCTTACATTCCTCCTACCTAAAAGTGATACAGAAACAGGTGCTGATTCTGGTGTTGAAGATCTATCGATAGCGACTTATTACATTTTCATCACTCTACCTAAATATACGTGCACCGATTATGTAAAATTTACCACTTTATAGCGTAACAAATAACATTAATATTTCTAAGTGGGATTAGGCAGTCAATAAATGATATCGCGATCCTGTCAATATATATTGATATTGATGTAAAAATGCTTTTCGTGCCTATATTGATACCGGAGCACGATATTGGATTGCAATATTTATTAGCTGTTTAATCCCTGCCTATGTACACAATAGCTTGTGTTGTTGTTAACACAATTCTTATCACTAAAATAGTGAAGCAGGTACCCATAAAATATAGTATTGAGACTAATGTCGAAGTTAAAATTTAAAAAATACTAATCAAACAGAAAAGGAATCATTGATTGAATACATAACACTTAGAAACATATGTCAAGCAATATTGTGTAGGTATATGCCTATACAATAACAATCGTGTTTTAAAATACCACAAAATGTTTTGTATGATTGGATTTATTAATGTTCCATGCATTTTATATACATGTGAGTATAATTTATTAATCTTTTGAAATTTTATCTATATATAGTGAAATATGAAGAACTTTATCCGAGTAGGTATGTAAATTAATTTAAGTACATAAAGGCCAGGTTGACTTGGTCACAAATAATTTACCTCTTTAACCTGTTTTGTATTATGTAACAGTTTTATTGTGTATAATTTAAATCAAGTACACAAAATCATCACTTCCGAATAAAATTGGATATGAAACTTCGTTTCAGTATGAAGTCACTTTTTACTTTATTTGAATATGACTACATACCTACCTAGAACTTTGGACGTACTGTGATGCCAAATATGAAGAATTGTAAAGTTAACATAAATTTTGTTAATTTATTGATAGAGTCTATGTTCAATATATTTATTGCTTTTAGTAAGTAAATAAAATATTAAAAAATTCTTGTGTTTTAGTAATTTTTATTTTCATAACCATTAGGAAGCGAATCGCATATAGAAACAGCATCGCGAACAGAAACAATTAATTCGATACCTTCGTCATCATCACAGAACACTGTGATGACCTGTGATGACTAATGATGATTTCATCAGATGATGAAATTTATCGCTGTAACATTAAGGCGACGACGATGATAAAAGGTATCGCTTGACAAGACCCTTTGATCTTGCTTGCACTTTGAAGCCCGCTGTGCTTCGGTTTCATTCTTCTACCATTTGCGTTTCGTGCGACTGCCGTCTGATTCTAGCCCCGAAATAACGAAAGCCTACGCAAGAATCTTTCCCGTGGCTCGTGATCAACAAGAGACCAAACAAATACCAGGGGATGATGGCTAGACTCCAAAAATGTTGATGGGATCCTCGTATAATAAGCTACCATCCAAGACACCAACCAAAACAGGTAGGTAAGTATAATACGTCTCAATGAATTTACTTCATACCTTACGACTCTATTACCCTACCTGATAGTAACTATTGTACTTATTTTTTAGTCTAAACAGTATCAACTTGTCACTAGACAAGAACATTGTTTCCAAGCATTTTAAATTTTATATTCATGAGCATAGTTCAGCCACATTCCCTCAAAGGCTCAGAGAATGATGATCACTGCAGTTTTTGTGCTCTCTGTGGGAAGAACAAACGCTACTCCTTCTTTGTCTTTTACACTGACGGCACTGAAACTCTGTGTTTACAGGGTCGGCAGCACGAGTGTGACTCCCCTGGTGTTGCATACGTCCATAGGCCACGGTAACCACTTTCCATCAGGTGGGCCGTGTGCTTGTCTGCCACCTCAGTGGTATCAAAAAATCCTTGAATATAAAATACACGAAGACTTGAAAAGATTGGCTATGTTTAAGGTCTGTTAAAAAAACAAAACTTAGATGTCAATTCTTTATTAACATTCTTGCGTAGGTATCTACATTAATTAATATAATATACATTCTTTATCGATTTATAATTGCTAGTAGATACTAAAATAAAAACTAATGAAAATAATTTTAAATAATGAGATGTCTGCAACAATTTTAAAATGAGAAGTCACGTATACAATTTAATTTTCACATCGTAGAGGGTCAAGACCGATTTATTTATAAAAGCATATATTTATAAAAAATTAATATAAAATATTTTGATAGATTTGTAAACTCAGTAGTATCAAATAATATTTTCTAAATTACATCTTACGAATGAGACAATAAATGTCATTTTTTATTATATTTATTTTATTCATATGAAACAATATTCTGACTATGACACAAAATGGGTTGCCAATAAACATAATCTTATCATTACATTAAAATTAGGTAGATATTATTGCGATACTATCACGATGTCAAAAGCATTTTATGATAGGAGAAATAGTCTTTTCTCGTTCGCACTCACTGATTAGTGCATATTCTGTTGCGTTTGAGTTCATTTAGCAGGCGTTTTTACTGCGCCTAGGTTATATCTACCTCTTTTTAATATAAGATCATTGCTCTCTATAATTATCTCATAGGTATCTATTAAAAATAAATAAAACATAACTCCCAATAATTAAAACTTCTAGAAAAAAGTGAACATGAATAAAATGGTCATAATTTTCAGCAAAGAAACTTGTTCTAAGTATAAAAGTCAGTGGCGAATCGCGTTACAAATTAAGTTCGAAAATCACCAAATGATTGGATTGGCTACTCAGTCAACTTCTATAGAGAGCCTATCTAATGTAACATCAAGGCTTCAACTAATTTCCTTCGTATCGGGTTTAACAAGTGACCATAAATGCAATTTTAGAATGCTTATTTCCAATAGCGCATTAATTTGTTATGCTATTTTAGGGAAGTTCCTTAAATAGCGTATAAAATTAAAATAGCGTGTAAAAGCGTGCTATTTTTGGGACTTGTAATAGCGTGTCCTTTTATTGAATTCTATAAGCGTTTATTTTTATGTAGGTCTGGAAGTGTAATTAATTTTCTAGTTTTTAGTACGACAGCACCATCAACGGAATGTAAATATACCTACTAATATTAGTAAGGCACGTATCACAATGTGCTTATATCTATACAATAATTAAAACATAAGAAATATAATCGTGGAATTAATTCATCAGAATAAATTACAAATAACTGCATTGTTAATCGTTTATTTTAAAAGAAAATGTTATACCTACCAAAGTGTAAAAATTTACTTTTTGCGTTACATTTAGACGTGTCATATTTTTTCCTGATCTGACATAAACTGCCAAGGGCTACCCAAAATATTTTCATCCGAAATTTCGGCACTATAGAGTTTAGGTACCATGAAGTACGTTAGATTTCTTTTGGCAAGGTTTACCTTAGGAATAACGATGTCTCACGAGCCATCTTCCGGCCCGAATGTGAAATAAATTAGTTTCATGCTATCATTTACCCGAAATTTCGGACCGCTGCTTCGGAAGCGATTTGTAGTCCTAGAGTAGGTACATCTCTCAAAATTAAGGTTGCTTCTTGCAAACATTCTGCTCTTTCTACTTATTCATTAATATAATTTTACTTTTGAGGTAAATCTTTCATAATATTGTTTTTCATATAAAATATTTGGTATATAATTCTATTTATCACTTAGTATTGAACCTGTATGTGTTGTACAATAATCTATTCTGTCGTTTTAATCGAGATAGCAGTAAGAAATAAAAGAAAAAATGGCACTTAAAATGTTACGTTTGTGGATAAAACAATTAATGGCAATCTAAAAAAAAGTTAAAGTCATACATGTCTGATACAAATACTAACAAAAACCATTAACAAAATAAATGCGGCAGTTTTTTTATTATTTCGGAGATCCACCCTAGCTCTACAGGAATACTAGGAAAATACCTTACGAATTAATTCTCACCAGCATCTGAAGGACTGACACGGCGTGCGGTTTGGTTCGAGTCCGAAGTAGACAACTACATAACACTGAAACAAGCCGACGCTAAGCGAACTCTGCTAAAAGTCGGCTGATGTTCGATTTTTGCAAAATAGAATCAAGTATGTAGTCTTTTTTACTAATAGAACATTGTAACAAAATGTAAACGCTATATTTTAACCCTTTTCATTGTCTTACTGTCATCTCAATCAATGCGGCTGTATTCTAATATCTACATAACATGATATGCAAAAATGCAAAAGTGTTTGTAAATATCTATACATGTATATAATTTCTGTAAAATACTTATTATTTTATTTCGCTTAACATTATTTCTAAGGCATTAATTTGTTAAAAATACTGCATGGACATTTGGAATTTGAGGCAAGCATATACATTCTCTTTTGTATAATAATTGTCGCACGATTAATTTAAATAGTCAATAATGATAATTCATAAGTATTGTTATTATTCAATATATAAATTCATAAGTAAAACAGAGGCACTGCTTTATTTTCCTTTTAAGATTGACTTTCATCTTAACGGTGCAAAAGTAATACATTTTGTAAAAATTATTCTACTGGAATAATAATATATTGTCTAAAAAACACAAAACTCATTCAATAATAAGTTAAAAAAAAAAACTTATTTTATAATATAGCTTAAAATATCATAATTAACTATCCTTAATATCGTAAAATATTCTGGTACATAAAATAAATCAACTCAACAGAAAAACAATCTTTTGGAAGCATCACAAAATCGACTATATGGAAAAAAAGAATGTCCAACGGTGGACATTTCCTTTTTTTATAACTTTAGGCAAGTCTAGTTTAGTAAAGAGTTCTAAAGACTTCTATTCATGATACTTGAAAATTAAAGCCCGCATTCTAACACTCAGTCCTGAACTTCGCTTTATCTGAGGACACATAATAAAGACAGTTAGAAAAAAAAAATTGAGATTTTGTCTGTATAGATTCTCAGATAAATCGGGATTCAGAGCTGAGTACCATTTTAGAATACCGGCCTAAAACACCTAAAATGTATTAGACCACCGACTTACGACGGACGTCCGCAAGTGGATACCTACAAGTGCATCGTGTTTCTTATGATCAATAGGAGTCAAGCGGCACAATGCTCAAGCAGCTGTTAAGTGTTACTTAACTATCATCCTTATTCCATTGAAACAAAGCTTAAAATTGTAAGTAACAATGTGCTACTATTTTATCGAAAAAGATTTAATGCTGCATACTATTTTCAGCCTTGTCTATATTGAATAAGGTTAATATTTAATGAACACTAAAATCTCATAGAGCATTTTTCGATTATAATGCGATTGAAAATAGCTGGCATCGATAATATATCGATACGAATTAGTCGATTGTTGAATTATCTTTGCCGCCTCCGTTGCCTAGTGCGTGTAACGTAGGCTGGTGCCCAAACGTCATCCAAATCGTACGGACATTTTTGCACGATTTTGTGCAAATTATCTGCACGAAAATCGCTTAGTATTTACACTAAACAAGTGCCTGCATGCGTGTTCGCGCACAAAGCAGCGCAGGCCCTTACATCTAAATCTCACTATTTTTCTGGCGTTTCTAGAGCTCTAGGGTCAAACCTCTTTCACCTGACAATGTGATTATGCATCTCATTTACTAAAGCTGAATTTCATAAATGAATATGCGTTCAACTAAACTGGGTTCTCTTACTTAATAAGATTTATTGAAGAAAATTTGATACATAAGACAGTTGAAATCGACTTGATTTTGGTTGGAAAAAAATGAAGTAAATCATTATTGTATTCAAAAAATAAAGTTATATATTCTTATTAAACCAATATATTCTAATACTAATATATTTATTATTTAATGGAAATTCAGGATTGTATAATGATTTTCACGAATTTCATAATACATATTTGTTTATTGCATGTTGATCTTTAAACTATCTAAGTTATTAAAAAAAACATTCATATATCATTCCATACTGTGTAAATGAGATGAATAACAATATATCTCATTGAAAAACTATGTATCCATACGTGTGTACAGTCTAAATAGGAGATACCTTTGCACCTTTACATACAATTTCATATAAAAAAGTGCCACAGTATCTACTTTTTCGACTGTTCGTACACTTGTACAGAACCTAGACGCATATATCTATAGGCAATAAACAGGAATCAAACCTGCAATTTCAATTCTAACAATACATTATCTCCACAATACTACGCTTCCCAAATACCATCATTACAAACATCACGCCATTTCTTTCTCAAATAAAATAAAAAACGAAAATAATTTCGCCATTAAAACGACCATTCTAAATATATTATTTACTATTTTAGGTAAACTTATCTGAGAGCGGTATTTAAAAAGCGTAGTAAATGTGTTTAAACCTCAGCTACTCAAACCGGACGAACCGATTGCTGAGTCTCCATTTTCCTTATCATATTTAATAATACTGTCGCAATCCAAGTAGTCCATATCTGTCAATTGTCGCTTTATCAACAAATGAGGAGTTTTCCTTACATGGTTCTCTTTCAAAAACCTTGGTATATATCTCTTGTATTCCATTACGTATTCAATGATAACCCTTTCGAAGAATAATGCGAGTACAAAATTGAAACACGCAATAGCTATTATAATATAAGACAATAGCTGATCAAGTGGCATCTTCAATTGTAAGAAACTCGACAGCCATTCCGGTGAAGCAATCGTTATATATGCACAAAGTCCCGTCATTAGTAACACGCTGACCATTAACTGTTTGTTCGTCACCACAGACCTCCTATAAGGCGATCCGTGACTGAACACTATCGCAAAAGATATATATTGGAACATAGATATCGTATAGACAGCATAATTTTCCCAACATTCGTTAGCCTCCCTGCCTCCGTAAGTATGTCTAACGTACCAAGGGAACAAACTCAGCGCGTAATAGCTCAAAAACTGTGCAACACCAATCAAAACTAACTGTCCAAACAAAGAAAATAAAGGTATAAGTCCTAATAGCGACGTCAAAGGCGGATTTTTGTACAGTTTGCCTCTATAAGCCTCGGTCATACCGAAAAAGAACGCAAAATTGACGATTAGAGCGACATCTATGAATAAAAATTCGAAATCTGTCAGGTTTGAATCGTAATAGTACAAAAATGCTACCGAAAAGAATTCTGTTAGAGAGTAAGCTACCATAAATTTGAAAACGCCGAAAGATGTTGATAGGGCAGCTCGGCCTTCGCGAAGGACCCTAGAGACGCAAACGATGTCGGGGTTGGCTGAAGTGAAGGGGGCCGCCACACTACTCTCTAATTCTGAGAGGGAAATCCCCGTGTGAGCGGAGCGGAGAGCCCCGCAATCGTTGGCGCCGTCGCCGCACATACCTGTGGAGGAAAAGTAATTGAAAATCATGAGCATTAAAAATAACATGAGCACAAAAAAATAAGGGACGGAACAGCGTAATTTAAAGTTACAAACTAAGTTTCCATTTAATCAATCAATACATTCGCCTATTGCAGCCCACAGGCCTATCCCAATGTGCGTCATTTCGTCTGATCTTCCGCCTTCCGCAACTCGTCTGCTCCAACGGTCTTCGGTCCTTCGACAGATGAGGCCAGCCCACTGCCACTGTAGCTTGCTTAATGTTATTATGCTATTCTTATTAATAAGTTACCCGTCATGACCTACGGAGCCGAGACATGGACACTCACGGCAGGGTTGGTCCATCAGTTCAAAGTCGCTCAGCGAGCTATGGAGAGAGCTATGCTCGGAGTTTCTCTGAAGGATAGAATCCGCAACGAATACGTCCGACAGAGAACCAAAGTTATCGACATAGCTCAAAGAATCAGCAAGCTGAAGTGGCAGTGGGCTGGCCAAGAATGGCCGACAACCGTTGGGGTAAACGTGTTCTTGAGTGGAGACCGCTACTCGGCAAGCGTAGTGTAGGACGCCCTCCGACCAGGTGGGATGACGATCTAAGAAAGACTGCAGGCAGATGCTGGATGTGGCAAGCTGAAGACAGGGCACTATGGCGCTCATTGTGGGAGGGCTATGTCCAGCAGTGGACTAATATAGCCTGATAATGATGATGATGATGATAGCTATAACAAGGCAGAAAGGAAGGTAGAAAAATCGTAATACATACCGACGTAGTAGCCAAGCGCCTGATACTCGACAATGAGCTGTTGCTTCTGGTCTGACGTCATGCGAGCGAACACCGCGCCCTTGGTCACCACGCGGGATAACATGTTGGGGTAGTGGTCCCGGAGCACCTGCAAGTACACTTAGATATACCGGGAGTAAGGGGAACGCTCCCGGAGCCGAAGGCCCCTAGTAGTACTCCGGGTACACTGATACCGGATACTACTTAAACCAGTCAGGTTAAAAATGAAAATAAAGTGTGTAAAAGTACAAGTGTCATTATTATTCAATATGTGTAGTAGATTCCACCAAGTGCCATCAATCTCTAGTACAAACAGACATAGGCTATGTTTGGTCCCGACATCGACGCGGGCGGAGCCGCGAGCAACAGCTAGTTGACCCTAAAGATGACTCACCTTCCACGTATCGCCGGTCATGACGATCTTGTACCGCGGCTCGGAGCCGGGCGCCTCCAGGTCCTCGGAGTGCGTGTTGGTGGAGGCGGAGGCCGAGCCGCGCCACGAGCCGTGGCCGCTGTCCAGGCTGCGCCACGAGCGCTCCAGGGGGAAGCGGCGCCCCACTCTAGCCTGGGGACGCATCACATCATCGGAATATTAGTCCCGGTTAGCCTTGGGAAATTTTTAGCGCCAAAACCCATTTGCCGATCGCGCATGCGCGTTGCGCCGCGTCCACAGACTATGTAGATTAAATCAAATTGAAGTTGTATCGTAATGGGAAAATAATAATTATAACACTCTGTGCCAAAACACTGTCATTAAAATTTTGTTGTTTACATTTCAATATTAGAGTAGAAAAAAGAATGTTTATAATATCGATAGAAATGCGTGAAATAAATACTTAACTAAAGCGAACTGGTGTAGTATTTCATTTTGTATGAATTTATATATGTGTATTTGTATGTGGGTGATTATGTGTCGTTTATGTATGTGTAACTATATTATTTGTTATTGGCTGTTTAAGATTTGGATGCTTATGCTATACTTAATGTTAAATGTATTTTTTCCCTTAAAGTCTATTTATTACAACTTAAGTGGCAGACGAGAACACGGCCCACCTAATGGACAGTGGTTACCGTGCTCTATGGGTGTGTATAACACCAGGGACATCACACTCATATTGCCGACCCTGCGACAGTACAGTCTATACAACAACGAGCAGACTACTCACGCCATGTAAAGTGCTCTCGCAGTATATGACGGGCGCTTTGTCGGTCGCGCTAACGTCGGCGTGCAGATGTACCACACGTTCGTCACTCATTAGGATACCGCACTCCTTGGCAACACTCACGGCTGTCAGGACATTATCGCCTGAAATATACAGTATACAATGTTATATTACAAACTATAAATACGTTGGCTGCACTATAATATAGCGATAAAAAAATTAGCATGAACTGCCCCATTTTACACACCAATCAGAGACGCGACAGTGCATTACGCAAAAAAAAAATTGGCAAAAATTATAAAATAATTCCATAAAAATAATTAGGTATATTATTCATATACATTTTTTATTTAAATTAATTTTTTTTTGCACTTAATGTTTGCGCCATTTTTCGATGCCGCGATGTTCCTGCATGACATATAAATCATACGTCACTGCCAGTACATCATTATGTTATTATTGTAATTAAGCCTAATGGCGATGTATTATACTTAACAGCAGCTGAGGTTAATATGCAAGTTATGCTAGGTATACGAAAATATATTATGCTACAAAAAATGCGAATTAAGCTACGAATTACTCAAGCAATGCTTCATTTGACGGTTATGCTACAAAATATGCCAGTAACTTACCCGTAATCATTACAACATGAATGTTAGCTTCCTTCAGTTCTCTGATGATGCCTATAGTGGCACCTTTCAGTCTGTTCTCCATTATAACTAGGCCGAGAAACTCGAGCTCACATTCCACCTGCAAATGTTAATCACCATGCATTTTGGAACAACGATTACTCTCATTAGGTTGTGTACATCATATAAATACATATAATCATCATGTATGTTCATGTATGTTCTATGTGCACCAGTGCACTGCGACAGGCTGGACTTCCTAGCAATGGCCAGGACAAGTTAAGTATTCGATCTTGACTTCTAGAGCTCTATATTGTTTGTTCATTGTTTTAACATTTTCCTTCATCATCTTGGCGGTAATCCCAGTCGCATCCGAAGCTCTCGCCTCGAAGTCTGGTGTCTGCTTTACCAGTTTCACTGCGGATTTGACTTAACTTCGATATCTTACGTGAAGCGACTGCCATCTGATCTCCACTCCAATGGCAATATCGAAACATTGCAGCTAGATCACTTGATGGACTTTTTAGGGCTTGGACTACCTATATGGCAATCGGAACCGACGGCTTAACGTCGGAAAGGCATACAAATATTTGCACTGAGCGGGGATCGAACCCGCTTGTTTGTTTGTTTTAAGATAGTTTATGTGTAATATTTAGGTCAATTACCTTTTCTCTCGTCATCTGCTGCAGTTGTTTGCTGGTGACCTCAAGGACTCTTGTGGCGCAGGCGATCACCCGATATCCCTTCTCCGCGTAAGAGTTAAGTACTTCGTCCAAGTTATCGGGAACTGCAGAAAGGCAAAACGATATAATAAATGATAAAAAATGAAAGAACGGAGCATTGCGATTTGCCGCCTGCCTACTGTGAACCTGTGTGTGTGTGAGCCGGCAGGCAGCAGGTATCAATTCAACGCGATGTTCAAAATGGCTACTACTTATTAGTTACCTATTAGGGTATCAGTTGACATTTACATACATTCCATGACATGTGCGTTGTACACGCGTCATTTCATGCCGTATTATTGCGATGCATTTTGTTGGAAAGGTTGTGTCTATAAAGTAATGGCCTAAGCCGATTGGAGACCCATGTCATCAACTTACCTGTGTCGGGCACACACAGCGTCTTCAGCATCTCGGGCGCGCCCTTGCAGTACACGCGCAGTACATCCTCGCCCAATACACGAGCGACCACCGAGGCGCGCTGCAGGGACGACACGAACTGGTGCTGTTGGACTATACCCACTTCTAACGGCAACTGGGAAGGAACAGTATTCATTCATTTTAATTTGAATTTTAAACATTTTTCATGCTTAAACATTTTAAATCAAATTAAATAGGCGGAGTAGTCAAAAATCAATGTTCAAAAATGATTGAAAAATCATTCATTGGTTCCGATAGTTCGTAAGAATGTCGGTAGATGCTCCACTGTCGCCTCAAAGACAGATATAGAAGGAGAAATTTAAATTGGTTAGGGCGAGGTCTGTTAGTCAAAGCCTTGCCCCTGTAAGGCAAAGATCGCGAGTTCAAAACCCCGCCTCGACCGATTCAATTTTTTCTCTTTAATTCGATTTGAGTATTCATTAAGATAGGTGAGATAAAGAATTGTAGAGGTCAGGTGGCCATCACTTCACGGAAATTATCGAAGTTCAATCGAAGCACAGTTAGGGTGCTTATATAAAGAAGCAGGTTGCCCGCTTCGACAAACCGGCGGCGATGGGCTCTTGTTTAAAATTGTATATAATCCAATTTCATTTATTCTTAGAAATTTATCGACTTATTTTAAAAAATCATGACTTTTATCAATTTTAACTACATTCTGGAACTTCATTATTTGCTTTTAAGTTATTGGTAATTCAATCAAAAGCCTTAAACAAATCATATATTGTTCCATGAAAGGATAATACACAGATGGCTATGTTTTATTCCTAATTTAGCATCTAACCGACAAGGGCGATTGAACTGCTCGCTTACCCGCACAATGTTATCAGAAACTTACATGTATATCATCAACATCAATGTTAGCTGTTTTCTTAGGCTTAACAATAGTTGGCGTCAGGACTTCGTAGTTCGTTGATTCAGGAACATCAGGCTCTTCCAACACCCACCCGGTTGATTCAAACATCTAAGGGCATATGTACCAAAGATGAAATTAATACCATCATTAATCACACTCATCATTGTTATTGTTATAGAAAGGGCCGATAGTGGTTAACGCGTCGGCCTTCGAAAGGTCCCGAGTTTGATCTTGGCCATCACACTATATCGATGTGAACTCACTACTAACACACACAAGCAAGACTAATATTTTTTTTTAAGAAGGATTTTCACTTCGTCTCTTCGGGTTTTTTCTTTCTTTACAATTTGTTTTTATGCAATTTAGGTGGCAGACAAGCACACAGCCCACCTGATAGAAAGTGGTTACCGTGGCCTATGGACATATGCAACACCAGGGGCGTTACACTCGCGCTGCCGTCCCCAAAAACCCCTTTCATGAAATTATAATTAAATGGCACATGCATTCCGGGTAATAATAATTAGTAATTTTTTAGTGTCATTTAAAAATGTTATTTTTTTAACCTTAAGGTCCAAAGGATCTCCAGCTAGCTCATTGTCCAAAAGCGTCAAACTATGACACGTGGCCATCGCCAGCTTCAGCGGGTGTAGCTCGTTCAGCTGGCTAGGGTCCCTCTGTGGCCTGCCCAGTCGGACGGGATGCGTCGCCCCCGACACGGCGACGACTCCCCACATGTCTAGACCGTCTTCTGTTAGTGTTCCTGTCTGTAGAAAAACGTAGGAGTTTAGAAAATTTTGGTGTCGTGATTTTGGATTCATCGAAAATTGAGCTCCTATCGGCGCCATCTACCGGAACTATGATTTTACAAGGTATTTTTCAAATAAGATTTTGAATTTGTAAATTATAGTACACCCATACAGCCCGTATGGGTTTATCTTGGGTGTGAGTGTACATTTAGGTACCATTGCTTCATTTCAATTTACATGAACAACGATGATTAGGTACATATCAACAAAATACAAAGACTTTTCGCCGATGACAAGAACAAGAAGTATGCATAGATAATGTATGATGATAATTGGCCTGCTATTACGGGTTCAGCCTTATTACTGGAGACTAAAGAAATAGCTAGTGGAATTTTAATTCGGAGGATCTAACAAAAAATCCTTTGGGTAGATTTGAGACAAGCTATAAAATTACGCACCAATCTTTTTCATCCTAGCGTTAATCCCAGTCGCATTCGAAGCTTTTCAACTTGGAGTCTGGGGTCCGCTTTTTACCAGACTAACTGCGGATTTGGCTAAACTTCGATATTTTCCGTGAAGCGACTGCCATCTGACCTCCACAACCCAAAGGCGATATCGAAGCATTGCAGCTAGGCCAGTTGTTGGATTTTTGAGGGCTCCAACTACCCGTAACGACTGCCATAGACATTTGTATGACAACCGGGGCCGACGGCTTAACGTGCTCTCCGAGGCACGACCAGACCAATGCAAATACCCATATTCATGCATACAAATATTGGCACTGAGCGGAGATCGAAACCGCGCCTCCTGCGCAACGGCCGCATTCACTACCGCTAAGCCACGGAGGTTCTCAAAATTACGTACCTATATACAGAGTAAAATCTAAAATAAAAAACTCACTTTATCAAAGCACACGCAGTCGATGGAGCCGCTGACGTTGACCGCCCTGGTGTTGAGGCAGGCGATGCGGGCCCGCTTGAGGCGCGCCACGGCGTACAGGCGCCCCACCGTCATGGCGGCCGGCAGCGCGGGCGGGATCACGATCGTGATGATGTCCAGCGCTTTGATGATCACGTCGCCGGCCGATATGCCTCGGGAGGCCTGCTCACAAACATGCTTACTAAAACTTCAAATGTTTAAAGATAAGTAGTTTAAAAAGTTGAAAAGTTTTGGGCACGTCAATTTGACTTCCCCTCGCCTGATGGTAAGCTGAAGACAAAGTTTAAGAAGAGAGGGTCATCATTATAAACATGTGCCATATTAACAATGGTGGCACTCAGCTTATTGTCCGCGGACTTGCCTTGGTGAAATACTTTTTCTGTGTAATTTTCTTAATTTTTCTTTCAGTAAGAACATATATTACAAATTATTAGAAAACTTGAAAACAGAAGATGATAAATCAGTTAAGTTATTCTCAAGTTGAATGTCAATTTTTTATTGTTTTGTATAAGTGTAATTTCAAACTATCGTAAGGCGACTAATAAGTTATCCAACTTAAATACCATTAAATAAATATTAAGAGAAAAACTAAATTGACTTTCTTTAAATAAAAAAAAACATGGTTTGATACAATCATCAATCATATTTTGTTCAGCTAAATTGAACATAATCGAATGAAACAAAACTCCAAACAAAATTTACCTTCAAAGCAACAGTATAGCCAAGTCCTATAAGGGCGATGCAAGCTAAAATGAAGATAAATTTGTAAGAGTCACGGTCGAACTTGAAGTCAGCGGGAACGGGGTACAGGATACTTCGCACCAGTTGACCCTTGGCTGTGTTGTACCCAGTGCGGAGGACCAGAGCCCTAAAAATATATTGCGGGTTAAAAGTCAAAATATCATTTAAAACAAAATCAATATTCCTTGAAAGAAATTGATTTTGAAAACAATATATATATATTTTTTTAATTATTTTAGTAATATTATCAAATGATATACTATTATCTACAGAGGGTATTATTTTCTTTAAAGTCGATATCCCGATAAGGAACACATTCTGGAAAGTAATGATATGCGAAAAACTTAAGGATAGAGCTTATTTTATACAAGACACTTTTTATCTACACAGTAGTTTTTGAATTTACTAAGATATTTTAGGCTCGGTTTTTATGTGTTACGGATATAAAAGTGTCATTGCAAGAGTTTTAAAAACCAAATATCGCGTAAAAATTCATAAGCATTCGTTATCATTGTATTGTTTCGGACCTAACTGGTTCATTATTGTAGTATCTCGTCTGGATGACTCTGGTGCCGCAGAATAGTATGCTTGAGGCGTGCTCCTTCATCGAGAATGGACGATCAACTCGAAGCAAGGCCGTTTTTGTGACTGGCACTGATTCACCTACAAGAGAAAATATTAAAATTGCGAATTAATTAGTTAATGTAATCAAACAATTCGATTTTGTGATTACACTTTGTGCAAATTGTAATGGGCCCAGATAAGTACCTGTGGGACTCACATGAGAACAGCAAAGTTAAGTGTTATAATTTCATAAAAAATAATGCATTTTGTTTTATGTAACAGAAAACACTTTAGTTTATGAGATAAACATGATTGAATTGTAAAGAATTATAGTCGCTAGGTTAGCGTTTCATAGTACACTAAGTCAAAAGTCTTATATAAAACTGATTTAGCTAAAATCATAATGAAATCATATCTGCTGTAATTTAATCACATATTAGAAGTGCTGATAGGTATTTTATGGCTGTTCAATATGTTAGATGACATTTTAGCTAGATTTTTTTATACCACTTAGATATTATTGTATAGATTGATTTCAAATATAGATAATAGACACGTATCCCTAATTTCTTTTTATCATTATAGGTATCCTCTCGTCGTACTCACCAGTGAGCATGCTCTCATTAAGTACAGCCGACCCGCTGAGCAGTGCGGCATCGAAGTGCATCGTACAGCGGGCAGGGAGTAGTATGATGTCCCCGGGAGCCACCATGCGACTGTCCACTCGCCGGCCGTCCCATAGCTCCACTGTGTCGAAAGCTTCTACCGTCGCGCGAAGGTTGCTTTGGTTCTATAGTACAATAGAACAATATACATTAATATTTTAAGTCACGCTACTTTCCCAGTTCGGTAGGCAGGGACCACATGTTTCCACCTGCTACGATCCTGGCATAAATCTTTCGCTTAAACTTTCATATTTTTTGAAGCGCTTTAATAAACTGGATTAAGAGAAGTAATTTGAGAGCAGGTAGAAAAATTCTAAACGGTATAGTTTCAATAAACATTAATTTAATTAGTTAGAAAAAAAAATTGATAATTTTTTCATGTTGATTGTTACTGAAACGAAATGTATTTCACGTGCGGGCGGCAATGTAGGCAGTAGTGATACTTTTTTTAATTATCTAACAATTAGACAATTGCAGACCACTCCTCTCCCAATGGAACTATTTTTTTAGTAAAATGTAACTTAATTCAATGTTTTATTTCAATAGATCATTTGAATTAAAGTTTTAAGCATTTTTAATGGTAAATATTAAAATTTTAGTTCGTAATAAATGTCGGTAGATGCTCCACTGTTGCCTCAAAGACAGATTTAGAAGGAGAAATTTGAATTGATTACGGCGAGGTCTGGTAGCTTAGTGGTCAAAGCATTACCCTGTAAGGCAAAAAAATCGTGGGTTCAAACCTCGCCTAGACAGATTAAGTTTTTTCTATTAAAATCGATTCATAAGCCATTGTTATTTGAGAGGATGTTTTCTACAATTGTAATTTGTGTTACAATATTTAATAATGTAACAGTATAGGAAGCTCATGAAGTGCGTAAGGGAATCATCATATCATTGTAGCAATGTCTTCTTACCCTTTTAGTCTGTATCACAGAAGTAGTAACACCAAAAGTAGACATCAGTACTACCGCAATGCAGTAGTAATAGTATGGCTCTGCCAACCAAACGGCTATCGTGAACAGTTGGAACACGTAGAAAGGGTTGAACACCTCCAGTAAGATGAGGGTCATGATTGACTGGAGGGGGACCTTGATCTCGTTCAGCCCGTAGATGTTTAGCCTGGGGATGAAAAAAAAACCAAGAAAAAATAAGTTAATTGACAAATAACTGATGCTTGGGGCTTCGTCCCATGTGAACCTTTTCTCAGGAAAAGTATGTGTTATTTCAGACCATAATCCAAATTTCAACTAACACTAGACACTAGACAAAATATATTAACCTTGTGTTCACATCGCTAAATTTTTATTCAATGACCTCGTTCCTAAACCGGTTGTTAAAAGAGGTAAAAAAACAAAAAAAAATACTATTTACGTTACTTCATTTTAAGAGTCTTATTTTACGAGTCTGCTAGACTTCATTTCTAGAGTAAAAATTATATTTAAAAAAAAAACATGTTAATCCACGAAATTGAGGGCAGCAATAAATGCAGCAAAATTAACGATCTTTTTTTTAGCTTTTCCCGATTGCATCCAATGCATTTTTTTTTCGCTTTGGTTATACAACTTTTATGAGCATCTGACTCCTAACCGCCAGAACACTCGTTGGGCCATACATACGTATGCCTTTGGACACATATTATGGAGCTAAATTGCCAGACAAATGAGGCCCTGGAGGGCACAGATTGTTTTGTATTAATGTTGGGGAACGTAGCACGCCTTGCTATCCTGAAGACATACCCAAGAAACGTGGACTGCGCATATGGAGTTAATTTTAGATAGATATATGTCTGGCGGTTTTTCTAAATATGTAAGATGGTGATACTACTTACATTCTGATGCGACGCTCGCTGGAAGGAGGAGTGGCGGCCGCTGCGTGTAACTGCGCACACGTGGCACCACACTCGATGCCACCTAATAAACACCACTGGGCTCGCCCCCCATCCCAAATGAGGGATTGTTTCTTGTGGCGGAAGTAACGGTAGCTCTGTACATCTGGTGAAGTGATAAAACAATGCTTAACGATATTCTAGGGCATTCTGCACACTTCTATTTTGACCCATAAGCATTTATTCTAATTTGTGAATAGATATCACCCAATTGGTTAAGTAAAAAGTTCGACAATATGGTATAGCCACAAAACTTCGATATCCCTAGTGACATGTTGAAGTTATATGGCAGAAGGAGGTAGGACATAACGGTATTCCCGTCCAATTGAGCAGTCCGATTGGGGAAGTACCTCCACAGGATACCGCGGTAAAAAAAACCTCGTGTCGTGTTCTCGGCGGGGAGTAGGGTAGCCGAAGCTCACTGGAGAGTTTTTGTGCTGTCAATGGGAAGACCAAAGGCTATTCCTGCTTTGTCTTCTACACTGACGGCACAGAAACTCTCTGTTTTTACAGAGTCAGCAGCACGAGTGTGACTCCCCTGGTGTTGCACACGTCCAGACTCCACGGTAACCACTTTCCATCAGGTATCTCAATTATTATCATTCACTCAACTATTATTATATTATTTCAATTATCTGCTACCTCAGTTGTATTAAAAAAAAGTCGCGCCAAGCTTGTAGGTGAATATTTAATTAAAAGTAAATGTAACTTTAGTTGGAAGGAAATAGCGGATGTTTACGAGATGCAGTACTGTGTAGTTCGTACATCCCCCTTATCTTACCATTATGGTAAAATCCCCGGCAAATCCCACACTAGGTATTTATCATTACGTTATGCTTATAATACATTTTCTCTTTTTTTATACATTTAATGCTGCTTTGTTTTTGGTGTTCTCCGATTGTGATTTTGCTCCATACCTACATATTTCGCCGTATCCTCAGCTTAGCTTCGTGAGTACAAAAACGATTAAATTAATAAGTCTTCTTAGGATGTTTTGCCAGAAGCCAGGGCATAACCAGAAGAGAAAAAATCATGGGTACCTACGCGAGGTATAAAGAAGCTAATATGATAGAAGTTTATTAACACTAAATATACTGGCTAACCTAGACTAGTGAGACAATCGTTAATAGAATAGCACCTTCGGCCTTACACTGCGATCCACAGACGGCGTGCGGTTTAGTCGGTTCGAGTCCGACATAACCTCCCCTTCCGGCTCCAGCACGTTAGAAAAAAAGCAGCATAGAATAATAATCAATGTACGAAATGAAGGATCATCAAGCTGAGTGCGACATTGTAACATGGAACGTGCCTGTAATTGTGATCCTCTTTCCTGAGACTTTGCCTTCAGCTTACCATCAGGCGAGGTGAAGTCAAATTGACGTGTTCTACATGAAAGAAAGATATGTGTTTACGACTTGTGATATGTCAATCCCTAACATTGATATTACTTGTTCAATTCTAATAACGATTGTAGGTACCACTTGTCTTGTCAAGCAGGATTTATAGACAAAGTGGCAACTGGCCATTGTCTATTTCGATTTTCGGTTTAGTGCTGTCAATTGTCTATTTAGTGGAATCGCTTCGAGGCGATTTTGTTTCTATTTGTTAGGTCACGTGACACTTCGATGATTATGTTATGACAAATAATTATTCTGAGTAACAATAACGCTCTGTTACAATGACGTTTTCACTGGTGCTATCGCTAATAGAATGTTGCTTTGTCTTTACTTCAGTATTATCAGTTCTCCGAAAAACCTGTTAGGTTTTAGATACATTTGTTAATTTTCTAAGGACGAGGCTATACTTACTGAGTGTAGATCCATCTTCTAGATGTAGAGGAGTATGTATCGCGTCAATGCATTCTATTGGCTCCTTCTCATTGTCACTCTCGTCAATGAAACCTTGGTTTAATAAGCCACTGAAACGAATGCATACATTTTTAAAATTGACTTCCTTTACAAAAATATGCGTAATATGAGAAAGTTTTATGGTGGGTAATGGTGAACATCCTGGTTTTATGAGCGCCTCTGAGAACGCAATCCAGCTAGCAGCACACTAGGAAAATAGAATTTGAGGTTAGAAGCGCCATCGATTCGACAGAAGAAGAAGAATTATGAACAGCATTTGATTGCGGGTGGGATATCATCGTTCATATATATATACTTGCAGGGATATATGATATTTACCTTAGACTATTTACAAATTTTGCACTGGAATTATTTCTATTGCACAGATAGAAAATGCTTTGTCCACAGTTGCATTGCATCCGAGGCTTTCATCAGGGAGCCTGCTTTTGATTTGGCTTATAAGGCCTTCATGAAAACGTTTACCGTTTAAACTTGCAAGCTCTAGAGGAAACCGCGAGAGCCTGGGCTGTCAATTCCCATTAATAACTTTATGTACCTAAGTATTATGTAATATTTATATAAAAATAATAAATACTAACCTTGCATCTGCTATATCTTTGAGTAAAATTTTGTGAATATAGTAACTCTTGCATTTTTTCTGGTAAGTTTCCTGAAAATAGGTAATTTAGTTATTAAAAGATATTAAAATCACCCATACTTACCTAAAAATCAAGGCAAATCACCAGTAACTATGAGTTATTGTACTTATATTGATCTGTTTTATATACTTTATTTAGTACCTATATTTTCTATCATACTCACGTTGCACATACTTTAGAGGAAAATCTACAATCTATGCCATATGGCGAGTACAGACATATAGCGACCCATATAGCTGTAACGAGTTTATAAATATGTTCTGTTATGTAGGTACAGTTGCCATTGGTAGTGTAACGACCCCCTTGTATATACAGTTGACAAATGAGATATGGTAACACCTTTACATACAAGTTTATAAAAAAATTGCAACCGTCCTTTGTCGACTGTACCAATGTTATCTGTGACTGTACTTAAAAAGTCAATATTTTTTTTTAATGTTCCTTTGCCGTAAATCATATCTACATAAATTAATTTTACAGATTTTTTTGAATGTGAAGTCATTTGTAAAGCAATTTGCCACCAAAGTGGTATAAGAAAAATTGAATTCAGCAACTTCGAAGGGCGACTGCCCTATTAATGTGGTCCTTGTTTGTTTTCAGAACAGTATGTTTATTTTTTCTTTCTTTTATTTTTAATTTTTAATCATGATCAACAATACAACAATACATTTTGTTTCACTAAATGCACACGTACTGAGACATAACGACGTAACCAGTTACGTATTAATTTGGTAAGACGTTTGAAATTATCTTATCGCAAAATTTATTACACTGTATATAAAACCTAATCGGACATTAGGTACAAGGCAAACTAATACTTACGACTACTAAAACACAATCGGCTATCTGGAAGGAGCATCTCAGGTTTGTGATGTACAGGAACCAAGTGGGACACCAGTGGAACACCAGAAGTGGGATCCCACACAGGACTGCCGAGACAATGTAGGTAGCAATCGTCCGCCATCTGCTCTTACGGTAGCCGTATACTACCTGGAAAGAAAGAAAGAAAGTCATTTTTTTGCTGGCTTAGAGAAGATAGATAAGAGACGAACAGAGTTCACTGTGATCATCCAAAGAATGCGTATTGCAGCTCCGGGTCGCTTTTATACATTTCTAATGGTTGGATTATTTCAACTTTTTACCCAACTTCTAAAAGGAGGAAGCTTTTTTAATTCCTTGGAATCTTTTATTATTCCACCTCTCCCCGTCAGACAGATATTACTATCTGAAAAATAAAATTAGTTTCGCGAAAAAACTTCAACACACTACAGCTTTCGAGAAAACGTACAAAGGGTGTTTCAAGTTAGAGCACAAGACGAATAGCAGTTGCATGAATAGCAACTAGCCTAGTTCATGAAGGGCACCTATTATTTTTTGGCCAATGCTATTCGTGGTTTCTGAAACACCTATCCTATCTGCACCGAAATCGAAATTTAAATTTAATTCTATCTAACCTAATTCTAAGAAACTAGCCTGACCCTATAGTTACGCCACTGCCTGTAAAGTCTACATAGTTGCACAAAATATAAAAATCTACGGCTAATGCCTTAGTATACACACAATATAATAGGTAGGCATAATAGGCGTGACAGAGAAATTATTAGCAAGGTCAACCCGCACCCTGACCGTCACGGAACCAAGCTATTTTCAGTTGGATCGAATCTCATCAGGTTTATAGATAGTGGTTACTATATAGCCGCGTATTTTTACCTTGGTAATTGCAATGAGGTTCCTTCCTCTATTTCATTGGGACGTTTACCTATCTAGAGACATCCACTGTCAGAATGTGTGTATGTAATCCGAGCGGTTTAAACACTCTGTTGATGTCATAGGTAGGTATGTAAGAAAAAATCCTACAAACGTCGGCTATGTCGGTAGACCGTTATGCGATGCCATAATGACGGTGTGGATGGTATGCTACCTGAAACCCCATCTGGATGATTCGCTAGTGAATACGAGACGAAGACAAACATTAAATGAAACGTGTGTATAAGCTCCCCTTTTTTGTGTTGTTAAACCATTAATTCACTAAATTATCAATCCCTTTTTTTATTAGTTAGGTAGCAAACATGCACACGGTCTTCGGTGGTGATACTTGTATTCTTTCTCCGTCATCACACGGATATTATTATTAGACTAGCTTTTGCCCGGCGGCTCCACCCGCGTGGATGTAACCGCTCGACCGATTTTGTGCAAACTACACATAAACCATCTACCAAATAGTCCGAACAAAGCGTACACAAGGGTTGGGTTAGGTGAGCCCGTTCTTGAGTTATAGTTTAAAAGTGGCATTGATTTTTAGATAAATAGATAGTACTATAAAATTATCCCATCTGTAACTCCCTTGTGGTATAACCCAAAAGATTAATTACTTACTACCAGACAAACATCAGACATTCCCACATAATGCATCTATTTAATCACCTCTAATCAGGACCTGTCTACTTTCATTATGATTACCATTTCCTTTTCGTACGCATATTTTCGTCATTCAACGCATGCATTATCTTAAGCCCATAAAAACCGTTTTGCATAATTTCATGCAATGGATCTAGGAATAATTATCTCAAACTCTTAAACTTCTTACCTTACAGCCTTTTTGATATTTCATAGAAATCTAGATATAAATTTAATGAATTAATTTTGAATTCACTAATTACGTAATCGTACAATAGTACAATAAGCGATAATATCTAGATTAATATGTAGAAATGCTTAAGTGCAATATATTTTTTGATTAAAAATATGATTCCGTTTTGATTGGTGTTTAATTTCAAGAGTGAGCAAATTTTATTTGACAAAATGGTATACAGACATGCTACGCAACATCCTGTATAAGCAATGCTTTTCTCTATGTAGAATAATAGCTTGCCTTTTTTCTACATTAAGTTCCACCGTAATTCGGTAATACTTTTTTTACCTTTTGTATTATCCATTAACGAAAATTATAACGCGAACGGTTTGTGTGTGTTCAATATCGTTTAATCCATTTTAGAAATAAAATTTATCAATGGCCTAATTAGCTACCATTTTTAATAAATAAAAAAATGAGCTTTTTTTCTTCATACACACAGTTACGCCTTGTCCCATTGGTGTAAGCAGAGACTACAATTTCCATCTGCTACGATCCTGGCGTGCAGTATCTTTTTTCTTCATATGGATTAGAATTATTTTTTTAGAATTTCCCTCTTCTCTGTCATTTCACATAGAGCCAATTTTTTTTATAACTAACATTGCAACTTTATTATAGGTATGAACGCAGACTAATACCACAGTAATACTATATATGTATACATACGGCGTATCTAACTGAATCCATTTAAAACTATTCGCCAAGCCAAGTCACAATAGGTAGGTAGGTACTCATACACCGAATCAAATGTGCATATAAAAAGTATAAAAGTATAATACATAATCATAATCGCAGACAAATTGATAGTCTTCATGCACAGTAATGCAATAATAAAACTTATGAAGCTATAGACAGCATATGTGGGCTTTACGAATATCCATAGAAATTGGTGGAGAGCTGTACCCGTAGCACGATCAACTATAGTAATCGTATGGTAAGCGTATTGAGAGAATGGGGCATTGCGATTGGCCGCCTGCCTTCTGTAAACCCGTGTGTATGTGAAGCCGGCCAATCACAATGCTCCGTTCTATCAATACGTTTACGATGAGATTACGACAGTTGTTCGTGCTAGGGGTACTGTTTCTCACCAAAACTCAGACAACGGAATATCTGATGCAAATGCATATTAAGCTTAATTGATACGATAGTGAAAATCCGTAATACTGTGGCATTCATTACGGGTCAATTTGGTCAAACTACAAAAGAACAATGGCGAAATCATATTTGACTAAAATTTAAGCGTCTTAAAATGTCATTAATAGCAAATTGATTCTAGTAAATATCTACGTTTTATGAAATTATCGTCTGAGCTAATAAGGGCCGAGGAAAAGAAAGACAAATTATTATGAGCTTAATTGATTAATTTGTTTCCTTATCAACTCAGTGTTACCATTAATTTTGCAGCTATTCTAACAGGTCGTAAAATGTGCAGTAAAGTCTACTTTGTAATTATTTTTAGTTTTATAAATTATTGTAAGAACTGAATCAATGAAATATGTTAGTTAGTGATATATTTATAAATGCATGTTTTTCAACCTCACAGGCTTTCTGTAATGAATGTATAAGCAATATAAATAAAAACATACCTTGTGTTGTGTACACTGTTCAAAGATTCTAAAAGCCCTAAATCCATTGCAAAAAAAAATGACTATGACAACATTCGACGTTTGCGCTGTTGTTTTGTTTTGTCGTGGCGAGTGTTTTCGAATTTTTCGATCATTTTTACCGTTTTTTAAAGTGTATTGTGACCCGGACTGCTTAAGGGCTCTGATTTTTCCCATTTGTGACCCCCTGCATACCTACGGACTCTTATACCGATACTTACCTGAGTGACTGTGCTGTTTGTATATTGGATTCCGATTTTGCCTATGATAGGAAAATGCATATATAGTTTTAATTCTGAGTGTTGAAAATTAAAATAGTGTTCTTTATTTTCAGATAGCAGCATCTGATTGTGTGTGCCACTCATGCTGGTTACGCACTCAAAGACAGGTACGCCATATGACCCATATTGATGATACTAGACCATTGCCTAGTAGCAGTTATATTTCAATAGAGGAATCAACAGCAGTACCACAAGAGATTTCTCAACCTGTGGCAACTCTTACAATAGTATTACATGAGTACAGAAGAGCGGACAACTCAAATAATCATTGTGTTTTCCCGAACTGCAATAGTACCACATTGCATGGTATATCAGATAAATTGCGTGCAATTATTCTTCACAATCACCATTATTATGTACCAAACCTAGCTCGTGTTTGTGCTGAACATTTAAGGAGTAATACATGGCAGACACTATTTGAATCAGAAAATAGTATTGACTCATTTACTGCAGACCAAATACAACATGTGTTTTCATTTGTTAATTCATTTAGTCCAGCAATTGAAAATCTAAAATCTAGAAGAAATGGACAACAGAGTATTTGAATATTGGGTGGGGTACACTAAAGAACAGTTCAATCTCTTACTTGAAGAAGTACCTCGAATAACACAAATAAAAGAGGCATTCTAGGTCTGGCAGCGCTGCTATTGAAAATGAGGACTGGTGATTTCAACATTGGTGGAAGTACCACGTCGCACATTAGAATGTCTAATGGATAAAGTGAGGGAGGTTTTAGTACAAGATTTTGTTCCTGAGCACCTGGGAATTAATCAAATGACACGAGAGGAATTATTACAACATAATATGTTGATCCCAAACGGATTATACGGTAATGGCAGCAATGCCATTGTAATATGTGATGGCACCTACATTTGTACTACTACTACTACTACTACTACTACACCTCATTTTTCATGGTATTTAAGAGCTCAAATTATATGTTCCAGAAACAGAGTTATTCTCTGCACAAATACAGGAATTTATTAAAGCCATTTATGATTGTTGCATGTGATGGATATATTGTTGATTTTTTTGGTCCATATAAAGCAACTACATCAGATGCTGAAATAATGGCCAACCTTTTTTCTGCAACGGGTTCTCTAAGGCCATATTTCAGAGAAGGTGATGTGTTCATGTTAGACCAGGGTTTTAGGGACAGTATTAGTTTATTAGAGGGATTTGGCTATAGAACATGTATGCCAGAATCTCTATTAGCTACAGCTCAAGCTAACCGTAACAATTATTGTCCGAGAAGAAAATGAATAAAATTACTTTAAAATAAAATGATTTAATTTTTTACCCTAAAAATATAATAATATAATGTTTTAACTAATAGAATGATTAAGATTGCCCCCCCCCCCCCCCCTCTCTCTCTCTCTCCGAAGATTAAACACATGACGTGACGGCGAGTAGCGCGTGGGTGGCCGTTGCCAGTTTTTCTTTTCATACTACTGAGGTGACAGACAAGCACACGGACCACCTGATGGAAAGTGATTACCGTGGCCTATGGACGTGTGCAACACCAGTAGAGTCACACTAAGCTGCCGATCCTGCAAACACAGACTTTCTGTGCCGCCAGTATAGAAGACAAAGCGGGAATAGCCTTTGGTATTCCCACTGACAGCACAAAAACTCTCCAGTGAGCTCTGGCTACCCTACTCATCGCCGGGAACACAACACGAAGTTGTTATGGCCGTGGTATTCTGTAGGGCGGAGGTACTTCCCCAGTCGGACTGCTCAGTTGGACGGGAATACCGTCGTGTCCTACGTGTGTTATGTTAACTAGTTTAGAAGTTCCAATTTATAACATCTTGAAATAGGCAAGTAAGAAAAAAGGATTTACCGACATAGGCATTTGCACATAAATGGGACTGAAAATCATGTTGGCGAAATGTGATTCATGTAGGTAGGTAGGTACATAAATATAAACAAAAATTGAGTACCTATATAAGTATTGATTTAATTGTTTACCTCAGTGTATACAGGTATGCCATTAATCAAAAACATTGACACATTAAAGGTGATCTAAAGATATAACCTACAAAATGTTCAAGCCCGAATATCTATTATACTCGGCCTTCTCAAGAGTCAAAATCTAGTACGTAGTGAACAAGTAATCACGCTGTATTAAATAGTATTTTTTTCATTTAAAGACGCATCATTTTATTCTCAAATAAAAATATGTATGGGAGGCTGCCATTGTTCTTTGTAGATCGCCACTGGATTGTGGATATAGCGGGTGAGGTGGCGTCACTTCACGGAAATATCAAAGTTCCACAGTTTCGTAGTGAGACTGAAAGCCAATCTCAGTACCCCTAGCACGAACAACTATCGTAATCGTCTCGTAAACGTATTAAAAGAACGGAGCATTGCGATTGGCCGGCTGCACATACACACTCCATTGACTCAATACGTTTACCATACAATAACGATAGTTGTTCGTGCTAGGGGCACAGCTGAGTTGGGAAAGAGCTCAGAGTATGAGTTCGATTAAACTAAAGGAATACTATAAATTTTAGACATAAAATATTACATTATACCAGGGCCCTGATTCTGTTATATTTTTTTCCATAGCAAAATCACTGCAGTACTATAGACACTAACCAATGCCATTTAACTTTAGACTTTAAGGTTAAGTGATAAAGTCTATAGTTAAATTACAATCTTGCAGAGTGAATGAAAAATGTTATGAACTCTTTCTTTTTCATTTTAGACTTTAAAGCTCAGACATAGAGTCGAAAATTTTATGACATTTAAAGCAATGTCAGAAGTATCACAGTGGTTTTGTTATGTCATAATATTAGCAGAATCGGGGGCCAGTTAATTGATTCCACTGCCGATTTTAGTCAACCAACTCTCATACATCCGCAGGATGTGTAAACAATTGTGTATACAAAAATGGTATGTAAGTGATGATGTCATAATTCGGCTCGCCCCCTTCATTCAACAATAGAGAGAAAAAAAAACAAACGAGTGAAAGAATGCAGGTTCATGCATAACACAATTTTGTATGACGCATGTATTTAAACATGCTCTATTGGAACCAGCACTGCAATTCACTAAGCGAGCACAACGATGCGACAACGATGCGAGGCGCAACGTAGATTGTCATTGGTCAGATTGTATCACGTCATTCGAAATCGACCAATGACAGTGTCTATCGCGCACATCGTTGCGACTCGCATCGTTGTCGCATCGTTGTGCTTGCTTAGTGAATTGCACAGCAGCTCTGTCCTCATTTTACACAGCATCGTACGGGTACGATTGTACGATAATCTTTAGGGGCGAAGCCTACCACCGACAGTTGATATACAGCCCACGACAAATATAGTGAGTATAGGCATAGGGGCGACCCTGAAAAGTGAGGCTGCAACGCATAAATGGCGGAATGTGGGTGTTAAAACCGGGATTTACAGGTGTGAATATATATATGCCTTTATATTTAAGCCGGCAGTAAAGTCTAAAATTTAATGCCATTTTTGGAGTCTCCGTGGCATGAAAGTTATTTCACTTTAGCAGAATCGGGGGACAGGTCTCGGGATGCAAAGATAGGCCAGAAAATGATCTCTCTCTCTGATAAATGGTAAAACTTGACTATGTGTTTCGCCACTAAGTAATACATACTTCAGGGTGTGCGTTGTTTTATAGACAATTGTTAAATATAATTTCGTATTACAGAAAATGTTTCGCATAATTTCGTTTCATAGAATAATCAATATACATAATACTTACTTTAAAGAATTTTAAATCATTGAATTTTGTTTCATATAAAGTTAAACATTAGAATAATTATTTCATAGAATATCAAATCAAATATTCTTAATCATTATATTGTTTATTTAATAGAAAACTTATTACAAAGAATAACATATTATCAAAGTGACAGTTTCTAAACGTTTCAATTCATAAAATGTATACCCTCATTTAAATGGGACAATTTTTTTTATAAACTAAACAATTGATGCGTCTACAAAGTCGACGGAGACCCGCTACTTCTGGGTGGTTTATAAAAAAATAACCACGAAGGCCTAATGCGGGAGCTTCGCTACGCTCCGCTCCCGCATTAGCCTTCTAACCTAACCTATCCGAGTCGGGGTAATCTGAGTCGGGGTGTTAACTATATTGTAAATGTAACAGTTAAAAATAAATGTGATTTGGAACATTATAAAGGTGGTTTAATATTCTTTAAAAAATAATTCTACAGTTTGATAAGTTTGTTAAACAAAAAAATGTGATTAGAAATTCGTTCAATTGTGTTTCTGTGAAATATGTTTCATTGTAGTAAATTGTTTTTGAAACAATAATATTCGAAATAAAAATATAAGAACCAAATATTATATGAAACATTTTCTGTGAAACGAAATTCTATGAAATTTCTTTCTACGAAATAAGGGGCTCCCCATACTTCAGATATGTGATGCGCATACAGGATATTCTGTTCGAGGCAACAATTTAGATAAGCCATTTGCTACAAATGACTGGCCTATTCATAATAATAATTACATTCAACACATTCTTATCAAGCACATCTGTTTATGCTCGAATGTATTGACAATATTATTTACTAATTTATTTAACTAGGTTATTTGAACATACTGTAAATGTGTCTTGCGGAATTCTATAAGCTGTGTAATGAACTGCCTGCTATGTAACTATGGGTGTTATAAGGGGGTTCCTATACAGGGTCGACAGCCCGAGTGTGATAGTGTTGCACACGTCCATAGGCCACGGCAAGCACTTTCCATCAAGTGAGCCACTGCTTGTCTGTTACCTACGTGGTATAACAAAAAAGTAATAAGGATTTTTATTTTGTACTCTGATCAAAATCTATTATTAGTTTTGTGGCTTTGTCTACGATCAGCATTGGTACCACGACGTGTTTATAAGCGATCGTGTATTGACTACGGTCCAGTGGGAGAAAGATGGAGCTATATAGGATTTGTAGCTACATCTCTCTTCCTCTGGTTCGCTGCCGCGCTAAGCTGCAAGCAACTCGTGACAAGCCCAAAATAATTTAACTAACTCCATAGCAGCGTACCGGTAGAGCATAGCCAGAGGTCGTGGGTTTAATTCCCGCTCAGTGCAAATATTGGTATCCATTCACCGTGACAGTGGCTCCGTTACAATGGATTATATAATCCACACTCCAGAACCTATAATATACTTTACTCATATAAGTTGTGGTAACAAAGCTTACTGGAGCACTAGTTTTAAAACTGGCACGGCCAATTTAGTGCACTGATAAGGTCTGTCCAATGTAAATTTAATTTGGTGTAATGTCTCTTTACTTATCTGCTAGTAAAATCAACAAGTCCTTAAATAATCGTATTTACTTAAATATTCTTCATTTACATATGCTCACGCCTATTTCCTTTCGGGGTAGACAAGGACAACAACTGATCATGTTACACAATTCACAAGTTTCCTCTACTACTCTACATTATACATAGAGAGTTTCGATAAAAAAATAAAATAATTGGAATTTTTATCGTGTTTAGCAGTGGCGATGGGTTTCCTATAACTCGATTCGCGATGGGTTTCCTATAACTCGATTCCTGCTGGCTTCCCAATGGATTACATGATGCATGACAAAACTAGCTCGAGGTACGTTTTTGTTTCCACCGGCTTCCCGTTTGAAAATTTATATCCACCATTCGCCACTGGTGTTTAGTAGATTGTTAATATCGATTTTAGAAAAATCAAAATTAATAGGAATAGCTATCTGAACGCCCAAGTCAATCTAAAATCGATTACCTACTCGATTATCAAATAATGACTAATGGTAACACGTCTAATCCACTTTATCTAAGTAGGTCATAGGAGCGTCAGAAGAACTTGCATTTCAAAAAATTATTATAATAGGCCTACCTACTAAGTGTTGCTGACTAAACATGGCTTTTATTAGGACTAAACTATCCCAGTAGAGTACCCCTAGCCCGAAAAACTATCATAATCTCATAGTAAACCTTTATAGAGAACGGAGTATTGCCATTGGTCGGTGGCCTACTGTAAACCTGTGTGTATGTGCGGTGCGACCAATCGCAATGACCCGTTTTCTCAATACGTTTACCAAACGATTACGATACTTTTTCGTGCTAGGGGTACTGCAAGTTGAATAAAACGTAGTTTGTAAGTGCAAGCTATAGGTAACATTCATAACTGTGAGTGTTCTTCAGACACTCAAAAAATTCTGCATAAATTGAGCTCAAATTTTGACACCGTATATAACCCGCTATTTGGCGACCCCGTACGGGCAAACGTGGTGTAGGATGCCCAACGGTCAGGTGGAATGACGACCTCATCAAGATCACCGGGAAACGCTGGATGCGGGCTGCTTTAGATCGGTCGTTCTGGAAGTCTATAGGAGAGGCCTATGTTCAACAGTGTACTAATGTGCGGCTGATATGATATGATACAACCCGCTTCAGAGATGGTACTTAGCTACTTGGAAGAAGCTTTTTGTGAAGCATAGAGGGTGGCAGGTGGCAGGGTGATGGGTGGGTTGATGGTTTGACTGCTACTTTTGTTTAAATTACGGCAGTAAAAACCAGCTATAAGAACCTCAAAGGAGATATACAGTCCGAATAATCAGACCAGTTGCAAAAATTAAAAACAAAATCAGCATATTATTAGATAAGAATAATAATTATATTTTTGGTCTCTGAATTGGAACGAACATAAAATATGTTAGAGGAACTTAACCTTGAAGAGAGATAGGTAGATTCTTCTATTGCATGAAATTTTAAAGCATTTAAGATTCCGATAGTTAGTAAGAGTATCGGTAGGTGGCTCCACACAGTCGCCCTAAAAGACAGATATATATAAGGAAAATTTTGGATTTATACAGGTGGAGTCCAGAGACTCAGATGTCGGAGTATTCGCCCTGTAAGCGAAAGATCGCGGGTTCGAATCCTGCCTGAACTACTTTAAAAAAATTCCTATCCTTATCGATAGATTACACCGTATCCGCATCCAATTTTTAATATAGATACTAGCATCGCCCTGCTGTTTCACTTGCATAAGTGCTAATTTTGTGGTAATATTAGGAGAAACAGTAGCTTTCTTCATGATCCTATCATTAATTGCATTAGCATCTGAAGCTTTCTAAGTCTAACTTCAGGTTTGGCTGAAGTTCGATATTTTTCGTGAAGCCGATATTTTTTTTATTACCAACCAGATCATAAATATTCTACCTAAATATGTATGAGACCTATGTTCAGCAGTGGACTGTGTATGGCTGATATGATGATGATGATGATGCAATATGTATGATGCATTTTACTGTATATATTCAACCACAATGATGGGTTGTTATTAAATAGGTTAGGGGCCCTTTGTAGGTGCTAACAATCTCAACTATATAGCCAGTCTAAAACAGCAAATAAATGTGATCATAATATTAAAATAAATCTATCTATCTATCTTAAAATAATTTACCTTTTATACCTGCAGCGGTCAAAAAAATTGGTACTTGAATTTTAAAAATATATAAATAAATATTCTACACAACGATATCTAGACCCATACTAAGCATAGCTAAACTAGCTTGTGTTATGGAATCTAGAATGTGGATAAACATACTTAGACACTTTTTTTTGTAAATACATGCTGATTATACATAGAAACACGGAGACCAATGCAAATAGACATATTCATGCCACATACAAATATTTGCACTGAACGAGAATTGAACCTGCACCAACACCAACTAACATTCTATAGAAAAAAATTACCTGATCTAGGTCATGCTCCGGCTGAAAACTTTGTGAGTCTAGCTCCAAATAGAAGTCTCTGTCATTTTCGTATTGAATAAGAGGCTGAATATCGTCTTCGGACTCCATTATTTAATTTTGTGTACACTTGTAAACAAGGACACATAAATAACACTGCATTATGTAAACAGAGAACTTAACCACAATTTTTTCACGTGAAATTATTCAAGCTAAACTCTTGTTTTAACTTTGTAATAGAATTTAGAAGAAAATGATCTGATATCTTTCTCAGCACGGCAGTAGCATGTTTTCAATTGAAACATGTTTATAATTACTGCATAGTTAAGGATATTGAGGTAGCAACATGAAATTCTAACTAGACAATAGTTAATAAATTTCGTAATAAATTAACATCAAGGATAAACTATGAAAAGGTCATATTTGTACGGTTTTACTTTCGATATCCAATAAAAACACTCCCATAAACCGTTACTAATTATAATTACACTTGCACTATTTCAGAAATAACAATTTTAATACAAAACACAACTATGAATACTCCAACAGCTGATGGAATACTGAATAATTTTTGTTACGATAATGACGTTTGAAATGTAAACAAAGACTAGTTTACAAACGATTACACACACAATCTACGTAAGTCGTGTGAGACATGAGATATCAATTTCAACACGGAAGAAAGAGACGGAAGTTATGAATGAGTATCTACAGTTTATCATTCATTCAAAACATTGCCGTTTCTGTTTACGCTATAAATTTGAATGAACATAAATAGAGATGCGAGCATGTTGCCATATATCGAATAAAGACATCAGCTACTATGCCTTTTGCTCTTCCCAGCTGTACCTTAGTTTACGTGCTCATTTAAAAACAACATAAGTGTCTTTTGTAATTTGACAAAAGCGCACGGAAAAGTAATAGCGCAACGCGTGTTACTCAAACGAAAACCGATTAATATTAGGCTCAATAATGATGTGAATTATTACATTAACTTACCATATGACTCTCCTCAGTTGAAATGTATTGTTCCATACTCAGTGTCATTGTGTCGCCGTTTGATGAATGTTAGCAAATCTGTAACAATAAAGGTAAGATAAATACTTGTCTGGTCATACATTGCATTCATTTCACTTCATAATATCTATTAGCGACGACGTACTTGTAATTTGTAAATAGTTCATAAGGATAAGTTATAAGTTTTGTAATTAGATTTAAGTGAATAAAAATTCCCAAATGAGTCTCCAATCATTTCCGCTTGGCGGCGCCACCTACGCAGAACGCGCCACGAAGCCTAGGTACTGTAGAACTTTACCGTAACGAGAGCCGTTAGCTATTTTTATAGTTTTTAAGGTCTAAACTAATGTTTTTATTGTTAAATTTATGTTATTAAGTAAATATAAGGTATTATCTATAAGATAAAATTGTAAAATATAGAATCCGTGAGGAAAAATAAAATAGGCAATGTAAACAAAGCCGCTGATTGGCTAAAGCAGTTTGTAGGTAGAATCCAAAGGGCTCTGATTGGTCAGAGTACCCTATATAAACCGGTCATTTTTCCTCCCGAATTCAGTCCGGAACCAGCAGCCTTAGAGAAAAAAACCTCTAATAAACAAGAAGAAAGAAATCGCTGTTTCACTGGAAAGACCCTGGAAATTGAAGTACCCTTCTGCAGATCATCATTCATCAAGCCGCAAGCATCTCAGAATCCACGCTCCCAACGGCACCTTCGTCCACCCGCCAGCATCAAGATCTACATACAGTCCACTCGCCGCACGACAGAAGCGCCAGCGGTACAAAATATTAGGCCATCATATACCTCTTGGCCGTCTATCCTGTTTCTGTCGTCCCCAACATTTTTTGGTCCATCGATAGCCGGATTGGGTCAGATTTGAAGATTTGAAGAATAGAAGATGCCAACCACAAGAGCAGGATCAGAACAATCGAAGACTTCAGAAAAAACCACCTCGTCGGACTGGAGCATGAATACGCCGAGTGAAGCGAGCACCGCCACGACGAGCACCGGTTCATCGACCACGGGTACTACGGGGTCCGCAAGTACAGTAAGCAGAAAAAAGCCAGTTCCGCTGATTCAGAAGCAAGCAAGACTACAATCATTCGATGGGTCAAGATTGGAGTCTGCGCA
Organism: Eilema caniola; assembly: GCA_949126895.1. Classification (NCBI taxonomy): domain Eukaryota; kingdom Metazoa; phylum Arthropoda; class Insecta; order Lepidoptera; family Erebidae; genus Eilema; species Eilema caniola. The sequence goes on along the minus strand of OX421488.1, from coordinate 8,181,745 downwards.
AGGGGAGCCGACTCGCTCGGCGCCTCCGCCCAGCATCATTGAAGAGGAATATGAAGATTCTGAGGAGCAGAGTACCATCACAGCCAGCCATACAACGTTGCAAGACAGTCAGCGAAGTGTCACTTCACGTCGGGACGATGCAAGCGCACCGACATCGAAGTATGAAGACAGTCTGCAGCGGCCTCACCCTAAGAAGTCGACCCGCAACACGGACACACCGTCCCGCTCGTCGCATAGGAAGAGAGCAGAAGTGCAAGCGAAGATGGCGTTGGCACTACGGGAGCTCGAGCTAGCCGAGGCGCGATCCAAGGTAGCTCGGGCTAAGCTGGAACTCATCGCCGCAGAATCAGAAGAAGAAGATGCTGGAGAAGAGTCGTACGAAATAACACAAGTTGAAAAATGGGTCGTCGAGACAGGGGTCGGGCCCACCGAAGAAAGAAAGTCTCCTGAACGTGAAGAAAAGAAGAGCGACATCCAGGAGTTAGCTCAAGCTATTAAAGAGATTTCTCAGAAGTCTCATGAAACAATGTCATCAAAGATGGTTGAACTCCCTCACTTCAACGGTTCCTGTGAAGAATGGTTGGCGTTCAAGAGGACCTTCGAAGACACGGCTGCCTCGTTTTCCAACATACAGAACATGGCACGCTTCAGAAGAGCGATCCAGGGAAGAGCAAAGGAAGCTGTCCAGAGCCTACTGTTCACCGCTGAAGATCCCTACGAAGTACTCAAGGCGCTGGAATCAAGATTTGGAAGACCTGGGGCACTAGCACTGGCGGAATTAGAGAAGATCAAGAGCCTACCTAAAGTCGCTGAAAACCCAAGCGACATCTGTAAGTTTGCAAGCAAAGTCAAGAACGCTGTTCAAACAATCAAAGCCTTGAAGAAGCCGCAGTATCTCAGCTCTCCTGAAACATTGAAAGCTATCATTGAGAAGATGCCTCCAGCTATGAAATTCAGATGGTTCGCCTACCATAGAAGCCGAAGGGAGGAAGACTTACAAGAGCTACTACTCATTGAAGAATTTTTAGAAGTAGAAGCAGACATGTGCGGTGACTTTGCCCCAATTGAAGAGCCTTCAGACCAGAAGAGGGGTGCAAGAAGACCCGTGCATACGATTCAAAGAGAGTCTTCGCATGAAACTGAACGAGAGAAGTTCAAGAAGAGTTGTCCCATATGTCAAGAAGAACATTTCCTGATAGAATGCAAGAAGCTGAAAGAAGCAAACATTGATGAAAAATGGGAAATAGTGAAGAAAGCTAGAACGTGTTTCAAGTGTCTACGGTTCCAGCATTCAAGAACCAACTGTAGAGCTCCAAACTGCAAGAAATGTGGAAGATGGCATCACACTATCTTACACTCCGACAAGCCGCCGAAACCATTTGAGAAGAAAGAAGAAGGAAGCTCATCAGAAGGGAAGGTCGCCTCCATCCACAACACCATCAGTGGAGAAAAAGCATACCTGAAGATCGTGCCAGTCGACATCTACGGGCCGAAAGGGCAAGCTCGGGTGCTGGCGCTGCTGGATGAAGGCTCAACCATCACGCTTCTAGACCAGGCGGTGGCAGAGACGATCGGAGCTGAGGGCAAGACAGAAACGCTAACTATTGAAACAGTCGGTACAAAGATCATCAAGGATTCCCAGAAGATACAACTGAAGATCAAAGGTGCCTTCAGAAGAGACAAGAAGAATATCACTGCAAGAACCATCGACGATCTCAACCTGTCAGAACAAAGAATAAAGAAGGACACTATTACCAGCTGCCAGCATTTAAAGAAGATTGAAGATCAACTTCTCTACACAACCGAGAAACCGAAGATGTTGATAGGTCAAGATAACTGGGGCCTTATCGTCACAAGAAGACTGAAGAAAGGAAAACCATCCGAGCCCGTAGCCTCACTCACTAGTCTAGGGTGGGTGCTACATGGGTGTGAAACGGGTTCCAGCGCTGCGGTACACTTTATCCACTACGGCAGAGCCAAGACAGCAGATGAAGCCATGGAAGACGTCATCCGAGAGCATTTCCAACTAGAATCACTTGGAATTCAGAACAAGCTGCCAACGAACGACGGCGACAGAAGAGCCCTGGAAATCCTCGAGAAGACAACGAAACAACTTCCCAGCGGTCAGTTCGAGACAGGCCTACTGTGGAGGAGCGAAGATGAGTCCCTACCTAACAACTACAATCAAGCTCTACGACGCTTGGTGAACGTAGAAAAGAAGTTAGATCGAGACGGCGAGGTCAAGCAGTCCTACGAGAAGCAGATCAAGAACCTCATTGAAAAAGGTTATGCAGAGAAGATCTCAAACGTCGTCAGTGAAGGTAGAACCTTCTACCTACCTCACTTCGCCGTGATACACCCGATCAAGAAGAAACCAAGAATAGTCTTCGATGCAGCCGCCAAGTACGACGGAAAGAGCCTCAACGACGTGCTGCTACCAGGCCCAGACCTACTGCAGTCATTGTTTGGGGTGTTGCTGCGCTTCAGAGAAGGTCCAGTGGCAATCATGGCTGACATTCAAGACATGTTTCTTCGTATCAAGATTAGAGAAGAGGATCGGGACAGCCTACGGTTCCTGTGGCGAGGTGAGAAGAGGACAGGCAAGCCAGAAGAATATCGCATGACGTCAGTCATCTTTGGAGCAGCGTCATCACCGGCGACGGCGATATACGTCATGAACAAGAACGCAGAAGACTTCAAAGAGACTCGACCCGAAGCAGTGAAAGCCATCAGCCGAAATCATTACATGGACGACTATCTCCAGAGCTTCGAGTCGACCCAAGAAGCAAAGAAGATAGCCGAGCAAGTTAAAGAAATCCATGCAAGAGCAAGTTTTCATCTCAAGGGCTGGGCCAGTAACTACGCGACTGCGTTGCCTGACATAGAAGAAGCAAACAAAGAAGATTCACTGCCACTCGCGAAAGAAGAGAAGACTCTCGGTCTAAGATGGCTGGTTAAAGAAGACGCATTAGCCTTCAACATTGGGCTACGCAACACGCCAGAAGAGCTGCTGAATGGGCAACGGACTCCGACCAAGAGAGAAGTCACGAGCGCCGTTATGTCTACATTCGACCCGTTGGGATTCGCCGCGCCAGTATTAATACAAGGGAAGAAATTGATTCAAGAAATCTGGCGTACTAAGACGGACTGGGACGAAGCTATAAGTGAAAAACAAGAAGCAGCCTGGCGAAGATACCTAGAAGATGTATCAACATTATCAAGTTTGAAGATCCCGAGGTGCATCTCACCGTGCAGTCGAAGCGGACAGCTGCATACATTTACCGATGCAAGCGAAGAAGCCTATGCAGCAGTCGTCTATTGGAGGACAACCGAGCCCAGTGGACGAGTCCACGTCTCTATGATCGCCGGCAGAGCCAGAGTCGCGCCTACGAAGCCAGTGTCTATCCCAAGGCTTGAATTGCAAGCGGCCTTGCTCGGTAGTAGGATGGCGGCGTCGATCAAAGAAGAGATGGAGCTCGAAGCATCAAAGACAATATACTGGACCGACTCCAGCACTGTACTACAATGGATCAACTCAGAACCTAGAAAATTCAAGACGTTCGTGGCAAACCGACTGGCAGAGATAGAAGAGAAAACGAAACCTGAAGAATGGAGATGGGTGCCTACCAAGCAAAACCCGGCAGATGACGCCACAAGGGGTGTCCCAGCCGAGTTCGACAGCGACGCCAGGTGGTTCCAGGGGCCGTCATTTCTCCGCCAGCCAGAAGAAGAGTGGCCACATCGAGACTTCAAGCAAGGAGGTGCGCTGCTAGAAGAGAAGAATCAACTGAAAGCGATGGCAACGAAAGCAACAGACAAGACTCTACTGGACCTGGAACGTTTCTCAAGCTGGGAGCGATTGCTGCGCACTACTGCGAGAGTCATCGCCTTCGTCAGCCGCCTGAGAACCCGCAAGGCAACCACCGTCGCCGCCCGAGAGAAGGACGAGCCCTGGAAGCCACAAAAGAAGACCCAGCCCGGTAAGCTACAAATCTCCGCCAGCGCAGACAAGCGGCTATACGTACCTCTACACGAAGAACACTTGAAGAAGGCTGAAAAGTTATTATTGAAGATAAGTCAAGCCGACAGCTTCTCGGCTGACTTAAGAAAATTGAAGGATAAGAAACCATTAGAAAATGCAAGTCGAATAAAGAAGATTGACGTCTACATGGGTGAAGACGACATCATCAAATTAAGAAGTAGAACGAACAAATTTCAAGATGAAGGCGAAAGAAAAATGAATCCTGTTGTGCTAGATGGAAGGCACAAAATCACACGCCTCCTCATCGAGCATTACCACAAGAAGTTCCTACATGCAAACAACGCGACGGTCATGAACGAAATCCGTCAAAAGTATTGGGTCCTCGGCTTAAGAACAACACTGAAAGCTATATCTCACGGCTGTCAGTGGTGCAAGACAAGGAAAGGTACGCCGGGGATACCACCAGCGGGAGACTTACCAAGAGAACGTCTTCAGCATCACCAGTTCCCGTTCACCAACGCCGCTGTGGATTACTTCGGGCCAATGCACGTCACCGTGGGGAGAAGAAGAGAGAAGCGTTGGGGGGCACTGTTCACTTGCCTCACCACCAGAGCTGTACATCTGGAGTTAGTGCCATCTCTAAGCACTAGCTCTATGATTATGGCACTCCGACGGATGGCAGCAAGAAGAGGAACCCCGAAGACAATCTTCAGCGACAACGGTACGAACTTCGTCGGGGCGAACAAAGAGCTGCAGCAAGCCGCACAAGAGAGAGGGATCACCTGGAAGTTCATCCCTCCTGGTTGTCCGAACATGGGAGGTGCTTGGGAGAGACTCGTAAGATCAGTCAAAACGGCGTTAGCAGCGGTCCTCGAAGAGAAGTCACCGCCAGAAGAAGTGCTTCACACGCTCCTAACCGAGGTGGAGCACACCGTCAATTCAAGGCCCCTCACCCCCGTCAGCATGGACCCCACTGAAGAAGAAAGTTTGACCCCCAACCACTTCTTGTTGGGTAGGTCATGCGGCATGTCAGCACCCGGCGAGTTCAACGACACCGAGTTGATAGGAAGACCCAGCTGGAAAACTACGCAAAGGCTAGCGGACCACTTCTGGAAGAGATGGATCAAAGAGTACTTACCCCTCTTGATGCCTAGAAAGATAGAGGGTAAGGAAACTAACGATCCGAAGATAGGCGACATCGTGCTCATAGTCGACGCGACGCTGCCGAGAAATTCGTGGCCCCGAGGCGAGGTCATCAAGGTGTATCCAGGACCAGACGGAAGAACTAGGATATTGGACGTGCGGACTTCGGGTGGAGTACTCCGACGGCCGACACGTCGAGTCATCACGCTGGTACCTGCCACATCGTCGCTGCCCGAGGATGCAGTGCCACGCACCGTGGGGGAGAATATTAGCGACGACGTACTTGTAATTTGTAAATAGTTCATAAGGATAAGTTATAAGTTTTGTAATTAGATTTAAGTGAATAAAAATTCCCAAATGAGTCTCCAATCATTTCCGCTTGGCGGCGCCACCTACGCAGAACGCGCCACGAAGCCTAGGTACTGTAGAACTTTACCGTAACGAGAGCCGTTAGCTATTTTTATAGTTTTTAAGGTCTAAACTAATGTTTTTATTGTTAAATTTATGTTATTAAGTAAATATAAGGTATTATCTATAAGATAAAATTGTAAAATATAGAATCCGTGAGGAAAAATAAAATAGGCAATGTAAACAAAGCCGCTGATTGGCTAAAGCAGTTTGTAGGTAGAATCCAAAGGGCTCTGATTGGTCAGAGTACCCTATATAAACCGGTCATTTTTCCTCCCGAATTCAGTCCGGAACCAGCAGCCTTAGAGAAAAAAACCTCTAATAAACAAGAAGAAAGAAATCGCTGTTTCACTGGAAAGACCCTGGAAATTGAAGTACCCTTCTGCAGATCATCATTCATCAAGCCGCAAGCATCTCAGAATCCACGCTCCCAACGGCACCTTCGTCCACCCGCCAGCATCAAGATCTACATACAGTCCACTCGCCGCACGACAGAAGCGCCAGCGGTACAAAATATTAGGCCATCATATACCTCTTGGCCGTCTATCCTGTTTCTGTCGTCCCCAACAATATCAAAACATTTAAGCCGTGTGGCCGTACGTTGTCGCCATAATATCCACTATACTACATGAACCCTGTCCTAAGACAAACAAGTTAGCTTATTTGAAGCAATGTGTTAGTTTCCGGTGGAATAGTATAGGACCACACATCTCTTTGGTGTCATAGAATGTGATTAAGGGATAAAGCATAAAGCATACAGTACATGACAAAAATCGAATCTCGTCGAAAATCGACGAATATGATCGAAAATAAACCTTTGTCTACCCCCTTGGGGGTTTAGAGGCGTGAATATATGAAAATAATAACTTGAAAGATTCTGCGAAGCACAGAAATCAAGAAAGTGTGTTTAAACAATATCTGACTTCATAAGTATTGCTGTTATATTACTATATAAACAATATATTTTTAACGACTGGCTAAAATATCATTTCATATAAATATTGGGTGTTCTTTCCTTTTGTTAAATTCTTCTACTTATAAAAGCAAGACTATTGATAGTACCTACCGATACAATGCATAGTATTAACTTTACTTGTTTCGATTGAGACGGTTGATGTACTAGATTTTGTCTTCCTTTTGATGACTAGGTCATTATCGATTTAATAGTACAGATTGTTTGGCAACACTATACCAAACTACAAGGAAAATGTCGTTCCATTTCACGAATGTTAAATATTTTTATGGCTTTATTATCTGTTCCAAGTACCAAAACTAGTTCATCAGTTCATTCACTTCATTCATTTATTCAATGTCAGTCGCTCGGACGAGTTGTTTGTATTTTGTGTTTTATTTTGGAAATACACTAGAAAATTATTCCAAATAAGGTAAAACTGCGTTTACATTGTGATTAGGGATGTTTCCAAATAATTGTAGTGCTTATAATCATGGCATAAGTATCTTAATAACACTTGAACTAACATAACCTCAAATCGTAAAACAAGTTTGTCGTGTTTCACATAAAATATATTCAAACACTCTGTAAAAACGAGTTAAACGATTCATAATGCGTAAAATGATAATATTTGATCACATTTTCATCGATTTACAGTAGTATTCATAGCTTACACGTGTCTTTAGTTTTACACCTACTATTTGTTACCACTAGTTTATAGTTGAATTTAATGTAATTCTACTGTTATTTCAGCTAAAATGATCATTCCAGTTCGGTGTTTCACATGCGGGAAAGTAATTGGTAATAAGTGGGAGGCCTACCTAGGATTGTTACAAGCTGAATACACTGAAGGGTACGTATTTCAAAACACCTTATTTTTTCTTATTAAAATACAATACTAATTAGTTGTATGGAACTGCATTAAGGTAATTAGCAAAATAAAATAAATAAATTAAAATGCAATGTTATGTTACCTAAGTTAATTAAGTCTAAAAGTTAATTGTATTAGTTTTTTTATCTCCATACAGTAATGAAAATAAGCGGCTAAATATTGCATTTGCATTTTTTCACTTAAATTAAAATTCTTCTACAAATAGTTACTTGCTATCAACAAGATTATGTAAATTTATTGTAATTAAAGTTTATTCTTCAAAATGTCTGACTAAATACAGGTCTTCACTTAATTCAATAGGAATTACTTCACAATCTTGCTAGCATGATCACTTTGTAATGACTTCGCAAACCTTAAAGGAATTCTATAAAGCACTTTCTTATGAAGAATTTCCTTCACTACTGAAACACTTCTAATAAAATTTACTGAAGCACATGAACTTTCAAAACAATAATATAAATTTTATATGCTGACATACCAAGATTTTTCACAATAACCTTTATATATTCATAAAAAAAAGCTAACAGATTAGAGCAAATGAAGATTATTAGAAAATACTGTAATAAAAATTTCATATCTATGAAATACTTCACTTTTATCTCCATTTTAAAAACAATGCTTGAGGAAAATAGATATTATTGTTCTTTTTAATTGTGGTGAGAAAAGATGATGAAGTTTGAAGGCTCTCTTTGAATTAATGAGAGAGGTTCAAAAATAAAAATTTGCTGCTTTGAGTCATGGAAATGTACCTGTCACCCTAAGACGTTTGTATTGTATAGTAGAATTTGGATTGCTTCAGGCGTAGCTTGGTGGCTCAGTGGTCAGAGCATTCCCCCTGTAAGGGAAAGATCGCAGGTTCGCCCCACGTGAGCAATTCACTTTTTCCTGTCTTAATTGATTTGAAAAGTTAGTATACTAAATTCATTCAAATGTAGTTCTGAGTTATACTGTGGAATGAGACGTTGTTCGTTGTTCGTATATGGAATAAATTGCCAGAATGTGTTGTAACCGCTAAGTCAGTGAACTGTTTTAAGTGTGAACTAGACAAATGGTTTATAAATAACCCACCGGACTGAACAATATTATATAAAAGTGACTCACAAAAACATCATGATCTACAGTGCTAAAAAGACCTTACTTCAGTGCAGTGATGTGGACACATCATCAAGTTTGCTGCTCGTCCATAAAGACAATAATAATAATAATAATAATATATAAGGTGTTATGTGTTATGGGCAAAGTGATAAATTGGGCAATATTATGGCGCCCGGCCATTATAATAAATGTGAGAGCTGGTTTAGCCTTCGTGGTTATTTTTTTAAAGCCACCATCTAAATTATGTCCTCCATTTGGCACCTAGCTCTGTAAATCTGTAACTGACTACTGAGTTTCGCCCATAACATTTGCAAGCTGATCCAAGGCAGAATTCTGCATTTCATAATATTTCTCAGAGTTTAAGTGATATGACAAGAGTCTCTGTGGAGTGGCGATAGTGTATTCGACTGCTATGCAGGGGGTACGATTCCCGCTCAGTGCTAATGTTTGTATGCATGAATATGTATCTTGGCATTGGTCTGGGTGTTTCTATGTAAAATATGTATGTTACAAAAAATCTATGTATGTTTATCGGTGTTCTAGATTTCATAAAACAAGTTAGTTTAGCTATGCTTAATTTGGGTCTAGATAGCGCTCCGTAGAATGTTGTAGAAAAAAAAAACTGAACTGAACATATTTTTTTCGTGTAGATTTACTCATATTGTATTTTACGTGTTAGATCTTACTCTTATTAGTACGTCATACTCGCGGCCGCCTCTGAAAATCAGCGCTGTACCGCCTGCATTACACAGCGGACAGCATTAAGCAGAGAGGTGGCCATTTATTCAGCACGGTTGTGCGTGTTTTTTTTTACAATTTTTTTATAAGTTGATGTTGTTAATTGTTGCTCAACTGTGTTGATTAATATAACGTTTTTTTCTTTCTTTTGTTTTCCAGTGATGCTCTAGACGCACTGGGTCTAAAGAGGTACTGCTGTCGACGCATGTTACTGGGCCACGTGGACCTAATCGAAAAACTACTCAACTACGCGCCTCTAGAGAAATAGTTCTACAACATGAAGAAGAATTTGTTCTAAATAAATGATTTGTTGTTATATTGTATCTACTCCATAAGTTATATTTAAATAAAATAATTTAAGAGAATTCTAATTACAATACTGACTTTATTTTAAGACTAGATTTGACCGTGACTTCATGTGCATGGATTTGAGTTTCTTTTTGCACAGAACTTTAATTCTTTATCTACAATAAAATAAGTTCCGCCTTATAACATCAACTAAAACTGGTATATTAAGTAAATAAAAGAGTACTAAGAATACGAAGAAGAATATAATACTTAATAATGTTTATCTAAATGTGAATGGTCATATGTATGTTAGTCATTTAGAGGGCGACTGTACTACAGGCCAAATAAATAGCCCCTCCCTTCATACTTCGCCCTAATCAGGTAAAAAGTCGTTCCAGTTTTCTTTTACCTAAAAGGGACCCTTTTTTGAAATCAGGTAAACCTTTACGACAGATCTGGTAGGCTATATCAGGTCAAAACCCATGTGCTTCGTCGCAGTCAGGTAAAACTGCATAATAAACAAGCATTTGTCATCATCACGGCCATTTATTTATTGTGATTACGCAGATAGTAGGTAGTTGGAGCCCTCAAAAATCCAACAACTGGTCTAACTGTAGAGAATTTGGATTGCTTCAGGTGTAGGTTGGTGGCTCAGTGGTCAGAGCATCCCCCCCCCCCCCCCGTAAGGGAAAGATCGCGGGTTCACGTCCCGCGTAAGCAATTCACTTTTTCCTGTCTTAATTGATTTGAAAAGTTAGTAAACATAAACAAGCATTTGTCATCATCATGGCCATTTATATATTGTGATTAGGCAGATAGTAGGTAGTTGGAGCCCTCAAAAATCCAACAACTGGTCTAACTGTAATACTTTGATTATGCCTTTGGGTTGTGGTCATATGGCAGTCGTTTCACGGTAAATAAAGTACAGCCAAATCTACAGTTAGACTGGTAAAGTGGAGCCAAGACTTCAAGTTGAAAGCTTCGGATGGGACTGGAATTAACGCTGGAAGAAGAAGAAGAAAGGCAGATAGTGTAGGCACGGTTTTATTTTTACGTGCGGGACATCCCCCCGGATACCCCCCCTTCGGAGCCGAAGGAGGAGGTTATGTCGGACTCGAACCGACTAAACCGCACGCCGTCTGTGGGTCGATGTGCTAGGCCGGAGGTGAGGTTGTCTTTTGACATATCCCTCGCACCCCGGCTGACCCAGGGCCATTCCTCTCGGTGTGGCCCTCCTCGGGAGGGGGGACCACGCGGTCCCCGACTCGCCGTGGCCTGCTTCTGCTAGGGTGATGAGCGGCTCCACCCGTCACCCTCAGGCCCGCGCTCATAGTGTAGGTACGGTTGCATTTTTCAAATAAAGTTTTATGTAATTTAAAGATGCAACCGTATCTCTTGTCGTTCTACCTGTTATTTGCACGAGTTTGTGCTGTTTATCGTTTCCGTCACTATGCGAGCGAAAGCATAAGAATATTCTCAACAATACTATTTCTCGCCGTCCTCGTAACACATTTTTTATAATCTTTACTGGCCAAGCTAATGCATATAAAATCTATTTATGATATGTTTTTAAGGATCTTCAGTTTATAGCTGAAATAAACCATTTTCGGTTCTCCTTGTAATATTTAGATAGGATCTATATGTACTCGTAAGTACGTCGCAACAAGCTGGCAGCTAGCAACTATTTAAAGAAGCGTTTGAGGTTTACCTAGAAATAATAAAGGAATGCAAGTCAGTCCAATTTCATTAAGTAGGTAAATGACTACCATGATCATACTACATCGATCAGCCATCTCGTTAAACCCAATTATAGTATATCATTGGTTAAACCCATTGAAGTGGCCAAGGTCATAGATTACCTAAATAGTCACATAGGTAGCCAATTAGGTAACTGGGACATGTATAAAAACTAACAGCTGGACGGATCCACCAGTGTGTTCATGGCTGCTCATGTATGTTGATGATATCGCGCTGGTGGATGCGGGCAGGGGCAGATTGGTGCAACGTGTAAAGAAGTACAAGGAGGAACTTAAGGAAGGCGGTCTGAAGCTTAATGTGGCAAAACTAAGGAGCTGGGACTAGAAGTCCATACACGTGTGGTAAAGTGGTAACAACTATTCAACGTCATGGTACTCATTACCAAAGGCCTAGTGGCATAAGGTGTACCGCGCTGGTATCATTCGTGATACATACCAATTAGGTTAGGTAGATTTATTAGATATTATCATATTTCTCGTATCGTCGGGCTGAAGCCAAGATGTAGAAGCCCTATTGGGTAAGAGAATTTTATATGCTAGCGATACAGACACATAGCGGATACCCCCAAACGCAAAATATGATACACCATGATGGACCCCGCCAGGTGCAGAGATTATTGGAATAATATAAACTATGTAGATTATGGGGTTGAGTATTGGATGGACTGGAAAATGGGCTATGGGGGCGCGTAACTATAGCGGACGCCTGCCGTGATAATAAGTCTTTGTAAAAAGGCAGGCGGTGACTTACCAACTCTTTGAATGGGCCCCATTAAAATAGCCACGCGTAGTGCGGTCATGGGGCAACATCCGTTGAGCGGCTAAAGTTGTCGAGAGGTGAGTCTGCGGGGTGCAAGATCACGATTTGTCGGTCAGCATGCCCCCGGCGTTATGACATTTTAAATTTCCAACCTAGAGCAAAGGTTTCGCTTTTGCGACTCCACTCATGGCCGGCCGAAGTGAGGGGGAATAAATCTGTGCTCTCTGAGAATAAGGGTACGTGGTCTCGCCACTCACTAACAGCACGTCACAAGCTGCCCCTGTGGGGTTATTATTATTATTTATTACCATTTAAACAAAACATTACAAGTACAATAGTAATAGCACAAAATACCACTGAGGTTTATACCTGTTCTATTACCAGTTATCACGAATTAACATAGGTTTTTTATATCATAAAACCATCATTAGGTTAGGACCTCAGTCATTTTGCTAAGGTACGAAGCGAACTCGTTGCTAGAGCTACACAAGCAGGCGCTGTGTATTATGGAGAAATGCTGCGGTGGATGTGTAGGGTCACCGTACCTGAGGAGAGTCTCATTCGTTGGTGGTGCCATTTTGCAGCAATCGCTAGTACATGTGTGTAAGAAATATTTGGCCATGTAGCGTTCACTGTGCCCTTACTGGAGGGTTAGACTCAAGAAGTGCTAGCTTAACGTTGTTCTAGTAGATGACACACGTACAAATAGTCTCACTCACTACCATGGAAACCCAAGATCGTTCGAAGTGGATTAGTGCAACACGGCAAGCGAACGAGAAGTGAAAGCCACGAATGTGATCTGCAGGGCTAACATGCGCGCGTCGTCAAATATCTCGAATCGAGATGAGATATCATCTCGAGTCTTCTCGAGCGAAGTAACGCCGACATATTTGGTCGCGTCCAACTTTTTCAATTGTTGTCTATGGCATACACATTTTTTAAACATTTATCCGATAAAATCGGCCCGATACGGCCATTTGCTCGAAAGCACAGACTAGTTAGGGATGCTAGGTATGAAAAAAAAAGAGAAAAAATAGTGCAAACCATTTTCGACCTTATTGACATGACATGCTATCGAATTTTTTTTCTTATATTCGTGATCAGCGTTATCAATTAATGCGAAAAGACACGTAACAAAGAAAATGGCATTAAGGTCGAAAATGGCTTGCAGTCGCTGTTTTAGTCCAAAATGAACCGAGCACAAAAAATGTTTACACGAGATAACTTCTCGTCGACCAAATGAAAGACGGGAGACAAAACATTTTAATTTAAAAAAGAGAAAAAATAGTGCAAACAATTTTCGACCTTATTGACATGACATGCTATCGATTTTTTTTTCTTATATTCGTAATCACCGTCATCAATTAACGCGAAAAGACACGTAACAAAGGAAATGTCATTAAGGTCAAAAATTGCTTGCAGTCGCACAAAGGTACTAGATTTTGATCCAAAATGAACCGAGCACAAGAAAAGTTTACACGAGATAACTTCTCGTCGACCAAATGAAAGACGAGAGACAAAACATTTTAAATGTCAAAATTCGAGTAAATAAGGGCACGTATGTTACAATTTGCAGACACTAAGTAGAGATGATTTCTCGAAGTCGAGTTATGGCGACATCTGACAGATCGCCATGAAATTTGCCATGTTACCAACAGTCGATATCGACATAAAACGGCAATATGCCTCGAGATAGCTATCTCGTGGCGCGCATGTTAGCCCTTCATGCTACCAACAGTCGACATATCGACATAAAACGGCAAAATGCCTCGAGATAGCTATCTCGTGGCGCGCATGTTAGCCCTGCAGGACTAACGCTTTGATGACATACCTACCTATTGATAATTTACATAAATATATTCACGCCTGTAAATCCCCGAACGGTTAGGCAGAGGTGTATTAGGTAAGAGCTACATTTTATCAACTATAATTTGATGAGTTTTGTACCTATACATCATTTAACGTATTGCGTAATTTATTATTTTAGCTTGCAAATATTATTTAAGTAGATGTTTGTCCAATTTTCCTTAAAAAGATTTAAGTAATACCAATTACAGCGCTCTATTTGACAAAATAATTATTACAAGTGTATAGTGTTGGCGGGTAAATTTATGTATTTTGACACGTATTTTAAGCTATTTACATTTTGATGTATGTTCCTAAGATACTAATTAATGTGGGTTTGACAAATTTAAATAAATAACTATACACAAGATGCTTAACTACAAGTGGAATTTTCCGAGTGTAATGATGGGAAAATATCAAAGTTCACCACAGTTAAACCGGTAGGCCGGTACACCAACTTTGTTGGAAAAAGGTTCTTATAATGATAAATGATGGGAAAATCTTATTACGTAGGTACCCGGAAGCAATGCACATGCGTCTTTCGTTGATCCTGACCCTTTGAAATAAAACTACTTTTTAACAGATTCTATCGCGATTTATTTTTCTCCCTCTCTTTCCTCTCCCTCTCATACTTGCCTCTAGTGTTGCAAGTGTTCATAGGATATCTACGGTAACCGCTCTCTATCAGGTGGGCCTCGGTCTAGTGCTGGTTTAACAATATCCTCCGTAGGGATTGAGGCAGGGAAGAACAAAAGTCATCTATTTGGGTTGCTATGGTAGGGTAGGTCGGTAACAACTAGTAGATACCATCTTTAGTCACCCAGTACCATGGCTGCTGAAAAGTACCTAACCGAAACTTCGGGCAGAATGTAAATTTATTTTTTTGGTATATTACAAAAAAATACCGTATATCTAAATCGCGGTATCATAATTCTCATCATTATCTGAGCCATTTCCCAACTAAGTTGGAGTCCCTTTTCCGTTACTATGATGCGGCTGTACTTCGATATTTCCTGTGAAATGATTGCAAAATAAATCGCGGCCTTATCCATTAAAAATGGTTTTATTTCAATGACTGACATTCGCTTATACTTCTTCTGCTGCAGTCTTGCTGAACCTTCATCTGCTGTCTCTACTTATTGTGCATACTAAGTTGCTGTCAGTGCCGAAAGTAGGTTAACCAGTTCTGAGATCAGCTTAAGGAAAATTTTCGATGGCAATATTTTATAAGTACCTTTATAAAACTTGAAAATAAAAATGTAGAATAACTACAAAAGCAAGAAGGTTGTATTTGAGGTTTTTGTGTGATTGCACCAAGCACCACTCCCAAGATCCAGAATCATGTAAGGGATACATGTGCTTCGAAAAATGGATGCTACCGGGAACCGATGATATCTGTAGGTACATTTAACATTAGGTAGGTACCTACATTAAGCGACGGCCCGGAATCGCCACACGGTGCACCCTGGGCAACGAGAGATGGCAGTGCCAGCCCGGAATTGCCACACGGACACCCTGGGCAACGGATATGGCTGTGCCGGTCCGGTACCGCCACCCTGCGCAGCAGAGACGGCAGTGCCACTCACGCAGGAGAACCGATGCCGCCTACGACAATTTCCGGCCAAGTTGGGCGCGACTGAAAGCCTCTAGGGTCCTTACAACCCGATTCCTGCCGGCTTTCCATTGCAGAGATGGTAGCGATGTTTAATTTGAGGACCTAGATCGAGGTTCCAGCGGCTTCTCTTCTGACAATTTACAACTGCTCTTTACAATGTCACATAGTTACGAGTATGTACGATATTTTGTCGTAATTAATGTAAGTATTTTATCTCTTAGGCAGGTACTTTTAATGACAATAATAAGGCAAAAAACATGTTCATTATAATACAATTATTATCGTGAAGACGTCCCCAAGGACAGGCAGGCAATCATCAACGGCAACGGTTCGTAATCTTACAAATCGTTTTCGTCACAGTACACATTTCTATGCCTATCGAACAATGGTAGTTATTGTCTCTTGACTTCTTGCTTGTTAAACGGTAAAAATGTCAAATTAAAATGTAGCAAGTAGCAGTTCTCTTATCTTAAGAGCGCCTTTGAGATCGAAATCCGGGTAGCAGTACTCTGGGAAAACAGAATTTGAGAGTAATAGTGCGTTGATTCGACAGACAAAGAAGAACATTATTACAGATATATTGTATTTGATACATATACACTTAGCAGTTGACTCACTAATGGTGATTTTATTCAAGTATTGTGTTTTCAAGCGAATAACCTTCTAACAACGGCTTTTAAAACCAGCCTTTATCCAACCATTACCTTTCAGTAAACGCTTTGAAAATGATGTATTTATACGGATTCACAGCGATAACTGCTACTGCTGAATTCTCGTTCCGGATGCTGGCCAGCTAATAAAACGCATTTGTTCTCTAACCTTCGGTCTTTGGATGAAGTGGTGCATGACCGATCAATGAATCGTTAAGTCACCTAATTGATGACAATATTTTGTTGGCGTAGGTTACTTGACAGAAGGTAGGGTATTTTTATGGCACTTAAGTGGTAGACAAGAACACGGCCTACCTGATGAAAACTATGGAAAGTCGTTACCGCCACGGTAACGACACACTCGTGCTGCCGACCTTGTAGAATCCTTCTAATTTCTTATGTTAATTAATCACGATGTAAATAATCCCATACCGCTAATCATCACCAGACTGCACATACTCGTTCACACAAGTATTTTTTAATGTTCTTATTTGTTGTTAGGTATTATAACTTGTACCTATATTGAAACATCGGAACCGCATCCGTGAATGTAACGAATTCAATGTTATGTATAAATATAATTATTTACGTTTATTTCAAGAACAAAAGTGGTAGGTACGTTTATATTTACATTATTGACACTCTATATATACATCCAAATATATTCACGCCATCTTCCTTCCGGGGTAAGCAGAGATTATACCCAGTGATCTGCTTCAATCCTTGCTAATTTCACGGGCTTCTACTGAAACCTTTCATGAAAGCACGCCGATTTCGAGTTTCTTTTTAATTTTGGCTTGTTAGGGTGAAACCAAACGAGCGTAAGTTTGTGAGTCGTGAGTCGCGTATTTTCGGTCACTCATTTTACATTCAACTGAATTTCGGTTGAGTGGCCAGACGGACTTAATTTTGTGAGTCGTGAGCCGCGTATTTTCGGTTTACCATATCATATATTTTTACCGTATATATTTGCTATACCATAAACAAAAAAGCATCAGATTATCCGCTAGGCGCTAAAATGCAGAAATGGGCGCTAAACACACTGGAAAAGCGCTAGATCTAGCGCGCAAAGCGCTAAAATAGCAGCACTGCTCTTCACCGCGCACCTCCCTTACCCTTCCCCCATCACGACTGAAATTCGGTCGAGTTAACGTGCATTGAGTTGGCAGACAACTCATTTTGCGTCGTCGTGTGGCACCAACTGCCTTTTTGTATGAAACCGAATGCAGCAGAATGTATGCTACCGAAATTCTGCGACTCACGACTCACAAAATTACGCTCGTTTGGTTTCACCCTTACTAGAAAGCAAAAGCGGCGGTAGGTGAGTGGTTAAGGAATCGCCCTGACGATCAAATCCTGGTCACAACACTATCGACGTGACCCACTCCTTAGCTTAGCTGAAGGAGTTGGTGAGAATACTAGTAATCGGTCCCGGTGGAGTCCCTATAATTTCATGGCTGTAGTAGAAAACGACTAATTAATAAAGCCATAGGGCTGTTTTCCATCTAACAGCAACCATACAAACCAAGACGAAAGTGCTCGCTTAAGGGGAATAGCCTGGTTCCACAATATCCTCCGGGAGGGGGGACCACGCGGTCCCCTACACGTCCCCGGTGTGGGGTGGCGCGCATCGTCCCACGCCTTGGCCTGCTTCTGCTAGGGTGACGGGCGGCTCCACCCGTCACCTTCAGGCCCGCGCTCATGGGGGGCGGAGGTCGGTCTGCGCCCTCCGAAACCCGAGCCGTGCAGCGATGTCAGCGAGTCTCTCTCGCTCATTTTCGGTTCCACGTGATAGGGGTATCCATAACCGAAAATCATTGTTGGAGAAATGGTTGTGTTAGTTCACTTCTGCCTACCACTTCAGAGGTTACAAGCGAGAGTATATGTATGTATGAGTACTCATAAAAGAGTAAATATACAATAAACTGAACATTATAAAAGGGTTTCATTACTGTAAAGGCCTGAATCACAATTGATCAGTCAAAGTGTATTGTTGTTGTCGTTCAGTGTCCAAGCAGTCTTTGACCGAGGTTCAAATACCGTACAGACGTCACGTCACAACCCTGCTAAATGGCAGTGTGCTAAATAAAACCGGACTCAATAAACTGGCTCGTATGTACACATCTTATGTTGAAACCTTCGCTCTAATGTATTCCGTTCTTGTGCAAGGATCCCTTTACCCACTCGATATGCATCGACCTGCCTTTTTATGTGCTCAAATCTCCACGGATGTACACGGTTTATGATTTACTAGCTGTTGCCTTCGGCTCCGCCCGCGTGGATGTCGGTTATCGGTTAGTGTTGAGTCAATAATATTGAGCATTATTTTTTTTCTAAAATAAAAGTAGGCTACGATACTCCTTATTACATCAGCTACCTGCCAATAAAAGTTCCATCAAAATCGGTCCAGCCATTTCAGAGATTAGCCGGAACAAACAGACAGGCAGACAGACAGACAAAAATTGTAAAAAATATTATTTTGGTGTATGTATCTTATTATATTCATATGCAAGTAGTAAAAAACGGCTATTTCAATATTACAAACAAATACTCCAATTTTATTTATATGTAGGTATCTATCTATATGTATCTATATAGATGTCTGACTCAATCTGACCAAAACAGCACGCCGTCTCAGGTTTCATATGCTGGGGTGAAAGTAAAACATTGCTTTCGCACCCCGGCTGACCCAGGATCATATTTCTTCCAGGCACCAAGCATAGAACGTAGATAGGATCTGCAGGGTGCAGTGGGAGAAAGAGCAAAGAAAAATCGTTCCCGTAGTTGAGAGAGCTGAAGGTTTGTGAAAAATGTTGAAGAGAATGCACTGTACCCCAGTGTTCCTGCGAAGACGGATAGGGAGCTTGAGTTCTCTACGATAAGAGGAGACATGATCGTATTTCTTCAGGTTATGAAGACGAAACAAATGCACAGATTTTGCAGTCGATCAAGCTTATCCAGGAGTTTTTCATTGGCATCTAAATAGCAGGCTGTATGAATGGACTGTATGAGTGTTAAGCTTTGGAGACATTTCACCGAGTGAAAACTAAAAGCGAACCTTTTTACTAACTTTAGCAAAGTGAATATGCCACAAACCGATATGAACTCCTAGATTCTTTACCGAGTCAGACAAAGGTATTTGTATATCTTCTAATAGTATTAGGACAACTGATGAGTCAGTGATCTCGTTACGCTTACATCTGCTCCCAATAAACACAGCTTGTTTTGGCTGGGTTAATAAAGATGCCGAAAGATTTAGCCCATTCGCTAAAGCGACACAAGTCGCTGCTGACTGTATTTTGGGTGTAGGGTTTGCAATTCCCTGGACTGAGTAGGGATACAGATTTCTCGGTTCCAGATCATGCCGTCCTGGGAAATCCCGGGACGTCCCGGGAAATTCAGTACCGAACACAAGTAAATTAAATGGTGTAAAGTTAATTATTGCTGTGGTCGAAAGGAAATGCTTTACTGGAAAGGGGGGGCCTTTCACCTCGGCATTCGAGGCCCAAGACTCTCGTAGTTTCAGTCGGTTACATAATGGAAACGGAATAACTGTCCTGCCGGCTAGCCTGATGAGGCAATCAAACTGTAGCAGCCAAAATCGGCAGACAAAATTGGCAACCAAATTGTAGCAGCCGAACACATATTCGCTTGACTTATTAATTATTAAAAGTTATAAAAAGGCTTATTAAGCCTTATATACGACAGTTTGCTGCTGAGATATAATATACGCCTTCAAATGAAAAAATATCCATTTGGCTCTGTTTATTTTATTATTTATTTAATAAGTTCCTCGGGATATCCTTTTACATAATTTCTTTTTCTTCATTCTGGATGTACATTAGAAACAAGTTTCCCGCCTGTTTTGAATTAAAAGAAAGAAAAGCATTTATTAATGACATGCACAGGACAGAACAGATAAAACAACTGTTAAATTTTAATTGATCCTAAGGGTCATTCCAGACCATACGGAAAAATACTCGAGCAGTTTTTACGTGGTAATTAAATATCAATTATTTCATTTAGACAAAGTTGGAAATAGTGTGCAACAATAAATCTAATGCGATAAAGAGTATTTTCCGCGCAGTGGCGGGAATCCCTTGATTTTTAACGTGCGGGAAATCCCCACTACTCCCCCCAATACTCCCTCACCCGTTGTCGGACTCGAACCGACTAAACCGCACGATGAACTTGTTTTAAAGAAATTATCAATAGTCTGACTGTTATTACTACTATATATATTAATAACCTAACAATGCCTAAATCAATTATTCGCATTTAACGAAAAAACAGTGCTGAACCAAATTGGCTATCGATTGTCGCTGGTTGCCAAATCTGATTGCCAAGACAGACTAATGATAAATCATTAACCATATCCATTGAATGATTCCTTATCAAGTAGCACCTTTCCTTCAACATGGCAAGTCGCTCAAATCATACCCCTACCTAAAAAACCTAATCCTTCATTCCTCTCCGCATATACACCAATCTCTTTACTACCATTCCACTTTAAGATCATGGAGTGCCAAGACCACAATCAACTTAGCATCTTCCTTAATAGGCACAACCGTCTGAATCCTTACCAGTCCGGTTTTCGGCTTGGGCATAGCACTACTACAGCACTAATAAATATTACGGATGATATCAGAACAAGCATGAAAGGTGGAAATCCTTACTCAATTTCAGCATTTAAACAGTGTTGAGTTTGACATTTTGCTGGCCACGCTCCGCCCGTTTCGTAGTTACCTGTCTGGCCGCCGTTAGTGTACGCGCATCGGTGATACAATTTCATCCTGGTGCACTGCACTTCTGTGGTCTCCTTTACTTTTCACAATATTTACTAACCCCAGTTCCTGTAAATTTCTTTCGTTTACGCTGATGACTTACAAATTTCCACACATGTTCCACCAGGGCAACTATCTGAAGCAGTTAATTTAATAAACCGAGACTTATCACATATTGCTGACTGGCCAGAAAGCCAAGTCATTATTGTAGGCGGTTTCAAACTGGTTGTGCAAATTGAAGGGGATAAGCTTCCTCAGATTATATTTAATGGTAACATCATCCCTGTCAGTGACAAAGTGAAGTATCAGGGAATCTACGTCGACAGCACGATGTCATGGGTCCCTCAGCTACAAGAGGTAAACCGTAAGGCTACCCTTCGCCGGGGTCTCTGAGGCGACTGCGTAATTTTCTATCCATTGCAACGAAAACAGTGTTAACTCGTTTTCTCCTGCTGCCAATCCTCGACTACGCCGATACAAGCTATTTAGATCTAACCGAGGAACAACTAAATAAATTTTGAGCGACTTCAAAACTTCTGTATTAGGTTCATATATGGCTTGCACAAATATGACCACATCTCTGAATTTCGTATTAAACTCAAGTGCCTCCCCATCCGACTTCGACGAAATGCTCACATTCTATTTCTTTTGTACAACATATTATTTAATCATTGCACACACACTTCTCGTATCTAAGTGATACACATTCTAGGGTTCTGAGATCATCGGAAAACCTGCACCTGAAGTTACCAATGCATTCCACCAACTGCTTAGATAAATCTTTCTCAGTACAGGCTACTCGCCTGTGGAACGCTCTACTTGTGTCTATAAGGCGCGCACGATCTCAAAGTTCTTCATCTTTGTGCATCACCTAACTGCCCATGCACAACTCCACTAAACAGACTCCATTTTCTTAGGTTGTCTGCAACAAATCGCACCCAGCGATAAGACCGCCACTTGTACTACCTCATAATTTGTAAACTGCAACTTTTTTGTAAATATTGTTTACGTTGTACAAAGATTATTTTATTGTATTGTATTTTGACTGCCAAATTGGGTGCTACTATTCTGGTTGCCACAATTTCAGCCTCATTGTTAATAAATTAATTGTTTATGTGTGTCTAAGAAAATTAGGTACGCATATTATGTACCTAATTTGAAATAAGAATTACGGTATTAAGTTTTTGTAATCAGTTAAAAAATGAAAAACACAATTACACCGGAACCTAGTTGAACACAGCCGAACCAAGCTTCGCTGTGTTGGTACATGAGTTAGGACAAAACTTTAAAATGGCGCAAATCTTTGTAATTAATAGTGATGAAATAATTAGATTACCGGAACAGGTAGTCCCGAAGAATCACATGATTTGTTGTTTAGAACTGGAACTGAGAAAAAAGGTCAAAGATCCCGGGTGCAATCCCCAGTCGGGTGCCACAAAATACCTAACGATGTATTTGCGGGTCGTCAGCATAGAGATGGAAGCGGGAAGAAATAAACTGATTAACAGACTTAATGAAGATTGAGAAGAGATGAGGAGAGAAGACACCATCCTGGGGGCGTATGGGCGTACCATTTTGAGATTACACCACTCTGACGTGGATTCGTCTCCCTTGACACATTGTGAGCGTCCCCGTTCTCCTGGAATGCATATGAAGTTGCATCGTTCGCAGACACTTAAAGTTTTCTACAGTCTATATCACAAAACAACACACGTGCCTAGCAGACGGCCTTACAAATCGTATCAGCGTTGCGAAAACGGCAATAATGTCATGTAATAACCATTTAATTATGGTTAATGTCTACAAGCCATTAAAACCTAAACTAGATATGACTCATACTTCTTCTTCAACCAAGCACTAAACCTGATTGCAGCCAAAGCTTGCAATTTGGTGTCAATGAACCGCAATTCCACCCCTGATTTTTTTATACCACATAATTGTCGGACAAGTCCGCAGCCTAAAGTGGTTACCGTGGCCTAAGGACGTGCTAACGGTGACTTTTAAATACGATATCTATGTAACAAACATAATTATATTATTGTACCTTCTCTACTTTTCTCAGAAAATTATAATTGTATCTTTCACTTATAGCTAAAATCAATGATAAAAATGATTGAAAAATCATCAATTGGTTCCGATAGTTCGCAAGAATATCGGTAGACGGCTCCACCGACGCGACGCCTCAAAGAAGGACATAAGGAGAAATTTGGGTTAGTTCGGGCGTGGTCTGTTAGCTAAGTGGTCAGAGCAGTCCCCATGTCATGGTCATGTGGGAAAGGTCGCGGGTTCGAGTCGTGCCTATTTACCTATCTAAAAAGTAAGCAACTTACCGATTTATGAATTACACAATTTACTTTAACATATATCGCAAGCACTACACCAAAATATCACTTAAAACATTTCACAACCGGAGAATCGATGACAAATCGATATTTATTTTTATAATTAGGTATTTACGGAGCGCAGCCTTGCACCACGAATGAACGGCGAGGCAACACTAACAGGTATTGGGAGAATTAATTTTGTTGTACAATTCGATTCATATAAATGACTAAAAAGCCGAATAATTACTACGTCGGATTTTCTTCTCCTGGCTATACCCGTAGAGCATCTAGCTTCTAGGTGTTCCACGGGAACTTTTTCATCCTACCCATACATCACCTGAGTGTTCCACGATAATTTTCTCAGACCCATAGTTTACCTGGGTGTACCAACCGAATTTTATCGGAGTAGCTCACCTAGATATTCCAGATACACCTTATGTAACCCGAAATTAAAAACGTTCGAGCAGGAGAAAGAAGAGTCTTATAAAACGAATTATTTAGCCTGAATTTCACCGATGAATATAAATTCAATCAATAAATTAGCGGGCTTAACCCATCGCAGTCTTTTCCTGGACACACCTCTTTCAATGTGCACCATTGCTGCCGATCTTCTGCCTTCCTAGAGTGACGGCAAGAACACTAACGGAAGGTGGGACGCTCCCAGCCAGATGGATTGACTTCCAGAAAAAGGTGGCTGGGATGTATATAACACGTTTGATTTTATTTAAACAATATGATAGCACTATTATCGTCAGAAGCGCACGCGAAACTACTTGAAATTCAAAGTGAATTGTATTTGTCGAATCTATGTTAGCACGGGTAAGCACTTAGCGCTGGTTAGTACATTTTGCCTAACAAATCGATTGAATATAACGTGATAACTCAGTTTAGTTGTTATTTTAGTTTGCTAGTATGGCTTGAAATGCAAATATCTAACATTTCTTTATCTACTCATCCATATTTCTGACAAATAAACTTTCATTTAATTTATACCGTATAGTTGTACTTCAGTACCTGCTCTTATCTATTCTGGGAAATAGCATAACCATAGTATATAACGAGTATACCTATATATAAGTATTTAAACCTGGTTCAGTATGTGCCAGACTGTTTTAGCCTGGCGCTGAGTTAAAAAAAGTTATTATTTTATATTTGGGTCGTAATTGTCTTCATTTTGATTGGTAAGCTACGATGTTGTACAAATAATTTCGTCAAAGGTCGTCAAATAGGTACTTTTTGTACAACTCGGAAATCGAATCCGGAACTTTATAGTTTGCGCTGCTTCGTCATCGAAACTGGCAATCCGAAATCACAGATAACATAATACTAAAATATGCCTACTACCAAAATATTATATAAAAACATTATGACAAGATTAATAATGCGAGTGTTTTTCTTTTGTTTTTTTTAGTTTAATGTAGGAATGTACTTATAATAATAATTATTGTTTTATTATTTGACAGCCTCCGTGGCGTGGCGGTAGTGAACGCGGCCGCTACGCAGGAGGCGCGGATTCGATCCCCGCTCAGTGCAAATATTTGTATGCATGAATATGGGTATTTGCATTGGTCTCGCTGTTTCTATGTATAATATGTATGTATTTACAAAAAAAAAAGTATCTAAGTATGTTTATCCGCATTCTACATTCCATAACACAAGCTAGTTAGACTATGCTTATCGTGGATCTAGATAGCGTTGTGTGAAATGTTGTGGAATATTTATTATTATATATTATTATATATTTATTATTTTGGCATATACACTTACACACTATGCAGCGCTGACTTGATTTTGATTGTCAAATTAAATTTAAACAATCAGATACTCGTAGGTACAAAAGTAGTTAATATAACACATTACTACCATGGGGTACAGACACTGAGAAAATATCTTTAGTAATCTTCTAAAATGTACAGATGGCACTAGTAGACTCATTAAAAGAAATAAATAAGTTAAAACCATGTTAAAACGCTTATTTGCTGACTTAGAATCACGTAAATTATTTCAGAACTTAAACACATGATAATTGAATTAAATAAATATTAAATATTCCACAACATTTCACACAGCGCTATCTAGACCCATGGTAAGCATAGTTAAACTAGCTTGTGTTATGGAATCTAGAATGCGGATAAACATAATAAAATACTTTTTTTTGTAAATACATACATATTATACATAGAAACACCCAGACCAATGCAAATATACATATTCATGCATACAAATATTTGCACCGAGCGGGGATCGAACCCGCGCCTCCTGCGTAGCGGCCGCGTTCACTACCGCCACGATACGGAGGCTGTCAAATGTATATGTGTCTGTGTATGTATAACACATAAACAAATAAATATGATTTGATTTACAAGAACGGCATTAGAAAGTTCCTATAGGGTCGGTGTCGGTGTCGCGAGTGTGACACCCCCGGTGTTGCACACGTTCATAGGCCACGGTAACTACTTCCCGTGTGATTTTTTGCCACCTAAATGGTATAAAAACGTGTGGAGTCCGCTGGTGTTGCAAAATGTTGATGATTATCATTTGTTAATATAACATAAATGTGCCACAATAGGTAGTTAACGTTGAAAGTTGTGATAATTTCAGTCATTACACTATTAGGTACTTATGTCACTTTTATATTGAAAACATTAGTTAATCGATGTACTTAGATTTTTTTTATTAGATAGGTATTAACTATTACTGCTATTATTGTCGTAATTTTAAGTACTAAATAAGCGACCTTACGATCTAGAGGTTCCGGTTTTACATAATTTTATTTAGAAAAAAAATATACTTATAGTCCATTTCTGTAGCATGTGTGAAAACAAATATTGCCAATAGAAAAAAACTCACAAAGGATTCTATCGCAATTTATTTAGTACCTACCTATTATTTTATTATTTATTTCAATAAGTGATCTTCATCTAAACTTAATACAGCATAAAGTATATCAAATTCATCAAATATTAGTCTAGTCAGAAACTAGTGCTGGTATTTTCCATCAGCAACGGAAAAATATATCAAAAATTCTAGTTATATCGTAGCGAGGATGATACACGACCACTTAATGGGGAAACGTCCCGAAGGGGACCTTGGCCCCCTCCACCTTGACGGTTTCGACTCCCGAGCGCCGGCAAATTTAGCCCACCGTTATATATTTGCAATTTATATTCATTTGTCTGATCTCCGGGATATTTAGAAATTAAGGAACCGCTTACATCTTTGTTTGGCAGCATTTCACACATGAAGTTTTTGTATGTCTGTCAATTTTTATTTTATTTTGTTCACGTCTTCTTCAGTTTCATAAATAAATTAGGACGTATTGAGCATTGATTTATTTCGATTAGATCTAAAATCTAAAGAGTTCACATTTGAAAACTATAGTAAATAGTGACGTTCTGAATTCAAATCGAAACCCAAAACTGGCAATTAGCCTTTAAAACAAAAACTTAGGGCCTCGTTCACCATCCTCAAGTAAAGCGTTGATTAGTAACTTCTTAAGTAACGTTAACTGGTAGTTAAATGTTCTGAGTATCTTTCGCCAGTTTCACAAACGAAACCGATCCTTTGAGTAACAACTTACGGGTTAAGTGAATGACAGTGCACAATCATACGCTCATTCGTTCAATTTTACGTCATTATTGTCGTTTTCTTGTTATGTCAATCACAAAAAGAAGTTAATTCGCGTCGTGTTATTTGCTTATTAAGGATTTCGTTACAATTTAATAAAATGGACAAAGTTAAACGAGAAAGGATTGCCAACTTTACAAGAGAGGGACTTTTTAGCGTCTCTTGTTTTGAAATATCAAAACGTTATAGAGAATAAAAAGAGCGATGCTTCCACATGAAAGAAAAAAGAAGCTGCGTGGGCAAGCATTCAAAATGAACGTAATGCCATATCTGGAGGTCCATTTAGGTCTTTCATCTAGGTCAACAAAAAAGTCTACACGAAATTTAAACACACGAATTCTTGGTAATCGTCGCATCGTAGAATGTTCTACATCTAATTGCTGTTCAATTAACTCGTACAAATCCATTATTTGGTTCGTTTTACAAATATATGTTGTTATGATACTCGTCACAAACACCAACAAACACTACTATTAACTACAGAATGACAGAACTCGTAAATGTCAAATAATGTTGTGATCTCTTACTTACTCGTCACTTAAAGTCCCTAATCAGCAGAAAGAGTAGTGAGTAACTTAATCGTCAGTTTAACCGTTGAGTAGTGTTACTCAGATATTGTGAAATGCGAATATTCAGTTACCGGGGACTTTAAGTTACGATTAGCTTACTTGACACTTTAATCAGAGATGGTGAACAAGGCCCTTAGAATGTCAACTTCCTCTAGACTTATGAATAACGGCCACGGATCGCGTCGAGGGTATTATATTGAATTTTTGAATTAAATTTAGGATACAACATAAAAATTACTACAATCAAATCTATTTTAGGATATTACGTGCCTGACTGAAATATGTCAGGCGCCAGCAAAATCTTAAATCGATACCGGTTTAGCCGCCAGGTATACAGTATAGATTGAGAGGGAGAGGTGTCACGCATGCGGGGCTCACATGATGTAAACATTGTATTGATTTATTGCATGATTTAGTGCAAGTTATCTGCACGAAATGAGCTCGGTATCATTTGCACGAAACAGACAGCCGATTGTGTGAACAGGCAGCATGTAACCATACCCTGATTGCTCTAGGTAGCCTTACTATAAATGCCATAAATTCATTAAATTCCTTCAAGAACCAAGCGGTTCGGTGATTCTTTCCTTTGTAGCACCATAAAGACCTGGAACGTCTTGCCAGCTCACGTATTTAAAAAAAATCGGAGCCGTCAAGAGTGAGTGCTGTTTGTAATGCTAACTCACTTTCCTGAGACTTTGTCTTCAGCTGACAATCAGGCGAGGTGAAGTCAAATTGATGTGTCCCATATTTAAAAAAAATCCTTAATTTTCACTGATTAAACAAACTGTACGTAGGTATAGCGTAAGCGTTAACTGCTAGACATTTAAATTTTTACCTTTATGCCTTAAATTAAAAAAAGATCCCTATAGTTGTTCCTCTTTAACTAGTAAACAATCAAGAAGTTAGACAAGTAGGTAGGTACAGGTACTTACGAATTCCTCATTAAGATAAACACTTAGCAGGCTACCTGTCTTTTGTTCGCGTTCAAAACTACCTTTTGATAAGATATAATAAATTGGCGTTGTATGTGGGTAAGTATTACGGAATTAACATTTAGAAACCAACAATTATTCATAATGAATCATCAACAATTAATTTGCCAAGCGCGTGAAATAAAAAAAAAACACGTTTAATAGAATAACGAACTAAAAAGTAAAAATATATTTTTTATTAATGTCCGAGGTTTATTTTGTGAGTTCATCTTAATTCCCCCAAAAATTAGATTAGTCGCGATTCCCCCATGCAAATCGAGAAAGGGGGGAACACGAAAACCCAGCTAAAGTGATTTATGTATACATGAACAATTGTCACCAATGAAAGGTCTTGGCAGTAATTTTTAGTCTGGCATATTTACATATTTCTTTTAGTATCTACCTCATTAAACTTAGACGCAATTATGTTCATTGATAAAGATCTATCTGAGAAGTAAATTGTACAGTCAGCATCATTAAAATGTAGCTAACAAAAGTACTCAAAATGATCCAAATACAAAAATTCCAATTTTATATTGGTTATTAGAGTACTCAAATAATTGTAAGGATCCAGAGTGTACCAATTATCTTAGCTATCGGTCTTCCAGAATTATGTCAGTTAGTAGAGTATTCATATTCATTTACACAATCACGCCGGTCGATGGTATCCAGTCAAGTATAATTTCAAAAAATCTAGACATTGTCATTTAATCGCATTTTGTATCCCTTTCTTACTTGTAAAGCCATCCCTTTCACACAATGGCGGGATGATAAGGGATGGGTATATGAGTAAGAGGAAGATACAAAATGTGTCAATTGACAACGTATTTTGTATTTTTTTATAGTTGACAGTTGAATAAGCCATGAACTATCAACTTGCATTAGTGAGAAAAGTATGAATGTCTAGATTTTTTAAAATTTTACTTGACTGGATACCATCGAACATGCCGGTATTGCCGGTCGATGGTATCCAGTCAAGTAAAATTTAGTAGGTAGGCGGCCAATCACTTTGCTCCGTTCTCTGCCTACGTTTACTTTACAAATTCGAATTTTAATATTGATGCTCGGGGCACAGGTCACACAATCACCGCACAAAATTTTAGTAAGGCCTACCTTTATTATTATTTGTGTTTTTATTTAGTCCGGTTTTCATTTATTATGTAAATCTAAGCGATAGAGCAGTTTGTCCAGTTCGAATAAAAACAAACACATTTATCAGACATTTACAGATATTTGAGAAATGTTTTTTTGCTTAATGTATTCATCGACACACATGGATTCAGAGTAGTGGCAAAAGAATTTCGTACGGAACTCTAAACGTTTTTAAAATCCAATATAGCCTAACATAGCTAGCTTTCTAATGGTGAAAGAATTTTTAGAATCGGCCCAGTAGTTTCTGAGCCTATTCATTACAAACATACTTATAATATGTATCTCTTTATAATATGCATTATTATAGATTTGCTAAGTTAAAGAACATTGAACTGTACAACATATATATACTTGTATCTACTGCTGTTTTGGAGATCTACAGGTGTTTGCATTTGCATTGACATTGAATATAAAGTTAGCTTCGGAATCATACTTTAGGTCTTATAATATAGTAACATAATTATAATGTTATATATTAATACTAGCTGTTGCACGCGGTTTCGCCCGCGTTCATGTCGGTTATCGCGGATCGGGCTGTGCACACAAAATTTCATGAAAATAGGTCCAGTAGTTTCGGAGGAGTCTGGGAATGAACATTGTGACACGAGAGTTTTATATACACTTGTGGACACATCTATTGGCCCCACCTTGCATTTTAAGTTTCGTTTAGTCCTAGATATAAATTTATATTAGGTCGAGCAAAAAGTTTTTATGCAGTTTTGAACCAGGCACATTCATAATTTTATTCAATAGTTTTATTTTGAATTTCAAACACAGAATTTAAAGAAACAAAAGACAATTTGGAGCCTGTTCGTTGATATTAAACAATCGAATACTAAGAAAACTTGAGTTTATTCGTTTACCTGGATTTAATTCTCGAAAGTATGATTTTTCTCCTTAGTTTTGCAACAAACATTACTTATTCTTAGCATTAAGGTGGGGTTCTATCAATAATGTATGGATACTTCGCCTGAAGTCGCCGCCCAAGCTGTGGCACTTATCCAGGCCGGATACAGCCAAAGAAATGTGTCCTCAACTTAATTTAAGTCGATCTGTGGTCCGAAATGTTTATCGGAGGTACCTAGAGACTGCCGACTTTGTTCGTCGCCAAGGAAGGCCACGATCTCGGGTCACAACTGAAAGGCAGGATCGATTCATCGTGACGACCAGCTTGAGAAATCGTCACATTACCTCTATTGAGATACAAAACCAACTTCGCGACTTCCACGGAGTATCTGTGAGCGCTCGAACTGTTCGGAGAAGGTTAGAAGAACGCGAAATGGTACGTGTGGTACCAAACCAGCTAATAGCCCCAAACTAACGCGAACCCACCGAACAGCGCGTCTTCTTTTTGCTCGCACTCATTTAAATTGGACTCAGCAGCATTGGAGCCGTGTACTCGTTTCTGATGAGTCTAAAATTGCATTATATGGCAATGATGGAAGGAAGATGGTCTACCGACTTAAGGTAGAGTGTTTTGCACAATGCTGCTTTCAAGAGAAGGTTGCTTATGGCAGTGGCTCATGGACTATCTGGGGCGGTATATCCGCGAGCGGCAAAACTCAACTTGAGGTTGTTACGGGATCACGGTTGCTAACATTAAATGCTGAAAGTTACATTCGTGAGTGCTTAGAACATCACGTGATGCCATACGTGGACTATGTGGGCCCAAATTTCTTTTTTATGCATGATAATACAAGAGCCCATACGGCCGGCTTCGTCAGGGAATATCTTCGGGATAGGAACATCACAGTTATGGACTGGCCAGCCAGAAGCCCAGACATGAACCCGATTGAGCACATGTGGGATGAGCTAAAAAGACGTGTTAGGGCTCGTCAGCCAGTTGCCCAGACGATGCCGGAGTTGAAAACTGCCATAGAAGAGGAATGGGAGATGATCCCTCAAAATTTCATAGAACGGTTGATAAACTCTATGCCTAATCGTATAAGAGCTGTCGTAGATGCCCATGTAGGCAACACGCGTTATTAAATTAAACCTTTATTTCATAATTAAACCTTTATTTTCATAAAACATGTTTTTTATTCAAAAATCAACTGCACTCATCAAGGCGCATACGCAACTTGTTAGGCATAGCTCCATGTCCTGTGTTATTCTGAATTCAAATTAAAACAAGGATACGATCGAAAAAGATGGTAAAATGTATCAGGTTTAAAACTGCATCAATAGTTTTTGTTCATATTTAGGAAAGGGCCATCGAAACCTAAACTCTAAGGTGGGCCAATAGACGTGTCCACAAGTGTATTAGAAGATGTATGTATTTTTAACCTTTAAAAACGTATACTTCTAACCAGATCCCAAGCCACTGGAGGAGTCTCATTAGTTCTGATTGCAAAGGCAAGGGATCTGTCCTTACTCATCTTCTGTTAATGTGGTTTTAGAAATTCTGTTAGACACCATCAGAAACAAATACGAGCAATCTCCATTATACTTTTTTATGCTGATGACATCGCGTTCGTGGATTCGGACAGGAGTAGATTGGTGTGTTGTGTGAAGACGTGGAAGAAGGCCCTTGAGAACGCTGGCCTGAAGTTAAATGTGGTGAAGAGTACATGGCATTGCATTAGTCTAAACGCGTAGTTTAAAAGCGTCGGTAGCTTAGTGGTTAAGGAGTCGGCCTCACGATCGAGAACTCCCGGGTTCGAATCCTGGCCATTACATTACCAAAGTGAACCCACTTCTCGCACAAGCAATTTAGCTTAGTTGGAGGGGTTAGAGGGAATATTGATAATTTCGATAATTTCGGTTGCTAATATTCTCTTAATTCTCTTAATTCTAAAAAAAAAGAAAAGCCTCAAAAGATCTTACACCCGTCCCAGCCGTCGCATTATCATAACCGTGTTTTGTGGTGGGTAGAGGTGGGGCAGTCCATCCCATTTCACTCTTCCTTAGCACACCGTCTCTGGTAAGGATGCATGAAACTGAAATTCCACTAAAAACTACTAAAAAAAATCGTGACGTACTGTGGTACAGTCTTCATGAAAATATACTTTGGGAAAAAGGACAAGAAGTACAAACTAAGAGACACAGGGTGGAATTATTGACTGCTGCTTTACGTCTTTAACATATGAACCAGAATACAGGCAGAACGTACCTGTTTGGGACAATGCTCTAATCGAACCACAGGTAAACGA
The DNA here is from genome assembly GCA_949126895.1 of Eilema caniola. Classification (NCBI taxonomy): domain Eukaryota; kingdom Metazoa; phylum Arthropoda; class Insecta; order Lepidoptera; family Erebidae; genus Eilema; species Eilema caniola. The sequence continues at coordinate 8,149,041 of OX421488.1, read as the reverse complement.
AATTGTCCATAGTATGTATTATCGATATGACTACAGATCATTAAATTTGATTTGCCCGTGGTCCAATTGATAGAACTACGGATAAATTGATTTACATGTGGTTTGATTGATAATAGAAACTACTTTTTACGTAATAATGCATCAAAACTTAAGTAACCGACGTAGCCTATAATCATTCTTACCAAATAACGACAAGGAAACGATTTTGAAAAAACTCCAAAATTCCGACTTTAGATTTTTATATACCGGGCTTTTTTTCGCCTCAAAAACCCGGAAACCACGGGCTTTTCGGATCCGGGTGAACCCGGACTCGATGCCCTTATCAATACAGTTACGCTGAAAATGGTTATTGACAAATGAAATCTATTAGCCAGAAACATTTACATTCTGCTTGCTGTTTAGTTTGTGGTTGTCCGAAGATTGTACTGTGTGCCCACTATGACAATAGGTAATGATGTAACAAATCCCTTATAAAGATAAAGACTATCTATGTAGGCTAACGAATGTAAGTTGTATGCCCCAGTCACCTACATACCTTTACGAGTGGACAACACAATTAGTTATTTTGACTCAAGTGGTTTCAAGTATCACGGATAAATTAACCATAAATGCGCTGATATTATCAATTGTTTTAGATATCTTGTAATATCTGTACATATGTAATCACTTTTGTTTTATTTTTGTTACAAGAATTTGTGACAGGCAATACCAGAAACCAAAACCATCTTGTAGTGTGTGATAGTATCTAGACTGCGATAAAATTGTCATTCTTTCTAGGGTAACTGTATATGTTTTTTAACAAGCTCTAATTATTAAATTTTGTTGATTTGTAAATGCCGTTTCAGAATAAATGATTTTTGACTTCGACTTTAACAGATTTTTTTTATTTATTTATTTTACTTAAAAAATAATACTACTTAATATGTCGAATCCCGCTGGTGTAGAACAGGGGCAACCTATTGCACCCTCTGTGGGTGTTGTAGGAGGAGACTAAGGTTTCTGTTCTCTATCCGACAATAAACACACAGCCTATGACCACAATAGGCTCACCCCCTATTACGTAGGACTGAAAATCAAAGATGACGAAATGTGGGTGTTAATACCCCTCTGCCGTAGCATATAGTAGAGATATATTAGAGTATATGTATGTACAAGTTAATAATAATCATCAGTTGCCAAACTGTATAGCAATTTATCGGCATCTCAGTCTTAGTTAGCCTTGAAATTTTTGCTGTTGATGCCTTTCATGTTCTACTTTTACCTTGATCATGATCATTAGCGCAATTTAGCGTTGTTCCTGGTTACATCCTAGACTTCCACTTCAGAGTCTCTGGTCTGCTAACATGTACTCCTCTCATTTGTTTCCCAGCAGTCACTTACTCACTTCCATAAAAGCCATACATTATGGCAGTGACCTTCCGAATCTGAGAGGAAACCTTGCACCGGAGCCTTATTCATTTATCAGCTGCTGTACTGGCTTGCAGAAGAGGTGGGCTTGGCCCCAAAGATGTGTCGCAGAGTTTCCTCTGGAGGTTGAGTATCCGACAGCAATCGTTCCCGAATAGTCCCGAAATATATTGCAACAATGATGACGTTATTGGCAGTTCTAAGTTATTAATATATAGTATAATATTCATAATCGTAACTAACCTCGATCATATATCTAAGATATTTTTATGCTGATGTATTTCGAAAAATTGATACTTACTAAACTTTTTGTTTTTGTTGACCTTTTGCGTTTATAATTTAAAAGAATGGATACAAGGACTTCTTATTTTGATAGATTTTAGCGTAAAAAATAATAATCTCTTAAGATTAATTGAGACGAGAACTGTTAAAATATATCGAAATAATCTTTATTTTAAGTACTACTGATCATCTATGGCGTGCAGTTTTGTACAGTCAGCGTCAGAAATATCATTTTGATGAAAAATAATGAGCTTTAAACTAAGGTGTTAAGAGCAAATCAAACTGTTTAATTGATTTAAATTGTATTATTGTCCGAACTAAAGTGTGCACCAAATATCACAACAATCAGCCAACAGTTTGAGGCGGGAGGGGAGGAACCTAGATCATTTTGAGCACTTTGTTCGTCAAGATCGATCTTATGCAACAATTTGTAGATGTGGTGGCATTCCTATACCAATATAACGTTTGTGAGTTTGTGACGTTGTAAGGGATTATCTCTGGATATACTGAACCGATTTTCTAAATTAATTCACTAATAGAAAGCTACGTTATTGTGGAGTGTCATAGGCTATAATAATGTCCAAAATTAATTATGCATCTTTAAATCCAAGTTGTAACATAAATTGCTTTCATCGCGTGCGCTGCGAAAGCTATTGAAGATAGAACTAAACAATGTACTAAATATTAATAACGAACGAAAATAATATAAAGAATGTATCAAAATCTGTAAGCAAGTCCTCGATAGAATATACCTATTTTCTACGCATAACTCACAATAACTCCTTTTACTGTTAAAATTGTGTATTGAAAAATAATTATTTTTTGTCAAGCTTATTTAGCCATTAGCCCATATGGTATTAATCTGTATCTTTATAAAAATGTTTGTTACAACGGAAATTTAATGTAGAATATTTGTGCCCTTTACTCTATACAGTTTAAACAAATATCTTCACAGATATTAGCAAAGAAAATACGTGCGGTGCGCGTCGCCCCGACATTGGCAGGCCGTTGCATGGCGACATAGGCAGTATCTATCCGATTGCGTCGCGTCCAGCACTGTGGAGGAGCATCATAATTTTTATTTATTGCGAACTTTTAACCGAAGTATTACGCGGAACAAATTGGGACAAATAATTCCTAAACAATCTGTCTGTGTTAACTCTAGATTCAGAACTGAGTACCATTCTAAAATACGGGTCTATAAAGGAGAGTAGATGGAGAATAGACGCCGGGATCCAAAGTGATATCTTTGGATGTGACCAGGATTGGTCCTCGAATTAAGATGAGATCAGTAAAATCACATAGTGGATAACTGGGTCTTACCAAAATCCTTAAAGCCCAAAGCAATCTTAGCTTCAAGTCGAACGGACTGGAAGATCTGACATGTAGTCGCTTCAAAAAAGTAGAAAAGATTTTTTTATCTCAGCCTGTCAGAGTCAGCCTGTGACCACGGCCGGTGAAACATAGTCGAAACGTCAGACAAATAAAAAGTTATGCGTGTCCCCATACCATGATCGTGTTAATTCCCTTTAACATTATTGTATACCTATCTAAAAGATGTGTTTTAATTGCGAAAACGTCTAATTAGCGATTTTATGCTAAACTTGTTTACCTATATTGAGTAGATGGGCAAGTTGTTCAGAAAGAATAAAATAAAATGAAAAATAATCCAAAACCATAAACAGATCTCGAGCTCCGAGGTGCAAACTTTGATGTCCGATTTGAACTGCAATTAAGTAGCTACCTACCTGCCTAGGTACTTGTCTCGGTAACCTCGTTGGTCTTAAGATGTATGTAGGTACCTACTTCCCCGGAGAAATTGGTCCAGTTAGTACTATTATTTATTCTGTGGTCCATGGTGAAGGAGCAATAGTTCTACTAAGTACCTATTAATCATCAATTCCCTATCACAGTCCACTGCTGGACAAAGGCCTTTCCCAATGTTGGGACGCTTTGGCCTACTGTTCCCACGCAAGACGCGTTGGTAGGTACAGGGTTTTATTTCGAGTTTTCCTTCTCTCGTGATATCTATCTGCGTATCTACTACATATAAAACACTAGCTTTAGCCCGCGGCTCCGCCCGCATGGATGTCGGTTATCACGTAGTGTTGAGCCGACACTATTGAGCATTACATTCGCCTCTCTACTCAGCTTTGTCCTCGGCTATTTATTTACCTCTGTTCTCGACTTTCTAGTCGCCTCTAGACTTAAATTTATACTCGACTCTCTACTGATTTCTCTGCTCCTCTCTATACTCGACTCTGTACTCTCCTTTATACTCGCCTTTCCATTGGCCCCTGTACTCGTTCATCCACTCGATTCTCTTTTCGCCTCTCTACTCACATCTTTACTCAAATCTCTACTCAACTCTCTATTCGATCTCTACGCGCCTCCACATTCGTCTCTCCACTCACCTCACTATTCGCCTCTCTGTCGACTCCTCGACTGTCTACTGCACTCTTTTTGATTCTATACTTTCCTCGCCACTGGATTCTCTAGTCGCATATCTACTCGCTCCTGTAGTCGACTCTACTTGACTTTCTATTTGACCTCTACACGCCTATCCACTCTTCTATTCTCTTCTCTTCTATATATGAAGATCATCTGCGTAAAGGTGGTAGGTAGAACGTAAAAACTTAGAGATGGAATTTATAAAGATAGAGAAAAGTAAAGGAGATAGCACGCCACCCTGTGGCACACCGGCAGTTATACTACACCAAGAAGAGAAGAAATCTTTACCACGTACACGCTGTCGGCGCCCAAACAGGTAACGTTGAAACCAATCAATCACTGTAGGAGATATGTTAATAGAGCGCAGAATGCCGAGCAGGATATGGAAATCCACAGTATTGAACGCGTTACTGAAATCAAGAAGGGAGAGTACTGTGAGATTTCCGTTCTCCATACCAAACGTTATGTCATCGGTGACTTTAATCAGTGCGCCTACTGTGCTGTGCCCGGGTCGAAAACCTGATTGGAGAGCATTTAGAAGGCTGTTTTGAGTGAGGTATTTGCTAAGTTGAGTATGTACGAGCCTGTCTAGGATCTTTGAGAAAAAAGGTAATATGGAAATAGGGCGATATTCGGAGAGGGATGAGGGATTGAATTTTTTAGGCAATGGGATAATTTGTGCCTGCTTCCAAACGTCAGGAAATATGCTCTTATTGAGTGACTGATTTAAAACATGACAAATTATGGGAAGTATTTGATCAATGATGGGAAGGACCATGTTTCGACTTATGCAGTCATTTCCAACAGCACTGGAGTTTATCGACATTATACACTCTTTAGCACCACAATCAGATACTTGATCAAAAACGAACGGGGAGGAATCAGGTGTTGGAAGCGATGAAAGATATTGCAAGGTATTATTTTTGTTGGTCTAATCACATTTAGACGAAGCTGAGAAGTGTTTGTGAATTTAGCATGTTGATATCAATTTTATTAGGAATATATTATCTTAGTGTGACTTTCCAACTTTTTGTGGGGTCTCCGTTCTCGACCGCGCTATGGATATATTGGCGTTAAAAAAACACTTCCAAGAAAACTTCATACTATTTATCCGCTATTCATCCCCTTTTTTGCTCGATTGATAAATGACAAACTTAAATCCCCTAACCCTACCCCCCTCCCTCTACCCCCCTTTTTTCACGATAAAATGTAGCCTATGTCCGCTCCCTAGCTCATATCCATCTTGGTACCGAATTTCATCGGGATATCTTCAAAAATCACAAATTTTTATCCCTTATTATTAACGGACATATGAAATTTGGTACAGGGATGAATTATTATCCCTGTACCAAATTTCATCAGGATATCTTCAAAACTGATAAACTTCCATCCCCTATATATTCCCTCCCAAATGAGAAATGAAGAAATGATCCCCTATTCCTTCCCTCCTCTGTTCTCAAACTCTAATATACCTCTGTACCAAATTTCATCAAGGTCGGTTCAGTGGTTTAGGCTAGACAGCGTAACATACAGACAGACAGAGTTACTTTCGCATTTATAATATTAGTATGGATGTTAATTACAGTAAGACTGGGTTAATAGGAATCAAATGGTGAACAAAGATAAAAAGGACGTTACAATTTTCTAAACAATTACTTTTACATTGTACTTCATCCGTTGTTAGACAACGTGTCTAATGGCACTCATACCGCATCAGTTCCATTTTAATAGTTTTACTAAAAACGAGAAAAGCTATTAGCACCTCACTGCCATCATAATTTACAGAAATGTACGAACGCACGTGGTGTAACACGTTTATAATGTTATGTCTGACATTAGAAACCGCTCTAACAGCGGAACAAATCTAACTGAAACATGGGAAGTGATAGATTAAAATCTGGAATTACGAATCAAATCAAATTTTATTTGCATAAAAACATGGTATAGTTAAGTTAATAAAGTTCACAAAATTGAGCATGCAGGTTTTGCCAGTGGAGTACCTACTAGCGCACAAATATTATTTACTCTCAACAGTATCAACGCCTTTCTTCAAGAAATTCAGAAGCTATGCTCATTTAGCCATTTATACAATTCTTTTTTTAAATATTCTAGTGCTTAGTCCTTTGAGATACATTGGTATTTTATTGAAAATTCGTACCTACACACATAGCAAGACAACTCTTTTTTTTTTCAACACAAAGGTAACTAGGAAATAGGTTACCAAACGACATAGGACAGGGTCAAAATTCCACGCGAGCGGAGCCGCGGGTAACAGCTAGTTTATAATATTAGCAAAATAAGATAAACGTGATATTTTATAAATAAGATAGGTGTTAGTCGAGCCTGCTCCCGCGCCGGATAATATCGTTTGAGCCAATAACCGCCAGCTGTGCAAAGCATCAACATCAGTGATAAAATAGTGCCAAGTTCAATGCCAGTGGAATAGCCTCACTGTCTTAAGTATATATACCTAAAATACCTTGCCTTTTCAGAGGGGACGAACGGACGACTAATTGGGGAAGTGCTGGACATTAGTTATTGTATAACTTGTGTACGAAACACGTGAAGGATATTCTGAGGATATATTACCTACCAGTTGATACACATGAGCTGAACTGACAAGGCTCTGGTGCAAGTTTCTTGGGAGGTTGAGAGGCTTAAGCGGGCTATGGCCCTAAAAGTGGAAGCTTGGGAGAAAACTTTTCGGTTATCATTGTTCCACGAGACTCTTTATGCAGCCTCCAGTTACGAATCGATGCATGCTCGGGAGAGTCAAGTAACGCTCATGATACCTAGATTCGAGACAGAGATAATCGTTGAACTCTGCTGTGTAACCATTGATGGGAAGACTCGAGAGAAGGGAGTCTGCAGTAAACTATCTAAAAATGATATAAACGGTTCCAAAAAAAAGCGATTCTGTTGGTTTCAGCCCCTCTAGACAAGTGGCAATTCGCTAGCCGTCGTTTAGTGAAATAGACTTCAACTTCAACTTCTTCAAAATGGCCAGCAGCAAATCGCCACAACTCGCCAATGTCAAGTAAAATGTAGTATAAAATTATTAATGGCGACACGCCTATGTCGAGTGTACCAGAGCCACGTTAGCCACGCCAGTAAATTTGTTTCCGTGTGTCCGCCCCCCACGAGATTCAGGTGGACGATCAGGACTAGTGAAATAGAATGACGAATGTATGGGATTTGACGTATATGACAGTCGTTGACGCATGTCAAATACGTCAAATCCTATAGATTCATCATTCTATTCCATCAAACGCCTGCTAGCGAATTGCCACTTGTCTAGAGGGGCTGGTCGTAGAAGGTGACTTAAGTTCTCCATCCGACAATAGACATACAGCCCATGAACCAGTGCATGCTTGACAGCAATAGGCTCGCCTAGTACCTGAGATTGAGTTGTCGAAATATGGGTGTTAATACACCTCTGCCTACCTCTTCGTGGATTTATAGGCGTGAGTGTATGTATGTAAGTTGCAAAAGACGAGCAATTTTAAAATCATTTTACTAACAAAAAAAACTTGTATTGAAACAGATAATTATGAGCGAGATAATAAAGACTAGTGCAATTTACTTTGCGACGCAAATATATGTACAATTTACATGATAATTCACCCTGTCTAGGGTTACCAGATCAAAATTTAAAAGTCCTGAAATAGTGTCTAGTGGATTCAAACCTCGGGCCTGGGGGTGACGGATGGAGCCGCCTGTCAACCCAGCAGAAGCCTCTTGAATACCGGGGTCGAGTTAGGGACCCCGTGGTCCCCCCACCCGAAGAGGGCCACATCAAAAGAGAGAGGGCCCTGGTTCAGCCGGGATGAGAGGGATATGCACGAGGTACCTCACCTTCGGCCTTACACTGCAACCCACAGACGCGGTTTAGTCGGCTCGAGTCCGACATAACCTCTCTCTCCGGCCCCGGAGGGTGGGGGTACCTATCTGTGATGATTTTCCATACGAAAAAAAGGAATTCAAGCCAAGTATTACAGTTCACTGCTGCCGATCCTTTGCCTTCCTCATGATGAATGTATGTGATTGACAGGAATTTTGACATATTTAACAGTCGTCAACGTTTTGAATCTCATACCTACATTCTTCAATCTATTCTATTCTAAAAACATATTGCGTCTTATCTAGAGGGGCTGGAATTGTAATTAAAATATAACTTGCATGTCTGGACAGAACCAGATACTGGTAACTCCATTCTTATCACTGGAGTACCAATTCACGAAATTTATGCTTATATCGTTCTTCCATATAACACGATGTTAGTATAAGTATTTATATAGCGCGGCGTTATATAGATATGATTTATTACTATATTATTGCGCATTATTTATACGCATAAATCCTTTTAATCAAATATTATGTTGTCATCGTAATAAAATCAGCGTCATTAAAAACTTGTACTTTGCAATCCTGGGGCTCTCCTACCTCCTACCTCTTATTTTGATTTTATATGCAGTAACCGCATCTGACTCCCAACCCCGAAAGTTAAGCCGGTCCAACATGCGTCAATCTGCACGTATCCAAAAACGTTTTTATACCTCTATCTCTTTGATGATGATTAAATAGAGTGTACGTTTGGTAGTTTCTGAACGAAGCTTCGGCTTTGGCCAATAATACAGTTAGTAACCAAAACGAATCGAAACCAGTTTGAACTGCGTCCTAAAATCTGCTTTGGTGTAAAGTGTTTGTTCTTACCATTTCATGCATTACTGTGAGTAATACCTTTGGTGACACGTTTTGTATTTAGTCTGGGGCGGTTTGTATGTACTATTACTGATCATGACACATCAGTTAACAAGAGGGCTTACGTCAAAGAGAATACCCAGCGCATAGCAAGGCTTAGTCAAGAACCGTGGCCACAGGTGGCTACAGGAAAATGCCGTGCAAGCCGACTTCAGACAGTCTCCGCCGCCCCCGCTGCGCAACTTGCGCAACGCTGATGGATCTCTGGCCCATTAGCCGCAAGATAAAGTAAATTTGCATGGTTAATCGATGATTGTGATATGCAGCCATCGACAATGCCCAACAGTGACTACGAAATGCCGCAATCACTCGACGTCCGGAAAGCCAGTGGTCCGTATTGTATTCCAGCGGTGGTACAATAGCGAAGTTCCTTCAATCCTTACGTGACTGTACCAACTCTCCTACATCTCGGGTACATTGGCATCAGCTTGAAAAGAAGCGAATGATTCAATTCATTGCTGCAGCATTCATTACTATGCATTCCCGGCCGGGTCCTGTCGTGGAAAAGCATCTGATGAGATCGTCATGCTGAGTGCCACCATTGTAGCATGGTACGTGTCTGTAATGGAGACCCTCATTCATGATATACCTTTAGCTTACCATCAGACGAGGTAAAGTCAAATTGATTTATCCTACATAAAAGAAAACAACAGTGACTTGATTCAGAAGCGAAACGTGCACATAATTTACTGTATTTTATTTTAATTTTAGCAAATTTTCGCATTTCTTAGGGTCATCTTCGGCCGAAGCCGAAGGTTTTGGAGAAAACCGATTAATCGGCTTAGGTACGACACTAATGTTTAGTTTTAATATACGGTGATAAATAGGTATGTACTTTTGGTTATATCGACTGACTCGAATCAGTCAAACGTGGAGAAAGTTGCCCAAAGGTTGCGAAATATTCACGTAATATACACCACTTTTCTGGTATTCGGTTAACCTCATTTACTAACTGTCCATTGCTTCTTAATATAATGTAACCTTAACAACATCGTCCAATGACCCCGCAATGTAAAGTAAAGGTACGTTGAAAACTGATACAAAAATTGTTTAATAATACAGCTATGATTTTGACTAACGCAGGGTTGCCAGTACTTTATAAGATATATGAGTACTTGTCACTTATGTGTGAGTAACAAAACGTAACGCAAAAAAGAAAAAAGAAATTTTCAATTACAATTAGTTACTGCTTTAAATGATTTTTTACATCACTCCTGTAAAAATCTACTAACACCACGAAAAATGGAATTTGATAGTCACTTTGTGAAATCTTGGGAAGGAGATTTTCACAGATTGTGCTACAGGTAATTTTTTATTCACAAGAAATTTAATTTTAATTTCGGAGATAATAAACGTGGAAACGTTAGGGTCGTGGGGCCCGAGCACCCGCAATCCCTTAATGGATATCGTGAAGCGCATGGCCGACACTTCTCGTGACCAGACGGCTGGGCTCATTTTAGGCCAGAAAATCAACGTGGCAATGCTGCCAGTCTTCTGGGAACGCTACCACAAGAGTCATGTGATGCGGGGAAATTTTACGACGCATTTAATATGTTTTTTTTAGCTATTATAGTTCTATTAGTTTTCGTTTTTTTATTTTTTATTATACATAGGCCGCACTAAAAGTTTCCGGAACTGGCCACTTACATAAACAATATTTAAAAAATAATAAATTTAATAATAAATTGGCTGTAGAATGCAGTTTGTTTCATCTGACTGTCAATTGTTTTTACATTGCGGCGCCATTTGAAAATTGTGTGTCTACATCAACATGGATTTAAGTCGAGAAAATTTTCGTAGTATGATTTTCTACGATTTTAAGTGTAATTTGACAGCTCGACAGAGCATCGCTCGGCTTCAATCTGCTTTTGGTGATGAAGTACCATGCAAGACGACCATTTATAGCTGGTTTGCAGAAATGACGAATCTCGCGATGGTCGCCCGTCCACCGCTGTGAACAACAAAAACATCTATGCTGTGCGCCGTACGATTAAAACAGACAGCATGTGAACTTCTATGAAATTCGCTCATCCTTAGACATAGGCATGAGTCAAATACAATCAATCCTACACAAACATTTGAGTGTGAGAAAGCTATGCTCGCGGTGGATCCCACACAATTTGACCGAGGCTCCAAAAACGGACCGAGTCACTTGGTGCAGTGCCATGCTTACCAGATTCAACAAAGGTGCGTCAAATTTGGTGTGGGACATAGTAACAGGTGACGAAACATAGATTTATTGCTACGATTCCAAAACAAAGCAGCAATCGAGCGTATGGGTCTTTCAATATAAGCCGAAACCCACCAAAGCGGCGCGCGTGAAAAGTGCATCTAAGCGGATGATTGCTTCTTTTTTTAATAAAACTGGACACGTGGCAACTGCTGCTTTAGAGAATAGTGGTACCGTGAATAGTGACTGGTACATGACCATTTGTTTGCCGGAATTTATTGACGAACTCCGTAAAAATAACCGTAAACGCCGTATCATCTTGCACCACGACAATGCTACTTCCCACACGGCCAGACAGACAAACGAATTTTTCAAAGTGAAAAACGTAAACTTATGACCCATCCTGCATACAGTCCCGACCTGGCACCTTGTGACTTTTTTCTGTTCCCAAAAATTAAGAACCAATTACGCGGTCAACGATTTTCATCACCAGAAGAGGCTGTCGAAGAGTATGCAAAACACGTTTCTGGGGTCACCACGGAGGAGTGGCACAAAAGTTTTTAAAATTGGTTCAATCGAATGAAAAAGTGCATTGACGCAAAGGGAGAATATTTTGAGAAACAATAAATTCATTTTTGACCTTTGATAGTATTTTTTTCTTATTCATTCCGGAAACTTTTAGTGCGCCCCACGTAGTAATATATCTATACTGTCCATCGTAAAATTGTAAATATGAATAAAAAATTAAGAAATAATTAGCAAAAAAAAGGTTGATAAAAGTTTTACACTCAATAATGCTCATTTAGATTGGTAAAAGTTAATGCTCAGGTGGGTATTGAACCCGCGACCGGTCTCTTACAGAGGGAATGCTCTGACCACTGAGCTACCGAACCACGCCTTGAGCATTCAAAATTCTCCAATACAACCATCTTTAGCATACTGAATGCTTTAAAATTTCATTAAACTCGAAATTGCCATTCAAGTGACAACCCTATAAGACCTGTCAAGATATACAATTTGTTACTTATTGAACAAAGTTTGAACACAAACTTTCATAATGCTGCAATTAAGTCAATGACATGCGATTTCCGTTACACGTTCACATTTAAATTAGCTGTTATATTGACTGCAATATTTAAATGACAAGAAGTTTAGCCTGTTATTTAACACACAGCCTCTCTAGGCAAGTAGCAATTCGTTTTGTGAATAGAATAATAAATGTATATGAGATTGACACATGTTCAGAAATGTCATAATTGACATCATTTCATTTTATCCTATTTTATAAACGAATTGCTATTTGTCTAGCAGGCAGTTCGACTGTTCCTATACGCTGGCCAACAGTTACCCAAGAATTGCCCGCGTTATATACTGACCTTGGGCTCCATTTCTCTCGAATATCCATACTAATATTATAAATGCGAAAGTAACTCTGTCTGTCTGTCTGTCTGTCTGTCTGTCTGTCTGTATGTTACGCTTTCACGCCTAAACCACTGAACCGATCTTGATGAAATTTGGTACAGAGGTATATTAGAGCTTGAGAACGGACATAGGCTACCTTTTTTCACGAGAAAGGGGGTTTAAGGGGGGGAAATAGGGGATGAAAGTTTTTATGAAAGTTTGTCATTTCTGAAGATACCTTAATGAAATTTGGTACAGAGGTAGATTAGAGCTTGGGAACGGACATAGGCTACCTTTTATCGCGAAAAGGGGGGTAGAAGGGGGGGGGGGGAATAGGGCCTTGGGATGAAAGTTTGTCATTTTTGAAGATTTCCTGATGAAATTTGGTACAGAGATAGTTTAAACCTTGGAAACAGATATACGCTACCTTTTATCGCGAAAAGGGGGGTAGAAGGGGGGCGGACTAGGGCCTTGGTATGAAAGTGTGTCATTTTTGAAGATTTCTTGATAAAATTTGGTACAGTGATAGTTTAAAGCTTGGGAACGGACATAGGCTACCTTTTATTGCGAAAAGGGGGAAGAAGGGGGGGACCAGGGCCTTGGGATAAAACTTATCGTTTTAGAAGATTTCCTGATGAAATTTGGTACAGAGATAGTTTGTAGCTGGGGACCGGACATAGGCTACCTTTTATCGCGAAAAGGGGGGAAGAAGGGGGGAGACTAGGGCCTTGGGATGAAAGTTTGTCATTTTTGAAGATTTCCTGATCAAATTTGGTACAGAGATAGGTTTAGAGCTTGGGAACCGATATAGGCTACCTTTAATCGCGAAAAGGGGGGAAGAAGGGGGGAGACTAGGGCCTTGGGATGAAAGTTTGTCATTTTTGAAGATTTCCTGATCAAATTTGGTACAGAGATAGGTTTAGAGCTTGGGAACCGACATAGGCTACCTTTTATCGCGAAAAGGGGGGTAGAAGGGGGGGGGGCTAGGGCTTTGGGATGAAAGTCTTTTTTGAAAATATCCTGATGACATTTGGTACAGATATAGATTAAAGCTTGGGAACGAACATACGCTTGACTCTTTCCTTTGTCGCACCATTAAGACCTGGAATTCCTTGCCAGCTCTCGTGTTTTCCTCTTCCTACAGTCCCGGGTCCTTTAAGCGGGGCGTGGTAAAGCATCTGATGAGGCCGTCAAGCTGAGTGCCACCATTGTTAACATGGCACGTGTATATAATGGTGGCCCTCTTTCTTGAGACTTTACCTTCAGCTTACCATCAGGCGAGGTAAAGTCAAATTGACGTGTCCTATTTATAAAAAAAAGGCTACCTTTTGTCGCGAAAGATGAGGTTAAAAGGGGGGGGGGGGGTTATAGGGAATGAAAGTTTGCCAGTTTTGAAGACATCCTGATGATATATTTGGTACAGAGATGGATTAAAGCTTGGGAACGAATATAGGCTATCTATTGACGCGAAAATGGTGGTATAGGGTGGGGGGTAATAAGGGATGAAAGTTTGACAGTTTTGAAGATATCCTGATGAAATTTGGTACAGGGATTAATTAGAGCTTGGTAACGGACATATGCTACCGTTTATTGCGAAAAAGGGAGTTGAAGGGGTGGAATAGGACTAGGGTATGTAAGTTTGAGAATTTTGAAGATATCCTCATGAAATTGGTATAGAGATGGATTAGAGCTTGGAAATGGTCATAGGCTACCCCTTATCGCGAAAAAAGGGATAAAAGGAGGAGGGGGGAAGGGGAATAGGGCTATGGGATTAAAGTTTCTCATTTTTCAATGGCACAAAAAAGGGGGTGAATATGGCATAAATAGTAAGAATTTCTTTTAAGATGTCTTCATGAAATTTGGTACAAAGGTGAATTAGAGCTTCGGAACGGACAAAGTCGAGTAGCGAACCAAATATAGAAGCGAGTGGAGAGGCGAGTAGAGATTGTGATAGGGACGAGTGGATAGGCGTGTAAAGATCGAAAGTAGTGTAGAGTAGAGTCGATTACAGGGGCGAGTAGATATGCGACTAGAGAGCCAGTGGAGAGGCGAGTATAGAATCAAATAGAATGCAGTAAAGGGTTGAGTAGAGAGGCGAATAGGGAGGCGAGTGGAAAGATGAATGTAGTGGCGAGTAGAGATCGAATAGAGAGTTGAGTAGAGGTGCGAGTAGATAGGCAAGTGGGAAGAGTCAAGTAGAGAGGCGAAAAGAGAATCGAATGGATGGGCAAGTAGAGAGGCCAATGGAAAGGCGAGCATAGAGAAGAGTACAAAGTCGAGTAGAGAGGGGAACAGAGAAGTCAGTAGAGAGTCGAGTATAAATTCAAGTATAGAGGCGAGTAGAAAGTCGAGTAGAGAGTCGAATATAGAGGCGAGTAGAAAGTCGAGAACAGAGGTGAGTACATAGTCGAGGACAAAGTTGAGTAGAGAGGCGAATTTAATGCTCAATAGCGTCGGATCAACACTAAGCGATAACCGACATTCGCGTGGGCGGAGCCGCGGGCAACAGCTAGTTGTTCTATAAAGCTAAGCGTCCTACCAGCACCGCACCGCACCGGTGCCGGTCCGCACGCAACGCATCAAAAGGATTAATTTTTCACAATGTGTCATTGCCGATGATGCGGTCCGAACGATGCATATAGGTGGACGCTTAGCTTTAATCTTAAGCTTAACTTAACAATCAATTTGCCTTTTGTGAATTCATAAAAATTACTATCCCAATCCCTCCAATTGCGTGTTATAGGAGCGAGTTCGCTGAGTTCTCGTCGACCAGGATTTAAACCCTTGACATCACGATCGTAAGTCCAATTCTATAACTACGAAGCTACCAACACAGTTTCACTGTTGCAAATAGGCCTCTCATAAGTGTGCTATGCGTGCACACTTTGTACGCGCGGGTTTCACCTCATCGGAACTAACAATGAGATGAAACAATAGACCTCGAACCAAATAAAACTGCAAGTTGTTTAATCTCATCGGCTTCTGTGATCGGGGAACCAGGTACGCTCCAAAAAGGGATATTATAAGACCCCGACCGACCTTGACCTTGACTACAGAACTGCTAAATATTCCGCTCATTTTAACATTATAATTGTCATCTATGCTTACAGACCTAGGTATAGTACTTATAAACTGGCTGGAGTCTATTCGTCAAGGTGCTCTAATTCGGGCCGGTAATACGAATATGCCATCTGATAATCGCAAGACTCGTATCTCCTTTTCCACAATATGAAGTCAATGCAAGTAACATCTGACTCAGCAATACAGGACAAGGTTCTTCACAATAATTAGATATTACAGACACGCAATCATTTTGCGTTGTAGTACCTATCCTCGTAGATTCTGTGTTATTCTCTGAGTTTTGTTAACAGGAAAGTTATATCTGTGGTTGTAGTTTTGCCTTCACTTTATTTATACCTATACTGATTGCCTACATTTTGTGCTCTTAATTCTACGTACCGTTTTTGATCCAGTTTTCCTTGGTATTAAGATCATTTTGAGATTTTGTATTGAAGATCTTTTTGATGCTGACTTTATTAAATACATTTCAGCTACACCGACATTTCAATGAAATGGAACAGGAATTATATAAACTGCACTCGAGATCGTCATAACGAGGTAGGAAGTATTTAAAATATCAACAGTGCTGAGATAAGTCATGGATTATTACGTTTTTTTAATACTACTGACTGAGGTGGCAGACAAGCACACGGCCGACCCGATGGAAAGTGATTACCGTGACGCGTGCAACACCTGGCGAGTCACACTCGTGCGGCCGATCCTGTGAAAACAGAGAGTTTCTGTGCCGTCAGTGTAGAAGACAAAGCAGGAATACCCTTTGGTCTTCCTACTGACAACACAAAAACTCTCCAGTGAGCTCTGGCTAACCTAATCACCGCCGGGAACACAACACAAGGGAATTATGGCCGCGGTATTCTGTAGGGCGGAGGTACTTCCCCAGTTGGACTGCTCAATTGGACGGAAATACCGTCGTGTTCTACCTCCTACCTGCGTTTTATTACACAGGTTTGATCACACAGTTTGGGCACATATTTCTCGGTAGACTGAGTTAAAACGTTGTTGGTATAGATACTGGCAAATATTTTGAACAAAATTTGGTGAAGTGTAGGAAGCGTATGTGTTCAAAAAAAGGAATATTCAGCCAATAACCCAACCCCTTTGAGTCCATGAAGACCCATGATTGGTTAATTAGCGCGCCTTCACCGTCGTTCCTCGCAAAACCCTAAAGAGATCTAATGACGTTTTCTGCCTAGCCAGAGTAAATCTACATTGTCAGAATTTTTCCGGTCACTACCTTGAATCTGCACAGAGTCTGATTCACGATGAATTAAGTACGCATTGATTGGGTTGAGTCGATAGTAGCCCCCGTGTTGGTTAACGAACGAGAGTCTGGCGTAGGCTTTATCAGTGACCAGTTCAAATAGATTCTGGAATACATAATAACAACATTCTGATAATAAGTGGAGAAGGAAACAAAATAACGCAAGCAGTGAACACATACAAACATACACGCCTGTAAATCCCAGAAGAGAGAGGTAGACGGAGGTTTATTAACACCTACATTTCGCGAACTGTAGTTCTCGGTCCCACGTAAAAGGGGGCGAGCCAATTGAAGTCAAGCGTGGACTTTAACACTAGCTCTATGTTTATTGTCGGATGGAGAACAGGTCTATCCCTTGGTCGCCCTTACGACACCCCCAGGAAGAGATGGGGTGGGAACCACACTACTGAGAACCAGCACGGTCTCCTTGCCCGAAACGAAAAATGCATCTATATAATATAACTTGAACGTTACAAACAGATAACTACTTTTTATTTATTTGTAAGTACCTACTGTAAACGAGAGGTGCGGGGTTCCTATTAAGTAAGCAGTGAAACAACAGACTAATATACTCTTTAAAATATATTTTAGCTCAACAACTAATTACCACGTGCGCGCTGTTGAAATGCTTATGCGTGGCGATCGCGTAACCAGCCCCTCTAGACTAGCTGCCTGGTCGAGACTATACTATAAACAGGACTGCTGAGGAGCGGGCCTCAGGCCAGTACCAGAACAACCCCCCCCCCCCCCCCCATCGCACACGGACCCCTGCTTTAATTACGGTGCGCCGGCGTTGGCCACATCTGGTAATAGATACAATGGAGACCCGTCCCTCAGTAACAAACAAAGAATCTTAAAAATAAAACGTGCACAATCTAAACTACTACTACTTGTAATTCCTCAAACTATCACGAGTAGTCGTGCTCGTTAACAAGTACATTTATGCGCATTTCGTTATTACCACCAACAAAGTACCTACATAATATACCTCCATAAAATTAAAATATATTCTGCAATTCGCCATGCATGTATATCTTAATCATAAAAGTAAATGAATACAACTCGAATAATTATAGTGATAACACTAAGCTCTAAGTGCCTCCTAAACAAAATATTTATTCTTTAGAATAGCGAGTTGCTTGTTGTTTCATGATTCGATAAACTTGCTACAAAGACGCATATTGACAAACAGTTTAGGCAGGTATCATTGCAATGTGTTACGAAACAAGGAATACTTTAATTTATCGCACTACGGTATTTTCTTGGATTGTATGGCCATTCACCCAACACTACTCTATAGAACTCTAAATAATAAATAGTAATGGATGGCACGGGTTCCGGCTTCGCTCAGGAAGATATTCGTAAAAAAATCCTATTCGAACTTACCATACCATTGTTCGTCGCCTATTTTACTCTCTTTTTTTTAACGTGCGTAAATCCTCCCGGGTCCCCCTCCCCCCCTTACCGGAGTCAGCGAGGGCGGTCGTGTCGAAATCGGACCAACTTAAACCGCACGGTTATCTCGCTCCATCAGTTGCCTGGGGTGAGGTAGCCTCTGGATATCCCTCGCGCACCCTGACTGACCCAGGTACTATACCTGGGTCAGTCCAGCCCCCTCGGGTATAGGACAAGAATCCTATTCCAACTTTCCATTAGTCGGCAGTTTCACCCTCTTAGATTTTGAAAAACAGCTATTTAGATATACATTTATTTCAGATCAGAAGATGCTATATAAAATTTCTGCTTCTTACTTTAAAAATGACGAATTTTATTAATATTCTTTCAAATTTATCGAGTAAGCCATAAAAATGAAGAGATGTTAAAGGAAATTACAAAAATATATCATATCATAACTAAAAAGTTTAAAAAAATTAAATATTAACATTGGTGCAATGTTAGACGACACGACAATCAGTTTGGGTTCCGTTCCGACCTAAACTGTCAACTGAAAGTGCTATACTGTGTCTTAAGCACACCGTCAGATACTATACTGACAGAAAGACGCCAGTATATGGATGTTTCCTTGACTTGTCCAGGGCCTTTGACTTGGTTGCTTATGACCTTCTATGGGAAAAGCTGGAAGGTATGAATTTTCCCCAAGAACTTATAAATATATTTAAGTACTGGTATACGCACCAGCTTAACAGTGTCAGATGGGCGGGAGCTATGTCAGAACCGTACAGGCTTCAGTGTGGGGTGCGGCAGGGAGGATTGACGTCGCCAACTCTGTTCAACCTCTACATGAATGCGCTGATCGTCGCGCTTAGCCAACAACGGGTCGGCTGTCACATTGATGACGTTTGCGTAAATAATATCAGTTACGCTGATGATATGGTTTTGCTGAGCGCGTCGGTCTGTGGTCTGCGGAGGTTGATAGAGGTTTGTGAGGAGTACGCCGCCACACATGGGCTAAGGTATAATGTGAATAAAACTCAGTGTATGGTTTTTGGGGCGAGTGCTAATTGTCCGGAGAACATGCCGGCAGTCCGGCTCAATGGTGTGTCATTGGAGTGGGTCGAACGGTTTAAATACCTGGGACATTTTGTTACCACCTGCCTCAGGGATCATGCGGACATTGAGAGTGAGCGGAGAGCTTTGTCAAGAAGAGCCAATATGATAGCTCGCAGGTTTGCACGGTGTACCAAAGAAGTGAAGGTGACGCTCTTCAGAGCATATTGCACCTCTATGTACACGTGCAGCCTGTGGGCTAATTACACGCGGAAATGTTACGAAGCTCTCCGCGTTCAGTATAATAACGCCTTCAGAGCGGTGATGGGGCTTCCCCGTTTTTGTAGTGCATCGGGGATGTTCGCGGAGGCTCAAACTAGTTGTTTTTACGCTACGATGCGTAAACGGTGTGCATCTCTGGTGCCAGCTCCAACACTGTTCTGGGGATGATTGCTGGGCGGTTTGACTGTCCCTACATACGGCACTGCAGTGACAGGCAGGTCGTTCGCAGTGACTGAATGTATTTTTATTTTATTATTTTCATTTTATTTTGTTTATTAGTGTGTTTAGTGTATTGTGTTTTATGTATATGTTTTTTTTTTGAATTGGCTTTGTTTATTATAATCGTATTTTTTTTTTTCTGAATTGTGGGTGATAATAGCCTGAAATAAATGAATTTTAATTTTATACATCGTGGCTGTAATCTAAAGGGCCATTGATCTAGTTCTAGACCTGGTTACAACTTGTATCATGCATTAGACTCTTTTCTCTTTCCTAATTACTACGCAAACAAGCACGTTTATACACTCCTGCAACACAGCTGCTAATCTTGTGATAGTTAAAATTCCTTTTCGATTCCACCTCATACTCTCAAATGTCAAAAACGGTATTTTTGTAATACAATTGTTAAGAAGAAACATTCGACATCGAGATCGTTTTTAACCACAGTTTTCAAAAATATATACAGGCACAGAATAGATAATAGTATCCAGGCAAAATAATGTCGTGAATTTGTTTGACATTTAATTTTTTGAATTTGACAGCCAATCGAATCGAAATCGAATCTTCATAACTTAGCAGAATCCGGCCCCAGAGCTACTATTCACGTGTACCTGCCATAGTAAGTAAATGTTTTCATAATTTCCTCTCACTAATTGTTTGACTATTCAGAACTCAGAGCTATTAAAGGTATTAAGACAAAACCAGGTCAAAGATTTAAACTTAAAGATTGTAACAGTACGTGAGAAAATTACTTCTGACGACACTTTTAATGTACCTCATAACCTAACAGCCCCATAAAGCAAATTAGAGGTATGCAAAATATAATATGTACTTACCTTATACGGTCTCACCTTTTCATATAAAGTTGTGTGTAAAGGTGCAAATATATCTCAAATCCCTACGGATACATCCGGAGCCGGAAAGGGAGGTTATGTCGGACTCGAAGCGACTAAACCGCACGCTGTCTGTGGGTCGAGGCCGAAGGTGAGGTTGTCATGCGATATATCCCTCGCACCCCGGCGGACTCAGGGCCATCCCTCTCTGTCTGGCCCTCCTCGGGGGGCTGGCCTTGTTTCCTTGACTTGTCCAGGGCCTTTGACTTGGTTGCTTATGACCTTCTATGGGAAAAGCTGGAAGGTATGAATTTTCCCCAAGAACTTATAAATATATTTAAGTACTGGTATACGCACCAGCTTAACAGTGTCAGATGGGCGGGAGCTATGTCAGAACCGTACAGGCTTCAGTGTGGGGTGCGGCAGGGAGGATTGACGTCGCCAACTCTGTTCAACCTCTACATGAATGCGCTGATCGTCGCGCTTAGCCAACAACGGGTCGGCTGTCACATTGATGACGTTTGCGTAAATAATATCAGTTACGCTGATGATATGGTTTTGCTGAGCGCGTCGGTCTGTGGTCTGCGGAGGTTGATAGAGGTTTGTGAGGAGTACGCCGCCACACATGGGCTAAGGTATAATGTGAATAAAACTCAGTGTATGGTTTTTGGGGCGAGTGCTAATTGTCCGGAGAACATGCCGGCAGTCCGGCTCAATGGTGTGTCATTGAAGTGGGTCGAACGGTTTAAATACCTGGGACATTTTGTTACCACCTGCCTCAGGGATCATGCGGACATTGAGAGTGAGCGGAGAGCTTTGTCAAGAAGAGCCAATATGATAGCTCGCAGGTTTGCACGGTGTACCAAAGAAGTGAAGGTGACGCTCTTCAGAGCATATTGCACCTCTATGTACACGTGCAGCCTGTGGGCTAATTACACGCGGAAATGTTACGAAGCTCTCCGCGTTCAGTATAATAACGCCTTCAGAGCGGTGATGGGGCTTCCCCGTTTTTGTAGTGCATCGGGGATGTTCGCGGAGGCTCAAACTAGTTGTTTTTACGCTACGATGCGTAAACGGTGTGCATCTCTGGTGCCAGCTCCAACACTGTTCTGGGGATGATTGCTGGGCGGTTTGACTGTCCCTACATACGGCACTGCAGTGACAGGCAGGTCGTTCGCAGTGACTGAATGTATTTTTATTTTATTATTTTCATTTTATTTTGTTTATTAGTGTGTTTAGTGTATTGTGTTTTATGTATATGTTTTTTTTTTTGAATTGGCTTTGTTTATTATAATCGTAATTTTTTTTTTTCTGAATTGTGGGTGATAATAGCCTGAAATAAATGAATTTTAATTTTATACATCGTGGCTGTAATCTAAAGGGCCATTGATCTAGTTCTAGACCTGGTTACAACTTGTATCATGCATTAGACTCTTTTCTCTTTCCTAATTACTACGCAAACAAGCACGTTTATACACTCCTGCAACACAGCTGCTAATCTTGTGATAGTTAAAATTCCTTTTCGATTCCACCTCATACTCTCAAATGTCAAAAACGGTATTTTTGTAATGCAATTGTTAAGAAGAAACATTCGACATCGAGATCGTTTTTAACCACAGTTTTCAAAAATATATACAGGCACAGAATAGATAATAGTATCCAGGCAAAATAATGTCGTGAATTTGTTTGACATTTAATTTTTTGAATTTGACAGCCAATCGAATCGAAATCGAATCTTCATAACTTAGCAGAATCCGGCCCCAGAGCTACTATTCACGTGTACCTGCCATAGTAAGTAAATGTTTTCATAATTTCCTCTCACTAATTGTTTGACTATTCAGAACTCAGAGCTATTAAAGGTATTAAGACAAAACCAGGTCAAAGATTTAAACTTAAAGATTGTAACAGTACGTGAGAAAATTACTTCTGACGACACTTTTAATGTACCTCATAACCTAACAGCCCCATAAAGCAAATTAGAGGTATGCAAAATATAATATGTACTTACCTTATACGGTCTCACCTTTTCATATAAAGTTGTGTGTAAAGGTGCAAATATATCTCAAATCCCTACGGATACATCCGGAGCCGGAAAGGGAGGTTATGTCGGACTCGAAGCGACTAAACCGCACGCTGTCTGTGGGTCGAGGCCGAAGGTGAGGTTGTCATGCGATATATCCCTCGCACCCCGGCGGACTCAGGGCCATCCCTCTCTGTCTGGCCCTCCTCGGGGGGCTGGCCCCTCTCATGGGGGGGCGCACATCGTCTTACGATGCGCGCCGCCGTCGTGGCCTACTTCTGCTAGGGTGACGGGCAGCTCAACCCGTCACTCTCAGACCCGCGCTCATGGGGGTCGGAAGACAGTCAGCGCCCTCCGACGCCCGAGCCGCCTGCAAAGGCGGGCAACGATGTCGGCGAGTCTGTCTCGCTCATCGCACCGCGCCCGCTCTGCTGTCTCCTTCACGAGCATGGCCTGCTCGCAGAAGGAGGCGCTGGCCGCCCTTGTCGACTGTACCAAACATTTTCTTTAAAAAAACATGTTCCTAACAAAACGTACGCGAAGTACCATCACATTTTACTAGAGGCGTCTATTCCCACACTAATAAATTCAGTTTGTGCGAGTTGATCGCTAAGCCGCGTGGTTTCCGGCAAAGTAGAATTTGGGCCACCCCTTCTCTTCCCATGTGGTGTCGTACAAGGCGACTAAGGGATAGGGCTGTTTAACTTTAACATCAGACAGATATGTACAGTCCAGACTCGGCCTCAGATGCATGGCTCGAGTCATCAAGTGCCCGGAATACGGCAATAGGCTCACCCCCTATTACGTGAGACCGAATACAGATTGGTGGAATATGGGTGTTATATTCACCTCTGCCTAACCCTCCGCAGCGTGGCGGCGCGCTAGCGTGATAATATGTATGTATGTATGTATGTACTAAGTCTCTATATATAACTCAATTTCAAATACCTTGAAGGGATATAGAAACTACCGACTCACACACTACTTAGGCGTACAGATAAACACTTATAAAGGCAGGAAGTAGGCAGCCTAATAACTTGATATCAATTCATTAACGTGTGTGGAAGGAATTCATCAACAATAGACTTGAAACGCGTTTTGAAAATTATCGCTAATGTTTACATAATACCTCGTATCTGAGATTCTCTCAAGGCAATGTAAGCCGAGCGAATAAAACCTAACTCATTACATTACATTGAGTTCAATTCTCTGAGAACGTGTATCTTCTGCCTAACAAAAGGTTTTAGAGATTTCAGAGCGGAAACAGCTGATAAATGTTTTTTTATACTACTTAGGTGGCCGACAAGCACACGGCTCACCTGATGGCAAGTGGTCGTGCTGCCGACCCTGTACGAACAGAGAGTTTTTGTGCCGTCAGTGCCAAATACAAAACAATTTGATTCCATGAGTGTCTTTGTTACTTTAAGTCGGTTAGAAATTATTTGCTTAAGTTACTATATTACTAGGCATAAAATATAAAAATTCGAAACCCCATGAACATATACTTCGTTGGTGTCGTAATGGACAAAAAAGCGGCCAAGTGCGAGTCGGACTCGCTCATGAAGGGTTCCGTAGCAGCAAGTAACATAATATAAAAGTTCATGTAGTTCGTTGTTACTTTGATCGATGTTTTAATAATAGTGCACGGTTTACGATTTATAACCAATTAAAAAAAACTACTACGTTCAAACCATATATATATTTTTTAGTTTTATCATTATCTTATTTTCGAAGTAAAAGGGTGGTGAACATTTGAGTTTCAGTTCTAAGTATGAACCCTCAAAATTTATTGTATTTTTCCTATTTTTGTGAGAAAATCTTAATGCGGTTCACAGAATGCATCTACTCACTAGGTTTCAACAGTATAGTTCTTATACTTTCGGAAAAAAGTGGCTGTGACATACGGACGGACAGACAGACAGACAGACATGACGAATCTATAAGGGTTCCGTTTTTTACCATTTGGCTACGGAACCCTAAAAAGGTATTTATTATATATTACAAAATTTTACCGCGGAAAACAGCCCGTACCAAAACAAGGTTAATTACAAAAATATTTTGAAAATTCTATTATAAATGTCTGTAAAATATATTATATTCAATCTAGCCTCATCTTAAGTCGTAACTCAGTTGGAGTCAACTGTTCCAACCCCATTTATCAGGTATTCACTATTCTATATAATTACTGAACATCCAGTTAAAGGAGAAGACCCAAGAAAGCTGACTTGGTGTCGTAGATGGTGACATGCGTGCCAATGGTCTCGATGTCATGGATGCCCAGGACCGTGTGGAGTAGACAAGTTGCCGAAAGCGGACACCGGTCTCCGAACGTTTTCATTACTTTTATGTTATATTTCAAGAGAGCGTGTGTGGTTGTTGTTAATAAATTATAACTGTAAATAATACGAAGTTATCCTCTGTCTGATTATCATCTCTGTGTGAATTCTCAAAATAATTAATTAGACAACTACATTGGTACTTGAGAAGTAAAATATGTCTGAAAAATTATTTTTTGAGCATTCCATTTAGATGGTACCTATGTGCAATTGTGTGAATTTCAGACTACCCACCTATCCACGTATCAAATTTCAATCTGTACCCCTAGCACGAAAAACTATCGTAATAGTATCAAAAAAAAAAAACGTATTGAGAGAATGGAGCATTGCGATTGGGCGGCTTCACACGCGCACAGGTTCACAGTAGACAGGCGGCCAATATCAATGCTCCATTTTCTCAATACGTTTTCGATACGATTACGATAGTTTTTCGTGCTAGGGGTACAGATCCGTTCAATCGTTTCAGTGGGAGTAACAAACACCAAAACATCTTCACAAATTTTTCATTTCTAGTCATTATTATATTTTCCTAATTACGTCTGAGGATGAGGTGAATTTAGACCGGGGTACGCCTTCCGGCTCTTCTTTCTCCACTTCGCACGATCTTGGTCGTCCATAGTAGTGAGACTTTCACATTCATAACATAGCACATAAACAACAACGTATGCGCTACAAGATGAGATGCGTGGACGCAGGTTGCGATCAATAATTTCATAACACAAACATGGTACTTCGGGACACATATATTGGACCTCAGTGGCGGGGGAAACGAGGCCCTGGCACGTAATAAATAATATATCTATACTTGGTGAATTTGAGCTGGCACCCCGCCGTAGCGTTTTAAATAAAACATAGGTATCCATTAGGAAGATCCAACGAGATTTTTTCGATTTATTTAAGTTTGTAGCCAAATGGAGTGCATACATTATTTTAAATCATCATTATTGTATTTCAGATTGGATCACTTTAAATAATAGCGTAAGTTCGATATTGAAAATTCCGCGACTTTATGCTACAGCATGAAATCGAAGGCTACCAGAATCAACTCATTACGATGAATACGCGAGCGAGATATCTCTTTCTCCTCTGTGTCAACTGCTGAGTACCGAGTGCTAACTACTCGACATATCTTATCTCATAATCGAGAAATCTCGAGATATATTTTTTTTTAGTGATATCTTGAGTATATCTCGAAATCGCCCACCGCTACTCAAAAGACACCCAATGACAGTTGTCTATAAGTGCAGTACACGTTGTACTGCACTTATAGACAATAACAAACTGACAACTGTCATTGCTTATAGAGCACATTTTGAGCACATTTTATGTCCCGAGGTATAATTGACAATGTGTCTGTTTGTTTACTACTTGTGATAGCGGGTGAATACGAGCGAAGAACATACATCAAATTATATCATTAGTCACGAGCATTATTATGTGCAGAAATGAGTTAAAAACAGACATAACGTGAGTAGTCAAGCGTTAAACTCATCATCATAAGCGATTTCAGAGTTACGTCCAGCCTTTTTTTTTTTTTTTTTTACGTGCGGGAAATCCCCACGGATACCCGCCCTTCCGGAGCCGGAGGGGTAGGTTATGTCGGACTCGAACCGACTAAACCGCACGCCGTCTGTGGGTCGTGGTGCTAGGCCGAAGGTGAGGTTGTCTTGCGACATATCCCTCGCACCCCGGCTGACCCAGGGCCATCCCTTTCGGTCTGGCCCTCCTCGGGAGGTGGGGACCACGCCGTCCCCGACTCCGCCGCCGCCGTGGCCTGCTTCTGCTAGGGTGATGGGGGGCGGAGGTCTGTAAGCGCCCTCCGACGCCCGAGCCGCCTTCGGGCGCGAGCAGCGATGTCAGCGAGTCTTACTCGCTCACCGCGCCGCGCCCGCTCTGCTGTCTCCTTCGCGAGCATGACCTGCTCGCAGAAAGAGGCGCTGGCCGCCCACGCATCCGCGCAGCGGACCATCGCCGCGAGCAGGGTGGAGAGCGTGAGCACTCTCACCCCCAGGGCCTGCACAAGCTCCCGCCTCGGCGTCTCAAACGCCGGACACTCGGTGAGCGTGTGCAGCCCCGAGTCCACGCTCGAGTTACGTCCAGCCTAAGGTTCGCTTATTGTTTTTGATTGGTATAATATAAGGTTAATGGCTACCAACCACTCAAAGTCAAAGTCAAAAATCATTTATTCTGTATAGACCATTAAAAGCGCACTTACAAAACTTCAAATTAAAAGAAAAAATCTAGACTAGTTTAGCAAATGGATCACCGGTTCGAAACGCGGCCCCGACCTAAGAAGACATGAGTAGCATAGTTGAGCGAACAGCTCATTTCCAAGCTTGTTTATTAGTCTTAGTTACATTTTTAAATTTATTCGCAGGTAAATCCCTAATTTCATTAGGGAGCTTGTGTTAAAAAGCGTATACAGTTGCCCCGGACAGAATTACTAATTTTATGGAGTCTACTATCACGAACTACAAGATTGTTTTTATGTCTTGTATTTATATTATGCCTGACACAAACTCTTGAAAATTTTGAGATATTTTTACTTACATACATCAGGTTAAGCCGAAGCCGAACTTAATCTACTGGCTATTTTTTCAATATGCGATCGCCACTGTAGTTTGGCGTCAATACTTAAACCT
Source organism: Eilema caniola (assembly GCA_949126895.1). NCBI lineage: Eukaryota > Metazoa > Arthropoda > Insecta > Lepidoptera > Erebidae > Eilema > Eilema caniola. The sequence goes on along the minus strand of OX421488.1, from coordinate 8,121,447 downwards.
CACTGTTGATTCCACAAGGTTCAACACCTTGTCTATTGAGTTGTACATTGGTTTCTACCTGTGTAACATTAGGTAAGGTGCATTTTATACATTAAATTTTGTTCCCATTAAGGCAAAGATTATTAGTGTTAACCAATGATTGCCCCATCAACTTCGTTATAATTATTTTGTTGCCTTTTAATTTTAAATATTAACAAAGTATCGTCAGCAAATAAAATAATACTATTTTTGTCCCTTACGTAGAGGTCGTACGGGGAGGTCATTAATATATAATAAGAATAAAATGGTCCAAATATCGAACCTGTGGAACGCCCATCGAAATCACAGATCCCATTGAACGTGTACCGTTAACATCGACCCTCTGAATTCTATTGTTCTAATATGAAGTCAGAAGCTCGAGAGCCGTCAGATCTCCCAATCCTGAGAGGGAAGCCTACACCAGAATCTTCTGGTGAGGTTGGATTGGGCCTGAAGAATGTTGGTAAGGCCCGCAGGTGTAAAACTAAGCTAACCTAATAATCCAGACAATATAAACATAATATGAGCTCACTATTTCATTTTGTCTAATCTACCCATATACCGAATTTCATTAAAATCGGTTCAGTGTTTTAGCCGTGAAAGACGAATAAACTAACACACACACACACACGCACGCACGCACGCACGCACGCACGCACGCACGCACGCACGCACGCACGCACGCACGCACGCACGCACGCACGCACGCACGCACGCACGCACGCACGCACGCACGCACGCACGCACGCACGCACGCACGCACGCACGCACGCACGCACGCACGCACGCACGCACGCACGCACGCACGCACGCACGCACGCACGCACGCACGCACGCACACACACACACACACACACACACACACACACACACACACACACACACACACAAACACACACACACACACACACACACACTTTTCCATTCATAATATTAATATGGATTAGCGTATTTCAAATTTAAGAAAGTCTAATTATCTATTGTTTGAAGATAAAATGTAATCAAAATTATGCCGCCATGATTATATTTTTGAAATAGAATAGATAAAACATTAGTGTTATGTTTATGTCCCTATGACTTCAAGAAAAAAATAGTCTATCAAATCATAACATAACGAAGTGTATCTGAAAAACATTATAATAAAAGGTGGTGTTTATTATAATATATATCTAAGGTAGACAGCTGAATTAATATCTCTTTTCAATAATGATACTAAATAACATGACGGTGTATACTTAGGTACTTGTTTATAATATTTTGAATGAATCTTATTCTCTTCACATTGAAATAAAACTATTTTCAAACGATTTCAGCGCAATTCATTTGTAATGTGTTGTCTTGTTGTATTTTGCTGTTTGATTAGGTAAGTGACTGTGCCAGCCGGTGGTAGGTAACTGGCAGGTCTGTACATTTCAACCATCTTCTCTATTAAAATAAGGTGCTTTTTTAAATTTCAGTAGCCCCGCTGAGCATCCTAGGTAAGGTACCAATAAATACTTATTTATGAAGTTTTTTGCGTGTATAGCATCTGCGGTTTAAAACGGTAATGGTATATAAAAACTTAAGTATCGAATTATCTTCATTAGTTAATAAATAACACATAGAAAAGATTATGATAACGCTACGCAGGAGGCGCGGGTTCGATCCCCGCTTAATGCAAATATTAGTATGCATGAATATGGGTAGTATTTGCATTGGTCTGGTCGTACCTCGGAGAGCATTTTTAGCCGTTGGTCCCGGTTGCCATGCGAACATCTATGGCAGTTGTTACGGGCAGTTGGAGTCCTCAAAAATCCACGGTCTAACTGCAATGCTTCGATATCGCCTTTGGGTTGTGAAGGTCACATAGCAGTCGCTTCACGGAAAATATGGAAGTTTAGTTAAATCCGCGGTTGGACGGGTAAATTGGAACCCAGAATCCAAGTTGAAAGCTTCGGAAGCGACTGGGATGAATGCTAGGATGAAGAAGAAGAAAAAAGACGGGTTGCACTCCGGGAGTGCCGGCAGAGGTGAAAACTTTTTCTTTCTTTCTTTCTTCGTTATTTACAGAGAAAAAGATAAAAAAGAACATACCATACCATATCACAGAACCTAACCTATCACTAATTTTCTGTCAGAAGGAATCAATGAATTGCAAAAAGAAAAAATAATTACAAAATCTAATAAATTACAAAAAGTAGAAATAATCACAAACAGTGTCAGAAGCACAGGTTCGAACCCGGTACGATCTGAAACAATAAGGACTTACAGTCGAAGCGCTTACCGCTAAGCTTCTTAGCGTACCTAACAAAATAAACAGTCTGTAGCTAATGTTGTATGACGTCAGTCGCCGGTTACGGTTCAAAGGTCAAGTGATCCTGACGCGAGTTTAACTCTTTTTACCTATCCAACGCCGCTAAAGAAGTTTTCACTTCAAAAAAGATTATAATACTAATATAATCAGTCTGAAATAACACAGTAACATTTTATCCTGGGATTAGAACTCCACGTGGGTGGGGCCGCCGGACTAGTGGACAGTATTTACTCTTTACAAATTTATATTTTTCTTATAGTAGTAGGTATAACCTACTTAGAAATACTACTGCATACCCCTCTGCTATTCCCCTATTTGAACCATTTTTCCCGATAAAAGGTAGCCTGTCCTCTCTTGAGCGCTAGTCCATCTATGTACCGAGTTTCAATATCAGTTCAGTGGTTTAAGCATAAAAGCGTAACAGACAGAGAGACTTTCGCAGTAATAATATAAGCATGGATTATCACTATTACCAGTACCATTGTCATTAATACTTAGTTCGTTAAACCCTTGTGTAAAGATAACGCACTCTTCTATGTATCTGTCGCCGCCAAATAGTATAATCAGCCGTTTAATGAACTGCCTAGGCTGGTAACTAAACGGCGCCATTCAATTAACGGCCTGAATGATATTAGGCCGTGACGTATATTACAACATTTAATAAACTGGCTGGCTAATGCTTAGGCCATACGTAAGATGGGGCATCACCCAAAAATAAGATAGAAAATTACATATATACAGGGAGGTAAATAGAGGTATTCAAAGAAAATTTGTGATAGGTTTATTGAAATAGCTGCGCAATCCGACTTAGCTTAGGTTGGAAGCCTAATGCGAGGCCTGAGCGGAGCGTAGATTTACTTATAACCATGCAAAAATAAGTCATTTTCTAAACTGTTTGATTAAATGACTAGTCAAGTAATTAAAAATCATCGATCCAAGCCATTTACCTAGCCGATTAATCAACAGGCTGAACATATTCAGGCCGCTAATTGAACGGCACCGTTTAGTTACCAGCCTAGGTATTTAATTTAACGGCTGATTAAGCTACTTGGCGGCGACATATCTTTTATGACTGCCCTACGACTGTACGAGCATGGCGCAATTTATAATGTATACTGTTATTATTTTGCAATGATTACTATCATGCATACATCTATCAGTGTTTAGTTTTATTGCTTAAATGTTGCAATCTAAGTCTTACTCAACCTGCCTATACTCGCGTTGAATGAAATCTAACTTGTTAGTACCTGCCCGTGGGTCTGTCAGACCGAAATGCCTAATGGTGGATATGAACAGCAAATTAACCCAGTGTCAATAAAGTTAATCCAAACCCCATACAAGCCATTTAGCTTCGCTGGAGTAAGTTAGTAAATATTCTTTACTTTACTGACCCGGCGAACTTCGTACCGTCAATATTTTTCCGACTGCGTTGCGTCAGATCCCGTTCCCGCTGCGCCCTCTACTATATTAAACATGTATTATACATATAAACCTTACTATTGAATCATCTATAAAAATACCGCATCAAAATCCGTTGCGTAGTTTTAAAGATTTAAGCATACAAAGGGATATAGGGACAGAGAAAGCGACTTTGTTTTATACTAGCGACTTTGTAGTGATTGTACACTAAAATACACCAAAATATACAAATGAACAGAAAATGTATACATAATAAAATTATTACTTGGATACATGTCATACATAATGGGCGGCCTTATTGTAAACATCAATCTCTTCCAGACAACCTTTGGATTTTGGTTTTTAACAACAATATTAGATGCATGTATTTAAAGTTGACCACGAACTTTGCAATTCAAAAAATTACAAAACATCAGCGATTGCCATTCTACTTCCTACTAATAGTGTGTGAAAATGTTTGCATGTTTATTGTTCAATCGCACTCAATCGGCTGAATGGATCTGACTGAAATTTGGTACAGGAATAGATTAAAGTCTTGAATAACACATCAACTTTGACCCATTTTAAAAGAATAAAACTTAGTAAACTTATATTGTTGATCTGACAGACCAATGGACGCATAGGAAGGTTAAGCTAAGAGAGTTTTGTGAGTCGTCGCTCTTGCTAGTCGGGAGTTCCCACTACGTTACAGTCAGATGACAAATGATGATAAAATACAGGTAAATGACTCCCTGCTGTGGTTTTCCCATGCAACTAAAATATGGGGATCTTCAAGAATGGCCTTCTTCATGGTCGGTAGCACGAGTGTAACGCCCCAGGTGTTGCACACATTCATAGGCCACGGTAAACACTATTCATCAGGTGGGTCCATCTACTTGTCTGTGTAAGTGTTACAAAAATAAATAACCCTTGATTTTCCCGAGAGACTATTCTTCCCTAAAGTTTATTGGTAGTAAAAAATCCCAGTGATTCGTGCTAGTATGTTGTTGTATGATTACTCTTTACAATTGAGCTCTGACGGATAGTTAGTCACGCTTCTGTGACACAAATTGTTTGTTTAATCGTCGCAGTTTTACGAACATAATTTCCGAAGGTGAACGCATACGACAACTGCGGACGCTCGAAGATACTCTTAATGGCATTGCGGCTTCTCAATGAGCCCCGTTTATCCATATCCAAGTTATGTCGATGTATTTATCGATGTATGCGCAGTTGTTTATGGGGTCGGTTTCGGAATAATACCGTTACTGTCAGGCAAGCCCAGAGCCTTGATTTATAACCAGATCAGTCCCTCTAGACAAGTGGCATTTCGTAAGCCGTTTACTTATGACATGCGTTAACAACTGTCAATGCATGTCATATACGTCAAATCCCATAATTTGTCATTGTATCCGATCTAACGCTGGCCGACGAAATGACACTTGTTTATTGGAGCTGATGACAGATTGTATTCTAGATGATAGTTCTAATGTCATTATACGAGTCGATTCATAACTGAGCTTTGTTCTGGAATCAGACCTTAGAGATATGGAGGCACTAGTGAAGGCTTTTGGTTTGGGTTTCTTAGATCCAATGAGATAACATTATTCCATCTCATTTTAATATTAGATAACTATCAACATAAGATTATTATTATGCTTTATAACTACATTGCTTAAATTTTGTACCAATATAATCATACTTGCAGAACTCTATGCTTTGTGACAGACTAAAATATAAACAAAAACAAATTTAGTGTAAATAAAAACAGAATAAATTAAATTGAACAATACAAGTAGGAAGTTATCTCACAATAACATGTAAAAACGAAACATGAATTGTGAGTTATGTACAGTACCTCTATATGTATGTGTATGTTTATGTGCATTAGATTCATATCGTCGCATTGATAGTGGAATGATGAGAGCGGGCGCGGCGCGATTAGCGAGAGAGACTCGCGGACATCGCTGCCCGCGTTCGTAGGCGGCGCGGGCGTCAGAGGGCGCAGTCCGACCTCCGCCCCCCATGAGCGCGGGCCTGAGGGTGAAGGGTGGAGCCGCTCGTTACCCTAGCAGAAGCAGGCCACGGCCAATCCCCCCCCCCCCCCCATACCGGGGGCTAATCGGGGACCGCGTGGTCCCCCCTCCCGAGGGCCAGATCTAGAGGAATGGCCCTGGGTCAGCCGGGGTGCGAGGGATATGTCGCGAGACAACCTCACCTTCGGCCTAGCACATCGACCCACAGACGGCATGCGGTTTAGTCGGTTCGAGTCCGACATAATCTCTCCCTCCGACTCCGGAGCCGGGGGGATAGGGGGGTATCCGTGGGGATTTCCCGCACGTAAAAAAAGAGTGTAATGATGAGAATTCGGATTCAGTTTTTTTATAGGCCACGTCAATTTGACGTCACCTCGCCTGATGATAAGCTGAAGGCAAAGTCTCAGGAAAGAGGGTCATCATAACAGATACACACACCATAATACGATGGTTGCATTGAGCTTGATGGCCTCATAAGACGCCCCGCTTTAAGGAACCGGGGTTGAAGAAAGAAAGTAACACGTGAGCTTGTAAGGAATATCAGATCTTAATGGTGCGGCAAAGGAAAGAGTCATCGAACCGCTTGGTTTTTGAAGGAATATTCTGCACTGTACGTATGCGGGTAACATCTTATCCCTGTGTGTTCTCCTGTGCAGGAAAGGAGAGGGAGGGACTTATTGGAAGAGCTCATCAGAACATTCACCATGGTAGAGCCGGTAAAATATTACTAAGGACGCAACAACTCTACGTATCTTCAGAGGCTCGAGGGTTATCATGACCTCCGGATTCAATAATAATGCGGACCGTACGTCGCTGCAAACCTGTCGAGAGAATCTAGTAGGTATAGGTAGGTACTTTGAGGAGCCATCCCAGAGATTACACGCAGAAATGTGAAATTATGTTCCACATGACACTGAATTTTTAAATGAGAAACATTCAGCTCAAATATTTTGACAGATGTCTTTAGTTTTCAAATGACACGCAATAAAGATAGGCAGGCGTATAAGCGCTCGTCAAATATTATTACTTTTTACAGTGCCTGTGACGTGTCACTTTATCTGATGTGAATAAAAAGCCAGTAGGTATAATAAATAAGAATAATACTTGTATAGCGAGCGACAATTACTTGAATACAACCGAAGTTATCACCAAAAGTCGCGGAAAACGACACCCACGCGGGCAAAGTTCCGAGCATCAGCTAATTAAGGATTAGTAGCACTTAGGCTTAGTAGGAAGTAAGATTAGTAGGAAGTAAGATTGGTAAGAAGTAGGATTAGTAGGAAATAGGATAAGTAAGAAGTAGGATTAAATTAAGATATTTTGAATATGGATTACCTACACCATACTAACGATAGTAACTCGAAAACTGCACTAATATCCCCCGTATACAGTGGTCAGTGATGGAGCATGCTCTGCAGTGCGCAACTGTAGGTCATCATCACATAGGTGTTTAAAATAGTGTAGATAGTAAGTAATAAAACCCCGCTAGTACAATAGCAGTAGATAATAAATAAATAAGAAACCTTTTTGCTTATTACCGGGTGTAAGGGGAACGCTCCCGAAGCCGAAGGCCCCTGGTAGTAGGTACTCCGGGTAAACTATAATATACTGGCAAAAAAAATCGATTAGGAATTTTTTTTTTTTCGTTTTTAGCATTATTATGCTCCATCGTATTAGGAAACATCACTACAGAAAAAAACAAATGGGACAAGCGCGTGCTTTTTTTTGTAGCGATGTGTTTTTTTGAAATTGTCGTTTCATTGGGCTTTCCTAATACGATGGAGAATAATAATGCTAAAAAAACTATAAAAATAAGAACAAAGAATTAAAAAGAAATGTTCACTAAATTGAAAAACAAATTATGCCAATATGTAGTCTTGTGAAATTTAAATGTTATCTTGGTTTTGGTTTAATTAATGTTGTTTGCAATTACGTAAATATAATTTTTCCGTTAACTTGAAATCATTGATTTGGAGTTATGGTAGAAATATAATACACGCAAAGACAATTTTGCTGTCGCGTTATTTATGAACTGATCTTGATGATTTTTAACTGAAACATTAAGGACATAATTCTACACAGAATGATGTAAAAAAAAACATGCCTTGTAAAGATGAACTTTGTTATTAAAAGAAACAGATGCGAAAATGGGGGAAGTATTCTGTATCTTTTTTATCAATCTTTTAATAAAATCAATCTTTAGTCACAGAATTGATTTTAGCTGCAAGCATGCAATGCATCTCATACCAATTATGTTTCTAAGTCGAAACTACCTAAGCCCTCAGTAAATATGTAATAGCTTTAATCGCATTTGTATTTTTTTTTTTAAATAAATAGTTTTACTTTGTTAAACGTTAAGTAAAAGCATACACAGAAACATGACGTAATTCAATAATCTTTCATTAATACATTGAATATTCTTCTTTCTCATTTTTAATCAAAAACTTCTATGAACTAAAAGTCATCGTTTTAACTCCATTATGTGCTAATATGTGGTGGTATAGTAACATGTGTTTGTGGAATATAAATATTAAATACTAAATCAAACCTGTAATTGTATTTTTAATTGAGTTATAAACATAATTGATACTTTTAAAAAGTTGTTTTTAAGTACCTAATCAGGTCGGTGTTATACCGGTTTTACCTTATTCATTCGACCCCCATTAAAGCTTAAGCACACTTAAATTTACTCTAGAACACTCATATTTAAAAAATGTTGTATGTTTTAAAATGTTTTATCCTGATAATTCTTATTTACATTAATTTTTATGTAAATATTTGTGTTTTTCTATTTTACTAATCATTAGTTAAACCTTAAAAAAATAATTTTCTATTTTTGCTTGCGCCGTCTGGACCATAATTATTACTAATTTTCTTCAATCCGGTTTTTGAATTCTGTATTATTAATTTAAAATTTAATCTCAGATTACTTACTTACTTATATATCTCAGAAAAATTTTCAATGCATTCTATAAAATAAATAAAAACAACATACCTGGAATACTTATATGTTTTCCCCACCTCACTTTTACAACTCATACACCACTCACAAAACCAAAGATACACACTAAAAAAAATGAACAATATTTCTTTTAAATTATTTTCCCGCCAATACGCGACGTTCGACAACCGAATTTGCGCGCGAAGTGACAGTCGCACGGCAAGGTACTGTCACCGACAAACGTGTTAGACGAGGTCGTCGAAGTGAGCCGACTCATCGAATTGCATAGGCACTCGGTACAAATTATAGATAATGTTCAGCATTTTGCATCGTTGCGCGACGAAGGGGCAGGGTTTGCGCACCCACCTGCCTATGCGAACGGTGTCTGGCATGGAAGTGAATTATTACTTAACTCAGTCCGACAGAAAGGTCACTGACTTGTTTCAAAATATACCAAGTTTGCAATTGAGATGCAGATGAGACTACTATGCAAGTGTACACTATTTGCCAGTTTTTTACTGAGGGCAGATTACCCAAATTGTCTGAATGAATCAGAAACCTGTTTCTTAACGGAGTGGGTATCTAGTTATGTACCTAATATCATAAACACTTCCCCCCCCCCATGCCTTCCAGAGAATGTTGATCGAGTAGTAATGTAAAGTAGTGTAATATTTTTAATTGTTTCCTCTGAAGAAAACCAAATGCTATGCAAAAAAATAGGATTTTGTGTCTGTAACGGGTTGAACCCAATAAAAAATTTAAGTTTTTACCAGATAGATAGTTTATTTTCTAATTAATTCGGGCGCCACCTGGGGGATAACCCAGGAAATACAAATCAGATAGCTCTAGGGTAAAACTATGGCTTTTAATCACAAGACCGGGAGTGGAAAGTCCACCTAGGCTCAAATTATGCCTGACTCATGGCCAGGTATCAAAATATAGAAAATCTAATATTGCTCACTTGCATCCAGGTCAATTAGTTCAAGTTAAGGTTAAATTAACATTATTATTAGGTTAGGTTAGGTTATATAATGACACGCGGCGCCGGGGCCGCGAACGAATCATGTCAAAAACGTGGCAAAATCGGCAAAACCCGGCCAAAAAGCACGCCAAAATCACGACGAAAAACTAGTCCAAAAGCTCGTCAAAGATCTCGTCAAAGATCTCGTCAAAGATCGGGTTCTCTAAAGCGCAACCCTGTGAACAATATGTTCAGCTTAATGAAAATACTCTATCTAAAAGGGTGTTTTTTTACAGAAATATGCTATTCTACTCACCGAAACGCCCTAAGTTTAGCGATCTGGAGGCGATATTTCAGGATCAACAAAAAATCTAAAACAATTTGAAAAATCAATTAGCCTCTGTGTGGTCGAACACGCGGTCGTAAAACGAAAATGTACTAATGCGAACCAAAACTCACCAAAACGACAAAATAAATGAGGCTAGGGTTCAACCACAACGCCGCGGCACCATCACCAGCATATTTCCTTCGGAAACAATTATAAAAGGCTCGGAACTAATTCAATTGTGTCAGCCATTGCTGGCGTCGCTGGTAGGACAAGCCTCGAGAATCTTGACAGCTCATCCATGATATGTCAAAATCTCAAACGTCAAATCACGTCCAATGAGAAATTTCTGAACACAATAAACCATAGATGCTAAAATAGTCTGTGGCAAAGTGTTATCAACACTAAAAAACCATGTAATGTTAAGAATACATTACATTACACCCCCACCAAAATAAAAAAGAAGCGAAGCTCTCTTTTTTCTAGAGCAAAATCCAATCCCAGAAAAGAAAGGTACAAAACAAATTCCAAACCTGTTAAAAACAAGAAAACATGAAGCTTGGGGTTAAAGAAAAAGAAAAAGTCCTGCAGCGAAGTGCGGTTGGAAAAGATTTTCACCGACTCGACCAAATGCAAAGGCTCTACTTCCCCAATAACAAACCCAAAGGAAAATAAAATTCCTGAAAGAACAGAAAAGTTAAAAAGCAAACCTTAAAACAAAAAGGTGAAGCTTAGTGACAGAAAAAGGAAAAATCCTGCAGCGAAGTGCGGTTAGAAAATAATTTTCACCGACTCGACTAAATGCAAAGGCTCTACCCTCCTTCACAACAAGCTCAAAAGAAAGAAAAGGACAAAAAATCCAAATACCCAAAAGAGTGAGAGTGGATCATAGAAATCACCAACTCTATCCCATCACCTATTAACAATCTGAATACAAGAGAAAAATCGGAAAAAATACTGCTACCATTCCATCAAAAAGAAATCTTGAAGTCAAAGTACGGATGGGTACGAAGACCTCCGACTCCTGAAAACAACAAAGATCCGAGTTAACGGTAAGGTACAAACCAGACAAAACAAAACAAGTGGCAAAGAATCTTGAAGCTAAAGTGCGGATAGACACAAGGGTCTCCGACTCAAAATTACTACAAAGATCCAAGCTTACAATAAAGGTTGGAGTCAAAGCTCATAAGTCTAAAGTTTTCTAAGTTCGGTTAGAACGAAAATTCGCCGAATCAAAACAAAAATTTGTAATTTGTGATCGACCCCATGTCGCCGACACAAACTACAAGTCCAAAATAGCGTCAACAATGCGAACACTAAAAAGAAAGGTGTCCGTGACCGGCACAACTCCACCGACTTCCCGAGCACGAAACAACAATTCAAAAAAAGAGGAACTGTGTTACCAATAATGAACAACAGCCCAAACAACCAAACGAACTGGGTAAGTGACCGACACAACACCATCGACTTTTCGAGCACTTAACAACAGTTCGAAACAAATGAAACGGTACAATACCGAGTCTAAAGTTGAAGCACACCTATGGGCAACAACAAAAATCCAAGAGGAGAGTCCAATACAATATTCGACTTCCGAGAAAATAAGAATCCTTCTCAACAAGGGAGAACGATCTATTCATAGCAAAGGGAGAGGAAAAGCTCATCCAAAAGAATAACCATGGCAACGGTTTTACAAAAACTATTCCAGGTGTGAAGGGTCATGTCCGAGCGTATTATCTAAACATACAAGTTCGAACACTAAAACAAAACAACACCAAAGAACAAACAATTCAAACAAGAAACAAATTCTGCATAAAATACAGACCAAGTATAATACAATTTATACAAATAAGATCGTTTGGTAAAGTATAAACGAGAATGAATTTAAAAGCGTCAAGCCATTAAGGGGAATTTGGAAACTTTAAACTCAAGATTTGAAAATCTTCATGGGATTCCCTAACATACAACAAACACGGGAGAAGCCTATCATACATCATCTCATTAATCGCCATTCAACTCCCTTCCCTAAAGAAAATCGAATTCGAGAAAAAGCGTAAATGCAGAAATCGCAAGGTTAAAAATGTTTTTTTAAAAATTAAGACGGAAATCTTAACTAATATTTAATAATGTCTTTAACGTGATATTTAGCCGAAGTATTTTTACCTATTTCTTTCAAAATATAGACATTATCAGAAATTTTATCTATTATTTCGCATTTAATGAATTTAGGAGCAAGTTTAGCCGAAAAATAAGCCGGAGCGTTGGATTGAACAAAACTTCTTCTCCAAACAACATCACCTATACCAAACGAAATGGCTCGCCTACCTATATTGTAGCTACGCGCATTACGCTTATAAGCTTTAACTAAGTGCGATTGAACCCTAACAAAAATTTCACTTAAACATTTAAGTGAAGTAGCAAAACTATTTCTATTTCCAAGTTCCAATTGATCCAAATTTTCAATGGAATCACTTATATGATGTAGAGAAGCATCAATAACTAACTCTCTACCAAACATAAGAAAATTAGGAGTGAAATCAGTAGAAAGATTTACACTACTATTTAAGGCAAGCTGCACATGAGGCAGAAGTTTAGACCAAGTACGTTGATCGTTATTAACATAGCAAGATATGCAAGTTTCGATGGTTTTATTATATCTTTCAACAGGATCATTCTGTGGAGTGTACAAAGTGTTATAAAATATTTTAGTAATATTATAGCTCTTCATGAAATCGACGAAGTGTCTAGAGGTAAATAGAGTACCATTGTCACAAACTAAAATTCCAGGACAACCAAATTTAAGAAATATTTCTTTTTCGAAAAGTTTACAAATAGTTAAAGTAGTGGCTTTAACCATGGGAAAAACCCAGCAATATGTAGTGAAAACGTCAACAACTGAAAGAATGTATTTATGACCCGAATAAACTAATTTTACTTTTCCTTAAATCGTTCGATTCTCGTTAATTTATAATTCGAAGATATATTCTTCTTCACTTCTTCATTCGAAGCATTAATTGAAGTCAACGGAGGAGCAATTGTCGAAGAATGCACGAAAGGATTCGGGATAGCAGAGAAATCCTGAACATCTGAAACAATAGGATCAACCTGAGTACCCATTGTGGTGCGACTGGTATCTTCATTAGGGGCATGCGGCTCCACGCTCAATTCAGGAAACTGCACTCCTACGCTAGACATAGTTGCAACTCAAACTAAATTTTTCAAAAGGAAAACAATTTCTAAAGTCCCAAGATTACTGAAATAAAGATAATCCAAAGTCCAATCTAAATTCAAAATGAACGGAAATAACAGTCAAGAAAAAAATTAAATCCCAAGTCAAAACTTCAAAAGTCCTTAAAAATATTTAAAAAATCTAAGTGTCAGGATCAAGAAAATTCTCAAAGTAGAATTGTCCAAAATTCAACTAAGTAAATTCACTGTCCAATGCAAAAAGGTTCTAAATCGATGAAAAGTTAAAAAATGATTTAAGTTGAAAGACTTCAAAAATGTTCCAAGTTCAAAGTTTATGAAATTATTTCTAAAATATTCCAAGTTCAAAGTTAATGAAATTTTTCTAAGTCCCAGAACGCTAAAATTATTCTAAGTTCAAAAGTAGTCAAATTTTCTAAGTGTAAAAATTACAAAATTTTTCTAAGTCCCAGAATGCTAAAATTATTCTAAGTTGAAGAATGTAAGAAAATATTCTAAGTCTCAAGAAATGAGGTTATGTTAAATTATGAAATTAAAATGTGAGTTTTTTACTGAATTATCCGTACCAGGATGCAAATGGATATAAATATTACACTATTAAAGTTATACAGCAAGACTAAAATAGCACATTAGGTAATAAATGTTGAATAAAGGTTGTAAACTAAATGTGTTTACACCAACTCAATTGACAAAGGAAGATTACTCGCTAACGACAAAAGTTAAATTCAAAGTTACAGTAATTATTCACAATTAATTCCTTCAAAAGGTTAATACACTAGTTGTACACATCATCCTAGACTTAATGATATTATATAACACAAACTCAATTGTTATGCTAGTCAAATACACAAACAACAGGTTATATTATATTTCTAATTAAACTTATAATTAAGTTTATACAATTCCAATAACAAAATTTTCTACAATGATTTCAAAACAATATTACCATGGATGCAGTGAGAATCCTAGTGAGCAAATAACAATAAATTAAGGCACTATTACAGTTCTGCATACCATCAGGTGAGGTGCAGTTAGTATGAAAATAATAGTTTATACAAACAAAACAAGCCTATTCAATGTCCCTGTTCGCTAAGCGACAAATGTAATATTTTTAATTGTTTCCTCTGAAGAAAACCAAATGCTATGCAAAAAAATAGGATTTTGTGTCTGTAACGGGTTGAACCCAATAAAAAATTTAAGTTTTTACCAGATAGATAGTTTATTTTCTAATTAATTCGGGCGCCACCTGGGGGATAACCCAGGAAATACAAATCAGATAGCTCTAGGGTAAAACTATGGCTTTTAATCACAAGACCGGGAGTGGAAAGTCCACCTAGGCTCAAATTATGCCTGACTCATGGCCAGGTATCAAAATATAGAAAATCTAATATTGCTCACTTGCATCCAGGTCAATTAGTTCAAGTTAAGGTTAAATTAACATTATTATTAGGTTAGGTTAGGTTATATAATGACACGCGGCGCCGGGGCCGCGAACGAATCATGTCAAAAACGTGGCAAAATCGGCAAAACCCGGCCAAAAAGCACGCCAAAATCACGACGAAAAACTAGTCCAAAAGCTCGTCAAAGATCTCGTCAAAGATCTCGTCAAAGATCGGGTTCTCTAAAGCGCAACCCTGTGAACAATATGTTCAGCTTAATGAAAATACTCTATCTAAAAGGGTGTTTTTTTTACAGAAATATGCTATTCTACTCACCGAAACGCCCTAAGTTTAGCGATCTGGAGGCGATATTTCAGGATCAACAAAAAATCAAAACGACAAAATAAATGAGGCTAGGGTTCAACCACAACGCCGCGGCACCATCACCAGCATATTTCCTTCGGAAACAATTATAAAAGGCTCGGAACTAATTCAATTGTGTCAGCCATTGCTGGCGTCGCTGGTAGGACAAGCCTCGAGAATCTTGACAGCTCATCCATGATATGTCAAAATCTCAAACGTCAAATCACGTCCAATGAGAAATTTCTGAACACAATAAACCATAGATGCTAAAATAGTCTGTGGCAAAGTGTTATCAACACTAAAAAACCATGTAATGTTAAGAATACATTACAGTAGTAATGTTAAAAAAAAAACTCGAGTCTTTGAGTACTTTATACTTATACATAAAAGGACTCGGTTGATGAATTATGGACTGGATGCGGAAGGCGGAGGATCGTACGAAATGGCGCACATTGGGGGAGGCCTATGTCCAGCAGTGGACCGCAGTGGGCTAATTGATTGATGAATTATAAGACTCATTTCAACATTTCAGCTCTCTTCTTCTTCATCCTAGCGTAAGTCCCAGACGCATCCGAAGCTGTCACACCTCGGAGTCTGGGGTCCTCATTACCAATTTAAATGCGGTTTTGGTTGAACTTCGATATTATCTGTGAAGCAATTACCATCTGGGTGTCGATGCATTGCAGTTAGACCAGTTGTCGAACTTTTTAGGACTCCAACTAATCGACTACAACTCCAATAGATGTTCGTATGGCAACCGGAGGCGACGGCTTAACGTGCTCTCCGAGGCACGACCAGGCCAATGCAAATACCCATATTCATGCATACAAATATTTGCACTGAGCGCGGATCGAACCCGCGCCGCCTGCGTAGCGGCCGCGTTCACTACCGCTACGACACGGAGTCCTTTGCAACATAGGTAGTAGGTAGATATCTACTTACTATAATTACTAGCACTTACCTCCATTTTAATCCAAACATCCGGAACTTCTTAACTGACTAAGTTTCGCCTATAGTCTAGTCAACAAGTTGAAAATAGTACAAGATATGCTCTTAAAATTATGTGCGATAGCTCATTGGATCCGGAATGACGCCTAGAAGAATGTGCCAAAAGCGTGTATTAGCACATAAAAAATTGCAAATGTTATAAACAATTAAAGATGAAAAAAATGGCATTTCGTTTTTTCACGAATATTTTATAAACTATTAATATTTAAGTAATTTCAAAAAAATATTCTGAAAGAGGAGGAAATTTTCAGTAAAATACTTCTAGCTCCAAGAAATCTATCTCCATTATTTATAATTTTAATTTACCGCTGAAAATAGGTCTGCCCGCGACATTTTTAGATTGCGCGCGCGGTGTCAAAAGTGAGTAGGTACGGGACATTAATTTATTTATTTAAGGTATTGAATATTTTTTATTAAATTTGAAAGGTGTGTTCTGAACGCTATAAATATTTTTTATTTCTGTTAGAAATTTTACTTAAAGTTAATTTTTTGACAAGTTAAATAATTGATAAGTTGATAACTAACAAAATTTTCTCGAACTTCCGTCTTAATTGTAAGTGAAAAAAAATGTTTTAATATTTTTTGTAAAATATTTTCGCTTCTTAGATCCTTTCTTACATACATACTTTATTTATAATATTTTTTTACTTTAACTAAAACTGAAAAATCCAAGTAAAAAATTATAAACAAAGTATAAATATTTTTTAACTTTTATGGCACAATCTTGTTAAGTATGTGTGTAAGAATCGCTCTACAAAGCGATTTTTTTTTTTATTAAACGGAACGTCGATGTGCTGTGCCGTACTCGCTTTCGACGCCGCGCGCGCTATCTAAGAATGTCACGCGCTGAACTATTTTCAGCGTTTATATAATTAATAAATATAAATAATGGAGATAGAGTTCCGGGAGTTAAGAGCTTTTTAAGAGAAATTTCCTCCTCTTTGAGAATCTTTTTTTGAAATGTCTTAAATATTAATAGTTTATGAAATATTGGCAAAAAACGAAATGCCATTTTTTTATCTTTAATAGTTTATAACTTATGCAATTTTTTATGTGCTAATACACGTTTGTGGCACATTTTTCTAGCAGTATCTCTATTTTGTACCATTTTCAACTTGTCGACTATATAGACTACTATAACTTGTTGCAGCGAAATATCGCTTATAGAATATGCCTCCTCTACATTGCCTGTTTCTGGACTCGTGACCGCACTGTCATCTACACTGCAATTCAATATGGTTCGATCCGAGACACACATTGAATTAAAAATTGACAAATAAAGTCAACAAAATTTAAAAAGAAATAAAAGAATTGTAGTAATGGCTTCTGACTCTGTCCTGTTTTTTAACGTGCGGAATTTCATTCTGATGTTTTTTAAGATTTTCTCTTTTATCCCATTATTCGCGATAAAAAGTATCATGTCCGTTCCGAAGCTCTTATCCATCACTGCTACCAAATTTATTCGGGATATTTTCAAAAATGACATACTCTACTCCCCTTTTCGAGATAAAAGGTAGTCTATGTTCGTTCCCAAGCTATAGTCTATCTCTGTAACAAATTTCATTAGATCATTAGATCATCTTCAAAAATGACAACCTTTCATACTAACTTTCATCCTCTAGCCCTTTTTCTCCCCTTCTACCCCCTTTTTCGCAATAAAAGGTATGTGTGGCCTATGTCTATTCCCAGGTTCTAATCCATCTCTGTACCAAATTTCATCAGGCTATCTTCAAAAATGACACCTTTCACACTACTTTCATCCCCTATTACCCCCACCTCCCTTGAAACACTTATTTTCGCGATAAAAGTTAGCCTATGTCCATTCCCAAGTTCTAATCCACCTCTGTACCAAATTTCATCAAGATCGGTTCAGTGGTTTAGGCGTGGAAGCGTAACAGACAGACAGAGTTACTTTCGCATTTATTGATTTAAACTTTTGTAAAAATACAAAATAATTCAAAAGCTATGGGCATTTTCTACCAGTCAACCAATATTTATGTCAAAAGGGCACGAACTTTATAGGTAATATTAGTATGCATTCATCATCATCATCATCATATCATATCATATCAGCCACACACAGTCCACTGCTGAACATAGGCCTCTCCCATAGACTTCCAGAACGAGCGATGTAAAGCAGCCCGCATCCAGCGCTTCCCGGCGACCTAGATGAGGTCGTCCTTCTACCTGGCCGTTGAGCGTCCCACACCACGTTTGCCTGTACGCGGTCGCCATTCCAGAACTTTTTTGCTCCATCGGCCATCTGTTCTGCGCGCTATGTGTCCCGCCCACTGCCACTTTAACGATCTAATCCGCTTCCTTACTTTTGTTTTCCTATCATCATTTCTGACGTGATCACGTAGGGAAATACCGAGCATGCTCGTTGAGCGACTTTAAGCCTTTTTAATTGACTTATAGTGAAGGACCACGTTTCAGATCCGTAAGTCATCACTGGTAACACATATTGATTAAAGACTTTCATCTTCAGGTACTGAGTACTTATGGATTAGGTACAGTTTATATCGACAAATATTTATAAGTAAGTTCCCTTTATGTCATTACAAACATACTCTAAACGTTCTTATCGCCCTCTGAATAATAACAAAAATGAGTACCTATTTATTAACTTTATTAATAACTTTAGGTAAATTATTTCCGCATTTTTTATTAGGACTATACTACAAAACGCTGTTACAAGGACTTTTTTTTTAAATCGGAGACCTTCATGGACCTACGCGCGCATCAATTTATCAACACGCAACGTTTCATGTTTTATGGGATCTAGAAATATACATTGGTTTAACAGCCTCCATGGCGTGGTGGTAGTGAACGCGGTCGCTACGCAGGAGGCGCGGGTTCGATCCCCACTCTCGGTGCAAATATTTATATACATGAATATGTATATTTGCATTGGTCTGGGTGTTTCTATGTATAATATGTATGTATTTACAATATAAAAAAATTCTAAGTATGTTTACCTATCCGCATTCCAGATTCCATAACACAAGCTAGTTAAGCTATGCTTACCATGGATCTAGATTGTGCTGTGTGAAATGTTGTGGAATATTTATTTATTTATTTTTTTATTTATAGATGAACCAATGTGACGCAGAAAGTATACAAATATCATCAATACAAAGGGTGTAATAAGAGGCGACGAAAAATACGCAAACGATACAACTGCAAGAGAGAGAAGACTCAAAATAAAACCTGTCCCAACCCATCTGGCCAGAGTGAAAACATTAGGCCAGAGCCTTCCAACAGTGGGAGAGGCCTATGTCCAGCTGTGAAGAGCGATAGGATTAATTAATTTGAACTTAAATTTACCTGCTCTAATCGACTACGAGTCTATCCACGTGTACCTGTCTATGTGAATTACCACATTGGAGGATGACGTCATGAACTACAAGTAGGCAGCTATTTAACGAGTCCCGGGGTAAATTTTTAATTGAGAATTTCATTTGGCTAACTTGCATGGATTTTACACGTGATATTCTGTAGTTGAAGATGAGACTGGACTTTGCAAACCGACATTTCAATGATCGCAATTCGCAACTAACCTAAGGCGAAGATGACGAAGTATCCTTTGGCAATTTCTGCTAGACAAGTAGACTAGGCTAAACCCTTTTTTATACCATTTAGGTGGCAGATAAGCTCACGACCCACCTGATGAAAAGTGGTTACCGTGGCCTAACGGCCAGGGACGTCATACTCACGCTGCCAACCCTGAAGAAACCTTCTAATGCCGTTCTTATAAAACCCAATATTGTAGTCGCTTGGGAAAACCACAGCAGGGAGTTCATTCCACAGCCTGAGCGTTTTGATCTAACCTAGTCTAGCAATCTGATAAACTATTATATTATGTTTTAAAATACCTAGTTTAACTCAGTGCCTGCAATTGCAATACTTCGAAATCGCCAATGAGATTTGGAGGTAAGATGCCAGTCACGTTACGGAAAATATCGAAATTCAGCCAAACACGCAGACTGGAACTCCAAGGTAAAAAGCTTCGGATGCGACCGGGCTTAACGCAAGCAGCATGATGATTACCTTTTGCGTGACTAAATGAGTTCAAATTATACTGGACACAATCCATGTCTTGCCGGATAGATCATGAATCGAGAGTTACACCTGGCAACCCCTTTGATACATTTGAATGTTTCTAAGTTTAACAAACAGATGTGCTTGTATGTGGTATTGTGTACAAAACAATCATAATATTAATATATAATAATAGATTACAATGCAATAGGCGTCTCGCCTTAACATAAGCAATAAGTGTCATAATAAACTTAAATAAAGATTGCACGTTGCTTAATCCGTTTATTTCTTGTATTATAAATGTGGCGCCCAAATATTTACCTATCTTTCTAGCTATCTAAATCCAGGTTTAGTGTTCAATTGGCTATTCTGTCCGGTATTATCGTTTAGGTACAATTAACCTACTAAAATAACGATAACTCACTGAAGATTTAGCGCTTTTTTAGAGAAATTAATTTACGGGACGTGAAGTCGTTGAATTCCTTGCGTGTTCAATATAACAATGCCTTTAGGGTGCTGTTGTGGTTGCTACGCTAAGTACTGTGGCGAGGCGAGAGTAGACGGGTTTCATGCCATCTGGCGCAAAAGATCTCCAACAGTATTCTGAGAGTAATAGCAGCGCCGTACGACTCACCCATATTGAGGTAGTATTCATCGGTAGAGTGAAACCCTACATGGTCACTCAAATTACTTGATTATTATAATATTATTATTAAATTGTTGGATTTATACTCAATGATGAATTGACATTATTATTGACTATTGCATCTATATATTTTATGAATTTGTGTTATTTAATTCATTAATGTTTTTAATTATTTGATTTTTGAATTATATTTTTTGACTGACATCAGATGTAATGCAAATAATGCAATAATATAATATCGACGTATTGTTGACATATTTCAAACTAACCATAGATGTAAGACGAATTGTTAGTTTAACATGTTAAGGTACAGTCAGCATCATTGAAATGTAACTAACAAAAGTACTCAAAAAGATCCAAATACCAAAATTCCAATTTTATATTGGTTATTAGAGTAGTTAAATAGTTGTAAGTATCCAGAGTGGTCAAACTATCTTAACAATCGGTCTTCCAGTATTATCTAAGTTAGTAGTGTGTTCATATTCATATACACAATCAAGGGGTCTCCAGTCAAGCATAATTTCAAAAATCTAGACATTGACATTTAATTGCATTTTGTATCCCTTTTTTACTTGTAAAGCCATTTCTTTCACACAATGGCGGGATAAGGGATGGGTATATGAGTAAGAAAAAGATACAAAATTTGTCAATTGACAATGTCTTTTGTATTTTTTTATAGTTGACAGTTGCATAAGCCATGAACTATCAACTTCCATTAGTGAGAAAAGTGTGAATGTCTAGATTTTTTGAAATTATACTTGACTGGATACCATCGACCGGCGTGATCGTGTATATGATATGAGTACTCTACTAACTTAGATAATACTGGAAGACCGATTGTTAAGATAGTTTGACCACTATGGATACTTACAACTATTTGAGTACTCTAATAACCAATATAAAATTGGGATTTTGGTGTTTGGATTATTTTGAGCACTTTTGTAAGCGACATTTTAATGATGCTGACTGTACTAACATATTGGGCCCAGTTGCCATTAATTATACTCCATTTAATTAATTTATGGAGAGAATTTTTCCGGTTTTTAGAATACACTTCATAATCAGCACCCTCGTAGCCTAAATGTAGATTACAATCCGGGCGTAGCAGTTGAAGCTACGCCGATGTCGCACAGTCGATTTCCGCTGCGCCTCTAGACAAGTGGCAATTCGTTGTTCGGCGTTTGATGGAATAGAATGACGAATGTATGGGATTTGACGTATATGACAGTCGTTAACGTTTGTCATAAACATCAAATCCCATACATTCGTCATTCTATGCCACGATACACCGGCAGCGAATTGCCTGTTTGCAGGAATTTATGCAAACAGGCTATTCGCTCGCCGGTGTTTTATGCTATTTACATTATTTATTTATTTATTCTTTATGCACGATGTACATTGGCGGACTTAATGCCGTAGGCATTCTCTACCAGTCTACCATTGGGTGATGCAGAGCTAGTACGAGGTAGGCGCATGTAAAAGAGAATAATATCTACGTTTGCTTCTATTTAAATATCAGAGTTGACAAGTCACAGCTAGTGATTACTATTTCTACGTATGTAAGTAGGTATGTATTTACAAAATGAGGATCTAAGTATGCTTTCTTGCATTCAAGAAACTATATTTATAGCTATGCTTAGTTTGGGGTCTACCTAAGATAGCGATGTATAGTTTATGCCGTAATAATAATAATTAATTATTCATCAGCGTTAGTCCCTATTGCATCTAACTGCACAGTATAACGAACTTTAAGACTCGTTATACTGAGCTTGTACATGAAGCCCGGGGACCGCTTTCGTGCTTTTTCTTTCGGTTTGGTATATCTTACTTTCAGTGGACGCCAGTGCTATTGGACTTCCCAATACCGAGATGCAAGCCTGCGCCAAAGCATAGTACCTATTAAAAGAAAGTCCTCTTTATACTATGACCAAGGCTTTACCGTGCACCGGCTAGCAAATGAGATTACTTTGTACCCCGAAGGTCTTTGCGAGACCACGATACGCCTCCACTATAAACTATAAAGCTATTTAATGATTGTGCAAGTAAGTCCGATATATTTCACCACCCATTCGCCTGTAACATACAACAACTCCTAGCATGTACAACTATCGTAAACGTATTTGATAGAACGGAGCATTGTGATTGGCCGGCTTCACATACACACAGGTGTACAGTAGGCAGGCGGCCAATCACAATGCTCCATTCTCTCAATACGTTTACCATACGATTACTACAGTTGTTCGTGCTACGGGTACAAAGGTGAATGTGTGGCATGCCGTATCACAAATTAACGATATCGTCTCTTGCCTTGATTGGTTTTTGGCCGAACTCACTGTAAGTAATCGGTAAAGATAAAATTCTATATAATATATATCTACCTATAGGTGATACTAATAAAAGTGTAGGTATGTGTCTTTCACGGCTAAGACACTGAAGCAATTTTAATGAAATTTGGGTAAAGGTTGGCTAATTGGAGATATATGGCAATATGGCGACAATTTTGGTTTTTCCTCTGCTTATATTGTCCAGCGCGATTGTTACGTTTTTTGAATGTACCCAACGCAAGCCACTGCCCCTCCCCTTCATCCAGCCGCGCGCTGTTCTTGAGGGCGGACGCCGTTCGCTTGCTTCGCGCGAAATTAAGTGCAAAAATGGAGGATAATCGGTACGTAAATATCACCATATTATTAACAACGTTATATAGTTTATAATTATTTTGTTTTTAGCACGATTTTAGTGAGATTTGCAGGAATAGTGAAGCAATAAACATTACATAATAATATTTAAATAAAAAACAGTTATCATTTAAATTGTTTAACTTATGACCTTACGAATTGGTTGATTTTTCTTACAGAAACAAGTCGTTGGTGAAACAAAAGCGCCATATGAAGGGCTACAAACGAAGAAATTATGACTCATCTAGCTAGGTATAGCGCCATTTGATCGAAATACTATTTCTGATGACAGTATTGCCCTTTCAACGATACAGCCACAAGGTCTACAGTCACCAATTGCTGAATCTACTGTTATCGACACTTTGGAATTGCGTCACCTTCAATATCTTCTTTACTTTCCCTTCCTAATGTCCCACAGTCTTCTAATGGTACGCGACAACCTAAGAGGAATCCGCAGGCCCGATACTTAACACCTCAAAGTACAAACAACTTTGGGAGCGAAGAAGAAACTGTCGTTTTCGAACCGAATGAAACGTCGACCTCTGTAGCCAGTGTGGAGACAGTTACCTCGGCTTCAGTTCCCCCTGACTCTCCTATTTCAGGTCCTTCAAATGAGACAAGCTTGAAGCGTAAATTACCAAGAGTTAAGAGGGAAAAAAAGCCAAATTCAAACAAAAGTACAATGTGTGATTACTGTGGCCACTACTCCCAGGATGTGGCGCTTAGAAACGGAGCTGTATGGGTAGAGTGCATGAGCTGTGGCAAATGGTACCATCAGGAATGTGCTGGCATTGGGTCACCACAGTTTCTGTGTGATAACTGTGACAGACGTGAATTTTCGGGCTCCGATGACAGTGATTGAGCACTGGAATAGATTTGTCACTATATTGCCATATATGGTATCACCATATTGCCCCCGTATCTCCATATTGACAACGTCAAGAGGTTTTTTTAAATTTAATTTTTTTATTAAAGTATAAGACTTAGAGTCGCTGTGATTTATAATAATTGAAAACAAAAGTCTGATTAACCTATTAAGTAAAGTTCGTTTATAATAAATGTTACTTTTTGTATATTTTTTTCATTTTATTCCTTATTATCACCATAAAGCCAACCTTTACTATGGGTAGATTAGACCTTGACATAGGCTAAGTTTAGTCGCGATAACCGACATCCACGCGGGCGGAGCCGCGGACTAAAGTTAGTTACAAATACAGCAAAGTTATGTTTAATAAGATGGCAGAATATTTTTAGTCACCTACGAGAGTTTGGATTTCCCCAGTGATAAATAATCCGTTCAAGTAAACTGGGTCCTCGTTTTATTCGCTAGTAAGTTTAATTTTGATTTCTTATCTAGGCGTTGGTGAAAACCACTTACAAACTCGCCTGCTAGTCAGTGTATATGCCAAAGAACGAACGAGGTTCTGGTGCAAGCTTTCCTGTCATGATTGGCATGTCAGGCTGCAGTCGCTCTGGTACAAGTGGATAAACCAATAAAAAATAATAAATGGACGCCGGGCGGTAAAGTTTACAGCCGGGCATTCGCCAAAAGGATTATGAGTCTTCTGTAGGTACGTAAAATATTATATTATGTATTCTATGGGGTTAACTATTGTTTGACAAAAAACGCATGACAAACCATTATTTTACAAACAGCGTTTGCAAAACTTATCATTTTACAAACTTTCATTCCTCAAACACATTACTTCAAAAAGGATCATTTAACAAATAAAGACTGCATATGTTACACTTACAAAATATTTCAATATTGTTAAAATTTTATTTTAAAAATGTTCAGTTGACAAAAAAAGTCAATTAACAAACATCAACCACGCGTGGAGCATACAGTAGGCAAGTATAGCATGTAGCAAACATCGTTTTTGTCACAGCTCCGGCGGCCCCACACGAGCTTGTCGTCGCAGATGGTTGTAACGCCCACCACCGGGCGGCTACCTATCCAAAGCTCGTGGGCTACCTCACCCCACCGCGCCTGCACGGGCTTAAATAACACTCTAGGGGTAGGGCAAACAAGACCACGTGAAGTCGGATTTGCAGAGATTCATTTCTGTCACTAACTTTTGACTATTCAATTGTTTTGCCAACTAACATGTTTTAAAAATAATCAATTTGTGAAATGATGTTAGGGTATAATTAAATTTTTCCAAATAAATATTTTGTCTAATGAGTAGCTTATTAAACAATAGTTTGTAGAATGATAAGTTTATAAACTATAATTATGTCAAACGTTGTTTGTCAAATGAAGATGATTGGATACCATTCTATGGTCTTAGACAGGAAGTAATAAAATCGATTATTACTATATTATATTGTATTATTAGTTGTATTTTATTGGCTCGAAACTTTTACAATCGTCATTCATGTAAAAATAACTTAATTTATACTTTTATATGTTTATAGCGCTGCTTTTGAAGATAATTCACAATAAAATATGTTGATACAATAATATATGTAATATGAAATATGACAGATAAGTGCTCAATTTCACTGCTAACGGATGGCCAGTAACTCGCCTGTCCTTTGTACTTAGGTACAAGCATTTTGAGATTGCTTTACTAAAGAAGAAAAATATTCAACCCTTATTATGTGTTTATAATCCTATTCTTTAGATTACACAAAGTAGTGGAGCAGAATTCTGCACACTTTTACTCCTATGGACATAAATATGGTATATGTAGTCAGGGCCGGACCGTGAGTTTAGGGGACCCTGGCATAATATTAGTTAGCCCCTCCCCCCCCCCCTCACTTTTTTAGAAAAGTATGGTATCAAAAGTAAAGCGAACGACAGGGATCTTACTTAAGCGGCAGGCAACAGTGTAGAGATTGCTAGAGTACAGGGGAATGAAAAGAAAACTAATAGAAGTGACTACCGGCAAAATAATTTAGGTGTGCCCCAGGGTAGTGTGTTAGGACCTTTTCTCTTCCTAATGTAGGTACATCAATGAACTCCCAAATGTCATTCAACATAGCACAATATTATTTGCTGATGACATAACTCTCATTATAAAATGTGAAAAGAAAAAATACTTACGAACTAAAAATAAACGAAGCCATATGCAAATACCTAAGTACAGTGCATGGTTGTCTTCTAACAATTTGCAAATAAACATACAAAAGACAAAAATGATACATATTCAGACGCATAAAAGCAATGTAAAATTTGCATTAAACGTAAAATTTAATGATATAATCGTAGAACAAGTACCAAGTGCTATATTTCTAGGCAGTAGATCAGAATTTTGTAATTGGCAGGCACATATCGATTACGTTTGTCACAGGTTTAACAGATTCGTATATGCGATAAGAAGATTACAAACAGTTTTGATGGAAGCCGCTCTTAGTGCATATCACGGGTATGTTTTGTCAGGCTATAAAGGCGTTTAGTGTGCAAAAGAAGTGTATACGGGCAGTCTGTGGGACCTGGAGCGTAGAGAGTTGTACGGAGTCCCCAACTCGTCACCGGTATGGGAAGCCTGCTTCTGCTAGGGTGACAGGCGGCTATACCCGCTACCTCTAGGCCCGCGCTCATGGGGCACGGAGGTCATTCTGCGAACTCGGACGCTTAAGTTGTTTGCGGGCAGCACGGGCCGCGAGTCTCCATCGCTCCCGCCCCGCCGCCTTCTTCACGAGCATTACTTGCTCGCAGAAGGAGGCGCCGGCCGCGAAAGCATCCGCGCAGCGATCCATCGCCGCGTGCAAGGTGGCGAGCGTGAGAACTCCCACTCCCAGGGCCGCCACTAGCTCCCGTCTCGGCGTTTACCAAGCCGTGCACTCAGTGAGCGTGTGCAGCCACGAGTCCTCGTTCGCGTCGCAGTGACGACACTCGAACTTTGGCTCATTCTCCTTCTGACACAGATATCGCCCGAACCAAGCTAGTGGTTCCCCTAATTAGTCCAAGTAAAGGAAAAAAACTATAAAACATGATCATAATATTTCTCCATACGAGTCGGTAAACCATTACGATAGTTTGGTGAGATATCTTCAGCCGGTGAGTTGTGGAGGTATAGCTATACGGAAAATATCAAAGTTCACCCACGTCGGAGTTTGACTTGTGCGGACCCCGCACTCCGAGGGTGCAGGGGACTAATGCAAGGATTGACATCGGGAAGAAGAGTTCAGTTTACATAGTAGTTAAAACTGAAGTTATCTACAAGTAGTTTTGAAATTTCAGAAATTCAAGCAGAGTTCAGGTAGGTTCTCCATAGACATTGTAATTTTATTCAGGTATTTTTGTTTTTGTTATTGTTTGACTGCCAATTCAGTGATAAAAAAAAAATAATAAGAACGCAGAGCCGCTATAATATTTAGATTCCTAAACAAAGTTCAAAATAACCATCAATACTGAGTAATCTGACAACGTCCTTTTAGATAATCACAATTATTAGACTTTACAATAACTCGGTAGTAAAATTTACTATGTTCTTTTCCGATTGATAGTATAGTTTATTAGACTTAGATATAGACAACAAAAGATGTAACGTCAGGCGTCACGCGTCAAAATCACGCGGTCACGCCTTATCTTTAACTTCATTTACCAGCTCACTGCGCCCTACAGAAGAAAATGTTAGGTACCCTTATACGGTGCAAGTGTTCAACCAATGACTTCTACACAGTTATATAGATAAAGAATAGTAGATTGTTCAATAAGGGACAAGCCATAATGACACGAGATGTTTTAGCCACCCGAGCGAAGCGAGTGTGGTTAATAGTTCGAGTGTCATTATGGTTGTTTAGTCCCACGTTAAACACTCTACTTTTCACTTTGAATGCCAGGATAAAAACGACGTTCTATACAAAATTATAATATTAATAATAACAAAGTTTCTTAAAATTACATATTAACCGTTAATCTAACCTAAGAAAAGTTCTATTCAAAATTCAAATGGCAAAGGAATTTGTCCCACGGTTTTTTCTTTGTTAAGTGACGTACGCTTTAAATGCTTGCATATTTAGCCAACAGATTCAAACTTGAAAAATAATTGGAAATGCATAATAAAATGAATTAATCCTTAATACTTGCATAATAATTAATTAAATTAATATCATTTATCGTTTTTCACGAAATTAAATGGGTTTTTAGTCATTTCTATACACAATCACAGAATAGATAATAGTACTCAATCACTAAAAAGATGATAATCCTCCCATTCACAAACACCCTGATTGGCTGTTAAGGAGTTTTCAAAGTAAATTAAAAAAAAATTACTTTAGTCCCTAGAGATTAATAAGGAACTTTAGTCCCGATATGCAGAGATTAAAGTAACATTTTAAGAGCATGAGAAGTGAAAATGTATTTATACTTACATCATATTTGCAGACTGCCAGTCAAAACCAAAATAGTCGGTGCGAGCTGAACTGCATCCGCTATGCTTATGGACGGATGATACAGACCGTGGAGACTCACCAGTATTAGATTATACTCTAGAATAGCTGGTAACATGTCTTCTAATCGTGAAAAAATGGACTTAATAGAAGCATATTTTATCACTTGCGGCAATTGATACTTAGAGCAGTATCACAGTAATGTAGCTTCAACGTTTCGATCCTATTTTTCCAAGGGCCAGAAACGGCGGGTTACCGGTAATACGGTATACAGGTATTGTAGGCCCTACGCCCAATAGGCTCAATCCCTGTTACGTGTAACCAAAAATGATAGTTGGCAAAATACAAGTGTTACTACACCTTTGTCTGCCCGCTTCGAGGTTTTACAATTTATGTATGTATAATGTTCTAGCCAGGTATGCAGGTACACAACAGTGAAACAAAAGCTTTATTTATATAACTCATTTATTTTATATTCACATTGTAGTTACGAGTTTCAAGAGGTGAAACACCAGCTTTTAGATATAAAATGAGAACAAAAATATTTCACAAAAAAAATAACTAGATATAAGAGAAAATGCGTTCCAACGTCAGCTATATTGTGGTAGTAACTAGAGATTCTGCTATAATCGCATTATAGCAGACAATACTTAACTATATGTACTTGGCAGTTCCGTTTCGGAGTTGAGAGGTGAAAAACAATGTTAATACTGATCGTTGCCAAGTAGAGCCGGAGAGTCAAAGCCAATAGGAGACAAGACAGAAATAAGAAATGAACTATCAGGGACAGGCTGAACGAATTGACTCTCAGCCCTCACGCTTCCATAGTTAAAAAAAAAGCTATACAATAATTGACTAAATACCTTAATTTGCTATGGGATAGTCGTGATGATACACAAATTGTGATCGGAACAAAATAATGCCGTTTACGCTACAATAGCTTCGAAAAGCTAACATAAGCTAACACGAAAATTAACTTGACTTAACAAGCTAACATCCAATATCATGTTTTGGTATCACTTCGTTTTAGCATTTATATACTGACATCTTTTCATTAACAAATAATATATCTTAACCCTTCATTGCATGATTCACGTTTATATCTTTATTTAAAGAGATGTTCGTGTATACACGCCCTTATAACAATAAATGTATCATCACGTCATATAAACTAAAGTCATCGCACAATTTATTAATGCCTAAATAAGACAATCCAGACTACAGGACATTAAACTATTATTGAGCATAATTATTAGAAATCGGCAGTCAACTTAAAATAATTATCGAAATAAAAATGCTATATTGAGTATAGTGAGATAGGGTCAAATGATAAAATACATTTCGGGGCAAGCAAGCACGTACAGAACTTCGGTAGGGTTCCGCAGCATTGCCAATAGCGAAACCTTTGCAATGTTTCCTATTAAAAAGTTTGTTTTATAAAACTCTGAGGAACATTCTGTTACAAATAAAGAGGCTGGTATCAAAAATGAATATCTCATACAAAGACATTGTACAACTCCAGCATTATATACACAATAGTGATATATTATGCACTAAATAAAGTTTCATAAGTGCTTGCTCGGATACATGCCCAAAAATCAAAATAATACATTTCATTCGTAAGCCATACGTTTCTAATACAATCGTATGTTTTTATACTACAAACTAAATCGCAAAAAAAATGCAAGTTTATTGAATAAAACATCATAGGCCCTTTGTAAATTGTTACAAATATAATATCCGGAAGACAAAATTAAAACGATGTCAAACATATTGCACTACTTACACGGAGTGTGGGAATTTAGTTACATTTGTGTCAAATACATACGTGTTACAAAAGTCATTAATGTAACAATTGTGACTGTTTGTAATGTTACAACCAGTCACAATGTTACAAGCAATTACAGATGAACAAATGTCATCATATAAAGACTGTCACATTGTTATTAAGAACCACTATTTTACAACTTTTTTCGTCTTACTAAAGTTGCAACATTACCGATTTTGCAATGTTACAAATGATGCAACGTTACAAATTTTACAACGTTACAAATTTCACCATCTTACAATATACTGCAACCTAACAAATGTTATAATGTTACATTACAAATTTTACAACGTTACAAATGTTATAATGTTACAAAATTGTTGCAATGTTACAAATGTTGCAATATCACAAATGTTGCAATGTGACTCACATAAAGTTCGAGGCAAGTATTCGTTATATCTCGAAAGAATCGGTCCAATTACACTATTATTGAATCAATTCTTACAAGCTAAACGTAAACCTATACTTTACAATTAGTTTGGACTAGTTTATATACAACGCATATTTACCCCGCTCCTATCCTTCAGAAGACATCAGTGGCCAGTGGTGTTTTGATATGTTTGACAATTTTAAACAACAAAAATAATAATATGCCATATACATATACGTATACAAGTAGTAAAATAATAATGCTGTAAAAATGTACTTAATTGCGCTACATATGAATGTAACTGCCCACGTATGTATGGCTCGAGATACACAGTTATATGTCTACCGGTACGAGTACACAAGCGCTTCACAAATCATGTAAAATCATATCAACGAATCACAACATCCACTACGCTAATTCGACAAACAAACCTCGCGCAGTTTAGCTTCTTATTCTACTACAAAGGCCATGTAACTAACTACCCTTATATCCTTTAAGAATTCCGATTATAAGGTCACCATTTCGTTACGAGTACAGCTTCATTATATCACTTGAGAAATTAACTAATTACACAAAAAATTAACTTAAAATCGAATTTAACATAAAAAATGACGTTTGATTCTGTAGAAAAATGTTAAATTAGTTTAGTCACACGAGTTCGCTTATACTATGCCCTCGAGGGGCGACGCACTCGGGCCGCTCGTCGCTAACTTACAGGCACTAACACCGACACACCGGAACGTCACAGTCACGATTGCACTACACGGCCGGACCTAGTCTTAGAGTTTAGTGAGATCAATAGTGGGGTCGGCAGGAGCGGGCACTCACCCGGCGGGTCACACGCGCTCGCGCTCGTCCAGCGAGTGGTCGGACGCGCGGTCGGGCCGCAGCTCGCGCTCCAGGTCCAGCGAGCGCCGCTCCAGCTCCAGGCGCGGCCCGCAGCCCGCGCCGCGCCGCCCCGCCTCCAGGGACGATACCTGCGAGCGCAGCCACCATTGTAATACATCCACACTTCATGTTTAACATCAACAGCTTCACAATAAAAAAAAAAGCTTACACAATTCTTTCAGTTTAAGTACATGGTATTCGTGGTCAGACCAGGACATGAATTTTTATTACAAATTGCATGTATAATTGCATGTGGTATGATTATGTTCACTTATGTTAAAGTTAAACCAATGACGGGTGCACATGCTCAAGTCCATTTTACCGGTACACCTACCGATTAATAAACGAGGATCGATTTGATATATCAATAGAATAGAAAACATCACGCCAACACTGAATTCTAATTATTAGATTGCTAGGGAAATGATGCAGACAATTGAACTAAATTTTAAAACAAATACTATGCTAAATATTCAAATCGATTAAAATGGGAAAAATTTAATCAATTTAGGTGGGATTCGAACCCGCGGTCTATCCCTTACAGGTTGAATGATCGATTAAAAGATGTGAACAAGTGTAGCAGTATGGCGGCAGGCCAGTGGCGCTCACCTTGGCGAGCCGGCGCGGCTCGGGCGGGCGCTAGGAGGGCGCGGGCAGGTGCGGCAGCTTGGCTTGCGCCCAGTAGCGCGCGCCCGCGCCCGCGCCCGCCGACGAGCCGCCGCTGTCCTCGGAGAGGGCCGCTTGCAGTTTTGCTTCTGGAATTATTAAACGTGAACAGATGAGTGATCGTTGTAACTGGGCTTCGAAAGTAACACGGACACTGGTTAAGACGACGATGATGATTGCGACAATAAGATTTACTTTTGCGTAAATTAAAAAATACTTAGAAAAAAGAGCATGGATCATTCGGTCATCTGAAAATTTTGAATTGCTGTAAATCAGGAATAGTTCAACTTTAAAGCGAAAATAAAAAGAAATATAACAATCTGGATGATAATTCTGATTTAATTAAAATGTTAAATTAGATAACATTTACAGAGAATAAACATGCAACTAAAGAAAAGTTGCATGAAATGACAAATTGCAAAAAATGTTACATTGCAAAAATGTTACATTCTGAGAAATGTAACATTAAAAATTAAATATCACATTGCGAAAACGAAAATGACGCATTAGAAAAAAATGTGACACTGAGTAAAATTACATATGTAATCGCAGAAAGATATAATAATTGTATTTAATTATTTAATGGATCATACGTTAGTACTTATAATATTTTAATAGGCTGTTTGCCTGGGTTGTCGATTCTTCCCAATACTGCTTAATATGTAGCTTGTTCTGTAAAAATATACCTTGTAAAACTAGATATTGCTTAACTAAACTGAAACTATGACTATATACGTGTAAACGTAACGTAGACCGAGAGAGACGTAAATGCAATATATATTTGCATTACGCACAACCGTCGTGTGACGTCACAGGTACGGTCGATTTCGTATGGAGCGATTTCGGGGGGCGCAAGAAACTGAATTTTCAAAAACAAATCTGTTTAAAACTATTTGTCGTAGGAATATTTTACTCTAACAGTTCATTTATTATTACAGAGGTAATTTTTCGAAAGTAAAAAAAAAGTCAAATAGCCTATTTTAATTAAACTTGCAATTAACCCTACAAATTATTTTTTCTTTCGGTTCATGATTGACAAACGGGTAGTGGTTGGGTTCACTCGTTCCGTTCTTTTAGACAGCTAGGCTAGGCTAGCTTGCAATATCTTACTGTAAAATTAACAGTGCAGTTAAAGTACCGGTCAGGTATCAAATAGCTTGCACAATTATTTGACAACAGTCAAAATGACGTCAAAACTTGACGCGAACTGTAACAGACCAACCTTGGCCGGTTATTGTTATTGTTAACGTTGAATTCTGTCAAATAATACACTTTCGTCATCGATTGTTATCCCAACTGACTGACATAAGAACTGACAGTAAATGACAGATTACGTCCAGTGTTATCATATTTAAAAAAACCATAAGGAATTTGAGGTAAATATTGTCTCATTAGACTTGTAAGTTGGATAACTTTAACCGAGCTACTAGATACACTGGTGCAACTGGATGCAACACATTTAGCAAAAACCGTTAGAGTTAGTGCAGCGCAATCCAACCAAGTCTTAATAATTATGAAATTACAATAAACATTTGGCTAACACTGTTTATAACTATAACTAAATATAATAGAAGCGTCGGTAGCTTAGTGGTTAAGGAGTCGGTCTTATGATCAAGAGGTCCCTGGTTCGAATCCTGGCCATTACACTACCGACGTGAACCCACTCCTAGCACAAGCAATTTAAGCTAAATTGCTTGTGCTAGGAGTTGGAAGGGTTAGAGGGAATATTAGTAATTTCGATAATTTCGGTTGCCAATATCATTTTTATTAAAAAAAATCTAGTTGTGAGGAAGGCAATAAGGGCGTGTACTCACTGGCGACCTGCGACGCGTTGAAGGTGACGGGCGTGCGCGCCAGCGGCGTGCGCAGCGAGCCGCCGCGCGTGCCGCCGCTGCCCGCGCCCGCGCCGCCCGCGCACCCCGCCGTCTGCGGCAACACACGCGCGTTAGCAACACTGTTCCATTATAGTTCCACCACAGAAATATATTAGGATAGAACGGCCATAAACAGTTTTCACCTGCAAATTACACGTGGCGACTTTTTCACTGTAAATAAATACTTAAGACAGTAGAAACTTACTTCTTCATTTTTTATTCATTTGGAAATAGCACAATATGGCATAGTTACGGTATTTTAACGATGTTATAGGCAAGCTAGTCTTAATAGTGTCGAGTAAGAGATCGAAAGTTCCTGTCTCATAGGACAGGAATTGACTAAAATGTTGTCACGCGTTTCCCGCTCACATAGCCTTTTATCGTAATATATTTGTGTGACTTCTACCATCGCCCCGAGACCGTTGTATAAGAGAATTTGGAACTCTTCAGGCAAGGCTCGGTAGCTCAGTGGTCAGGGTCCCCTTTAAGGTACCGGTCGCATAGTCAAGGCCCGCCTAAGCGATTCACTTTTTACTTTCTTTAACGACATTTCAAATGCAATAAATAAATTCACGTCCCTTTTCCATGGACTAGGCAGAGATAACGTGTTTCGACTACAATCCTAGCGTGCGTTTGCATCGTGTCGTTTCCTCATTCCTCTACTGTCATAATTATTTTCATACATGCACGCCTGTTACTGGTAGTCAGCATCAGAAAAATGTTAACCACCAAAGTACTCAATATAATCTGAATACCAAAATTCCAAATTGTGTAAGCATCCAGAGTGGTCAAACCATGTTACCAATCGGTTTTCTGTTAAAATGTAAGTTAGCAGAGTGTTTATATTCATATGTACAATCCGAACCGATCGTTGCTTCCTTGGCAGTATTTTACCGTCTCTACCATGGTGAATGTTCTAAAGAGCTATTCAAATTAGTCCCACCATCTCCTTTCCTATACAGGACGACACGTGCAGGACTTAGATGTCACCCGCATACGGTGCAGAACATTCCTTCAAGAACCAAGCGGTTCGGTGACTCTTTCCTTTGCCGCGCCATTAAGACCTGGAATTCCTTGCCAGCTCACATGTTTCCATCTTCCTACAGTCCCGGGTCCCTTAAGCGGGGGGTGAAAAAGCATCTGATGAGGCCGTCAAGCTGAGTGCCACCAATGTTAACATGACACGTGTATATAATGGTGGCCCTCTTTTCTGAGACTTTGCCTTCAGGTTACCATCAGGGGAGGTAAAGTCAAATCGACGTGCCCTATATAAAAAAAAAAATCTAATCAAATAGCCGGTCCAAATAATGTTAAAACTGTCATTTAAAAACACTTTGTGTTTTTTTTTATCCATGACAGTTGCTTGTGCCGCAAACTATCAACTTGAATCGGTGAGAAAAGACTTCGAATACGTAATTGAGTACTTTTGTGGTTAACATTTTTCTGATGCTGACTGTACTAATGATCTGGCTTTTCCTTCGATACTGTGTAAATCCTGCTAATCCCGGTTGCATCCAAACCTCGCACGTAGGAGCCCGGAGTCCACGTTCACTCTCCCATTTCACCCTTCCATAATTTGATTTATTTAGTCTTTTATAGGAACTACTACTGCATGATCCCCGAACTCCGAAAGGCATACCTGAACCTAAACCTCGTCCATCAAGCAGCAAGTGTATTAGCTTCAGTTGGCAGGTGAGATTGGTTCTTAGTGGATTAAAACCACCAACTTTTGTTACATCGGTGGTGCCTAAACTCCATTCGGTTCGATACTTAGCTAAAAGTAAACAACCATGTAGTGACTTTTTATAAAAACAAATATTAAACAAATAAACTAGGCTAACGAACTAGTGTTTTAATTTCGGTTTGTAGTCTTTAAAATGAAATTTTAAATAGAAAAAAGAATCAAATCGATTTAAATAGAAAAAATGGGCGGTAAAAAGCTTGGGCGGAGAAGTCAAAAATCAATGTTTCAAAATGATTGAAAAATCATTCATTGTTTCTGATAGTTTGTAAGAATGTAGGTAGATGTCTCCATTATCGCATCCAAAACAGATTTAAAGGTAAAAATTTGGATTGGCTAGGGCGTGGTCTGGTAGCTAAGTGGTCAAAGCATTGCCCCTGTAAGGCAAAGATCGCGGGTTCAAACCCCGCCTAGACCGATTCATTTTTTTTCTTTTTAAATCGATTTGCATATTTAGCAAAAAGAAAAGATATTAAACCGAGTTTTTAAATAAAACATATTTTAAGATTTATCAAGATTGTTTTACGTTTAGTTATGTACCTAACCAAACGGAGTATAGCATAGTATTAATTTCATTTATAAAAATATTTCAAACTAAAGGTACACCTACACATTTTACTTTGAATATTTACATAGGTATTTTCAGCTAAAGAATACATACCTAGCTTAGGAATCATCATTATTCAAAATCAAGTGTAACTCGAGAAATACCTTGATCCTGTGTTTTAGATGATGAAGAATAAAATAAAAAAAAATCAATTTAAATTCTGTAATGCTTAGTGCCGAAGCAGCTTGAAGTGTAAGGCTAGGGTAAGTGAACAAGAAGTCTGTTCAACACACAGCCAAAAGCCGTTTATCGTGCATGCAAATGACAATGTCTGACTATCCATCGAAAAAAAATTACATAATAATTTTTTGTTTTGTTACTTTTCTAACTTTCTGGTATAATTTCTGAAAAATTCGTTGTTGTATAAATATCGCAATAAGTTATGTTTTTTTTTATAATATGCCATGCCATGTCTCATTTGGCGGCATGCCATGTCAAAGGTGCATGCATAAGTTAAAGGGAATATTAGTCATTTCGGTTACTAGGTATATACTACTAACTACATACTAGTATTAAAAATGTTATATTTCATGTCATATTGACTTAAAACGGTTTTTAATACCAAAACTAAAATTGTATTATAGACATACACAGCACAAAAATATATTGATGGATAGATTTTAATAATACCTATGAAGAAGTTGCTGAATATTGTACAGGTTGATGAGAAATTAGGTAAAAAATCCAACACAATTATAAAGCGCAAATTAAATTAAGAACTTAAATGTAAAATAAAAGTAAAGTATTTGTGGTAATAGGACAACAACAAGAAATACACAATATTAGTACAAACATCAAATAATATTGTCTATGCGCACCACGCCAAACGATAGTACTCACATACAATATAATTTAAAATGCATACATAATTATGAATGTAAAAATGATTTTGATAGTGAATGAAGTCATATTTCCACAAAATAAGAGCATTTTTTTTGTATAGTGTTTGGCATCCGTTTCTTCGCCTAATTCTTTTGCTATATGTAGCAGAATAAACACCTTTCATAGTGCATGGACATTTATTGCAATGCATTGCGATTATTGCAATGTCATCGCAATTATTGCAATGCATTGCGATCATTGCAATGTCATCGCAATTATTGCAATGCATCGCAATGATTGCAATTTACTGCATTGATTGCAATGGCATGCAAGCGGCTGGCTCGACGTAACGTCACGTGCAGTCTTTGTGCTCAATTGTGGGGAAAATGCGATTCACGGTACCGATTGCCGAAACTACAGAGTTAAGTGATATTCTTGGAAGATTTCGAGAATATTACACATTGACAGGTGCTGGTCCTGCAGCCCCTGTCACATGGATAGTATATATCCCTTTGATATACAGGGTGATAGATTTTGACCTTACCTGGAGGGAAGTATTCTATATTCTATATTTTATAGTCTGTTTTTACATAGTCTATATTTTACTGCATAGAAACACTCCCTTATTTTCAAAAAGAAACTAAACTGTATTCTAAGATTTTGGAAAATTCGTTTGCCACTCTCAGTAATTGAACCGACTAAAATCTGAAAAAATACGCCAACTGATTAATGCCAAAAATACAGGTTTTTGACATCAATCAGTCAATCATAAGGATGAAATCTTTCTAACATGTAAGGAAATTAGTAGTAGTAATTAGGAAGTCCCTAGGACCTTAAACTATAAATTTAATGCCAACAGACACAGCACTTTTATTTAAGGAGTCAAATATTAAAGTTAAGCTTGACGTTATTTATTTATTAAAATGAGTCAAATAAATGACTGAACTTTGTTTTTGGTTTAGAATGTAACTTTATTGGGTAACTGCATAAAGACAATTTAGGGGAGCTTGGTCGGGAACCTCCACGTGGTGTATCCTGGGTAACAGAGATGACGAGAGAATTAGCTTATTAGGACACCTTATAACCCGTTATAGGATTGCGGTGGGCTGATAACCCGTTAAAGGAGACCTGAGACGTCGTGCGGTTTTAGTCGATTTGAGTCCGATGAAAATCAGGACGGCTGGCCAACGGCGAGATACCTCCAAAACTCCGCATAAAATATGGGAAAAGTGACTTTAAAGTTTTTTATATATAGGACACGCCAATTTGACTTCACCTCGCCTAATGGTAAGCTGTGGTGGGTCGCCATTACATACACCTACCATGTTAACAAAGATGGCACGCAGCTTGACGCCTTCATCAGATGCATTTTCACGCTTGCTAAAAGTGCTTTATTTTGTGAAATTGGATTTATAAGTTGTGTTTGTTAGAGAGATTTGATTCTTATGATTGACCCAATCGATTGACGCCAAATTTTTTTTTCTCAGATTTTAGTTGGTCGATGAGTGTGGTAAGCAAGTATTCACAAATCTTAGAATGCAATAATGTTAATTTTTGAAGAAAAAAAAATGGAAATGTCTCCTTTCAGTAAAATTTGCTATCTTTTTAAAGTACTTTATCTCCAGGTAAGGTCAAAATCTTCCACCCTGTTCTTCATCCGACAGTAAACATACTTGCCTGTATCGGTGAAATTAGGGTACTAATACATATCTGCCTAAGCCTACCCCTTCAGGGATTTACATTCATGAACATATAATGTCACAGAGCCAAACACCTCCACAAAAAAATGCAAACCAAAAAATGAACAAAAGAGAAGCAAAACAAACCTATTTATCAGTGCACTTGGTGTGCGCGAGGCGCTTGGCGTGGTGCGCTATACTAACGTGGTTGGCGGGCAGCGAGTGCGGCAGCGCCAGCGGCGCCGCCGGCTCGTCGTCGTGCGGCGGCCGCGGCAGGCGCCGGCGCAGCCACGCGTGCCGCAGCGCCGTGGCGGGCGTCAGGCGCTTCTCGGGGTCCCACTCCAGGCACCTGCGGCCGCAGACATGTATATATATATATATAGTGTATTGCTGCGTAGCACAATAATGTACAGGGTACGGTGGCGTAGCAGTGTATACCTCAGGACATCTATCTTGGACCTAAAACGTGCTCAAAATGTGCTCTATACTTATACGCGCATTACACATTTCTTGGGTGTCTTTGAGGATATCACGGGGTTTTATGGTGGTGGACGAGCTCAAATTCACCATGCATAGTTTATCCCGCCTCGTTTGTCCCGCGACTTAGGTCCAAGATATGTTTCCCCCTACAGTATTACTCGAGGTATTATTGTAGGGAGGAATGATGACAGCCTCTATAACGTGGCGGAAGAGAAGGTGGAGGTGTGTGTTCGATCCCCGCTCAGTGCAAATATTTGTATGTATGAATATGGGTATTTGCATTGGTCTGGTCGTGCCTCGGAGAGCACGTTAAGCCGTCGGTCCCGGTTACCATACGAACATTTGTAGCCATCGTTACAGATAATTGGAACTTCGATATCGGGCATCGGAGAAGTCGACGCGGGCGACACGACACTTCCCGGGATAAGATGGGAATACCGTAGTTCCCACACCCCACTTACAAGTATAATTCAAAATTAAATACGGTCCCCTACTTACATACCAAAGTACGTACCTAAAATATATGTATTATTAGGTCTATCTAGGCGATATTATAATATTTCTTTACTAATTTTTGCTTACCTACCTAACTTAAAATCAGTATTCAGTCTACAGTAAAAACCGCACAGCTAACACTCAATCATAAACATTATTTCCATAAAACCAATTACTGGTAAACTTCATCCTGTTTACTAACTCAAATTTATTAAACCTATAATTTTTCCTCGTTATTCTCGTGACCACTGTTCGATCCCATACAACATGAAACAGATACCTGAATTTCGTCGAAGTGTTTTGCTATAAAATCCGTATTTGTATGAAACCGTAAACGATTCTATGGCTTTCTTATTTCAACCGCATATTTTAATATTAATGGTAATAAAGTTATGTCCTTTCAACGTTATGGCGGAAAGTTTTCAGAGAATTAAAGCGTTAATTCATGTTAAAATCAATTATAATCCAATAAATTTCTATGGAAAATCGTCTCACAGTGAATTCAATTACTTTTATTTGGACTGTATACTGACACGCAAGTGAACTTTTGGCTTGTATTTGATCTGTAATTAAAAAAGCTACATTTGCAAAATATCTACTTGTTATATAGATAGATAAATAGATAGATACCCTTTATTGCACACCAAATAAAGGATACATACAGAGGACAGTATATGGTAATGAGTTGTACAATGGCCGGTCTTTTCGCAGTCTGCAATTTCTTCCAACCATTCTTAAGGTATACCCAGGATAGCAATTTACAGGTTTCCGCGATCGTCACCTAATAAAACCACGAGGTTAAAGTGTCGGAATCTCGGTTTGATTCCTACTTTTCTCCTGATTCACTGGTAATCCTCCGATACCTACAGGAGTCTTTAATGGAATTTCATGGATCATGGGAAAAGCAACAGGTTGCAGATAGTATTAATTATTAATTTACCGTCTAATGAAGTCAATGAAGAATTTGTCCTGGCAGCCTTTTAACGCGGTGACGAAACTCTTGGACCCTGGAGGACCACGTGGCTTGCCTCTCCTCGACATACCTGGAAATGTACAACAAAAGCTCTTATTACAAAGTACAATTCAATAAGATCGATCAAGAGTGAATTCACGCCACCATTTAAATCTCTTCCTGCCCTTCTTCAGAAGCCGATGTAAAAAAAGTTGTCTCGATCTAATTTGCCATGGACCATACAGCTCATTGGGAAACCGGCAGGAGTTGGGTTATAGGAAGCCCTCACCAGGAGTCCCATATATATTGACTTATATTAACAGAATAATAAACTATGTTAATGCCCGTCTCATCGCATAAAGTCCTTTTCTCGAAATGTCCTTCTCATAATGTCCTTTTCTGCATGGATTTCTGCATGGTTAAAAAAAAATAACCACGATTTTAACCTAACCTAACCAAGTCGGATTGGGCTGCTATCAAAATATAAAGACTGTAATCCTGATTTTGAGAAAGGGACATTATGAGAAAGGACATTTCGAGAGAAGGACATTATGCGATGAGACCGTTAATTCCTTTTCAATGCCCTTGTTTGACCTGTGAGAAGTTAGATACGACCACGATCCCCCGCGTATTATCAATGTCTCCGTGGGAGAGCTCAGCAGCATGTGTAAGTGCAACTTGATTTCATTTTCTAACGTGTTTAAATGACACAACCCGTATTACAGAAGTTATTTACTATTTTAGACTTTCATAACTGCCCATTTGTATCGTTCAGAGTTAAGACATCTCAGTTGCATCATATAATTTATGGGCCAATAAAGTTGACACAAAAATCTAACGCCACAATAGTGACGACAACCATTTTATTATTCTGGCAGTACCCCAAGATATCCAGGCGCTTTCGTGAAATCTACGAGCATTATGCAACCGCGTCTAAGACTGCGTTGATAGTTTAATGACCTTAACCTTATTCATTTGATATCACAAGGTTTTAATAACTCGACACTATCAGGAACTAAATGAAATTGAAGGTTTTTCATAATCATCTTTGTGATACGCGCCACATCTCGGCTATAGCTCCCTTATTCAGATTAATAAACTATAATGTGAACATTGAAACACGCACATTTAAGTTGGTTTAGTTTTATACCAGTTCTTTATTCTATGTTAACCGATTGAAATTTACAGCTTATTAACGTTACAACTATGATGAAAACTTATTTTCAAATGGAATAATGTCCCTGATGTAGATCCCATGTAGTGCCACATCCCCCATCAACATGGCACTTTAGGAGACCTCTTTATCCGATGATACGTCACGTTATAATTTTTTCTACTATAGGCTATTTCCTTAGTCGAAAACCTTTGAGAGGCACAAATCTATTTTAACATGCACGCTTAGGCTACGCTAAAATGGGGGATCAGTACCCCCCTAGCACGAACAACTGCAGTAATCGTTTGGTAAACGTATTGAGAGAATGGAGCATTGCGATTGGCCGCCTGCCTACTGTAAACCTGTGTGTATGTGAAGCCGGCCAATTGCAGTGCTCCGTTCTCTCAGACTTACGGACTGAACTTAGACAGTAAAATACTTCGACATGTAGCGAACTTCGAAAACACATAGATCGACAAGTCATTGCTTTGACAGACAATTATTGGACAACACACACTTTCGAATTACCACTACTTCCACAGACGATTATTCGACAGACAATACTTAGACAAGTCACATCTTCGAATGACCACTACTTCGACAGATTTCTTATCATTCTCCTATTACTGGGTGGTTTAAAAAAAAAACCACGAAGGCTAAAGCGGGAACTCCGCTCCGCTCCCGCCTTAGCCTTCTAACCTAACCTATCCGAGTCGAGGTGCTCTGAGTCGAGGAGTTAACCATAATGAAGTAATTTGAGGCATAAAAACCAAAGAAGAAAAAAACAGTTACAATTCAACGAAAGACTCCAATAAAGATCTGTCGAAGTAGTGGTCATTCGAAGGTGTGTGTTGTCTAATAATTGTCTGTCGAAGCAATGACTTATCGATCTGTGTTTTCAAAGTTCGCGACCTACGAGTACATGTCGAAGTATCGTGCTGTCTAAATTCAGTCCGTAAGTGGTTCTCTCAATACGTTTACGATACGATTGCGATAGTTGTTCGTGCTAGGGGAACAGGAGACCGGGTAAACACATAATACCACAGGAAATGTAGCATACTGTTACAACCATTTTCAAGCTGTTTCTGACTGCTGGTGATATATAGGCTGAATATTTAGGAGAAAAAAAAACTATCAAAACATGTTATTTATTAACTTCATTTGTTATATTTGTGTCACGTTTAATCTGATTCAAATGTTTGCAATAAAAACTAAATATCATGATCAAAGTTAA
The DNA here is from genome assembly GCA_949126895.1 of Eilema caniola. Taxonomy (NCBI): domain Eukaryota; kingdom Metazoa; phylum Arthropoda; class Insecta; order Lepidoptera; family Erebidae; genus Eilema; species Eilema caniola. Next base: position 8,078,030 of record OX421488.1, on the reverse strand, counting down.
ATTTCGTATTTAGTTCTCACGATTTTATAGTTTTACTCAGTAATAGATATTGGTATATGTATTAAATATGCATATCCTGTGTTAAAAGATGTTTTAAACGACTGCGTAGGTATACAAAAGGAAATCTTAGACGTTAGCATGGTATTTCATATAATTTTATTATCTCGTGAACGTCTAAAGGTTATTATAATGTATAACTGAGAATTGTCAGTCCTAAAAGCATTTAAATCAAATTATAAAGAACTACTCGGATAGATTCAATCGCAATAAACTACAAAGAGTATAGATCGTAATACAAAAAGTGAACCCGCCTATAACTGCTCAATATTTTCTGTATCTATTGAGATCTTTTGACAGTGTCAACTTGCTTCAGAGTTGGTTCCGTAGATATAGTATATTTCTTAGTATTATTATGGTTGGTTCTTAGCTACCTTTTTTTCCGGCGATAGATGGCACTGCAATTGTCTTATTAAAAAAATAAAGACGGGTTGCACTCTGGGAGTGCCGGCAGAAGTGAAAACATTTTCTTTTTTTTTTCTTCGTTATATACATAGAAAAAGATAAAAAAGAACATACCATAGCATACCTATAATATAGCGCTAATCATAGAACCTATCACTTATTAATGCTGCTAATTTTCTGTCAGAAGAAATTAATAAATTATGAACAGAAAAAATAATCACAAAAAATAATAAATTACAGAAAGAAAAAATAATCATAAAAAGTAATAAATTACAAAAAGAAAAAATAATCACCAAAAGTAATAAATTATAATAAGAAAAAACAATCACAAAAAATCTCTGAAGGCCAGGTGGTTTGAACCCGATACTATCTGAAACTATAAGGACTTACAGTCGAAGTGCTTACCGTTTTAGCTACGACGCTATTTATCGTAACTTGCAAAATAGATAGTCTGTAGGTACCTAATCTTGTATGACGTCAGTCGTCGGTTACGGTTCAAAGGTCAACTAATCCTGACGCTTCCTTAACATTTTACACTCATCCAACGCCGCTAAAGAAGTTTTCACTTCAAAAATTACGAGTGAAGCGGCGACGTGAGCCGCTAGTTATACATGTATTTTAATGCAGTTCAAACAAAAATATCGTACATAATTTGTGTGTACAGATAGCGAAAGACAATACTCTCAGGTTAATACTCAAACACATCACAGACAGATGTGACTCTGTTTTATATTGTAGCTGATAGTCAGATGTGTGAGTCAGCCGATTAAGTCACATTGGCGACGAAAATTGGGATAAGATTCACATGCTATTAAAATATTTTGGTAAGACAGATGATTCAAATGTTTAGATTATAACGATGTTACGTAGCAAAGAATTACTACGTGATGACTACGTGGCAGTAAGGAATGCTGAAGTCATTCTACTTATTTTGGAGTATGCCGTAAACGTCTGGCGATCAATTTACGTGGCAAATTGATTTTGTTAGACACGCTAATGAACGTATTAACCAATTACGTAGGTTTAAGACGCTGTAAACCTAAATTACGTGCTCTTTGGTACAGTACTGAATTCGCAACTTCTCATCTGCAGTCTACTTGGATAGATAAGGTGAATTAATAGCGTTCGGATTGATTAAAAAATCGATTATTTAACCTCTCAAAATCGCATTTTCAATATCTGACATTGACATAGTAAAGCTTCGAATTAATTTTCATCGGTTTTCTGTCAAGCGGAGATCGTTCTCGAGACTGACGGCTTTACAAATGCGAATGGGCAATTACTACGCCATGCCTAAATTTAAGTATGGTATACTAATAAAATTAAATTATCACTCGCCAAATATTTTACAATTGATTAGGAATTTAGTACACCTATCTTTACGGATATGTTTTTTGTTATTGAAGCATGGTGAAATGCAGGTCAAACTACGATAAGAACCACCAGTAAATATGATAACCCAAATCATCGTATTCGATTGGTTTAGAAAACAAACTGATTATGATCAGTCATAACAGTAAACGGTTCTCCATTGTCGAGTTCTTGGGAATATGCTTATATTGCGATAGTGCTCGTCGGCAAGCAATTTATTATATCGTCTGACCATCTGAAGCGGCGATAGTCTAGACTTTAAACTGCTGAAGTTATCTTTAAAGGCCATCGAATACTGCTTGAACGACCAAAGCTATGTTTTCCCTATAGTCTTAATTTTTTACCGACTTCCAAAAAGAAGGAGGTTCTCAATTCGATCGGTATTTTATTATTTATGTAGGTATGTACACCGATTAATTTGAGTATAATTATTAGATTTTAATAAACAATCGTATTAAAATGACAGATTCCATATTCAAATGTAATATCTTTCTTATTTTTAATTGTAACAGTATTTATGGCCAGACTGTGTAGTTATGTCGCCGCCAACCAGCTTAATCAGCCGTTCAATTAACTGCCTCTTTACGCTCCGCTCCGCTCCCGCATTAGCCTTCTAACCTAACCTAACCAACCCCTCTAAATAAGTGGCAGTTCGTTGGTCGGCGTTTGATGAAATAGAATGACAAATGTATAGGATTTGACGTTTATGACATGCGTTAACGACTGTCAAATACATCAAATCCCATACATTCGTCTTTCTATTCCATCAAACGCCGACCAACGAATTGCCACTTGTCTAGTGGGTCAGGTCGGATTACGCAGCACAATAAGCCTATCACTAATTTTCTGTGAATACACCTCTGTCTACCCCCTCGGGCATTTACAGGTGTTAAGTATATGTATGTACGTAATTTTCTATCTTATTTTGAGGAAGTGCCCCATCTTACGATTGGCCTAAGCATTGGCTAGCCAGGTTATTAAATGATGTAATAAACGAGACGGGTGAATATCATTCAAGCCGTTAATTGAATGGCGCCGTTTAGTTAACGGCCGATTTAGCTAGTTGGCGGCGTCATATCAACATCGTTGTTATAAATGTTTAGCACAATTTCCACGATTTATATTTTTTTTCTGTATTCGTATCTATGGTACCTAGTATGGTCCTTCGAGCCGATTTATTTCCGAAATGTTGGCAGTAATTTGACTAAGGGAATAGAAAGTAAAATACACTTTACTCCCTAAAAATCCTTTAGAATACGGACATAAGGGGGAGATGTTCTTATAATGATCTGCCACTAGTATCTCATCAGCTCAACATCAAATTTGTCAAAAAATGACTACAATAACTAGCGTAGGTTCTAAACAGCATTATCTTTTAGCAAGAGTTGTTCAAAACCAGGTATCTAATGTTTAAGCAGAGTCATTTCTATAACTAAGCTAAAAGAAATTACAAACATCTTGCAAAATGATCTTACCTCCACTAAGGACCGTAGTACCATCAGCTAGGGTCGTTGCGGTGCAGTACCGTGGATTGCCCTTACTGCTGATGAAGTTCTTTGATCGTTTGCCCTGCTCGATGAGCTTCTGTGGCGGCATGCCCAACAGCTCAATGATACATGCCATCTGGTCTGCTTCATCCTCCCCGGGGAGTAAAGGAAACCCTGGAACGGGAAAATATATTGTTTGTACTACATGATTGAAAAAGTCTGGAAAAATCCAGTAATTATGGAGGGTTCAATCATCGAGAAACAACACAATTACTTTAGTTTGTTTTAGCTTTGTCCTCTGAGGATAACAAGTTAGATAGCAATTGGTAGATAAACTATACTTTTTGCTTATTGTTATATTTTTAGTTTTGATAGCGTAGATTTGTCAAAATTCTTCCGGGGTGCTGGTATACGTATTTCCGTACTAGGGCACATCTGGTTCCCAAACAATGAAAATAAGGTTTTAGTTAGTTCGATTTTAATTACATCCACTTCAGATCCGATGAGGTAAAGCTAGGGGTCTCTTCAGGTAAAAAATGTGGATTGTTTTAAGCCTATTTATGTTTCCTCTCTCTTACCAGTGGATCACTACATAGATCTTTGGAAAAATAGCCAATAGCTACAAAATCCGATGTTTACTTGTTGAAATAAATGTTTACTTGTCATACTCGTCAACGGGTCGTATGCGTGTAGGATTTCAGGAATTTCTTGAACATATTCCAACACTCTGTAATATTTTCCTTAGTCACATAACTATTTCCATTGTTTAACAGAGAAAAAGATACAGAATTTTGTTTTTCTTTTTAAGTCTGCGACTTTGAACGCCTCAGTGAAGGGTTGCTTCGTACCGCAGGGATTAAGAAATGACGGTTCGTTTGAAATGGCGGAATAAGGATTCTTTTATAGGGTGTCGTTAGCGAGAAATTTAATGTCGAGTTTCTGCTTAATCGGCTGTTTGAGACCTCGTCTACTGTCTGCGCTTTCCACTTAGCTATTGGTTCAGTTTGTTAAATATTAATCAAATGGCTCTTTGGACAATATATTTTTTACTTTAGCCGATACCCACTTCGTAACATTATTAATTTAGTATTATGGATATGTAAACAGCTTCATCATTGCCAACGCAACGTTAATGCTTGTTGTTCTTTGGACCTTGCCCACCAAGACAAGTGGCAAATCCTTGGCTAACGTATTGTACCTGTCAATTTATCAAATTACGTGTCAATGAGTGGGGTTAACCTAATATATATCCATCCCAAACATTAATTAATCTATTCTATTCAATTCTACAAAAATATAAACACTACTTTAGAGGGCCTGGTGTTGGCTCCTTCTAAGCCTTCTTCTCTAGATATACCACCGGTTTATACCACAAATAATGATTCTGCAATAATTTTTAACATTGTTTTTCTTGATGAGTTCCTTTAGTAAATTAGTATACAACTATAATATATCCACGATCGTCGACCAGTTCGCTATCGTATTTGAACTCCTAAGCGATATCTGTAACATAAGTGGTAAAAAATCAGCTGATTTCTACTCATCCAGTCGTATAAGTCGCGTTAGAGAAACTATACCACTTATGTTAGTAATTCTAATTAAGACCAGTTTACACCTTGTATCTACGGCTACGTGTCCACGATTTACTATTGACATTCAGAAAACGACTTCTATATGCATACTACGAAATGTCTTTATGTACATCATACTGGATATTTTTTTTTATGTAGAGTACATCGATATGGCTTCACTTCGCCCGATGGCAAGTACAGGTGAAATATCACGAATCACCCGAGAAAGTAGGAAACGGAAACACTTATTATTAATTTATTATCAATTAATGAGAATAAAGTACCGATGTATTATTTCTCTCTCATTAAATTAATGACTTAATTACACTTTTAATTCAATTGCACAGGGCCCACCTGTTGTTAAGTGGTTACCGTGGCCTATGGACCTGAGCAACACCAGGGGGTCACACTCGCGCTGCCGACCCTGTAAACAGAGTTTCTGTGCCGTCAGTGTAGAAGACAAAGCAGGAATAGCATTTGGTGTTCCCACTGACAGCACAAAACCCCTCCAGTGAGCTCTGGCTACCCTACACATTATTATGGCCGCGGTATTCTGTAGGGCGGAGGTCCTCCCCCAGTCGGACTGCTCAATTGGACGAGAAACCCGTCATGTCCTACCTCCATAATTAAATATAAAGAAAATTGTACATCACCATAACCATATGTAATGTATCCTATCTTGTCTAGTTGTGGCTCAGATGATGATGATGAAGAATAAATAGATCGTAATGAAGTACAATTGTTGTAAAATAAACAAGGCGACGAACCCACTCGTCCCCTAAAATACATACCCTGCGTTCACTCGTTCGCTAAAATTCGTACCCTGCGAGCACTCTCCTCAAATATTTGAGGTTTTCATTTGTGCCCTATAACTTTCGTATATTATCTAGGCAATGAACAAACCCTGTATGTTTAATGTCCAATGCAACAACTCCGATCTAGTTACCAAGCCTCTGCCAGTACCAATTTGACAACTAATCCGCCATGCTCGTAGCGGACAAGATCCGATAATTTGTAATTTAGCTCGTTAGCACACAGATTAGCATCTTTCACAAAGTACCGACTCTTATAACCTGTACAACCACTATGCCAGCCATTATCGGAGTCCAGATGGAACAAGATTTATTTACAAAACTATCTACAGATATTATGAAATTTCAATTTACACCCTTAGAGCGTATTAAAGCTAAACAAGTTATTAGATACTAGCACAGATAATATAACATAATTCTTATACAGATGAACAATCAGGAACACAAAATGGTTACACTCGTAAATTCGAAAAGCAGGCAGGCAGCATTTTAGTTCAGGACTTATAACTAGATGGCGACATTGTTTTGGAAAACTTTTCTAGTTTTTATTGAAGCAAATCCCTTCTCTGCAACCTATGGGAACCCTGTATCAAATTTCAGCCAGATCAAAACATTCACGTATTCACACTACTGCATTTCACAATTTAGTACCGTCTGATCCCCCAACGACGAGAGGAATGCCTCCGTCAGAACGTTCTCCGTCAATCAGTAGACATAACAGCTTGCATGGGAGGTGGACCTGGCCCTTGGCTGTGTGCACGTACATATATATAATAAAACTGTAACTGGAATACACCTTCATTGATGTCACTAGATTGACGCAGTTATCTCTTTGAGGAGACCTCTAGGCCCCATTTAAAAAAAAAAATACAACTTAGGTGGTAGGCAAGCACACAGTCCACCTGATGGAAAGTGGTTGCCGTGGCCTATAGTCTTGTGCAACACCTTTGGGGTCACACTCGTGTTGCTGACCCTGTAAGAACATAGCTCCTATGTCGTCAGTGCAGAAGACAAAGTAAGACCAGCCTTTGATCTTCCTACTGACAGCACCAAACTCTCCAGAGAGCTCTGGTTACCCTACTCACCGTCGGGAACACAACATGAAGTTATTATGGCCGCGGTATTCTGTAGGGTGTATACTTCCCCAGTCGGACTGATCGATTGAAACAGGAATATCGTCGTGTCCTATCTCTATTACCATCTCGCTATGAGTACAGTGATACGTTAATACTACAATGTCATATACTAAAGTCATTTAGACATTACCTGTGAGCAGCTCCGCCAGTATGCACCCCAAGGACCACATGTCGATGGGCATGCCGTACCTCGCGCCCATCATAACCTCGGGCGCGCGGTAGAACCTCGACTGTATGTACGTGTACACGCGCTGATGCTCGTAGCAAGAGCTGCCGAAGTCGATGACCTGGAGACAAGAGAAAAATAACGGTTAGAAATCTTCATTATCCTCATAGTGATAGGTATCCGGTTTCTAGCCCGGGAGCTTTTTGTTTGGAGTCCGGAGGCAACTTATCGATTTAGTTCGGTATGTTTTTTTTAACGTACGGGAAATCACCGCGGATACCACCTCCGCCGGAGCCGGAGAGGAAGGTTATGTCGGACTCGAATCGACTAAATGGCACGCCGTCTGTGGGTCGCAGTGCAAGGCCAAAGGTGAGGTAGCTATAGAACATATCCGTCGCACCCCGGCTGACCCAAGTTCGGTATGTTGGCTTTTATAAGAGCGAAAGGCGTCTGACTTCACAATCCCAGAAGAAAACCTGTTATTTTAGCAAGTGCACTCGACCCAAATATACACTCGTTCTGTCGACCCTGTAAAAACGTTCTAATGCTTCTTGAAGAGCCCCATATTGTATTCTACAATGTACACCCTTCTAAGTGTTAGACATAAAAGGTTGAATAATAAGATTACTTCGATTCTAAGAATAGAGAGGAATTTTTCAAACGAACCGAGCGCCCAGAGCCAAACAATGGATAAGAAAGACCTTGATCCTTAAATAATACACAATACGATACTCATGAAAAATGTATTCCGTAAACATTACATTTATTAATGAGCTGTGAAAAAGGAATCGTATTGTTTATTTTTTTCCAGAGCAGTAGTTTGTAATTGAAATATAAACGATAAAATCATAATCTGTTCACCGATTGATTAATTATAAACGGAAGTAAAAAGTCATTGAACTCTGTTGAAAGTTTATCTATCGGTAGGTAAATGATAGGCAAACTTGTTGATATGCATGGAAGGATAAGAAACATCTCGTCATTATCTTAGCGTTGTTGGTGGTTGTTGCTGGTTGTATCCGAGGCTTGTATCGCGGGGCCCAAGGTCTTCTCCTTTTGATTTGGTTTATTTATATGGCAGCTACTCCGAGAGGAAAGCATGCGCTAGAGCCTCATCATGCAATCTACAGGTGTACCGGTTTTAGAGTGAATAACTAATGCGAATACCGAAGGGGCAAGTAAATTTTGTGTCCCACAGTTTTGAATTCTATAACAGAAATAATTTTCCTTGCTCAGGAATCGACCTTAGATTTTCACCGTCAAGGTAATCGTATACAGTAAGAGTACTTACGTAAGTACTATTCTTCGTTTTTTCTTCTTTGATTGATGATCAAATACTCGCTAAGTAAAATCTAATGGCGAAGATCATGAAAATGCTGATTTATTATAAACTTAACCCAGATACTGTGCCATAAATAAATGAAAGGAAACTGCATTAACATTTTGAATTTTTTATTCGTTGAAAATGTGAATATACCGTGAAATAAATGCTAACCTCAATATAGCTACATATAATTTTTCATACTATTAAGGTAGTAAAACAAACTTGATTTCGCTCATGGTGAGCTGTTTGGAACATTTCTAACTGAAGTGGTTTTTGCGCATTGCCATCAGAGTAAGAAGGTGGTGACGATTTTCGGAACTCTCTCACACTGTACGAAATAATATCAAGACGGTTGAAATTAATGGAATGGAAAATCACTGCCCTATAGTGTTTATGACGTGTTTTAGAACCTTTCTCCTATGAAAAGTCGATGTCGCTTGCACCTTTATTCAACCTTCATTTTCAATACTACCATTTAGCTTTTCGCCTCTCTTTCCTATTATGTCTTCAGAGTTTGTGTAAAACAATTTCGAAGGTGTCTTATAAATTACAAGTCTTTCACCTACTTTCGTTAGTATCTTTAATTTATTGGATTCCAATTCGGACAGTTTCTTTGATGGTGTACATTTTGCAGTCAGACATTCTACATTTTAATATGTTTTCTAGTTACTCAAACTATTTCAGTTTATAAGAATGTTTAAAAGCTTTTAAAATATATTGCACCTATCTATTTGCAATTCTACAATTGCATCTCACAATCTCTAGACTCTAGGAGTCCCACTTCTTATTCAATAAAGTACATAAATACCTGAGTGGGATTAACAAGTATGTCAATATTGTAAGTAATATAATAATTCTGTAATTATTTTAAATAATCGTATCCGTCTATTATTCAAACGGTTAATAGACGCTACCCTTGACCAGACGGCTGGTTTATTCCTTGCGCAAAGGATCAGTATTGCCATTCAACGTGGCAATGCCGCCAACCTTCTGGCCACCCTCCTAATTGACGTCGATGGGGAGGAATTCTTAGACACCTGAACCTGCAGGTTTGTATAAATTATGTATTGTTTTTATATTTTTATTTAAATAATTGTAATGTACATATTGTTAATCATTATTGTGAATAAAGTCATTTGGCATAAATAGAAATAAAATGGTCAGTAAATTATGCGGTTATTTTCTTTCAAATGTAAAATTAATTTCTGTGTAGTATTATATAAATTTACCAAAAAATGCAGTGGCATGAATTCTACTAATATTATAACCGCGCAAATTTGTAAGTATGAATGGATGGATGGATGTTTGTTACTTTATCACGTAAAAACTACTGAATGGATTTTAATGAAACCTAACAATAACATAGCTTATACATCAGAATAACACATAGGTTAAAATTTATAAGGATAATCGATATTATATCGACAGCCGACATCCACGCGACCGTAGCCGCGGGCAAAAAAGTTATTAAATATAAAAAATAAATAAAAAATCAGTATTAGTTAATATATTTTTGAAATGGTATGAGTTTCCGTGGTATAGAGACGGAATAACCCAATATTTAATTGATTAAATACTTTTAAAAGTTTGTAAAATTTACTTGAATTCACAGCTATTTATTCTTCACTTAAAAATACAAGGAAAAGTACTTAATTAAAACAATGACATACTAATTATTAGCGGATTCAATTACCGATTCGTGTTAAAGATATGTAATAGATTGCCTGCCCGTTCAATAGATCAATAAAAAACGTTCGTACGTCGAATGACAGTTGAATGCGAGCGGCGCGCGCGCATTCTACGCGATATCGTTTGACGCACGCGATGTACCGATCGGCGCTTCTCAATGGCCCATTGTCTGTTGATTGCGTACCTAAGACTTCATAACCAGGGTTATTGGAATTGAATTCAAGGCGAAGTTTGATATGGATTGGTTATCTTACGCTAAAATCGATTTGTATGTGTCGGGATGTTTGTTTGCTTATCATCAGAGGTATAAGGAAGCTTTGTATAAGGTTGTGTGTATGATGCGGTCAGTTTCCGGTGAACCGTATCATTAATTATGGTCCATTTGGGTGAATCGAATGTTTACGTTATGGAAGGATCTGAGCTGAAGTTATCTCCTATCGCCTTCTTCAGCACAGAAATATATCAGATGTGAATTCGATATTGGTAAGCTAAACCTAAACAAAAAAGGGGTTAGAGAGAATATTAGTAATTTCGAGGATTTTGGTTGCTTCTTTTTTTTTTTTAAATCAAAAAAAGAAAAAAGTATTGCTATATCCAGACACTGATGACCTTCAAATAAATAAACTACTTTATTAGATCGAAGGTGGTGACCCAAAAATCATAAAATATACTGCACGGGCAACTCAAAGGGAAGGTCACTAGTTTGCATTTCAGAACGTCTGCTGTGCCCCGTTCATATATAACTAATTGAAAAAAGAAACCTTTCATCAAAGTTAAACATAAACCTAAATAACTGATGATAAAAACATGATTTAGAATAATTGACTCGATAAAAAATGACGGTCAACATCAAAGAATACTCTGACTGCTATTTCAAATACAGCTAAGAGGTTACATCACTAAATCTTGTAAAAATTATGTTAATACATTGACCCAATCAGTTATCACTATTCTGTGAAATTCTCTTTTAAGTGCATGTTCTATGCTCGTGATCATTAATCAAGCCTGAGAGGGTTTTTTTTTTTTTTTACGTGCGGGAAATCCCCACGGTACCCACCCCTCCGGAGCCGAAGGGGTAGGTTATGTCGGACTCGAACCGACTAAACCGCACGCCGTCTGTGGGTCGATGTGCTAGGCTGGAGGTGAGGTTGTCTTTTGACATATCCCTCGCACCCCGGCTGACCCAGGGCCACTCCTCTCGGTCTGGCCCTCCTCGGGAGGGGGGACCACGCGGTCCCCGACTCGCCCCCGGTATGGGGGGGGGGGGGGGGCGCGCATCGTCCTATGATGCGCGCCGCCGCCGTGGCCTGCTTCTGCTAGGGTGACGAGCGGCTCCACCCGTCACCCTCAGGCCCGCGCTCATGGGGGGCGGAGGTCGGTTTGCGAGCCTGAGAGGGTGTCTGTCTGACGTTTTTTCGTTCTTTAGGGTTCTATAATAGCGTAGGGCTGCCCGTCACCGTAGCAGAAGTAGGCCTGAAATAGTGATACCCGCGTGTTCTGCGCGCTCCTCTCTATGCGGGGGGCAAGCCGGCTATTACGGCGGGACAGTCGAGGGTCATGTCAAAGCCTTCCGAGGTTTCTGGGGAGTTCCTTTTTAAGTACACTCGGGGCCCTGGTAATAGGCTCCCTTGATGACATCGTATGCTTTTACTTTGTTTTATTACTAGATAGCTGCTTCAGCGCCAGCCTCGGTGAGGTGGTATACGTGGGGGGGAAAAAAAACTGAGAAAAAGGGCAGGCAAACTCTGGTAAAAGAAGGAGAAATAAATTATCATTAAACTTACACTTTTTGTTAATCTGTTACTGGTTGAGTGTTTTTTCAGCAAAGTCTTATCACAACATAATTATAAAACAAAGTCGCTTTCTCTGTCCCTATATATCTTTGTATGCTTAAATCTTTAAAACTTCGCAACGGATTTTGATGCGGATTTTTTAATAGATAGAGTGATTCAAGAGAAAGGTTTATATGTATAATGCATGTTTAATATAGTAGAGGGTGCAGCAGGAACGGGATCTGACGCCCCGCGGGCGGAAAAATATTGGCGGTGCGAAGTTCGCCGGGTCAGCAAGTAAGCCTATACGTAAGAGTTCTTGGCCGCTGAAGTAAAGCTCTTTGAAGTTGACTGTTCATTGTATGATGAAATATTATTGACACATTACGACCTTTCCTCTACCAGGTAAGCACATGTTTGTCAAACAACTTAAGCACGTAACTTGTGCTGTAAATTTCTGAGAACATAGGCCGTAAAATTGATCAATAATGTACCCAACTAATTACTACAACATTGAAAAGCGGTTGGACTTTCTCTAGAATTTGAATTATTCAAGACAGCCCATTATAAGTAACTTTTTAATGTGAATTTACATAATGATTGATTTTAAAACTAAATTTTACTATAAATTAGAATTACATTGACGTCAATGACCTATTTACATACTTTTTTTTCATTGTACTACCTAGAATTTCTCACGTAACTGTATGAAATGGGTTGTGAACCTGTTACCGGGGTGTTCTGCGAAACGGCCGGCTTCACTGGCAGTAGTCCAATTATTGTCATCACTCTGTGTATCATTTTAAAGTGACAGGATAATTATTCTAGTGGTTAGTCATTAATGTGTGATGATACAGATTGAAAATAAATATTACGTGTAACTAATAGATCTTAACGTGCTAGTCATGATATTGCGGGAATTACTAACATATTCAGTGATTTTAAGTCAGTAAAAGTTTTATGTTTCGTTAATGATAGTTGAATTTTACATTATCTTAAGTATTTTTCAAGCGGCTGCAATACTGGGTTTTTCAAAAAGGGCATTAGGTTTCTACAGTTTCGGCAGAACGAGTGTGATGCAACTGGCTTTGCACACGTCTACAATCCACGGTAACCAATTTCCATCAGGTGGACTGTGAGTTTGTCTGTCACACATGTGATAAAAAAAACATTGCCTCCTTTTTTGACCCAACTGCCAAAAGAGGAGATAAAAGTTCATATTTTCATTCATAGGAAAACACAGCTAAAACGCCTCTAATTCACCTTCCTTCATGGCATTATCACTATTTACTATTAAGACATAAACATTTCAATTCCCATTTAGTGGTGCCAAGGTGTGGTGTTGATCATTTGGCTGTTTCCCACAACTAATTACCTGGTAAATACTGTATTGAAAGATGTACTCACTGCTCGGAATACAAACCGATTCTTAGAATATACGATGTTCTTCCTCACTGTAAAAAATATTCCTCTTAATGTATTAAAGGTATTAAGTGTGTTGTCTTTTGGGATAGCCAATATTTTAATATTTACAAGCTTTCAATTTTTAAGTATGGGAAAAACAAAGGGTTATACTGTGCGGATATCAGATCTACACGACCCAAGGCGATATTGAAGTGCGGACATTCAGTTTTTCGTATTCTAAAAGGGATGTAACATGCTATGATTAGTATGAATTGGTGTGGCGCTTTATAATATGCCTTAGAATATACCTATACAAAATCTATTCAAAGGAAGGCTCTTCTGTTACGCCTACGTCTGCGTCTACCATTTACAAGTTGATTAAAAAATCAATAGTAATAGTCTGATGAACGCCCTGACCCAGGATTTGACAGTTCAATCTCATTCATAGATCATTTCATTCTACAAACGTATTGCTGGAATATGGTATACCTAAAACAGACTTTACTGTTCTTTTAGCATACTCCAACATTTCAATAATCCATACATACTGCACGTCTTATTTTTTTACTAATATTCTCTACTAGACAAACTATACATCGCGTAAACTCAGTTTTACGATAAAATTTACAATATAAACACAACATCGCCTGGTCATTGTCAGTTTTCGGCGAAAATCTGGCGCCCGCCAAAACCATGACTGTCTTGCATAAAAGAAGAAATATGACTGACCCGGGTAAACAAAGATCTTGAGTAATAATATGTTGCGCAGATTTCATAACCTTACTAATATTGAATGTAGCAAATTGTTTGTTGGTTTACCCTTTTTTTCATGAAGAAGAGCAAAGAGAAATGGATAGCAGATGTTGTGAGGAATTATTTGATTTCATCGCAAAGGAAGTGAATATTAGTTTGGACGTAATTGGTGATTTACCCTCAAACTTTAACTCAACTGAGGTTTGCTCAAAAAATTGCAGTTAAGAATCCTTTTCATAGCATCTTACTGGCATTTCCCTTGGTTTTTATTTAGTGGATCTGGCTAAGCTAGATACACCTGGTGAGACACGGCCCAGCTGGTTAGGTTGTATGGTAATCAGATTCATACACTTTGTCGTATTATGCTCGATTTTACGACATGAGAGTGACTGTTTCAGAACGCAAAAAAAAAACAAATTTAAATAGACAAACCTACGAAAAAAGTTATTAAGTTATTAACGAATTGAATAACAAATTCCGGTTTTCGGTACATAAGTGTTTTACTATTAGTCAAATAAACATGATAGTAATATACTACGAGTTGATTAACGCAATGTTTGAATAATTCTTTGCATTTTTGAAAAGCATTAAGATCAATGAAAATATTATAACAGTAGGTAGGTACACGTCTTGTTTTTACGTTAATTGCTAATTGAAGATGATGACAACAATTAAAACGAGAGAAGATCGAACTGCAAAGGTGCTCAGTGTCATATAGTATGTCTAAGTATAAGTCTAAGTCGTTACTAATGTGAACATGAACGTAAAATTATGTCCGTGAAATATCCTTCTAAGTAACCGTTTATGTTGATTAAACATTAAAGGTGCTACTGAAACCGTTAATAAAAGCTTTATGCACCATAAAATAATATTCGATTCGAATGCGAATCGAAAATTCGCATTAACAGTGCCACAATTAGAAACGAAACGACATATTGTTGATACTCGTGTCGTTTATGCAACTTGCATGCGTCATTTGAATGTTTGACAAAGCTTGCATATGGTGTCAACCACCCTTTTTGCACACAAAAACCAACTTTACTCCCAAACATTCAAAATCGAAATCCTTTTGTGCATTTTCTGGACTCGACAATAACTTTCAAATTAGGAATGTCACAGTTCAATGCAGAAACGGTTAGATTTATGGTGTTGTGACGTCACAGTCTCCTGTTCCGTGTGCTGGTCACGTGACGAGGTAACGTGACGTATAAATCTTGTTGACAATTGACATAGCTGGACAATAGTTCGGTGCCGTAGGCGGCGTTCCTGTTTATGTTCGGGAATAGAAGTAGTTTGCCATGAACTTTGTGTGTTATGTATGAAGAATAAGAACCCTTATTTTTGAGTTTGACTTTTATTTCATAAGGCCCGAGACCTCTTTTTTCTATGTAAATTAAATAAACCTATACTAGCAACATGAATAGCACTTTTCATATTTTCATTGGCTTCTCTAAGTTAAATGCTTGTTTTATTTTTAATTATCACGTCAATTATCATATTACAAGACTCGAAGGTCAGGTTATACAGTCAAAAAGTAATGTCCACGATGATCAATTTATTAAAGCGGCTTAAATGTTCCCCTACAAAAATCTCTTCCCAGTATTTTATATACTATGAAATAATCTGTTAATTTTATTCTCAAAATAAAAAGTGCTCTTTCTGAAAATCAAAAAGTTCATTGAAATAAATCCCACCTAAGCCATTTTCCTGTTTCAGTCCTTGACATAATACCTGTCGATCACTGCAAGCGATACTAAACTATTCCAAGAATTTTGAAAATACATTTATGGATTGCATTGAAGATTAAATCTTCTTCATCCTAGCGTTAATTTCAGTCGCTGTTTCAGTCTGGTATCCGCGTTTTCCAATCTAACTGAAGGGCGATTCTTGGAATAATAATTTGTAATCTTCACATGTTATTGTACCTATATAAATTCGCATTTAACCGAGTTGCAGCTAATATTAAAACTAGACTCGAGTGTAGAATGGCACTGTAACGCGACTCTTCTTCACCAGAGATCTAATGCCATGCTTTTGATTTCGTTGCCTTTTACCGGAGCGATTGAAAATTGAGCTTCCTCAGCCTCATCCAGCAATCAGCAGTGCTCTATGAGGTGGTGATTTTTATAACATACTATTTTGAAATTTAAATCTGCTCCATTCTGCAAGTATAATAGAATATAGTACTGCTACTATTACTGCTAGAATTACTTAGATATAATATTCATATTCAATACTGAAGAAAAGATGTTAATATAAGCATAGCTTAGCCATCGCTTGCAGTGCTTTACTATATTTATCAAATGGATGACAACGAGAAGCGTAGGCGCATCGTACTACGATGAGGTGAATTGTAGACACGATTATAAAATTTTAGGAAATTCAGGCCAAGTTCACGGTGAGATTGGGAAATTTTTTGTATGTAACTTATTACTAAACAGTTTTAAAATAGATTGGTATAGTTACCAGCATAAATCTGGACTGGACCCCAGTCACGTAACGTAACGTACAATTTATGCGCAGTATGCGTTTTTGGGTATCTTTTGAGGATATTTCTATATCTCTATTATCTTTATTTCTATTATCTTTTATGGATTTGAGCTCCTCTGCCGTCCTAACACCCCTTAGGACGGCGGAGGAGCTCAGTTCTACCCATCAATATAACAAAACAATCCGCGCATTCTAACGCCTCATTTCTTGCGATTTATAGTCAAAAAATATGCCGGTATTTACATTTTGGTTTATCTTGAGTTTATTGAAGAGAAATCATATAAACGTTTCTGCATCTCTGTTCCTTAAGCTACTAGTACTGTTAGTAACTAACTTATTCTTCAAACCAATTTAATATTATACGTAAACTTTTCCCTAAGCTTTCTTCAAATCAAATAATACTGTAGCCATATTTTCTACTAAACCGTAAAACATACAGAAACGTCATACTTTTGGCTAGTGTCGAACTCTTGTTTATAATTTAAGAATAAATTGTAATCGACGTTTATAAACTAAACACAAAACTACAAAGTGACCGATCTATTCTGAAACCATTACTTATTGCTAGCTAGCTACTCGTTTTAGTTCCAACCACTGTGTCTAAGTATGTTTATCCGCGTCCCATAACACAAGCTAGTTAAGCTATACTTACCTTGGGCATATGTCTTGGGTCTTAGACATATGGCTCGGGTCTGGTAAGCGCGAGTGTCGAAGAATTTATTATTGTTATTATAATTAGTTATCCTCGTAAAAAGGTTACAATTACAATATTATATTTCTTTTATTACATTACATTTATTAGTATTACGTGCTATCTACAGTTACGGGTAAGGATGTAATCGCATAATGTAGGTTGCACGCGATATCTAATTGGAATCGCAACCGCATGCCTTCGCATGTTATTAGGCATAGTACAGAAGACTATATTCTAATACACGCTACCTGCCTAATGTAGCTTGCGGAGAACCTATCTATACTACTATTATAAAAAAGAAAGATTTTTATTTTTGTACGTTTGTAATGAATAAACTCAAAAAAGTCTGTGCCGATTTCAAAAATTATTTCAGCTTTGGAAGGCTGCATTTACCCTGAGCAACATAGGCTATATTGAATTTCCACGGAAACGTCTTTACCACCCGTGCGAAGCCGTGGCGGATCGCTAGTAAATAATAAAATAATGTGAAATATTTGTGAGATAATGGACAAGGTTAAAGATAAAACCTGCACCAGAACCAAATCCGCGAACAAGTAGGTGTACTGGTTTGCAGGTGAGATTATCTAGGCCCTAGTCTTGGTGAAGCCCCAACCATCCTCGTATGACATTCAAGGTTTTGGTGGAGCACCAAGCACCCTACTTAACATTCTACTAATACATTGATTGAAAATACATGTCCAACTACTGGACATTTAAAGTAATAAATGGGACGAAATAAATTCTTATTCCTAACGGTCCAATTTTGAGAAACAATAGAGATTTAATTAATTAATTATTTTCCTTCCTCCTCTAGCATTTTCTATTGCACCCAGTCAAATTTGGGTCACGTAATATATATTGGACAAGTGATTGGAATCCAATCAATCAGTACAAAAAGTAGGTCCTTTAGAGGAGTGGCCTTAGTAGCCAAATAAAAATTGTGTTTATGGGGCGAGTATCTTTGTGGGTCCATAAGGACGCGCTGTCAACGCTCGAACTATGTTTATTGTTTCCTCTACCAATTCTGCCAGCTCTAGCACGTTTTAAATCATATATCACGTCATAATTTTTGTAATGTTCACCATCCGATATTATAAACAAATTTTCTTATAAAACTAGCATTTTCTAAGATTACATATACACATGCATTTCATATTGTAATCATAACGCTTACCAGAATTATAATCGCATACGAAATCCATCAACAATATACTTATTTCCTACCGTTTGATGTAAATATAGTTTTACAACAAATTCAGGGAAGTGGGAACACAATGACGTTGTTCAAAGTTCTACGAATATTATAAATATTTACAATTGAAACATGTTAAAACGAACACTTTTTATAGACGTGCAAAGCCAGAGATATATTCATATATGTTTTGTGCATGCACCGACAATGTTTTAAAAAATAATTTCAATTCCCTATTATTTGCACTAATGTTTGTGTGAGTGCCGATTTCAGCTAAATTCATTATGAAATAAATTTATTTCCTGAATTACCATATAATACGGCAATAGGCTCACCCCCTATTACGTGGCACCGAATACAGATTGGTAAAATGTGGGTGTTAATTCACCTCTGCCTAACCCTCCGGGGATAAAGGCGTGATTATATGTATGTATGTATTATAATATAGGCTGCTTATATTCTGATTAAATAAATTCTGACCAAAATATATCGGTTAAGTGAATAAATTAATTAAAAACAATCGAACTAAAACCCAGATCTCATACTCTATTCACAATAAATATCAGTACTTAATGTTCTTGTAATAAGAGCTCATACAAGACCAAAGCCTGCAGCCTATATACAAGGGCAAGGAAAAGAACATAGATATCTTTGGTAGCTACGTACTCTTACAAACCGTACGAAAACAGTATACCGGTACTTGACCTTTATATTAAGTTAGAGAGTGGTACTTCACCAGTTCACTCAACCCATCCCGCATTTTGAGAGAACTCATCCTTATGAAACGATTTATATCGAAAAATTCACATTCGCTTGAGACGTCGGCATTGTCGAAACAAGTCCCAAACAAACATCCCTAGGTATGTCTTTCAATTGGTATTGTAAGTTAGGTGCACAGAGCATAATCACGACCTAATTACACGGTATTTCGTAGCTATCATTAGCAGAAAATTACATCGATATCAAGCCATCTTAGGTTACCTTCACCTACATTGCTAAGTACCTCTATAGTAGATTATCAAGTCTTTTAGCTTAGGTACATGAGCCAATCTTCCGTAAATTGCTTAGACGATCAAGATGAATCATCTTATTCGATATTACTATGTAGTAGGTATATATTCAAGGTTTAGTTTATTAGGTTCAGGTCAGAGTTTATCTGGTCTACTCGCTAAATACTATGAGTTCGAACCTTACGTGGGAAATTTTATTTGCTATGAATCTAACTTAATACATCACTAGTTCGTAAGAGTTCAAAGAAATATGATTGTTTTCCATCCGAAATACTCGTCGAGCATACTCACAGCCCTTGAAAATGTGGTCTGGTAACGTCAAGGGCCTAACTAAAAAAAGCAGTTTACAGCTTTTAAATAAATAGCACGCTTTACTTTCACTTCCAATAGACTACTGCTTGACTACCCTTAGGTCACTAGTGCATAGAAGCGTCAGTAGCTTAGTGGTTAAGGAGTCAGCCTTACGATCGAGAGGTCCCGGCGTCGAATCCTGGCCATTACACTACCGACGTGAACCCACTCCTAACACTAGCAATTTAGGTTAGCTGGAGGTATTAGAGGGAATATTATTAATTTGGATAATTTCGGTTGCTAAAATTCTTTTATATAAAAAAAAGAATAATTATCTATGTTTTGAAGTAACACTTTCAGAACCGCACTTACATTTATGAAAACTGAGATCAAACGATTCTATTGGCGAATAATTAAAGCGAAGATTAAATATAGAACAAGTATCTGAAATAACTCATAATAAACAATCAATCATGTTTCTTAACACATTAATAAATTATAGAAAAACATAACTCATAAATGTTTGGTCAACAGTACAGTTTGTTTATTGAACCGTCAAGTGACGACACACGAAACTTCGCACTATTTTCGCAATAGTAAATGCAGAAAAACATTTTTCGGTTCTAATTAATCTTTACAGTTTACTTTAGCAGAATCAGGTCAAGCAATCCGTTTGAAAAGTCAAGGCGAAAAACTGATTTTTCGCGAAAACACGGCCGCGTAATGACATTTTTAATTATGCTGATTTTTACGGTTAATTTGTGAGACGAAAAACATGTTCAGTGTTCGTTACTCACAAAAAAAAACATATAAACGACCGCGGTCATTAGATTTTTATCAAGTAACTCTTTTTCCTTTACGTTTAATGCTTTATAGTTTATAGGAAACCAAGTCATTAAATCCTACCTACGTAATAAAAATCGATAAAAGTTCTTCACTATCTTTGTAATAACCATCTACTTAGATACATTAGAAATCCAAATAAAAAACTTCTTTCTTTCTAAAAGCACAACAGAAACCGATCTGTGACAGCTCGTGACCTTCACTATTATCGTAAAAAGAGATTGTATGTAAGATAGACTAGTCCACATAAATTAAATTAATTTTTTCCACAAAATAAAACTTAAAATTCACGAGTACTTAATCATGTTTGAATCATATAAAGGCACTTTTATATTTAGACTCGACAAGTGCAGTTACACTAACTATTGTGATAAAAAGGTGGCGGCGATCAGCGATTGTTGGCAATTCTTTGTTCTTTCATAATTAAAGAGAAAATCACACACCTTTATCCAGGTTAAAACAAGAATATGAGCCGTTTGCGGACAATAGGCTCGCCCCTATTACGTGGGACTGAAAATGTGAGTGTTAAACAACTCTGCCTACCCCTTCGGGGATTTACAGGCGTGAGTTATAATATGTATGTATGTATATAACTACTTGTCTTTTATGATTACTTAATCTAAACTTAGACTTTTGGTAAAAGTGTAACATCCATATTTCATTGTTTTTACGTCATTAGGTTCTAACGAACGTCCTATTGATCTTATATTCCTAACACAGATATGGATTTTGACTAACTTGAAGTTAATGACATCATGTAAACGACCATAGAATGTTTTATTAAATCGTTTTTCTGCTTAATACTCAATTTAACGACTGTAGTCGCAGACAATAGTCGCCTGAATACGAATATGCCTTAATGCTATGTCAGTTCTCAATGGACAGATGTGGGCCAAGATGCGAGCGGCTAGTAATTAAGATGGCTCCCGAGAGACGGCAATGTCGTGGTCTAATGAAAAAAAATCATCACATTTCTCTAGAAGCCGATATATCTGAATCCTATCGGGGAATACTTGGAATTCAAAGCCAGTGATGAATATAATTATGTCACGTTCTTCGTAAAACTAGGGACTATTCTCGCTTGATTTACTAATTGTTGTGGATCAAGGTCATCGTCCAGATAACGATTTTCCAATTGCGGCCAAAGCTATGTGTATTTTGGGGCCTAAATTCGGTAATTATTTGATTGATACGTCGGCTTTGCTGGGCTATACTTTCGTCCAACCTCCTGACCTAGAGGCCTGCGCTACCGCCTCATCCGTTATTTAACATATGCACCGACTTACAAGTAAGATTGACTAGAGGCGTTACCTCAAATCAAGAAGTTTACATCAATTCTGTCAAAATACTACACTCATTGAACAAGAAAATTCGGTTATACTTGGTAAAACTAATTTTATAAATGGAACACCAAATTTGCCAAGACTAATGCACTTTGTTGGCCGACAATAAGTTTACCCAATGTGAGCAAGCCTTATGAGAAAACCAAGTAGGTGTGACAAGGATAGAAATGCGTTGGACAAGTGCCGAGGGTGTGCACTAGTTTCCTCAATGTGATCTTTCTTACATTAAGGAATTCTGCTAAATCGATTTTTGGAACGCTTTGTGTAGGTTTTTTTTTCAGTTAAGTAATTTTTTCCGGCGAAAGGTGACTCAAGTACGTATTCTAAGCAGACTTTTGGGCACATGTACGAAGAAATACTAAAAGGACTTCCTTATTTCTTTCACGGAATGTGATACCTCAAGAATAAAATTGATATATGGAAGAGTTTTACTATCTTGTACGTGTACCTAACTGAAATTCGCTACCGTTCACTATACGTTACTTAGGTTCAGGAGTATTTTGAGGCAGATCTATCTTTCGGAGGAAACGTATTTTAAATTTTTGAGAGACGACAAACAGTACAATCTTTGCATACAAATACCTCTGCATACCCTTACCTGTGTAAAGCGTGAGTGTATCATAAGCTCGACGTTCATGTGTGTTAACATGGAGTAAATATATTATAAAATATCTCGAATATTACTCAAAAATCAATAGATGGCACTAGTGACCACTAGTGCCATCTATTGATTTTTGAGTTCTGATATAAGTAACTTGATTCTAAATAGGGAAATATGCATTTAAACTTTTTTATTTCTTTAATGTGTATCTCTTTAATTAAACTTAAACACTTTATAATATAAGCATATAAAACATGTTGGTAATGTAATAAATAAAGATTTCGTGATAATAGTGCTATTTTAGGAAGCCGCCATCTAGTGGCACGATGCATTAAGTCTATAACTTTTACAATAACTGCAGAATTAATATAGATTAGAATATTAATAGTTTTGTTCAGACATATTCAAAAATGTGTTTAGTGTATGTTTTATTTTTGATGAGTAATTTTTTTCATAGTAGGTAAAGGATAAAAAACATTGTCGCCATCTAGTAATGAGTAATGAAATGACACACGCGGACTAAAAGTTTCCTGTCTTCTATTGGAAGTTACGAGTGTAACCTCTTTTTGTTCCTGTTTGTGCATCTGTATAAGAATTATTTTATATTATTTGTGGTGTTAAGTACTTTAAATCTGCTTACATTCCCCAAACTGCTAAAATTGTGATAAAACATCTTTTATGGTTTACCCAAGTCTAAGCGGGGTCTCAAAACTGGCCTAGAAATGTTTTATAGGGTCGACAACGCGTCAATAGCGTCTCCGGTCCTGCATACGTCCGCAGACTAACGAGATTGCTCATTAAGCAACTATTCTAATGATGCAATTATCTACCGAGACATTAAAACCTCAATAACCCAGTAACATTATATGTATATAGGTTTACAGTGATTTTAAAGACCATCTCGTCTGCTATAATGTTTATACAGTCGTCGTAAAATGACGTAAATAGATAATAAAAACAATGGGTCCAGTTCCACTATAAAAAACGACATCGCGATTAAAAATAAGTCAGGTATAGACCTGACTATACCTGACTTATTGTGATTGTATGACAATCACAAAAATATTGGTGTCCAAAATGAATAAATATTATTTTGACATCAAGGAACCTCGACCTGAAAGTCAACCTTAATCTCTTTATAAAGTCCCTTAAATTTTCAATCTCAATCTCTTAAGAGAAATTTCACATTCATCCGATATCCAATATCGGTGTCGGACGCCAATAGCCGACCCCCGATAGCCGACACCATGTCCTGTTTACACATATATCCAATAAAATCGGCCCAATACGGCCATTTGTAAGCAAAAAAGCTAGCAATTTTCGGCTTTATTGACATGACATCGCTGCCCTAGTTCAATAGAAGGACATCTTAAAAAATAATCAAAATGAGATAAATATTGAGTCATGTATAAAAAAAGGTACTTAACCTTGTAAAATAAGCGGTCATCTTGAAAACGCAACCTAGTCCTAAATACTTTAATGTCGTAGCATGACATTTTAAGCAATCTTTTATCCAGCAATGGGCAAGATTCAGACATCTGAAGATATCTAATGCGTAGGATCAAAGGTTTAGTTTTTTTAGTGCTCTACAGAGATATCTGAAGATGTCCTAAAGATGAAAATAATAACTGATTTCAATATTAGGACAATTTCAAATATCTCAGTATTATGACCTGAAGAAACTGTCTCTAGATATAGGGAAAAACTTCAACATAGACGAAAATGGACAAAAAATTGTATGGGGTGAGATAAAAAGTGTTCAAATAAAAGAAGACAATCCGTATACATTTGCTTATAAAACTTCATTTGCGGATGATGGTTTTACAATTGTTAACACAAGAAGGAAACAAAGGAGCCATATACTCGTACAAGAAAATACTTCGTTAACTTTGGAAAAAGCTTATTCTGGACCACCAGCCATATCAAATCGTAAAAAAACAGATTTACTGCCACTTTGTAGGGCAAATTTAATTCCACAATCTCATCACAGTTTTTACGAGTCGCTAATAATATCCTCCACCAGCAACGAGGAATATGAATACGATAGCGACTGTGAATAAGTTAGAAACGAATGTTAGAAAGTTTAACTCATTTGCTCAAGCTTGCTTTTGACTGATTAACGACTGATCATAATTTTTAAAAGACTGATTTGAGGCATTGGTAATATTTGGTAATAAATGTTATTAATTATAAATAAATCTTTCAGTATTTTCCATCATCCTATACTAACCATTGCTGTTGATATAGTGGCACAATTTACAATTTACTAATTGTATCCTGTGCAACACTAAGACATCATACAATCTTGTCTAAATCTGTCTAATTTTCTCAAATTTGAAGGTTTGTTTAGTATTATCTATAGTTTTGTTGTATAAAACAGTATTTTGTATCACTATAAGGGTTACAGTAGAGATAGAAATTATACTTAACCAATTTAGAGACAACATCAAAATATAATTTAATTCATATAAAATTTTGAGGACAATAAAAGGTTATCTTGCCATTAAAAGCCTTAAAATTAAAAATATCATATATAAATACAATTTACAGATATCTTAAACGCATTAAACAAAACTTCCATAGTGTTGTATGTGTGTGCATAAACAAGATTTCGCGTAATAGTATGTAAAAACCTACCAAAAACTTGAATCGAGCATAACTCAAAAACATACCTTTTCAATATATCCCACTATTGAACTAGCCCAGCGACATAATATCGAGTTTTTCTTTTCTTATATTCGTGATCAGTGTCATTAATTAACGCGAAAAGACACGTAACTAAGGAAATGTCATTAAGGTTGAAAATTGCTTGCAGTCGCTGTTTTAGTCTCTTTGTGATCCGATATCGGGCCAACACAGTGGCGTTGGCTCCAATAACAAATATCGTGCCGGACAATGTGTCGGATATCGGACCTATATTCGATGTAGTTGTAGAGAGCACTGGGTTTACGATTACCTACAGTGAGTTCCAGGTGACGAACAACTAATCAATTAGGATAATAATTCTACAATCTACAACAAACCGCAGGAATAAAGTCAGAGCACGAGGTACGCCAAACTCCAAGAAATTGACTGCACAAAATCTCTCTCTTCTTACAGGGTCGGCAGCACGAGTGTGACTCCCCTGGTGTTGCACACATCCATAGGCCACGGCGCTTTCCATCAGGTTACAAGTATGTTTGTGTGCCACCTACCTAAGTGGTATAAATTAAGTCGATACTCATAAACATTCTGTTCTGTGATGCTTAAAATTAATTAAACCAATATTTATGTATCTAATAAATAAGATATATATTAACTAGTTAGTAGTTAAGTATTAACAGTAATAAAACAAATACAATTAAGTAACAACCGGTATCGAGTCGGCATGTTTACACTCGCTCATTATACGATAGCGGCACACGTGCGCGGGCGCAGCTTACGCAATATTGTCGCGGCTCGCCTGCGCGGCAGTCGAGTTGATTCATTGATAATGTCGCGTTGATCGATACTTGTCTGTTGTGTGAATTTTATTTAAATGTTTGTTTACAAGATAAATGTTGTATGCCACTTTGTTTTATTTACATGGTAGTTCACAGTTTTTGGTGGTCCATGCTCTCAATTACTTGACTTGATGGCACAAATGGATGTCACCACATCGCTGCTAACTCTAATAGCGTAAATTTCAATTTACTCTGCCTCTCTCCTCTCATTGTGACCTAGCTCTGAGATGAATCTTCTTCTTCATCCTTGTTGTTATTCCGGTCGCATCCGAAGCTCTCACCTCTGAGTCCGAGGACCGCTTTTTCAGTATAACTGAGTGTTTTTTTCATACCACTCAGGTGGCATACAAGCACACGGCCCACCTGATTTAAAGTTGTTACCGTGGCCTATTGACGTGTGCAACACAAGGGGCGCCACACTCAAGCTGCCGGCCCTGAAAAAACCTTTTAATACCCTCCTTGAAGAACCCATATTGAAATCGCTTTAAAAACCACGGTATCACTTCATTCCACAGCTGGAAGCATGCATGGAGATGATGCTGAATTCTATATTTTCGAGATGAAAAAGATGAGGCTTTGTAAAGGGTGAACTAACTAAAACATGGTTCTGACTAACGTTACTAATAAAAAAACTACCGAGAAAACTGTGAGATTCAATCTATTAAAACATATAAATGATAGCTATACACTATTTACGTGAATAAAACAAAAACATGTTCTCAACTGTTTTAAACTTCCTCTTATCATAAACATATCGCAAGAATCCGTCTATGAGAGCAAAGTACAAACAGACATGTGAATAGCTATTCTGTAATGTAAATATTATTATAAGGAACCGTATTTTTCTATAGTATAGAGCTCGGGAAAACCTATCGATTTTTTACTTGAAAAATATAAATATTCAAAGATAAAGAACTCATTATTACCTAAATAAAGCAGAATACTGATGAAAACCTAATTGTGAAATCTGACCATCATATTCAATTTGTTATATCTATTCAAATTTATATGATATTTTTATTATTTATGTTATCACAAAATATTAAAAGCTAAATGAATAACTTTACCGCACTACAAACAGTCAGGTATAATCCTAAAATAACAAAACAAAATAACATTAAATACAATTTGGGTATTCACGATACGTACCGGATACTATACGTAACTAAACCTTTATAAAACCGTTCAACTAGAAGGATTTCTTAAGCATCTAACTGAGAATCGATACTAACAATCCGATGAACTTTCATTAAGAGAACGAAATTCAACGGAAATGAAACTGGATCTTACCAAATTAAATTATCAAAAGAAACTTTCTTATTACTTTTATTATACAGAGATATTACGTCTAGAATGGAACTTGAATGGAAAACACCTCTCTAAAGCAGTTAATTCGACATTAATTACACCTCAAGTGTTAATGCTATACACGAAAACGAAACATAGATGAAACTGCAATTATACCTATAAAGATTTAAACGTTAAATGTTTCTAAGAAACACGCCACACCGCCCTCAAACTAATCGAATTTCTTGCTAAAGCTATAAAATATAATATTTTACGATTAACATATAGGTTTATCGATTTACCCATAAACTAAGACAGCCTAAACCTAATTAACAATATTTGGTCTGTTCATGCTTTACGAGACACATTTCAACAGTAAATAATTATTTTCACTAAAGTTCTCGAATTAGCATATTAGTTTGTTACTATAACCTTGCAACACTAGAGTAAGACTCGCTAACCATGAGAAATTATTTTTATAGTATTTGAGGTCTTTGTTAATCACCCCATACTGTTAATCTTTGAAAAATAACATGGAGGTCATTCTACAATTGAAGCGACAAAGAGAGACATTCCTTTGGGACCACATAGGTAATTCGCGACCATTCTCAAATGATCACTGCAAACAAAGCAGTATTACATCATTCGACAGTAAAAGGGTCGTATTTGTGTGCCGAAAAGACAGAGGCAGAGATTTTTAAACTTATATCGGGCACACGAACATAAACATTGTGCACTTAGCCCCTTTTGGGTTATTCTCAAATTTCACAAGAAACACACGGCAGATAAAACTCGCTTATTATTTTTATAACATCCTTTGACATGAATCAACCGACAAATGAACATTAAAATCGATTTCAAGGAAACGCGATTTCTGCATATTATGTTCGCACCTCTCCAATTTCGGCTCCACAGTTTCAATAAAAATCCATATTTACCAAGCTCCCTGTCACTTAAGGTTAACATTGTCTACCATTTCGCATTGAATTGCAATATTAACCTGTCGAAGTTTTAAGGCCAGGCTGAATGATATCGGCAGAATAAATGAGGGTCTGGGAAAAAAATTGGTGCTAACTTCCAGCTACTATGTCGTTAGTTAATAAAAATGTGACAAAATGAGCTCAAACGATGTGTATCTCGTTAAAAACTTAAAAGTGATTGAATGAGGACAAACACGCTTGGGTGGACTCGAGGAACTTCATTACTGCACAGCTGATGCACGCTGAATCACTTTTTTCTTGTGTACGCCATCAAAATTAATGGACCGTCGTAATATTCGATGCAGGGCCTAAGACCTAAAGCAAGCATTTTTAATTAATAAATAAAAAATCTTGTAACAAGGAATTTGTAATGCAAGCAATATTTGAATTGTAAATTTTATGGAATCGAAGGTTCAATAAGGAAATTGTTAAAATAGAATATTAATTATAAAAAAAGTGGAAGGTAGTGGCACTGTAGATAAATATAAACGAAGGTTTATGACCAGTCTGGAGTTACGTGCAATTAGCACGGGCAATCTACCGTCAAAGCATAAAGAAAACTCCGTTGGCAGAGGCAACTAATTCGTATTTGTTTAACTGTTAATCTCCAAAGAGAATTTATTGCAACATTTCGAGAAATAGCTGAATTATTTAGGAGGTATGGCCTTGACACGGTCGTCGTCGGGACCCCGGGCAACATGTGCCGGTTTGACTGGGCGTAAAAAACCGTTATGAACTGCTATAAACTATGCTTGATCACATTAAAAACAACAATATGTGGCAATACTTTTTTTTAGCTGCTGAACAGCGGTTGATTCTTTTACAATCTTGACAGTTCACTGTGCTGTTAAAAGAATCATAAAACACAAATGGAATCAAGTCACATTTAGTACATATTTAAAATTGTGAGTTAAAAAGCTGTCCAAGGAATTTAGTACCACGTTTTCAGAGTCTGTTAACCAAAACTGGAATCCAGTTTGTTCCGAGTACTGGTTAAATATATGGTGAAGAATTTTCCTTATGTTACCGTTG
The DNA here is from genome assembly GCA_949126895.1 of Eilema caniola. NCBI lineage: Eukaryota > Metazoa > Arthropoda > Insecta > Lepidoptera > Erebidae > Eilema > Eilema caniola. The sequence continues at coordinate 8,048,838 of OX421488.1, read as the reverse complement.
CTCCTTTGAACCGAGAAATATCTGATTCACTTTTTTTTAATACAAATATGTAAAGCATAGTTTTACGAAGGCAAAAGAAATACATTTCTTCAAATTGAGAACTCAAAGGTAAATCTCATAAGTTGAAGTGTTTATTCAATTTGGAAAGGTATGAAGATGAAACGGTGGTATTAGAATGATTCGTGTTTGATTTTTCCTCTTCGGTTCACTAGAATATGAAATATGAAATGGGCATCGAAACAAATGCCAACTTTGTAAATCTAAAGTTTAGAATATTCCGAGAAAATCGCATTTCTGAATTTTCACATGATATTTGAATAACGATGTGCGAACACGGGTTACGTGACTCGCATCATGTGATAGAGGTGTCGGATTTTCATGATCCGTGGGTGAAAAGTGATCTTTAGCTTCATGAAACGATATTTCTTTGTTATATGGGGGAATATTTTAACTGTTTTTTTTTAAAAAAAAAGCGTTTGTAAAATTCCTTCGATGCAGGCGGGGGTGGAAATGTCGGGGTCGAACCGACTAAAACCGCACGCTGACTTAGGTCTTCCTTGGCTGACCCAAGGCCATCTCCAGTATCAAGATGGCCTACTCGGGTATAGCTGCCCTAAGAATCATTACATTTATGTCTGTAGTATCAGGTTCATTTGAACAATAAATACACAATACAATACAATAAATGAACTTCTAGAACGAAATATATAGTAATTAAACGCAGTTTACGCAATGCTGAGCTTAATCTAGTTTTGATTCGAGTTTACGATCATTATAAATTGATGATAGGACATATTAACATTTTGCAGAATATAAATAGGATTTTCAGTACCATTCCCAGCAGTACTTTATTAATATCTTTACTTATTATTGAAAGCCAATAATTCTTGTGTTATAAAGCTGTTCAAAATTCAATTTCGATCTAATCTCAATCTTCCAAATGTCAACAGCGATAGAGAAGTTTAATGTTTTTATTTAAAAAGTGTGTTACGAGAAAACCGTTATGATAGGGAGTTTACGATAAGATCCACACTGTATTTGAAATAGATTCTATTGACTTAATAAATCTGGTCTAGTTACCACCCAGATATAAAATTAAGTATTTATAGCTAGCCTACCTGTCTATTGACTGTGACTTACCTTTTTTTATACTACTTATGTAGCACAACAGCACAATTCTTTTATTACAAATCTTGTTTGCTTTCGAATTCATGTATCAATAAATTTATCAGAGAGTAACGTTATTAGTTAATATATTACATGTTTTGTTTATTCGTTCGTGTTGTTGTGAATACTTTCCTTGAATCGTTAGTGCTATAACTATTATGTCGGTCACTATGATCAACATATTATTTTATTTTAAAGAATTCCTATTTTTTTTTTTACTTTTATGCTCTGAAAGACAGAGCCACTTTCAAAATTTTAACTGTACATCGTGATTATTATCATTATTTTGTGCACAGAATTTACTAACACATTAAATATAAATAATTCTATATTCATTCAAAGAGTATTTATAAACTTTATTCATTCATAATTTACACTCGAACTTTTAGTCGAACGTACACACAATGCATCAATTTACACAGATTTATAAGGCTACCAATATATGACTATGTTTGACAAGAGTAAAAAAAAGAGTAACCAACTAATGCTAATAATATAATTATTTTTCCAACACACTTGCTCATAAAGTGGCTCTAATTTCACCGCAATTAGGCACAAAATGACACCTTTAATCAAACTGTGACTTTTTCATTGTTATAATTTACAAGTGAGTTATAGTATTTAAGTTGAGAAAAAATAGTTTTTATATAAAAAAGGATAAAAAAATTACCTATTGCTTGCTCATTTCATGCAAATTCATAGCTTACTGCATATGTACTAGTTGTTTCTCTAAACAGTTTATGAAAAGGATTCTTAAAATAATGAGTGTAAAATTTTAATAGTATCACACGATTATTTGAAGGCCAAATTATGTACAGTTTCATACATCAATTTATCTAATCTCATGAAATAATTAATATAACTTGCGTAATGATGATGCGCCGCGTCCACCGACTATATTGGCTAAAAATCCAGCTGCAGTTTTAAAATTTATTTGGTTATTCTATGCGAAGATCCACTCATGACAAGGCAGCATGGTCGTAGCACCTTGATCTTTTCCGAAAGGAACAAAAGAAACAAGAAGTAAAGACCGCCAATAAAGTTTAATTTTAATTTTTTTAATGTTTACAGTATGAGAGTAGATAAAATGATTTTTAGTATTATTTTATTCGAAAAGTGTGTTGAAAAACGGTAGATAATACACATGTATTGTGTATTGTTGATTACCGCCCTCGGCTTTTAAAGACCCTCACCTAACGGCTCGGGTCTCAATGGCGCCTCAGCGGTAATCACCAACTATACACACGTGTACCATAATGTAATATTATAAATTATTGTTTTATATAGGTTCAGGTTTATAAAATTTAATCTTTTCTTTTTCTTTTCTACTCATTCAGACTTCGATATCTTAAAATAAATAAATAACGCAGTGTTTATACACAAAGAGTACAAATAACGCATGAGTACAAAGAACAAAACATTGATTTGGGGCATTATTTACAACTAATTTATTTACTTTATTTATGTACCCACTTATGTATTAGGGGGTGCCACTAAAGGTGATCTAACAGATCGACCAGTCCAGTGCAATAAAGGTTGACAGGAATATACACGTTGAATATAACGTTAATAGGAATCAAAATACTCTGAAATGATTTCACCACCCATAGTTTCACTTGGAGAAAGACAAAAACGCAACCAAGTGGCTGCTTGCTATTACCGACTAATTGATGGCGGGAAGAGAGCGTGACATGGCGGCGACGAGTCTTGCACTCACTAATAGAAACCAGTCACTATGGGGCGACAGATAACATGTTACAGCAGGAAATACTACTTCTGATTAGTTATATACCGGCTATATATCTTGACCCCAGGCTGATATCGAAAACCCGCAGTTAGACTAGAAAAAGGCGGACCCCAGACTATCGAGGTTAAAGCTTCGGATGAGACTGGGATTAACGCTAGGATGAAGAAGATATATTGACCCTAGTTTTATGGATGCCTGTTATGAGTGCTACAGAGGCTGGGGTACACAAATTCACCAAGTATAAATTATATCCAATCCGCACGCGCCAGGTTTTAGTTTTTCTCGCGTCTTGAGGTGAATATATATGCCAGGAATTAAACTTGGATATATTTGATTTATTTTAGGAGAAAATAAGCTAGAGGTTAGGTTAGATAATACGGTAGATTGCGCTAAGAAACTTTTTTTTTAATTTTTTTATTTATTCAATTAAAAAGACATACAGACCAGGTATACACATAAAAATGCAACATAAACTCATTAGAGTTTTACCGTGCATTAGTGGCCAATAATTTCATTCACAGGTCAACAGATAAGTAGGTAGGAGGTCACACGTCAAGAGAAGGAGGACCGAGCGTATCCCAGACTCCGAGCTGAAAGTTACGGAGACAACCATGAATTAAACACGAAAATGATCATAATTTCAGTAGAAAAATCATTTCGTATTTCTACTTAATTTCTATTTCATCACCTGCATTCCATACGCTACAGGGAAGCCGAACGGGTGTAGGATTTCCATTATACTAAAAAACTGTCCTGTATGATTTGTCAGCTTATTGAGTGGGCTACAGGAATTTCAAACATTATGACGTCAATGGCTCACTCACAAACCTAAAAGTATCTTAGCTGAATCAGGTAGAAATACATAGTAAACCAGTAAGTTTACTATGTACTTATATTTGGGATTGAAATGAGTTACATAGTAATGTAACTCATTCCAAACACGAATATAAGTACAGATTAAAAAACTTCGTAGGGCGGGTTCTCTATGAATATGGTTAAAGAAAGAAAACTTTATTCTTATCTAATTTAATATATTTATATTTAGTTTGGTTAAATAGACGCAATAGACGTCGACCACTTTTGGCCTGACTAATATTATATGTATGTCTCAGTTCCTACAGATAAGTATGCATTACAGTTAACAGGTACAGAAGGCTATTGAACTCAACCATAGATTGTACTCTACTGCATCCAAAGAAGCACATATCTGTTTTATTATAATACTTAGGTGGCAGATAGGCATACGGCCCCACCTTATAGTAAATGGTTATTGTACCCTATGGACGTGTGCAACACTCGTGCTGCCGAATCAGTAAGAATTTATAATGCCCTTCTTGAAAAGACCCATATTGTAGTCGCTTGAAAATACCTCGGCATGGAGTTCATTCCACAGCTCGCATTGCCCACAACCATACAAACATACACGTAGTTTTCGTCAGCTTTGTATGAAGATAGATATTTTCATTAAGTGCTACCACAAGTGCTACTATTCCGGCTTCTATGTGTGAATGTGTATCAGTATAGCATGAACAGAACCGCTATTCAAGACCCGGCATTATAATACAATTTGTATTGAACTTGTGCAAATAAAACAACAGAATGGCTGTTACTCCAAAGTAAGACAGTAATTGCTTTTAAAACTTAATTTATTACTGTGAGGAAACAAAGTGGAAGGTTTTGAACAATACCAGTCTATAGGTTTTTGCGTCGCATTCAATTATTCGATGTACAAGTATAGATAAATATACTTTTCCGTGTAGCTAAAGTTCAAGGATGCTTTAAGGTATCCTAATGATTTTCATTGCTATATAAAAATAAAATAAAAAATATAAAAAACAAAAGCGTTTTCTGTAAAATGACCGCATTATGATCTAGCGATTTCAAATTTGACTATGGAATTCTGTTAACATACATAAATAATGATATACTTACTCAAATTCCTACTCCCATGATTATAAATCATCTATTTTTATATATTTTTAGACGTTAACTCAAGAATAACGACGCCTGTTCGGGCATTGGCAGACATCAATTTATAAAAAAAACAGTAATTCAAAACTTGATACACCAAATATTTGTGTATCTAATACTTGGCCTAATGCACTAAAGTTTGCGGTCGAAATCTAGTAATTTATTACAGACGTAATCTAAAAGTAGGACTAACAATGAAGTGCCAGAAAACCACAAATTAACATTTCCACTGAATTCTATAGATGGGTATTAAATAGAACAGAAACAATATTCCGAGAAGCGATTAATATTAATGATGGTTGTCTAAATGTCGTCGGATGGACTACATGTGGGTCACCGGCGCTGATGCGTTGTGTACACAGAGTATAAACACAGGAGTATCTGTGTTGAGGAACTGTGATTATCTGCTCCTGACCCCAATACCAGAGAACAGAGAAAAATATGTCATATGTTATGACCCTACAACGACACGGGTTATCGACGGACATCTGTCCAGTTATCAAGTCTGAAATCATCATCACAAAGCTATTCTGGTTGCATCCAAGGCTTATCTTGGCCTTTGTGGTAGCCGTATTTTACATGATTACTGTATTATTATTGTTCTTATAGCTCAAGATCATTAAAATAGAATAGTATTCATTGAAAGGGCTAAAAGGGATAAAAGTACGCCGAATTTCATATTTGTTTGTAGAAAAGGCTATAAATACAGTTTTGTCGAATCGTACTTATACTCTTCTTCACTAGAGTTACATACTATTTGCTCACTTCCGAATGTTTGTTAAGTATACAGACAACAATTGCTAAAAGTGCTCTGTATTTCTAGTAATATAATGCTTTTACTTTCATTACAAGATAGATAATACTATGTACTTTGTTAAAACGTTTGTTGGCTAGCATTTTGGTAACCGGTGACTGGTGAACTCATTGTATGAACGCTTTCTTTACTAGTATTTACTGTTCATACATGTGCTACCGATCTGCGGAGACCTTGCCCTGCTGTCACAGTTTGTACCACAATGCTGTGAAATATCCAACATAATTCGCAATTTGGGCTACTGACTGACAGGATTGTTTAATGTATAAAATTATAACGATACTCGATTCTAGTTTGCTTACTAAAGGTACCTACTTCGTCTTCATTTTATAGCTACACTAGGTGTTACCCGCGGGATGTCGGTTATTGCGACCAAAAATAGCCTATTTCCTTTCTCAAGTCCGATCTACTCCTATACTAAAATTCATCAAAATCGGTTCAGGCGTGAAAGACAGGCTCACACATACACTTTCCCATTTATTATAATATTGGTATGAATATTTTATCCAACAAAAGCACTAAGTACTCATTTTAAGGTGTATATTATTCTGTTTAACAGAATGTCGAAATTTTAGAGATTTTACTATAAAAATGGCGTTTCTCATTTTACGTGTGAGTTAGCAGTTTATGTAAGCCGTTTCCAGACCTGAGCATAAAGCTTCATCGGGAGCACCTCAATGTCCTTGCTAAAGGGGACAAGTTTTATTTTATAGCGAACCTGTGGTTAGGACCGTAAACTGTCGAGTGTAGAGGAATAACTCTCAACCGCAAACTTCTGAATTGGACTTACACATATTTGCAGACAAGCGTGAGTTACTTTACTCGATTGTACAACAAATAGATCTTAAAAACAAGAACATTTGCTCATGCGCTAGAACTTTCACGCATACGAATACTGACAATAATAATTCTTTTTATATTGAATAATGATGGCACTTGTACCTTTCCACACTTTATTTTATTTTTATTTTTAACCTGACCGGTTTCTCCTCACGGCATTATAAAATGCCGTGAGGTGAAACAGGTCAGGTTACAGGTTACAGGTCGACAAAGGAGTTACGGTCTCACTTTTTCATGCAAAGTATTGTATCTACTTTGAAGACTTAAATCTATAAATGATTTACAAGATTTTGCATACGCATATTTAATGCTTGCCTGAAGATACAGCATGATTTTCAATTAGATAATTAAAATGAACATACAATTAGAGAACCGATTCAAACCACTTCTCAGATATAAAGCTAACAGGTTTATAATATTAATTAACGATTACATTATTCATATTTCTTTTTCTTTCAACGTTATCTCCAATTAAGCATTACTTCAATTAACGACATCGCTTTCTTTTGAAGAGTCTCCAGATAAAGTCTGCAGACATGACGTGCCCTGTCAAAACTACTCTGTGATGTTAAAAAAAAAATGTTTCTTCGCGATATATTTTCCCTCGTCCGCCCATCGGAGTGAACATAACGTTGTAAGTAGGTCAATACATTATTTATAGTCGTCCCGTCATCGCTTGGTGCAGACTGTGCAGAGTAATGTACAATTGTGTGACAGAGTAAACAAGGCGTTACAAACAGATGATGTCTCCTGTGGCTTACTGTTGACGTGTCGTCATATAAATATGGAGGATCACAGTGAACCACAGAGTACTGTGTGTTCCACTGATAGGTCGTGTCTCGGATCCTAGTGGACCGAGATGAATTTTTAGAAGTTCCTATTTCAAATAATTAGAATTATTACTAATAGTGCATGCCATCTTCATAATGAATGCATTATATCATGCATTACATCATTTTGACCTCCAAACTACAGTTTGGAGGTCAAAATGATATTTTACGAATAAACGGTTATTAACGGAATAATAGGTTGGACTCCTCCAACTAGGGGGGGGGGGGGGGGGTATCCATTAGGGGTTATAGAAATTTCGATTTCTAATATTTCTTTAGAAAATTTTGACCAAGTATCATATACACTATAAAATTATAAAAATTGTAAAAATCTATACATGCTCCGGTCATTTTTAGCAAAAATATAAACAGTCTGAATTAAACCTCCTGTAATATTTCTATTGTTATGATGCTATATTAAATTTACGATATATTTCAGTATTATAACATTGTTTGCATACAGATTTTCCGAAGAAAACTTAAATATGTGAACTCTGGATTACATTAATTTAACAAAAATAGATTGATGGTGCTCAAAAGACCTCATGTCATCTATCACAAAGAATTAAAAGCCAGTCTGTGGTTTGACGCAACAGTAAACAAAGTCAATACACTCATCTAAATAAAAAATTACGCAACTGACGCCATATTGGAAATAGTCCAAAGCAACGGTAACAAAGCAGAATTTATTAACACATAAATCTTTCTTTGTGAAGACTTAATTGTTCTTCAAATTTTCCTCCACAGCTTTTTTCATCATGACTTGTATCCGTATCTCTAGAAAGCGGTTTTACCCGCAGGAGATTTGAGACGGTATAGAATTGGCAGAGACGTTTGCTTAAATTAATGCAAGTATCAAGAATTCGTAAAAATTTGTCATTGGTTTTTCCTTCATTCTACCATAAATTTTACTGTATCCTACAGATTTAGAACTTAGTCCTGAAATGAAATTAGCTTTAAAATCATGTAATGAAACGTCCTTATTTATTGGTGAAAACCAAACCACGATAAAACTATCTATTACTACTGTCTGTCTTGATGTCTGTTGTCGAATGCTAGATGGGACCTATGATTAGGTTCTAAGTAAGAAAATTCGTCGGTAACTCGTGAAAAACATGCAGATTTCTCATTTCGGTGTAATACTATTGATAAATAAAAACCCTTCTAACGTGCAATGGTTTTGAGTAAAAGTATTGTATGCTCTCCAACAACCAGTAGTGCTCATCACGCGATCCGGACATCGAACCCGAGTTCAATTTTATATGACTGTGCATGTCTTTTTGCTACAGCAACGCCACGGAGGTAGTGTAATCGCGATTTGCGACATTTATTCAAGGACATCACACAAAAGCTTTATTAAAAGGTTCTATGATTTAAAACTAGACTTTCTTCATTTAAATTCGATTTGATAGTTTGATGTCAAGGCTGGGTAAGTACCCTTGAAGTAGTTTTTAGTGTGATTGGTATAATGACTTTTTTGTTGACAGTAAACAAATTCTTATAACCACTTACTATATTCTAGTCGTAGTAGTAATATATATATCATAGGCTCTACACCAGAGAAACACTAATATTATATGATATTCATTGGGTTAAATGTGAAAATAAAGTTTAGGAAAGGATATGTTTGCTTTACGGCATTAAGGTCGAACATAATGTGAGAACGAAAATTATAGTTACCAAAATGTGGATATTAATATACCTGTGCCTACCCCCTTCGGGATATGTAGGCATTAATTCAAACACCACCGTTGTCTGACTAACACATGATTGCTGATAGAAATGAAGATATCGGGGTGTTCTAATTAAATCTAATAATACTACAAACCCCAAGAAGTCGGGCACACGTACACACACGCATTCCCAGAGCCGATATGTTTCGAAGGTAAAATATTACGTAATACACCTAATTTCGAGAAATGCGAATAAAAACATAAAATCAGGCCGAGGCTGCACTATTCCGTGGTTGAACAAATCAATAAATCAAGCGAATTATAACCAAATCCGATTAGTTAGGCTATAGGAAGTAGGGCAGTAGGCAATAAGGAAATAACGCAACGTCTCGGGTGGTAAAATGTAGGTACCTACTAGATAGCTCTCCACCCACAGTTGTAAAAGGGGTGATGCCCTTGTGTGTCTAGACATCGTCCGGTCAGATCTCTGAGGTCGCTAGCTATACTGCGGGTAAACGCTAAGTCGGATTGGATACTAAGCTATTCTGTCATATTTTAGAGCAGTGCCGAAACCGAAACCGGCGAGCATGTATGAAAACAAAAGAAGCGAAAAATGAATGCCTGCATCGTTGCAGGTGGAATCATATGGGCTCTGCCTACTCCACTGGGAAAGAGGCATGACAATATGTGTCTGTATTACAGTCTACTCATTTCGAGCCTAAAGAATGTCACACTGCATAATGATTTCGTGTAGAGCAAATCCCCCATATATTCTTCTTAGACCTCTCTTGATATACGAATGACATATTTTTCAGTAAAATTAATAAAAAAAACTGAATAGAGAGGTACCTCACATCCTACACATAAGTGCAGGTAAATCGGTATAAGAATAATATTTCTATAATGTATACCTGTCCCGAACACGCCAAATTCGGCAACGCATGATTGACATCTCCGATAATGCAAGCGCTTTTATGTAGGTACTGATCACGCGGTACAGGACAGAATTCCTTCTCCTCGGTACTGATATATGCTATCCGGCTAAACCACTTTTGTGGTATAAAATATTCAACTGTTATATTTTTTCATATAGGGATATATTCGAATATATCTTGACGGTTGACAGTAGTGAAAGTTACCACCGTTTATTTTAGTGACACGCTAAAATTAGTTTTATAAGTTTTGAGGCGGATCTTCCATTCAGAATAACAAGAGTGAAAGTGATGGCAATTAAGTATAATTTGTGGTGTATTTGCGATATCTAAACATAGCGATGAGGGTATAAGATAACGGGATTGCTATATTTACGACGACATTGAGTCTGTAAACGTATTATTACTTACTTGAAATTTGATTGCATATCACTCACAAACTGAAAACAAAGGTCTTTGACCAGTGTGTCCTACCTGTTATGACTTACGGTGCCGAAACGTGGACACTGATGGTAGGGCTTGTCCATAAACTAAAAGTCACGCTATGGAGCGAGCTATGCTTGGAGATTTTCTGAAGGATAGAATTGGAAACGAGGTGATCCGATAAAGAACCAAAGCTTGCAGAATAAGCAAGCTGAAGTGGCCACGTCTGTCAAAGGACCGATGGCCGTTGGAGCAGACGAGTCCTAGAGTGGAGACCGCGAGAAGAAAAAAACGAAGGGTAGGACGCCCCCTGGCCAGATGTGGACCGATGACCTGAAAAAGGTGGCTGGGACGGACTGGATGCGGAAGGCGGAGGATCGTACGAAATGGCGCACATTGGGAGAGGCCTATGTCCAGCAGTGGACTGCAGTGGGCTAACACACAAACTTCATAATGAAATTTTAACCTGTGTCGATGTTTTTTTTTTAATTAGTTGACAATCTGTAAAGGCTATTAGCGATTGTAAAAGAGATATCGAAGTATCTCTAATAGTTATAAATCAGAATAAAACATGGTCAATACTCTGATATCTCTAATAATAAGTGGTATAGTTTTAGTTTTTGATTTGTTACGCCATACTCTGAAATTACCCGAGAAAACAATGTTTCATATACATTGTAACTGTATTTTGCACCCATAGGACAAACCTTGCCTAGTATGGGCCCATAGAATAACATTCAACATTCTTACATAATATTTATTAATATATTTTTTTATCCTATTATGCTCTATAGCTACAATAAACTTAGTAATAGCCTAGATATCGTGTACTTATTTCGTAACTGAACTAGTTTTCATCGTTTTAATCAAAATTTTTAGATAATTTTATCTATTCCAAAGCCCGTTCACTATGAATACATCCTGTATGCTTTCTAATAAAGACCTCCCAATGTGATCAACGCTATAGCTAAATATAATTATCTTAAAGTAAATTATACTAAAATGATAAGAACATTGCACCTTGCGTTTATAATTAATGTAACTTACTCTACGTCTTCTTTTATTAAACTTATTTTTTATTTTACTACGAAACCTTTCATACACAATAGAGGAAGCTTGTGAAGTATGTAAGAATAGACGCAGATAGCAGGCTGTTGACTCTGCCTACCCCTGCAGAGTATGTGTGTATGAATTTTATCACGGTTCATACCTACCTTTCAATTAATTATATACTTTTTGCTTTGCCTTCTGCTCATCGTTTCAGCACCATCTCTGCAGTATAGTAAGAGGATTAATTGCTCCAACTGGCAAAGGCAATGAGCACCTAAATATGAAAAACAAGTGACGGCTCAGTATAAAAATTGTTTTGAAACATCATCTCTCTCTCGCCTGATCAAAAGCTAGTAACTATGACCAAACTAGTGCTAGGGTTTCTTTTCTTGTTCCTTTTTTAGTTGTTTTAGATTCCAACTAACTACCTTCTTAATTCCAGTCGCATCGGAAACTTTCAGCTTGGAGTCTGGGGTCCGCTTTTACCAGTCTAACTGCGGATTTGACTGAACTTCGACATTTTCCGTGACTGTTATCTGACCTCCACAACCCAAAGGCGATATCGAAGCATTGCAGTTACACCAGTCGTTGAATTTTTGAGGGGCTCCAACTACCCGTAACAACTGCCATAGATGTTTGTATGGCATACGGGACCGACGGTTTAACGTTCTCTTCGAGGCACGATCAGACTAATACAAATACCCATATCATGCATACAAATATTTGCACTGAGCGGCGATCGAACCCGCACCGCCTGCGTAGCGGCTGCGTTCACACCACTTCGCCACGGAGCCTGTCATTTCAAATAACTATCAACGAATTAATATGATCAGCTCATAATTTCATACCAGTACCTACACAAGATTGACGCGGTGCTCGAGAGAAATAAAAAATGGACTGACCATCATTATCGTATTTAGTTGTCGAACTACAATTGGGCTACTTAATGGTTTGATTCTCTCAATCTAGTATTACATAATTATAGTCGTTGTCGTAATTCATATTACTTATATTTGTGGTTATTCATATTTATATTACTTTTATTATTATATAGCCACTAACTATAGTCTGCCACCCGCATGAAATTCTGATTTTCGTTCCCATGATACACAGGTAGGTACCTAAGCCAGGGTGCGAGGGATATGTCGCCTGACAACCTCACCTTCGGCCTAGTACAACGACCCAGAGACGACGCGCGGTTTAGTCAAGTAAGTCTGATATAATCATCCCCCTCCAGCTCCAGAGGTAGGGGGGGAGGGGATCCGTGGGGATTTCCCGCATGTAAAAAAGTACCTAACCTATTCCCGGGTGTCCCGGGAATAGGTTAGGTACTAACCTATAATATTCCAGACTACCTACACTATGTCCTTAACAAATTTCATTAATATCCGTATCATATTAGTACAACCGAGTGGACTATGAAATAACCCTTCGCATACTGAGAGAAGGTCTATGACCTAAAGTAGGACAGTTTATAAAAAAAAAGCCTATTCCAACCGTAAGTTATAATTTTATTCTCAATTTATAGGTTACAGACCTCGCCATAGAGCTTCGAGTGCACTTTACATATTATTTACGGCTAATACGGTTTACGGTTTGTGTAAAGGTTTCAGATTTATCGGCAAGTGACGTCAATGCGCAGGAGTGCATCGAGAACCGACGCAAGCGGTGCCGATACACTCGTAAAGGAGGCTTGTATACAGGTTTGCGAAGCGCGAAGGGTGATGAAATTTTAATTTAAATTTCGTAACGATTGTAGGGTTAAACAACAATAGGCCAGTAAGCACTTTATACTAGCTTTTAATCTTCGAACTAAATTTGTTTTGAAGCTTTTGGATTTGTTTTTTTTTTTCAGTTTTGTTCTGATGATAATACATGACCTAAAATAGAATAAGCTCCAAATGAAGGAACTCTTCAACATTCAACACACATGTACTATATTTTGTATACGCTGTACACAAAATTTCGTGTTCGTTTTTAATAAATTTGCCACTACTTCGATAGCGTTACAGTAAGCAAATGCAACTGTTGTACGGGGTCTGGATTATTTTGCCGAAACGGAAAAAGTGTTACTGGGTTCCTATGAAAACTAGATTTTCAATGGCAACAGAGTCTGGAAAATTGCCCAATTGGAAACCATAAGCTGGCCTCATATATTTTTTATTCTAAGGCAATATATTTACATGTCTACCGTCCTATTTGGGGTTACTCGTTTGAGATGATCGATTTTTAGAACGATCATGATCACTAATAGAAGTCGAGGGAAAAAGGGTTTGTCGATGTGTGGGACCCTGCTGGACGAGTCTGCTGACCCAACAATCATCCAGCCGGGTTAGTGAGCGTTCACCTGATAATGAGTGCAACTCTTACAAACCAGTATCCAAAAATCTTTTGTGTGACCTAAATTGTTGCTTGCATGCGTCAATAATACGTAACGAAATGTGATATCGTACACAAACAGATTTTCTGTTTCAACACTTGAAGTCTCTGGGGATAAGATAAGAGAGAGAGAGAATATATAGTGAAATTATATTCTCAATAACAATCGATGGTCATATTGTATGTAATCTAGGAAATAACTTGCGAAATAAGGAAAGCGAATCCAAGGTGAAAGCTTTGGACAGTTTGGACGTAATCAGGATGATTGATGACGATGATGATTACAAAATGTGGTGTATGATCGTAATCGTAATCGTTTTAGCCAAAACTTTGTTCTAAACATTTAATCACTGTTACTACTAGCTAAAAGTTTAAAAAAGGAATTGAGGCTAGATTTTCGTTCCGTTGTAGCTAACGATGATCCAAAAGTCAATTATTTACATAATACCAACACCAAGATAATTAATGTACTTCAATATAGGTTGAGAAAATTTCAACTCTTCAGTCTCATACATGAGTCTACTTTTGGCGAGACGCAAGGATTCAGAATCTTTAGTAAATAGAGATATTTGCCAACAAGTTTGTCAATCTATAGGTCCATTTGTAAAACAGAAGATGAAAGGAGTCCATGTTTATTTACACTTTTCAGCAAGCTTTTATCACTTTGTGCAATGAAATACTATCGCATGTATAATTCAGCAACGAAACGGAACATGTAAGGAAAGTAAAACAAACACCATTTGAAAACCGCGCCAAAAAAGTTCAAAGGATTCCAAATTCGAACGGATTTTTTTCTTAAAGACACCGTCCGACAAACGTAAGCCACTTCTCTGTTAATCAAAAAGTCTTAATTACTTGTGAATTTTAAAAATTAATGTTAATATTTTTCTCTGATTAAACTATATTTTATTAATGTTTTTATTTTAAATTTCCATATTCACTAGAGAAATATATTTATTTACGCTTTGTTAACGGGATCGCTTCTTAATATACCTTAAATTTGATATTTATGATGATCAGCTCATTAATGATGTGTACAATTTCACAAGACTTCTAATATTTATGACTCAAACTTGAGACGCATTAATTGACTTAATCTTAATGACTTACACCCATCCCATACACAACACATAAACTATGACTACGGATAAGTTACGACATAAGCCTTTTGAATTGTGGTGAGATAAGCACTTCGTGGTACTGTTTTACTGATGATTTTTATGAAATTTAGTTTAATATATTGCTTTAAGTTGTCGTACCCATACTTCTTCTATTGCAGGTGTCTACTGTGAATCTATTTGCAATTATTATACTCTAAACTTAACCAAAGCCCGTTATAGTAACAGATCCTGTCATAGAAAACGACCACGCAAGGATGCATCGCCCCTAGCGTCAGACGCTTTTAGACGGGCTTCCCCGAACTATATTACTTGTACCCTAAAATACGAAGGCGTGACTACGTGTTAAGTGGAAGATACTAACGAACCGTCTTCCTGAAACCCGCCCTCTTTCCAAACTCCCGTGCTATAAATATGACGCTGAAGCATACACGCTTCAGTCGTTCAGGAAAGCTCGGAGTGTGCACTGTGCCAAATCACAGCATTCCCTAATGACAACGTGATCGTATACTAACAAAAAATAATTCTACTTTTGCATATAATTGTGTGGATTTTTGGATTATTCAGTGAAAACTAAGTGCAGGAAAATGTTGGACAAAACTATTCTTGGTGGTAGTTGGGAAAGCGTGGTAAGTAGAAATACAATTTACTTGAACTTTTAATTAAGCTACACAATAGGAGAGTAGTGAGATATCTATCTGTAGTACAATAACTGGTCGTGGCCACATATTTAAGTTACGAATTACGAAATAGAGCTTACATGGACGGTGGTCAGCGATAAGTATTACGCAAAGTGCATGGCCAGTTTAATGCGCTTAAAAGGCAACTGACTTGCGTATGTGCGCTGCATGGTCGCTGTCATTGAACTGCAGTGCGCGCGTGTCTACTGTTTGAATATGGAATTGTGTTCTTTTTGTGGTAAAGCTCTTGACATTGCCCCATACAGACACGGATCGAGTACAGGCTATTTGTTTGAAACATAAATATTATTTTAATCGACGTACAAAATCGATCAGCGAAATTTAACAGATCAATCGTTAAGATAACTTCCATCAAAAGATTTTTACGGTTCAGTAAAGGTTATCGGGTTATAAAAAAATGACCGTGATGAATTTATCTCTAGGTGGTGTAGATAATTAGTTTATATTACTTTCTCTAAACTTTAAAACTGTGAAGGTTATAATTGTAAAGTCACATAGATTTCTTTTCTAGTATACTATAACAGTAAAAGTTCTCAATTCCTAACAGCCAGTTCCTGCAGAGCATTCGTGCAGAAACGCAATGCAGAGGAAAACAATTACCTTTTGTTTATAGAAAACTCTCACGCTTTTTGTTTAAAAATGGAACTGTCATTTGTGACCATAAATTATTTCGGAACAGATAACGCTCACATTTTATTCCTTTCAATAAATATAAGTTCGAAAGCATTATGTGTCAACCAAACAATGTGTTGTCACATCAGTTGTCAGTAGTGTCAATTCATTGTCATAACTCGGTGACCGGTCTTAGCTAATTTGGTATGCTTTCACCGGTGTCAATGGTATCTGAACTTGACGGACGAGTGCTTAGATGTTTCAAGTAAAAATTTCTAACATGTTGTCTTTGACAGCTATTCCTGTTTATGATTATGAAAGTGGAGAGTTGATATTGCTGACGAAAAAATTACGTTTAAAAATAAAAGTAATAAATACTTTTATTACATAAATAAATATTATAGCCTGCTTTTATGCAATGTAATTGTTCTCTAGAAATACTAGACTAATAGAAGACTATCAAATATTTAAACGTAAAATAATCTGTGAATATTTTTTTGTATGTAGGTACTTCTTTAATTTATTTTTAATATCATATTGCAGGCGTCATTGGACTTAAAACCTCAACATGTACTCCAAAGATATCACAGAAAGTCACATTTCTACCATTTCCATTACAGTTTTTAAACCTTTAAGAAGCGATACCCCAAATTTTTTAAAATAAATGCAAAGCAGCTAATATAATTTATTAGTTAAGGCTGCATTATAAATATTTATTAAGTAACAGTACATATTTAAGTGACCCCAATACAAACACTTACAAAGCACCAGTGAGGCTAACAAGTATATACAAGTACTACAACCCACACCAAGAAGAAAAAAAACACAGCCAATCATATACATACATACAATGTTTTTCTTGTATGTAGTTTGTACCAATTTTCCATAACAGTAACGAGAGTCATTAAACTTGGGGTCATTATAATCGAATTGGGTGATGATTTATCGATATATTTATATGATTGTGCAATATTATGTATAAAAAATGTGTTACTCATCCAAAAATCATAGCGAGGTAAAAAAAAAATGCGCGTGGGCAAGTAACAGTTAGTCACAAGTACAATTTAATACGTCATTGTCGGTATCGGTCGATCAGCTATGTTACAAAAAATATATGTTACGATAACAATTAGTAATATAAACATAACATAAATTAGAAATAATAATTATTTTAATGGATAGCGCAAAACATAATCTCTATTTTTTTTAATTTCGATATCACCTTCGACCACTTTTCCGACAGGACATGGACTATATATTATTATGTGGAATCCGAATTGCATGTAGAAATACTCAAATTTGATAAATGTAGTAGATATTTTACATAAATAAGAAATCTAATAATATCAAAAAACACACCTCGTGTAACACCGATTTGCTTCAATAAATTTTCGAACGCAAACAAAAAATACCGCGTTACTTCTAAATAAATAAAAAAACTTCCTATTTATGAAATAGAGAAGCTAAAATGCAATGTATGTGTGAATATAGATTATAGGTCTAATAAAAACTATCCGAATAATCGTAATGGCTCTTAATTCTTGTATCAAACAAAATAATGTGCTCAAGCGCACGTAACTAGAAACTAATAATAGTGTTCTATACTTGAACTGCACTCGAAATAGACCATGTTTGCCTAATGTCGAAGTGTATTACTGCTGTCTTCAAACGAAATTCGCAAATATTGCTTTTTAATTAGGACACGTCAATCTGACTTCACCTCGCCTGATGGTAAGCTGAAGGCAAAGTTTCAGGAAAGAGGGTCACCATTACAAACACGTGCTATGTTAACAATGGTGGCAATCAGCTTGACGGCCTCATCATTTGCTTTTTCACACCCCGCTTATAAGCCCAAGACTGTAGGTAGAAGTAAAAACGTGAGCTGACAAGGAAATCCACATCCTAATTTACTTTTCTTATAAAATGGCCGAAGAGCTTGAGAGCAATGTTTAAAATTAATTTTTGCCATAAATGTAAAGAAGATAGATGGGGGATGTCATCATTATTATAAGCGTCGGTAGCTTAAGTAGTTAAACGAGTCAGCTTTACGATCGCTAGGTCCCGGTTTCCAATCCTGGCCATTGCACTACCGACGAACTCTTAACACTAGCGATTTTTAGCTCGAGAGGTTAACGGGACTACTTTGTTTCGGATATAAGGGTTCTCTTTAAAAAAGACGGGTTGCACTCTGGGAGTGCCGGCAGAAGTGAAAACATTTTCTTTTTTTTTTCTTCGTTATATACATAGAAAAAGATAAAAAAGAACATACCATACCTATAATATAGCGCTAATCATAGAACCTATCACTAATTTTCTGCTAATTTTCTGTCAGAAGAAATTAATAAATTATGAAAAGAAAAAATAAACACAAAAAGTAATAAATTACAGAAAGAAAAAATAATCATAAAATGTAATAAATTACAAAAAGAAAAAATAATCACAAAAAGTTTCAGAAGGCCAGGTGGTTTGAACCCGATACTATCTGAAACTATGAGGACTTACAGTCGAAGTGCTTACCGTTTAAGCTACGACGCTATCTCAAGTAAATCGCAAAATAGATAGTATTTACCTAATCTTGTATGGCGTCAGTCGTCGGTTACGGTACAAAGGTCAACTAATCCTGACGCTTCCTTAACATTTTACACCCATTCCAACGCCGCTAAAGAAGTTTTCACTTCAAAAATCTAAAGTAGATACACCGGATGAATACACAAAGCAGCATAAAATCTCATCGCGCACATGATACTGTTTAACAAACTTATGTTAAATATAACTCGCTACAGCAAAAGTAAACGAAAAATTGTTTAGAATACTGTAGGCTGACTTCTGAAGCGTTTTTCTATATCTGAAACTTACCTTCAAATGGAAAAATCATATACATTTGTTTGAATGCCGTTAGATTTTATGGCAGCGTAAAAAATACATAATTTCTAGTTAAACGTCAAGTCAAATCCAAGCATTACATTGCTAAACTGAAGAGGATATATCTAAGTACCTAGCTGTAAATTTAAAAGATAAAAACTGCGAGCCATATTTTTTGCTCGCCGTTTGCGAGTCAACGGTACTTAAAAACTGAACACACTGTTGCAAGATACAGAAATGCACTATAATATGTACATTAAGAGTTTATTTTGAAATGCCTAGGTTAGGTACGCATTAATCAAAGTAACGCACCGATTTCTAATCTGATTCGTAAATCAAAATACAAGTTTGAAGTCATTAATTACTTCACTATGAGTAATTAAATTCTTATAGGCCTGTCTTGTAAACAGATTGCACTTACGTTAACATATTAACACGTACTAGTGACACATTTAATCATTTACTACTTTCTAATGAATCTGCGTAAAAATAGTTTACAGTTAGAAATTTACGCAGAAGGTTAACGTTTCCGCAGACCTCAATATATTACCGCAAACAACGTAACACATGTTACAACCACGTTGCAACCGTACAATAATAGACATTGCATTGAGTATAACGATGCGTTCTCTAAAATAACCCGTGACAAAATTAACGGCGTGTTTTAGTAACGTTATCACCTTCACAACTATAATAACATCCACAAATAACGCGAGTATGCACGGGACAGAAATACTATACTATGCTGATTTTAATGTAGTATTACAAAACGAGTGGACGAAATAGGACACGCCACGGTTACCGAAAGAGTAGCGTGGATACGTCAGAGACACTCACCGACCGACGACGCGTGCCTGCACATTGATGGACAGTAAAAAATTACCTGAAAACGAAAACGCACAAGGTTAACAAAATTAAACACGAAAAATAAGTAGCCTCGATCCGTGACGTTTAATTTACTATTTTAATTAGACCGTGTTCACGAACTCAACTAATAGGACGACTATTTAAAAATGACCCATTTCTATGGTGCGACCTAAATTCGCAACAGTGCAATGTTTTTTACACTCGTCCATTAAAAAAACATAATACAATATGAGTCCGTCAAATAACAAAGTCGCAGTAATTTGTCATGGCAGTATCAGTGAAACGTATTTAGTTTCTGTAATGCGTAGGTAATAGAAAAAATATGAACATTCAATAATTAGAACAAAAAATAAATATAAAGTAAGTTAAACTTTTATACTTTGTAATCCAGATGCAATTTTGACATTCATACTTTTATTTTTATTTTTGTTCATTACAATTGTTTTTAGGATTATAAAAGGAAATACCAATTTAATTGCAATTTCCAAAATATTATGTTAACTTCGATTTTCATTTTAGAGAATTAATCCAGACGGGCAGCTCCATATGTTTCTTTCCACTGTTTGCTTTGCACCATGTTCTAACGAACTCCAATAATAAACCGTCTATTTCTACGTGACCTATTATCTGAACCACTGGCCGACGACGTCATAAGATTCAGCTTCCAAGAACACCATAAAAACATTACATAATATCGAATTAACTTGTAACTAATGCGCTTAACCGTGGGGTACTTGTGCAAAGCGAGTCGTTAACGTGAAAGCTTTTATTTCAGTGGGTACATTAAGAAACCCGAAAGCGTTACCAAGGGTCAATCTCATAAAAATGTTTTTTTATCGCCCGACCTTTCGATGGAATTTTGTTTATCTGTTTCATAATGACATAACATTAAAAGTGCCCTTTGTTGATATGAATAACCTTTAGATGACAATTTAATATAAATATTACGCTCCCATAGAGCTTCCTAGACAGTTCACGGTTGCAGTTCATCAAAAGGGCGTCACGACTCACGAACTTTGCCAAGTTGCTGTTGCTTGAGACACATGGCGCTCGCGACAGGTGGCGTCAGACATGTGGTCATCGTCCGAAGGGCTCCGATGACGAACGCGCTAAACACCGACTAAATAGATCCTATTAATAAATAATAAATACAAAGGGATAGAGGAAGAACCTGGCCTTACGTCCGACAGTCACGTAGGGACGTTCTATTGATACTTTAACTAATCCGCTAGATCAATGGCAGCCGAGAGTTGTTTATGAGACAGCTGGAAATTAACGATGATAGTTATTTGTGCTTGTTTCAATTCAAGATTCTCATCAACGATTTATGTCTATTTCAGGTGTCGAGAGATGACTACGAGATTGACTACAACCCGAGTCCTCGCGGGTCTCCACTGAAGGATACGTCCAACATACAGGATGATTCAGGCTACCTCATCAGCCGCCACAATCCTAATAAAACGTTCCGTCGTGAATCCGTCATTGCATCGTGGAAAAGCTTGAAGAAGGAGAGAGAGCAGGCTTTGGGAAAGCGCTTCATCTATGTAGATGCTGACAATTACCAAGACTACTATGGGCGGAATAAAGTCAAGAGATGTAAGAGTGACAGGACCCCGAACACACCGAGGGTGCCTAAAAAAGTGAAGCGTACATACTCTGTATTGTACAGGTATGATCCGACAGAAGAGAAGGTCGTAAAGGAGTATAAATATCAGTTGCCTAAACAGGTTGAGTCAAGTCACCCAGTGATGCAGAAATCCTACTCCGAACCATTCTTGAGGCCGGAGGTGATACCTAAGAAGAAGGTCAAGAGGTCTTTCACCACCCTTCTCAACATCAAAACAAAGTTTTTGAACATATTCACATCAAAAAGTTAAAATAAGTTAGCAAGGTTAATTTGGATAATTGCTCAATTCTTTTGCATTTTATGATTGGTGCATTACTTTTTTGTGAACGTATTCACCATGAATCTAGTCAAAATTTTGCCTAAAGTATCGATGCCATACATTACTATATCTACTGTAGACAGTATAAAAAACGTGATGAAGTATTTCGAAATATCGTAGTCTTGGTATGCTTTATATAAAGCTGAACTGTGTTATTTTGAAGTGCTAAATGTATACTTAATGTAAGTTTAGCTTATAATTTGTGATATTTTATACTTCGTGTGTTGTGATAATATTTTTATATTATTGTTATAGTTTCGTTGTAGTAAGATCAGCTTACTACAAGCGACAACGTATGTAGATACGATATTGTCCATTATCAAAGATATTTCACCCGTTTATCAGTCAATGTAATTGTTTATATTGTATGTTAATATAAATATAATTACTTATCGTCAACGTAGAGGAACTTGATTGTTTGCAAAGCATTTCATTAACTTTTAAACAAAGATAAACGAATTGCAGAATTTAAATATCTAAAGTGCCATCTATATTTTATACAAGGTAATTCTTTATATTTCTTTGCAAATATAAATGTAATTTACATAATAAATAATAATTAATGTAGTTCCTAGAAAGGTTATATAAATGTGATTACAATAAATTCATTATATTTAAAGATTTTAAATATAAGTACAATTGCGTGCTTGTAACATGTTACATTTATTCGATTTTACCTATCAAATGGAATTCTCATCATTCATTTATATAACACTTAAGTACCGTACCGTAAAGTAAATAAAACACTAACTAAATAGGTACATTACTATATTAGTAATTAATTTATTTTAATAAATGGTTTCATTCCTTTCTGTAAGAAACTTTATTTATATGAGTAGATTAATAAGGAAATTATACTAATCATATTGTAAACATATCATTTAATTATAGGTATATTTGGATTAGGAATGCCTAAGCAATAAAAGTATTATAAATATAATTTATAGGAATATTAATATGGAATAAATATTTTGTATTACAAAGAGAATGTATTTTATTTCATAATATTTGTAACCAGGACTTATTTAACTAGAAAATTACTTTGTTGCTTTTAATATAAAGTTAGTTATCAACTGAATACAAGCTGTTATACTTTACTGCTCTATTCAACATGTCAAAACATAGACTATAATATTTATTTATACACATGAATAATGGCCGAAACCACGACCAACCAATGTGCCCGACGCCCGTATACGAGTAACAGCATAATATTGTTAGAGGAACCATTGAAAATAGTACTATTGTTTAAACATAATGTGAGACTAATGACCATGTAATAGTATAACGAAGACATTAATGCATTATTAATGATTGCAAAATGAAAATAATACTAAATATTTACAAGTCGCTAAGAAGGTCATAAGATTTAAGTTTATAGTATAGTATAAATACAATCTAAGTCCATTTTGTCCTGCTCTCTCTTGTCATACGTCCCATCCATCTCCATTGCAACCCCGAAATGGTAATAGAAAAAGAGGCAGGCAATTATAAAGGTGGACAGACGATATAAGGAAAATAGGAGCTTTTGCTTGGAAGAGGTAAGCTAGAAATAGATTAGAATGGAAAGTGCTGGAAGAGGCCTACGTGTCACAGGACACGCTGATAACTAGACCGGTTAATTGATGTGCAAGTGCTAAATTTTAATCTGTAATATGTATTTGTAAGTTAAGTTTGGTTTATTATTATAGTATAAATAACCGTAGATAATCTCAAGATGGTATCGTGAGATTCTCTACTATTATTTACTATTGTTATTATTATTTACTATTGATGATATGTATGATTATAACGTAAAATATTAAAAGAAGGTAAAAAACGAACTGATTACAATATTGATTAAAATGTAAAATAGGAATTCGACAAAACAATAGAGAACGTTACTTGCTATTGTTTTAAGATCCTTACAGCAGGTATCCTTGCAATAAATGTATGCAGCCTCTTCTGTACTATTACATGTAATAATTGTAAAGTGGTCGTGTCATCTTATATGAACGAAACTAAAAATAAGATGTGAAGGTGATGATCTGTCAGGGACAGAATCTCCAAGATTCACACCATATTTCGTAGACCATCTAACTCTCAAGTCTAGTTATCTACAAAACGATTAACTACACGAATGCTGCAACGGTTAAGTGGTCACCTTGCATTGCAATGTACAGACACGACTGTTACTTTTAATCTCCGGACAGAAAGATGAAGTTTGATGTTCAAATTGATTTTCACATGAATGAGCAAAAAGAAGTGTATTGTTTCAGGAGTAAGTAAACAAATAAATGTTCTTGGACAAATTCGCAGCGCTATCCAGATACAAACAAATTTTAACATGAGCGGATACTATATACTTAGGTTATTTTTGAAATATATAATATTGTACATATAAACTTTGGATGCGAAGACACGACTGGGATTGGCGCTTTGATTAAGATTGTTCCTTTGAGATTAACGTATATATATATTTGATTCAATTTCAAGTAAATAAGGCTTACCCTAGCATGCGATTTGGCCTAATCCCATGCATAAACTTTTATTTAAAAAAAAACACAACCGTAATTATTATCCAAATCATATTTAGATATAAGCTCAAGTAGCATAGGTAGAAGATAGGTTTTTTATAGTAGGTAGGACACGACGGTATTTCCGTCCAATTGAGCAGTCTGACTGGGGAAGTACTTCCGCCCTACATAATACTGCGGCCATAATACCCTCGTGTTGTGTTCCCGGCGGTGAGTAGGGTAGCCAGAGGTCACTGGAGAGTTTTTGTGCAGTCAGTGGGAAGACAAAAGGCTATTCCTGCTTAGCGTTATACACTGACGGCATAGAAACTCTATGTATTCACAGAGTCGGCAGCAAAGGTTAACTCTCCTGGTGTTGCACACGTCCATATGCCACGTTCCATCAGGTGGGCCGTGTGCTTGTCTGCCAGTGGTGATAATATATTTAAAAAAAAGGTTTATCCATAAAAATTAACATCCACATAATTCTTGTTAAGGCAAACGTGGAATATATTATACACATTTAGATTCGTAACGAGGTCATTGGGGTTGAGGGTGCCGAATGTGGGGTAATGTCACGCTAAATTAAACCTTGTGTACACATACACTTGGTATACAACCCACTGACTATGTGTTACTGATACATTATTTATTAGAATTAATGATAAGAGAGGGACACGTTTTTTTTATTTACTGCACTTAAATATGATACCCAAAGATTAATGGGAAGCTGAAACTGAAATCCAAATAATGAAGATTATGTTTTTTTTTCTTTTATTTCGAGTTTATGTTATGGACTTCTTCCAGCAGATACTGCTTTATCTAAAATTCAATTCAATTCAAATCTTTATTGGTTCAAAAGTTTAGATTCACTTTACAGGTAAAACTGCTTGATGGAACATTTTCAATTTGGTACGAAAGGTATTGAATGCTATCGACCAAACTAGGCATTGCCTGTATTTTGGTTGATAGTATCGGCCGTAAGGTGAGATAGAGTTATATTATTTTATGCTAAAGTGAACATAAATCACTGCTGCTTGGCTTAGGCAATCAATGAGTAATAGTAATATAATATAATAAAAATCAATCAAACAAAGATAAAAACAAACTAATTATGGTGTGTGTGTGTGTGTGTGTGTGTGTGTGTGTGTGTGTGTGTGTGTGTGTGTGTGTGTGTGTGTGCGTGTGCGTGTGTGTGTGTGCTCGCGCGTGTGTTGTTATGTGTGGTTGTTTATGGAGAAAGTTATTATGCCTATTATGCTTGATATTTAATTAAAGTTTCGGTTTCATCATAGTTTAGCCGATGCAGCCAGCCCGAAACCTTGTTTTTGAGTTCATATCGGCTGAGACCTACAATAGATACTTTTTTGTTTATATGGTTGTAAAGTTTGCAACTAGTACTTTCTGATTGTTCTCTGGCGAAAGAAGTTCTACGGCGGATCACAGGACACACTGGCATCAATCTACGTCTGTTTGGATTGGGAGGGGGTATATTTCGGTGTTTTCTCAGAGTAGAGTTTAGCACAAAGAGCTGTCGAACTGTTAGAACTTTACAGTTGGAGTATAGTAAATGGGTAGGGAACCTGTAAGGTCTTCTTGTCATGACTTTTAAGACAGCTCTTTGAGCCCTCTCCAGGCCGATTAAATGGTTTTTAGCAGCTCCTCCCCAAACTGTGATGCAGTGAAGAACTATGGATTCACACAGGGCTGTGTAGACCAATTTCAGCGTGTTCGGCGAAGCAGAATCTCTTAAGGTTTTAAAAATCGGCATTAATCGTCTCAAACGTGTGGTCACTATATTTATATGGATGTTCCACTTCAGACCCGAATCGATGTGCACTCCAAGATATCTAACACTTTCAGCTCTTTTGATTTCTTGGCATGCACACTCCCCGTTAGAGTGGCAAATGTGTGCTTTAATATTGAAGATTGGGGGTGGACCGTTTATTTTTCTGATAGAGAATGGTACATAGACAGTTTTACTCAAGTTTAGCGTTAAAAGGTTGTTTGTGAGCCAATTCATAATCACGGCTAGAGAGCTTTCAGCTCTCTCCTGAACTGCTCGCCAGTCGGAACCCCAAACAAGAATTGCTGTGTCATCTGCATAAGTAAAAATGCTTGAGTTGGGGATGGCCTTAGTGCATAGGTCATTAATGTAGACCTGGAAGAGAGTAGGGGAAAGGATACTTCCTTGCGGGACACCGTAAGTGACAAATCCATCCTTACTCATGTGATTTCCTATTTTAACCTTTTGTTTTCTGTTGGTTAAGTAATCTTTGAAAATTTTATGTGCCTCACCACGTATGCCTAGCTTTTCTAATTTAGCCAGGAGGATAGAGACGGAGACTGTGTCGAAGGCTTTAGATAGATCCAAAAATATGCATAGGCATTTATTTCCATCATCCAAGTTTTTTACTATTTGCTCAGTCAGATCTGAGACAGCGTCTTCGCATGAAACCCCGGCGCGAAAACCATATTGATTTTTCGCCAATAGCCCAAAGGTGGATAGATAATTCTTAAGGGCATTGTTAAGTACCTTTTCTAAGATTTTGGACAAGGAGGGCAGGACAGCTATTGGTCTATAATTATCGAGACAGTCCCCGTCTCCACCCTTATGGATTGGATGAACAACCGATAGTTTGAAAGCTTCCGGAAAGACACCTGTCCTGATAGCACAGTTGCATATGTGGGTTATGGGAGGGACTAGAACTGATCGGCAAAGTTTTAATACGTCATTGGAGATACCATCCCATCCCATAGCGCAATTGGAACGGAGATCTTGGATGATATTTTCTATGTCCGATTCTGAAACTTCCAGTATTGCGATTGAGTTTAGAGTACTATTTATGGTGGAGTTACCAACATTGGGTGTTTGAGTAAGGGGGTCTTTATTGGAGGAAAACAGAATCTTGTCAGCAAGAAGAGTGCCTATATTACTGAAATAATCGCATGCCTGGTCTAGTGCCGATTGGTGGTCGTCAAGTATGTTTAATATGCTGGTTGGACTGACTTTTGTTTTGCGTGTATTCGTAATATCCTTAATGGCATCCCACATAGCTTTCGAGTTTTTTCCGGCTTTATTAAGTAGGTCCTTTTCGTATGCAATTCGAAGTTTCCGGATCAAATTGTTGCAGAAATTACGATAACGTGTATAAGTTAGTTTAAGCGTCATATTGGTAGGTGATTTTTTTAATTTTAAATGCATCCTATCACGATTTCTGATGCAACGTAGTAGCCCTAAAGTAATCCAGGGTTTAATTAAACGATTCTTTTTCTGAGTTGGTATTTGTTTCGTATTTTGGGAGATTACCGATGACAGAGTGGTTACCAGGTCATTTGCTGCTATGTTTGCATTGTCAGTGTTTAATATTCGAGAGAAGTCGGTGTTCTCTAAGTCGGATTTAATTTTTAAATAATCCGTTTTATTCCTTGTATAGCAGTGTTTCCGTATCGGTTTAGTTGTATTTATAAAGCATACTGTAGGTCGATGGTCTGTTATATAAGATTCTAATACCAGGGTTGTGGCATGAAGGTTTGATTTTAGAAAGACGTGATCTACACAGGTATCAATCCTTGTTATAAATTGATGGGTTGGGAAAAAACCGTGTGAAGCATTGAAGGTCATATATTCGTCATAGAACTGGTTTTTACTGTTCTCATGTATATCAATATTAATGTCTCCCAGAAGTACCGAATGCTTAGACGATAAGTTTGTGTAAACGTTATCTAAGCTCTTTATGAAGTTGGTGAAGTTATCTCTACTCCTCAAGGATGGTGAGCGATATACGGCTACAATATCGATACCGTCATGCATGTGGCACACCAAACAGCTTCCGTCCTCAAACAACGGTTGATGAACAGAGCATTTCAGATTTGTATTTATAAAAATTATTACTCCATCGTTTTGGTTTAAGGGGTTTTTAGTAGAGTGAGATGTGAATCCATCTAGCGTGGGTAGGTTACTAACCTTCGGGAGCCAGCACTCTGTTAAAACAATAAAGTCAAAATCTATTTTTGTTGACGCGAGCATAGAACAGAATTGGTCAAAGTTCTTATTTGAGCTTCGTATATTGAATTGTATTAATTTAATGGATTGAGCGGGATTTTTCAAATACTTAGGACAGTCAGCTGGATCGCATATATGAGAGTTTTTTACACACATTAAATCTATTTCAGCGCTAATGTCAATTGAAGTCATTTTTGATGGAAAGTGTTTGCAGTATAAAAGTGCGTAATATGAGCCCAGGTTCTAAGGAGTAGTCAAAGCTGAAATTGAGGAACCGCAACTTGCTGAGAAAGCGGGGAAGTGGTTCTGATGATAGATTGAGGGGTTTATTGTTTGTGTAAGTTGGCGATGTGAGAAATTTGACAAGGTGTAAGTGAGTGGTGAGTGAGTTATTGGATTCTCTGTGTGATTGTTGAGTGTGTGTGAGTTTCAGTGGGTCGTTTTGCATTTTAAGTGTATAGAAGTTTACATGTAGTTTATAACTATGAAGAAAGTAAGGTTTAACTCGATTTAGTTTAAACAATACAGAAAGGTTAACGGATAATATAGAAAATGATGGTTTTGAGCGGTTCGAGCCATTATACAATATTAGTCACAGTTTCTTACGCAGGTCTTGAAGACTGAGTTCTGATGTAATAAGAAATTGCTTTTCACCTTGCTCCTTGCGCAGGAAGATGTTCCCATTTATCGTCCAGCAATATTTGAAGGCGTTTTGTTTGGCAAATTCTCGAGTTATGTGAAAAAGTTTCTTAGAACTCGCCGGTAAATAATCTGCCACGTAAATAGGTTGTCGCTTGCCGGGGATGCTGATTTGTTCCGTGTTTAGTTTTTCCTCCAGGATCTTTTTATTCTTATTGAAGTCTCGTACGGCTGAGAGTGTCTTCTGTTTTAACTGAACCGTCTTAAACTCGGCGACGATCGGGCGTGTAGAACCTGGCTTACCGGGTATACGGTAAATATCGCGTAAATCTGTTGGGGTAATCACAGATCCCACAGCCTTTCCGACCTCACAGATGGTATTTGTAAGATCATCTGAGGTCTCTTTATCACACAGAGGAACGTTTCTTATTTCTATACTTGAGGATCTTGATTTTAGTTGAAGATCCTGTATACTCCTTTCGAGTTTCTCGACATACAATCGCTGGTCCATTCGTTCCTTTTGTAAGACCGTAACACCCAGTTTCAATTCCTCATACTGCTTGCTTAGAAAATCCATAGACTGTACCACATCATCACTCGATTTTTGAATTTTACTGTTTTGCTGTCTAAGTTCCGAAATCTCTTTTGATAGTTTAGATATGAGATAATTTTGTTTATCAAACATATCGTTTAGTTTTATGTCCAGTTCAGTCTTCCAATTATTCAATAAGTCCATTATTTCATGCCTCTGGATGTGACTGTCGATGTCGGTTGTGGGTGCTGAGGTGAAATCGGTACGTGGACGCTTATTTCGCGGCGTAATGTTGCTAATCGAAACATCACCTTGCTGTAGTGCGTTTAAGTCAGATTCTGATTGTGTGTGTAGAATAGCCGCTGTAGTTGATTTCGGAGGTGTTCGCTTTACAGACATGATCGATTATTATTCTATCTTTCTAAATGTTTAGCGTATAAGTTTTGTACTAAATATTTATATATAAGAATCTCAAAAAGTGTTTAGGGCCAACATGCAGTCCAGGATTCGAACGTGCGTCGTCGAAATGAGTCTGGTGCATCAAACCACTGCGCCACCGAAACATTAACCAATTTGACGAAATTATCTATCGCAATTATGCAGCGCTGGCGGTCTCCTCACAGATATATTGTAGTGAACTTGCCGAGTAATAGATGGCGCAGGACATGCACATTACAGTAGATATGATTGTGCCCCGGTACGGCTTGTAGTTCGCACATTTGCCACTGGATGGAGTGAGTGGTGTGCTGCCCAGTATTGAATATTTATTTCAAATAAAAACAGTATTTTTCTTTTTCAAGTAAATTTCAGTGAGATTTCAATTAATTTTACTCACTATGGTGTTTGATCGTTGGAGCGGTATAGAGATCATGTAAGGATTGCTGTATAATGGTTTTTATTTTTCTATTTACGGTAGATGTAGGTAGATGAGTGCAGTCGCAGTCTTGTCTTGAGTTTTGATTGCACTATATTTTCACTTATGTTGCACAAAGAATGTCACCGACATTCCCACTGATAGTTCGTGTGGTATTTGTCACTGTTACGCACGATTTCTGTATTTGTTTTCACTCTGCGATTTATTTAATAATAAATCAACGGGAACACTTGAAAAGGCAGTGATTTCGCGCAGCGCCACCTAGCGACGACTGCTTTATCTAAAAGTAATTTCTTTCACCAGACTGGCGAGAGGAAATCTTAAAAAGTGGTATAAAAGTGTATAAATATATAGGAATGTACCTAAGCGGAGGTAATATCTACCCAACCCTTCTGGGTCAGATGTAATGAACCAAAAAATGTTGAATCCAGTAACAACTGTGACTTATTGCGAATTTTTTTTTCCTAACTAGTCACGTCACACCAATGTTAAGCTGTGTAACTCGTTGGAACAAAAAGTGTTGCATCCAGTAGTTTAACACCTGTGCTGTGACACGTTGTGATTTTTTGTTACTAAATGGGAATACAATTAGTTTAGTAATGTGAGATAGTAAACTGAAGGTGAAATTTTAAGAATGAAGGCCACCCTTACATACAGCACCTATTCACAGTTTGTAGTGACGACTTCGTGTGTTGGTAAGGAATATCAAGTCTTATATTAATATTATTAACCTCCTAGACCTTAATGATAGGTCATTGTTCCTGGTTGCACCTGAAACGCTTCCATCTCTGATCCCGGAGAGGAAAGCCTATGAGGTCTCTTCTGTCCGGCTAGCAGTTGACGTTGGCGTGGGCCCCGAAGATATTGTTAGAGCCCAAAAAACCCTAGAACATTACGACGAGTCTAAACTCTATCATATTATTCATATCTCATGGCCCTAAAATCTAAACTGTGATACTAAAAATGATTTTAGATTGATATGGTCATTTAAATAACGGGCTATTTATCATGTTTATTTAAAAAAAAACATTGTTAATATCCTGTAGATTAGTATTAGGTAGGTATAATAGTTATGCAACAATAAATTCTTTAACGCCAATCTCGTTCCTGTACCGGTAGTTACGCTGTTTTTAACACTTTTTTATATATCCAATATTGGTTATAATCAGCTTTAATGATATTGACCAAACTTTCGTCATTACTGAGTTTAGGATCTTACAGCATCATCATAACGAACGACGCTATTGCATCCGAGGCCTTTGCGGCCTTCACGGGGCATCGGAGCCCGGGGTGCGCCTACCGACATTTCCTCCTCAACTTCGAAGTCTTGAGCATGGCTCTCAATGTATCTCTCAATGATATTACAGCATTTTAGTGAATCAAAAGACCTGCAAGAAACTATTTAAGAAATTATATACCACATTGAAAATTAAATCGACAATCCAAATTAAAACGTGGCTTTGCTAAAAGCGTGTTACGCGTTAATTGATTTTATCAATTATTGCCGTTTCAATTGATAATAACATATTAATTGTTACAGTTTTTGCAAACGTTTAAGATTGTCATAAGCCATAATTACCTTTTAAAATGAACTGTGAATAGTCTATGTGTGGACCAGGAATCCAAAATAATACAGCAGTCATGTTTCGTAAAAAAAAATCAACCGTTAATATTTGACCTACTGCATTCAAAAATCCCCTCGATTTGGCTCGTTAGGTGTAAAGTGGTGCCAGGCTCCGACCCGTGGGAACACGGGCCCACTCGGTCGAATTTGAATAAACAATGAGACACGTACCCGCTGTGCAATTGGGACATCACGCCAGACACGGTAATGTTGCCAGGAATTCGTTACAGGATCCATTGGGAATTCGTTCTCGAAAGTTGGAGATTATTTTACTCGTGAATGTTTTGTTTATAGGGGTGGCGTAGCGACTGCTGAGTATAGGGATCAGAGTTTGATGCGGGGATTAAACGGTATTTTTTAATTGTTAATAATAGGAAGAGGTTAGGTAAAATTGTCCAATTAGAGGCAAAATAACCGCCCTCTATTACGTTGAGCCTTGGACAAACAGTGTGTGAAGCTATGACTACACCTTTCGAAGGTAAAAGTAAGTACAATACTAGAAATATAACTCGTGATTAAGTATAGTTTTATATACAACATATACATACACATTTATATACTTTTATCTAAAGTCTCAATAACTTCCATTTTACTAATAAAATGCTTGTAAGTTACAATAAATGACAAAACAGTACATTCTCTCCGCAGAACAGTGGTTGCACCGATTATCACAATAATGTTTTCTTGTTGTCAGCACAATGGTCGGTCTTATCACCGACTGCAATCTGCTTCAGGCACATTCAAGAGCTACTGCAACAATACAGCAAGCTACAGACCTAATCTCACTATGCCACAGCTGATTATACCGCAAATTCATACTAATATTATAAATGCGAATGCGCTCTGTCAGTCTGTTACGCTTTCACGTTTAAACCATAGCCCTACCTAACCTATTTTGATCAAACTTGGTACAAAGATAGACTAGAGTTTAGGATAGAACATGTTTGATCGTGATTTCCAACATCCACGCGGACGGAACTGTCTGTATTAGTTAGTATAAATAGAGATGAAAATGCATCTTCAACAGATCATCATAACTCAAAGCTAAGAACCATTTCGATCACGTCAGTTTACAAACAAAAAAGCTGCATTAAATCCATTTGGAAGCTACGAAGCCATACACAAACAAAAAGGTCAAAGCAAGTATCTGTGATATTAATGTTAGACGCACATTAAGATTAGTGTAAAACGGTATTGCCGTTTTGTACCGGACGGCATATCTCTGGCATTAGATATCTGTGCACCATACCAATTTTGTAGCTTGTCGGCATTCTAAAGCTACGTATTAGGGAAGGCATAGCCGAAAGCGATGGCAGAGGGTCACGGCACGGCCAAACAACGGGACCTTGAACCCTAGCCGTCGTGGCGAGAAACTGATTTATTACTCACTAAGCATAAGTCACTATTGATATAATACTTATTGAGTTGATTAATACATCGTAGTAATCGATAGCTACTTGTAATTTTGATTAATAAATTGTAGGGATTAACTTTCATATTATTTTCTAAAACGTACAATTGTAACTACTAACGCCACCTCTTTAAAACTGCGCGAACTACGTGTTCCATCCTGAAACTCGAGTTAATAATAGAACTTTGAGATGTATAGAAGAAAGCTCGCAAACGCATGATTTTACCATTGAATACTTTTAATATGTTACTTTATAAAACGAACTACACAAAACATACTAAAATAAACTTGAAAGCAATAGACAAAAACCTCGTACAACTGTACTCTCAAAACCAACAAATTCTATGAAACTTTGTGCGCCCAATTTGAAAGATAGCACTCGATAAGTGTTTAATTTAATTAATATTAAATAGATTTTTTATTTCATACGTGATTTTATGTAAACATAAACAGTTTCCAACTTTTTTAAGGTTTATGTTTTATTACACAAGTAAATTTTCAGTAATCCGAAATGTTGGAAAAATACAAACAAAGATAAATGATAAAATCACACGTAGTGAAATATATATATGGGTTAAGGGCAATAAGAAGATAACTAGGTAGGGATATAAACATAACATTACCTTGAACAGAACGGGCCCATTATGCAAGTGGCTTGAATTAATTAGTTCAGAATGCAATTATAATGAAAATAAAGGCCAAGGACAGACCTCCATGAAATGCAGTCAGCGGTTCGTTGTGACACAAGTTTATGAGATGGATGTAATTAATAAACTGAACGTTTATATCCCGGTATCAGGTGAAGGTCTCATCAACTGAATATTAACTATTGTCAAGGTCTTTGACGCAACTGTCGTGATGACATGTAGGATTATGTTCAGCTTAAAGTTTCATTGAGGCTGATGAACAATATAATATTTGTAAAATTAAAGATTCATAGCTGTGTGCGCCTGTATAGCAATGCAGTGGTAGTGTTTACATTTTGAGTTTCCATGACCTGAGAGAAACTGTTGGTTCAGCCTCGATATAGTTAGAATCTCCCTAATATCAAAAACGGTCACGATGTCAATATTCTTTCTTGTGTTCGAGAACAGTTTTTGGGCGATTGAGATTAGATCGAGACGGGAGCTACCTATTTTAGGTTATTCGCGTTTCCCCTCGATTTGTTCCGTTTTAAAACGCATTTGGTCACGATATAAGAACTCAACAGGCAATTTCCCACTTTTTTGCTCCTTGATATTGAAAACAGTTTTGTCTCCACTTTGATTCATGTTTATCACAATTTGAATAATTTTAAAGT
Organism: Eilema caniola; assembly: GCA_949126895.1. Classification (NCBI taxonomy): domain Eukaryota; kingdom Metazoa; phylum Arthropoda; class Insecta; order Lepidoptera; family Erebidae; genus Eilema; species Eilema caniola. The sequence continues at coordinate 8,014,025 of OX421488.1, read as the reverse complement.
TGACCAATGGACGAATAGCGGTAATTATTTACAAGCTTTCGATGTAACCCTCATGATTTTATTTAATGTACAAAATGAATTAGTATACGAGTTTGTTTATGTTTGTGTAGAAACATAAATGTCAGATGTAAAAAACGTGTCTCCTAGCTTTTACAGCCGCTGTTTGGCGATGGCCACCAATAAATCAGTTCCGTAATACGCTTATTACGAAATTATATTAGAATTATATACATATACCGGGGATGTCGTTTCGTAAGCCATTATCTATATTTTTTCAGTCCAATAATTCAGAAATGTTAATTTTTATAGCTGCACGACATTATTAATATATTATATTTGTATTTGACGTATTTGACAACCAATTACCACGTGTGGACAGTGTATTTGACAAAGCATTAGCCGTTTTGCTTATTTGACAAATATAGCCAATGCCAAATACGTACAAGTAACTAGTTATTTAGGTTTTTTTTTAATTCTGTACAGAATTAAAAAAACCTATCTCTTTTTTCTGTTCCGTGCTTTTAACAGAACACATAAAATGTGACAATTCACACGTGATAGTTCTTTGAAGAGAATACTTTTTAGTGAAGTAAATTGTATTTGTCTGTTTTGCATGTTTGCATATCAAATATTTTGCCTAATTAATTAAACTAATATAATTAATTAAACGCCTAATAGCAAACACTAATAGCATTTTTTACGTTATGCAGATAAAAGCGAACAAAAAGAATAGAGTAACTCTAAATTGATAAAACTTATACCTTATATTCTTAGATAGTAAGGTATCCTTTATCAACATGACTTCAACCCTCCAAGCCAATCAGCTTAGGAAATAATGTTGAAATATCGTTCCTTAGCACTCAGTCGGTGAACATTACATGGAAATTGGGTGAAAATTCAATGCTTTAACTTCGTTTAACAATCTTACTTGAATACGTACAAATTAGCTATTCAGAAACTCGAGGAAGAACCAGGAGTTTGCTTGCGTAATAAGTCAATATTTGTGGTTCAAATCAAGAAACTTTATGTAATTAAAATTTATTTCAATTTGTTGGACATAACGTAAAAGCTATCCTTTTTTTTTTTTTTTTTTTTTTTTTTTTTTTTTTACGTGCGGGAAATCCCCACGGATACCCGCCCCTCCGGAGCCGGAGGGGTGGGTTATGTCGGACTCGAACCGACTAAACCGCACGCCGTCTGTGGGTAGTGGTGCTAGGCCGAAGGTGAGGTTGTCTTGCGACATATCCCTCGCACCCCGGCTGACCCAGGGCCATCCCTTTCGGTCTGGCCCTCCTCGGGAGGTGGGGACCACGCCGTCCCCGACTCAACCCCGGTGTGGGGAGGCGCGCATCGTCCTACGATGCGCGCCGCCGCCGTGGCCTGCTTCTGCTAGGGTGACGGGTGGCTCCACCCGTCACCCTCAGGCCCGCGCTCATGGGGGGCGGAGGTCTGTAAGCGCCCTCCGACGCCCGAGCCGCCTTCGGGCGCGAGCAGCGATGTCAGCGAGTCTTTCTCGCTCACCGCGCCGCGCCCGCTCTGCTGTCTCCTTCGCGAGCATGACCTGCTCGCAGAAAGAGGCGCTGGCCGCCCACGCATCCGCGCAGCGGACCATCGCCGCGAGCAGGGTGGAGAGCGTGAGCACTCTCACCCCCAGGGCCTGCACAAGCTCCCGCCTCGGCGTCTCAAACGCCGGACACTCGGTGAGCGTGTGCAGCCCCGAGTCCACGCTCGCGTCGCAGTGATGGCACTCGGGCGTTGGCTCAATACCCATCAGATGCAGATACCGCCCGAAGTAACCGTGCCCGGTTATCATCTGCGTCTGACGGTACGAGAGGCTCCCGTGTGGCCTCTCTAGCCACTCCCCCATGATGGGCCTTACCGCCGCAATGACGGCGTGCCCTGCGCGTGGTTGCCCAAGTCGTCGCTCCCACTCGGCCACCATGACCTGGTGGAGCCGGGATTTCTCGGCCCGAATGTCCTCGGGCTCGGGATCGAATCCCCGCTCCCGCGCCTCCTTTCGGAACTGGTATAGTGCCGAAAGGGCCCTCGCTTCCAGGATCCACGGTGGCGATCCGGCCAGGAGACTCGCCGCTTCGAAGGATATCGTGCGGTATCCCCTGATGGCCCTGGAGGCCATCGTCCTCTGCGCCGTACGGAGCAGAGGCAGGAATCTGGCCCCCAGGGTGTCCGCCCACACGGGGCACCCATATAGGGCCATGGACCGCACGACACCCGCGTAGAGTCTCCTGCAGGAGGCCCCTGGGCCCTTCAAGTTGGGCAGCAGCCGACTCAGGGCATTCGCCGTGGTGACCAACTTGGGGCGCAGGCTTCGGAGATGTTGTCCGAAGTCCCATCGACCGTCAAGCACGAGCCCCAGGTATTTCAGCTGGGGCTTGATGTCGATGGGAGTGCCTCCCACTGTAAGGCTGGCTCCCGGGCCTGGCCTGCGCCGAGGACCATGAAAGAACATGGCCTCGGACTTGTGCAGAGCCACCTCGAGACCCAGCCGCCGGATCCGCTCGACGACTTGGCCAACCGCGGTCGTGGCCCTCAGGGTTGCCTCGCGGTGCGTAGCCCCGCTCACCGTCACCAGCGTGTCGTCCGCATAACACGTGACGGTGGCACCGTACGCGAAGTCGCCGCGAAGCACCCAGTCGTAACCGATGTTCCACAGTAACGGTCCCAGGACCGATCCCTGTGGAACACCGCACGACATCTCACGCCTACCGACTCCGGTCGAACTCGGGTAGACGACGGCTCTCTCCGTCAGGTAAGCCCCGACTATGCGGCGGAGGTAGAGAGGCACACCGTGGTACACGAGTGCCTCCCTGATGCAACTCCAGGGCAAGGTGTTGAAGGCGTTGGAGATGTCCAAGGACACCGCCAACATCACCTCGCCCCGGGCAACCGCATCCTCCGCCAGAGTCCTCACACGCATGATGGCATCCACAGTGGAACGCCACCGGCGGAACCCAAACTGGGTATTCGCCAGGTCCGGCCCCACTCTAGAGAGATGCTCGACGAGGCGCTTGGCAATTACTCTTTCGAAGAGCTTGCCCACCTCGTCGAGCAGCACTATGGGCCGGTACCCGGACGGCTCGTCCGCCGGGCGTCCCTTCTTGCGGATGAGGACCAGTTTCCCCGTCCTCCACATCTTCGGAAACTGGCCCCGCTCCAAACATGCGCTGAGGAACCCTCTCAGTCGGGGTTCGAGACCGTCTTCCCCTAGAGCTAGGACCCACGCGCGGCCTGGAATGCCGTCGGGTCCCGGGGCGGTGTTTTTCTTGGCTCTCAGCCTTCGCACCGCCAGCTCTAGTTCTACCCAAGTGACCTCGGGCACGTCGTCGTCAATCACCGCACTGGGCGCCGTACTGGGTGCCGTAGGCGACCGAGGCGGCGGAGCCATCTGCGGCGGAACATGTTCCGCTCGCGCCGGGAACAGGGATTCCACCACTCCTCCGAGCAGAGCCGGTTCGAGCACCTGGGTCAGCGGAGGGGCCCGGGGGCGCAGCTTTTCTCTTACCATAAGGTAAGGCCGCCCCCATGGGTCCCGCTCCAGCGTCTCCAGGAGCTCCCGGTAACAAGCGGCCTTAGACCGCTTGATCTCCGCTCGGAGGGCATTCCGGGCCTCCCTGTATCCCTCGTGAAGCTCCGCCAGTCGGGGCTCCGAATCTGCGGTACGGCTACGCCTCCTACGGAGTCGAGCCCACCGGCGGTGCGTGATCACGCAGGCTTGACGCAGCCTCGCGATCTCCGCATTCCACCAGTAGACCCGACGCCTCGGATTATAGGCTGGAGCCCTAGGCATACCCGCATCGCAGACCCGTGTCATGGCCTCCCGGAACCAGGCCGCTTCATCGTCTATGTCGACAGGCCTGTCCGGCGCAATGGCCCAGGCCTGTACGATGGCGGCCTCCAGGAGGTCCTCCCGATTCAGTCGCCCCAACACCCAGCGCGGCTCGCGTTGGGCCGATATGACCGGCGCATCACCCGCAGGAGGGGAGACATCGAACCGAACGTATCGGTGATCCGATAGTGTCTCCACCTCCACGGCGACACGCCAGTCCCGCACGCGGAGTGACAGGGAAGCGCTCGCGAACGAAAGGTCTATGATCGACCTGCGCTCCCCCGCCACAAAGGTGCCCACATACGTGGCTTCGGCCCCGCGATTCTGGAGAACTAAGCCGAGAGAATCGGCCCAGCTCTCCAGAGCCCTGCCCCGCGCGTTTGTGCGCCGGGAACCCCAAGCCTGAGACCAGGCGTTGAAGTCCCCGAGCACAAGAACCGGACGAGGCGTACAGGCATTGACGACGTCGGTCAGCCGCTCCAGCGACCGCCGATACTGCCCGATGAGTCGGTGTGACCCCGGCGTGAGATAAACGGCCACGACCGCAATCTCCCCGACACGCGCCGCTACGATGCCATGCTCCCTTGCGATCACTACAAGGGGAGGGGCACCCGCAGCGGCGTTATGCACCAGTGCCGCCGATCCATCCAGGTCGACCACCCAGGCGGGCCCGAGGGGCCGGTGAGTGTATGGATCGGCGACAGCGGCGACGTGTATGGACCACTGTGCCATGCTCTGGAGCAGAAGGGCCTGAGCATCGACACCGTGGCCCACGTTCGCCTGCAGGATGCGGAGCTGGGGATCCATTATGGAACCATCTCCGCATCCCGCACCGAACCGTTGGCGGAACGCCCGCCTCGCGGCAGCGGCTCCCCGCGGGTGCAGGCCTTGCTGCCAACCCTATGGTCGGCCGGCTTGCCCTCCGCCGCACACCTGAAACAGTGCGGCGGAGCTTCGCAATTGCCGGCTCTGTGACCGGGTTGGCTGCAGCGGAAGAAACGGTCTCCGACCGTCACCTCCGCCTTGCACTGCACGCCTACGTGGCCGGCCGACAGGCACCTAAAGCACCTGTCCGGCCGAGCCTGCAGGAGCCGTACCCGGACTCCCACAACGCCGCCTACCGCGAGGACCCGTCTTTCGGCAGCCTTTGCAGCTGCTGCGATGGGGCAGCCGACAACTGCTGCCCCCTGTCCGCGACGGCCGTAGCGTATAGCTCCGACCTTAACCGCCTCCAGGGGGCAGCCCCCGGCCTCCGCCACGGTGACCCGAATCTCTTCGGCCGTGATGGAGTCGTCCAGGTCCGAAATGCGCAGTTCTGCGCATTTGGTGGGCCTGGACACCCGGACGTCGGCTGCATCCAGCGTCTCCCTCAGCTTAGCCGCTATGGCATCAGCCTTGGGACCGCTCGAAGCGCCAGGGACGTGGATGAGCCGGGCACCCGTCCGAGTGTGTGTCACTCGGAGGGTCCCCGCCACGTCGAGGGCCCTCATATCGATGAGGCCCCTCGCCTGCTTCACCAGTGCAGTGTACTGCACGCCCCTCTCCGCAGCCTCCGGTGTCATCGTTAAGACGACAGCGGTGGTGCGGGGGACGCGCAGCGCTCCTGGCGCTCCCCTCGCAGCAGCCTGGGCCTTCTTGGCCCTTTTGGCTGCCTTTTTGCGGGCGTTCCGCCTTTTTTTGGCTTCGCCCACTACCTCCCAGCCCCCTGCCGGTGCGGAGCTTGTGGAGGCAGCCGGACCCGCCGATGTTGGTGCCGTGGCCAGAACCTTGGCTGGGGCTGGGGCTGGGGACGACTTCCCCTTGCCCTTCCCCTTTCCCTTGCCCTTAACCTGGGCGCCCCGCGCACTCTGGGCACCCCCGGCTGGCGCGGCGATAGGTGCCGGAGCAGCAGCAGGAGCAACGGCAGCCGCAGTGGTAGCACTGCGCGTGGTGCCCCTCTTTACGGCTCCGGCGTACCCTCCAGTAGTGGGCGGCGCCAGGGGCGGACGGCGGATGGAGTCCATGATGGCCTCCAAACAAATCCGCGTCCGCTCCTCGTGCGCCGCCTGCCGCGCTTCCATGGCGGCCATTGCCGCCATGCAGGCCTCCAGCGCGTTCGCGGACCCCGCCGGCACAGGCGCCTGCGCCTGCCAGGGCTGCGGCTGGGCGAGCCGCAACGTCGGCCTCGGCTGCGCCGGCAGCGGCGGCCGCGGGACCGCTAAGCGCGGCGGGAGCGGCGGCGGCGGCAAACGCGGTGGTGCCGGTGACGTCGGTGGCGCCGGCTGCACCGGAGGAGAAGGCGGCGCCCCCGGCCGCACCGGCGACCTGGACCGAGATGGTGGCGATGGCGGTTCCGGCTGCGCTCCGACCCTCCGCCTCTCTGTGCGGGCCACACGGTCTTGGAGCGCCGCCAACTCAGCCGCCATCTTGGCCATCTCCCCGCGGTATTCCGCCGCCTGCCGCTCGGTTTCCCCGAGCAAGGCCTCCTGACGCCTGCCGAGGTCAGCCCGCTCCTGCCGCGCACGGCCTAGCTCCGCCCTGAGCAGATTGTATTGCTCCACTAGGCGGAGCGTCGACCGCATGAGCCGGTCCTCCTCCGGCGTCATAGCCCCAGTTCGGGCCTCAGCAAGGCCTTTAAGGGCCTCCACCACCTGGTTAGAGGTGGTGTCGCCGGCACAAGGCAAGGGCGCCGCCGAGGAGGAGGAACTCGGCGGCGCCATGACACCCTTCGGGACTGGGGCTGGGGCACGCTTTTGAGGGGCAGCCCTCTTGCCACCCCGCGTCTTTCGGCGACCGAGCGCCGCAAACTTGGGCGGGGGAGAAAGATATTCTCCCTCCTGTCCGCTGCTGGACGTGGACCCGTCGGTCATGCTGACCTCCGGGTCCGGCTCATAAGGCCGAAGGGGAGGAACCTGGTTCCTCTTTTCGGCTGAGCTCCGGGTTGCTACGCCCGGACTGCTAGCCCTGCTCTGGGCGGCGGTGTCAAGGTGGTCTGACACCGCTTGGGACGCGACCTCCGCGTCTTGGTGCTGCGCGACCTCCGCGCAGACTGTTTCGCTTGGTTGGGGGGGGGGTTTTTTGGTTTATTAGAGATTCTTCCATGATGTCCCACGAGTAGAACCGCTCTAATTACACTTCCTGGGTGACGGCCATTCCAGGAAGCGGGGTACATACTGTGGAGGTCCCCAGGTATCCACAGGTTTTAAGCGACTTCGCTGTCGGGTTTTCAGACTTTTCCTTGTCGCGGGCCGGCCAATTAAGGCAAGCCCCACGGCCTCCAGGATATCGGCGTTCCCGAGTGTGGCTAGCACTCAGGTCGTTGTCGATATCTCGGAGGTTACGCGATGCGGGGGAGTAGCCAACTCTCCCAACGCCGACGGTGGCACGAATGCCCGTCAGCCCCTGCGCGAGCAGTGGGCCGACCCGTCCCCGGATCCTACGGATCCCGTCGCCTCTCCCATGTCTCCTCTGCTAAAGCAGAGGGGTACCGGGAGCGACGGCTAGCCCTGAAAAGGGCTGTTGAGGTGGGAGGAACCCTACGGATCCCTCCCCGCGGGCCTTGCAGGCCCGCCATACCACGACCCCCTCGTGCAATGGGGTCAGCTAGCCCTTAAAAGGGCTGTTGGAATGGAAGGGTATCCTACGGACCCCTTCCCGCGGGCCTTGAAGGCCCGCCATCCCACGACCTCCTCGTGAGGTCAGCCGTCGGGTTATTTGTCAACGGCCAACAGAACTCCCAAGGTAGGAGTCTGTTAGCCGTTGTCCAGGGTGCACCAGCCCCCCCGCTTCCGCTCCCCAGGACCGCGGTCCAAAGGGGGAAGAAACGGAGAAGCCGACGTGGAGGTTACCCAACCAAGCTATCCTAGTTTTAAAGACCTTGTAAAAATTATGATTAAATTAAGTCTTTAATCCTATTCAATTCATAATCATTAAGTTAGTATGTATATATCGATGTCTTTCTTCAGTGGCTACTGTACTTTGTCTTAGAGCGTTTTCACATTATCCGATATCCGATATCCGACATCTTGTAATTGGCTTCCAGATGTTTAACATGTCTTTTCTTTTATTGTGTTAGCTGTAACTTTTCCATGTTCAAATAAATAAATAAATAAATCCGATATCGGAGGAAGTCAAATGTATGACATATGTATCTCTCTTTGACATTGTCCGGCCCGATATGGATTATCGGAGAAACTCCTGATATCAGATCGGCCCGATATCGGATCACACACATACTAAAACAGCGACTGCAAGCAATTTTCGACCTTAATGACATTTGCTTAGTTACGTGTCTTTCGTGTTAATTGATGACTCTGATCACGAATATAAGAAAAACACTCGATACCATGTCATGTCAGTAAGGTCGATTTCTTTTTTTTTTACATCCCTATCATCCCTAAATATTCTGTGCTTTCAAGCAAATGGCCGTATCGGGCCGATTTTATCGGATAAATGTGAAAACAGCACAAGGTGTCGGCTATCGGATGTCGGCTTTAGATGTCCGACACCGATATCGGATGAATGTGAAAACGCTCTTTAACGTGTATTATGAAGGCGGCAAAAGCAGAAACTTCGGTAGATAGGTACAAAGCACTGGGCCGCATGCTGCGTGACGAACAATTTAGAAATCGAGGTAAAAATAAAATGTTTCCACCGGTTTCCTATTTGAAAATTTTAACTCTTCGCCACTCTGTCATTTGAAGTCCTAAACAGTCCAAAACGGTTCCTCGTAAGTTGCGTGCTGTTGCTGTACAGCCAGTCAGCACTCTGTTAATTCAAAGAAATTAATATATTGATACAAAAGATGGAGTGAAGAAACTGTCAGGATGGCTCTCCAGTCTCCACTAAAGCAAATAGGGCGTTAAGACGGTAATATTGCACTACTCCAGTATTTGTTTAACTGCATTGCAATTTTTAATCGTGGAAGATTTCTCGGTTCAATTTCATTTCATTCCACTGGACATTAACATATTTTTTATTCGATGGATTAATTACGAATATTCGTGTCGGCGCCGACGTGGTCACGTCCGTAATGTAGGTCTCCATTAGTATAACGTCATACTCTACCACATTAATTGATATACGGCTAGACAGGCAGGTGTTTAAGCTGTTTATACGTGTATATGTATAACGTTCATTTACCGATATGTTACTTAGTGAAAGCGAAGATATTTAGTAATTAACGACAAATCTATACATCAAATCTATATAAATATACCTATATGTCCCGATGGAAACATCACCGCAAAGCCTAGACCACCAAAACTCATAAAGTCCGGTGGGTCAAATTAGACCTAGAGATAGGGCACTCATCTAACATGCTTATGATAAGCTAGTGCTTGTATGTGTAAGCAGTTCTGTGGTGTTGGTTTCCATTTCTGGAACAAATAAAGCGTTATTGAGTTTGTAAGGAATCCGTGGTAGTAATTACATGGAAACGACAATAAATGATACGACACAAAATGTAATAACAGCTTTGCCTACCTCTTCACGCAAATACAATAAAGATAAAATGGTAATAATAACTTGGTCTTACGAACACCTTAGTTCTGGCCATTATTTTCTATTGTAGCGCCCAACCTCGCCAGTGACATTGACTTCAATTGAAAATAATACGCCAGTAAAAAGATTTAGCCTTCTGCTTCATAATTGTGTCACAATCTAGAGATTAGGCAATTGAACTCGTAAAAAGTACTCAGCTGTTTTCAATGCTAAGGTGAAAAACGTATACACAGTCCGCTTGATGGAAAGCGACTAACTTAACCGTAGCCTATGACAATTTGCAATATTAGATCGATCATGTGCATGTTGCCGACTCATTAGAATCGACATCAAATGCCACTTACTGAATATCGTCCGTCATGCAGTTTAACAGGATGCCTAGGGTCTCAGGCACCCCGATAACCAGTTAACAGTTTTTTTTAAATTTATGATACTGGAAAATATGACCCGCTGTCATACTTTCCCAGGTACAAGAACAGACTATAGAAAAACAAGAGTGATTTAATTTTGTACAAGTTTACAAAGAAGCTCGGACCTTATACCAGACAGTTAAAAATAAACTACTGCACACAGTATTATTGATTTTTCTCAAATAGATTTTTCAAGCGTCACTTACGAGTTACGAGCTACTGGGTAGAAAAACAGCGCTCTCGTGCGTGAAGCGAACGTTCTCAATTTACTGGCAAATTTAATGGCAAGACGACAACAAAAGCTTAATTCAATGTCTTATTTTCTTTTGTGTACCTATCATAAAGTCAGTCTTGCTCTTTATAAAGAGCAAATACTATACATACACTGATCAAATCTTAAAGAAGGGCAGGTCAGAAAAATTCGAAACCAGCAGGTTTGTATGAATATACTCGTAAAGAGGTATTCGTGAAGTGTATTAGGAACTAAAGAATTTCTGCTAATCAGGAGCGCGAAAGGTGTGACTATTTATGTGTAAAAGACCAATTAGCATTACCAGAAAGTGTTTTGTATAATTCTACTGAATTATAGAATTCGTCTAAATCTGCAATCAGAAAAGGTAGAAAACGAATAAAGTAATTAAACACCAAAATAGCGAGCACTTAAAGTTGTAAAATTAAATGCTGCGCTTTTTATTACTATTAATGTCTATCAATAGCCGCCATATTGGAAATTCACGAACCGTTTAAAATTCATGTTGCGTCATTCCGTTTAAAAATCGAATTCAGTCAAAAACATATTTTTGCGTTCCATTCCATTCAGCGAGTCGTAATTTTAAATTGGATAGGTAACCATTTATAAAAAACATTTATTTTGCGATATGTCTCAAACGGCATGTTCAAAATTTTTGAAGTGAAAACTTCTTTAGCGGCGTTGGATGGGTGTAAAATGTTAAGGAAGCGTCAGGATTAGTTGACCTTTGAACCGTAACCGACGACTGACGTCATACAAGATTAGGTACAGACTATGTATTTTGCAAGTTATAATAGATGTCGTCGTAGCGTAATAGTCTAAGATCCCACTGCAGGATTGGTGCGCTCATCGACTATTTGTTTAAAACCAAATTTTTATGTTTATTTATAATTAAGAGAATATATATTTACTCGGGTGCCTATCAAAATTTGGCCGCCATTATTTTTAATTAAATTATTTTTAATTGATTTTTGGTAAAAAATTTCGTTTATTTATTTTTTAAATAAAATAACGTCTACATTACGGTAATTAATATGAAGATTCTAAAAAATCACGGTTGCCGTTGCGCACCTGGCCGCACCTCTTTGCAGCCAGGTGTAAACAGGTATGATTTCGATAAATTTATACGTTTATAACCTATATTTATTAATTATATGTCAAATTGAAGCTAATTTTTTTCTATTAATTATCATATATAGTTGCTTAATTAAATCTGGCCGCAAATAAGGGTTACTGGCTGTTAAAGATAATAAATATTTAACCTGTCAAGTCCGGCAAGGGCGGGTAATGACATCGTAGGGCGGGTGATGACATCGTGACGCTGTCTTACTATCTTGTAGAAAAAAAGGAATTACTCTACAACGAAACCATATTTTATGATTCTGTAAACGGCAATAGATTTATTGATTATTTTTTTATGATCAAGCCATAAAAGATGAATAATAATGCAAACAAATTATATATTCAAATAGTCCAAAATTTGGAAACCACGTTGTTAGCTAAATTTCAATGAATGAAAATTCAAATGAATATCAAAGAACAAGGACCTGTGCTATCTAATAACGTAAACAGTTTGATAAAAGACCTCAAGATGTTTATGCAAGATGTTTATGTTATGTAATTCAGCCCAGAAAATAATGGCTGGCTGGTACTAGATGGTTTTTTAAAACCAACATGGTTCCTGGGAGACTCAACTCCAACGCAAGTTAATAGTGTGCTATGTGAATCCACGAACAAAGCTTCCGATAACGACGATTCTGATATTTGTAGCGATGAAAGTGATAGCTCCGATGATAGTACAACTGAAAGCTCCGATGATTCAGATTTTTAAATAAGAGTTACGGAAATATAAGAATTATAAGATATTTTTTTTTATTTTTTTATTTGCTTAAATGTTTAATTAATATGTAACAGACAATTAAATACTTGAATAAAATCTAATAAAATTTTCAAATAATACTTTCGCAATAAAACTTTCTTTTACTTAAGTCACCTTGGTTTTATTTTTTTATTTTTTAAATCAATATTAAATATCGACGTTTTAATTAGCAAATTGTCTAACTCCATTTTAGAGAATCTTTTATTTGTACGAAAAAAAAACAATTACTTCAAAATTTATTATCATTTTAAAAAACCATTTAATATCATTAATATCTAATAAAGATATAATATTTAAGTTTGAATCATTCAAATAATTTGTAATTGGATTATTGCTTCATCAAAATGTTAAAAAAATCACCCTCTAAAAATATGGAGTTAGACAAATTGCTAAATAGACCATCGATATATCAAATCAATATTAATTTTCTGTTGCAATTTTTAAATTTGTCATATTGAAAAAAATTGCATACTTTTTGGAGTATTTATTATAAGTCGTCTCTATTACTCCCCGGTGGTTGAGAACACTAACGTTCGACGCATGCGCAATGGCTTAAAAGCGTCGCACAGCCGGCAATCGCTGTCCTCGTCTGACAAATGATGTTACACGCTAACTCTCTCTCACTCTACCTTAAATATTTAGTATCTTTAACAGCCATTAACCCTTATTTGCGGCCAGATTTAATTAAGCAACTATATATGATAATTAATAGAAAAAAATTAGCTTCAATTTGACATATAATTAATAAATATAGGTTATAAACGTATAAATTTATCGAAATCATACCTGTTTACACCTGGCTGCAAAGAGGTGCGGCCAGGTGCGCAACGGCAACCGTGATTTTTTAGAATCTTCATATTAATTACCGTAATGTAGACGTTATTTTATTTAAAAAATAAATAAACGAAATATTTTACCAAAAATCAATTAAAAATAATTTAATTAAAAATAATGGCGGCCAAATTTTGATAGGCACCCGAGTAAATATATATTCTCTTAATTATAAATAAACATAAAAATTTGGTTTTAAACAAAAAGTCGATGAGCGCACCAATCCTGCAGTGGGATCTCGTACTATAAGCGGTAAGCACGTCGACTGTAAGTCCTCATAGTTTCAGATAGTACCGGGTTCAAACCACCTGGCGTTCAGGGATTTTTTGTGATTGTTTTTTCTTATTATAATTTATTACTTTTGGTGATTATTTTTTCTTTTTGTAATTTATTACTTTTTATGATATTTTTTTCTTTTTGTAATTTATTAATTTTTGTGATTAATTTTTCTTTTTATAATTTATTAATTTCTTCTGACAGAAAATTAGCAGAAAATAAGTGATAGGTTCTATGATTAGCGCTATATTATAGGTATGGTATGGTATGTTCTTTTTTATCTTTTTCTATGTATATAACGAAGAAAGAAAAAAAGAAAATGTTTTCACTTCTGCCGGCACTCCCAGAGTGCAACCCGTCTTTTTTTTGTGACAAATATGATTTACTTACACAGCAAAAGTGTCTTGTTGCTACTACATAAGAAGTTTGTTTTGTAAACCACAGATAACGCACACATTGTTTCAAAATTTAAATGAATTGTCACGATAGAAATAGATGTCTCTCATTGTTTTAAATACTTGACATTATACTGAATTGAATAGTTTTAATATTTAACTGTGCCAGTCAGTAAACTCAAAACAATGCCTTTTCAAAAAGATTCTCTTTCTCAAAGAAGTTTAGAAAACAAACTGAATGTTAAAAAAGTGAAAACGTAGATAACTCTAGTTTTAACTAATATATTAGTAAGTAGGTAGCTATGGCGTCTTCATTAACCGAATTACCCTGAGCCGATAGAAGAGATGAGACTCCTAATCTAGGTCTGCTAAGAATGGAATTGAGAAGAATTGAGAGGATTGGCAAACACCTAGACTCCATCCCAGATAGAACTTGACTCCAACAGTTGCTTGTCATACGTACTTCGAAAAAACATGAGTGATTAGTAATTCTGCCTTTTAGAGGCGATAGTGCAATGACTCCTACCAACTGCCGCTTTTCTGAAAACATCACGAGCTTTTTTTTTCAATAAATATTTGTTCGGAATGACTACCATTTTTGTAGGAAATTTATAACCACAACAGTTTTATGGAACTTCTAAAAGTTCCGTTTTTAAAATCCGATGACCCCCGCCCTAAGTGCCTGTCTGACATCCGAAAATTAAAATTTACGACACAGTTTAGTGCTAAATGCATACGCTTAAGGTCATCTACTGCCAAATTCGGAACAGCGAACCAAGACAAATATGGCACAACAACTTTTATAATTAATTTATGTTCAGTGAAATTATAATTTGCATTAATGGTCCCGAATGTAATTTATGACTTAGACAGCTCCATTTATTAATCAGTTTTGGTAAATGAGTTCAATGAAATTAATTTAATTTTGGAGAGTTGTAGAGAAAAGAAAACTACTCCGTTTAAGGTATTATTTACTAATTAATAATACCAGTATGAGTAAATTTAACCATGTCGGCGGTATTAAGACTTTGTTTGGTTTTAATATTTAAATATGGCTATAATCAACACAGAGACCTAAATAAGTTCTGAGTCACATAAAGCACGCAACCTTCTATAAAATGCAAATAATGTACTTAGGTACCTGCTTATTGCACAGTTCGCTATTAATGTAATAATTCTATACAGTTTAAAAATTCATACAAAACCCATGGTCATTAAACCTTTTGTTAAACTATGTATTCAACTAGTAAAACAGGCTTATGCACTTGAAGAACAAATACATATGTTATGAATAACATTTAAAAAATTAATTAGTTACATTTTTTTAAATTGAGTTTAGCTTCTTTTTTCGCCGACTGTAACCACATAGTTTTTGTAGCTTTCTTGTATTGATTACATCTAAAGCTTTAAACATATACTTATCCTTTGAATTAAAAAAATAAATTCAAGATTTAAGCTACCTTGGTGGTCAAAGCATTGCCCGTGTAGGGCAAAGATCGCGGGTTCAAACCCCGCCTAGACCGATTTTTTTTTCTCTATAGTTCGATTTAAATATACTTATTCTTTAGAAAATTAAAAAGGCTTCCATTACATTTGCTCTCCGGAAAACGTCATATCAGTAACACATATTACCTGTGAACAATAAAAATATACAAGTTAGATTTTCATTCTAAAATCTTATTTCATCGGTTCATGTAAAGCTTATACATCCGAATTGGGACTATCCCTATAAAGTAAGATAAAAAAAAAAAAATACTTCCATAAATAAGGAAAATATTTAAAAAATATAACGTCAATCAAACAGACATGCGATTCGTCATTTTAAAATATGAGGGTACTACGACCACACGTTGATTTATATTAATTTATTGGTATAATGGTACTAAATCATAGTCTTGGTACGAAGATGAGTTATTACGATTTAAGTACCCAGCACCCATACAACGTGGGAGGTAACAACCGCCCATATATCACACCTTATTTGGAAGGTTATTCAGAGGTGAACCAGGCATTCGTCTTCTCACACTCCTTCATTTCCTCTTGCTAAAATACATGTAAACGATTCACTTGTCATGGTTTTTCTATAAAATTTTAAGAAGCGGCAGACTGAAAGGTCGTGTTGGAGCCCTCAAAAATCCAATAAAAGGTCTTTGGGTTCTGAAGGTCAGATGGCAGTCGCTTCACGGAAAATATCGAGGTTCAGCCAAATCCGCAGTTAGACTGGTAAAAAGCGGATCCCAAACTCCAAGTTGAAAGCTTTGATAACGCTAGGATGAAGAACAAGAAGATGGTTTTTAGGACTGTCAGTGGCCTCTGACCTTCCCGTTTCCGAGAGTCAATCAGCAGGTATACTGCTTGGACAATACAATTCAGCTGGGTGGGTGAACGATAATACTAGTAATTCCATCCACTGCTAAATCTAGTTTGAAATAATACCTTCTTAAATAGCATACTAACATTTGAAGGGCTCAGTTAATATTGCAAGCATTCACAGACCCCGGTAACCACTTACCATCAGGTGTACGAGTAATAAAAAAAATAAACGAATAAAACCAGTTTCTAAATATAGTATTCATAGCTTTGTGCATTAATAACAATAAAATAATTTATGGATCATCTCAGCTGACATATTTTATTGTTTTCTTGCCAACAACATTTTATGAGCTGGCTGTACACATTGGTCCAACATGCGCCAATATTGGCCACTGAATCTATTGTAGCTGATAGTTCAACGTCTCATTACAACGCAAATATCTCCCAAAAGATCTACAGATATATCATCTGTAGATCACTTACAACACGTGAGTTAGAGATAAAGTAAATTTAGATAAGTACATATGGCGTGAATTATACACAAAAGGCATAAGGCGTAAGGAATTAATCATTCTCATTTGCTTCAACAGCCATCGGTCCTGCCACTGCCACTTCGGCCTGCTAACGTTGCTTAAGGCGTAAAGCATACGTAAATCAGAGCAGAAACTAGTCCATTCTTTATCTGAGCCCTTACGTGGATGTGTTATGCTTTATGCCTTATGCTATGAGCCTACTGTGGTGTATTGGTGTACGTTGGTCCAACGTGTACAGCCAGCATAAGGAAAACCGTCACCTATACACAATACCTAGTATTACAATGTCAACATTAGTGTTGCGAAGTTTCTTTTGTGTTTAATATTTAATTTTATTGTCTTGTACATTCCGTGACATACGTTTGTAATTGTTTGTGTGCGTACGTAAAGTCGTGTATTGAATCCCTAGGTCGGGCAGTTTTAAAAGTTTCTGTGAGGTAATTTAGTAGTGGTCTTAAGACCCAGCCGTACTGGGCGCCCAAGCCACCTATTAAATGGAACCATATACCTACTGTGGATCTATTTACGCCGTTAAATTAAGGGCTATCATTTTGTTTCCAGTTTTGACGAATGTCCATTGAAACCCACTAAAATAAACTATTTTAATAGTACTATCGTGGCGATTGACTTTCAGTAGTCATGTCAATACTACCATATTTAACTCTTTATTTGATTTTATTTCAATTTCTAACTTTGGAAATTGACAGGCGTGAATACCTGTATTAAATTGATTTAGTAAAGACAATAACAGTTTAATACGGCCCTTTGTTTTAAGCGTTGCTTTAGAACAAAAGGCGCGATAAAGATCTGTATTCTGTAAACCTACGAGGTACACGAATACATTTAGGAGTATTTGCTATGCTAATATCTACTTGTATGCTGATAAATGCTTTTGTTAAGAGTGGGTTCACATCGGTAGTGCATAGAGTGTAACTCAAATTTGCAATTTTGCTATTAAACTGTTAATAATATAAAATAGAGCCCGTCACTTCAAGAACGGTATTAGAAAGTTTCTTAAGGGTCGGTTGCGCGAGTTGCGCCCCTGGGGTTGCATTCGGTAACCACTTTCCATCAGGTGGGCCTTGTGCTTGTCTAATACCTAAGTGAATCCATCAGGTGGGCCTTGTGCTTGTCTAATACCTATCCAGAAAGGAGTAAGCGACAACAAGAATTAACAAAAAAAGAATTTCAGTTAATACTTTTACGATAATATATCATCCGTTTTGTAAGTACCGTTTTAATGGTCTATGCAGAATAAATGATTTTTGACTTTGACTTCGATTTGGAATCTGTTTTCTTTGAACATCTTCATCTAGAGAGGAAATCTGCGTCAAAGCCTTCTCTATTAATAAGCAGGTGCAACTGCGAGTATGAACTACGACATAAAGTTTGTTGCAGGTGACGTTGGTTTACCGTTATATCCATATCTCGAAGGTATGTAAAAATACACTTTTGGTAAGATTATGATAGAGATAAGTTTATACCACCTGTAGCGCCGACCCGAAATACTTAGGACAAGGGTGAACAAATGTTGATGAAAATGTATACCTACTGCAAAAAGTCCTTAAAACAGAGACCATAAAATTATAATAGGAACTAGAATACAGAGAGTCTGAATAGCGTGACTAGCCGGCCTTGGCTGGAGCCGACGAGTCTGCCGTAACAGTATACGCTAACTGCAGATACAATACATCTTTATGTATTAGATTGTTTGACTTTTACATTGCTGCTAGGTGAGACGAAGGCACCTTTCAATAATTTATAACTTTCAAAAAAGATAACCTTTGGAGTTTTGTCTGGAGAAGGTCGAAAGTTATATTCAACTTGAGAGGTTAAATAGGACTATCTTGGAATGACCTCCATGTTATAGGCAGAAACCGGAAAACGTTTCAGGTTGACAGGAGCTGGAACGTGCTAGTGAAAAAGTAACTAATAATGGCATAGTCCATAGACTGTAACTTATATTCGAAAAGACTAAGAAAAGAAAATTGTACTGTATAATCGACATCATCAACTAGTGCAAAACTAGGTTAAAAGTTAGTGGTATACAATACATACAAAAATATAGGCATATTTTAGGGTAAATAGATAGATAGATAGATAGATAACTCTTTATTGTACACCAACATTAAATTACAAGAGACAGTAGTACGGATTACAGCAGCTATTGTTAAATGCACAATGGGCGGCCTTATCGCTAAATGCGATCTCTTCCAGGCAACCGTGGGATGGAGAAATATTCAGTAACACGCACGTTACAATTTGTGGTGTAGCTGTCACAGTCAAAATTCAAAAAACACTTAATGAAAAGAATAAGATAAAATAAATGTGTATGTATTGAAAATAAATTAAAGGCCTAGCTCAAAGGTAAACCCAATAAAGGTACTGTAGGTACTTGCTTATCAGCCGTTGGTATCGCACACTGCGGTGCCGGTATTCCGCTATTTTAGGCGCAGAAAATGGCAAACGACAGTTTTCTAGTCGTCCATTCAATACAAAAAAATTACTTTACTAACTGATTCCTGATGTATTAATATTCTATCAACAAAATTAACTTTATCCTGTATAGTCCTACTACCAACTCGTAGATAGAAAACAATGGCTGACTTCAGGATATTAAGCGAATCGATAATGATCCAAGAGTAGCCTGTTTAAAGATTCGCTACACACCATTAAAGGTCACCTACACGCCGAACAATAGTCAATTTATTATAATTGATGCTAGCACGAAGCATAATTCCTGTCTCTTGAAGCTATCTTCGAATATAGCTAAGCATAAAACGCATTTAGTCAAATAACGGTTTGGATAAAATGGATAAAAAAATGGAGTCATTCATAAAATTGTCGTTACTGCCCAGGATGGAGAGAGGTGTCGTAAATGGGAATGTCTAGACTGTATATTTATCTGTTCATAGTTATCACAGTCTCAAGCTAACCTAGCGAGCCAGGATTGGACTGTGTAAACGAAGATTTTAAAGAACCAACTGGAATAGAAATAGATAGATTTTCAACTCCTTTAAGAATATTGCACATATCACATTCAAGTGGATGATGTGCAGAAATGTCTTTTCATTGGTTTATTTTAATAGAAGATTGTTTATTATGAGTTATGTGTAGGCATCAAATGTAGTGAAACATTTTCTTAAAGAAACTGCGAGAGTTTGGTATTGTCATAGATTTCTGCATTTATACCTAGGGGGTTCTTGATATATTCAAATTATTCATTAAGGGACATACATAGGGTGCGTGACTTTCAAATTATATAATATTTTACTAACGAATTTTGAAAGAATTGCTCTGGCGCCAATGACTAACCTTTAGGAAATTACGACCGTCGATATATCCGAATAATACCCCTCGATATTCTTTCCAACCTTTCCACTGGTAAACGATCTCAATTGTTGCTTAATGATGTATCAATTGACATCGTTTAAACATTTAAATGTTATTTTAAAGGGTATCAGTTCAATAAAATACGTACTTAACTGTACATGATACCTGGCTGTTACCTTTTGTAACATCTGTTAAGTAGGAGGAATTACTGCTCA
Organism: Eilema caniola; assembly: GCA_949126895.1. Taxonomy (NCBI): domain Eukaryota; kingdom Metazoa; phylum Arthropoda; class Insecta; order Lepidoptera; family Erebidae; genus Eilema; species Eilema caniola. The sequence goes on along the minus strand of OX421488.1, from coordinate 7,994,262 downwards.
GGTTTGCGTAAATGAGCATTAACGAGTTTAAACGAAATGTCAACTACAAGTGTTAACAGTAAGTAATTAGTTACCTGAAGGTTTCGGGTTCCAAGCGGAGGCGAATTAAATATTGCTTTAAATCCTTTGTTGAATTAAGTTGTAGAGCGTTTAGAACTTGATATACAGATGGACAAAGCTGAGGTTGGACAGTCATGCTACCGAGAGTTAAGCCCAACTGAGCTAGCTGTGGTTGACGCCTTTCTAGTACCGCGTAGTTCTTTTCTAGAAGCTTAAGTACGATATACATAATATTGTAGAGGTGCGTGTTAACAACCCACAATTCACCAACTCAGATTTAAACCAGTTGTTACGAAGCGAACTCTTTGTCATAAGCTTTACGGTTACTAATCGAATGGAGAACAACCCTATCCCTTAGTCGGCTTCCACGACAACCACGGCAAGAGACTGGTTTTGGTTGCAGCTGGCGGTATTCTTGGCAATAGTGTTCTATTCCACCAGAAACCAACCAACCATGTGCAAAAAAATTACAAAGGTTAAAGGTTACAAAGAGTTTCTAAAATCGTACTTAACTGCTAGTTGCTATGCTCGACCAATCAGAAAATTAATACGTGACAAGCCCAGAAAATGCCTACAGAGTTTTCCAGCCTGTAAAGTATTGGATCAACAGGTATTTGATTAAGTTAGTGGCTGTGATCCGGTTACAAATTAGCATGACAAAGCGGCCGCGACAGAGCTGGCTCATCTCAACTCCCCTTTGAGCGACGTCATCAAATTTCGCTGCTCAAAGTGTTTAAACTCTGCTTGGCAAGTTATGTAGTCGTCTCCTAGGGCAATCTTCTGAATTGCGCTGTTGTCAAAACAATCCTGTTTATGATTATAGTAATCAAATTTACTACACTCTATTTGTATAAATTTATCATGCGGTAAAAACATTTTACAGAAAAAAATTACTGTTTGATATGAGTTCTATTTTTGCTTTTCTTTCAGAATGAAGCGAAAAAAATTTCTTCATTTTTACCAAGTTATACTTTTCTAGACAGAAGCAGAAATATTTATAAGTAACAAAAATCAAGTTTCAATCTGTATTCTAAACATCTCAACTCCAATTCTGCGACATACTTGGTAGATCGTATTGCCTAAACTGCCTAAAGTATTCACAACAAGACATTCCAATTCCACAGTATTGTGAGTGAGACAAGAGAATTCGTAAGTAACGTTGGAGCTATATAAACACATTAAAATTATGACTAACATACATTACGAAGGCCGGGCATGTGGGAGGGTGTCCTCATACTCGAACCCAAACAAAGAACCAGACAGACGGACAGACAAAGAAAGGCTCGACGGGCTCCTGGAAGTATGCCAAGAACATTTGAGAACACTTTGCGTGAGGAGTAATTCATCGCCTACGCTCAATTTCTGCTGAGTCGATCGGACCTTTAACATATAACTTGCGATAATTATTTATGAGTGGTTAGAAGGAAGTAATTGGATATTTGTGTGATAATTGTGTTTTAGTAACAATACACATGGGGGAACATGAAGATCAATCGAAATTGAAAATTTTATTAACAAATAAAATGAGAACCAATTTTTCCGAAATCAAATCAATTTTAAATTAATTGACTTGACTTGACTTGACTTCCGAAAAAATAATGAACAGTCGAGACATTCAAGGTCGCTGAACTAGGAGTCAATTTATGTGCCTATGTTGATTGAGTAGGTCGATAATTTGTTTTTAATGTGCACTTTTCACTGAAGCTATAATGAGTATTATTAAAATAGCATCGTGATTGGCCATATAACAAAAAGGAGATGGATATTGCACCAATGCTGTCAGATAATTTGCTAAAACTATAGTGATAGCAACCAATTTAACCATCCCTACAAACCAACTAAAATTGGAAAAAAATATACAGTAAGTAAGTAATTTAATTGTGAGGTTTATTATTGTAATGTGCCTGAAGAGAACAGTTGATGAAGAATACTTACAGGTACACATTATATATTATAACAATGTGTAACGAAACCGGGAAATTATATACGTTATTCTTATTTATCCTCTGTTAACTAAATAACTAGTAACACTAATTACACACACCAGTACACTTATTATCAATTACGAAGTATTTACATAAAACGTATACTCAATTAAACCGTACCTTATGCTTGAATAACGCGCCCTTGACAGTACAGTAGACAGTGGCTGTATACTTATAAAAATGAAAGTTCTTTTGTATGTCATATTGTGACGATACTTCGTCAAATTGTTGTGTACCCCTGAAGGTTTCTAACATTGCGAAGCATGACGGGCATTAGCTAGTTTTTTTATATAAGAAATCACATATCCGATATTCGCATTCAGTGCGGAAATTTAAGCCAATCTTGCAGTGAGGAAGTTTTTTTAAACTTCTTACGCTGTGCACATTAAAATAAGGTATTGACTATTTAAATTACGTATATCCTATTCTGTAATTTCCTGCACATATTATAACTAAAATGAGGCGAGTGGAACGTTCATAGTTGGGTAGGCCACCATATTTTGATATAGTACAATAATAACTTTCTTTCCTATAGATACCATGGATAAATGAATTGACGGGATTGGACTCCATGACGTATGTCGTTCTTCGACCGAATGCCCTTGATCTCTTTAGTGCAAGACCTCTTTAAGTTTTGTGAATAATTTCAATTTGAAGTAAATTTTAGAAAAATAAAATAAGTAATCTTTTATTATCAATTTATCAACCTAATAGTATGTCGTATGTAGTACATATAATTTCAAGAGGCATCTCCTTTTGATGTAATGGATCCCTTTTAATTGATCTGTTTCGTGATTCAACGAAATTTATAAATATTGATTTCCTTTAGGAGTTATTTAAATTAAATAATAAGAACAGACAAAATATAGAACATTGACAGCTTCCTCGATGATTATGGCTATGGAAAGAATAAACCGTAGGTATTTATCGATCGATCCAGGGTGACCGTACAGGTCTAGTTTACGCCTTTTTTATACCACTTAGGTGGCAGACAAGCACACCGCCCACCTGATGAAAAGTAGTTACCGTAGCCTGCTATTCGCTCAGGTGCTATTCGGCTGGGTGCTCTAAGTGGACTACACCCTTTGGACGTGTGCAACACGGCGACACCAGGGGTGTTACATCCGTGTATAAGAAACCTTCCAATACCCTTCTTGAAAAACCCCATATTGTAATAGCTTGGGAAGTTTCTTGTATCATCGCCTTTTCGTGTTATATCTCATTTACTGTACGACTACTTAATTTCAAGTACGCAATGCAGTTTGTTTATATGCAATTACTTAGAAGTTAAGACATTTATTGTCCGATGAAATCCTTTTGCAGTGCAGTATCGCATTGAATACGATAACATAACAACCCTTACATCCAAGGTTAGTAGTATATTTATATAAGTTTTATTATATTACGTAATTCCGAGAATATGAAGTATTTACCAAGCTAAGTTTTTCTTATAAACATCGCCCTAAACCCGTCATGAATTAAAAATTAAGGGCGGGTAAAGCGTTAAGTGACGCGAGTAAAAAATAATGTTCTTTTCTTTCATTACAAGAACATGAACTGGTAAAACCAGTTCAGTAAGTAAGTACATAATTACTTCTATGAAGCAATATGTGTAATTTTACTATCATAGTAATTTTTTTATTAGATCCCATAATTTTGTAAATGCTTAGAACAAGCAAGAATTTCCCAAATTCTAAATCTGAATCGGAACGCACAGATGCAAACAGAAACGAAACAAGAATGTTTGCTTTTTATGTTTGTTAATTTCATTGTTATCAAAATCAATAATTTCCCAAACATAAATAAAGCGTAATTTGATAATAAAAACTTCAATATAACGATACGGGTTGATTATTTTTAGCACCCCATATGATGTTAAATGTTAACCCTGTGTACGCACGTCGGGAGCGTTCACACCCCGTGGGAACATTACACGCCTATTTTTCAAGCACTCAGTATATTGCTTCATATTTTTAGCATTAAAATTTATTGAACGGAGTCCCTCTTCAATCGTGATAACGGTGTTTCTTTTATTTTTAGTGTAATTATATATTTGATGTGGGTTTGGAATATCTACTGAAATTCTGAGGGGAAAAAGTCTATGTGATATTATTGCTTGTTCAAGAATTACCTTACACTAGGACATAATATACATAACGACATATGTTGACATGTATTTGTAATAATACGTTATAATTATACAGAGAAATAAATTGAGAAGAACACTTCCTTAGTAGCTAGAAAGGACTTGTGCTAAGACGAGCATTAAAAATATAAATGCAAATTTTAATGTGCCTATAAAAATAAGATATTTTAAGGCTTCAACTTCTTAACCCGTCTCTGCTGAGAGCTTCATACTCCTCACTCGTTACAAACTAACAAATTACTCACAATACTAGTGATTTAACGTAAGCAGTGCACTGGGTGAGGTTCATTACGCTACCGCTACAAATTATACACACTTTACAATTATAATGCAATAGGACATGCTGCAATATGACCAACCAGTCGTAACACCGTTAATAATATATTAAGAAACATTAACACACAGTTGAGTTATATTTGATAACAATTCAAGCTACTTCTAGAACTAAACGTGATGTCGGCTGCACGTGACACGGAACAAAGACTGTTATTGTAACATGTCTGACTAATGCGCTCATGTTACATGCGCTGCCAGTTACGAGTTAGTCCTAGAACATAGATATTTAAAACGATAATGGGTGTAAGCGACAATGATAGTTGAGAAGAAAATCACTTATCGGTCAAGTGTTTGCGATGTCGTTTTCATTATTTTTCCTTTGAATATATTCGATGTCATTTGCAGCCTTTTGAGTTTGAACCGTGGGTATAAGCTACTCCGTAAATGTATGCATTTTTATATGCAATAATATAAACTTAAGGCTAGACCAGGGTGCATGGACACATGAAGATATTAAGGTCCATATCAACCTCAACTGCAAGTACATCTGCCGAATGATGCACGAATTTGTCCTTCCTCTTCTTAGCAGGTGTCCGACACCTAGAGTATCGCAACGACAAATGTGTCCAAAAAAAAACAAAGAACAAAATCGCACATTTCAAATAATAATTACGAAGTATGAGTTCCACGTGTTAAATTTAAGCATTACCTAGTATAAAAATGTTAGAAACATACATATAATGACGTGTTACAGGAAAGGCATACATAAATATTATTCATTTAAAGAACAGAAAATATATTAATAGTAATCAATAAACCTTATATAGATGATGTTAACTTTTATATTGCCATATTTGTATAATTAAATTCATACTTCGCTGCTTTGATCTAGAACACGACACGCCCATAAAGGGAAGTGTGAAATAAACGTGAACTAATGTTATTTAGTCCTTAATAGGAAAAAGGGAAATAAATAAATATTAAAGTTGAACGATACAAGTTGATATCAAACTCAAATTTAATGGTTATCATATTACAGTACTATCGTAACAGGTAATGATAATAGTTTTAGGAAATAAATAAATAAAGTTAATCAATTTCAATGTAGAATTCATAAGATTACATCAACGTCGACGTCGCTCAGAACATTTTGTTAACTAAAAAATGTTCTAAGCGACATCGACGATTGGAAGTAAGTATTAAAATTTTTTTTAAAGATTTCCTTTTCCACATTTTATAGTCCTTAAGGCTTTTGAATACCTACGTATGAATAATAGGGGTTAAAGTATGAAATTGCCGTTTCATTGTAATAGGTACTTCGAATTGACATTGAACCTTCATGTTTTGAGATTTTTGAGTGAAACTTTTTCCACATGGTACCTATGTAGTTCTTCATTTAAAAATGTGCAACATTCGATTATCGACTTTCAGTTGTTTTTTTTTATTCAGCTTAGACAAGAAAGATGGATACTTCGAAAATTCGAGTGATTTTTGAATACGAGTTCCGACGCGGAACTAACGCGACAGAAACAGCTCGCAATATCAATTTTACGTTTGGAGAGGGGACTGCTAATGAACGCACCGTGCGATTTTGGTTTAAACGCTTTCGTGATGGAAACTTTGATTTGAAGAACGAACCACGAGGAAGGCCGTCCACACAGGTGAATAACAATGAATTGAAAGACATGGTGGAAGCCGATCCGAGCCAAACTACCCAGGAATTAGCTGCATGGTTTAACGTTACCTTACCAACAATATTGACTCATTTGCGTCAAATCAATAAGATAAAAAAATGTGAAAAATGGGTACCTCATGATTTGACTGATCTGCAGAAAGAAATGCGTGTTGAAACTTGTGTTGCCTTGTTGAATCGATACAGAAATGAAGGAATATTGGATCGAATTGTGACATGTGATGAAAAGTGGATTCTTTACGATAACCGTAAGCTAAAAATGCAATGGCTGACCCCAGGTGAAACGCCACAACAGTGTCCTAAAGCAAAGCTTACCAATAAAAAGGTAATGGTAACTGTTTGGTGGTCTCAGCATGGTGTTATTCACTATAGCTTTCTACGATCTGGTCAAGCAATAACGGCAGATGTCTACTGTGCCGAACTCCGAACAATGATAGCAAAACTAGCAGTGAAACAGCCCCGACTCATGAATCGATCTTCACCATTATTGCTCCATGATAACGCGAGACCTCATACAGCACGAGAAACCGTTTTAACTCTACAGGAACTGCAATTAGAAACTATCCGTCACCCTCCGTATTCGCCAGACCTTGCTCCAACAGACTACCATTTTTTTCGTGATTTGGACAATTTTCTATGTGATAAAAAGTTTTCTTCTCAGGAGGCAGTACAAAATGCTTTCACACAGTTTGTCGAATCTAGATCACCAGAGTTCTATCGCAAAGGCATAAATGACCTTTCTACTAGATGGCAGCAATGTATAGATAATAATGGTAATTATTTTGATTAAATAAATACGTTAAATTAAAAAAAAAAACGAATTTCAATTTGTCAGTACAAATCGGCAATTTCATACTTTAACCCCTAATACATAATAGATACATCGGAATACGATGTGTTACTATGCTGAAGCTACGTTAACGTTAAGTTCTAAGTTGAACCAAGAGACTTTTACTTGTATCTTGTCGCAGGATTTTGCGAAAGATGACACTAAACCGAATCCGATGCGCAAGCGCATGGTTGCATCAAAATGGCTGCTCTTTGTTTCCTTTATGTGCACGTTTGTCGGATTATAGTTCTAAAACAATAGCGATTATTAATTACTCTTTCAGGGCCATATTTATTGATTTCATACAAGTGATTCAGTACACTAAGGTATAATATGAGGTACCTACTTATTATGTAGAAAGGCTTACTCAAACGAAGATGGGGTATCGGCCTAACGATATTTAAAAACCCTATCTGGTAAGATCTGGTAATGTTTTTATTTTTGTTCAGCGACTGTCGTTGTTTATATAAAGTAAATTAATTTTTTGCATGCTCTTTTTCTTACTAATTTCTTAGTAGAATTGTATAAATATTAATAGTAATACCTATAACCTATACCTACCAAAGATAACACACTAGACGACTTAAGAATATATTCATTTACGAAATTAATAAAAATTACTATTAAGTGTTTGCTTTCAGACAGTTGAAATCAAAGCAGTAATAAAAGTACCAAAATGTTTTGTTCCCCAAAATAATTGTATACGCAACTATTATGCTATAAATGTCCCTCATAAAGAAGTTAAAATTACCATTACTTACGGAACGTAGGGGAGTGTAATGTAAACAAATGTTCTCACCCCAATGAACAATCGATTTTAATTTAGTACCAGTAGCTGGCTAGCAACCCCATGGAACATGGGGCTACTGGAGTAGTTGATATTATTCACCTAAAGTACACCTTTACAATTTTACATACACATGGGAATAGTGTTTCGGTTGAGTAGTTTAAGAAGTACTAATTTTCGCATTAAAATATTATTATGTTGTTAGGATTCATTCAAGTTCCAAACAAGCACGTGCCGTCGTTGTTGTTAAAATGATAACCTTCGTTGCAATGTCATTCTAATTTAATGAAATTTTGAAGCATTTACTATGCTAACTTTTCAAATCGATTAATATAGGAAAAAGTGAATTGCTCAGGTGGGACTCGAACCCACGATCTTTGCCTTACAGGGGGAATGCTCTGACGATGGTGGAAGCCACCTACCTACATTCATACGAACTATAGGGAACAATGATTCCGATAGTTCGTATGAATGTCGGTAGATGGCTCCCACCGTCTCCCTAAGACGGTAGTATAGGAGAATTTGGATAGCTTCAGGTGTGGCTCGGTGGCTCAGTGGTCAGAGCATTCCCCCTATAAGGGAAAGATCGTGGGTTCGAGTCCCACCTGAGCAATTCACTTTTTCCTATCTTAATCGAATGTCATTCTAAGAAACGTAAAGTTACCTCTCGTTTCGAAATTAACTGATTTAATTCACTGTTACTTTTATGATATAATGTAGACTATATTTTATTAGGCTCCAGTTAAATCATAAAGGAAAGATACGTAACAAATGTGTCAAACAAAGAGATTACATTACAAAGGGTACTGACGTCAGCCCCAGTAATAATAGATTAATACCCTCAATAATAACTGAGTTTCATTGCCACCGTTATTCAATATTGGGTACGGAGCTATAAATACGTATATGTAGGAACGGCAAATTCCCCGAACACAAAGGCAGAATCATCCGATAAGGTAGATCTGCGTAAATCCCCACGCATACCCCCCCGCAGGACCCAGCAGGAGTGGTTATATCGGACTCGAACCGACTAAAACCGTCCCGGGTCATCAGTTGCCGAGGGTAAAGTGGGCCTCTGGCATATCCTCGCTCCCTGGCTGACGCAGGATGATCATAGGCTTTCTCGGAGCCGCGACACAACACTTCGAAATGTCGTGTGTAACTGTGAAACCTTTCATTGTGTGATTCAGGATCATTAGTTCCGATGTAATATGGGAGGCCTTCGCTAGATGGCGCTGAGTAATGTGGAGTTACCAAGACAAAAACTTCACGGAATCTTAATTTATAAAGTTTCCTTGAATTTTTTGAAGAGCGACTTCCCAAAATCCATTACGATCTTCAAAAAATCCACTGAAGTCTGTTATCTCTCATATTCTTACAAACCTTTGATACTGTATAAACATTTTAACCCTACAATAATTGGATAGATAAGTTCTTACAAAGGCATCTTAATCAGTTGAACTGTCTTCAATTAATAGGGATATCCTGTCAAGTCTGACAAGTGGAGACCTAATTTATGAGCCTGCTGGCAGTAGCGAAGAGATCAGATTGCTTAATTGCGCTTTTGTTTTTTTTTTACAAATTATATATTTAGTTGATAAGTACAGTCACAGTAGTGTTTGTTTACTGTATTTATCAAATGATCGAAACTATTTAAATGATGATATTAATAACAGAAATGTGACCCTAAATTTTAATATATTCAATAAGCTCACTGGATAGTTTTTGTGCTGTCACAAAAACTCTGTGTTTACAGGGTCGGCAGCACAAGTGTGACTCCCTTGGTGTTGCACACGTCCATAGACCACGGTAACCACTTTCCATCAGGTGGATCGTGTGCCTATTATCTGGTATAAAAAAAAGCTTTGATAATTAACTAGTTAAGTTACATTTCATATTAATTATAGGTATCTGAACAATCTATTGTTAAGATGTTTCTTTGTGTACCGACTAGGCAATTACAAAATAAAATAATTCATAAATTATAATATAATAGATTCGATTTATGAGATATTCTCTGAACCTGTGAGGGTCGGTACTCCTATCGTGTATTGTTCTAACAAGCTGTGCCGCCTACGCGGAGACATTTGTTCCTCGATGCGTAGAGTTCAACAAACGACTTCGCAAGTCAAGAACTTGTTACGTTCCTGTCTCATTTCTTGACAGCGCATTATTGCGAGTTAAGGCGCTGCACAGACGAGGGACAATGACAGGTCTTATTAGTAGTACAATAAGGTTGCACTTCGCCCGCGCAATAGCTTATGCCGCCACACGGGAAATACAGGCAAAATGCAACCAAACATGAGTAATAATAAGAGACCATTTGTTTGAACAGCGCCAAAATTGCAGTATTTTTATATATTCGAAGACGAAGGCCGCCCTCTCTTTGCAGCTGCAGCAGGACAGGTGATGGAAAGCTGTCTAATCCTCGTAACTTGCTTCGAAACTTCGTACCCTTCGATCCCTCGACCCTGAACTTTGCGTAACATTTAATTTATGTACTAAAATCTCTGTTGATTTGTTATAAATCCATATTTGCTCACTATCGAATTCATGTATTTCAGTTAACTTCTTCTCTACCTGTTAAAAAAGGTTCCTGTAGTACTGATATTTAAGTCAGTACATGGCTTGATTTTATATTGGAAACTAGCTGTCTGTTTCGGCTTCGTTTACGCGAACATTTGGAAAAGAAACTCTAGAATTCGATTGCATTTCTTACTTTAAAATTTACGGACCTCTCACAACCTTTCATCGTTTGAAGCAGCTGGCGGGCTGTCGCCTCAGCCAGAGATAAAGGCGTGTGTAGATATATTATGTTACTTATGTTTCCCCTTCAAGCCAGCCCATTAAAGCTGAGCAAGTCATAGCTCTCATCCTCGTATTATTACAAAGATTTTATCAACAGTATCAATTCCAAGTCATTTTTACGCCGTCAGACATCATTCGAATCTTAGGGATAATTCAAATGCTATATGTAAAAGGAAAAGGAAAATTACATTGCCCTGATCATTTCAAGAGATTGACCACTGAACTGAGCTTTTTGCTTAAGTGGATGACATTAAGTGGATCTCGACCTTATAATAGGGTAGACTATTGACCTTAGCAGCTACGAGTGGCACTTTGCACTTGCCAAGTAGCTGTTACAGCAATATTTCTTTGTGTAGTTTATGAGGATATGTTTATTAATACTACAGTACTGATATCTCAACATCATCATCTTTGCATTAGTCCCAGTCGCACCAAAGCACTTCGGATTCTAGGGACCACTTAGCATTAGATTCTCGATATTTTCTATGAGTCAATCCCGAGATACGAAATAGTAGAAAAAAATTGTCAATTCTTTGTTGGTTAAAATACTTGAAAGTGTTCAGAAATATTCAGTTCAAAGTGCATCATAAATTTCAGAGTTCCAAAACAATTACGAAGTTCTATCCTCAGTATTGACTTAAACTGTTGGTAACGACTTCAGCTATTCAATCTAAAATTAATTACAGAACAATCCTGTTCTCCAAGTAACTAGTATGCAAGTAGTTCCTATATAAACTAAATATGAAACAATAACAGTTATGAGAGGAGTTAAGTTAGTGACACACTTCGTTATGTGTTATTCGCCTTATGCGGTCACTTACAACGAAGTGTAGGCTCATTCGTATATATTTGCACTATACCCACGCGACTCTGTTGTTTTTCAATGGTGCAATACACATTAAAGGACACGGAGAAGTAGCTAGTACCAGGGCAACAGTTAGTAACACATATATTTGACAGATTAAGATGAAATTTAAAAAAATATTTGAGCGAATACAGAATAACAAATAACGTAGTGTGGTTCCACCTTTAAAGTTTTTTTGTTCTTCAATATTGCCCAGAAAATACTTCTTTGTTCTGTTCAGTATATGTTGCAGTGCTAAATTAATTATTTCCTCTTTTTCCCTGTTCCCTTTGTGACCTACAAATTCTTATAATGACTGCTGGAGTGCTCTTAAGAGTGAACGGATTTCTGTGACTGTTTAATTCAAGTCCACACGATTATTACTGAATGCGTTTGTAAATATTGTTTTACATCTACGAGTTTAAATCCTTTCAGAGAGCATTCAGTCATCACCAAATAGGTGATGAGTAAAATCATGGACTAATAAAGTAAAACATAAATTTTAAAATGTTTAAAACTATGCAAGTATACAAAACTGATTAATACATACATACCGAAAGAATGTTAAACTCCAAATATGCATGCAAGGCGAGTTCACAAAATGAAAAATTAAACTGATTAACATAGTTGTAGGAACGAAAGTGAATATATTATGTTTAAAATATTTCCTCAGCTAATATTGCACTAAAACATTAAAACCTTTGTAACGTGAAGTTATCATGCGATGAAATGGAGTGTTGACCATAATTAGCAGGCCAGGAAGGAAGGCTAAATGTTCTTCTATTATGGAGAAGAGTACTAGAGCGTGATTTAAACAATACATGTTACATTTACATTAATTTCTACAAATATAAACTTTGAAGCTTGATAAAAACGAAGTGATGATAACGAAAGCTCGTATTTGAAAGTTTAGTAGTTCCTGGATGGTTTACAATTCACAATAGAACTTGATAGGTCATAGTATAATTGGTTAAAAATACTATTTTCATGTGTGTTTCAATGGATTTGTTCTAGATTGTCTTCATTATTTTTTAACGAAATTTAGGTACGTCCATCCGTTCGCTAGGTATTAGTATAGACTAGAACATATTAAGATTCTAGTAACGCAGAGCTCCTCAAGAACAGCGGTATGCATCATCGTAGACATGTTTGGAATGTCTGCTTAACGGTGGTACTATGGTACTATGGTACTATGGTGGTGGTGCTACTATGGTGGTAACGGTGGTACATCTGGTTGCCTAGCGGTATGCCGAATGAACAATAAGAATCAAGTTAGTGGCGCATTAATCTAAATGCATGCAATCGATACCACTCCATCCACTCCGGGGTTCGTATTGAGAAGCGTTCGACATTTTCTTCTGTTCTTACACACTTCACGAGTTTCTTCTGCTAGTTTCATTAAATCTATACAAGTAAGCAGGTTTATAATACGACAAATTTAATCAAGAAACAGGACGAAAGTGCCCTTTTTTCAGGTTGAATTCATTACTTCTTTTCTCGTCACTATACCATCCTTCTGTTTCCTGTGTTTCCGGTGATTTTGTTGATCTACTTTATCCGATACATGGAAATGAGTGAGCAGGTTGAGAACGATTCGTGCCGGCATAGAGTTACATGAAATGTTTGCAATGTGGATCGATTGGTTGTCTTCGCACGCGATACTTGACAGGTAATACGGTAAATTTGTATTGATGCCACTTCAGTGCGAATTTATGAATTATGATTTTTTCCCGAGCAGTCGGTAGATTTCAAATACAATTCGAATATTTGAAGTAAGTTTGACGGGATGATGGTCATCTGTTCAGTCTATAACCATTTAAGAAATAAGAAAACTATACAACATAAAAATAATTACAGAAATCGGACTGCTAGTTTCTGCTCTGAGATGGGTCTTAGCGCCTTCAAGCATACAAATAATCCAAATCTAGTTTTTGATACAGATAACATACTGTCTTACTCAGTATTTTCGCCGTATTATTGTTGCTAATCCTTAATCCATTGATCCTAGGCATATTAACAGGCCCAAACTTCAGTAAGTTGTTACTCGACAGCTCTTTTCGTGTAATTTTATTTGAAACAGAATGTTTTATATTTTATTTTGTTTTACAATGGTATGGGTAGCGTTATTTAATTGAATGTATTAAATACACTAATACGAGGCTCTCCGGTAGACTTCCCTCTCGGGTTTGGGAGGCAGTCGCTTCCAGAAAAACCGACATATCAACTAAAAACTATAAGCAGACCCAGGAATGTAAGTGTAAACTTTGGATTCAACCAGGAAATCACAATGAAGATGATGAAGTCTTGTTAATCCTTATTTGCAAGAGTCAGAGCAATAGATCCCATCATCATACCGAAAATATAACTTTTACCTTGTTGCTTTGTTCTCTACGTAATCCCAGCGTTCCTGATCTTTACTTGATGAACGTATATTTCGAAGTAATAAAAGCAAGTGACTGTAACATATCGCGGGACGTGTGCAGTTTCTACGAGCGATCACAAACCGCGGTTGGACATTGCCCTGTCACTCGGTAATATGGCTACGTGGCAACCGAACAATATATTACGATATTAGTAACAATGTACGTTAACTACCATGGGTCGTGAAAAAACTGTAACTTTCATTTTAGTTCGAAAATTGACATTAGTATTGTGTGTATATAAAGTGTTAAGTTATAAGAGCTTATTAGAGGACCCACATTTTAATATTATAAATGCGAAAGGAACTACACGTTACTCTTTCACGCCTAAACCAATAAACCGATCTTGATGAAAATCAGTAAGTACAGAGATGGACTAGAGCTTGGAAAAGGACATATGCTACCTATTGTCACCAAAAAATAGGGGATGAACATTGTATGAAAATTCGTTATTTTCGAAGATACATACATCCATAAACTCACGCTTTTATCCCCGAAGGGGTAGGCAGAGGTGCTAGCACCCACATTTCGCCTGTTTATGTTTAGGTCCCAATGTAATATGGCGAGCCTATTGCCATTAACTGGGCACTTATAAACCTGCGATAAATACACACATAACTTCGAAAAGCATCGAAAAGTCATTGGTGTGTGCCATGGAAAACCTGAGATCGAACCCGAGACCTCGTCTCAGCAGTCCATTACCCATACCACTAGGCTACCGCGGTTGTAATTTTCGAAGATAACCTGACGAAATAAGGTACAGATCGGCTGGAGCCTGGGAAAAGACATAGGCTATGTTTGGTCAGGATAATCGACATTCATGCGGGCGGAGCCGCGGGCAACAGTTAGTACTTACATAAATGCAGCGTGTGGTACCTCTATTCCGCAAGTATTTATAGATGTCATGTGAGAGGGTCAGGTTTTGCATACCTACCTTAGTACATAGGTACTGGATTTAGATTGATGTGCTATATTAGCATACGAGTTTCCTTCACGGTATTAGTATAGGTACAGTTCAAAATTAAAATTCATGAATAATATAAAAAAAAGTGACTGTCAAATATATACTAATGCACTGCAACAATGTCATCCGTTGTGTTACAAGCGTTCATATATATTTTACAGTCAATTAAACTATCAGGAAACTCTTATGCTTGTTGTTTATTTATTAGTAGGTACAAAAATCATCAGTAACTACCAATTTTTTTTGCTATTAGCGAGTAAATTTTACAAATAGGCATGGCATATAATCAGGAATCATGCGAAGTGGAGGAGAAAGAGTCGGAGGGCGGAACCCGAGCTCCGAGGGCATCTTGGCTTCGGATGCAATCGGGACAACGTCTAAATGTCGATGGCATATAATCAGAAGAGGAAGGTGCAATAACCTTTTAAGGTGTAGTAAAACCATTAATAAGTAGTATAATATTAAATTAAATTCATTAGTAAATAACAATAACGCTTGTACCAGCCGTGCATCTCCTACACTTAACGAACGATGACTCATGCTTCTGCATGGAATAATATTTTATTTAGTACATTGTTTCTGCTGGTTAAAAAATATTCGAATAAATAGACTTTATTTGCTGACTGTACTTGTAATAATTTATCCGCTTCAACGGCATTGAATTGCGGTAAGGTGCCCTTAAGTTCACGTTTTTGTAATTGTTACGTTACGTAAATAAAGTGACAAAACGTTACCACTCAAAGAACACACAAAAACGATTATGCGTCAAAATGATGGTGATTAGAAAGTATTGAAAATCGTATGTGCCTTTTTGCAATATCTGAATGAAAATATGTCGCGAAAGCATGACGGTTGACGTAATCGTTCAGCGATTAATATCAAAACGTACTAAAAGTAACTAGTCAGGACAAGGAATTTTAAATCAAGAAGAAGTGCCCTTAGCCCTCGTTAGTGTCGAAACTTGTGTCACCTAACTCGCAAATATTATGGACAATCACGTTTTATGCTGAAAAGTCGCCATCACTTTAGCTTTAAAACCACATTTCAATGCAAAGATCCTTTGAACTTTTATAAGTGTTTAGCAACTTCTGCTGGCGACCAATTTTACAACTTTGTAGTACACAAGCGCCACACATTTCATGGATTAGGATATAGTTACATATATGCATATAGATATAACTAGTAACAACAACGAAGGTTATCGAATGGCCTGATTCTCGCTCGATAGCCATCGGACAACAGAAAACTACCAGATAAGGAACTAATTGCAAAATTTCGAATGTTATTCTGTCACCCCACTGATGAACCAAATACACGCCATAGTGTCATTTAGCAAGGGTATGAGGGCCTACTCTAAGCCATCCTCATTTGCAGGCCATTACATCTACAGAATGGAGGATGAGGCTGCGACGGATTTCACAAGAATCTTTTTTTTTAATTTACGCCAGGATCTAAGCATTTGTAAACATGTGGTCTCGTCTACCTCAATGGAAAAGAGGCCCGTCTTTTTCATAACTTTGTACTACGCGATTTTTTCACGCTTTTAAAATTAACGGTAAACTGTATAATTTTCTTTACTTACTAGATTAGTTGATAGGGTTTCTATATTTAACACCTTACCAACGAAATTTGTAACAAGAATACCTGTGACCAATGTTCGGTGCATTCGCCAGTGACAGAGAATGATGTACGCAGGGAGTGTCACGTGCAATTGCTTGGCAGTTAATGACTCACGCGAACATGTAGCAACCCCTTTATAAAAGAAACTAATAGAATTTAACTCTACACTAGCTGAAACTTGCGTGAAATTTTGAACCCGTTCACGCTTCCCATGGGAACCTATTCCCGGTATAAAAACTAGACTATAATCTATCCGCCAAATTTCACCTAAATCCTTTCAGGTGTTAGAGCGTGATAGAATAACAAACATTCAAACATGCAAACAACTTCACAAATTTTAACATTTATAATAGGTATTACTACGAAGTAAGATAGTATGCCTTTGAGCACAAGAACAGATAACTGATTTATGTGCTCTCGGCTGTTGGCGCTGAAAAACGCATAGAGGGCAAAGAGTTTTGTAGAGCGGCACATAAAGATGTGATAACAATCGTACGGTTGTTGCCGTAGAAACTATAAAATATAAACGTGAAAAGTACCTGTTTTTCTTAATACCTTTGTCGGACAAGAACCCACTAAAACCGCACGTCCCGTCATGTTAAATACCAGTAAGTTTATTAGGAACATTACTGTTGATAATCTACTTACCTCCTCTAAGACTAATCCAACATGCTTCATGTTAAAGGCCGGTTACCTTGAAACTATAGTAACTGGGGGTCTGAAGGTTCCCGAGACAACCTCACCTTCGGCCTAGCACATCGACCCACAGACTGCGTGCGGTTTAGTCGGTTCGAGTCCGACATAACCTCCGTCTTCGATTCCGAAGGGGGACTGGGGGGGTATATGTGGGGATTTCCCGCACGTAAAAAAGAAAAGGGGGGGTCTGAAGCTCTGCACTCGCTTGTTAGTAGCAGTTGTAGGTCACGCTATGGTGATGATCGTAGATCACCCTAGTGTGATATCCGGTAGCATCCGAAGCTTTTCAAAATCCACTTACTCCTTTTCTTCGTGTAAATTTGACTAGCTTTTGCCCGCGACTCCGCCAGCATAGATGTCAGCTATTACGACCAAACATATTCTATGTCCTTTCTTAAGGTCTAATCTACCCCTATAACAAATCTCATCAAAATTGGCTCAGTAGTTTAGGCGTGAAAGACGGACAAACAAACAGACGCACACATACACTTTCCTTTTATAATATTAGAATGGATTTATGCAGCTTTTCGTGAAGCAACTGTCAAATGACCTACCAACACCGTCGAGAGGAAATCCTGCCTTAAAATATCTTCCGTCAATAAGCTGGTGTATTCAACTTGCAAGTGAGGTTGACTTGAAGGCGCCATATTCGAGTTAATACTAATCGAGTTAATAACTATACATACTTCAGAAACCGCCGTTGTGGAAATTTTATTGTCCGCTCTGCTGCACTCAATTCAGATAAAGCAATCATAAATGGTTATCATTCCGTCAACGTGTAATAAAAAAATAACCATCTTCCCGCACGAGTGCCAGGTGATAGTACCGGCGGCCCTACCGTTTTCGATTTCACAGTGATAAAACAAAAAAGTTTTCATGTCAATGACCTTTTAATTAGTTATTTTTCTCACCTGCCCGTATTAGTAAGTCACACTGAATGCGTATAAGGCGAACCGTCGAAGGGAATGCGCGTTGAAGTCAATGAAGCAAAGTTATTTTTGTGTAACCAGTTTGTGCGAGTGTATACTCTACTATATGTGGCCTTATGATTTTCATAACTACTAAACGGCTGGAAGCGACTTTGGTGAATCTCAAAAACCACCTTCGTCCTTGGTACAGGTTGAAGCCAATAGGTTTATCTGTCCTTCCTTACGTGAGACCAATCAACATAAAAATTGGTGAAATATAATGACTGACTGAAGGAAATGTAGTGACTAAAAATAATACGTAATATTTTATAATATCTAGATATTAACTACGTGAAGATATTCAACATGAACTTTTAAAAAATATCACACAGATACAATAGATATCACAACAAAAATTCTTAATTACAAACCAGTAGCAACGGAAGTCGAAACGCCAACCGATTACAGAATACTTAATCTAAACATTTACACGGCCGTTGTCACAAGCCCACTTAACAATTTGTCAAAAAAAAAGTGTGAGACGTTTTTTTTATAAAGCTCCTAAAACACTTGTCGTGATTTCGCTCTCATCAACCTGTCATCGGTAAATAGGTTTGGACTCACCATTACCGCGGTCAATGACCTCCGCAGGTCGTTCACACCATCAGCTGACCGCATGTTTATTGCTATGTTCATAGCATATTTATTGGACTTAAAGGTACTTTGACATGTAGCCCAGTTATTATACTTAGCGAAGTATAATAATGTGACTTAGGCCATATATATTTCAATTACGGAATAGGTTGGCCAATATTATCGGTAATAATAAGAGGGTTCACAATATACGAGTCAAATGTCAATTAAAATGTGACAACCGCTGTGGTTTGGCGGTAGAGCGTTTGACTGCGAAATCGAAGGTTGTAGGTTCAGTTCCCGCTTGGTGCAAATATTAAATATATTAGTTAATTTGCATTTGTCTAGGTGTTTCCACTTATATTATTTATGTTACATAAATAATATGTATCAAATCTATGTGTATTTACATTCTATAACACATATTATAAGCTAATTCTGTTCCCTGAGTTACATTAGTAGCTTAATTGTGACAGTGCCAATGGGCTACGTGCCTCGCTTTTGTTGGACATACCCTGACGTCACACCTCGGAAAAGAAATATCTTTGATATTCAAATTAATTATTAGTACCTGGATGACCGAGCGTTCGGTAACGTATATAGTCCTAAGTGTAAGTAAAATATTATTTTTACATAAAATTAACAACTTACAAAGCTTAATAATAATTACAGCACTTAGAACACAATATTAATTAGAAAGTTAAAAACTCCAATGATTGGTGATGATTTATTCACACCTACATTATTTCCCACATGTGTTTGCCTCTGATTTATGTAGATGGCCATATATATCTGTTAATTAGTGAACCAGCTATAGATTATATTAATTTCTTTCGACTTTTATGTAACATTTGATTGATAGATTAACATGTTGAGTTGATGGGAGATAGTTATAGATTGGAGAATAGCGTCGTTCTGACGTCTGTGAACGATGTTGATGTCATACATACAATTAATGCTATCGATTTTCGCTTAAGAGAGAGATGATGATTTGAATTTATGATGAGTAATTAACAGCAGCGGGTTATACTACTAGACTAAACTGTTTAAAGATAAATCTCTAGCGTATTGACAGGTTTTTTCCATGTGAATTACTAAATCTACCTATATCTCCGAGAGGTATCACATATTATACATTCACATTTTGCTATTTTTTTATATAGGACACTTCAATTTGACTCCACCTCCCTGATGGCCACTATTATAATACACGTACCATGTTACCAATGGTGGCACTCAGCTTGACGGCTTCATCAGATGCTTTTAACGCCCTGCTTAAAGGACCAGGGACTGTAGGAAGGAAGAGACGCGTGAGCTGGCAAGGATTCCAGGTCTTAATGGTGCGACAAAGGAAAGAGTCATCGAACCGCTTGGTTGTTGAAGGAATGTTCTGCACCGCATGCTGGTGACATCTAAGCCCTGATGGGTTGTCCTGTATAGGAAAGGAGAGGGTGGGACTAATTGGAATACCACTAAGTGCTATATGGTTCTACATATCGTAAGTTAATTATATTGCACTCTATTGGGCACGTTTCCAGCCTCCGAATTTCGACTGATACTTCCTTCACAAAAATGCTTGTAATATTATTTTTGAGTTGGAAATCTTTCACTTGTTGGTATTATTACCAATAAGGTAGCGAGTTTCTCAACCGTTTAAATATCAAATACACACCTTGTGTGTTTCCGCCACTTGGTATGTTACACCTGTATGTCATTATACGCTGACTACACGAAAAACATAACTGGAAATAACAAGTTCTCCAATTTTTTTTTAATATAGCTGAACCACATTTAGTGTAATGTTATTGCTGCAATGCTCAGTACCTTTCGATTTTATGGTGTGCTCTTAACCTACTAAATACTAATCAACCTAGTGTAATTCAATTTAAAAATTTAACATCCTGGAAGAGACCTAACGGTCCAGTCACTTTCCAACTGAGTTATCTGAAATTTCCGTCAACCCGTCATAAGTTGTAATTCTGACTATTTACATACGTCTTAGGGCGTAGAAAGACGAAACTGGTACAAGTTCGCGATAGTTTATTTAATTTTAGTTTAACTTTCAGTCGATAAATACTTTTAGGCTTTCAAGAGGCCGGGACTTTAATTAATTATGATATACTTTAATTAATACTTGTCATCATCATCATTATCATATCAGCCTCACACAGTCCACTGCTGAACATAAGCCTCTCCTATAGACTTCCAGAACAAGCGATCTAAAGCAGCCCGCATCCAGCGCTTCCCGGCGACCTTGGTGAGGTCGTCCTTCCACCTGGCCATTGGACGTCCTACACTACTTTTGCCCGTACGCGGTCGCCTTGGTTTAGACCACTTGTGTTACTATGAAACAACATAATGTATTCCAAGCCATTATGTTTATTTTTTGCTAAACATTGTACTTTGTAGTTTTGTAGAATACAAGTGGATATAACATACTTGTCTACAATAAGCACTTACATTCAATAGTTAGGGGGTGTTGACACCTGATTAGAGGGTACAACTGCAAAGTGCATGTTTGCGCCGTCTAAGTCGTTAGCTGGCTGTGAGAGCTAAACAGCACGCTATGAATGATTGACATTATAAAGTGCACTATAAGTTTTGGATTTCTTCAACAGTACACGCGTTTCCTTATCCCACAGTCCCAGGTCCTTTAGGCGGGGTGTGAAAAAGCATCCTATTAGGCCGGCAAGATGAAGGACACCTCTGAAACATTATTGGTCTCTTAACTTAAAAATCTCGCATACGATGTGTTGTGGGGTTGGCGTTACTACGCTATTATTATAGAAGTCAGCATAGCCAACCAATGTCAGTGACTTTATAACTATCCCCAAAACTTTTTTAATGACTATCCATCAGTACGAATTAAGTACTCGTTAAGCCACTTAATGAAACGATGTTTTAACTAATAACCGCGTTTTTATGGACACTGATAATGCAAGAAATTTAGGCCAGCGTTACGTACGTGTGCGCTTAAAATCAATTACTGGGTTAGGGTGTGCCTACACCAGCTCCATTGTTGACCTGACCAATGACCGATAAAATATTTAGAACATAGCTAATCATAAGTAATGACTTATTAGATTAAAAAAATACTACCTCCGTCCGCGTAGATTAAGTACTTAAGCAGTTGTTAACTTGTATTAATAAATTCCAAATCTTTTAATTTTCTTTCCACTCCTCTAATCGTCTGTAAAATATTAGAAGACCTTAAAAAAGAAGTATATAATATAAAGTAAAAAAAGGCTAAAAGACACACAACCAGACAGACATTATAAACAAATTTACTTAGATCCTGTTAGAAAAGTAAATAAACTGCAAAAACGCTTATGTGCAGTGTCCAACCGCATCATAAACTACTGACTGATTGTGCAGTAATTTAAGAACAATTTTGCAGCTCATTTGCAGTTCAAATTCAACTGCGCAGTCTTATTTTTAGAAATTTGACAGTTAGTGGTGCCATTTACCATGTTTACCAACCGTAACATAGCTTTTTTTTTTTTTTTTTTTTACGTGCGGGAAATCCCCACGGATACCCCCCCCTTCGGAGCCGAAGGGGGAGGTTATGTCGGACTCGAACCGACTAAACCGCACGCCGTCTGTGGGTCGATGTGCTAGGCCGAAGGTGAGGTTGTCTTGTGACATATCCCTCGCACCCCGGCTGACCCAGGGCCATTCCTCTCGGTCTGGCCCTCCTCAGGAGGGGGGACCACGCGGTCCCCAACTCGCCCCCGGTATGGGGGGGGCGCGCATCGTCCTACGATGCGCGCCGCCGCCGTGGCCTGCTTCTGCTAGAGTGACGAGCGGCTCCACCCGTCACCCTCAGGCCCGCGCTCATGGGGGGCGGAGGTCGGTTTGCGCCCTCCGACGCCCGAGCCGCCTTCGAACGCGGCCAGCGATGTCCGCGAGTCTTTCTCGCTCGCTGCGCCGCGCCCGCTCTGCTGTCTCCTTCACGAGCATGACCTGCTCGCAGAAGGAGGCGCTGGCCGCCCACGCATCCGCGCAGCGGACCATCGCCGCGAGCAGGGTGGAGAGCGTAAGCACTCTCACCCCCAGGGCCGTCACAAGCTCCCGCCTCGGCGCTTCAAACGCCGGACACTCGGTGAGCGTGTGCAGCCCCGAGTCCACGCTCGCGTCGCAGTGATGGCACTCGGGCGTTGGCTCTATGCCCATCAGATGCAGGTACCGCCCGAAGTTACCGTGTCCGGTAATGACCTGCGTCTGACGGTACGAGAGGCCACCGTGTGGCCTCTCTAGCCACTCCCCCATGATGGGTCTTACCGCCGCAATCACGGCGTGCCCTGCGCGTGGTTGCTCAAGTCGTAGCTCCCACTCGGTCACCATGGCCCTGTGGAGCCGGGACTTCTCGGCCCGAATTTCTTCGGGCTCGGGATCGAGTCCCCGCCCCCGCGCCTCCTTTCGGAACCGATAGAGTGCCGAAAGGGTCCTCGCTTCCAGGATCCACGGTGGCGATCCGGCTAGGAGACTCGCCGCTTCAAAGGATATCGTGCGGTACCCCCTGATGGTCCTGGAGGCCGTCGTCCTCTGCGCCGCGTGGAGCAGAGGCAGGAATCTGGCCCCCAGGGTGTCCGCCCATACGGGGCACCCATATAGGGCCATGGACCGCACGACACCCGCGTAGAGTCTCCTGCAGGAGTCCTCTGGGCCCCTCAAGTTGGGCAACAGCCTGCCCAAGGCATTCGCCGTTGCCACCAACTTGGGGCGCAGACTTCGGAAATGTTCTCCGAAGTCCCATCGACCGTCAAGCACCAGCCCCAGGTATTTCAACCGGGGCTTGATGTCGATGGGAGTGCCTCCCACTATAAGGCTGGCTCCCGGGTCTGGCCTGCGCCGAGGGCCATGAAAGAACATGGCCTCGGACTTGTGCAAAGCCACCTCAAGACCCAGCCGCCGGATCCGTTCCACGACTTGAGCAACCGCGGTCGTGGCCCTCAGGGTCGCCTCGCGGTGTGTAGCCCCGCCCACCGTCACCAGCGTGTCGTCCGCGTAACACGTGACGGTGGCACCGTGCGCGAAGTCACCGCGAAGCACCCAGTCGTAACCGATGTTCCACAGCAGCGGCCCAAGGACCGATCCCTGTGGAACACCGCACGACATCTCGCGCCTACCGACTCCGGTCGAACTCGGGTAGACGACGGCTCTCCCCGTCAGGTATGCCCCGACTATGCGGCGGAGGTAGAGAGGCACATCGTGATACACGAGCGCCTCTCTGATGCAACTCCAGGGCAAGGTGTTAAACGCGTTGGAGATGTCCAAGGACACCGCCAACATCACCTCGCCCCGAGCGACCGCATCCTCCGCCAGAGTCCTCACACGCATGATGGCATCCACAGTGGAACGCCACCGGCGGAACCCGAACTGGGTATTCGCCAGGTCCGGCCCCACTCTAGAGAGATGCTCGACGAGGCGCTTGGCAATGACTCTCTCGAAGAGCTTGCCCACCTCGTCGAGCAGCACTATGGGCCGGTACCCGGACGGCTCGTCCGCCGGGCGCCCCATCTTGCGGATGAGGACCAGTTTCCCCGTCCTCCACATCTTCGGAAACTGGCCCCGCTCCAAACATGCGCTGAGGAACCCTCTCAGTCGGGGTTCGAGACCGTCTTCCCCTAGAGCTAGGACCCACGCGCGGCCTGGAATGCCGTCGGGTCCCGGGGCGGTGTTCTTTTTGGCTCCAAGCCTTCGCACCGCCAGCTCTAGTTCTACCCGAGTGACCTCGGGCACATCGTCGTCAATCACCGCACCGGGCGCCATAGGCGACCGAGGCGGCGGAGCCATCTGCGGCGGAACATGTTCCGCTCGCGCCGGGAACAGGGTTTCGACCACTCCCCCGAGCAGAGCCGGCTCGAGCACCTGGGTCAGCGGAGGGGCCCGGGGGCGCAGCTTTTGTCTTACCATAAGGTAAGGCCGCCCCCATGGGTCCCGCTCCAGCGTCTCCAGGAGCTCCCGGTAACAAGCGGCCTTGGACCGCTTGATCTCCGCTCGGAGGGCATTCCTGGCCTCCCTGTATCCCTCGTGCAGCTCCGCCAGTCGGGGCTCCGAGTCTGCGGGACGGCTACGCCTCCTACGGAATCGAGCCCACCGGCGGTGCGTGATCACGCAGGCTTGACGCAGCCTCGCGATCTCCGCATTCCACCAGTAGACCCGACGCCTCGGATTATAGGCTGGAGCCCTAGGCATACCCGCATCGCAGACACGTGTCATGGCCTCCCGGAACCACGCCGCTTCATCGTCGACATCGACAGGCCTGTCCGGCGCAATGGCCCAGGCCTGTACGATGGCGGCCTCCAGGAGGTCCTCCCGATTCAGTCGCCCCAGCACCCAGCGCGGCTCGCGTTGGGCCGTTGCGACCGGCGCAGCCCCCGCGGGAGGGGAGACATCCAACCGAACATATCGGTGGTCCGACAAAGTCTCCACCTCCGCGACGACACGCCAGTCCCGCACGCGAAGTGCCAGGGAAGCGCTCGCGAACGAAAGGTCTATGATCGACCTGCGCTCCCCCGACACAAACGTGGCTTCGGCCCCGCGATTCTGGAGAACTAGACCGAGGGTATCGGCCCAGGTCTCCAGAGCCCTGCCTCGCGCGTCCGTGCGCCGGGAACCCCAGGCCACAGACCAGGCGTTGAAATCCCCGAGCACGAGAACCGGGCGAGGTGTACAGGCATTGACGACGTCGGTCAGCCGCTCCAGCGACCGCCGATAATGCCCGATTAGTCGGTGAAATCTCGGCGCGAAATAAACGGCCACGACCGCAATCTCCCCTACACGCGCCGCTACGATGCCATGCTCCCTTGCGATTACTACAAGAGGAGGGGCACCCGCAGCGGCGTTATGCACCAGTGCCGCCAAGCCATCCAGGTCGACCACCCAGGCGGGCCCGAGTGGTCGGTGAGTGTATGGCTCGGCGACAGCGGCGACGTGTATGGACCACTGTGCCATGCTCTGGAGCAGAAGTGCCTGAGCATCGACACCGTGGCCCAAGTTCGCCTGCAGGATGCGGAGCTGGGGATCTATTATGGAACCATCTCCGCATCCCGCCCCGAACCATTGGCGGAACGCCCGCCTCGCGGCTTCGGCTCCCCGCGGGTGCAGGCCTTGCTGCCAAACCTGTGGTCGGCCGGCTTGCCCTCCGCCGCACACCTAAAACAGTGCGGCGGAGCCTCGCAACTACCGGCCCTATGACCGGTTTGGCCGCAGCGGAAGCAACGGTCGCCGACCGTCACCTCCGCCGTGCACTGCACTCCCACGTGGCCGACCGACAGGCACCTGAAGCACCTGGCCGGTCGGTCCTGTAGGAGGCGTACCCGCACCCCTACAACTCCGCCCACCGCGAGGGTCCGCATGTCGGCAGCCTTTTGGGCTGCTGCGATGGGGCAGCCGACAACTACTGCCCCCTGTCCGCGACGGCCGTAGCGGATTGCTCCGACCTTGACCGCTTCAGGGGGGCAGCCCCCGGCCTCCGCCACGGTGACCCGGATTTCGTCGACCGTGATGGAGTCGTCCAGGTCCGAAATGCGCAGCTCTGCGCACTTGATGGGCCTGGACACCCGGACGTCGGCTGCGTCGAGCGTCTCCCTCAGCCTAGCCGCTATGGCATCAGCCTTGGGACCGCTCGAAGCGCCAGGGACGTGGATGAGCCGGGCACCCGTCCGAGTGTGTGTCACTCGGAGGGTCCCCGCCACATCGAGGGCCCTCATATCGATGAGGCCCCTCGCCTGCTTCACCAAAGCAGTGTACTGCACGCCCCTCTCCGCAGCCTCCGGTGTCATCGTTAAGACGACAGCGGTGGTGCGGGGGACGCGCAGCACTCCTGGCGCTGCCTTCGCAGCAGCCTGGGCCTTCTTGGCCCTTTTGGCTGCCTTCTTTTTGGCGTTCCGCCTTTTCCTGGCCTCGCCGACCACCTCCCAGCCCCCCGCCGGTGCGGAGCTGGTGGAGGCAGCCGGGGCCGGAATTGGTGTCGGTGCCGGGGCCGGGGCTGGGGCAGAGGACGTTTTTCCCCTGCCCTTCCCCTTTCCCTTGCCCTTGGCACCCCCGGCCGGCGCGGCGATAGTAGCCGGAGCGGGAGCAGCAGCAGGCGCAGTGGCAGTGGGGCCACCGCGCGTGGCGCCCCTCTTTACCGCTCCGGCGTACCCCCCGGTCGACGACGCCAGGGGCGGACGGTGGATGGAGGCCATGATGGCCTCCAGACAACACCGCGTCCGCTCCTCATGAGCCGCCTGCCGCGCCTCCTGTGCCGCCTGAGCCGCCGCCATCCGCTTTTCCATGGCGGCCAAAGCCGCCATGCAGGCCTCCAGTGGGCCCGACGGCTTTGCAGGCTGGGTCAGCTCCAGCCTTCGGCAGCACAGCGGCGAAATGTCCCGCTCTTCCGGCCGCTCGGGCGACTCGTCCCGCAGGGGCGACCTCGATCGCGCCGGCGACGTCTGCCCTCTGATAACCGGCTGCGCCGCCGACATGCGTGCCGCTGACCGCGTGACGCGCCCTTCCGGCAGCCTGATGAGCTCGACCCGGCGTTGGCCCAGCTGGGACCGCTCCTCGCGGGCCTCAGCCAGTTCCGCCCTCAACAGGTCGAACTCATCTACCAGGCGCCTCACCGCCTGACACAATCGGTCCTCCTCCATCCCCAGAAGCTCTGCGCGGGCCACAATCAACCCCTGCAGAGCCTCCCTTGCTTCCCGGGATGTTCTTTCACCGGGAGAGGGCGCCGCCGAGGTGGAGGAACTCGGCGGCGCTGGGGCACCCTTCGGGACCGGGGTGCGCGCCTCAGGAGTGGGCCGCTTGCCGCCCCGCGCTTTTCGGCGGCTGACCGCTAGCAGCTTAGGCGGGGGGGGGGCGCAGCATCTCTTCGCCACTGTGGATGCTGTCGCTGGACGACGAGTCGGTGAGCACCGTAACATAGCTGTCTGTATCATAATAATACTTAAACTCAACATTAATTTCAAAGAGAAAAAATATATTTCACAGAGTAAGATAAAATAAATTAATGTAGGTACTATACATACAATGCAAAAACTATTTAATTAACTATTAAGCTATTAGTTTGTACCGATTGTATACCCTAACCTTTACAGCAATATCGTGCTTATTGTACATCGTTCCATCGCGTGATGAGGTTTAATAATGAAAGAGTTGACAAGTCGAATAATTAAATGGCAACACTAGGTAATCGTACAGTATAGGAAACACTCCCAACCCAACATATTGCCAACATTCAAAACAAACCATGTTGAAATGAAACAGTAAAGTTGATATTTGAGTATTTCGGGACTCACAAAGACAGTGTTGCTCTGTTTAAATATAGTTTACAAAAGAATAAGTCTTGAGTGGTTCTATATTGATGGGACTCATTAAATAATGGTAATAAAACAACTGGGTTAATGAATGAGTCGTAAAATTCCACCTGAAAAGGGAGTGTAATGTAAACAAATAAGTATTGCTTCGTTCTTAATTGGTGAAATTCATGCTCGTAGATAGATACAAATGTTTTAATGTTTTTGATATTTATCATTCCATTTTTAAATGAACATCAGTAACCGAATTTAACTACCAGTAGGAATTCACCCTTAAGCATCCAGCTGAAGTTTAATTTCTTATATTAGGAGTGGGTTCATATCGGTAGTATATCTAACTAGCTTTTGTCCGTGGCTCCGCCCGCGTGGATGTCGGTTATCGCTATAATATCGGTTATCGTTATAAATTGTAGCCTATGTTTTATTCTAATGTACCTATAAGCTACATTATTGTAAAGTTTCATTAAAATCCATTCGGTAGTTTGTACGTGTAAGAGTAACAAACATCCATTCATCCATCCATCCATAGCTACAAACTTTCGCGTTTATGATAATAGTAGGATGGTATTGTTTTTTTTAAAATCTACGACTTTCAGCTCTATCCAGACCCAAAGTAAGCAAAGCTTAACTAGCTTGTGTTATGGGATCTAGAATATAATATACAGAATCTAGAATATAATATATAGAATAGAATATAATAAACATACTTAGATACTTGCTTGTTTCTACATATATATAGTTTTTTTTGTTACGTGCGGGAAATCCCCACGGATCTCGGAGCCGGAGGGGGAGGTTATGTTGGACTCGTGCGGTTTAGTCGGTTCGAGTCCGACATAACCCCCCCCCCCCTCCGGCTCCGCAGGGGTGGGTATCCGTGGGGATTTCCCGCACGTAAAAAAACTATATATGTAGAAACAAGCAAAACACCCCGACTGGTAAATTTCAATTGATTATATTATTAACATAGAAGAAAGAATTGATGTTGAACTAAACTAACTTAAGTGTTAATACGGTTAATACGCACGCGCGTGTTC
The DNA here is from genome assembly GCA_949126895.1 of Eilema caniola. Classification (NCBI taxonomy): domain Eukaryota; kingdom Metazoa; phylum Arthropoda; class Insecta; order Lepidoptera; family Erebidae; genus Eilema; species Eilema caniola. Next base: position 7,965,254 of record OX421488.1, on the reverse strand, counting down.
ACGTTACGGTTGGTGAAGCCAAATAAGGAGGGGGGGGGGGGGGGGGGGGGGTCAGGAGATAAGAAAGTTTCCAAAAGTAATTATTACAGCCAGAAAAAAATTGGACTAGTTTTTACGATGACCTGTGTGGCTTAAGTCAGAGATTCGAATCCCGATTAGTAAAAATATTTGTATTCATGTATATTGCATTAGGCTGACTACAAAAAGTATGTTTAGCCGTATTCTGGAACACATGTTACAAGCTAGGTAAACTATACTTAGAGTCTAGTTACCGCTGTTTAGAAGGTCAAGACCTTAGACGATGATGATGAATGGTCATCAACAGCTTTCCATGTTACAAGATGCTTCAAACACATGAATATAATTGCTTTTATCATTTACAAGCAAAAATTACCGACCGCCGATGAAAAAATCCAATTACAGTACAAACCAAAGAATCGGTCCATGAAATTAAAAATCTATCTTCTAATTATTCATGGTCTGGACTGAGTTTAAGCAACTAATAGTATGCAAAGACGCATGATTATATAGACAAGGCATGCAGGAATATCGCGGTTTTAAAAAATGATGTAAACACGAAAAAATATAGTTAGAGAGGTACTTAGTCGTGTCAAGAAATGCACAATACGTACTTACGTAATTACTTGCGTGAAGATGTAAAATACGTAATTATCATTAATTTATTTGAATTATATTACCATTCATATCAATAATACTAATTTATTATTAACTAGCGATCCGCCCCAGCTTCGCACGGGTGGTAAAAACGTTCCCGTGGGAATCCAATATAGCCTATGTTACTCAGGGTGAATGGAGCTTTCCAATGGTGAAAAAATTTTTGAAATCAGTACAGTAGTTTTTTAGTTTATTCCTTTCAAACATACAAATATTGGTTGTCTATTGTTTACCCGAAAATTATATGCCATAATCATCAAATTTCCTAATTTCATTTGCCCGAATGTTTTGTTTGCCCGAAAAGACATATGACATACTTTCGATTGCCCGAAACTTAGATACCATAATATACGAATAACATAAGTATTGTTTGTCATATTTTTGATTGCCATAATAATTATTAGACATAATATTTAAATGCCATAATAATTCGGGTAAACAATAAACAACCTGCTAACCTAACTCAAATGGCACGTAACCAAACTACTTCAGGGTGGTTTAAAAAAATAACCACGAAGGGTATGGCGGGGTCTACTCGCTCGCTTCGCTCGCTCATACGAACCCGCCATCCCCTTCTAACCTAACCTATCCGAGTCGGGGTGCCCTAAAGTCCCGCGTGCATCCCGTTTCTCCTGATATAACAACCGTTACACACCCAATGTCGATGGCAAATGATGTTATGGCATGTGATAATTCGGACATGTGATAATTCAGGCATTTGATAATTCGGGCATGTGAGATTTCGGGCATGTGGTAATTCGGGCTTACAATGATTATGACAAATGATGTTATGGTAAGTGACTTTATGGGAAACAAAGTTTCTAGCATGTGAATATTATGGCAAATAAAATTCGGGCAAATGAATATTCCGTCACATAATATTATGACTGTTGACTATTGTGGCAAATGATTTTCGGTCTAATAAAATTCAGGCAAACGGCGGTATACCACAAATATTTTCTCTTTATAATAGTAGTGTAGATGTAGATGATGTTTTTTTTTGCGTAGCGCAATGGTAATTTTCACATTGAATTGGTGCGTAAAATCTGGTTAATTTTCCTGATTTTTGTTGCTATTTTAGAGTGCATACAACGTATCTATTGTTCATAATATACCATTAATAGGATGTACTATCTACGGCGGAAGTGGATGCAGCGCATCGCCACGCGACGTTGCGCCTGAGTTCACTAACAACATGGCTGCGGCGCATGCGTGTTGCATAACAGGGGACAAGAACTGGCCTCACCAAGTCACAGACCAAGTTCCGGTTAGCGGCTGTGACAAAACGTCTAACCATTTTATGGTGTCGAAAACTTGACTTTCGATTTAACAGGTTTTTCTTAAACCAGATTACTTAAGGTAGGTTGTTCAACCTAACTGTGGATACAGGTAATTGATGAGGTGGCGTAATGAGTAAGGCGGCGGATTTGCAATCTTGAGGTCACGGGTTCAATCCCACCCACTATCGATGATGTGATTAAATAAATGTAACTATAGTAATTTAGTACTGAGGACGTGACAAGTATACTAATAAAATAGACCCTCTGTTGAATTGATCCTAGTCTGAACTAACATAGGCGATTTTCCATAGTTTTGCAGTCAATACGTAATTTTCTTTTCTATTTTAACCTTTTCTGAGGACAAAGTGATGAATTTGAATATATTTATTTGGAAAGGTCTTATTGAGTTAATAGTTTGTAAACGATAGGTATTTCTTATGAATAAAATGTTCAGTCAGATATGTAAACATCCACATTTAACTATGTTTTTCCCTTGTTGCATCTGACTGAACAGAAGAACCTAATGACGTTTTGCCCCAACCACTTCGACTAAGTAAAAAGACTTTTTACTGGATAGAATCCCAACCACGAGAAATCCAAGACCTTATACAAATCAACGCCACGCTGTTCAACAAAATGATAAGTACTTATGAAATCTGATAAAATATCTATCGTTATTAACATAAAAATGTTTCCTTTGACCAATTAAAGAAATCAAAATTCTTATAAATGTATCAGCCAGCATTTAATCTTAAACAATTTAACACAACTATAAAAGTCTAAGTATTAATGAAATAAAAATTATATAACTAATAAAAAGTGAAACTCCAAATAGCTCTGAGTCCCCACTGTTTCGATATTTAATTAGTCATAAACGTTTTGTTACAACTATAAGCACAAGGGCTGCTATCAATACGTCTGTTTTGGATTCGTCTAAATACAGACAACTCGTTAAAACAACATTAAATTGATACGACATATACACTGTAGTATACCATACAGATACAAACATACTTCCCACAAAGTAACCACAAGCTGTCGGACTCACTAATGTAGCCAACCGAGTTTAAAATGCACCAAACTCTAAAGGCCGCCGAGACGGTTCACGTCCGCTAACTGCTAACATTTCTCCCACATTCAGTGCAATGCAAAGCGCTTCTAAAACCGTCCGTCTAATAGCAACGATACCACATTTCAACCACAGCAAAAAAGGCAAATTAAATCTGGCAAAGCAAAGACAGGTTTAAAAAGAGGGAATGAGACGGTGATATCATCACTGATGGCATCTCGGCGAGTTAGGGCGAGACAAATCGATTTAAGTGCAGCCTGTTAAGACATGAAATCGGATTGGAGACAGAGACGGAGCGATCCAAGTTCCTGAGGGTAAAAAAGTGTCGCGACTGAGCTGCTTTCAAGCAGTCGGGAACGAGTAAGGTCGTTGGCATGTAAACAGAAAAAAAAATGAGATCTTTCGTTAGAGATTAGCCGTCTAAAATAAGAGGGATCTTCGCTTCGTGATAAACAAAATTTTTCAGGTCTTATATGAATTTCAAGGAACTATCCAATATTTCCGAACAAGCAAATTAGTAGGTAAGTTTTAAAGCTATGGACGTAGAAACAAAATATTCAGTGAGAAGAAAACTTTTAAAATGAACAAGGGCTCAAACCCTTTGGTTATAGGTAGACGTAGGTCCTAATGGGGTTTGCACGCCCTAAGTGATGGGGACTGGAATTGCAAAGGGTCCACTGATCGATTTTGTGGGGTGTAATATGAACCACGATCGTGTGCTTAACTGTTTGTAATATAATATTTATGTAGGTACTTAAAAATATGCAGTTGGGTTGCTTAGTCTATCTATAATTATCTAAAGGATAATGAGAATCTACAAAGAGTAATGTAACAAAAAACTTCAGACAAAGATTTAAGAAGATGTAATAAACCAAGACAACTTTAACGATAATGTCAACGACACAGATCTTATATTATCAATTATCAAACTGGATATACAATTGTGTTTTATAACACCAATCCAATAAGATACTATAAAAGTTCCTCTGATAAACTATCGCTAGATATATTTCTAGGTAATCAATGAAAGAATTCTATCGGCGACGTGCAATCTCTTCAATGTCTGGTCGCAGACTAGGCTAGTGTAACGCGTGCGTTTTACACTCGAACTATTTATAATCACATAGTCGGGTAACGTGCGGAAATAGGTGTAGCGTTTGTAAATTATCGATGTCGATAATTCGAAGAGTCCACATAAAATTGCTGATTAAATTATCACCATCATAAAATGTGATGACCAGTGCTTTGATTTTCTGCGTAGTTATGTTAATTACAACTAAACAGTAATACTTAGTTAGAAAAATTGTGTTAGTGCTGCGGTATATTGTGTCTGGTAACCGCAACGTAAATATTAATTATTTAACTAAAGTTTATTATAAACATCCTCGTTTACTGTTTAATATAACTCGCAAAACAATATACGCACAATATTTATTATATTAATACGTGAAGGTAAAATTTCTAATAGTTTTTAAGAACAATCGCGCACGCAGGAGTTTGAAATTCAGCATAGGTGCAGAAAACTAACATTTTGACTTATTAAATATAACAAATCATTAGTTGTTTGCTGTGAAACTGCCAATGTATCCAAACTATCGCGATAAACAATAACTTGGTATAGTTACTATTTCTAATCTACTTCTGTGCCATTCATCCACTAGAGATGAAACATCCATTCATTAAAACTTTCGCATTTGCATAGAAGAAGTAACATAAGTATAGTATCCAGTCTTTATAAAACAAATCTACAGAATTACGACCAAATTTCGACCACCCATTGAACCACTAGTACCAATAAAAGCCCAGAATATATATACTTTGAAGTGAAGTTGGGTAAACAGCAACATCGGCCAGAGAGAGTATAAACGAGAATGGAGATGGCGTAACGATGTTTTCTTGAAAGCGTCCCCCTGTACTGGGTTTGAATAGGAAGATTGGTAAAGGGAATACGACAGTGAGCCATCATTGTGTGCTGATTACGAATTGTTGTTGTATGATTTATGATTGTGTACAGATATATTGTTGGGAAACTCGCTTATTTATAGCTATGTATATGGGATTTTGTTGTGGAATCTGCTTTGAGTTATTTGCAATTTTTATTTTCTGATCAGTAAAGTGAATGCCTTGCCGCCGAATGGACAACTGGTTGCAAAACACCGTAGCGATGACAGTGTTTTATTTTTCTTTATTAACTAGGTGATTGTTACGAAAAAAGCCTTCGTAAATAACAGGTTGTGCAACACTGTTGCGATGGTGGGAAAAAGGCTTCAGATATCCCATGTAACACAAATAATAATGTGAAAGGGTGCTAGACTACAAACAGAAAAACTGAAGAAAGGTTATGTGCGCCGCTTAGTGTTCATGGCCTTGCTCAACTTAGCCCTGTCAAGTCCTTTCAGCTTGACATGGTGGTCTTCAGACCAAGTCTCAGTAAGCATATCGATCTTCCAACTAATAAAGAACTTCATAGAGTTAAGTCGGTTCGACTCTGATATAACCACTTATTGTTATACACGGCAAGGTTATTGAGGAGTTTCTAGAATAAAAATAAAATGTCTAGTTAATGTACTTTCTTGACATCTAAAAGATTCAACATGATAAAATTTGTTTTATCGATACATTTTACATCGACATCACACTCATCCCAACGAGCTAAAAATAAGAAAATTACCAATAGTCGACGTTAAGAACTGCCAGAGAACAAACCTGTATCCTGTTCGGTTTGTATTCAGTTAATTTCCATCACATACGAAACCTGACTCTTGTACGCATGATTGGCCACATTGGCCACGAATAAATTGCTTTCGATTAAAATTCTTTCACTATTATTACAGCAAAGGTAATATTTATTATTCCAGTATTATATTCTTGAATATTGGTGTTTGAGATGATACTCATTTTATAAATTCATTTCAAGCTTGTGAACCCTTGTGTTGGGATAGACGGGAGCGTGTCCTACATGTAAGATATCGAAGAATTCCTCCCCATTGAATTCAAGTGAAAAACGTATCGAAAAGGCCAATTTCGATGACATAAATATATTTCAATATCAATATCAATAGGTACCAATTCTCTTGGCAGTAAAGACGCAAATCCTATGGTCATATTCGTCATCCAGTTTATGAGCTAACAGAAATGAATCATCCTTCTTTAACGATCCAGGAAAGAGAAGAGGAGACTTTTACGCAAAATGGTAAATTACTGGACAAATAATGAGCATTTCGCATTGACCTGAAAGTTTTCGAGCGTTTGTTTCTGCCAATCAGTTCTATGCCAATGAGCTAGATAATGGTGTAACCGTCTCATACATAGAGGGGTTTGTATCCAAGCCAATGGGGCAGGTTATTTGCTTATTATATGCACAAGTATATAGGCCGTGTTGGTTTCCGGTACAGTAGAATAGGGCCACTCTATCTCTTTCCGTGGGTGTTTTAGAAGGCGACTTCTTATTCATCCAACAGTAAACATACAGCTCGTGACTAAGTGCCCATTTGACGGTAATAGGCTCACATCCTCTTATGTGGGACCGAAAATCATAGTCTCCTCTAACTTCTGCCTACTCCTTCGGGGATTTACAGGCGTGACTCGTGAGTAGGTATATGTATATATGTAAGTATATAGGCAGACTTAATGCCGACATTCTCTACCAGTCAACCAAAGTTGGTGCAGGGAGAGGCTCAGCAGGTGCATTTTAAGTGCAGGTTATATGCAAGATTAATAAATAAAGCCTTAAACCGAAATTTTTAAAATTAAATTGAAAAGTTACATTGAGGTTGCATTTGTTAGAGGATGCAATTTTCTTTTTTAAATATCCAGTAGGGGTTAGGCTAAAGTTAAACGTAAGTATGTGGGGTTGCAAACTTCGTGAAACGGCCGCCATTTTGAAAAAAATAATTTAACATTTCAATGGACTATAATAGATATTACAGCTTCATATTTCACCTCAGTGTTTACAACGTCTTAAAATAACTTGTATGCAATGTAAAGTTCTCTTGTTGCCGTAAGTCAGTTTAGTGGGCGAGAATTTCCAAGGTTTCGCTGTATATAAACAAGCCCTAGTACCTAATATAAAGTAATATTATAAATGTGCCGGCGTGTTGGATATTTGTATAACACGCCTAAGGATTCAAGAGATTTTCGGATAAAGTTTATAGGCAAGTCAGGGTTTTGATCGTATATTATATTAAAATAACTGACTTGCCTGAATGGCTTTGCACGGGATACTTTTGTATAACAATCATATAACACGATTTTAGAGCCACCTGCTACCTGTCTGGATGCAATTTTTACCTAAGTTTTATCATACAACAATCAGATGAACGGTGCGGCATCGTATAAAATAACAAACAAACAAGAACGAATACGAGACAAAGAGAATCCGTTTTTTTGATAAATTTTAAGTTTCAGATATTCTCTACTAGGGCAGTAAACAAGCCTATGGCGCACCAATATACAAAGTGGTTCTGCCTAAATAAGCATAACTCTAGAAATAGCAGCAGTCCACATCACAAAACCCAAGGTTACTCCAGGGCTTTCTTCTTTTATGTCTTATTATGCCACCACTAAGCATGTTGTGTTTATAAATTTGAACCGGTGACTGTCACAACAGCGTTATTGAATTATATTTATAAATATTCTAACAGTACACGTTTAGAGAACGTTCTCGAAGATGAGTGGATTCTCGTAACGTAGGGAAGTCTGTATCTACGAAGAATTTCAAAAAAAAAGACGGGTTGCACTCTGGGAGTGCCGGCAGAAGTAAAAACTTTTTCTTTCTTTCTGTTTTCCTTGTATACAGAGAAAAAGATAAAAAGAACATACCACACCATACCATACCATACCATTCCATACCATATCTATAATATAGCGCCAATCATAGAACCTATCACTAATTTTCTGCTAATTTTCTGTCAGAAGAAATTAATAAATTACAAAAAGAAAAAATAATTAATCACAAAAAGTTATAAATTACAAAAAGAAAAAATAATCAAAAAGTAATAAATTACAAAAAGAAAAAATAATCACACAAAGTAATAAATTACAAGAAGAAAAAATAATCACAAAATGTAATAAAAAGAAAAAGTGCCAGAAGCCCAGTTTTGAATCCGGTAATATCTGAAACCATAAGGACTTACAGTCGAACCGCTAACCGTTAAGCCACAATACTATTTATCGTATCTTGCAAAATAGACAGTCTTTCTCTTTAGCTAATGTTGTATGACGTCAGTCGTCGGTTACGGTTCAAAGGTCAAACGATCCTGACGGAAATTTAACAATTTTTACCCATCCAACGCCGCTAAAGAAGTTTTCATTTCAAAAACGAATAAAGGATAGCATGTCCTTGACTATTTCACTAGGATCTCTGTGAAGATCTTGATGAAGAAACCTTTCTATATTGTTACTAATCGAGTGTTTTGTTTGACTGTGGCAAAAAGTATCTCTACTATTAAAGTTTGTTCATTTGTTACTCAATCATCCTAAACCACCGAACACAGGTAGACTTCGACCAATTTAGACTGAAGATATAATACACACGTACTTTCTCTTGCTTCAGGCCTATGACGCAAATTACGAAGAATCCATTGTAATGTAATTGTATCATTGTATAAACTTAACATTACGTTCTGTGTTATCAATCCACGCGCTACGTTGAAAGAATGTGTGCAATACAAGAATTGTAAGCAAATTACCTACGTCAGACTTGTGACCCGGTGCGTATATTGAAAACGTGTATTCGTCACTGCACTCCGACACTGTGTCCGAACTCCCACTTGCCGACAACAATAAAGCTTCGTTCGTACACACATTTAACTTAAAAGTTTAAATTAAAAAATACCTTACAATTGATTGAATTGACTGACTGCCATCTGACAATCCAACCCCTGCCCCAGAGCTTCATTTGTCAAATAGCAAGTCTATCCGTATTTCACGCATAAATTGTATTCATCTTCAAGCCAAACTGCAGATGAATACCATTTTTAGAGCTCTTTCTTGTATTTAAACTGTAGAACAGAAGAGACTTTCGATTTGAAGGAAGGCAATAGGCTCATCCTCTATAATATACAACCTAAAAAATATGATCTTAATAGGGGGGCATAAAAAAATCTGCCTACTTGTTCTAGCATATATATGATTAAAACGTGTGTACACTGAGTACGTAATGTGATGATTTAAATAAAAAATCTTTAATAGGGCTATTTCACACTTAACTAGTCTCATGTTAAAAACATTATAAGAACATTGATATATTCGAGCCAGTTGCTATCTTATTGTAGCTAGCAGTCATTGACCAGCTCGGCAATAATGGTTTTTTTTTCTATTCTCAAGGCCGAAAATCATTCGATGTTATCGTTGCGAAGCCGAAAACAAGGAAGTCAGGGCATTGGCAGTGGAGGCACGTGTCCTTCCGAGCCAATCGATATATCAGTTTATCGATTTTTAACGTGCCGTGAAGTTATAGACTTGAAATGGTGACTGTACATGCGAGATTAAAAGTATCTGCCAATGGAAGTAATATATTTTACCATTTGCTACGGATGCAATGCTTTTGCCAAAACGAAATAGTTACTTAATTTCCTTAATGTTTTCTATGCCATAGAATGTCGATTGCTGAATGGATAGCAGATACCTAGTTGAAATGAGAGGTCGTGTGGCGCCCTCATTAAGCGTCTCATCCATAGGTACACACAATACTTTGTCATTTACGTCCACAATTTTTCAGTGAAAATGCGTAATATGCTAACATATTTTGATAAATAAAATTGATTTTATCAAGAGCTATTTGTATTTTCGAGCATCAGCAACCGTGGTGAAATTACAACTTCCATAACAATTGAATGACTTTCCTATAGCGAGTAAATAACTATCTAAAAGCTACTATTTCTCAACCTTACTGCTAGATGGCGCTAATATATCATCATACTAGTCGCAATATTCTCGCTTGCGATAGCATAAATAAAAAAAACACACCAGCCACTCAGATATATCACATCCATTTTACCCGACATGAGAGAATCCATTCTTCATGCCTTCCTCGCAACGGTTTTGTTGATAAACACAGGGTATCTGTTCTAGAATGATTTAAAGGTTGTTTTTTTCCTTGGCTGACTAATACATATTGGAAAATGAGCTTCTAAGAATTTAGGTACGATCGCAAAATTATGGTGCATGCAATTTATTTTATGTTAAGAATTTCATCAACTGATGTTTTTTGTACAAGGTTTGAATTTTAATGCACCCGGTATAACGTTGAATTCACAAACGTGTAGCTTCACGTGGATCTTTATTGCTTGCTTCTTTTCTTAAAAATATGATGACTTTAGGCCGTCGGCATTTCAAAGCAATTCTGGCGATGCATTCCACAAGCGAATAACTTGAAATATTCGTATGTATATAATCGTAATGTATTATCACAGGAGGCCTATTAAAACCATTTTACGGTACCCATTTGTCTAATAAAATCATTGTTACAATAACTATATTTATCCCTGTTATGTGATTTCATAATTGTAATAAACAAATCACTATTGTTTTATGTTATTACGCCAGGAAAAGTTTATAAGTTGTTCGCTTATTGCCTCAAATACGAAAATAATATCAATTATTTCAGTTAATAGATCTGTTACAAAGTGCATTTCAAATAATCGTAATCAGGTTCAGGGTTTAAGAAGAATTCCAGGCTCTACAGCTTTTGGCTTCCAGGCTTTTTCGGAAATACAGACACAGGAATGCAGTACGTACAATGAACATACATCTAATTCATTTCATGTGTTTGAAGGGAATTAACCAGTCTAGATATTTTTATGACTTTTGACAGAACGAGACATTAACAAAGGTAAGACAAGTTATGAGATGTACAAAAAGCATAATAATCGGTTGTGCAACTTAGAAAGTTGTTTACGCTCCCTGCGCAGCCGCTATTGTTGTCCCAAATTAGCTTAGACGTTGTCATTGTCCATCTCAAGTGTTGTGAAGCGACCGTACGTTGTTCTGATAGCTAATTGGAGGCTTGGTACGTTTAAAGAGAAGACTAATTGGAATAAAGCTACGTTTTAACTGATTCTAACGCGATTTATTTAATTTTGATTCAATGAACGATATTAGGGTAAACATCCATCAGTATTATGAGTTACAAGAAGGCTATTTGTTAAGAAGGATCAAAAATGGCTACATCAGCGCATTGTTGTGAGCCTTCTATCCTTTTAGCGAGTGTATTTCGGCATCGGGTATACTTCACTTAAGTATATGCATTGCACTTCGTATGTGGCAGAACATGAAGAACCTTGTACCATCTATTGTACCATCTTCTAGCAAATAAATATTTGACTTGATTTGATATGAAATGTTTTGGCAATATGTTCATCATGTGTGCTGGAGTAGAGTTGACGGTAACTACTGCAAGGCGTGGATCCTTGCCTAGGTCTGTTTCCGAACCAATAGCTGGTAATAGGCTCGCTCTCTTTTACGTGAAACCAAAAACACACCGTTTCTTACATGGGACACGCTAATTTGACTTCCCCTCACCTGATGGTAAGCTGAAGGTAAAGTCCCAGGAAATATGGTCACCATTACAAACACCTACCATGTTAACAATGGTGGCACTCAGTTTGACGGCCGCATCAGATGCTTATTCATTAAAACACGTGAACTGGCTTTTTTTTTTATGAATAGGACACGTCAATTAGACTTTACCTCGCCTGATGGTAAGCTGAAGGTAAAGTCTCAAGAAAGAGGGCCACCATTATATACACGTGCCATGTTAACAATGGTGGCACTCAGCTTGACGGCCTCATCAGATGCTTTTTCACGCCCCGCTTAAAGGACCCGGGACTGTAGGAAGAGGGAAACACGTGAGCTGGCAAGGAATTCCAGGTCTTAATGGTGCGACAAAGGAAAGAGTCACCGAACCGCTTGGTTCTTGAAGGAATGTTCTGCACCGTATAGGGGTGACATCTAAGTCCTGCACGTGTCGGCTTTGCTTAATTGTTCGGTCAAAAACAGGAGGCGTTATATATGTATGTATCTTATTAATATGTCTATTTCATACCTTCAAGGATAATAATAAGTCTGTTACAGCAGCACAAAGAATGAGGTCAATTACCTGCAACAAAAAAGCACAGTCAAGAACAAGTTTTTTCTTCTGCACGAGTATGTAACAATAAGAGCATTTTATTAGGAACTTATAAAAACTGAAGTACATTCAATTACAGAGCTGTTAATTCCTTCTATTATTGAAATCGTGATATTTTTCTAATCATCACTTATAAGAAGTACCTACAAACAATAAAATGATAATGCCGTGTGGCAATTCAACACTTGCATTATTAGTGTGTTACTGCCACGTTGCTATTATAGACAAAAGTACTTGGTTAAATGGGGCCCCATCAAAAATTCTTCAGGGCACATGGCAAACTATCTTTTTAGCCGGTATACGTGGCTTTCCTCGAAGTAATTCAGACGGTAACCGGGTTTAGCACTCGGATGGAGGGTTCCAGCAATTTTACACTAAAACAAGGTGTTAAGACGTGGTATAGTATTCCACACGATGGTTAGTATTACAGGTCCCATTTTCGATGTTACGATAAGATAAGATAAGTCTTTATTGTACACCAATATATCAACGTAGGTACATGACTTACATTCATTCTATAATATTTACATTAACATACACATATGTTACATATAAACAAATATTCAATTTATACACAGCAAGTGCATACCTACATAAAAAAACCTTATCATAATTTCATAGGTTTTATATTCCTCTCTAGTTGTCTATTTTAGTTCTATTTACATTACGCACATCAGTACATAGTAATATACAAAGTCGCTTTCTCTGTCCCTATGTATGCTTAAATCTTTAAAACTACGCAACGGATTTTGATGCGGTTTTTTAATAGATAGAGTGATTGAAGAGGAAGGTATATATCTATAATAACATCCATTGCACCCTTGCGAAGCCGGGACGGGTTGCTAGTTATTTGTAATTTATATTCTTATTTTATTTAAGTGCATCCATTATTTCATAAAGATAGTATTCTAAAAATAGTATTCAGCCACATACACTATTTATTTACTATAACGCCAAGAATAAACACATTATCATACAATATTTTTATTCTTTCCACATTTCTTAACTTTCCATAAAATATTACTGAAAGTCTATAAAAATTTTGCTGACTTTTTCAACTACTTTAAACTCATTCAACGTTTTTATTATTATTACATACTTGCGGAAATATAATTCTTAAATTGCAATATAGTACTTGCGTAATAATTAGATATATATTATTACACGTATCTCATTCGGTTTCGGTCTCATTTTGATGTGCGGAGACAGTCAATTATAACAGCGCTGCGAGGTTCAAAGTATGTAAATAATGAGGCTAGGGAAAGCTATGACTGAAATAATTAATTGGTAGCAAATGTCGTACCCGTGGGACATCATTATATTACACAACGCATAGGGCAGAACTAATTATCGAGAATGCCGCCCAGAATAAACTATTGTAAGAAATAAGTGTTTATGTAAAGAATGTCCGTCATTCTTTTGCTTGGCCAACAGAAAAAAAAAAATACAACTGAAATTTACAAAAATGTTTTTTGTAAATTTCAATTGTACATTTTATACTAATTACTCATATGTATAATCGATATCTGAATAACTTTTAAGGTACACTATACGGGTTTTCACTAGTAAAAAGTATCTCCATTTCTCCATTCTAGCATTCCAAAGCTTGCACTTGGGGCCCAGGGTATGTTTACCTGCCCTTTCTAACGATTTGTATTTGGGGTATTAGCTATTTTGGGCTTCACTGCCATCTGACCCACAACCCCAAACCGAAATAGTAGCTAATATAACAACAAATAACAGTAAGAACCCTATGTAAAATAAATCGTAATTAGTGTTCGTTGAAGCACGCAATCAAAGTTACCTTACAAGTATAACAATATTACAAGATTATTGCTTACAAGACTATTGTTGGAAATATTGAATAGCTAGGTACTAATTGAATTTCCTCGCAATATTACGTAGTAATAAACGTACATTGTCATAATACGATAGCGGTGGAATGAACTGTTTGTCACGTCATATTTCAGTGATGAGAAATTATTAATTTGACGACCTCTATAGCGTAGTGCAACGTTTTCAATTTGCCGAGTCGTGACCCGGTACCGGGCCATCAAAATAAAATACCGAGGCGCACCGTTCCCGTCCCTTTTTAAAAATAATACTTACTATCGATCGACGCGTCGTGTATTAATTTAAATGAAGTTAGGTTTTCGATATTAGTTTACTTTAAAAATAAATATAGAAACCGACTTGAAGTGGAACCACACCTTAGCGTTTTCAAACTATCTGATACACGATACCCGATATCGTAGGAAGTCAAATGTATGACATATGTATCTGTCTTTCACATTGTCCGGCCCGATATCGGTTATCGGAGCCGCATCGGGACGATTTTGTCGGATATACGTGAAAACAACACATGGTGTCGGCTATCGCGGTCCGACACTTTTATCGGATATACAATGAATGTGAAAACGCTCTAACCCGTGCGAAGCCTGGACAGGATATTTGCAGTCGTAAAACTATGGTCAGTACATTCTATGTTTGGTTCAAAATGATACTGATGGCAAGCTTAAGCGAAATTCTTTAGGAAAAGAAAATAACTAAAGTTCTAAAATAAAAAAGAAATCTAATTTGACGGGCTCAATAGATGTTTGTTCACACCTCCGAATTATGTTAATTACTTATTGTAGAGAAACTGAAACGTTATAATTCAATTAGCTTTAAAATAGAATTATACAGTTTACCCGTTTAAGTTTTTCTCGATTCCAATCGAATAAGTTATTTCTTCTTTTCTGTCTTGGCCAAACGTTCTATGTTCAGATTTGCCTGTACGTTTTTTAAGCATATATTTAGATAGACGATCTGCTGTCGGCGATTTACATACATAATTGTAATTAATGAACAATTTATATAGGTGAGAAACCCTACTTGTTGAAACAATTATGTAACTGGTTGTACAGAGGTAAGTGCACCCATCAAGGTTAAAATTTAATCGGAACAGGATAAATTGGATCCAATAAATTGTCCAGTACGCCCGGGAAATGATAATTAAGTATTACATATATATATAATTGTATTATATTTATCAAAATTTACTAGGAATTGTTAATTGCCCCCAGGGGCAATGTAATCGGCAGCATAATATGGACATATTGATTTATTATTACGAGAAATAATACTATATTATTTTACTTTGTACTTTTACGTGAGCAACATAAATGATTTAACACATTTTTTTGTTGTATTTTCTATACAGATACATACATATAATCACGCCTTTATCCCCGGAGGGTTAGGCAGAGGTGAATTAACACCCACATTTCACCAATCTGTATTCGGTCCCACGTAATAGGAGATGAGCCTATTGCCATATTCCGGGCACTATTGTTGACTCGAGCCATGCATCTGAGGCTGAGTCTGGGCTGTACATATCTGTCTGCTGTAAAAGATAATTAGCCCTATCCCTTAGTCGCCTTGTACGACACCACATGGGAAGAGAAGGGGTGGCCCAAATTCTCCTCTGCCGGGAACACTCTATAAAGCCCAAATTTAAAGAGCAACGAACCCTCTGTCTGTAAAATTCGTCACTAACATGTTAGTTTGTAGGTAGGTAGATTTTTTTTACAAATGAAAGTCTGAAATCTTCAATTAGTTGTCCTATCCAAATGGGACAACTAATCCTTCTACATACATTTTACAAAAAAGCTTCTAACATAAACACTCCATCAGTCGGTACTCAGTACAGACTAGTTTAAATTCAAGAGAACCAACAAAAAAATCTCTAGCTTAATTTTCTCCAGAACACTAAACCTGCCTATTAGCTCGGAAATCACCAGCTGTGCTGAATCAAGAGAGAAATAATCACAAATCGTGACTACGTGCCGATGGGCTGACGATACAATATTGCTGATTGTGGATCTAACAACGGAATACATATTTATTTAGATTTTCTTTGAGAAAGCTGAGGCTAAGTAAACGTACGCGATGATGTAGTGTTTGTTAGTTTTTCGGGATGGTTTAATAAGGCAACCTTCATATGAATGTGTATTTATAAAGAAAGAAAGGAAGAAAATATTTTTGTTATGCACAGACATGCGGAAAATTGGGTAATTCCAAACTACACATTACACACTATATACTTTTTAAGTGTTTGTGATTAAATTTATATTGTACACAACTGTGAAATAAACTGTGAATGTCATGAGCATCCTCATACTCACAGAGATTACCCCGTTGCGTCAAAATTTTATACTTTGGAGCTTTGAGTTCTTTTATTTTGGGTTGGGAGATATCGATATGGTACTACATACCGCCAGTATATCTTAGTACTAGGCACTAAATGACCGCGTCATATAAGTTATACTTCCAAAACTTTTGACACATTGGTTGAAATCGCCAGACACTAGAGAATAAAACCTGAGTATTACCTGACCATCCATCTATTCCGCCAGAACATACAATTTTCTCTTTGATTTCTGAATGCGCGTATCTCCACTTCCTAAGAGGAATCTTGGATGATACATTTTTAGCGACGTGTTGGTAATGCCAAGTCACTACAAAGCTAAAGTTAACACAGTATCTAAACAAGTCATAGTTGCTATATATCATAATCTAACATTAGATATATCGAAATCCAATCAGACATGTAATCATACTTAAAAAAACAGGTGTTTTATGTCTAGTAATGGCTAGACCAATCTGCCTCGATAGGCCGACAACCTCTACTGGGTAATAACCTTCCTTGTATATGTCGCAGCCAAGTAGTTTAATCAGCCGTTCAATTAACTGCCTAGGCTGTTAATTAAACGGCACCATTCAATTCAAGGGGTTTTTTTTATAACCATGCTAAAAAACGCCTGTAATTAAATTAGGTAAGTAATTTAAAGGCATTGATTCAAGCCATTTGCTTAGCCAGCAACATGGCTTAAATGGCTCAACATCATTCAGGGCGCTAATTGAACGGTGACCTTTAGTAATGAGCCTAGGCAGTTTGTTGAAAGACTGAATAAGCTAGATAGCTGCGACATATACATATAATTATGTAGGTATACATATACAGGGTGTATTTTTGAAACGGGGCAGTAAGGGCAAGTACCTTAACCGTTGCAGTTACAGCAAAACGTTCTTAGAAGACCTTCCCTAACTTTTTGACATATTTTGAACTGCATTCACAGATTTTGTAAAAAACTTACAGTTGGCAAAAAAAATGCAAAAAGTCCAAAAAAAATTTTTTATGCCAATCGATTCTATTTCATGTGGGGATCAAAAAACTCTATGAGACCATTTTAGCTTTCAGTACTAGGAAAGACAGAAATCGCCAAAAACGTTTCCCATACATTTCGGCAACAGAAACAAATTTCTACGATGGTCTAACTTTTTGTTATGGCCAGGAAGTGGGTAGAATTGACTGTAAAGTAAATAAAAAGAATTTTTACCCTCAAATTTCGAATTTGATTCGAAAATCTGTGTGTTATTCTTAGTTTCAGCTGAGAAACTTCGTATGAGTTATTTTATTAATTAAGGATTTTCGCTAAAATGTCATCTTATCGTGAAAAAATTGACTTATTAGAAGCGTATTTTGTCAATAATCGAAATGCGGGAGCTGCATTAGTGTGGTACCACAATAAGTATCCGTTGCGGCATGTGCCAAAAAGAAAGGTTATTACAAATCTTTTGAAAAACCTGGAATTGCAGGGTTCTTTCAAAAGAAAGCGGCAGCCTCGTGTGGACATGGACACGGAGATTGCGGTTCTAACTTATGTCGAAGCATATCCAGAGGTATCGTCCAGGCAAGTCGCCCTTGAAGTAGGTGTATCCCACTCCCTTGTGATAAAGATATGGAAGAAATACGGCTACAAGTGCTATCGATATGGGCGCATAGTTCAAGTGTTACATCCGGGTGATGATGTTCGAAGGCTTACTTTTTGCAGATGGCTAAGAGGAAAAATAAGCAGAGATCATGAATTTTTAAATTACATACTGTGGTCAGACGAATCGAATTTTTCCAATAACGGTATGTACAACAGAAAAAATCACCACTATTGGTCCAAAGAAAATCCACTAAGAGTTACGGCAAGTCATAATCAGGTTCGCTTCTCATTCAACTGTTGGTGTGGTATAATGTCCAATCGAGTCATAATGGTGGAATTTTATGAAGGGAAACTGAATTCTGCCATATATAATGAAGTCATTTTACACCATCTTGAAAACGAGATGGACGAATGGCCCCTGTCGGAATTGCGAAAAGTTCATTTTCAACAAGATGGTGCTCCGCCACATAACAGTCACCTTTCACGTTCTAATTTGAGCCGCCTATTCGGTACACAGTGGATAGGTACACATGGTCCAACACAGTGGCCACCTCGTAGCCCCGATCTAACTCCACTTGATTTTTTTTTATGGGGCTTCGTGAAAAACGAGGTTTATAAGACGACGTACGCCAGTGTTCAAGAGCTCAAGGATGCATTAATGACCATTTTACGTAATATTCATCCCAGAACATTATTAGCCGCCATTCGTTCAGTGCAAAAAAGGATAGACTTATGTATTCGTGAAAATGGAAATCATTTTGAGCAATTTATTTCATAAACCAATTTCTTAAATGTTTAAATGATTTTTTTTATTTAAAAAAGTTCAAAATTTTACCTGACCTATGAGTTTCGAGTTGATTTATCATATTTCCGTACGAAATGTATGGGAAAGTTCTTTGGCGATTTCTGTCTTTTCTAGTACTGAAAGCTAAAATGGTCCCATAGAGTTTTTTGATCCCCACATGAAATAGAATCGATTGGCATAAAAAAAAAATTTTTGAACTTTTTGCATTTTTTTGCTAACTGTAAGTTTTTTACAAAATCTGTGAATGCAGTTCAAAATGTCCCAAAAAGTTAGGGAAGGTCTTTTAAGAACGTTTTGCTGTAACTGCAACGGTTAAGGTACTTGCCCTTACTGCCCCGTTTCAAAAATACACCCTGTATAGTAGGTAGGTAAGTACTTATTTATTCCTCAGAGGATATGTAGCAAATAACTTGGACGTTAAACGCATTGTTGCCTCTACTTACACTCCGTGGGTCTCAAATAGGGTTGTCAGGTTATCCGGCTTGATTTGTCAGTCGTTAGGTATGTCCTCAAACTAGTACCTTCATCCTCTTCAAAGTCGCCTCGCTATCATATTTTCTGCATTCCTCTTTATACTAACTTATCTTTATCTAGAAAAAGCAGTGATCTCATCTCAATTACCTTAGAATTGTTAGAAATATAATTATTGTGTTACTGGTTATTTAGGCATCAAACATCGATACAAGTTATAACAGTAAAATAATTATACAGCGTTGCCTGATTGATTGACTTGTCTATATTCAAAGTTGGTAATACCGTATAGAGATATACGAGAAACGCTCTGCAATACATATCTTACAAGATATTATTAAAGATTACAAGACTCTTGGCTGTAAATGTTTGTTTGTGCGATCATTAAAAAATATTGATCAGTTTCGATGAAAATGTTTACAAAAGCCTTTGTAAATTTTAGATCTAGCAAATTTCAGCTATTGTAGTGTTCAAATTGTCCAACCATTCTATCATATATCTCGAGTGTTCATAAAATCTCCGTTCAAGTTGAGTTCTAGCATAAAATTTGTACTTAAAAGTAGTCTCCAGTCGCGATACATGACAGTATCTTATTTCTAGAATACAGGACTTAGACTCATACAAAAAGAATTCGTATTATAACTTAACGTCACATAAAAAATATCCGGAAGAATCTCATTTACATTCACACAATACCACCCAAAAAGGATCCGAGGTCCCAACCTTCTACAATAGAGCATTCACAGAGCAACGCGTTCAACTCATGGCACTTCTTAACCATTTTTAATAAACCTCACGATATAACCAGCGATAATAAAGCTACCAGTATTTTAATTAAGAATTAAAAAGGTAGCACCGCCATTTTTTTATTACTACGATAGAAGCTAAGTGAGGGTTTTTAGTATAGGATAACTCAGTCCATGCTAATATTATAATAACTAGCTGTTGCCCGCGGCTCCACCCGCGTGGATGTCGGTTATCGCTTAGTGTTGAGCCAACGCTATTTTTCTAAAATAAAGGTAGCCTAAGTTACTCCTTATTAAATTAGCTACCTGCCAATGAAAGTCCCGTTAAAATCGGTCCAACCAATTTCAGAGATTAGCCGGAACAAACAGACAGACAGACAAAAATTGTAAGAAATGTTATTTTGGTATTTGTACCGTATTCTATTCATTTACATGTAGTAAAAAACGGTTATTTCAATATTACAAACAGACACTTCAATTTTATTTATATGTTGTACATATAGATGTATAGATTTAAATTAAAAAAATACTGCACCGATTGCAAAACATATTAAGAGGACTTTTATAACGCAAGAATTATAAAAAAAGAGTTACTCAGAGTTTGCGGTTTACTCAGAGTTTAAAACGGAAAATGAAAGTAAATCGGAAAATATGCTGCATTTATAAATGCCACCGTTCCACATCTGCCTATAACAAACAACGAGTGAAACAATGTTCATTACGATAACGATAATTAACAGGAAGTCATTGAAATTTACAAAACAATCGGATAATTAACAACAACACACGAAAATTGCAAATAAACGCAAATATTATTTATCAGACACGCATTTTACGCAATATCGTCGTGATATTGAGATTAACAGAACACACACGTACTGCTGACCTGGCAAATGACGTAATTATAGCAATAATATATGAATATTGCCTATATAACAATATATAAGTTCCATAGGACTCCTTTTAGACACGTGATTAGAACAATATATTATGTACCGTGTTTAACTGGTGCATACTTTTCTCTAAGAGTTGGGTCAGATGGTATTTTCCTAGTTAGGAAAAAGCTGGTCAGTCATCACTGAGTTCAGTTGGGGGTCCGTTTAGAGTTTAATTTCGATGAGGGTCCGACCGAACTTCGTAATTTTCCGTGAAACGATTGCCATTGGCCTCCACAATACAATGTCGTAGTCCTGTAGAAAACTCAAGCAAATTATCTTCAATTCTAAATCTATATTTACCGATATCAAAATTACGAGCTATTATACCAATAGCGGTTATATTAAGGCGCAAAAACATCCATCATAGATGTTTCGACACCAAATAGTACGCAAAAAAATTGGACAGTTAAGTTGCAGAATGGCGTGGGTGCAATATAAATTAGCGGGTCACTCGTGTCATCGTACAATATACCACGTTCACAGCCGGAGCAATGAACCTAACTCATTTATGGAATGATAAACTAACCATTACAGTAAGTAATGTGTACTATGTCATAAGTATAGGTTTACGTTATGGGGTGATAAATTGATTGCGAGGTCGTTGGACGTTCATTTTCTAATTAGAAGTTAATGAATGGTGTGGTTGTTGGCTTTCAAGTGAAATAGCTTATGATTCGTTTTGCGGTTCGCAAAATATGGTGCTCTCTTGTAGTGCATGTTTA
The DNA here is from genome assembly GCA_949126895.1 of Eilema caniola. Lineage (NCBI taxonomy): Eukaryota > Metazoa > Arthropoda > Insecta > Lepidoptera > Erebidae > Eilema > Eilema caniola. The sequence goes on along the minus strand of OX421488.1, from coordinate 7,943,662 downwards.
AGAAGTTCTCTCAGTGCGAACATATCGCGGGATCATATCCCGTTCTCGGTGTTAATTTTTTTAAACGACTTCAAAAAGGAGATTCTTTTATTCGTATGTACCCACTGAAATTTTGTTCAATATGGAACCAATTATAAAAAAATACCCTTTTTAAACTGAATTTGTTTTAGCTCCAAGTAAGCAGTCCAGTAATGCATAGAAATTATGGCTACTGAAAATTCAAGATCCAACACCATTTGTTCGGACCCGGAAATAAAACCCAAGGCCTCATTATCACACGCAAATATAAGTCACAGAGCCTACGACATACAAATAAATTCCAACTTATGCTTAGTTTTAATATAATTCAGTTTCCCACCCACGCACAATGATTGAACGGTTCCATGATGTGGTAATGTTCTGTATTTTGCGGTTTAATATGTAGAGCGTGTACAGGTTTTACTGCTATACTTGATTTTGTTTTAATTATGACAATACTAGTATTTGACTGCGACTAGGGCATACTATTCGAGTATTCGTTTTATTTCAGTATTCACCCTTTTTTACAATTCGATTATTTCAAACTCAAGTCGAGTTTTTCGAGTTTTTCGAATAACATCCAACTATGATAAGATGTTAATCGATGATCGTTATTGAGCATTATTTCAACCTTATGAAACAAAAGTAAAAACCTCTGGTCGAAGGCATGCTGGGCTGGATTAATTCACTAAATAGGAGAAAAAAATAATATAAATTTATGAACAACCTATTAAAAGTACTAAATAGCAAAATATAAAAAAAATAACTGAATTTACAGATTTATTGTTCTGTTAGTAGTTGGTGCCAACATTGTTTGTGGTGCCTCACCTACTATGCTGGAATCAATTCAAATATAGCGGCTAGGCACCGACTTCTAGCAGATCAGGTAATCTGTGAATTCAGTTATTTTGCTCTAAGTTATTTTATACTCTTCAGTTTTTGAAGTCTGTTTTATTAAACGTAGTTTTAATTCAGAAGTACATTTTTGGTTAATTAAAACCGTTATCTTCTTTACTTAAGTTAGTTTTAATTTTTTTTTAAGTAAATCAAATAAGACATAAAACACGATATTTATTTCATTTACCTAAAAATAAGAGTGATTTTCGAAAAACTCGAAAACTTGAATAACTCGAATAGTCCGATGAGTGATATTTGTAAAACTCGATTAACAAAATTAAGCGAATATTGCATGCTCTAACTGCGACTTCATTGTAGGCGCGGATAGAAGTTTTCTCTAAAAAGGTGAACACTTGAGCTAAGGAGATGACAATTCGATCAATACATTGCCACTCATATTAACTGAGGGTGACGGGTGGAGCCGCCCGTCGCCCTAGCAGAAGCAGGCCACGGCGGTGGCGCGCATCGTAGGGCATCGTAGGACGATGCGCGCCTCCCCACACCGGGGTTGAGTCGGGGACCGCGTGGTCCCCCCTTCCCGAGGAGGTCCAGACCGACAGGATGGCCCTGGGTTATGTATGTATGTCGCATGACAACCTCACCTTCGGCCTAGCACTACGACCCAGAGACAGCGTTTAGTCGGTTCGAGTCCGACATAACCTCCCCCTCCGGCTCCGGAGGGGTGGGTATCCGAGGGGATTTCCCACAAGTAAAAAAAAAGGCACTCATATTAACAAAAGAGCTATCAGTATATTTACCATTTATTGTTTGGAGTTTCCGATATTTCGGCCCTGTTGCATGCACCATGATCACGGAGAAGGGAGGGAAACGAGTTCCTTAGTGATCACGGTGTTTGCAAAATATGGTATGGTAAATATTCCGATAGCTCTAATAGTAATAAATTAGATAATTATAATCTTAATCGCGTGGCGACCTGAGTGATGCGTCGTTAACCTGAAGCGCCGCATTGGATGCCATGTTTCACATCAATAAAAGAGGGTTATTTGCTCAATACACGAGCAAATTCGCAACGAACGATGCCAACCTTTACACGGTACACTCTCACAATCGCTGCTACACGCATCAAGCGAATACCATCTAAACTCAGGCGCATAAAAATAACTTTAATAGATTACGAGACGCTTATCAAGTTCAAGCAGCTTTATGTTTTCCTTGTAAAGGATCCGTAAAATGTAAGAACAGATGGTCAACCGCACGGAGATCTAAAGTTTCGTTTATGACCAACATTAAACCAAGAGGCTTCGGTCACAAAAACAGCGAGCGCCCCAGACAGATGATGAAATATTCAATAGTAATTATCACACAAAAAGTTTTAACTATAGTTTGTGTTAATAAGCGTGTATGCTTCCTTGAGTTGAGTAAATTACGATTTCATTATCCTTAATACCTACTATGGATGCAAGAGTTTAGATGTTTGTTTTTTAATCATGCCAAAAGCAGAAACAATTTATAAGTATTATATATAACAACGACATGTCTATCTATAGCAGTGGTGCCTAGGTACCTCGAGTGGGTCCTAGTGGAACTAAATGATCTAGTACACCTCTACCCAGCCCTTCCGTTACACCAGATGAAGTTAAAAAAGTATAGTCTTGAAATATCCTCGATAGACTTTCCATCAGGTGGGCCTTGTGCTTGTCTGCCACCTACGTGATATAAAAAAATGCTTTGTTATATAATATAAATAATAAATACCATATTATGTAAGATCAAAAAACATACATAGTTGACGAGATACCTACTTCCATGGTTTAAATGTGTGTAATGTAAAAGAGGTTCCCATTTCGAAGAACGATGGTATTCTATAAGACCGTTTATAAATTTCGATAGTCTATCATATTCGCTATAATAAATTTGATACTTACTGCGGATTTCAGATATGTAAACGTTTTTACAGAATAGCATAGCAGCATTTGTAATTAATCAATTTTCCTAACATTTATGCATAGTCGATAACACGGACTGTTAAGTAGAGAGGAAGTTCCCTCAGCTACGCTTTGAATAAATTGTTGTCCTATAACGATCTTCGATGACAAATTTAACTTCACCTACTAGCTGGGGCCAGATGGTAGTTGTTCCAATAATAACCAAAATAATATGATTAAAAATGGTAAACCGGGCCCCAGGCTTAGAGGATGTAATCAGAATCATTGCTAAGATGATGTAGACTGTAGTGCAGAGTATCCATTGTTGATCCCCAGTTTCGTATCTAAGTCTTTTAAAAACCTTCGACTAAAAACGAATCGCTTTCAACATAAAATCATTGGCTACCCAAACGATACCAGTGAGATTATTTCTTAGATTATAAATGTCGCCGCCAACTAGCTTTATCAGCCGTCCAATTAACTGCATAGGCAGTTAACTAAACGCCGCCATTCAATTAACGGTCTGAATGATTTTCAGCCGTCTCGTTTATTACGTCATTTAATAACCTGGCTGACTCATGCTTAGGCCAATTGAAAGATGGGGCACTAACACGAAATAAGATAGAAAATTACATACATACATACATATACTTAAACCTGTAAATCCCCGAGGGGATAGACAGTTGTATTTACAGAAAATAAGTGATAGGTTTATTGTGATAGTTGCGCAATCCGATTTGGTTAGGTTAATTTAAAAGCTCCTGCTTTAAGCCTTCGTGGTTATTTTTTTTTTATATCCATGCAGAATTTAGTCATTTTTTCTAAATGTTTCATTAAATGGCTAGGCAAGTAGTTAAACGTCATCGATCCAAGCTATTTGCCTAGCCGTTAAATTAAATGGCTGAACACCATTCAGGCCGTTAATGCATGGCGGCGTTTAGTTAACTGCCTAGGCAGTTAATTGGACGGCTGATTAAACTAGTTGGCGGCGACATTTACACTATGACCGATACCTTCTCATTAAAAACGTGAAGGATTCTCGATATTGTCATTAACAACCCGCTATAACACATACCTTGCCCTACAACTTTCTCTTTTAATCACAAGGCAATGTTAACATGACAGTGGAGGACGTGCCTCATCTTAGAGTGACCTTAAGAGAAATTGTTTACAACGGAAAAATTTCGCCACGAGAAATAAATATGTATGAGATAATGTTGTAGAAAGCTAAAACATGTTCATCAGGCCAAAACCTGTCCGAATTTATCTTTTAGAATTACCTAACATTTTTTTGTACTATTTGAAAAATACGTTTGGTGAATCCAAAGCTTTCAGTTTTCTTACGACTAAGCAAATAAGCCGTGATAATTGGTAGTAGGAATATGCAAGGTAGGCTGCTTGACTCATCAAAAATATTACGGATGACCAGTGCTCCAGTCAAACCTTTTCCTGTCTGTAGGTGACAACGCAATAAGCGAGATACATGTTCGTAACAAATGGAAAGATGTGTTCTCTGCCTACCCGAGTGAAAAAGGCGTGTGATGTGTAGAAACCCGAAAACACTTGGCCGATCTGGGTATCAAACTTGAATCCTCAGATACAACAGCCGCACGCGCCACTGCACGCGTCGTAGTAATTCCAGTACAATTCAATTTCACAGAAGTAGATATACATTCCTTATCTCAAAGTATTTAGTCTCTAATCATCACACGTCGATCTGAACTGTGCAATAAAGTCATGAGCGGACAACGACCGCGGTGTGTGGCCGTGACGTCACACGTTTACGTTACACCCACACCGTATTTTGATTTTCAACGCACGGTTTTTCACCTTTTGCGAATACGTTTACGGTTCGTGTGACAGCGAGAAGCGGAAATCTATATTAGGAGATTATGAGAGCATATCAGATGTAATGGAAACAGATTTATTTTATTGATTCACTTGATTTTTTTATCTAGATACATTTTTACTTCAAAATAGATTTTACTTTGGCAAATATTTCTGCAATTTTGTATAGGTAGTTGTAAGAATAAGTAATTACATACGTTATTTATCTGCCGTAAAACATGGAAAATAAGAAAGGGTCAGGTGCGGCGTGGTACCAGTGGTACTATAAATTGCTCATGCGATTGTGCGTAATGAATAAATGCATGACTGTGGAGGAAGCAAGATTGTTATGCTGAGATTGAAGAACACAGAACACACAGAGATACAGAGAAAGTAGAGAACTATGTTCTAACTGAACTAGGTTTTATCGTTATGAAGAACTTCATAATATAGACTCGCCTGTTTGCTGCTGTTCGATTTTTAAGTCTTTCTTTAGGTACCTATTTAAAAAAATAATGTAAATTCGCTGTAATACGGACCACAGGTTTTTAGATACACACTGTGTATTGGAGAACAGTAGCGATACGCCAATTGTTTATACTGAATGACAGATGGTTTAACTGTAGATTTTTTGTGAATAGAGCACTAGGTTAGCTATTCCGGTAACAGGATTTTATACCCAACTGTTATAGGAAGTGAAACGGTTTGGTTTCGTAAAATTAGATTCGATTAGTGTTCTGGGTTCAATACCATCGACATCATGTGGACTTAATCCGGTCGTATCCATAGCTTGCACATTAGAGTTCAAAGTCTGCTCTTCAACACCTTCATAGTTTACTTACTATCATGTTTCATTGTCATGCTTCATCATACTTATTGTCATCTATCTGCTCTCGTCCGAACCCCAATCTCGAGAGGAAAGTCAATGCTAGAGCCTCGACCATTAAGACCACCTTATGTAAAAAATAATAATCTTAAAGACAAAAATGTCGAGCATGGTGCAGGCCTGCACCTTCTAATATACTGTAGTTACGGCATAATACTGTACTAGGAACGTGACATTTTTGCCATATTTTAACTTAGGTTATTTTTTTTTTTTTTTTAAAGAATAGTAGCAACCGAAATTATCGAAATTACAAATATTCCCTATAACCCCTCCAACTAAGCAAAATAGAACAGAGAACTATGTTCTAACTAACCTAGGTTTTATCGTTATGAAAAACTTCATGGAACATAGAGACTCACCTGTTTGCTGCTGTTCGATTTTCAAGTCTTTCTTTAGGTACCTATTTAAAAAAATAATGTAAATTCGCTATAATACGGACCACAGGTTTTTAGATACACACTGTGTATTGGATAACAGTAGCGATACGCCAATTGTTTATACTGAATGACAGATGGTTTAACTGTAGATTTTTTGTGAATAGAGCACTAGGTTAGCTATTCCGGTAACAGGATTTTATACCCAACTGTTATAGGAAGTGAAACGGTTTGGTTTTGTAAAATTAGATTCGATTAGTGTTCTGGGTTCAATACCATCGACATCATGTGGTCTAAATCCGGTTGTATCCATTCCTTGCATATTAGAGTTCAAAGTCTGCTCTTCAACACCTTCATAGTTTCATAGATGGCGCTACTGTGCCTCGGTAAACATCGGCTCCGTATTTGGTGCAAATTAAAAATATAAAAAAGTGATATCTAATGTTATAAATAAGTGTAATAAACTTATAAACAAGTGACTATCGAAATACATTGTGGACAAAGTGGACAAAAGTGAATAATAAACTTATTAACGTACAAAACAGTGAAGTGAAAACTTTTCAAAATTTGAACTATTACTGACATTTTACGCGTTATACTGCTATTAGTGACCTACATGCAAGCGAACGGATTGCAAAAAAGACAATTTGCATCATTTAAGCTTAGAAATATACAAAAATAATTAAAACCTATACATGATTTTGCGGTTTTGATCAATAGAACAACGCCATCTAGAAGAAATATTGTGAAGTACTTAGTCTGTCAAACACCTCACAATTGACCCGCTATATAGTACCAAATCGAGTCCACAGAGGGCAGCACAAGTACCAAAACAATAAAATATAACCGATAACCATGGAGGAAATTATGAAAATGCTCAAAGATACTCAGATTGACTCGATACTTTTTGTGAAGAATTAGAATTTGTGCACAGCTCCTATATAAAGGTAACACGTCGGTGAAGACAACACAAGCGGACCAAAATAAAAATGTCTTCCAAGCAAGGCATCAAAAGGGCTACCACTACCAACCTCAAAATACCTACACCACCAGTACAACGTATCAAAACGTGTCAAGAGAATAATGTAAGCAATATTACTACGAGAAGAAAAAAACAGTGTTCACCAAAACAAACCACATCACAAAAAATACAAAATCAAGAAAACAAAGAACCCATAGTTATAAGCCCCATACAAACCATACCACAAATTATTGCATCAACTACAGACTCACATAATATGTTTGCTGAGTGCGATACCTCGAGGGAATCGCTTTCTACCAGTATGTTATCAAGGAGCGTGGACGGTACAATGGTTGATTTAGTCACTATTACAGAGTTAAAAGATACAATAGGCCAATTAACGCGGGACCTGACCACCACCCAGAGTGAATTAGAAAATACTATCCTCGAAAATAATGAGCTCCGTGCAGCCACTAATAAACTCACAAATGAAAACAAATTATTAAAAACCTTATGTTCTACCACTTGTGCAGAAAGTATGACACATCAATACAGCGCCAAGAAGAAAAAAAGACATTCTCTGCTAGCTCACTACACCTCCTCCACGCCATCTTCTCCAACCTTGGCATCAACGCATTTTGAAGATAGAAATCTTAAAATAACTTGCCTGCGAAGACAAATAACCCAACTACAAGAACAGTTAGATAACTCCCGTCGAGAAGTAATAACTCTAAGGGGAGAAATAGACAACCTAACGCGTAAGCTACACTTCACTGCTGAAACATCACTGATCTTGAAAAACTCCTGCAATATTCCAAGTAGCAATGACAATGTCCGACCAACAGAGAACAGTAATATTACTATGACACAAGAATCCCACAGCACACCGAAAAACAGGGTTGTAATACTAGCCGATGAACAGGGGCGCGGCTTGAGAGACATCCTTCAAAATCTTCTCGGAACGGATTACTCAGTATTTTCTTATATCCGGACGGGTGCAAGGCTTGGCAACATACTATCTGTGCCGCAAGACTATGCCCAGAGTCTAAATGCTCGTGATTATGTTATAGTGTTAGGCGGTATACATGATAAAAACCCCTATGAATTAGAGCATAGCTTAAGTTCCTGGATATCAAATGTAACAAATACGAATGTTATAGTTTGTGAGGTACCGTATAATAAACACCTAAGGGAAACAAAGTTGAATTATGCAATGCGTTTTATATGTCAAAAACATAAGTACGCCACTTTTCTTGACATGAACTATTCTAAGTTCGTACCATATGGGTCACGTTATACAGTAAACACTGCTAGAACGTTACTGAAAGAAATTTTACGCATGGATTATCGTCGCAAAAAGCAGCTTTATCAGATAGCACAACAGCAAAATATGTCTCATGGCGTGATTTATGTCGATAATTGTACCCAGACAGATTTAATTGTAGACCCGAATGATGACATGCACTGTAACAAATTACCCGAACTACAAAAACAAATCGAATTGTCAATCCCAAATCAGTTATTTCGTGAATAATTATATATCCTCATGACCAGGACAGGACCCAGCTCATGTCTGGAAGTTCTTGAGGTCATTGGGAGTCGGTAAGTCTCGGAAAAATGGTATTTCCAATAACATAGATATTAATTCTCTCAATCAACACTTTTCTGCTCCGTCCACTTTCGACACTGCTACCAAAGCTAAAACAATGAATTATCTTTCATCCCTTGCTACTCCCGACTGCTCTCCATTTTTCTTCACTCAATTTACTAGTTGTGATGTTAGGAGAGGCATAATGTCGATCACGTCCAACGCTGTGGGAGCTGACTCTGTCGGCCGTAATATGATCCTATCCATTCTCGACGAAATCCTCCCTATAATCTGTCACATCTTCAACTTCTCGATCGCAAGCAGTACCTTTCCAAGTACATGGAAAGATGCCCAAATAACACCTATCCCTAAGAACAGTAACCCTTCCTCCTTTTCTGAATATCGACCTATATCTATCCTATCCTTTCTCTCTAAAGTGCTCGAACGACTGGTTCACTCTCAGCTAACTGACTTTCTGTCTAAAAATTCTCTCCTAAATCCTTTCCAGTCAGGTTTTCGTCCTGGCCACAGCACTAGGACAACCCTGGTTCATATTACGGAAGACTTCAGAGCAGGTATGGAAAACGGCGAGTTAACAGTTTTGGCCCTCTTGGACTTCACTAACGCCTTTAATAACGTTGATTTTGACGTTTTACTCGGCATATTGCGCTCTCTAGGCATATCTCCAGCAGTAATTGACTGGTTTCTGAGTTACCTATTTGGTCGCCGGCAGCGTATCTGCATTGAAGACACTGTCTCCGCATGGTGCTCAACGTCTACTGGTGTACCACAGGGTGGCGTGTTATCTCCTCTACTCTTCGCAGTTTTCATAAACTCAATCACTAATCATCTTACTTCTTCCTACCACCTTTACGCAGATGATCTGCAAATTTACACCAGGGCCACCCAGGATAAACTGACGGATGCCGTCAACACTATCAACGAAGACATGATTAAAATATGCGACTGGAGTAAATCATTTGGTCTTAGGGTGAACCCAAGTAAGACTCAAGCTATAGTCATTGGCAGCCCTTACGCTATCTCAAGAATAGACTGGTCGCTTCTCCCTCAAATCTCCTGTGACGGTACCAATGTGCAGTATAGTGACAAAGTCAAAAATCTAGGCATTTATATTGATAGTAGTCTTTCTTGGGGCCCTCAACTTCAGGAGGTCAGCCGCAGAATGTTTGCCACGGCGGGGTCCCTGCGTAGGCTCCGTAGCTTATTACCCATTACCACGAAAACTGCGCTAGCTCAATCTCTTTTTCTTCCCATTCTTGATTATGCTGATGCCAGCTATCCAGATCTCACCGAAGACCAACTCAATAAACTTGAGAGACTCCAGAATCTCAGTATCCGGTTCATATTTGGACTTCGTAAATATGACCACATCTCCGAATATCGTGAAAAACTCAAGTGGTTACCTATACGCCTTCGCCGAAATGTTCATATTCTTTCACTTCTCTATAACATCCTTTTTCATCCTCTTACTCCTGTCTACTTAAAAGAACGCTTCACTTTCCTTTGTGATTCTCATTCAAGGACCCTGAGATCGTCAGTGAATCTGAAACTGAAAATGCCTAGGCACTCCACAATGTTCATGGACAAATCTTTTACTGTTCAAGCTGTCCGATTGTGGAATGCCTTACCTGTCACTATAAGACGCGCGCAATCACTGCCTGTCTTCAAAGGATTGGTTACGGCCCACTATCTGCAGGAGAAATGATGTCCATTTATATATTTACATACTTTTCCCTTTCTCTCTCTGTCTTGCATAACTATGTCCTTATTATGTCCAATAGCATGCAATATTTATGTACTACTCTACTAATTATTATATATATAGGAAGTTTATAAATATGTACCTAAGTCTATGTGAATATTCACTACATATATTTCCGATGTTCTGTATAATATTATTAGTATGTATGTTTTATTATATAATGTACCTTTATCTGCATACCTTCAATACCTATTTATATATAATCACTTCCACTCATTATTTCAATTGAAAGTACACCAAACTGCCCTAAATCTCTGCGTCTATTTCTTTCTCCATCCTATGGTTGCCTGTAAGAGATTGCCTCAGTGCGATAAGGCCGCCAATTGTGTACCACGTGAATTGTACCTCTGAGTTGTAATTTATGTTTTTTGGTGAACAATAAAGAGTCATATTATTATTATTATTATTATCCTTACTACACCAAAACATAGATGGCTTACTGACCAAAAATGATGAATTTACTGTATCTCTAAATGAACTGGCAATGGAGGGAACTTTGATTGATATTGTTTGTATAACGGAACATAATATGATACAGGGCGATGAAATATATTTAATTCTACCTGGCTATAAGCTGGTATCCTATTTCATGAGATCTAACAGACATGGAGGTTCATGTATTTTATTAAGAAATAACTATCAGTATAAGCCCTTGACTGAGATAAATAAAATGTCAATCACAGGTATCCTTGAATGCTCTGGAGTCGAACTGATACAACACGATTTAAATGTTCTATGTATCTACAGACCACCAAGTGGCCTGGTGAATATCTTTTTGTTAATGTTAAATAAAATACTGACGAAACTATGTGCACATGGTAAGAAACTTATGATATGTGGCGATTTTAATATAGATGTCTTAACCCAGACTCGGGATAGCAGAGAGTTTATGGAAATGCTAATGAGTTTTGATTTAATAATACAATTTAAACAACCTACACGCAACGTCAGCCAAAAATGCATTGACAACGTTGTTCACAATATCAAGGGTTGTAAAGGAAAAATCATAGATTTTTCTCTTTCTGACCATTCTGCCCAAATACTAACGTGTCCTGTAAAAAGAACTTGCCTGTTAAAAAATTGGTACACCTATAAACGTTGTTTCATTCGGACTAATAGGGATATGTTTCAAACTTATATGAAACAAGTTTCTTTTAACAAAATTTACGAAACCTCTGATCCGAACTCAGCTTACAATCTATTTTCAGACCTATTTATCTCAACTTATAACGTGTGTTTCCCTTTGAAAAAACTTCGCGTAAGCTTTATCACAAAACCCAAATGGTTATCTACAGGTATAAAAGCCTGTAGTAAACGAAAAAGGGATCTTCTATGGAAATATAGAAAGCACCCTACCGAGGAAAATAAAATGATCTTTCAAAACTTTTCTAGGCGTTATAAGAAGATAATTACACTAACAAAAAAAAGTCAAACCAATCATTTCATTAATACCTCTGCAAACAAGGGAAAAGCAACATGGCAAGTAATAAATGATATTAAGTATAAATATCCAAACGAGGGTGTTGAAAAACTAGTCATAAATGGTGAAACTATAACTGGTGGTACATGCATAGCAAATGCATTCAATAATTATTTCACCGACATAGTTAAAGACTGTTCACACAAGAATACCAAACAACTACCAACTAATAAACTGTCTAAAATTGCATGCAATGGTAAATCTATATTCATGCCCCCTACAATACCCTATGACATCTTAAAAATAATAACTTCCCTAAAGGATACGTCTAGTGTAGGGTATGATGGTATTACTACGCGAACAGTGAAAGATGTAGCAACCATCATTGCAGATCCTTTGAGCCACATCATGAATCTGTGCATAGAACATGGTATATTTCCGGATAGATTGAAATTAACAGTAATAAAACCCATTCATAAACAGGATAGCAAGTCATTAATTAATAATTATAGACCTATTGCTCTATTACCAATATTTTCCAAAATATTTGAAAAAACCATATACACATGCCTGTATAATTTCTTCGAAAGTAATGATTTATTCACGACAAGTCAATACGGATTTAGAAAGGGTAAATCAATTAACTTAGCTATGTACAACTTCTTACACGAGGTACTAAATAGTATGGACAAGCGTTCACCAGCAATAGCTCTTTTTATGGATATGTCCAAAGCATTTGACCGTGTCAATCACGAAATACTTTTAAGTAAGTTATACATGTACGGTGTAAGAGGCAACGTACATGAAATTCTGAAATCTTACCTTACCAATAGGAAACAACTGACGGAAATAAAAGGGATATCTGTAACTAGTAAAATTGAGGTAACACATGGTTCTGATATAAGGAACGTAATCACAGGAATTCCTCAAGGTAGTATATTAGGCCCTCTTTTGTTTCTTATCTATATTAATGACATGCCCACAATAACGACATATAAAATGACTTTATTTGCTGACGATAGTACTATACTTTATACTGGTGGTAACTTAGAAAATTTAGAATTTAATATAAATACATCTATGACATCAATAATACAATGGCTGACTGAAAATGACTTGAATATCAATATAGACAAAACTAACTTAATGTTATTTAAACAACGGCACACGCCACAAAACAATTTGAACATATCTTATCAGGACACAAAAATCAGAGAGATTGATGTTACAAAATTCTTGGGCCTTTATATTGACAGTAAAGTGAATTGGAAATCACATTGCGAACATATATGTAAAAAACTGTGTCAATTCTCATACGCACTCTATAGACTATGTAAAATCAGCAATCAGCCCACTGTACTAACTGCTTACCATGGCTACGTAGGATCTACCTTACGATATGGAATAATCTTTTGGGGTAGCTCAACATATAAAGGCCAGGTTTTTACTGCCCAAAAACGTTGTATTAGAAGCATCTGTCAACTTAAACGTACCGATTCATGTGTACCTCATTTTAAGAAACTGAACATATTGACATTACCTTCTCTTTATATATATGAAGTTGCAATATTTATTAAATCTAATATAGAATTGTTCGAGTTCCGGACTAGGGCCCGAAACTGTCATAAATTGGCCATAGTAGCAAGTAGAACAGAATTGCTACATAACAGTTTATTTTGCCTAGGACCACGAATATTTAATAAAATACCAGTAGCAGTTAGAAATGTAATTGAAATGAACAGTTTTAAAACTAAACTTCGCAAATTTTTAATTGAAAAATGTTATTATACTATAAATGAATTTTTGGAGGATAACTCACTGTAATTAATACCTATGACAACTTGAATATGATGCATGATAATTATTAATGAATTCTATTATTGTTTCAATTGACATTATGCGATTTGTATTATTTATTTAATTCTATGTATTAACTTAATTAATAAGCTACTTAATATTGTATACCCAAATGGTGAAACATAGCTGAACTCATTTTTCTGTGAACATCTTTTGTACCTATGATTTACAATAAATAAATATGAAATAAATAAATATGAAATAGTTTACTTACTATCATGTTTCATTGTCATGCTTCATCATACTTATTGTCATCTATCTGCTCCCGTCTGAACCCCAATCTCGAGAGGAAACTCAATGGTAGAGCCTCGACCATTAAGACCACCTTATGTAAAAAATAATAATCTTAAAGTCAAAAATGTCGAGCATGGTGCAGGCCTGCACCTTCTAATATACTGTAGTTACGGCATAATACTGTACTAGGAACGGACTTTTTTGCCATATTTTAACTTAGGTTACTTATTTTATTATAAGATTTTATTATATACTTTTGTTCATTTCGACACTAGACAAATGTAGATTCGTCCTTAGCCTTAAGAATATAAATATTGTAAGTTGACGTCATAAAAAATGCAGCAGTGGAGTTTGTTGCGTAGTTTCTTCTCCACGAGCGCCTTGGAAGCGGTGGTAAACTTAAGTAGAATTATTATTAGTGTCAATAAGAAACAACCATGTTGATTAAGATAGTAAAAAGTGAATCGCTCAGGCGGGATTCGAACCCGCAATCTTTCCCTTACAGGGGGAATGCTCTGACCACTTTTTCTTATCTTAAACGATTTGAAAAGTTAGCATACTAAATGCCTCAAAATTTCATTCAAATCCATGTTGTTCTGAATTGAATAAAAATCTTTGACTTTGAATCGGCAGGTTTACAAGCTGACAGTTGAGGTTGGTTTGGGCACCAAAGATTTTGGTGGGTTGTCATTCCCCCATTGTGGGTTCAGTAGGTGTATTTTTGCGTACAGTCAGACTTCCTTGGAGACAGGACAGTATCGTCGTTATACTAGCGACTCCGATTTGATGTTGCTTGCTCTCAGGCGATAGAATAACAATGGCGTTCCGTTAAGTGAGTCATTATTTGTCTGCTACTTAAAGAGTGTATAGCTAAAATTAATGCGCTATGTTAAGTATTGTCCTTCTACGGTGACTTTACAATGCCATTCGCAAACACAATCAAGTAAGAGACTGCTTTCTTTAAATTCGTGTCTACAGTAATTTTCCTACGTAGTTCATTGCACTCCTTCTTTGTCCACTAAACTATTCAAGTACTATCAGTACACAAAGTAATTTGTCATATTTATATGTTCCTGATTAGCAACTGGGTCGGTTGGTAACCTCGTAATCTCAGCTGATTGTTATGCCAACAAATATAAACATACATATTTACAATACGGACCACATGTTTCGTGTTAAGACGCAGCTTTGTTTACAAAATGTTGTGCTTAAGTTTCAACAAGGTTCACATTTGGGTACGGTCTGTGACGTGTGTGTGATATCAATATCATAAATATAAGGGATATGGTGCAATCGCGTGTTATCAACCCTTTGCTGTCCCTCAAGAGTTCATGATAGATAGATATAACCCTTCATCGTACACCAAACGAAATAAAAAATAAAAGTATGTAGAACCGTAATATAAGTCCAACAATTGGTGAATTTATCGCAATTTGCGATCTGTTCTGATATGATAGGGGCTGTAGTTTTGTGGCACTTTGACGTAAATTTACTGGCAACCCTGCTTATCAGCAGAAAACAAAATTTTATAGTGAGTAAACAACAAAATTGTTATATGTACCGTTATAGTGCATATCCTGGGTTACCCTGTAATAGGAAGTGCAAAATTTGAACAAAAGCTATAACTACAGCTTCATAAAATAAAACTTCTCGTCAAGATATCGACTCTAATTTAAAAATAAACAATAGCTTATTCTTAAGGATGAAAACAAGATTTAATTTTAATAAATTAAATAAAACTGTCAAGATCGTAAATGATTAAGTGATTTAAACATAACAGTAAATAAAGATGTGCGGAAGAAAACTTGATAAGTCAATTGACAAAGGTCTCATTCACTCCAATCATGCCTCCATATACGGGGACTCCCACAGTGAAAAGTGTCTACATTTTCAATAAATTATTACAAGTGAAGGCAGGTACCAATTATAAGAAGATAAATATGGAATAAAAATTTGTTCTGTTCAAGATTTATTTGTATAAAAATGGATGTTGATACCTATATTTTATCAATAATACGCTCACGCGTTTTTCCCTTCAAGGCAGACAATGGTGATGTTTCTACTGTTATAAATTCTCTAAAGTAGACTATTTTGTTCGGTCCTGTCAAAACAACATAAACAAAGATATCAACCAAAATGGTCCGAAACTGATCCGTTATTTGAAGTTTTTATTTTCGAGAATAGTAAGAAAATATCAATAAAAACAAAATGTGAAAACAGTTCGCACAAATTGATAAAGAAACGAGTCAATTGTGAGATTACGAATAATACTTCCAAGGCGTCGTCGACAGTGGAGTAATGGTCTAATAATAGATCGGCCACAGGAAGTGCCGATGTGATGACTGACTGCCGCTACTGATGGACCAGCTAACTTTCCCTGTAATGACCGGGTAAGCAGAGGCGTTGACTGAGGGCAACATAAAGATAATTCCCCCTCTGAACATTCAAGGAAACGAATGAAACATTTCATGTTATGATTGTGGTGATTTTTAAGACAGTAATCGTATTAGGTTACGGGAGAAATGTCTGGTCAAGGTGGATGGCCGGATACTAATGTAATTATAAAAGCGAAAGCAATTAAAATATCCAGTTACAATGATAGACTGCGATTCTGAATTGCTATAAAACATGCCTAGAATCTATAAACTATCATCAAACAATCGTTAATATCGGTACACATGTGACCTAGATAACTGTACACTGATCTGTAGTAATTTTGAATCTGCCGAATTTAAATTTACGCGAAATTCATTTTTGTCAGTAAAGTTTCTAGTTTTTCATCAAATGTTGTCGCCATTTTGCAGCTAAATTCTATTATTTTGGCGATAGTTTAAATCACACCCAAGTTTAAGTCAAACAATTCAAATCTCATTAGGTAGTTAACAAATAAAGCAGACACGTTCACACGACGGTAAACATGTAAGAGGTAATGAAATCTTCATTATAGAAGTGTGTAGTGAGGTCAACAGCAGCTTCTAATTTGGCTTGGATGCTAAGGGGACACATTCAGTCCAGATATAAGTCGCAGGATTTATTTTGTATACATTTTAGTCGATTTCTCTATAAGAGGTAGAATTGCAATCCTTAGACATTACTGTAGGCTGCAGCGCACATATAACGTCAATTATATGGTACCTTGGTTGGGCCACAAACCTAGGTAATATAATCCCATCTGCGCACTTCTCAGACAATACTCTAATTATTATTGAAGAAGGATAAAAGATAATTATTATTTAAAGACCTTTTTTTTAACATGACATCCTTGTATCCAATATCTTCAAATCTATTTGTAAGCTTTCTTACATTATCCTTGAAATAAAAACAAAAACTTCTTTCTATAAAAAAAAAACAAAGAAAACACAGTTCAAAAATGCTTATTTCTTGCATAACCTCACTTACTAAAATCTCTTATAAATATGCTTTCAGATTGCCCAAATCAGCAACATTTTCAGGGATGGTGGAAATATACGCAAGGTAATATACAAGCTCTTAATAAAGACCACTCTCATCTTGAATGATTTTTTTAAGCTAAATATTCAAAATCGATTCAAATAGAAATAAAGATATCTCAATTTTGAATGAATTTCTATTTAAATCCACTCTCATCTTTTTACATTTAGGCTGAAGAATATATGAAAGCGTATCCATCTCCTTTAATAAACTCAAATCTAATTTATAATAAAGCCTTTGACATTTATATTAGTATACTGTCAAATTCGTAAAGCAATAATGTTAAGAAGAAAGAAAATTTGACAATTATTGTCAAATTTATTTTCAGGGAACTGTACAAAAATATTACAATAGCTGTATAGAATACGAAGCTGTATAGAATACAGAATCCAATATCTGTATAGAAATTATGTTAGTAGATGAGATTCTGCAGTTTATAACTAAGTAACTTAGACATGATTAAAATCTTATTTATTACGAAAGGTATATAACATGATGATATTAAAAACGATGATGATAATAATAAAACCGAAAAAAGTCATAACTATAAAATAGTATGTATAACTGTAATTACACGTTTATCTAACTAATAGCAAATGCCTACAGCACATTTAATCTATGTGTGTAAATTCAACAAGAGAGAATAACTTCCATATTTAAAAGATAAAATTAAAAGAAACACGGAACAATAGAGAAAATACAATGAAAAATAATTCTACTTTTTCCGTTCTCTCTAGGTACACAGGACTATGGAATATGACTAAGCAAACTAAAGCTTAATGGAAAGTTAGAAACAAAAGCGTTGTTAAAATGCGCATACTAAATGGTAGCGTAATTTTAAAACGTTAGGCTATATTCACACTTAGCATACAGTAATGGCAATAGCATTAGAATCAAAGAAATTTAACCATTTAATGTGAATGTGTTGTAGAATCCCCGAAACATAAGGCCAGCTAGCATAATAGTTACATAGACGTACACGTAGCAAACATGGGCAAAGAAGTAACATCAAAAGAAGGTGATCAATAAACACGAATAAAGAGTCTTTTGAAGAGAAACGACTTACTATTATATGTATAGAACAAGTAGCATATAATATAAGAGATAGTACTCTAATATAGCATTCGCAGCGTATAGATATAGATTGATTAACTGTAAATAATCTGCCACAAACTGTAAGCCACGTTCTGACGTGACCTTATTTTCCCACCGAATGCGCAAATAAAACCATTATCCCTTATTTGGACGAAGCTCTTTATATGGATGTTGAACATAAATCGTATATTAATCTTTACATTGGTTTACGATCGTACCATATTAATTTTTAATTGTTTTCGACGTTACTTTTTTATTACTCTCTTAAATATTTTCGAAGTGCTTTTTGAAATATGTGAATTGGTTTCCCTTCTTCCGGGTACCTTAAATGATTGGAATGCGATGTTTTCCTTTGATATCACAGGTCCCTATAACCCAAATCCCACCGGGTTACCAATGGATTGTATGGTGCGTGACAAACTAGATCGAAACAAAAAATCGACCAGTTAATTTTAAACCTCCGCCACTGTAAGGGAGATTACGAATAGAAGAAAAATAGAAGATAGTATTGGACCTGCCCTTAACAACAAACATAAATTTTGCAATGGAAGATATCGTTAACAGTTCAAAACATGGTCTCCGACCAATTAAGGCCAATGATAGCACCAATCTACTAATTAAAATCTATACCACTCATACACTTATATTAGAAGGGATTGCAACAATATCCTCGTTTTAACCGTGACGTCACCCTCCTAATTTACTTTAACATCCCTACAGTTGTGACATCATTGACCTATTTAGTGGGAATCTTCTTGTGGGGCTTATTTTTTTGCAAGTTATTTGTAATGACGTAGGACGTAGAATACAAATCAACTATGGCTGATTGTCTTAGTAACGCAGTGGTATCGAGTGTGTTTGTTGTGTATGAGGTAACGGATTCTCAGGTCAGACAACGTATTTTTATTTGTAAATTGTAAATATCAAATCAAAGACTATAAAATTTTGATAAATGTATCTATTGATTTATCATGTATGTCGGTACATAATAGATCAATGCATGCTAATTTATTTGCTCTACTGCCGTTGCACGTGGTAACATGCCAAACAAATGTCCTGAAACATGGAAGCAACTTGTGATCCTTGAAATATTTTATATTCTTTAATCATTTTTACTATAGGTTATTCCTTTTTATAGATTTACATTTATGAATAAGTTACATCATATTTAGTGCAGTCGAGTTTATTTTCTTTTGTATACTAACATTGTCTCCTCTTTTTATTGCAACTTTTATTAGATTGCATTGTATGACAAATCCTGAGGTAGCAGTAAACAGTAACGAAGTTATATCAACACGTTTTACTAAAACCTTGACCCGTGAAAAATACCGCCATATTAGCAATACAACAGCAAACTTATTGCACACTGTTTCAGCGCAATAAAGTACTTAATCAATGCGCAGGGCATTTGCGTTAGCGGATATTGCACCAACCTTGCAATGCGTGATTAGTTGTTACTTACAACTGGTTGGCGATAACTCACTGATAGGATGGAAACACTCAATATACGCTTTCCTTTTGTTTCTAGCCCCCTAGACAAGTGGCAGTTCCTTAGCCGGTTTATAGTAGAATATTTTGACGTGTATGACATTTGTCATGAATTTATAATTTTATTCTAACGAACTGCCACTTGTAGTTTATGTAATACTAGCTTTTGCCTGCGGCCCCGCCCACCTGGATGTCGGTTATCGCGACCAAACATAGCCGATGTCCTTTCTCAAGGTCTAATCTACACCTATATCAGATTTCATCAACTTCGGTTCAGTGGTTTAGCAGTGAAAGACGGACAAACAGACACACACACACCCTTTCCCATTGATAATATTAGTATGAATCATAAGAATCATAACGTTTTGAGAAAGCGAATAAGCTTCAGATTCAGAATCAGTCATCATCAGCTCAGTGTTGAGACCTATCTACTACACCTACCTAGATACTACAAAGAAGGATGGCGTAGTTGCGTATTAATTACATATGTTTTATCGTGTTCAGTGAAACTTTGTTTTTAATGATAAGTAGGTATTATTGCGGTTGATATCGCAATGTCGTTTGTAGGGTGCACGGCTTACGGAATTTCCCGTTCAAATTTGTAACTTCCCAGCACAAAGGGGCATTGAGTGCAACCTCCTCTATAGTTATGGGTAATGAGGTTTAGTATGAAAACAATTTTTAATAGGGTCAAAAGTAGATTAAAATTTTTAGGTTTAAGGAATAGTCCAGTATTCGTAGAAGTAAATAAATGACTTACGAACGCTCTTACTTCTTCTCAAGATAATCGGCAGAATTCTTTAAGTACATACCTGTAACAAAAGACATAATAATGAGTATTTTTAATAAATTTCTGTATTGTAAAATCATTTTAAAAAATTCGCCAAATGCGATCAGCGATTAGGGATCTCCTCAACATCCATAGTTCCTTATTAACGGCAATAGATGAAACTAAAAATATGGCTATCGAAATATGAGCATTGAATACAGGTTTACCTACCCCTTTAGGTACATGAACTTGATTGCACATACGCTGTAAGCAACCAAGTGATATAACAAAGTTGTATACATGCACTTAAGTAAGATAACTAAGCAGTTTATCAGAATATATTGCATCGTTAAGTGTTAAGTTACGTGCTATCGCTTGCAGAGTTAATTATTGCCGTGAAAGTGTAGCATGGCCTCGCTGAACAGAAAGAAACGAGCCTCTTGGCTGCTGAGAAGGCCAATTCTCGTGATAAAAAGATGATCAGAATTCAGTCGCCATCCAACTTCAATATTCCAAATGTTAAAGACGTTCATCACGATGTCAATGAAATTGTATAATTGTGTTACGAGAATACCTTTTTTGACATTCGGGTGATCGAAACTAAAGTTTGAACATCATTTTATTACAACTTCTTCTGGATTTATTAGATTTGAATTTATTATTTACGGTCTCGTTTATACGTTATATAAGTTGGAACTGACGTATCCTGGATACTTTCGAGAGGTTCAGGGTTCGTTCATTGGATTTAAAGGGTTATTCGCTTCCTTTTCAAAAATGTATTTGCTTCATGAAGTCTAATGTTTGTCCTTGATGTTCACTATGACACATTCTTGATGAGAAGGTATACATATAAGCAGGGACAGGGACGACGAACCATAAAGGAGAAGTTATTTATTGCGCATACAGAGTCCTTTTGATTCAATTTCACGATAAATTACTTTATAGTATTTGTTAATGACTTTTTTTATTATAATAGCCAATAAAATGCATATATGACAAAGGATTCTTTGTGAGACGATATTTTATTAAGTTTTATTTTTAAACCTTTGCGGGATTATGTGTGGAATGTTTTGTATGTTCATTCTTCTGTTGTCACTTTTTATTTCATCATCGACTTTTTATTTGTTGTATATAAAATAAAATAGAGTTCTGTAGTTAGATCAGCCGTCTTCTTACGGCTCTAAAACCCGTAACGACAGCAATATATATTTGTATGGCAATCGGGACTGGTGGCTTACCGTGCCCTCTGAGGTACGAACGAATTAGGAACAGTCATCCATCCTACGACTATCCTGGCTAGTGGTGCTTTACCTAGCAATGTACTATAACTTATCTACTATAATCATGATCTACTCTACGCTAACTTAAAGAGTAATCTCTCTAAGTTCAAAGATCCAAATTACGTCACCGGCGCCAATTACAAAACAATATGAAAAAGAAAAAAAACAGTGAATCAGCAGTATCATAACGGAAAGTTTGGAGCAATACCCCTAACAGGATCTAAGCATTGCCAATTCGATGCACTAATAGCGAAATGATATTCACAGTTCGTGATCATCATCACTTTACAATAATTGTTCGACATTTACAAAGTCATGAAAAGATGATTGCACATATTTCAAAATATATAAATAACTATTTTAATAGAAGCCTCTAAGTGGTTAAACAACATTTTCACTAATATATATTAATTACTTGGCTCAAAAACTAATTTAAACATTTGAAAGTCAGTCAGCCTATACCAAGTCATGATAAATTGACTATTGACGTTGACTATACTATCTGCTGTGAAAGTGGAAGCTGAAATGCTAAACTTGTGTTCAAATATTTACTTATACACTTATGGACACACACAGTCACATTCACACACATTATCAATCAAAATCAATCAATAAGGCTTATATTGGCATAGATGACACTGAAGAAAGTTGACGAACCTTTATTCGAATGATTTTTATGTGATGCTTCGAATGTTATCTGCTTACCCTGGACGCCGAGAGACGTGAAGATGCTTATACTTTTCACGAGCTATATGTACCATATCATTAAACCTCTCATTTAATGTTTTAATAGTAGTTTATGATACTGTTGCATAATAAGGGTTCTTATAACACGAGTGTGTTTTAAAAAAACGAGCCGTAGGCGAGTTTTTTTATATTATCACACGAGTGTTATAAGACCAAGTTATGGTACAGTGTCATACACTACTTTATCTACTCTCATACTATAATACATAAACTAATTTATTTTACAAACAAAACCAAACTTTGTTTAATATAAATGTAAAAAAAAAAGTTGACGCCAAGACAAGGCCGCAAACATCGATTGCGCATGCGCGTTTCTTTTTTTTTCTTGCGAATTGGCCGTTTTTTTTTTTAAAGTAGAGGTTCAGTCCAGATGAGGATTGTATAGGTGTATCGTTATGATTAAAAAGTTATTTTATGATATAGGTGTCCATACAAGACCTGTATCGTAATAAAAATTTTTTTTGGCCTGTGCGTAATGTTCGTCATAAGAGTTTTGATTTCAATTTTATAATCTTTGTATTATAGTATCAGAGTAGATAAAATTATTTTTATTATTATTTATTACATTTTAGGTTTAAAAGGCCTCTGACCGTTCCTCGTACCGTTTGTCAAACATCGGCATCTTTGACAACTAAAACTTAGTTGTCAAGATATTATTTTATGCGTATCTTTTTCAATGCGAGGTAGACAGAGACAATAGCCCGCCATCCGTTTCTGGCCGAACACACTTCACGACAATCAAATGTCATTAATCCGTCTAAATGGTAGGCTGTTCAATATTTTACCTCTAAAAGGTATTTATATAAATTTGCAACACCCTAAATGGATACCAGTTGATTCAAATTTATAGTCAACACCTTTTCGTATACAAGTTTTATGCAATAAATTATGTGTCTAAGTCAAACAAATTAATTTATTCCAGCTTACAATTTCCCTTTCGCGCCATTGCGACGTCTTGTTAAGTGACTCACGGCAATTGTATACGGAATTAGATAAAACTACAGGCGATACACAGTAGTCGAAGTTCCTTGTAATCCACCTAATTGCTACTTGCCTAGAAGGGCTGAGCTCCTATCAGATAGTCCTACGTGAGGTGTTTATCAAAGATTTAATGATGTTTATTATTCGAAATACAAATAAATCTGATAATTATTCTTTCAGACAACTGATATGTCCAGACAAGTATACGACCCACCTCGTGATATGTGGTTACCAGAACCATTATTCTCGTTTATGCACAAAACGAGAGTTTTGCTGAGGTTGCAGCCCTAGCAAGTGGAAACTGTGGAAAGCAGTAAATGGTGCTACTGAAAGTATGCTAATGAAACTATCGAAAGCAAGAACATTTTTTAGCAGGTACAAGGTTAAATAGGATTTTCTTTGCGACCCATGCATATCAAGTTGCATTAGAAGAATAGAGGTTTTATGAAACTATACGAGGAATACCTATCGTATTTACTACTGCTATCCTTTTGCATTTGTGTGTAAATAATTCAAATACCATTATTGTTTTATTGTGTAATTTATTGTATTGTATGTATTGATATATGTTGTTACTAATAAAACTGATTGTGTTCCTTTCTTTTCTTCTTTTGAAAAATATGTAAGGATCATTTTATTTCACATTATGAGATATTATGGTATTATGAATTTATGACGTTACATTTTGGATAAGTTGTATTTTTGTCTATCTTGACTATATTTATAACTTTATTGCTCTGTACACCGTACTCGCGTGAACTTAATGTAGTATGATGACCTTTGTCCGAAATGTTTAGTAGCCTTGTATGATATCGTACGCTAAAAGTGCGCAGCAAAAAACAAGCCATGTTCGCGCCGATATGCATTGAATTATGAATGCCTCGAAATGTGGTGCGGGTGTACAAATGGACTACTCTGACGTTGTTTAAATATTTTTAATCAGGAGTGGGAACGTCATAGACATTCTTTTTGATGTTTTTAAAATTCCGACGGTTGCTTATATCAAAGGGATTTGAATATTTAGCACGCTCGCTTAAAAGATTGGACTCATTGCGTGGGAATTGCATGGGGTCGTGAATTCAGGTAGGTATATACTGACATGAACTCCTTCATTATGCATTTAGTTCAAATGTAGAGGTAAATAAAAACAGCCGTAATGTGTGAACTATAAACTAGATTTCCTTTTTATACATTAAATTGAAATAAAATCACTGACGAGTAATAATAGAAATAGTTTTCGTCTTTGCTAAGCTTATAACAAACGGTCTGCGTTATAATAAACAGTTACCAGTATCTAACAAGCACTCATGACTGAGTTTTTACTGTAAAGACTTTACGAACATACACCTTAATAGTAGTATTGTAAGTATGATTGGGATGGATTTTCCGAGTTCGCTGCAGGCATTTCCCAGTCTAGCTTCTCAAATTTGAAAGCAAAACACACCCTGGCACATAAAATTTACGTACGGCACCTGAAAATAAATGACTAAACATATTTTTTTCAATAAATAGTACAGGATACGTGTTTAGTGACATTATATTACGGTTCCATGTGCTCAGCAGTGTGCGTCGGGTCACCGACTCTGAATGACTAGGTTAACAGTTGATCGTTATTGCAGATAAACAACTGTACAATACGGCTGATGAATTCCTTTTTTACTACGACTGATTTTCTATTCTTCTTCACACGTATTATGTATACAAATCTACCATAGAAAATTATCTGAAGCTAGATTTCATCAAGGAAAATGGTACACCAAATAAAATATTCAAGTGTTACTTTTAAACTACTCAATAAAATTAATTCAAGTTAAAGCCTTATATCCATTGGTTAATTTCAACCTAAATGACAGAGAAAACCATATATAAATTAGTAAAACTGGTAAATAAACAAATTTAAATAACAATGGAACCTTCTTCAATTACACATTTTATTGTATCAAGTGTACGCTATCAAAATCTTTTCTATCCCGAGTATGAAAACTGGTACTGAAGGTAGGTACTATATGGTTTAATAATAATTTATTTCTTCGAATGATAAATCTCATTAGCATATCTAAGATAAGAAAATAATAAACCCACCTAAGATTAAAAACTTGGCTTGTTTTTATGTGCCCAGTGCGTTGACCTTAGCGCGTATATTCGCGATGTTGCACAACCCGTGCGCATCGTCCAGCCGTCAGTAGCCCGACAGACGTAATATTATTATCTACTAATTTTAGTGTACATCTACTAACTTCTTGACATTTATTCTTCTCAAGTTTGTTTATTTTGAAGGTTGTTGTATATTGTTAGAATATTATTCTTACTAAATGCAATAATAAAATATTTGAAGACTGCTGTAAGTATATTGCCATTGTCATGGCATCGCACATTCGCAACTTTGAGAATAAAAGGTCACTTCTGAAATCTCAGTGACATCTTGTTTTTTTTAAAGCAATATCGATGACGTCCGATTGCGCTGGTGAATTGAGGACTGCGAGAATTGAATTGCCATTGATCCCTAATAATGCAGAGTTATGAAAAAACACGTGAACAGAGAATTTTATATTCTAATACTGTAAAATTGGAAGACCTGCAGACCTTTGCTCCCATAGATACGATATTATATATACTAACACTGCAATATATATTGCCAATATGAGTTGTATAAAGAGTAGATATATCTACTGGTAGCGCCGCCATCATGCCGTTATGATATTTTATGGTCTCAGGGTAAAAAGGTTAATATAAAAAGTTGATACTAACAGGTTTCGAAGTACGTTTATATTCTTATTTCCTGTCTGAGTCTACCGATAATATTAAAAATAAATAAAAAGAACAACAACTCAGTGTTCAGACCATTTATATTAGGATTATATACTTGTAAAGCATACAGATGGTTTTAAAATAGCTATAAACATGCAAATGACTGACGTTGATTCTGCATGCGTGCTCTGCCGCGCACATTTTACCGTTACGGGCTGCATTTGTCTTCCAAGAACTTTTGTTTTAACGGCTCTCGGTCGCCATCTTGAATGTCGGATGCAATTAAGCTGTATTACAGGATAATTTATCGATGGCACGGATATTGAACCTTCACCTACACAAGTGTAATTTGAAATTACGCCGTTCAATATCTCCGATATAACATTATTAGTGGTTACTCCTGTCTGACAACTGTTATTAAGTAAATTGGGATGACGTCGCCATCAAGGTAATCCAGGGTACAGATATCACTCCACCATCGCAACGTGACGAGGAAAGATAACGTATCAATGACAAATCATCACATGAGTAATTCAAATCAAAGAAACGGATTCTTCAAAAACCTCTTTGACAGTAGTGTTTACGAGCGGTTTTATTTCCAAACGAGATTACGATGCTATTAAATTAATCTGATTTCGCTTCCTGTTTAAGTTCCGTTGAGAGAAGATGGCGGAGTTATATGACGATCCTTGATGATAAAATGTTGATGCGTGTAATTATATTTTAGGAAAACCCTTTAACGGTATAACCACCACTGCTTGAAACGATGAAGGAACACATGTATTATGTGATCTGTAGAGAAATCAACATGAACTGCTGCTTTTAAAAACATAGAG
The DNA here is from genome assembly GCA_949126895.1 of Eilema caniola. Taxonomy (NCBI): domain Eukaryota; kingdom Metazoa; phylum Arthropoda; class Insecta; order Lepidoptera; family Erebidae; genus Eilema; species Eilema caniola. The sequence continues at coordinate 7,916,537 of OX421488.1, read as the reverse complement.
GTACAATACACAAAACAAAGTTATAATTCACTACGGCTCCAGACGAACTAATGTATTTACTCTCATTGTACCATAGTTGACATAATTTTTCAAATGGTTCCAGCTTTAAAATGTTAATTGCTCAGTTGTTTGAGGTTTAACGACCCGCCCAAAACTCAGAGCGAACTAGATGACAGTTTGACACAAAGCTCGTGTGACACATTTCTGGTTTCCCGCCACTACAATGCGCGTGCCGTTATGGCGGCCATTGTTTTTCTTCGCGCCAAATTCGGTTGGTGTAGGTGTCATTTTTTATTCGCACGGTATTGCGATTGTAATGACAAATTGATTGGGCCAACGTTCTCGCAATGAGGACAGTGGATTGCAGATGTGGGTGTCTCACTAGTAATTCAGATTATGGGTGAGCAGATGGAAAGGCTTGTTCGTTTGGCATAGTTGTGGACAGCAAGTTACCTATTGACCAAGTTAGTAAGATTATGAGATTACAATAAAGTGTACGCGTATAATTAAAGGTCAGGGGAGGATTAGAGGCGCCAGCCGTTCGTCAAGCGCTAGCACAATACCATGAATTATTGATTATGTACTTAATATGACTGATTCAAAATGAACTGTGTCACGGAATGTAATATTAATGTTATCAGGGGCGGTTATCTCGGTGCGGTTTGTTCGGATATTGGCCGGTATGAACATTTACGAACTTATTTTCTATTGAATTTTATTGCCTAGCCTAAACCTATACTAAAGAATTTGTTTCGAAAAGAAATCTCAGGAACTACTGTTTTGAATCGAAAAAATATCTTTGTCATGAATAGGCTGTTTATTTACGAACATTATAGGCTATTTATTATTACGCTAAAACTCAAGGGATTTAGTAGATTCCTATATTACTGAAAGCTTAAAATGAGGAAGTTGAGACGGAGCGTCTGGTGAAAGGTCTGGTATTAAATACTGTAACTGCATTCTTGTTCTGTAAATGTATATAATGCGTAAAAACCTCATAAATAAGATAAAATTATGTAATAAACATACAAGAGGATTTGAAAGTGATGATCCATGTTACGTGTTTATTTAAACGGCTGCAATTTATATGTTACTGTTATATTATTTATGAAAATGTTTGTGAGTATTATTTTATACGGTTATTAGATAAAATTTATTTGAGTGGAGTGAAAATAATAAACCGGTCATTGGGAATGTTAATTTTTATTGGAAAAATAAGACAAAAAAGAGCAATAGTTTTCGTTAAAACTGGATTTGCAGTCGCGGCGCGATATGAAGGTAAGAAGTTAGTCATTGTTGTCATAAATAAGAGCCACAGGTAAAATTTGTTGACTTACTATTTGAATTATAACTGATAATACAACGAACATACTGATAACTGTGGTGCTACCGATTGACGCAATAATTCTTAAAATTGATATTATTGCAATGTTTCAAATCACGTCAATCCGACAGGAATTATTTTTTATGGACTCTTCACCACTGAAACACGAGCATATCTAAGCAATTGCGAAAAACCCTCCATAGTAATCCAATCTCGGTTGGATTGCGTTCAGGGGTCAGCAAGTGCATAGCCGGGCAGGGGGATTGTGATCACAGCACTAGTGGGACCGGTGGATGGGATGTCACGCGGGTCTGCGACGACAATCCTCTTTTGACGAGGCCGTCGAGCTGAGTGCTACCATTATTAACATAATACGTGTATGTAATAGTGACCCTCTTTCCTGAGACTTTGACAAATTGACTTGCCAAATGTACATTGAAAAAGAAAACTGTTTAACATAATCTTTATTAACAACATATTATATAAATGAATATAATATATATCGTATAAGAGAATCAACAGTGACGCATCTTTTAAGAAATGTAATCTGGAATTTAATCATCATAAATTGAATACCTGCCAAATGATAATTGAAGCTATTGGAATAATTACAATGATATCACATATTTTTCTAAGAGTTCTCAGGTTTCTGTGAAGCGAAGCGAATACGTTGCTTTCACTTATTTCACCACTGAAAATTATTGCGTTCAAGTTCAACTAAGCTGGTTGAACAAAACAGTCAACTCAACCAAATCAACTCTATCGCGGTTTAATAAAATTTAAAAGCAATTAGTAGGTTAATATTTCCTAAAACTACCTCGTACCATCACAAACCAAGGCAATAGGGATGTGTCCTATTTTTTACAATAGTATAATAAACTGTTAAAGTTATTATTATATTATATTTTAGTTATTCTTATGACAAATAGTTTTAAAGATATTCTATTTTTAAATTGCTATTTATCGAAACGCCCGAAAAGGCTCCATACAAAATAGCAGAACACTGTGACGTCACAGTGTACGGGCACGTGGTGCAAATGTATATAGAGTGCAAATGGATATCACATTTATGTCAGTCCACGTTGCGTTACACATGTACAATGCATAATAAGATTGATTTGATGAGATAAATTTAATAGGGAATCTAAAAAGTTACAAATTTTGGTTTATTTCGATTACTTATATTTTGACCTATTTTTGGGAATTAAAAGTAATGAAATGTCTTAGTTTCAGTTTAGTTAAGCAATATCTTATTTTACTATGCATATTTGTTGAGAAAAACTACGACATTAGGCAGTGAGTAGCTCAATTGGTCAGAGCATTCCGCTTGTAAGCGACTGGTCACAGGTTCACGTCCCATTTTGAGCGTTCCCTTTTTCCGATCCAAATCTATCGCGGTTAGGTACTATAGTGGCGAAATTTTACTTTTAGTAAGACCACAGTCTGGACTTGTTTTATGCCTATGAAAGTGAATAGACGATTTATCAGTGACGCAATTTCATAAAAAACGAACTTGACAAGAATCAAACAAAAACTGAAAACGTAAAAGGTACGACCTTCCCTTCGTCTTCGTGATTAATGTGTTTTCATCGTCAAATTAAGTGACGAATAATGACGAACAACATTCCTGAAAATCCTACAAATACACACACCGGCAGAATTAGCGGAACAAAAAAAGGAGATAAAATGGTTGGCTTTATTTTTAAACAAATAATAATTAAATATGAAACAACACTTAAATTAACATGTTTTGATATTAATTTGCAACACCATACTTAACTTAACTAAACAATATGCATTTTTCATACATCATTCGCAGCATGCCCAGACGGATGGAAACCTTAATCAGGGCACGAGGGGGAAACACTCGTTATTAAACAATCATTTAATTAATTTTAAACCGTCATAAAATCCTAAAATTTCAACTTTTTCTTTGTCACTACGAAACCTAAGAAAAGTGCATTTTGTTTATTTATGTCTTTTTTTTTAAATAAACTTTAAGTATGGTGTTGCAAATTAATGTTAAAACATGTTAATTGAACTGTTGTTTCATGTTTAATTATTATTTGTTTAAAAATAAAGCTAACTATTTTATACTCTCCTTTTTTAATGTTATTATAAATGTGAAAGTTTGCGAATATCTTTGGATATTTGTTATTCAATCACGCTCTAGCAGCTGAACCGGTCTGGCTGAAATTTGCTAGACGAAAAGATTATAAGTCTGAAATAACACATAGGCATACTTTTAATCCCAGAAATAGGTTCCCATGGGTTGAAGGAATCAAAATTACAATCGGGCGAAACCGCGGGCAACTGCTAGTCATAATATAATTCTTCTTTATCATTCGAGCGCTATCTCAGCCACATCTAAAGTGCGCACTTTGGAGCCTGGGGTCACTTTCTTACCCCCTTTTCAATTATTTGGCTGAAAATGACTGTCGCCTGACTTCCCAACCCTGAGATTACAGGTGAGGTTGACTTGGACCGGTAGATCACCCACTAATATATTATTAATTAGTATTATGATAAGCTGAAGATTGTTCGTCATACGACCATTTCGTTCTGGAAAAACAAATTAGTCATACAAATTATGATCAAATTATTGACATACAAATTTACAATCACACATGAATGCATTGTTGTTGAGTACCTGACGAATTTACTGTCAACAGTACGCCTACAGTTACAGAAGGTTAAGCAGATGTCATGCCTTTGGACGTTCAAAAAAAAAAACGGCATATTATATTTTTATCAGCGACGTTCATTATCCTCCATTACTTATCACAAAGCAGCTAATATTATATGTACTTTTAATTAACAGGTTGTAGGTTCGAACCAGCATGTGTCCACTTCTTACAGTTCTTACACACGTTTTATCCTACCTATAAGAGTTAATGAGTTTTGACGGGTATAAAAAAGAAATTAAATTATATATATATACTAGATGACCCGGCGAACTTCGTACCGCCAATATTTTTCCGCCCGCGTGGCGTCAGATCCCGTTCCCGCTGCACCCTCTACTATATTAAACATGTATTATACATATAAACCTTCCTCTTGAATCACTTTATCTATTAAAAAAAAACCGCATCAAAATCCGTTGCGTAGTTTTAAAGATTTAAGCATACAAAGGGATATAGGGACAGAGAAAGCGACTTTGTTTTATACTATGTAGTGATAGTGATAAAGCAATAATTATAAAGCTGGTCATTTCAATAGAATCAATAGAAGTCAATCAATCTCGTATTATATTACAACAATTAAGTCCGATAGATACGTATCTATTATAACAATTACTGAACTATACAATTGCGTGTCCAACGTGCACTTGACCAACTTTTATAACACCTCCATATCTAATTGCCGAAGTCGATTAAAAATAAAAAAGTAATGACATAGGCCTTGTCACTTTTTTACAAGGAAGAACTAATTAATTACGTAAAAGAATTGGCAGAAAATGCCAGTGAGGTTCACTTATGATCAAGGTGAATTGTACATAATACAACGTAATGTTCTATTGAATGCTTATATTTTTTGAAAAGTAATTATATATAAAAGTAATTATTACAGAAGCGTCGGTAGCTTAGTGGTTAAGGAGTCAGCCTTACGATCGAGAGGTCCCGGGATCGAATCCTGGCCATTACACTACCGACGTGAATCCACTCCTAGCACAAGCAATTTAGCTTAGTTGGAAGGGTTAGAGGGAATATTAGTAATTTCGATAATTTCGGTTGCTAATATTCTTTAAAAAAAAAAATTATAATAATTTTGTAACTTTGGTTTTATGATGTTCATAACTTGCCGACTGCTAATAGTAAGTTTATTTTAAAACACACTAAAAAATAATGAATATAGAAGAAGTTAAATATGGATCGTGAAGTTTGAACGTCATCCATCTCTGCCTTTTCCTTAATATACAGGGGTACTATATAAAAATAACTTCACATCCTTTTTTGTCTTATGAAAAGAAATGGTTTTCCTGCAAAGACTAAAACGTCGAAAAAATATTATGTCCTCCGTGTCGAAAACCCACACCGCAATCGCATCATTGCAATTGGGTTTTTCGAAAACATCAAACATGTCACCGTTCTATCAAAAAATGGTCCTATTCAAGCGTTATTATTACCAAATACAACACCATTTTATAATAACCACAAAATTATTATTAAAGGTATCAGGATTATCACTATGTTTTATTGTTTCGAGTTTCCGATATTTCGGTGCTGTTGCAAGCACCATGATACCGTAAAAAAGGTTTCTCCTCCCGATACCTCTAATAATAATGTGAGCGATGATGATAGTTTAAATAACCACAAGATTAACAGGAAATCGTGTACTTCCGAATTAGTCGGTAAATGATTCACTTAGAGCGAACACACAACGTGATTGAGTCCCTCGCATTATCGCTCATTCACGTTTCGCACGTTCGTACATGACCTATCTACACAGTTATACATCTGCAATATCCGCATACGTACTCGTAGCTTTATCTCTGTTGCAAAAATCTCTAACTGTAAGTATGACATCATTAATAATTTTTGTGACGATTTTTTTTTGTTTTTATACAGATACAGATCGGAATAAATGTTTACCAGGGTTGGGTTTCACTAGTGATTTGGGTTCTAGTTTATCTTGACAGGATTCTTACGTTTTATTCCATGAAAGTATTGCGGGAGCGGCTGCCCCGGTTAGCCTGGGCCAACTGTTTCTTCCTTCTATGAAAAATAGCGATTTAAAAAATTTTTAAACAAAAATTAAATTTGTACTGATTGCAAATTTTAAATACAAGTTTCGAGTCTCTATAATTTTGATTGGCCTTTGATCACGGTATGTAGCAATATCCTAGTCACTAGGATATTACCATGTACACTACACTAGAATATTCCCATGTTTCTCATCACACTGGGACCTAGTGTGTTTGAAATTCTAATTGGTTTCAATGCCCTTCTGGACAAAGACGAGCTCCTACAGAGCTTAAATTTGCACACTTTAAATATCTTCCTCCAAGCTGGTGTACTTAAAGTCATTCATGGTAAGCAGAACACGAATCTGTCATACATATATTTATCGAGGATCGAGGTCAAGTTTCGTTTAGTGATACGGAGCACGAATAGATAAGATAAAGATGCAGTGTTATTATTTACACAATAACTATTGTTATACACATAATATTGAATGATTAACCTCTTTAATATCATTCATTCAATCATCTTCACTCATTTAAATGTTGTTAACACACACAATACTGAATGATGAACCTCTTTAATACCATTCATTCACTCAATCATTTTCACTCGCTCACTCGTTCGTTTTTTAAATATAGTTACAGAATGCTATAGCGCAATTATTGGAGCACGCCTTTTTTTGCATTTGCAAATCCAGGTGCGACAATTTCGACTAATACAGGTTTACTACATTGTTCGTTTATACTAAAAAATACAATATCTCCAGTACTTAGTCTAATAAAATAATTTAACAGCACTTCAATAAACTTGACATGAATAGTTGTAACGTTTGAAACATTAAGTAGAATCAACTGTTAAATAAATTGTAAGTCGACACTCAAGGAGATTGTCTGAACATTTTGTTGTTGGTTTATTGTAGAAAAGCAGATAAACCTTTAGGTAAATCTAAACAGAATGAACGATTTCTAAACTATATACGTAGGAAGAAATTGCTATTAAATTCATATACTGCTAAATAAATGAGTGAATGAAGAAAGAACTGTTATGAGACTGTTACGAGATACTAATAATGCTAAGCAGGTTTTTATAATATTTGAATACTTTTATTAATCGTTTAACAAGAGGGGTTAGCCGTAGTAACGTTATAAATATTAGTTGGGAAGGTTGCGTGACAAAGGAAGGGGTGGGGGGGACCAGAAATGCTAATTTAATAGATTAACCCATTAACATACGTAATCAGGATTAAATCGTAGACAATTTATCGTATAATATTTAATATTTTTACATAATATTTTTTTTCTAAATCAAAACTTAAACTCAATCTAAGTTTTTGGTTTAGTACAGTCGACATTTAACAACCAATCTTCACACAAATCTACGTTAATACATATAACGTAATTATAAGTAATGAGATATCAAACTGACAGCATAATGTCTATAATAATAATAACAGTTAAAAAGCATCCGTTTTCTGAATCGTCGTAAAAACAAATCTTTGTTCTAACAGACAAGTCTCGGATCGATGCTCACAGTCTGGCACATTAACATTTTTCCGTTGTCCAACATTAATTATTCATGGGTTCAATGTTTTTTTGATTTCTGTGAATGCCAAGTGACGTATAGCACGGTTTGAATATCTTTATACTAATTTTATAAAGCTCAAGAGTTCCTTTGGTTGAACGAGTAATTTCAGAGACTACTTACTGTTCGAATTGACTTTTTTTTGTATTGAATAGCCAGTTTATCGATGAAGGTTATAGGCTTATATTTCATGCTACTCCTCAAGGGAGCGGAGCAGTAATCACGAATGTTAACTTATCCGGCAGTTTCCCACATATTATTTGAAAGTTATTTTAATGGCTTCGAGTGATACGGAATTTCGAAATATGTTACGGGCAAAACCGGAGCGGGTCGTCTAGTATTTCATATCATCAACAGAATTAGTGAATATTAAATTAAATGTTCTGGTGTATGAACTTGAAGTTTTTCTAAATCTTTAATAATGTTTCCTGTAACACGACTATACAATTAAGTGTAATAAAACAACACGTTCAAACAATATCGTCATACTGAAGACATCTTCCTGATTCCATAATTTGAGAGCCCTTAACAGAAACGGCTTTTACCCCGTGGTTTCTCGCATCCCACAGGACTAATTCATTTTATTAGGATGGGTAAAAAGTATCCTATGTCACTCTCGGGCCCACAAATAACCTCTAAACAAAATTAGGTCGACCTCTTACTGAATTAGGTCGGTGTCCTCCTTACTGAGAAAAAAGGACAAACAACAAAGATTGCTATTGATAGTTTATATAGAAAATGATTTTGGGTTGTTCCGTACTCATAGGTACTGTTTCAAAATTTTTAGTTCATACTGATTTTTATTCTTAATTCATACCTTTTTTTTACGTGCGGGAAATCCCCACGGATACCCACCCCTCCGGAGCCGGAGGGGGAGGTTATGTCGGACTCGAACCGACTACACCGCACGTCGTCTCTGGGTCGTAGTGCTAGACCGAAGGTGAGGTTGTCATACGACATATCCCCCGCACCCCGGCTGACCCAGGGCCAGCCCTCTCGGTCTGGCCCTCCTCGGGTCTTAATTCATACCAGTGCATTTCCACTTCAGTGCTTTAAATTATTATTATTAATTAATTATGGTGTTATACAGGTATACGGCTTGGATGGTAAGCGATAGGTACTTTACTGGTGGCTGTACGTATTTGTAAAACCATCTACGTCTTGTGCCTTGCTGACCTACTTCCAAGAAACTCTGACAACCTTATTCGTTAGGTGAAACCATTAATTCAAATTGTTAACTAAAGTAACGGTGAAATATAATTAAGTAAATAGACTTAATCCATAGTATCGAGATGCATACTGTAGAAGTTTATTGTATCGGACGGACATTTACACATTAATGTCCATTATGCTAAATAATTTGATTTCTTCTTCGGAATCCAGTAAAAGTGTGGGAAAATACATCTATGATGCCATAAATATCATTGATCAAAGTAACATCTTAAATTTTTATGTAGTTCTTTCTCTCAGGGTCTACAAACCTATCACAGATATTAGTCAATTATCTCGAAACATTTTATAATTTTCTCCTTCTTTAAGTATTGCCAATTTTTCCTAATTTATATCGCGATTTATGCTTATACTCGCATATAAAATAATAGTACCATGATTACTGAAATAACATGACGTATGAAGCTGAACAATCGTAGATAGACGTATCTGGAGCAATTCATAACGCATATCTTTATCAGGTCAACGTTTTTTATACAATATTTGATATCGTGAAAGCAATATGGCGACTGCTTTCCCTCCGCGGATGAAATCATATTCCGAACAACGTGAAAAGCAACCGACACGACTGTTTAATTTTCAGAGGTTATTCGAATACCAACTTAGTGTAGTGTGTGTACGTTTCAGAATGGTGTAAAGCGTGGAGTGTGCATCGTTCTAATAAAAATGAGAATAGGGTTGACGCTTTTATGTAATTTATGTTTAATCGATATTGTGCAGTTTTTGGAAAGGTGCTTGATTTAGTACTTGATTTTACTCGATTTTATTTGAACACTATTTGTTTTTTTTTTGCCAATGCACTGACTTTCCTATTTCGCAGTTGACATTGACTTTTGCCCGCGACTTCATCCGTATATTTTGCCCCAGGTCCTAGGTTTCTTTGTTACCAAGTTTCACTTACGAAAATTTAACTGGACAAAAAGCATGAAAATACTTACAGTGCTACATTCGCATTCATAATAATCTTCATCAATCGGAGCACGTAATACCCAATGTTTTTAAGATTTATATCGTGTTAGATAATCTCCAAAATATATAACATAAAGAATTATTATGGTAAAGAAATACTGATAAATTGGCACACATAAGAGTGGGACTACCAGTGAAAGTTTGTAATAAAAAATATAAAAGTTTCTTTCTTCTTTCCTCTTCTTCTAAAAACTCGTTCTAACAAACAATATTCTTACACTTCTAACATTTTCACTCCATGTATTTCACTAAATTTAGGATCGTTTGGTTTAATAAATGTCGGTTCCTATCGGTGGTAAAATTCAGCTTTAATGTAGCCGGTTACCGGAGTCCATTATATTATATGGCATTCCTTCACTTAAATGTAACCAAAAACTATCGTTTTGAAATCATATCCTGCTACCATTACGTAATAAATATGTACTAATATTGATTCTATGCTAATATTTTAGGTAAATGTGGAAGTTTGTTTGTTCTCAATCACACAAAAAAGACTAACTAAAAGTATTTAAACCGGTAATAAGTTCCTGTAAACCGTGAGACTGGGACCAGTATTCTACTAGACTAGGGAAGGAATAGGCTTTAGACCTTTTATACTCTTATTTACTTTACCAGTTATTGAAAAGTGGCAGGCGTGGCAGCCCTATCGAGAAATGGAAAAACTGTTCGCCGTTCAGCTGCACGAGCTGCAATTTTATCTCAACGAATCTAAAGTCATTCACGGCTGCAATAACTCGAATACGGAACAATAAGACTCCATCTTTAGTGCACGCATTGTGACTAAATTGAGTTATTTTAGTTATATACGTTACTTACGTATTATGTGGGTGTCGGAGCAACAAATCGTAGGAGCCCCAACCAGTACTAAGAACCGAGAGGTTAGTTAGAAGATCAGACTACAGATGCTCCTGTGAAATCCAAGACAAACTAAAATTGGGAGGATTTATTAGAGAGCGAACCCCGAAATTCTAACCTTGCTTTGGATGGATCGGAGCTTAGAAGCTAAAGATGATTAAAAAGGCATAGTAAATTAGGAGCTGTAAAAATTAAAGTTGGATTTACAATCGAGAGTTCAATCACAAACCAACATAACATACCACAAACGTGAATCAACTAACACAAGCTCAGTTGAAAGGGTTAACGAGTCTTTTAAAAATAAATCGGTCAGCAGGATTATTTCATCCCGGAAGGATGAAACCGTCCTTTATAAATTTAAATTACCGGATCGCTCGCCTTCGTCTGTGGCCCAATTGTGTGGTGATGAAATCTGTTCGCGCGTGCACATTACCATTATGTATGTCCATTAAATTTTTATATAACCTTTCAAGTCCCAGTAAAATAATACACTGTGGCGTTTGAAAACGCGATCATACTTGCAGATAGGTGGATATTTACACTGATCCCGAACTCATGTTTGGTACTCAATCACGCCAGAATCGCTGAATGCATCTCAATGCAAGGTACAGAAATAGATTATAGTCTAGAATAGCACGTACGCTAATACATATCCTAGGAATAGGTACCTGTCAGTCATGGGAACGGGAAACGTCTCTTTCAACGTTTTCGGTTGAAAGAGATGAGGAGTGTTGAATTTAAAATACATAAAAAAATGCCTTCTTCTTGGTTGAGTACCGCGAAATACCGCCCACTTTCTACGCGAGCACAATTCGCACTGCGCACACGCCGATGATTTGGTCATGTGTCATGTCATATGTGCAAATGCATTGCGCAAACCGGATATAATTTAGTCAGTTACTGTTGTCTGTACAGATATTTTTTTGAAAGTCTCCATATTGCACCATAAAGCTTTGTGCTAGAGTGAAAACTGTGGTGAATGTCAATGGTATTTATGGAAAATGTGACCGTTACGTGCATGTAGTGTATACAATGTACTCTCTCACTGTGGTCCTTCAACCGTTAAGAGATAGATAGTTTCGATAAAATACTATTTTTTATATCGACATGCAATCGAGAAATTTTCTGATGTACTAAATAATAGGGCCACACACTAAAGCAGCATTTGTTGAGCGCACAAATTGCCAAGAAAAAAAGACGGGTTGCACTCTGGGAGTGCCGACAGAAGTGAAAACTTTTTCTTTCTTTCTTTCTTCGTTATATACATAGAAAAAGATAAAAAAACATACCATACCATACCTATAATACAGCACCAATTATAGACCCTATCATTAATTTTCTGCTAATTTTCTATCAGAAGAAATTAATAAATTACAAAAAGATAAAATAATCACAAAAAGTAATAAATTACAAAAAGAAAAAATAATCACAAAAAGTATCATAAGGCTAGGTTTGAACCCGGTACTATCTGAAACCATAAGGACTTACAGTCGAAGCGTTTACCGCTATGCTGCGAAGCTATTTATAGTATATTGCAAAATGGACAGCCTATAGCTAATATTGTATGACTTCAGTCGTCGGTTACGGTCCAAAGGTCAAGCGCGATCCTGACGCGCCAGTTTAACAATTTTTACCCATCCAACGCCGCTAAAGAAGTTTTCACTTCAAAAATCGTCTTGACAAGATATGTCAAGAAGTATTTCCTTAAATGTAGGGCACCAAAACAGCATTTATGGCTTCCTCTATGAGAAACTTTTGTGAGGCAACAATTTTATTGAGGTAATAGTCACTTTATTTGTTTACCTAAGTTAAATAATTTATATAGGTACCTTTATTATGACCCATCGAACATATACTAAGGTTTTAGAACCACAATGACGGGACAATAATCAATTTTAGTGATTGACCGACTTTTAAGTCCGTTGAGTGTATGTTATTCCTTAGCGACAGGATTAGCCTCAGTCTGGGTGACGTTCAGAAGAGCCGGAAAAACATACATGCAGCAGTATCAGCACAGGTTAAACATAACCCTCCTTTTTTGGCGTCGAGGTATTTAGGTTAAAAGTATTATAACAAGCAAAGTCGTACGCGACCTATTGTTTATCACGAATTGATCTATCACAATACATGTACTAAAAAATTATCTTATCAAAATTATAACGGTAGCATCGTTTTTCCTCGTAAACAACAAACATACAGCAATATACTTAATTTGTTTTCTTTCTTTCTGTTTGAATGATCACCATGAATCGGTGTAGTCCACATAGAGCACCCAGGATGCGAATAGGAAGAAAGAATACGAGATTCTTCGATGTCTAAGGGACCTTTAAAATAAAATAAATAATGAAAAAAAAAGAAAGAGGTAATGCCAGAATCATAGCAAGTGGAAACATGTGGTCTTTGCCTACCTTGTTAGGAAAAAAAAGTAAAAAAAAAAATGTATGTAACTAACAATTTCGCGATCCATCCAGCGCTTTTAAGCCAGATCTATTATGATTCACAGATGCAAATGAGTAGATCCTAAAGTAAATCAGATTCTTGTACAGAATTGTTTTCTTTTTTATACCACTGAGGTGGCAGACAGTTCAGGTCCACCTGATGGCAATTTACCGTGGCCTATGGACGTGTGCAACACCAGGAGAGTCACACTCGTGCTGCCGACCCTGTAAAGTAAACACAGAGAGTATCTGTGCCGTCAGTGTAAAAGACAAAGCAGGAATAGCCTTTGGTCTTCCCACTGACAGCACAAAACCTCTCCAGTGAGCTCTGGCTACCTAACTCACCGCCGGGAACACAACACGAGGTTATTATGTTGTATCAAGATATGACTATTGCCAGCATTGTAGTGTCATGTATGTATTAATACGTAAGTATTTAAACCGTCGTCGGCATAAACCTGATACCCGAGAACAAAGATCTGTCCTCCATTTAACTGGTTTAATTAAAGCAGCTGAAGAAATAATTACAACTTCCTGTGAACGAGGCTGCCTATATTTAAGTTACAAGATTAAAACATAATAATTATATATACATTTATTTAATTCCGTCTGGTTTCCAGTATATGTAAGGGCTACTTTATCTCATGCCGTGGGTTTTGTAACAGAATATAAATAAATTACAGTTTTATTATTCTGTGGTTTTGTACAAGGCTACTATGGTTGGTCATGCCATTACTGCCATGTGCAAACTTCCATAGGCCACGTACCTAACTTCCCACCAGGTGGGCCGTGTGCTTCCAGGCATTCTTTATTTTTATACCTAAGTGGTATAATAATAAAGAATGCCTGGTTGATGGCAGAGGGCTCGAAATATATTACGGACGCGAAAAAATTGTTGGCGAAATGTGGGTGTTCACGGGCGCTTGCAAATTCTTGAATCTCTTATTAAAATGCATTTATTCAACATGATCATAATCGTGAAAATTACATCCGTTTTTATTTTACCGTTTTTATTCATATTTAATCATCTACTCAACTACTAATAGTAATTTATTTGACACTAACGAGGTATTATGTCATACCTCGTTATTATTAACAGGTTTCCGTAGAACTTACCGTTTTGACATTTTAAAAGAAACGGATTTGACTTTCAGTGGGGACGCCAACGACCGGGCGAGTCATCTGCCCTACTGATGATTTCACCCGTTTACCCGAGCCACGAGCCACGATTTTCACGGGATGTTCCATTATGGAAGATTAGCTGGATACGTACTGTGCTCTATCCCATAAAACCCTTAGAAACCAAATCAATAAGAGGGGGAGACAGCGGTCCCTGATCTCTGATGTTGAAAATTTCGGATGAGATGATGGTAGGTATTCTCTTCTACCTGGTGGCATAGTAGCTCTCAGTACACGAATGCTTTGGGACATTTCTGTATCAAGTAGATTAGGATTTGTCGTGAAGGCCTCGGGACGAACCGGGACTCAACGCCGAAATTACTGGGATCCGGTAGTCAGAATACATAACAAACGTGAAAAAAAAAGTAAAAGACCTAAGTAAGTTACGTAAGTGCTTTAAATTTAATTAATTAACAAACCAGTGCCATTTTGTCAGTCTTAATTATCGCATTAATTATGTAAATGTAAGATGCGATCGTTGGTTTCTAAATAAAATCAATGAGTAATTAAGTTGTTTTTTTAAGAATTATGATTATTATAAATAGAAAATAGAAAAGTTTACGAGAAGAATAATAGTACAGTCAGCACCAAATCCATCATAACGAGCATAGTACGTAGGTACTCAAAAAGATCTTAATACAGCGGTATTTTTTTTATACAACTGAGGTGGCAGAATATCACACGGCCCACCTGATGCTAACTGGTTACCGTGGCCTATGGACGTGTGGCACCCTATAATAATGACCACTTTCCTAAAATTACCACTTTCCGGAAATGACCACCTTCCGTATAAGACCACTTTCCTAAAATGACTACTTGTCTTCCCATTGACAGCACAAAACCTCTCCAGTGAGCTCAGGCTACCCTAAATAAGAGCTTTTTGAGCAACTTGCCAGTAAAGAGCGATCTGATGTTGACTGTATTAGTAACTATACTGATTAAAATCGAATTGAAATCCCTTTCTTAAAGTCAGTAAAAGAAAATGTTCGATGTGACATATTCATGTTTATTTATATGTGTTTCTTGTGTATTTAATATGTGTTTACGTAATTATATTGTGTGTGTGCTATTGAGCGTTCATTTTTTAAATAAACCATCGTTTATTCAAAACTGCGCACGGTTAGTATACGTAACAGTAAATTTATTTTTGATTAAGAGCAAAGTGATAAAATCGAGCTTCGAATCACGTGCACCCGACAGCTTTCATTTTGTTTGATGTATTATTGGAAACATAGTGATTTGTACATTTCCTTTCATTCTATGACGAGTGGTAGTTTTGCTTCTTTTCAAAGAAAGGTGTTGCAGTTAACGTTTTGTAGGTATGTTCTGGAATGCCAGTGTTTAAAAGGCAGGATTCTTCTATTGTTGTGTGAAAATTGTCGAATGTGAAACTATTTGTAAACAGTAGAGAACATCCTCGTGTTAAGCGGTTTCCGCTACCTAAAAAACCTTGCAATACTAAAGTGCTACTGGCCCTGCCCCCCAAAGCACAGATAAACTATTTCTAATTGCTTTTGTTAGAAATGTGTAGTATATGTGTTTTGGAGATGTATCGTCATAGTTATACCTTAGATATTATATTACACCTAAATTGATATTAGAGGTTGTCCTATCTATGTAACGTTGTTAAAAGGAAATTCGTTATCAAAAAGCAAAGAAACGAAAATGGGTCAAGCACATACATCGATTCGGTTACAACAACAACACTTGTAACTCAAGTACAGTCACGTGCACCAATATGTAAATACTGCCAATGTATTATAAATAATATCTCCTCTTCAACTGAGCGAAAATCCAGGTTGCATACAAAGCTTGGGGCTCGTTTCTCTGCCCCGCCGTTCTTAATGATTTGTTCTTTTTTTTTCAGGCGTAAGTACCATCCAGACCCATCAACTACGAAACGATAGACTTCATCAGACATCCATCAATCATTAGGTTTACTGGCTTTGAGATGAGGTTGGCTTAGAACCTAAGGTCTTGGGTACAGCCACATAAACCATTGAGGCTCTGCCTTTTCAATAATGCCTAATTACCTCAGAGTTATCAGCACCATGTTTAATGCGTACATACATACAAAATAAAATAAAAACTAGTAACGTGGGGTCATACTTTACTAGTATTTTTGGTCCTCCAACTAACTAAGTTAACTCATCATCATCATAACAACCACACATAGTCCTCTGCTGAACATCGATCATCGATCTAAAGCAGCCCACATCCAACGCTTCCCGGCGACCTTGATGGTTAACTATGTTAATCAACTATGAGTAATTTCGTGCTATACTAACTAAGCGAGGTGCCCTTCTGCAACCTCTTCAGAAATATATTCTTATGATTTTCGGTCCCACGTAATAAAGGGTAAGCATTGCCGTCTTGCGGTCACTTTGTCTTGGGCTGTATGTTAACTCTCGGATGGAAAACACCCCTATCCCTTAGTCGCGTTTTACGACACCCAGTGGAAGAGCTGGAATGATCCCATTCTATTCCACTGGGAACCAACACGGTATTTTTTGAAATATTGGCAGTATACACATGTTATTGTACGTGAGTGTACTCGCTGAACTCAAGCGTAGGTATACCTACTCATAAACAATGCTTCTCATGTCGTCTGCTACACTACCGTACACCTGTATCGGGACTATTATTTCATTGTGCACCGGCTGCCAAGCGCACAGGTGAACAAATTAACAAAGAAATACTGCTATTTGTATCGATTTTTAAGTAGTGCAACAATAGCAGAAATAAGTGTACTACACTTCCTTACACATTTTGTTTTGAACGGCGATTTATCGAAGCGACATTAAGGTAACAAAAAATATTAAAATTTAAATATAAAGCGCAATACAAGCGAACATAGGCTTTATATGACACAATTAAATATATAAAAATCCATAAATAGCATACAAAATTTCGTAAAAATGTGTAAGTACCTATTTTACCTTGAAGGATAAACTAAAGGATAACTAAAGGATTTTTTTTGGGTCGCTTGCAAGTGGAGGTTTACGGGTCAGGTTAGAGGTGGAAATTATTCTAACAAAACCACAGAATACATTAGCAAGAAAAATATTTATATTAGTCAAAATGTAAGAATATTGAAAACAGTTGAGAACAGTTAAAGTCATTAAAACTAACAAAACGTAACTTTCATTCGTGTCAAAATGAATAGAAAGTAGACATAAATAAATAATTAATGGTTCATTAGTGGATACGGATTATATATATATGACTTATATTATAATATATTAATTAGCTACCACTGCTGATGCATTTGCTCGTATAATATTTAAATAAAATGTATTATGCAGATATGTTTTAACGCTTCTACCAGTACATTTTCAAAATATCTTCAGCAGTTAGGTATAAACCTAGATAATTATGATATGTTACAGTCTATTTTTGTACTGTGCCCAATAAATTATATTAGGCATGTCAAATCAAAGATGTCAACAAGAATAAACTTTTAATAATTGCTGTGCATAACAATAAACTTGAACTCGACCTTCTAAATAACCAACTATAACCAATTATAAGAAACGAAAGTTCCAAGTTCCATATTCATAAATACGTTTGACCTTGCTCACTGCCGCCATATTGGTCGACAGAAACACCATAGACAATATTAAGTTCCAAGTTTAAAAAACGTCATTTTTCGTCTCCGCAAACGTCATCAACCATCAACACTTTCGCTTGGACCAAGTAGGTATTTAAGAACAGTTTTGTAATAAGCTTACGTTAGAAATTCAGAACGCAACATCTTTGGAAGTAACTGTTATTACAACGAATTATTACGTTCTGAATACAAAAGAAACCGCCAGCCGTTTATATTGATGAAGATAATAATTATATCTTGAATACTATTCATTGGTTAATAATGCATTGTGGCACAGTTTCTTTGAGCTGTCAAACTCGATAATTTCAGTAATCTCTATTTCACAACCCATCGCGAAGTATCCTCGAGAAAGTAGTACTAGTCGCAAGTAACAAACAAGAAGCTTATAAAACAGCCAGATATCACGACTTCACGACTACTGAACATGTAACCTGCTAAGTTCTATGTCAAATACAGACACGCGATTTTATATCACCGATTTATTAATGTAACCCCAAAAAACCTTCTTGAACCGGCTGCTTCATAGTCATATTGCTCAGGACATATATGTTGGACCTAAAATGTGCTCAAATTGTGCTCTATTCGCGCAGTACGCATTTCTTGGGTTTCTTTTAAGTATAGCAGGAGGTGTTACGGCGGTAGACGAGTTCAGATTATTACAAAATAATCTTCGTGTGCCACCAGGGCCTTGCTTGTCTCGCAACTTAGGACCAAGATCTGTGTGCCGAGGTATACTCCAAGGGGTTTCTGACATGGACTATTTATATTTGAAACTTGTCATTGACCTCCCGGGTCGAAGTGAACGAGCTACAGAGATAAAGTAAAATGTACCATTGATCATACCACTATGACTGATAGAGTAAATATTCTTGAACGAACATTGACTTGACATATCGTTATGGGGCAATGACATCTGACCTCGCTTTATTTTTGGTAATGGCAACCCATCTTTCTACAATCGCTTTGATAAGTACTAAGTTCTATAGTTATTTTTAGAAAATTACGTGTGTTTTTACGTAAAGACACTGAGATGTGACGAATGCATTAAAAAATGAAACGAGAGGAACTTGTGATATGCCGTACATACCAATACTAGTCTAGATTTTAGACGAATATAGAATCATTCACTTTATTCTATAGAGTTAAAATTATGTAGTACCTACGCTTACAATTTTCTCCGACAAATAGTAAATTAGCCGTAACAGCTTTACTTGGCAGGCATTAGACGCATCTACTAAGAGATTACACTTACTATTTATGGTATATATAAACTTGTCTTTTGCCGAATAAGTTTGATCGTGGGAAAATACTTAGACCTTACAGCAAGTTTCTTCAGTTTGTGGTCTGAGGTAAAAGTAAAGAGACAGTTTCTATGGAGTCATAAATACTGTATAAAATAACTTCTCTGCTTAAAGGCAAGACAAACAGTTGCCAACTCATTGTGATGTAAACTTGTCTGTTCTGTGGTTGATGTGAAAGTTTGTGTGCAAAACCAACTTGATATTACAATTCAAAATTTGCAAACAATATTCTTGTTTTCGAAATATGAATATACTAGTATCAAGATGGCGAGGCGGGTCGAGTTATTCCGTGTTTATGTAACTTTTTATTTTTATTATTTAAATTGAATCACTTCCTACAGATAGCACTACTTCTTGCAAGGAACTCAACTCAATTTTATTCTACAGAATACATAATAATATTAGCTCCGTTCCGAGGTTCGAGTAAAAAGATATCTTTTTCATATTTCACTGGAATCCGTTCAGTCGCTTCAACATAAAATGTAGCGCTGAATAGCGCTAGAACTAAATTTCTTGAAGCCAAATATTGAAAGTGTCATAATTTTCATGGCGCTTATCCGATAGTTCCAAGTCATGTGCAATTGATTAAACCAAAGTGAATATTTTTCGAAGTGCCAGGCTTTGGGTTCAGCCGAGATTGGCGTTCAGGTAAAGTTGAAGACAATTCCAGAAAACGGCTCCAATGTCGCCTTAAGACATACAGATATTCATTTTAGGGCTTTTCTAGGTACCTATTCCCTTTTAGCAAACTACAAAAGGACTTTTAAGTCCCGTCCTGGACGTTTCCTTGTCCGATTAAAATGTATATTAGCTCTTTAGTTAGCTTTATTAAATTAATGATATGCCATTTCGTCAGATTTTATTGAAGCGAGGTCAAATGTCATGTCACAAATAGATACACCGCATGTATGTAGATAAGTTTAACCTTCTTTGTTGTATAATGAACGAGGCGGGTTAAAATGCATTATGTAAAAGCTGTATCTAGAATCTATAGACTGTGTAAACTGACGTAGATTTATCGCATGGTAGGCTACGAGTGGAATATTTTCAGGTCTTCCCTGTCCTAAATATTAGGTAGGTGACTGAGGCCATTCTAGGAAGACACTCAGTCAGATTGTATAGATTTAACAGATTTGAAAGATTGTCTATACAATCTATTCTCTGATAAATCGAGATTCAGGACTGAGTACCATTTTAGAATACGGGTCTTAAAGTCGGATGTGAGATGTACTAGAGCTCCGTCTAGATCTTCAGGGTAAATACAAATTGCCTGGTTCATGGCAATTAGCTCATTTTCTATTACATTGAACCCAAAAACATAGGTGCTGTAATCTGATACAACCCTGATATAATACAGGTGGATGTTTATCTATTATATTATATATGTATATTTATAATCAATCAATCAATCAATTAGCCCACTGCAGTCCACTGCTGGACATAGGCCTCTCCCAGTGTGCGGTATTTCGTACGATCCTCCGCCTTCCGCATGTTGTTTATGTTTATGTTACTCATTTTATTTAAAAGGAGCGTTTTAAGTTTATTATAGAACTAACTTTTTATATTGTTTTATACCGTTTAATACCACAAAGTGCTTTTCAATGGCGTTAAGTTGGTTTTAAAAGTGTGATTGAACGCATGATTGATGGCGATTCGCTACAGTTTTGGGTTTCAACAAATTCGAGTACTGTGATTTTGTCAAAACGGTATGTATGCGATGAAAAAGCGGTTTTCATTTAAATGTAGATACGACGTTTTCTCAATCAATTTTACAGTTTTAGAGGTATGTTACAATCAAAATCGTGTCACAGATCAAAATAATAAAACTTCAGGTGCCAATTTCTAATACACGGCTTACATTTAAAGTTATAATGCCTTTTTACTGTTTCCCAATCTTACCGAGGCGACATGCATGAAATACGAGACCCATGTTTGCCTCTCAAGAATCCTCTCCCTTTTCGTCACAATACGTCACGTTTTTGACATCATGCTTCGTAGTTACAAAAATTTGACTGACAAAACTGACATTTCGTAATAAATAATGACATCCAAATACTAAAAAAAAATCGCGAGTATTACTCACGTATGGGGAAACAGAACTTTTATTGAAGTTGTTTTGAGTTTGATCCCAGACCTGACACATAGCACATTCAAGTCACCGCTGTGCCAATAACACAAAGCCTGTTATTAAAACGACCTTTGTGCTCAAGAATCGTGATGAAACGTGGAAAGGTGTGTAAATACGGAGAAAAATCTCGGAGAAAATGCTTCACAGCAAAACAGATGACGTAAAAGCGTGTTAGTACGTGCGAACACGTAGTAGGGGTTCATAGGATGGCATTCTGAAGGGTTCCAAAGGTCAGGACAGTCTTCACTGCGGTAAATGTCAGCCGAATATGTCAATAACTATAAATTGCCCTCAGATAAGTCCTTGCTTGTCGCTAAGATACCTTTAATCAAGGATACTGGTTGTAATATTTTCGCTTTATTTATTTTTAGTCGCTTGTATTAGTTTTACCGTGTAAAAGGATGTAACTGAGTGTATAAACAAATCTTGAGAGTAGAATTCAAGCAACTTGAACAATATCGTATAACAACACATTATTTGAAAACACCGATCTGATCTAATGATGGAGTCATGTCAAGATATGTGTCTTTCTCCATCATTCGAATTCTAATCCTGATTATACGCAAAGCACTTTGGAACACGGGATCCATTCTTCTGCACCTTCTGCCATCGACTGCCATCTCAGGGAGGAGTGTTCCACCCTCGATAAAAAAAGGTTGCTGCAGAGCCTCGTCCATCGATCAGCAGATGTATCAATCTGCAGGTTGGCATGGAGAAGATGTTAGTGGGCCCCGACCTGCTTTATTACTGTATAACGTTAATCCTCTACTTCATCCTAGCGTTAATCCCAATCGCATCCAAAGCTTTCAACTTGCAGTCTGGGGTCCGCATTACCAGTCCAACTGCGCATTGGCCTGAACCTCGATATTTACCGTGAAGCGACTCCTATCTGACATCCACAACCTAAAGGCGATATCGAAGCATTGCAGTTAGACCAGTTGTGAGATTTTAGTGGGCTCCAACTACCCGTCACGACTGCTATAGTTGTTCGCATGACAACCGGGACCGACGGCGTAACGTGCTCTCCGAGGCACGACCAGACCAATGCAAATATCCATATTCATGCATAGAAATATTTGCATTGAGCGGGGATCGTACCTGCTCCTCCGCTACGCGGAAGCTATAATAAGGTTAATATTTATTAGTAGCGTGCATAAAACGATTGATTAAAAACAAGTTCGATAGTACAACATATCAAAATATCGCTAATGTAATGTCATAGCGTCATTAATTACTTAACGCAAAATGCTTCACATCGGCGCAATCTATTCGAAAGTATATTCTGATGATAATTAATGCATCATGCAAATACTTTTACTTTAAAATGTAACAGCAAAAGTAAAAGGTGTCTATTATCTAATATGTGGTAAAAGTGAATATAAAGTTTGAATTTTTGAAGCTAATGGTAGCTGTTGAGTGACATCTGATTGAATTAACCATTATAACTTTTCATTCATTGTCTCCGTAGTTCGAATTAATTTAGGTAGAAGAGTCCTGCGTTACTCTAAAATGTATGGGAGACGGTAATTTAATCAGTTTACAGAGTATTCTCCCTACAAAGGGGACTATCGCGGTATCAAGTTCTACACTTTGAATATATACGAAAAAGTAACCGGTAAAATTTAATGCTTTATGAAACCGAACTTAAACTTTTAACCATAACGTTAGACCTAGGTATGTGCTTTCTTAGTAAAGTCAAGTCTTAATGCTGTCAATAAGTTTGAGCCTAACTAGGTACATGATTCATTGGATACAATAGCTTGACACCGTTAGTACGAATATAATTTAGTCAACAGTAATTCGAAATGTCGGCGAACAATCGAACCAGTTTTCAACAATACAATGGTACTGATTTTGCTGTTACAGAATCTCTAAGCTGGACTTGAAATAGCTAAAATGTGGTACAGTTCTGTCAAAACGACTTTCCATGTTCACTTCACTTTTCTTCAGGTGGTAAAAAAAGTATGAGTACAACAAAATTTATATATTACTAGCTGTCGCCCGCGGCTCCGCCCGCGTGGATGTCGGTTATCGCGAATCGGGGTATGAAAAATAGATGTTGGCCGATTCTCAGACCTACCCGATATGCCCACAAAATTTCATGAGAATCGGTCGAGCCGTTTCGGAGGAGTTTGGCAACGAAAACTGTGACACGAGAATTTTATATATTAGATGTTAAACGCTTTATATTTACATGCCAAATGATAAATAAATAATACTTAAATATTTTACAACATTTCAAGAAACATCCATACCTACAGGTTGCCGCTAAAGTAATCACCCTATCGGAAACCCCAATCAACAAATATTTGCACACAGCACTGGAAATCGACCTTGCGACCTGAGTCAAACGCTAAACCACTCACTACTCTGCATTCAAAAAAAGAAACATTCCAGAACTAGTTCAGTGTTTAGCACCACAGAATCGGCCCCAATCTCTGAGTTATATCTAGCAGTTGGTCGCAATAAGAATTGCGACAGCCATCAGCTGTGTCTATACAGGCTAGACCAGTTCCCATTACTCAAAATAGAACCATAAAGAGAAGGGTAGAAACGATTTCGTCGCACGCAACCCGAGGTGTTTAAACACTGTTATTTTGTTATATTGTCCTGTGGGATGAAGCTGGTACTGTGTAATTAGGGAAGTAAATATAGGGAGTGTGATTGTACTGGGTATTAAAATAATAATGGGTCTTTTGAATGCTTTTTTTATGTGACTTGCAATTTCAGAGGTGTCACTTGCATGTTGACAAATAAGGAATAAAAACCATGAAGGGTGAAGCCTCCGGGATAGTTATTTATTTAAATTACATTATGAATATCCTTTCTTTAAGTCTTCGAACTAAAACTTGAACTTATATCGAAGTGCGCGCCCGTATTCTTCCTCTCTTTAAGAGCAAGCCTCTCTATAAAGCCAAGATAAATAAATCAGTTTATCTTGGCTTTTACGGGAGCTAAATCTGTATGGCCACCAACTCCGAAAGGAGACGCTACGCGAAAACTTTGTCCATCATTCAGCACGTTTGCCCAGCAATATTGTTTCATAAATGTCGCTATTTTCAGTAACGTGTATAACAGTTTTCAAACGAGTTATTTTCGTACTTTGATTACCCGTCACGTCAATAATTTAGGCCAATTACAACACGTTAGTTTGGCAATTTTTACATTGGCAACCCTGTAATCCGAAGAAATAGGGCGTACAACACTATTTCTGTACGCGAAAATGTCGCGCAACGCTTGCGCAACTTGTGTTACGCTCCTCTATAAATACGTACGTACACTTAGCAAAGCTGTTTATTTCATAATTACTGATACAAAGATAACACTGAAATATTACCAGTTGAGTTCTAGACTCGAATCGGTTTGTCGGTGAATTTTTTTTTATTCTAAACAACTTGTCTAGTTAAAGTCATTGCATCTGACTACTAATTAAAAAAACTTCCTGTATATTTAACCATAAATATCAGAACACAGCAATGTTAAATGTAATGTTGACATTAAACATTGAATAAAATAGTTTTTGCGCATGTAGTTGCACGCACGAATGAGCTGAGTATTCTCTATCGATATTATTCTCAACTAAGCTTATCTAATTAATTCGATGTAAGTATATTTACATACTTGGTTCAATAACGTACGCTACCTAAATATTGGCCGACAAACACCAAATTAAGCGTACAGCAAACACGCAAAAGCTTATGTTGAACAAGGAATTTCGATAACATAATCTGTATTGACAAAGTATGATGACTCTTAACCTCTAACCAAAGACTTTTAGTTATACTACACTGCCTGTACAAAAAAAGACGAGAAAGATTATTATGAACCACCTATATTGCGCAACTTTTTGTTGCTGTCATGCAGATGAAATTACAAAAAAGCGCGCTTCACTTATACAAATGCTGCGTCCCGTTCCAAATTCGAAATTCATTCCCGCTTTAGCCAGGAATCGTGACAATTGGGTACTTTCCTGTAGTTAAAATAAATTATTTAGCTGGACTTATTAAATTAATAATGGTAAAAGAGTGAAAACAGTTGCGTCGGTTCTTATTTTTTCGTTCTTATTTATTTTTAATCATCCATCCAACGTTTAATAGTATATGATTTGACTATTAAATATTATGACGTCACAAATATAGTTTTCATACAATTTTCCTTATAAATTACCGTTTTGACGTTTAGAAAAAAGTAACTAATTTGACTGGTCAGTCAAATACCCAATTATTGTTCTACACAGCTTCTCTATATACATAATATGGAGAGGATACATAGAAGAAAAATAATAAATTATTACGGTTACTTATTAATTGAAATAATAATAAGTACGTACTATTGGTATCATACCCGGGATACAAATCCAAGACCTTATGAACTGTAGTCATAGTTTCCACTGGAGCCGTCAAGAAGCAGTTAATGACATTCCTACTTATTTGGAAACGTTTCTCCCTTCCATGTTCCAGATATGTACAGTAGGTACAACTGGAAGAGTAGATACATTAATTTAGAAGGGAAGCCTTGTAGAAATCGCGTTATGTAGATCCTTGGTAACTGGCTGATGGCTCGTAAATAATAATGACGAAGATAAATCACTACATAGTGTAAAACAAAGTCGCTTTCTCTGTCCCTATATCCCTTTGTATGCTTAAATCTTTAAAACTACGAAACAGATTTTGATGCGGTTTTTTTAATAGATAGAGTGATTCAAGAGGAAGGTTTATATGTATAATACATGTTTTATATAGTAGAGGGCGCAGCGGGAACGGGATCTGACGCCACGCGGGTAGAAAAATATTGGCGGTACGAAGTTCGCCGGGTCAGCTAGTAAATACTAAAATTAAAAATATGAAAGTAAATATCTGTCATGTTTTGACACCTAAACCACTGTACCGATTTTTATGGAATTTAGTACGGAGATGGACTAGAGCTTGGGAAAGATATAGGTTACCTTTTTTCTCGAATTGAGGATGGTTGTTTGTAAGTTCGTCATCTTTGTATCTTTGTATAATTAAAGGCTCTATGTTCAATAGTGTACTGAGTGCGGCTGATATGATGATGATGATGAATGCTCTATGTCTAAGGCATACTTTAGAACCTTTTATAATTTTGACCTGTGTTGGGGATAAAATAGGCAATGATTGTTCATAATATTTAGGTCTGTAATTACGTGAACCGAGCCGCAGGCAACAGCTGACACAGAATATTTGCGAGCGACTTACCAGATAAAACAATCTCAATACTGAAGGAGAACATATTTACCTGAAACAAACAACAGAAATAAGGTTAACATTTATATAATACTGATTTGATTTATTACTAAGAATAAGGAGAGCATAAGCATATAGGTACTTCATATTACTGTATTATATGTATTTGATATTACTGTAACTGACTTTATGTTGGCAGGAACTCAAAAAGTTTGCCAACGGATACAAATATGTGTTCAGAAGCTGGATCATAATGTTTTACTCAAATAAACGGGATTAACTTATACAAATAG
Organism: Eilema caniola; assembly: GCA_949126895.1. Classification (NCBI taxonomy): domain Eukaryota; kingdom Metazoa; phylum Arthropoda; class Insecta; order Lepidoptera; family Erebidae; genus Eilema; species Eilema caniola. The sequence goes on along the minus strand of OX421488.1, from coordinate 7,889,740 downwards.
GTATAGTATAGGTAAGTATATACCTAACCAGTGTAGGTATATAAATATGCAGAAATACATAACGGTTGAAGACATGAAGGCTAATTCTCCTAATAAAAAGTTTTTCAAAATTCAATCTTAAACTTACAAATGTCAAAAAAGATGATGAATGAAAAGAGGCACAATTTTTGTAATAACAAACTTTTAAATTAAGCCTTGATTTAATGTTAAAAGTGAGCACGAGTGACGAGTCAATGTTCTTTCTTGAAAGTTGGGTTTTTGATATTTAATTTGATTTTGCCTTCTAGAGCCTCGTGTCGAGTCTTGTGTACAGAGACTTTACAAAGCTGGATTTCAACAGTAACTAGGTACTATGTTTTTGCTTACAAAGTGTTATCTGCAAGTCGATAAAAAAGTAATACACCAGACGTGTAGGAAGAATAATGTATGTCAATGTGCTTAAATTAATGTTTATTGGTATGAGTACTAGGTCATAGATAAATCTATGACAATAAATACAATGTCCGCCACATAAAGGCTATCAAATTAGAGATCTTAATTGAAGTAAAGATCACATACTTACGTTACGCCGCGGCATGTAATGACGGTGCCCGCCATTGTCTGCCAGCAGTTGTAATGTTTTATTTAGATAAAGCCCGTTGGGGTTAGTATTTTATGTTTAGCTGACTTAACTACCCGACATAATAAAAGCGGAGGTATAAGGATTTTGTTGGAGGCAGGTTAGTGTTATGTACAGTAGAGTGCGGGTGTCTTAAGGTGGTTTATTTAATGATGTTAGAAGAAAATGTTTTGAATATAATGTTATAGAAAATGTATTAGCTTATGCGTATGTTAACTGTCAAGTAAGATTGGAATTGGCCGATTGAGAACATATTCAAATAATTATATGACTTTGCTATGACCATGGTTCATTGCTATGAAACTAAAAGGTTTAGCGGACTTGGATTTGACTAATATTGTTAAATACCGTCTCAAAATAGTAGTGATAACTTAAAAATGTTAAAATACAGCTTTTATCTATCTAAGTTCTTATTAAACTTTATATTTATACGCTAAAATTTGGTGCACTAAAACAAATTAGTAATTAGTACTCATATAAAAATTAAATTAAATAAATGAAAATACTTTATCTTCAACAAACTGAAGGATAAACTCCTTAAATTTTATTAATTAAGGCTGCATAGTAACTTATTCTTAAACACTCGACATAGTACTGTTTAATGACATGGTTTGATATTTTTTGTAAAATTGTTAATAAATTTGTCTACTACAATTATTTACTTTAAAAAGTGTATAATTAACTACTATTTTTTAAATTATAAGTAGTGATAGTGGGTATAGTCAGCTACCTAATGTTTTGTTCTAACACTGCATTACACACAATGCAAGTGTAAGTTTGACCTGGTTTAACTTTCAAAATCTATTTAATCTTTTGTAAAAGTAATCCTAACTAGTCAAAACCATTGTAACATCATTGAGGACAGTATTCTAGATTCTAACGGTCAAAAGAAAGCAGTTTTTGAATGGACAAAAAAGCACTACAAGTCAATGGTTTTATTCACTTCGTAACGTAAGCTAAGCATGCTGTCATTGTCTATTTAGATGCATTACTTGATTTTAGAGATTTTTTTAAATGCAGCTTTTAACTGACTTGGCCTCTATAAAATGAGGTCAAGTGCGATCTGTCAATGAGTGTCAATAGGCTACAATATGGATTGACGTTTTAATTGAGATTAGATCTTTATTACCGTAGAAGCTATTTCATACTAACATTAATAAAGCATTCAATGTTAAGGATATAATGCTTTTAAATGTATCATGTCACACATTCAAACTAAGGGACGGACAGTGGATGAGGTTAGGAAACGGCGTTATTTCAAATATACAAAGATATTTAAGATAAATTGCTTTTTAAGGGGATCTATACATAAGACTGAAAAACCTCACCCCACAGAAATTGACAGCTTTAATAACCCTTATGCCTTGTGCCTGTTATAAGGACCAATCCCATACACCATCGACGACTTCTAAATGCCACACGCCCACCAAAACTCTTTTGAAACTTTTATATTTTCACACACTACTTTATGTTATGGTAAGGTGGATGGGACAAGGATGGCTCACCACTCGCTCTAGAGCCGAAATAAGTACCTAAACTCAGATAGGAACTTCAGAGACGGTGCTCATACGCAAGGGTTAGCAATAAGTGGGTCATCAGTCACTTAGCCGTGGTTCCGCCGCAGTGTAGATTCGCACACTGTTAGGGCTTCCTTGTACTACATTTGTCTAACCCGACTAAAAAGGGTGGGTAACACACATTTGCGTATTTTCATGTTAACTAAGTATATGATATCTTCAGGCGACGCGAGTTCAGATCGAGGAGTAAAGCATTTTAACGAAAGGCCATATCAAAGACATTTGCAACCGGTGAGTATGTATGAATTATGAAAGTAGGAGAAGCGAACACACTGCATGTCAGGATTGTAGCAGTGGAACCATGTAGTAACTATTTACCCCATTAAGAAAGAGGCGTGACTATATGAATGTTGGTACCTATAAGAGAGTCATTGTTTATTTGCCATGATACTATAAACTAAACAAAGGCAGCGTCAGTCAGTGAGCGTCAGAAATATCTTAACTACAAAGTCTCAAAATGATCTTAAAACTAAGGTATTAAGAGCAATTCAAACTGTTTTATTGATTTAAATTGTATTATTGTCCGAACTAAAGATGTATATCAGATATCAGAATAATTCGTCAACAGGCAGGGGGAAGGGGGGTCAAGGAATTAAAATCATTTTGAGCATTTTTTTCATCAAGATCGATTTGATGCTAATGACCTAATTTTGAGCTACGGTACAGTAGCTCAAAATTAGGTCATTAAAATCCGATATGATTTCAAGTATAATATGATGTCACCCGATACTACATAGGTCTACTGTTTAGTTCTATTATTCCTATTATGCAGTTATGCTAATGATAAATACTATTGATATGGAACGAATAATGGCTGCAGGCCAAAGGCCTTCAGTCTGCGTCGGTAATATTTTCTGTTTATGCCTTATGCAAATAAAAAAACACAATACGATCTGCCGCTGAAATCTAACAGGAAAATTATAATAATGATACATTATACTCGTCGTACCTAAAAACTATGTTTCGATATGTGGGCAGATAGGATTTCTACATGGTGATACACCAGCATTATTGTATGATCAAAAATATTTTTTTTTTAAAGACAAATTGCCCTTTGAATAGGTACCGAACGCAAAAAAAGAGACATTGAAAAGTGAAAAATAACTGAATTTACTGATCTGTTAGAAGTCAGTGTATAGCCCAATAGGCCATACTTCAATGGATTCCTTCATGCTGATATTGAAAATTTAAAAAAAAACATGAGTTTATTGTTACACCAATAGCTATTACACAAGAAAAATTCAGCTGAATAACGGAGCAGAAAAATATTACCGAAGTTTTCGCGTAGCGTATTGATAAAGATTAGATTAGACCCAATGAGGTTGAAGATGTACATAATATCTAGGTCTGTCAAGGTAGATACGTTATCTGTGGTGGGTACGTCTGTAGTCTAAGAAAGTTTTCTATATATATTCAAGATTATTATCTACCACAAGAAAAAAGTAAATGTCTTAATACAATTTGAACAAGTAGACTGTTCGATCGGGCAGCAACCAAAGATGTATTATAAACTAAAGATACGTCATGCAGGAACATGGCGGCTTTCAAAAATGACGCAAACACTAAACATAAAAGAAATTATTGCTACTTACTAATAATACGTCAATATTATTATTGTATATGAATTATTAATAAAAAAATTTAATGTATCAATAATAATATTGTCATTATCAATTTATTATTAAATACGTATTTTTTCCGTAGCGCATCGTAGAGTAAAGTCATCATTCTTTTGTCGCCAACGTATCTACAGTTTATAATATATCATTAGCAGCAACAGACTTTTTAAATTAAAACACAGTCAAGTCCTTCTACGGTTACCAGTATCCATAAATACTTACGGTATTAGATTAGTCAGTGTCAATCAAGATGTATACTTAATTCACGTACTCCTCAGGACATATTTCGTCAACGTAAAATGTGCTCGAAATGTGCTCTATACGAGCAGGACACGTCTCTTGAGTATGTTTTGAGGATAGCACAGGGTGCTACGGCGACGAGCTCGAATTCACCAAGCATGGACTAGTACAAGCCAACGCGCTCGCCCGGGCCTCGTTTGTCTCGCGACTTAGATCTAAAATACCTGACCCAACATATAATATCCTACTGTCCTGCCCAAGATACTCCATACCAAACTAGGCTAGGCTGTTATTCCAAATTCGAAAGAAACATTCCGTTAGAGCGTTTTCACATTGTTCGATATCCGACATCCGATCGGAGGAAGTCAAATGTACGGCATATGTATCTCTCTTTCACATTGTCCGGCCCGATATCGCTTATCGGAGCCAACACCACTGTTTTGGCCCGAAATCGGATCACAAAGATATTACACAGCGACAGCAAGCAATTTTCGACCTTAATGCCATTTTCTTAGTTAGGTCCTACGTGACTTTTCGCGTTAATTGATGACGCTGATCACGAATATAAGAAAAAAAACTCGAAACCATATCATGTGACCGTTTTCTACCGAGCAAATGCCGTATCGGGCCCGGGCGTCCGACACCGATATCGGATGCATATGAAAACGCTCTTATTCAAATTTTAATAGATGATATCTCAAACGTAGTATTGGAAATAGTCGAGTAATATAATTATACGTTAGGCCACTTTCCCCCACTGCTGGCAGTGAATTGCTCTCTCTAGTCTACGGTCTAGATTAAAAATTTCACGTACACTTAACTTTTAAATTGCATAGTCATTTGAGAGAAATTGCGAAATTATTAGACAAAATAAGTTTTACTAGTAAAAGCTATAATAAATTAGCGAAATAGTATTTGCGAACGAAATTATATGCTTTCGGCGCTTGGTAAATTTGAGATGGTAGTCAAAATATTTTTTTAACGTATAGTGTAGGTTAAAGCGTAACACCATAGACATTTCGAAATCCATTCAAGTACTTTACCTTTCCTAGATTGAATTGGGTATTTGACTGACCAGTCAAATTAGTTACTTTTTTCTAAACGTCAAAACGGTAATTTATAAGGAAAATTGTATGAAAGCTATATTTGTGACGTCATAATATTTAATAGTCAAATCATATACTATTAAACGTTGGATGGATGATTAAAAATAAATAAGAACGAAAAAATAAGAACCGACGCAACTGTTTTCACTCTTTTACCATTATTAATTTAATAAGTCCAGCTAAATAATTTATTTTAACTACAGGAAAGTACCCAATTGTATAAAAAAAAATATCCAAGCCACCAATACGGTATAGATTCCGAGACCTCAAGCACAGTACATGCATTCGTCACCGTTGTGCATTCGAGGTGTTAAGTACGTATTTTTAAAACTCTATTACTTTATGCGTCGACGGCGCGCGTCTCTAAGTAATATAATGACGTTACTCTTCCGTCTCGCTCGGAAAGTGCCGTGTTAGCGAAATTGGGCAATAAAAATAACACTAAAGCGAGTAGCTTGCTCTACAGCATCGTTAACGAAATAAAAATGTTTCTATGATATATTGCAGTTAATACTCATAGTTTTGAACCATCTCTACTTTTAGTACCTAGGCAAGTATCTGAGAAAATATTTCAAAATGTTTTTTCTATTAGTTCAATTTTCAGCAAATAGGTAGTAGTAATACTTCATACTCAATAAGTGCTCGTAGTAACTCGCAATTTGCGTTTATTTCTCTCTGGTTTCTATTGCGATGTGTGTGATTGTAAGGTTTATACGTTATTTTTTTTTTTTCGATCCGCGTATATCAGCATCACCTATTCGATATCTAATATATAAAATTCTCGTGTCAGTTTTCGTTGCTGTACTCCTCCGAAACGGCTTGACCGATTATCATGAAATTTTGTGGGCATATCGGGTAGGTCTGAGAATCGGCCAACATCTTTTTTTCATACCCCGATTCGCGATAACCGACATCCACGCGGGCGGAGCCGCGGGCGACAGCTAGTAAAATATAAATCTATGAAACAAAACAATTAATTAAAGATTAAACATTTCGTCTTATCAGTTGGAATGTCAGTGTATACAAAATATACTGTAAATTAAAGCAGTACAATGACCTCACTTCAATGTCAAATGCGTTCAACATTAATCTACAGATCGAAAGAATCGTCTCGGACCTATTTCGAAATATGAGCTGTGGCAGTCAACGGCTCGCGTGACCAAAGCCTTCAAGCCGTGGATTAATGACCTCCGGTCAGGTGTTCCGGTCCGAGAGCAACATAATCCACTTATAAACGTTCAACTTGGGTAAGTGAAATTATATCGATGGTACTTTCAACCCATTCACGTTGATAAGGATTAAGAAATGTGGAAAGAACGCCACCTGCCATAGCTTTTCCGAGAGCACCAGCTTGAAGTCTAAACGGATTTCAAAATATCTTTTTTTCAATCGACGGCAACGTGTTAACGACATCGAGGTCTTCAAAATCTTGGTTACCGAGAATGAAGTTCTCTGTTAAAGTTTTAAATGCAGAAAATAACTATATAATCTGGAGAATATAGGTAAGCTGTTGTCGTGACCTATGAACGTTAGCTACACCAGAGGAGTCATTTGTTCATTACAGATGCACCTCTAGCCGAAAAGAGGGACTGATAAGCGAAAGGTATATAAAAGGAAAGCAGGTAAAGGTCTCACAAATAGTGTAAAATGTAGACATGTCGTCGACACAGTGTGAAAGGCCCTTCTCGATGTTATAAAATTTAGTTTCACCAACAAGTATCCATGCCGGCCTACTCTACTCTATTGCCATTTAGCCGTAACACTCGTAAAATTGCCGAAATAACGGTACTTCTCTTTTACTCCCGAATCACGATACTGTAAAAATACTGAAATTCTTCTCAAAAGAAGCAAGGGATAACAAATTGAAGTCGGTCGACCGAAGACGTACATCCACCCAAACGAGACCAGCACCATTTGCATAATGTTTATTTCATGCTGGGGAATAAGATCGGTGGAACTCCTTGAAAAAGGATAGTTGCTAATTTGTGGTCGTTACAGTCAGCAAAAACAATTGTAGTGATTTATTAGGATTTGTGAATGATTTACACACTCTGGTGGTAGAGTTTATGCTAGGCCAGGCGTTCGAATATTAGGGCAGTCGCCGCAGGTTCGATTTTTAGTATGCATGAATGTGTCTATTAGCATTTCAGGTGTCTTTCTTTATGTATTTACTAAAGAAAATGCACATTCCAGAACCCAGTACTTATGTTACAAGCTGGTTTAATAAAATTTTGTACTATGTCGGACACATGTCGTGGAGTTATTATTATTAACTTCAGCCCGTAATTTGATTCAATACACGATACACGCTATAACATCGGGGTCAGTAGGTAGTATAAAAAATAAACGTACTATAGTTACCAAACACCACTTTGATTCGAAGGATACTGATGAAAATGTAGTTAAATTACCTATAGTTAAATGTCGAAAATAGCGTTACGTCGCCTGGTTAGCCAGCAGCGTGAAACGGGCCACATAACGCTATGGTCGATGTCGATCTCCAACACCACTCATCCATACTGAAAGGAAATGCGCTCCAACGACACTAGTGCTTTGCTATACATTACTAATGCTTTATACGTCATTGTTGACACCAGATAATGCAGTGCTTGAATTTTATTAAAACATCGACTTATATATTTTGTTTTGACGTAGGTATGGTCAGTATCAAATCGTAGGTGACTATGTCTCAAAGGACCACGTTATGCCGACGTCGGTTCCAGTTGCCATAAAGGTTCCAAGATGTATGCTTTGGATCCGATATTAACGCAAGGATGATGACTGTCAATTGTGCTGATTTACTATTTAGTGTGCTGTATCAAAACGTGTTTATTTAAATGTCAGTTCAAATCCAATACTTTCATTTAGATTTTTTATTTTGATATCAGTGCAGTCATCATCTACTTTTGATGCTGACTGTACTACATAAAGTGAAGTGAAATTCAGTTTTATATGTGTTGAATATGATGAGCTGCTACTGTAATTACATTCATAAGCACTTAGTTAGAATTTAGAAACGGTAGCGTGTAGCAATATTGAGGTTGGAAGTTCTCAGATCAGATTATTTATTTCGTGTTTATTTTTTGTTTTGGCATTAGCAAAAATTACATCATCCGTGTACTGCACTGCAAATTGAATAGATCGTTGGAGATTTGGTATTAGGATATCGACGGCACATGTAAAATCAATTCTAATACAAGTACCTTCTAACCTAACCTATCCAAGTCGGATTGCGTAACTTTCTCAATGAGCCTATCACTAATTTTCTATGAATACATCTCCGCCCACCTCCTCGGGAATTTACAGGTGTAAGTGTATCTATGTATGTGATTTTCTGTCTTATTTCGGGGTGGTGCCCCATCTTACGAATGGCCTAAGCATTAGCCAGCCAGGTTATTAAATGTAGTAATTAACGTTACGGCTGAATATAATTCAGGCTGTTCATTGAATGTCGCCGTTTAGTTGACAGCCTAGGCAGTTAATTGAAAGGCTGATTAAGCTAGTTGGCTGCGACATATACAATGGATTTTCAAAATAATGAATAAAAAGTAATTTAGAGGTCAACTAATAAAATAGTATTCAGTTCTACCTCGGTTACTTATTGAACATTACATAATTAGTTTAGTGTATTATTCGTGTGAAACAACTTCCTTTAATGATTAAAACACTGTAATTCATGAAGAATCAATGCTCCTTTTTGATTAAAATGCTACAATAAAAAAAGAATGCAATTTGATTTACAATTAACTTCTTATTTCTCACCTTCGCCACTCATATTTCAACATTTTTTTATACCACTTAGGTGTGTGGTCACCGTGGCCTATGGACATGTGCGACAGGGAGTCACACATTTTCAATAATGATTAATTAGCGAGAAGTGGTGAAAATAAATGTATTACTCACAAGTCGTATGTTAATACTGCTGACCGACGAACGTCGCAGAGACACGACATCCGTTTCCTCTCCAACAATGACCTCCGACGTCGCCACCCATCAATTTGTTAGTTTTTGTAATGGCCGCCAATAAATATCATTAGGGGTCACTTTATTGCGGTGTCGGTAGATTGTTAGAGCTTAAATTATGATGGATATGTGATTTGAAGAAGATTACAGTTTCACTAAAAGGATTTTTGAAGTGAAAACTTCTTTAGCAGCGTTGGATGGATGAAAAGTGTTAAACTCGCGTCAGGATCGCTTGACCTTTAAACCGTAACCGACGACTGACGTCATACAACATTAGCTATAGACTGTCTGTTTTGCAAGTTACGATAAATAGCATCGTAGTCGACTTATGTCCTTATAGTTTCAGATAGTACTGGGTGAAAAAAAAAAAGACGGGTTGCACTCCGGTGTACCGGAGTGCAACCCGTCTTTTTTTTATAAGGTTGTGTACGTTTATACAGAAATGTAATACCACTTCAAATAATGCATCCTACTTGAATTTGGTCAGGTACATTTTTAGTCATATTCCCATGAATATGTAGAAAAAAATCACTATCACATGACTGTTTTCATGCTTTTGGTGTATGAAATCGAAATACCACTACGTTTATGAGCGTGCGTGCGGAAGGCGAGAAAGAGGAATGGAGCTATACACCTTATGTAGCTACCTCTCTCTTTCTCATGGTAAGCCAACAGACCTTTTAATGTCGAAGCCAAACCTTATAGGACTACAATACACCATGTTTCATGTCCAACATGCGGGCAGGATATCTAAACAATAGTAAACATTTAACTAAAACGATTCCGGCGGTTGTCGCGTCCGGGACAGCTGGACAATCACCGGAAGAACACTTCGTCCCGAGACAGCTCTTCATGAGATTCTTCACTTGAAGCTAAAAGGGCCTTGTCACAAAGTTACGTAGTAATTAATATTTTACCTCTTTGTGAATGTATCAGGACTTTAACGTGTGTTATGGGACTAAAAATAATTGTAAACTTACTGGTATATACTTATAGAAATGTAACTTCGGTACCTCTAGCCTAGACTATGCTACTGTAAACTCATATCTCTTCGATCAATGGAAATGTAGGACGCATTTCATTGGTTGGAGAAATTCGAGAAACTGTGTGCGGTTGAGAGATGACGATTTTCAAATTGACAATGCAATTTCAAAAAGTTATATTTTGTTTGTTCTAGCGTCAGCCAACTGCTGTAGATAGTATATGTTCGATACAGAAAATATAATTCACGAAACATAAATGTCTGTCTACCACTTGCGTGGTCAAATAAAAATATGCGGTTAGCACCGCGAATAAAACTCATATAAATCTGCATTATTACATAACCCTCTTTCTTATTTACAGACTACACTTGTATTCGCACACAGATAGACAACGCAAAAGCCCTGTAATAATAGCACAAGATAACATCGTTGGGACTATCAAAACCGTTTGGCAGCCAACTAATGTTTATGAAGTAATCAGCTGATATTGATAGTCCACCAAAATTTACCTTTAGAAATCATTACAACGTGGCTGCCAGATGAGACAATCGACTCGATGAACAACTAACTTTTCGTAATCGATTCTGAATAACTATGACTCCTCTAGCCGGGTCGTGACTCGATTTCAATACTCCGGCGCAATATTTCAATACGACAATATTTTGAAGCGTATTTTAACTTCTATTCTGAGGAGTATAAGATAGATTTTAAGCTGATAGCGAACAAGTATATTTAGATAACGCTGAATGTTCTTTGATTAAGCTGACACTCACCAAATGCTGTCAATTGAGATGTGAATGAAACTATTATGATAGGAATAACGTATTTGAGGACCATTAGATTTACGGCCGTTGGACTCTCAAAATTGATTTGACACATTTATTTAATAGTTTTAGACGATTTTGTACTCGTGGAATCCACACAAAGAAATTATGTCATGTCAATGACCAAGGCTTTTACAAAATTAATCATGGGGATCATCAAAAAAATCAATTATGAGGTTTTTCATGATCGGAGATGAGTAATTAGAAAGCCCTTTCCGTTGCAAATGTTCATACGCTATGACATGTACATACAAATCAGTCCATAAAAAGTAACTGTCTGTTTGTTACTTTTACTATATAAACCTCTTAACCATCTGGCCTGTAAATTAAAGAATGAAGGAGGACAGGAAACATGCACAAAATTACGGATATCTAGCTAGCAGATATTATAAAGTAGTACTGACAAAGTTTAGTAACATTGAATCTTTGATTCATTTAATATTTTGCGAAAGGCGATTACGTATTGCAATTTATACATATTTAAATTTCAAGTACCTACCTCTAAATTTATATGAGTCAGTCTTTTAAATTATATAAGCTAACAAGCAAATAGCTAAGTACCTATCTTCTAGGCTAGCGGATGGAACACCATTGCAAATAGCATTAAGAATGGGCCCACTCAACTAGAAGTAGTAGGTACCACTTTCAAGATTATTCTCAGAGCCAATTCGACCAGAAGAAAGACCAACTTTTGCTTTACTCTCTCTCTTTATATAAGTATTTCTCCTTTTCAATCATCGGTTATTTCTACAGGCTACGAGAAGCTAAGACGTGAACCAGTCGCCATTGGTAACCAATACGTTTTTGGTACATATAAACTATATTTTATTTAAACCCCATAGGCATTACTGTCACCTAAACGGGTCGTGTGCGTGTTTGCTGCCTCCATAGTATGAAGAAACTAGATGCTACTTCGTTAAAGTATAACTCGTTTATCAATTATTGCCTTCAAGCAAGCACCTAAAATACTTCATAAGTATTCATAGCCAATTAACTTTTGCCTCGGCAAGTGCCTTCGTTTTTTTGTCCCTGAATATATTGAGCTCAGCTTCTAGTCTCACTACATTACATACATACACAAAAAAGCAAAAAGGATCCACCTGTTGGCTGTTATTATGACGTATGAATGCATGCTTTCTCTTATTATTCTCTACAATAGATAGGAGAGGGAAAAGGACAGGAAGAAAGTAAAATAAACGCGACACTCTTTTCTGGAAACATTCTAGAATCAGAAGGCGCCCTGAATCTACCCTAAATAGGTGTAAAGTTTATTGGTAGTAACAGTTAGCTCCTTGAACATATACTTCAGGAAACCACCTGTTGAATCAATTTTGAATTTAAACTAGCTTATGCAGGTTGAAATACCCTTTTTTAGTATTTTTATGTGAAGAATCTTCGCAGGTATGAGCAAAAAATATTGACAAAGGATCATTGCAATCGAATGAATGGTTTGAGAAGGCATAGAGGACAAAGGACAAAGGGACATTCAGTTCTATATACAAAGATTGGCAGATAGTACTACCTGTGTAAGTACTACTGTCGTGGGTAACATCAAGTGCATACTCACTTGCTTATACACACGTTTGTAGTTTATTTTTATTTGCGTGTAAAGTTGTACCGTCAGCAGCAGATCGATCTTGTCAGTAAGGAATTCAAGAACATCTTAATAAAATCTTTTGAGCAGGTTGCTAGTATAAATATAAGAGGAGCAGTCGGACTAGAGAAGTACCTCTGCCCTACAGAATACCGCGGTCTATAACCTTGTATTGTGTTCCCGGCAGTAAGCAGCCAGAGCTCACTGGAGAGTTTTTGTGCTGTCAGTGGGAAGACCAAAGGATTGTCCGGTTTTATCTTCTACACTGACGGCACAGAAACTCTATGTTCTAACAGGGTCGGCAGCGCGAGTGTGACGTCCTGGTGTTGCACACGTCCATAGGCCACGGTAACCACTTTCCATCAGGTGCGCCGTCTGCTTGTCTGCCATGCCAAAAATTGTGATTCGACACTTCATTCTATAACGCAATATAGTTAGACTTCTTTATAGATGGATGGTTAATTCGACCTTAGTCATTTCCATGCTTAGCAAGCCCTTTTCGGTTTGTTGTGATATTTGAAAGTACCAATTCCTTTTACCGACTGTATCCTTGAAATATGTTAATGTTTACCATCTATCTATCAGGCCATATATGGAACGTCGCTGCAAGGTATACCTCTCCAGACGTCGACAAGGCCATATAGTTCGCTAGACATACAGACGCTACACATTGGTATTTGATACATGAAGGTACTCGCAGTGCGTTTTTAGATAATTAAATCAGCTTCATCATCGTTGACCCGCACCGTTTTATCACCTTTTTAATATTTATACTTTTTTTTTATACCACTGAGGTGGCAGACTAGCACACGGCCCACCTGATGGAAAGTGGTTACCTTTCAAGATACATGATAATAGTCTAGTTTAGGAAAATGGTATCCAAGATTAAATAGTAATTATGTATCTACATATGGCGTACGTATTTTCTTATATAGGTTAGATAACTGTATCATTTAATGGAGAATAAAGAATGAAATAAAAAAGAACTAAAATTAATGTCTACTAACCCTAGTTTATTAGCTATGTACCTGGGGATGTTACTAACACCACATAACAGTGCTAACACTATAGATAATTTTCCAAAATAAATTATTAAATAACTATTATTATTAAGCAGCATACGGCGTAAATTATTATCTGTTTATCGGCCTATGGCGATGTTGCTTAACCGTACTAAGCGCTCGCTCCGTACTACACCTCCCTTGAAGTTTTTTGCTTCAACTACCTAACAATAATTACGTTTCTGGTTACCCATTTAGTTGAGACCTTGAGTGAATCGTGACTGAACGGATTGGTATAATAAATAAGCCTCATAGTTTGGAGTGATTTTCAATTATTGACGGACAGGCCATTTTAGTAGCCGAATACAAAATAGGAAATGGCATTCGTTTGTACGGGAAGCAGTATGGGGTCTAAGGGTCGTTTTCACACTCATCCGATATCCGATATCCGACATCCGATATCGGAGGAAGTCAAATGTATGAGATATGTATCTTTCTTTCACATTGTCCGGCCCGATATCGGTTATCGGAGCCAACACCACTGTTATGGCCCGATATCGGAACATGAAAAGACTTAAACAGCGACTGCAAGCAATTTTCGACCTTAAGGACATTTTCTGAGTTACATGCCTTTTCGCGTTAATTGATGACGCTGATCACGAATATACCAAAAACAACTCGATACCAAGTTTTGTCAATAAGGTCGAAAATTGCTTGCACTTTTTTTTTCAATCCTAGCATCCTTAACAGACACACAGACTAGCTGTGCATTCGAGCAAAATTCCGTATCGGGCTGATTTTATCGGATAAATGTGAAAACAGTGTTGGATATCGGATGTCGGCTATCGGCGTCCGACACCGATCGAATGAGTGTGAAAACGCTCTAAGAGTAACGTCATGTCTGATCAATTAATCTTTAATGTTCAAGGCCAGGATTTTGACTTCTTTCGATGACCAAGCCTATACTTTTTAACTATTTATCTTACAAAAAAAGGAATCTCATTTCATTTTTATTTTTAAAAAGGTATCGTAGGTACATTAAGCATAATCTCATGTAAATTTGATTAAGATCCGACAATTAGATGCATGAAAAGAACTTAATTGCCTCAAGATCTCTTAATTTTCAAAGAGATGTAATATGAAATTAACACAAATTAAAAAAACGGTACTTATAAACTAGTCCCCCAGAGGGAAAGCGGCATGACTGGACGACTAGACCCTTAAAATTATGCTGATTCTTCGCTTTCCTGAAAAGTTGCTATTTTTTACTTGCATGTTGATCAAGCTCCATTCCATTTCAAGATTTTATTTCACTTATTTTTTGCAGAGTATTTGCAAGCGGCTTACCAGATAAAACAATCTCATTACTTAAGGAGAACATATTTACCTGAAACAAACACAGAATTGAGGTTAACATATTATATAATGCTGATTTGATTAAGTTGATTTGTATACTAAACATAGAAAGATGCATTTATTGTGAATAGCTGCAGCACATAAATATATATCAATGCAGTACGTAGTAACAATATAATATCAATGCTAGAAATAGGTTCCTATTGGTTGCGGGCAGTTTTGCTTAGACGACATAAATGATAAATCAGGTGGTTTGTAGTTTTTTGTATTACTGATATTTTATTTCTTTTCACAAAATTGAAAAGCAGTTATAGATCCTACCTGCTCTTATGCAAGCTACCTTTTCTGCTTGTTATTAAACAGGTAGGGAAGCGAACCGGCACTACTACGTTACCTGCTCAGGTAACAGTGAGAGTAACGTAGTATACTATATCTTCCTTTTGTGATTAACTGTAACTTCTTTTATTATTAAAAACGTACTTTTGAAAAGATTATCCTATAAAACGCCAGTGTTGATGAGTAAGTTGTCAATTCTAAGGCCTAACTAACAACACATTTGTTTACTCACTGAAAAATACTACTTGAGTGTAATTCATCAAGACCTTTCAGGGCTAAGCTAACCTCATCTACTAGCTACAGATGAGGTAATTAATGGACAAGTGTCTAGCGTGGACGCGTCCTCTCAGAGTTGTGAGGTTCTCAAAGGCCAAATCAAAAAGCAGGCAAATTGAAAGTGCCGGATGCAAACGAGAACAATGCCAAGTTGATGATTGAGAGAAGACTCTTTATTTAAAGTTTAACGAATCTCGAAGGGGAAATCTGTACGTATTTTGTTGTACCATTCGCAGTCGATTTGTAATCACGGTTGAAAGCCTACACATTGATCTCACATAATGAAATTATTCATCCTCCGCATAGCTACAAATGCCTTGAAATGAATTAGTTACGAGTCGAGTCTTAACTTCGTTAACACGTGGAATAGGAAGTGATCAATATCGAACAAATGATTTATAATTTAAGATTGGCAAGGCTTAACTGATATTCTATTGTCTGTAGTTTAAGGTTAATGGTAACAAAGTGGAATGAAGACGGACGTGAGATATTTGTTGATTTATTACCGCACGATGTTAGGATTGCCGTATGATGAAGAATACGTTCGATTTCGGGACGACTACATCTCGACAGCGACACCATCACTACACGAGAGCTACACTACACTTAACTAGGCCGTTACAGATTTTTTGCTCTTAACAAGTTGTTCATCCAGTCTATAAGTATACGATGTTGATCACTTTTGAAATTTTCAAACTGATATCAAATGGCAGTTATTAATAACGTTCCTTTCCTATCCATTGCTATTATTAGCAACGGAATAGTTCTGATAACTTCAGAGGTCAGCAACTCGTTGACCAAGCCATTAAATAACTCCTAAATAGTTTATTCACACTAAGGTTATTGGCATCTATTTCATCGTCGTGACTCAGAAAACTAAATATATCTAACTTATTAATGACGATCACGATAGGATACACCGAGGATATTGGGACATCGAGGTGCAATAATGACCGAAGTTCTTTATGTCTATAAACAAAAACGATTCTCATTTCTAACGTTACTCGTCAAAGAAGCGGCATTAGATCGAGATGGCCCGGGTATCTCAATACTGACGTGTAGCCACTCATCCCACAAACTATAAGCAATTCAACTGAGCCACCAGGTTACCAGGATTAATAGAAATTTTGGTTACTCTTATAAAAAGTAGTGTTGTCTAGTAATTCATTTGCTTTTTAATGAACGCGTTAAATGCCAGAATTCGTTTCAAAATCTAATTCTAAACGTATTCAAACAAATCCGAGTGCTCGGTAATTGTAATCCGTAATGCCTTTTCCGTAACAGAAAGGGTATTACGATTTGCCAATTAAGACGAACAATTCAGAAGAAACCAATAAAGGTGAATTCAATACCAGCAAAAATTCACGTTAATGTAATCGCCTCGGGCAAGCTCCAAGTGATTTCATACGAATTGAGACATTTGAATGGGACGGGAGGAATTAATGAGGTTAAAATATACGTGTTTTGTAACAAAATGACAATTAGTGATATCATTAATTTAAGCTTAGAGAGTCAGACGGTTAGAATCTTGCAGCATTAATCTGAAAGACGAATTTAGTTTCTGAATCGGTAGTTTCAGGAATCTTAAAGTGACCATTTGATTTTTTTTTTCTGTCTGGACCTCAAAGTCAGCCATCCTCGAAACCACATTTAAAATGCTTTATTTATATACAATGTAATAGGAGGATCAAATCACAATCATTTGGTCTATTACAGGTGTAGGGGAGACAGTTACTTTGCCTATCTTCTCCACAAGAGATGACCAATTATAGATCATCAGCCATTTGGATTAAAACATCTAGTTTTTATTCCTGCTACTTTCAAATCAATTTCATCCGGCATCCAATGCATCAACTGCAAAGATAGGTCGGTAAATGTTTATCGCTGCAAGCGACAGATTCCATCTACTTTTGTTTCAAACTATAAACATAAACAGTATCCAATGTGCGTTTACGTGAGGAATATTAGGTAGACACAATAATTGCCGCAATCTTGTATAAGAAAATTAGTTAAAACATGTAAGGGTCGTCGCTGATCTATATTATACACTAAGTTTTTTTTTTAAATATTTGATTCGAATAAAGGAGAAAAGATATAGAATAAAGGAGAACAGATATAGAAAGAAGACAGATATAAAAGGAGAAATTTGAATTGATTAGGGTGAGGTCTGGTAGCTTAGTGGTCAAAAGACCGCAGGTTCAAACCCCGCCCAGACCGATTCCATTTTTTCTCCTTTATTCCACTATGTAAATGTTATGATTAGAAATTGTATACGATTCGGAGTGAAGTCGTGCCAGCGTTTCCAAACGAGGTTCAGTAATAAACATAGCAATGAGATCATATGTACTCGTCAAGTTACTCTCACTATAATATGTCAGTATAATTACATGCCATTAAATTAAAATTTCGAATTTAAATTGTACAACATACATTGGGGAGGCTGAAGAATTGTTTAGACAACCCACGCTTTGTCAACTAACAGTTTAACATTTGATTTCTCTTTCTTAAATGATATATTACTGACATATAGTAAGTATTTGTGTGGATACCCTAATAAAATCGAATCTTTTAGAATAACACCAACTGAAACTACATGATTTTGAATGGAGTAAGATGAAGGAAAGAAAATAGAAAAACGATTTATTAACTACACGCACAGGACAAAACAGATTACAACAATAAAATAGGTACAATCTACATAGATGTGCGTGAAGAGCCGAGATTATTATCTAAGAAGGATATCCACGGTAACTAGAACAGTCATCGTCATCATGATCTCGAATCGAACAGCAGTCGTATCGTCTTGTAACCCCGCTATCATTCATTCATGTTCATTTGTCGTCTAATATTTTGCGAAAATATTTATTGCTTTTTTTTTGGCAAAACTGCTATTATGTTATTTATGAGTATCATAAAAACAAGTTTTATAATATTATTGCAGTTTTATAACGTTTACCGTATTTAAAATAAGAACTGCAACCTTGAAATCTATCTATTTGTTATAGAATGACGACATATAAGATTATGTGCCTTAATAAGCATATTTTTTTAT
This sequence comes from Eilema caniola, assembly GCA_949126895.1. Classification (NCBI taxonomy): domain Eukaryota; kingdom Metazoa; phylum Arthropoda; class Insecta; order Lepidoptera; family Erebidae; genus Eilema; species Eilema caniola. The sequence continues at coordinate 7,871,194 of OX421488.1, read as the reverse complement.
GAGGAAGATGCATTGTGAAATGCTACCAGTGCAGGAGATTAAATTCAATGTTGAACTAACTTTTAAACTCTCGCTTTCCATGATATACAATAAAGATGTGCATTTGGATGAAGAACCTACTACCTTACGGACTCTAAGACGGCGGGCGTGCACCGCTGAGCCACGTCAGGCTATCATGAAAGTACCTATACCATGATCGCGTAAATTTCTGTTATCTTTATTGTAAATTCAATGTTGGTTAAAAACTGAAAATATCAAATCAATGTTCAGTTAAAGTGTGTTCAGATAATCCTTATCTATTTAAGACTACAAGGTAACTTACGCTGAAATGTGTGTTATTTCTTATCAAAGATAAAATAATATCTCTATTGATTAAAATTTAGCGAAAGTTGACGTAAAAATTCAAGAAGACTAATATATAGTTCTAATAAATCTACCAAGTCAGGCATCAACTCGTCAAAAATATTTTATGAAACACCCGTTTGTACATAAAATAAAAATACACGAATAAATGTGAACAATTCCGCGTATATCACGTATTTCAGTTTTATCTAGATGGAGAAACAATAAAACTATACACTGACACACTGAGTTGGTTACGTAACCACATGGTACGGTTTGGTACGTACTATGCCCTGCAAGACAAATAGGGCGAGACAAGATTGATAGGCGACACAGCTGCGGCTGCAGTTGAAATCAAAAATTTATTTGGAACTTCAATGCCTATAGACATGAGCAATACATCCACGAAATGTTGAATAAAATATGTACATAATTAAATATAGATATACAAAGCGATGGCGCAACGCTTGCTGCACCAAACTTTCAAGGGCGGATTATCATCTTATACTGCAGCGCAACAGCTCACTTTGTAGTTTCGGTGCTGAAATCTGAGTTTACGAAATAAGTACGAATATCTTCTTTGCATGCGTATACCGCTTTGCAATATCTGAGTTTACAAGTTTCAAGCAAGAAGTTAGTGTATGATTCGAAAATTTTTATTCTACACAGACCACAGAAAAAGTGAAAAACGAAAGGGTATAAGCAAGTGTCGATATGTTCGATAGTCATCGTTCACCATATTTCCGTTAGTGTGTGCCCGACAATTTAATGAATGTTTATAAAATAAATAAGCACAAGACTATTTAGTCTTAAGTGTGTGAACAAGAAATAAAAATGATCTCCAATTATCTTCATCATCATAAAGAAGTCCCTCTTCCACTGCACATATTATGGGAAACCTCTAACTAGTAATTTCTTTTAAGACAGTCCATTCAAGATTCAAACTACAAGCACCTTTCAGGGGATTGCAAATGTATGAACGTTGAAGATGGAAGCCAAGTAAACTCTCGAGCAATGAATTGGTAATTTTCGACCACTTTAGGAATTCACAACTGTACTACAATGGCTGGAAACAAAGACAAGAGAGAAATACATTTTCAACAATGTTACAGAACTATACTCGTAGAACGGTACTCGTGTGTTAGTTTATGCCTGAGACATGTATAGTAATATCGGCTAAGGTTGCTATGATTGTCACTGATATCTCTTTTCAAGACGAGAAGTTGTTTAAAAATGTAAGTACCTAGGTTTTGTCCAGTTTTGTCAGTTTCCTTTTTAAAACTATTAAACCTACGCCACTGCTGTGCATTCCCTATGCTGAAAATTATTTATTACTAAAAGAATACCTAGTTTTGTATTTCTTTAGGTATTTTTTGGTGTGCGTCCTCTAAGAGTTATTGGTTACGAATATATTTATAGGTCCTGTTGTGTAGTATTGTTGTAATATTGTAGGTAAATAATAATGGTGCGCAGTTTTTAGCCGGCAGTCTTATCGTACCTATAAATAGTACGTGCACGTAATCAGTCTAGCAAAAATTAAACTTGGTACCACTGTACCACGATACATTCATCCGAATTATTGGGTCACATAAAACATGAACGAAAGACGTAAATTTCGTCTTAGACTACGGTTCATATTGGGAGAGGCATATGTGCAGCAATGGACTGCAATAGGCTAATATATTGATAAATAAATTATACCTATTACTTTTACAGTCGTCGAAATTACTATACACATATTTTATTTTCGTAAAATCAATTCTAAAAGTAACTTCCCGTTTCATTCACTCACTTTCAGTCTCTAACATGTTTAAGCAACAAATCACTAAGTAGGGCCATAATGGGCAACCCAATTAGCTATCACTTTGAGACTACCATCGGTCACAGGGATAACACATAAATAGAGAAATGGGAAACTAATGGGACTTGCTTGAACCGCTGTAAATACTTTATCAGGAAACATATCACTATTGAAGACCTGTATCTAGATATATTATTAGCACCGATGGGTGTGGTTGAAGCTTTTGCATTTATAATATTAAATGGATGTGTAAGATGTTTTGGTTAGGTTGTTCGTTATTCAATCACGCTTAAAGGACTGAACGGATCCAGCTGAAATTGTTACTGTTGTAGATAGTGAATACTAATCTCGTTATGTAGACTACCTATTTTGAGTTAAACTCTTTTTATACTGACGTGTTCTGTATACTTATTTTTGATTTTTGTACATATTCTTTTTCTCCATAGTTACTCTTACTTGATTATAAACACTTCAACAGACAACATCTTTTTACTGAATATCCCAAAAATTTTAACATAATACTTTAAATTCCCCGCGCCTCCAACACTTACTTGGATAAATTTATAGTCTGGAATGATCCACATCCTACTTTTCATCCCTGAAATGGACCCGCAGGCATCAGCTATTCCTAAATAAATTTTAAAGCGGATAAATAATCAAATTGCACCCGTACGAAGCCGGCGCGGTCCGCTAGTATAAATAATACAGACGTTAAAATATGAGCAACTAACCAGACAGACTTACTTTCTTCTCTAAAGTATAAATACAGCTAAACACATTAAATCGCAGACAGAACTGTAACCGAATCGCGGTCATTCAATACCCAAACTTTGCCAATGGCCTCGATACGCTTCCGGACCCAGATTCTTCACTTTTACTTTTTTAATTCATTCTACATAGTAAAGAGACAATAGGGTTACAGTGTAAGGAGACATATGTCAGTCAACCGGGTCATAGAGGTCGTGTGGGCTTGGCATTAACCCACTTTCCTTAGCCCGTGGGAGGGCGTTCTAAATTTAAGAGGAGATAAAAAAAATCCGCCAACGTTTGTTTGTTCTGCGCATACGCAATCACTGTTACCGCAATAGTTTATTCTTATACTATCTAACATTGAATTCGTGTGAAGGAGTAATGAAACTCACTATTTCATTATGTTTATTAATAAAAAACTCAGGTAAAATGTGTGTAATAAGGTTCCGAAATTTATTGCCGAGTTGGGAAAAGTGTTTTAGTTTTTACATGTCAGGAAATTAAATTGTAGCACGCATTGCAGAAAAAGTTTTCCTTTGACATAAGTACGTTGAACCGAAAACATAGCTTGCAAAATATGGATTAAACACCACCACTCAATTAATACTTATACGCTATATAGTAGTATATTTAATACTACAGAAAATATTCCCGTATCTCGAAGAGCCAACGAACTACATACAGATAACCAAAATAGTTGTGTTATCGATTTATATAAATAAATCATCCTACAGTCGTGGTCAGCGGGTAAGTTCCGTGTTGCTTTCAAAGCCAAGGTACAATTGGATTTCTTCTGATTTTCTTCCATTTGTTATAACAAATGTGAGAATACTAGGTACTACAAGACTGTAGTACCTAGTATTCTCACATTTGTTATAATATATGACAGACGTCAGGGATGATGTCAGCAAATATATAACGAAACGACGGATGTTAAAAAATGCATAGGAGTCCTTAAATAAACTACGTTTCTTCTTCATCAAAAGTCTCATATTATATCAGCTGATGTTATGATTTGTCCAGTGAATATTTTAGTGGCTTTATGACAGCATCTCTAATATCTGCGAAATCAACCCTCACCTGCATCTTGGTTTTTTGACCAACCCTGGAAGGACCTTCTAATGCTTTTCATGAAGAACCCCATATTAGTCGCTTGGAAAAACCATGGCAGGGAGTTCATTCCATAGTTTAAGTGTGCGTGGGATTCCTTTCATACATGACTGTGCGTGCTTCTCGTGCGTAAAGTGTGAGGTCTACCTATCAGTTGACAGACGAGGTTCAGGCGCTTGCTTTCCTCTCGGGGTTGGAGATTGGAGATCAAGCGTGATAATCTATTCTCTTATAAAATGGATAGTGAGTTAGAACGAAAATTATCCAGTGACGATGGTGTTTTATAAATAGTTTTAATGAGAGTCGAATAGACGTAGCACATACATTGTTTTCAGACACTTACATCCATCTCAAATTGTGTTAGCACACTGAACATCGTGTGATAGCGCAACAAGCGTGTTTTAGCATATTTTATTTGAATAGCAGACAGAATTGAGCGAATCTGTTATTCGTTAATTAACGAAATTATTGTTATTCGTTTACGTTAAACTGAGAGTTTACTGAGTTTACTGATTGTGAGAATACTGATTTTATAAATGTTAAAGGTTGTGTAGGTTACTGGCTGCTCGCAGGTTTGCTGGATGGATTTCACTAATATTGGGTACAGGGATAGATTTATAGTCTGGGACAACTGGCCATAACACATAGGCTACTTTTCCTCCTGGAATAGGTTCCCGAAGGCAGCTGGAACGGGACCAGTATTGGACGTGGGTGGAGCCGCGGGCAAAAGCTAGCAACGGAATAAAACGCATTAGTTGACGTTTTTGTTTGCGTAACGTAGTAACAGTTAAAGTGGTTACTCTTCGATATCTTCACTTCTAGTCTGTTGGCAACATTATGTATATGTATTTTAAGCTACAATATAAATAGTTAACCAACATTAAATGATGAAAACGTAAGAACAGTTTCCGTATGATTTAATCATAATATGTTATGTATCTTTATTTCGTATTATTTATTTCTCAGTGCTGGTTCAACACATACATATGCTCACGCCTATTTCCCTCCGGAATAGGCAGACCAGCCCGCCATCTTCTAGCCTTAACCTCACAGGCTTCCTCTACTGTCATTAAACCTTCCATGCTAGCATGTCGGTTTCAAGTGATTCTGACTTGCCCTTTAAAAATATTCAATGCTGACACTATAGATACAAATATAATTTTCCAAATTTTAAACAAATTTCTTACCAATGTCTGTTTTCTTTTCAAAAGCTAAAAGTCCGTTGATAAGAACATATTCATATTTCCTAATAATGCTAAATCGTTGAAGCGCCCGATTTCGAAATAAATAGCACAGCTAGTCTGTTATTTTTTTAGAACAAATGACAGTGAACAACATAAACAAAATAGTAAATTTTTAATAACTATATATATCAGGGCAACTATTATTAAAGTCCAAAATTAGCTAAAATGTGCAGCTGTCGTAAATCTGGACTATTCACATCAATTACGTTTGAATGCGTTTGAACCTTTCAAACTTCTGCTATTCCAATTTCAAACTTATTTGTCTATATTAAATATTATCAAATTTAGAACATTTTGATTTCTGTTTAAAGTAAGACATTTTATTTAAATATACTGTTCTGTTTATTTAAACATTCGTTATTTGTTTGATTTTCATTGTTAACAAATCTCATCGTGTTAGTAACAGAGTATTTTGGAAATAATGAATATTAACTACCTACTTTGTTTTGATTATAAAATATTTTTTATTTTCTGATAGTTAGGTAAATTATCAAATTAAGCTTACAGAAAAAAATGCGTGGACATCGACAAGTTTGCTTGGTTGGACCTCGTCTATAATTCTTAAAATCGTATGGAGTTTTTGTGATAGGGTTCTTACTTTGTAGGTCGTTCGGGTACGTAGTTTGTTTCTATAATCGAATAATCATTTTAAATCCTCATAAGTATCACATCAGTTCCAAGAGAGAAATTTCGCAAAGTTATATATTTAAAAAAAATAGCGAATATTTCAGTAAGTAAAAGTACAATATCGTATGTATATTTGTACGACGACTGTATAAAGCTAATCACAAAGCAGGTCAAACAAAAGACTCGGTTTTACGTCCCACTTGGAGCACTTTCATAAAATCCAGTTCATTATCACGGCCATGTGTAATGTTCATCGTTAATGTAACAAAAGATTAACTTTCTATTTAAATTTTTTATTTCGTACTAGCTTATGCTCGCGACTATACCTTTGCTTTGGACTTTTGGACATATAGCGGTTGTACTCATCAAATTGACGGCAGATTTTGGCTCTGTCTAAGACCTTTTTAAACAATGAAACCACGTTTGTTTTTTGGTTGTATTATTTATTTTATTTTTAGTATTTGTTATGGTGAAAATTTTAGCTGCCTAGCTATCACAGTTCATGGAATACAGCCTGGTGATAGACATACGGACAAACGGACATTGGATTCTCAGTAATAGGATCCATTTTTTACCCTTTGGGTACGTACGGAACCCTAAAAACCGCATCAAAGTCCGTTCAGTAATTACTGAGTTCATCGCAAAAAAAAACGTACCAAAATTACAAAATATAATTTTGGGATCAGAATCCTTAATCATAACCGTTTTAAATATCTGCAATGTACAGACAGACAACAAATTCACAAGTTATAGATTTAGTTGAACGTGCGCAATCTGGCATTTGTCCAACCACCATTGGTGATGGTGCAATGCATGGGCGCTGAATACCTCCCTTTTCTATACTCACGCTTGCTTCCAAAGAGGTAGGTAGAATTATTGATATTTATATTTTGGCAGCTATTCTGGCTCAAGCGGCTGTCAAACTGGCATTATTCCAGATTTTGATTACACAGAAGTACAATAACCAAGCTGAACCGGGCATCAAACCCAGGGTTTGACAGCAGTCGTAAACAGTACATCATCCTTCCTTCCACAATTAAAATCGTTGGAAGTTAATTAAAATTGATGTAAAGCAGAATATAAGTCATACAAGCGAATTGCTTAATCGTTTTTTTTAATTGCAACCTGCACACGAGATAATTTTTTATTAAGTTTTTTTGTGTGTCATTGTGTGTGATTTGCTTTTTTTTTTTGTGGAAAACGCTTCGTTTTAAAAATAGATCAAAGAAAAGCGTTATGAATCGTAAGATAAAGTAATGCTAATGAGTGTCTCTTATATTAACAATGGTGGCGCAATTACTCAGGGTTTCAGTAACATACTCAGTCGGAGGATATTTATGATATAGTTACAACAAAACAGTAAACATGCACCCCATAAAAAGTGCCCGTTTGACGAGCCCCCTCCTGTTACGTGGGACCGAAAAGCCGTGCAATACTGTTAATATACTTCTGCCTACCTCTTTCACACTCAATAGGTAAAAAAGGCTTCGTAAGTTGTTCCACAGTATAAAAAATCCTCTTTCGTAACCAGTTATTCAGTTGTGATGGCGGCATAAGGCATTTTTCTATCCCAATAATATGTTAAGTACAAGTAATAAATTATAATGTTCTATCTTATAACTTTTATTATCACCGTTTATTATGACTAAACTGTATTATTTATTTTACAACAATTGAAAATATGAGCAGTGAAGGAACATTTCGAAAAGAGAAAAGTTTTTAATATGTTTAATTTTTTTTACAAATTGTGATTCCGATTGATTAATTTCATTAATAATACTGAAGGTAATTTGTATTTTTAAACGAAAGAAACATTTTTTGTTCATCATTCATCAGAACCGAGTTAAAAATTATAATCGTGCTCAATTAACTATTAAAAATGAGTCCTTCGCGACTCATTGCTTCTGCACAAACATAGAAGTAATGAAAGCAGCACTTGGTTGCCAGATGTATATAATCGACCTAGTGAATGATAACTCTCATCTATAAAATGCTACTAAGCCCCGAAGGCGATTGCGTATGAAATATTGTGAAGACTGACGTCTAAAATGAACTCCTGTTGACTGCAGAAAAATCTAAAGCGTCCAGTACACAATTGTTTATGATTGCCACAGCAAGCTAATATCATTGTGTAGAGGTTTTTTTTGCGTGTAAAACGGGTTTTACACGCAAAAAAACCCCGGGGGTAAGGCGTTGTTATACAGTGGCGCACTATTGGCCATCGTGGCGCGCAATCCGGATATTATAGCTTTTTTTGGCATATCATATACTATTGTGTGACAAACGTGGTGATGGCCTACAGTTGCGCATTGCAGAGCATGGCCATAGCCAGCCACTATGTACTGGGCACATAACAAGTGTAGATAGTATTATAGGCGCCGCTGTTACTATTAAACGCAAGACACGTAGACGCAAGAATATTTAAAGCAGTGAGTCAACTGTACACTAACTTCAAAAACGTGTTTTAATCTGATCAAAAATTCCGTATTCAAACCAAATCTGTCAACTTAAAGAGAACGGCATGTTGGAAGAGGTTGTTTTATTTTTTATAACTGGTAGCATGATAGCCGAGTGACGTCGACTGGCTATCAGGCTACATACTTAATTACACTGACGTTAGTGCAATTGTGTAGTTATGTGTGTCTTCACGGTTTTAAAATGTGTAGGTACGCTATAAACGTCATCTGAAGATATAAAACTCAAATTTAGTTTAACTCAATACTTGCATTATCATAGATTTTCCTTCCATTAAGTAGGTAAATCTTAAAATAAAATTAAAAGTGTTGACAAATACCTAACTGAAAATGACCTGAAAAGCAGTCATCTTTAGTTTTTGTCGGTGGATATAGTTGATCTAAATCACAATGAAGAAAGTTCAAATTATGTTTCCCTCTTTGTTGTGTAAAAACAAGAACAGACACCTTTTTATTGCAACGTTTGGGAAGGCCGCATTTTCACATAATTTATTAAGTAAATTATGACCTATATTCTCGTAGCCGAAAATCAAAGTTAAAACATCAGCGTGGACAACAATCAACTATCAATCAACATCATCAACGTGGAAAGCGCGCTTCATTTACCCGTTCAAAAAATAATTTGGAAAGGTATCTCGATTTTTTAAATAACTTTTACGTAGAGAAGAAAAAAATAATAAGTGCAGCCAGCACTCGATATCTGTTGCGTAGTCGGTGCAATCGATCGGTCCCGAGCTCCCGTCTTGTTTGTGACCTACTTACTCGCGACTCGTGTCTGCCACGTAATGGTTACGCACTTTGACAAGTGCCTTATTAGGCCGACCGAGTTCCCATCCCGGCGATATACCTCCTATTTAGAAAAGGAAGTTACTTCACTGCGACTATCGGAGTGAATTTAACCCACCTACCCGGGTTACATTTACCTACTTATAAGTAAATATAGATACTACTGAATTAATTCATAGCTCTCTGTGTATAGAAAGGGCAAATGCTTTAACTTGAAAGGTCCCTGTAGACCTATTAGAGACGTCTTAGTAGTGTGCGACCTCTTCACAAGGTTATATTTTTTATCGTACCGTTATAAGTTGTTTTGTGTTTGTTGATTTCTTTGAATACGTAAATATAAGGTCTATTATTAAACGTTTTAAAAATAAGAATATAACAACAAAGAGATTCTTATCATGTGTAATAAAAATTAAGTTTGCATAGTCAGAAAAAAATATACCGTTTGTCGACTTTTGCGGAGTAACTTTCACAAGTTATATGTTAGAAATGTAGTTTAAATATTATTCTTCCGAATCAGGCTATACAAATATATTACAAATAGAAGTTTTAATATCACAAAGAGATACAATTTAAAGTGTCTTGATAAAGTGGAAAGATAATTTGAAATTACGTGAATCGCGTGTCTTCAACTGAAGATGTCATTTAACACGATCCGACACCGTAATTAGACGACCGATCAATATCGCTTCTCGAATCCAGCCATCGTTTGTCCTACAAGATGGGCCGTTATTCTCACGGTTGGATGACCAACAATGATACTAATAATTGGTTCGAGTCGAGTCGAGTTACGTACCCGGAACACGGAGTGTCAGGTGCACGCAAGTTACTAGCACTAGAGTCCTTTAGGTATTAATTAAATCATTTAGTAGGCGGGATGAAATTTCGACTCTACGTAGTGGAAAATTGTTTGCATAATTATGGTTGGATGAAGTTTCAGACAGTAGACTCCTCACTGTCGAGACGCGTACATGCAAAAAACTATAAGTAGGTAGGTGGTATTGTTCTGTTTAATTTATAAACAAAATGTTGTCTCCCTGGATTTGTTAACCTATATAAAACTTTTTAAATTAAATTTTTAAGCATTTTTCATGCTAAATATACAAATCGATTTAAATAGAAAAAAATTAATGGATCTAGGTGCGGTGGTTACCGATAGTTCATAAGAATATTGGAAGATACACTCCACTATCGCCTCAAAGACAGATATAGAAGGAGAAATTTGAATTGGTTAGGGCGAGGTCTGGTAGCTTAGTGGTCAAAGCATAGCCCCTGTAAGGCAAAGATCACGGGTTCCCTCCATTTTTTTCTATACGTGCGGGAAATCCCCACGGATACCCACCCCTCCGGAGCCGGAGGGGTAGGTTATGTCGGACTCGAACCGACTAAACCGCACGCCGTCTCTGGGTCGTAGTGCTAGGCCGAAGGTGAGGTTGTCATGCGACATATCCCTCGCACCCCGGCTGACCCAAGGCCATCCCTCTCGGTCTGGCCCTCCTCGGGAGGGGGACCACGCGGTCCCCGACTCAACCCCGGTGTGGGGAGGCGCGCATCGTCCTACGATGCGCGCCGCCGCCGTGGCCTGCTTTTGCTAGGGTGACGGGCGGCTCCACCCGTCACCCTCAGGCCCGCGCTCATGGGGGACGGAGGTCAGTTTGCGCCCTCTGACGCCCGAGCCGCCTTCGAGCGCGTGCAGCGATGTCAGCGAGCCTTTCTCGCTCATCGCGCCGCGCCTCTCTGCTGTCTCTAATCTATCTAATCTGCGTCTGACGGTACGAGAGGCTACCGTGTGGCCTCTCTAGCCACTCCCCCATGATGGGTCTTACCGACGGGTTCCCCCGGGACCCCGCCTAGACCGATTTATTTTTTCTATTTAAATCGACTATTAAAACTTGTTTGTATCTTCACCTTATTTACACATAGTAATATAGAAGTTCAAAAAATGACAAGATTCTAAATATATTTTTGTTTTGATTTGAAGCAGCATTACATGACTAGTCTGTGCATTAGAAAATTTTGTCTGAGTGTCAATTAGATAGGTATTAATGTAAAGTATCGTAGACACTTGAAAAAAAAAATCTTTACACATTTTTTATTTATGAGAGCATGCCTAGGGTCATTTATTCCCCATCTTTGCACCACCTCCACATTAATTTATATGTGACATCTGTATTTACATCTTATTTTAATACTCGAAAATCATTATATATAGGAATCTTTACTAGATCAACAAGAATATGTTACTTAAAACTAGTACTTAAGTAACTACACCGCATCAACCTAAATATATCAGACTACCCGCCTTAATTAAACGCTTGCGGGAAAAGAGGTCGCCGTAAATTACGCTCCGGAACAAGCAACCAACTAATGATTAAGACGAACACAAAATGTTAGATGCACCCCTAAAACCTCCTTTACCTTCATCTTGGTGAAATAAATCTTTTATTCTTTAAGTTGCACGAGAGAAGAGCGTCTGGAAGTCTCGCCCCGGGCAACGGCGGCGCATAGAAATCTTTATTTCAAGTCTTTGAAACTTCGCCGGGAGAACTAGTTGTGACTTTACCCGAAACTCGGAGCTAAACTACTTTTATAAGGCGTTATAACTTTTAACTCACAAGAATTTACTTTAACGCAATAGTTTGTATGCGATTACTTTTCTTTTACCTAATATATGTTGATTTTAATTGTCGTGGAGAGCATAGTCATATTTTGTCATAACCGTTCCTTGTTTGGATTACTGGCTTTGCATAATTCAATTCGTGGTTTCGCATAATACAGGAACATAAACGACACGAGTATTAAACCTACATAGGTACTATTCCAGATATTATTATGCTGTCAGCTGTTCTCGTGGCTCATCCAAACTTTCAACCATCATGTCATCATTGCATATATGTAGTGGTAATATTTCAAATAATTATAAAGTGCCTAGCAGACTGGGTAGCAAAGACCTTTTTCAATAATTGCTACAATACCTACATTATCTTTACCCAAATCAAACTTATATCAGTTTAACAAATTCTCTATTTTATCTAGTCGATGGGTACTCCGGTGCACCCAGTACCCAATCTGTCGGTCAACTATGACCTAATTACGTTAAATTCTGCACACCGGTCGCCGAGAGCCCGTGACGCATTTAGAATACAACTCTATCACTCTACAGTTGGTTTCATCCATAGAATTGTGAATTAAATTTCTTTTGACCTAATAATAAGTGAATATATCAAATATCCTAGCCTTTAGATCTGAATTCTTTATTTAAATGGATTCTGAAACATATCTCCGACAAACGTTTCCCTGCCGAATGATCCACCGACAGAATGTTTCGCTTATGAGTTTTTCATCTACAGAACATTTCACATACAGGCAGTTCGCCGATAAAACGATTCATTTTTGGTAAAATCGACGACAGAACCTTTCCCCTACGAACGTTTCGCCGACAGAACGATTAAATAATGAGTGAACCGACGACAAGGTCGACGGAGTCCCGCTACGCGGGGCTCCTACTTCTGGGTGGTTTATAAAAAAATAACCACGAAGGCCTAATGCGGGAGCTTCGCTACGCTCCGCTCCCGCATTAGCCTTCTAACCTAACCTATCCGAGTCGGGGTAATCTGAGTTGGGGTGTTAACTATATTGTAAATTGGTGAAAGATTCTGTCGTCGGTTCACTCATTATTTAATCGTTCTGTCGGCGAAACGTTCGTAGGGGAAAGGTTCTGTCGTCGATTTAACCAAAAATGAATCGTTTTATCGGCGAACTGCCTGTTTGTGAAATGTTCTGTAGATGAAAAACTCATAAGCGAAACATTCTGTCGGTGGATCATTCGGCAGGGAAACGTTTGTCGGAGATATGTTTCAGACCGATTTAAATGTGCGTCCATAGTAGGAGGTACTCCAGAAAAACTTACGATTCAAAATGTGTGGTAATTGTTACGAGATAAATTTAATTGTTACTTATTAGATTTGTGATTTATTACATTTTACTGCATTTTTGTGTACAAGAAGAAAGGCAAATATTATCCGTCTACTGATGACATCATGATAGTCTTACTTACTAAATTACTAATAAACAAACTGTTTCGCATTTACATCATTGCCTACAATATCAATAACAACGGTGGATATATTTAACAAAAGAATAAACCCACAAGAATAAGCAAAGACAAGTCCAACAGACATACACGCTAAAAGGCGCACCTTATCACTCTAAAGTACATCAATGTTTTGCGTAAGATGAGGCTGAATCGATAACAGACGTGTCGACCGTCTGACCTAAATTCATCTCAATCGATGTAAGGACTGGTACGTTAACATGCATCTGGCTGCATGTACATCACTAAAATAGTACTGCAGCAAAAATAGCTCATTAAATAATGTGCAAGTCGTCATCACCGCAGCGTCTAAGTCCCAGGAGTATCCAAAGCTTGCACTTTCGTGCTCGGGGTCTGAACACATATTCTTTCTCTTGACTTGACTAGGCTTTTAAAGGAACGATTGCCGTCTGACCTCCTAACCGCGAGGGGGTTATCTTTCTACCTATACTGTCTAAAATCAAACACCTATATACTACATTTAACATATCCATAACTTGAATGAAATTTTTTGAATCATTTACTATGCTAACTTTTCAAATCGATTAAGATAGGAAAAAGTGAATGCTGAGGTGGGACTCGAACCCACGATCTTTCCCTTACAGGGGGAATGCTCTGACCACTGAGCCACCGAGCCACACCTGAAGCTATCCAAATTCTCCTATACTACCGTCTTAGGGCGACGGTGGGAGCCATTTACTGACATTCATACGAAATATCGGAAAAACGGAGTGGTCAGAGCATTCCCCCTGTAAGGGAAAGATCGTGGGTTCGAGTCCCACCTGAGCATTCACTTTTTCCTATCTTAATCGATATCCATAACTTTTTCAATATTTATGTCGTGGGTGTTTGCTTCTCACATTCATGACATAATAATACAATGGGGATGCCGCGGATGCCGCCTCCGCTTTTATCCCTACAGAGGGCACCTCTTAATGGTCAATGTTAGCTGTCATCTACATACGTAGATTTCATTGTTTGTCTCTTCAAATCTGACAGCTATGAGTTTGTTATTGTCACAGAACAGATGGATATATATATGAAAAACATGCAACCTCGCTTTTTTACGCAGTCGGATAGACGCCGGACAGTTTGCTTACGTAATAGGGACACTGTGAGTGTGGTATGTGACGGTACATGGCGAAAAGAAAATATTGAAAATGTGCGGGTAGATGAAGAACCTACTACCTCACGGATTCGAAGACGGCGGGCGTCCACCGCTGAGCCAGTCAGCCTGTGACCACGGCTGGTGTAACCTGGTCGAAACGTCAGGCAATCAAAGGTATGTAAGTACCTATACCATGATCGCGTTAATGCCGGTTTTCTAAATTATACAGATGGTTATTGTTGTTTGCTCATATGCTGCTGCCATCTACAATTAGTTTTGCGTCGGCATCTTCATTGGACATAACTTTATTGATATTAATTTTTATGTACAAACTAGTGGACGCCTGTAGATCTGCCTGCGTGGAAACCACTTGTCCACCGGGACAAGTGGTTTCCACGCAGTGGTTTCCACGCACCGAATTTCTCAGATAAAATCAGTACAGCGGTCTAGGTGTGAAAGGTAACAGACAGAGTCATTTCCATATTTATGACATTAGTATGAATGACAGACGTAATTTTTATTACAAAGGATAATAGTAGGGTTGACAATTGTGCATGACAACTGACAACTGTGCATGCAGAGGGCATGGCATGCATTAAACATCTATTTGAAGTTTAACCTTTTTTAAAAACCCTATTAAAAAGTATTCTTTATGATGTTCCCCGAGTTAGCGAAGAAGTAGACCTATAAAAGTTATTCGATATTCATACTACGTAATAATATTAAATATGATACTGCGACATTAGAAAAGTTACGTGATTGCAGTTTTTGCACAACGAAAGCAGTTATGCGGGAAGTGAACGGCATTTACAATTATCTACGTGCAATAAAATGCTAAATCACAGATCCACATGACACATGACACCTGACACCTGCAATTAGCGACAATGACGTGACTGGTGGATGTACTGGGATGCCAAGCATGCTTAATCAACAGTATAACAAGTACAAAGCTTCTAAGCTACTAACTATAGCATAATGTAATGAGCAAAACAACTGTAATGTACCATACATAATTCATCAGATAATTGCTAGTAGGAAATAATTTACCTATCTCTTGGTTAGAATCTTTTACTCTTAATAATATGTTAATTAAAAGAGATTGTATTTATAGTTTATTGATCCATTCCCTGTGTTCATTCGTAACATAAACGTACAAAAAAAAACGAAGCTTTGCAATTGGCTGACTGCCTACTGTGAACCAATCGTAATGCTCCGTTTTTTCGATACGTTTATGTAACGAATTCGAATATTATTCGTACTCGGGGCACTGTAACTAAAAAGTAAGCGAGTGCAGGCAATGACGTAGGCGCACGGATACGGATTAAAAAAAAACAATAAAAGTACTGACCATCTATGAACCTGTGATTGGTTGGTTGAATATAATTTATAATTGTTTCATCTTCTCGCTCTCTATTATGTGGGACCGAAAATCATAGTTGGCGAAATGTGGGTGTCAATTCAACTCTGCCTACCCCTTCGGGGATTTACAGGCGTGAGTATAGGTAGGTATGTATGTATGTAGGTATAATCGTTTTATTGGTATGTTGCACCCCTCACGGTATTTTTAGGTCTCTTTAGTGGAACTAAAGAGATCTAAAAATAGATTAGCCATAATATAAAACATAGCATTAAATTGCACTCACTTCCATAATATAAAACAAGGGAAGAGAATGCAATTGTATCCTTAATAAATAATTCCCAAGTAAATAACCGGCTTCATTTAAACAGTTTTAATTATCACCTTTTCCAGAGAAGGCCTTCCTTCACACCGCAGGTGTCGCAACATTCTTAGGTAAGATGGTGAAGGTAGGTACTAACTCCTATTGTACTAAAAACAGTAAATATATCTTCTTCATTCTATTGCTAATTTCGAAAAAATCCTCTCCTCGATTCCTCCTTTTCACAATTTAGTATATTTTGGCCTTTACGATTGCTGCCTGGCCCTGGAAGGAAAGCATGCGCCCAAAACTCGTTCGTCTCGTTCGGCTTGGACGCCAAAGGTGCTCACACATACAGGCATACGCCCTCAAAAGTATACATACGGTCACGCCTATTTGCCTCTGGGTTAGGCAGAGACATTCGACTCTATCCTCACATACTTCACGAGCTCCCTCTACTGTCATTAGTCCTTTTATGCAAGCCGGTTCGAGTACTTCTGACTTGCCGTTTTAAAATTGTATTAATTTGGCCAACGTGTGTACTGTGACGTCGGATCCTCGAAAGGACTATTTATCGCATTAAAGTTACCGTTAGGTACCTCAACCCTTTCGACCATACCGTTATTTAGCCCAAAACTTATTCGGCATCAAGAAACAAGTCTCAAGGACATAGCGGCTGTGGTCGGCGCAGCAAGCGCGGCGGTACCGTTATTGAACCGGTTCAGTGCCGAAAATGTTACATTTTAAACTTGATATTGAAATGATTTAGTTCTCGTATCGTTATATATTTTTGGTATATGATGTCATGTTATAAAATCAACATATTATCAAGATCTTTCGGCCCGGACTAGGTAAATCTCAGTTGTAATAGTCATTGGATGTGAAAATATTAATCTGATATATCTGTCTTTTTGGTCTTTTTCAAACGACTGAACATTCTATTCCGATTATAATGATTCATGGTAAGAAGATAATCTCGGATTTAGAGTTTCGAATTACAAAACAGAAATGATGCTTTATAAACTTCATCCTTTTGTTATTTGAGGTAAAATGATAACTGGTTATAATATAAAAGTGCAAACATTACTCGCATTAAGAGAAATCGAATGAGGATAATAGCATACCGTACATTACATTCTCTTCAAAAAGCTTATACGGTTTTATCGCATCATGTTCATCTTACGCGGTAATAACGCCAATGCTGAACGCAATAATGTAAAGCATGTTAATTAAAACGTGACAATGTGTTTTTGTGATGCAAATATCATAATACACGCTTATTTTCTTTGTCACACAAACCCACTTACTTGATCCACATGTAACTGATACCCGACTTACGTTCGCGACACTGAGTCACTGCGAACGCAGTAGATATACATAAATATATCTCACACCTGTAAATCCCCGAAGGGGTAGGCAGAGATGTATTAACACCCACGTTTCGCCAACTATGATTTCCGGTCCCACGTAATAGAGGGCGAGCCTATTACTTTCATTAAAATTCAGATATTATTCCAAGCCATTCGTATCGATCTTTTATGATACAGACTCATCTTTTTGCAGCAAAATAAAAATAGGATTAACTCAATGTGGAAAGGAAAACATAGTCTGTTAGTGTGTTTACGAGCGATACATGCTTCCGCACTATACTCGAGATTCATATCCGCATAAACAATCAACACTATCCTAAGTAGATGATACATGCCTTATTTTAAAAGCTTTTATTCAGCTTTATATGTTGGTTTGTAAAGGTTATATCCACCACCTCCTGTTAGCTTACAAAGTTAAGTTTTCTGTTTTTGTGCACATACCGTTTTAACTGCAGGCATAACCTGAACAGAAATCCAGTAGTAGCTCCAGATAAAGGTACTCTTTAAGCCTCTTAAGCATTTTTCCTTTTTTAACTGAATATACACTGTTTCTGAGTATTTTCGATACAGCTCAGATAAATTGTATCATAATTTGTACAAGTTTTTGAACTTGAAGCAATGCAGACTACAATATCTGGGAAAAAACTGAAAGGACATATACTTCTTTAAACCATACCCGTTTTGAAATTGTGTCCTTGTTGAACGAAAAACTTACTTATATATGATTTACCATGAGTCAGTTAACCAATCAAGTAGACGTATTTTAAGGAGAGACCTTATGAGATTTTGCAACCATATTGTATATAATTTACCAACGATAGAACATCTTAATAAGGAACCATATTTGATTTGATGGCTCGTTTATTATATATCGTTAAATAATTATGATTGTCTGAGAAATGCGACTCAATACATTACCTAAAGCAGTAAACAAACGTTTAAAACGATTATTTGTTTGTTATGCAAACACGAGATTAAACCCATGGAATTACAATTAGTCGTTAACTTACGTGTATAAACACATAATAATAATATTATACATGTTTTATAGTTGTTTGCACGTGGCTCCGATACCTAATACGATGGTTCATGACTAGTGTCCATACACTGCTGTAATGCATAATTATTGAAAAGGCCAAACACAAGAGAGCAAGTCTTAAGATTTTGAAGTATTAAATTTAAGATTAAAAACATGTTGTGATGCTACAGGTCAGAAGTCTGAATGCAGCCTATACATTGCAGTACAAGATTACTGACACTGGTGGTCTTCGAGGATAAAAAATTGTATCCACGAATTTCGCTATTCGCGTAGTTGCTATTCGGTTTTCTTAAGCGCCGAGTGAAAAAGCACCTGCCCGCTAGATAGGGACCAAAATTTTATAATCGGTACCATCTGAAATAGTCACTCTGAAACAGTCAATCCTTTGAACTCACAATCTCTTGGTCTAGGCGGGGTTTAAACCGGGCGAGGTATGGTAGTTTAGTGGTTAAAGCATTGCCCCTGTAAGGCAAAGATCGCGGCTTCAAACCCCGCCTAGAACAATTCAATATTTTTTCGATATCAATTGATTTGAATGTTTAGCATGCAAAATGCTTAATTTTTACAGTATGTACATCGGATTTTATACTATTCACGACCACGTCAAATTAAACTGCGTTATTTACGTGAGTACAAGATTTTGACTCGATAGCGATTATAGGTTTGGAGTCACTTATGTCGCCATCGACAGCTGATATAAAATATCTAAACTATATGTATATAAAATATCTATACACACATTCATAGTAGGACGCGTTTTCTTTAAAGCAAATATCAATTTCATTTCTAATTTAGTCGAATGTAATCAAATAATCAAGTGATTTTTTGGACGGGTTCGCTTTGAAAATCTAGTGCATCCCATAATGTATTTTATCTACTCTCAAACAGAAATATCATTTTAAAAATAAATAAATTAATACTTTAATGACAGTCGAAGGTTAAATGAAATATTCAGGCATTTCGAACACCCAGTTGTTTATAGTAGGTCGTATGTCCTTGTGTAAAGAGCTGGCTATAATATGCATATGCACTAAATTACAGTCTGCGTCTCTACAAAAATGATCAAATACACCTGTATGTACGATGACGCATTTTGCCAGGAAGCTACATCAGAATAAAATTAAAAATGTCACCATAATTGATTATAAAGTAATCTTTTGTGAAATATTTTTATTCCTTTTTCGGCAATCATCGCCATCAATGTCTTACATTGTCCATTAACGGCCAGCTATACTTGACATAGTAAAAAAAACTAATGAAGGCCTCTTGTGTGTGAATTGACCGACTCCACATAATACCAAGATCATAAAACATGTCGATGTACAGTAGTTTCTTCACGATTAATGCCGATTACTATTCTTCTAACTTTTTACTGGTTGTCTGTAAGGAATTGCTCCAGGGGATAAAATCCTTCGTCACAGAATAGATATATAGTGTACATAATTCGATTGCATATTTAATGTGGTATATTTGTTGGTAATTTTATTGATACATATACAATAAAATCTATTTCTATTATATTCTAAAACATGTAAAATTTTGGAAAGATACAAAAGATTATCAAGCTTGTACCTAAGAGCTGACATAGCAAAACCTTGAATATTACTTTCAAAGATCAGTCAGGTAGGGGCGACATTCATTATTCTGTGGGCAGGAAATATGCTCGCACTTTATGGTACAGAAACCTGCTTCAGTTACGCGGGTTTATTTTTGTGCCTACCTGATGCGTGCACAGGTGTTCTCCCGAGGCCAATGCACATCCCGACATTTGTTTGAAAACATAAGTTTTTTTGTCCAGCCTGACTGATTCCACTTTGACGAAAGTCAGTATGGACTGAATAAATTGCATTCAGTTATAACCAGTTTTATTTAACGTATATTGATTAATCAAGGTATAGAAAACACTAAAATGACATTGATTGACGTGGCAGATAGTAAGGTTTTATAATTATTTAAATTGTTCATTAATTAAGTACTGACCTGTAAATACATCACGTTCACCGCTTAAGTAGCAATAAAGGACTGTTTCATTTTCAATATAATGTTATACCTTTAAAAAAATAGTTTCAGAAAACTAGAAATCGCACAAATCCGATCTGGAAAACGTGACCAGTCACTTTATTTATTTATTTATTCATCATTTATTCGCAAATAAAACTATATTAACAGATTTCATGGCAAACTAATTTATTATTGATCGGCGTCGTTTAATAAAATAGTTATATTTCAATTTAAATACATAATAATAATTTTCGTAGAATCAAAACACCTTAACTTTTGAATATATCGAATAGATGATAATTTAAGTTTTTGTTGTCTATGGCCTTGCAAGCGCGTGCTTTTTGTACAAAGTTCAAAATATCAGCTGTGAATTAAAGCTTTTGTACAAAAAAACCCGTCTTAAGACAACCCCAGGTAGGCTGCACATTTTAAGTCGCCTTGTCTAAACAAGTCGAATGGAGATATTTCATCGGGTTAAGAAATAAAACACTGAAATAATTTCACGATTAGTAATTAGTCATAGGTATTTTTAACCCGAGAAGGAAGTATGTCTAATAACCTATTGTATTATACTTTATAATGCAAAACTTAATTAGTTCAGCTCCAGTAAATAATCTGTAGATTCTGTAGTCCGTAAATTATATTCTCGCGGTTAGTACGTTCGCAATATAGAGTATGAACAAGATATCTACCATAACTGGCTATATTACCTCCATTGTCTGCTTACAGATAAAAATAATGAATCTAATGTATTCAATTAGAGCATGCAGTGATTCAGACAACTGTGGCAGTAAGAAACAGTTATAGTAAATTAACCACTTTTACATTGAGTTTGTGAAGACATAATATATGTACCTTTTATTCATAAATCTCTAAAAGCTTTTATCTAAAGCATTTAGCTTATTAAGAGAAATGAGATGTCTTAATTGACTCGAACTTTTACGGTAACTTTGCCCAAATAAGTCAACTTATAAACCGGTCTCAAATAAAATAAATACCGTTATGAGTACAAAAAATACATAATGACGGTTAGCCATATTTGTCGGTTTTATAACGAGGACATGTTACTTTATTTCTAAAGGCTGTTAGCTAATATTTTTTCTTGATAAACGAAAACAATGGATAAAACTATTGTTTCGTTGCTACAATTGCACAGTACCTACCGTTACACGTGCATGGCATAGCAACAATATGATGCCAATGGAATATTTATCTTATCTGCTACCTGTATATCTGTCTATAATATCTAGGTCTCACCTGAATAAACACGGCACAACTGTTAAATATTACACAGGGCGGGTTATTACATATCACACCACATGGTCATATGATAGTTTTGTGGTCTTAATATGCCTGCCAATAAACAAAAAAGTAAAGCGCTCAGTTGCATTTAAGTTGAACATATTTAATATTATTTACGTCATTGACACTGCCTGTGACCTAGATTAATTAATTGTGCAATTGGTATTGACAAAAATGCTTACACTGAACATAAAATGTTAGTTTTACACATAATGTAGCCGCAATTTTAAGATTCTCAAGACATTTCAACAACGCTATTGGCGCGATGCTCAATCATCAACTTGTAGGTCAATGTTTTTGTGATTGTGAACGAAGGTTTTCATACGTTTTTGTTTTATTTTATTTTTTTGTTACATGCAACGATGCGGACTGACATTGGTTCCTTTTTAGCGGTAGAAGTCTTAACCGTGTTCTGGATACGCGGATGCGTGTTGACGTAAATACCCACGGTGTAACATCACACATGGCGCGAGACCGAGTTACTGTATGTATCGGGAAGTTTAAATATAGAATGCGAATGGATGAGCGACTAGAGACGCTCCGCAGATAACGTTTATCGCACAATCTGTTACTAGTAAAAACTAATAACGCATTGGATTGCTAGAAAACGGATACATTTTCCAAAAAAAACTTTATCCAATAGGTACTAATAAATGTATATTAGTCATCATGTGCATGATCAAATTTAACGATCCGTATAAAAATACCGATAACGCCGTTAACATGCGTGTTTCAGTGAGCAGATAAATAGGGGTGCGGGTGTGGCCAGCTGATCGAGCTACGCACGCACTCAGTTGCAACTGTTAACGAAAAATGTTACATAGCACTGCTTATTGATTTTATCCGACGTAAAGTGTTCTATTTGAACAGGTGTTAGAAATCTATGATTGTTTCGAGTGAAACAAACGAGTTTCAAAAGCCAAGCCTACACAGTGCATTTACATCGTTTTGTTGTTATGTTATGTTACCAGCAAAAAGGATCTTTTCTGCAGAAAAATATAGTAATATATGGTATCTTTTTAGTCCTAAATACAAACATTAAATTAATAAATGGTTCTTCGTGTATTTTTTATAACACAATGATTATATGGTTTCTATTCGATAAAAAATAATACAAAAATACTATACCTTGATACCGGAACGTCCCTGTTGCTTGAGCAGCACATTCTCCGGTTTCATGTCGCAGTGTATGATTCTGTTTTTGTTGAGTGCATGCAAGCACTGCAGCAGGCTGTGCGAGAACTTGCGCACGAGCTGCAGAGAGAACCCCTGGAATTTGTTCTTCTTTATCAGCTCGTACAAGTTGATTGACAGCAGTTCGAAAGTGATACATGTATGGTTCCTGAACGTGAACGAGTCGAACATGTGGATGACGTTCATTGTGTTGTCCTTATCTTGTTCGCGGAGGTGCTCCAATATGCGGATCTCCTCTTGTGCCTGGCGGTGGAACCGCTTCTCATTGCGGACCATCTTGAGGGCAACGTTCTCGCGCTTCTTGTGGTCGTAAGCCTTGACCACCTGCCCGAAACTACCCTTACCGATAACTTTGAGCACCTCGTATCTGTACGCTATGTGGTCATGAGGTATGTGGATGTACGAGCCTTGCTCGTTGTCGTAGTCGCAATTGTTTGGGAACCCGACTAGCCCGGGTCGTTTCTTGGCGTTTGCGCCTATGAAGTACACTTGGGGATAGTCGAATATCTCACGATGTTCATATGGGGTGAGTTTGTTCATATAGAGCTTCATGACCTGCTCGGGGCTCGCAGCGGCCGCCGGTGGTCGCTTATCGGGCGGCTGCGCGTTGGCCGTCGGCGGCGCGGGCGGGCCGGGCTCAAGCGGTGGCAGCGCCCCGTCCCGAAGCAACGCGCGCCCGAACGCGTGCGCGCTCCCTAGAGGCATGTCGCCGGTCATGGCCGCACGGCCACCGCCACCTCCGCGCACTTCGCTCGCCGTGGCCAAGTCGACCCACGCTCTCTCGCACACACCACTGCACCTCACTGCACTTGCACTCGAAGACGGCGCCACTCTGGTACACTACACGACATTTCACATCGACCGGGAGGAGCGAGACCCACGCTTCCACTTATGCGGGCACATTCCGTCTCGGTAACGATACGATAAAGCCGCGGCCGCAGATGATACCGTGCGACACGAACGTGAAACGCAAACAAAGACCCCTTCCTTGCAGCCCGACACCCGACGACAAGACCAGAGAGAAAATAGAAACGGTCGCCAAAGTCATTGAACCGTTCGGCTGCATGGAACGCACGAGTGCGACTGAGACGGAATGCTATATTTTAATTTAATTGTCTCCCACTAGATGTCGCCGTTAGGGAACCAATTGTCAGTTGTTCGTTAATAATAAAGACCGAAATGCTGATTTTCACATTCTGAAGAAACAAGTCTGAAAAAAAAACAGCTGATCTAATTGACACTAGACTTTGCTGTCTAGCTTTATAAATATCAGATTAATTAATGAATTAAGTATTTAAAAATGAGTTGTTTATATTCATATTAAAATGTATGTTAATTAAACGACTGGGGAATTAATTTTATTATTAACCCTTTTCATCAAATTAGGACATTTTAAATAGGTATTCCGTATTGAATTTTCAATTTCTTTCTTGTCCTTTCAATGTCATTCTTTAGGGTTCAAAAGTAAATTTAATTTTTGGTTTTGAATATCAATTGTTATCACATTATAAGTATAAAATTTACATGTTCAATTTATCCAATTAGTAGCCTGTAAGTAGTTACCTGTTTATATTTGTAATTCTTCAAACATTTATTCAAATTTTAATAAAATATTTTTTTACGTTATCTTACTTGGGTATGATACTATTACTAAGTTTATTAATTTACTATTACTTATATTTTAAATTCTTATAAAATAACCTAAAAAATTTTGGGATAATTAACCTGGCAATACCTTCAATAATTTAGGTCTTTCATATTACTATTGTCTATGCTCACATCGTTACAGACGCCATCTATCGAAAAATAACAGAAGAACAGCTCATCCATCCAACCGCTCCACACGTCTTTTCTATTCCGTTGTTTTCTGTCATTTACTACAATCGCAATTCTTATTACTTTCATGTAATAATTCATACAGTCGTGATAAAAGTGTTATTTGAAATACTGGACATATTATTATTGTGCAACAAAGAAGTGTAAATATATGTTATTGGAACACCGTGATGATAAGAACTGTAAGTAGTATTTGATCAATTCTTGATTTTCTTTTCTTATTTATATGAATTATTCTGGCGTTGTTGGCCAGTATAACTTTGATTTTTTCTTTATTGCTTAGAAAACTTTATTACGAAAACGTATTACCGAATTCAGAACACTAGTTTGAATATTCGATGTCATTATTTGCTTCGGCAGAAAACATTATATTGCTTTTGTTTTCGATTCTTACTTGCACAAAGGCATTAATATCTTGACTAGATATATATTTTAAGAATGCATTACAAACTACAATGCTTTGGTAATAAATAATGCGCTCAAACATGAACTTTTCAAGGTAATGTTAGGGCAGTGATATGGGCAGCTTAGTGTGATGTTATTCACTTCCTTGTTCGTCAGCTCTCCAAGGTTTCTATGTATGCGTATAATTGATATGATGCTTGACCACTTGCCAGTGCATCAAATAACGATTGCTGCACTTTATATCCCAAGTGAATGAGATACAATTCATAACAATCATAACCTATTAATGTTTTTTAAATATTATCTGGTTGACTCAGTGCCCTGTTGTTTGGCCAGTTTATAGAATTTAATATCATTTAAATAACGTGAGTTGAATTATCAAGTAGGTTCTGGGTTAAGAATTTCATACTGATAAACATTAATAACTTACTGTAACCTTTTCTTGGTATGTATAAATTTTCTCTATTTCACTACTTGAAGTTTTTAAAACTCAAAGTGCTCATAGCCAAAAACAGAAATCTATATTCCAAAACCTTCAAAAATTTGATTTCCTAGTTCATAACAATATTTTTGAGTCATTGTACTTACTGCACAGTACCAAAGCCATGGGCAATTAAATTTAAATTCATTTGTGAGTTGTTTAAATGCTTACTAACTCACAAAAAAGATTGTACCAAACTTAATGGGTTTATTGCCAACCTCTATGTTACTTGAACTCTTTACTGAGTCATCATGATGTGTTTTTTATCTGTATTTTTAGTAACCAGTGTTCTTACTGTTTATGTGAAAGTTATCATGCATTCTTCATAAATTACTACAATAATTAACTCAGAATAAAACTTCTGTTTAACAAGTCATTACTTAAAATAAACCAGCAAGCTTGACATTGTTGGGAGTAGTGTATAGTTTGTTTGAAAAATGAGAATGGGTTTTTTTTTTAATGATACAGCTTCTACACACTTCGTTTATTTAGCATGTTATTAGGTCTATTATAAAAATAGATATCCTCTACCTCCTCTACCTCATCATTCTAGAATTTAACTTATCTTACATCATATTAAGATACCTTGGACTTCTTAGTGTGATAGGTTTTAAGGTTTCACATCTACACTACTATTAAAAAGAGGAAAGATTTGTATTTTTGTATGTTTGTATATAATAAGTAATAAACCCACAAACTACTGTGCCGATTACAAAAATTCTTTCACTATTGGAAAGCTACATTCTCCCTGAGTAACAGAGGCTATATTGGATTTCCACGGGAACATTTTTACCACCTGTGCGAAGCCAGGGCGGCTCGCTAGTAGTAAATAATCTTTGAACTCTATAAGTGTTCAAATTTTTACCTGTGCTCTTATTTGCATTATTCAACCGTAACATAATTACACTGGTTTTTTTTAATATTTTAAATTGAGATGATAATCATTATCATCTTGCAGCCTACAGATTAACATAATTATGCTTAAGGTTATAATGACTCAGATAACTGGTTTTAATAAATTAAGTTCTCGGCAGTACTATAATCTATTCTCTGGTTCTAAAATACTATATTTGCAAGGAATTATAATTATAATTGTTTCGAAGCGGTTAACCTTGCCTAACCGAGTTGCGGCTGCATTGTCCGTCTTAATTTACACAATTCAAATTATTTAGTATTACATTTGAGATATTTCTCAAATAAGCAATTGACCTCTTGATAACATACAAGACATTGAACCTAGTTATGGAATAAGTTCTTTTAGAATAACTATTCATACTGTTTTGAATGAGTGATATTTTAGTGAACCTGGACTCTGAGAGGACACTAGACCTAGTGTCCTCTCAGAGTCCAGGTTCACTCAAAGGAGTCTCAGGCAATCGAGACAGCAAGATGATGATAATAACTGTGTATGCAATACCTAGTAGATTTCATTTTTCTAAATTTATAGTGAAAAAAAATAGATGCCACTGAAAAATTTGGCGAGTAGCCATTTTTCTTTTCTTTACTTTTTGTAATTTGAAAATGTACTGAATGACGTAAATGTTTAATAAATTTAATTGTCAACTTCCGCCTGTAAACCCAGTTTGCGAAGTTATTACATTCATTACAAGGTAAAGTCATCATCCTCCAAGCCTTTTAATAACACAGCTGGGGTCTGCTTTCACTCTAACCCCGAAACTGCCAGAAACTCAAACTTTACATGAAGCAACTGTTATCTGATGTCTTAGGTG
This sequence comes from Eilema caniola, assembly GCA_949126895.1. Taxonomy (NCBI): domain Eukaryota; kingdom Metazoa; phylum Arthropoda; class Insecta; order Lepidoptera; family Erebidae; genus Eilema; species Eilema caniola. The sequence continues at coordinate 7,843,843 of OX421488.1, read as the reverse complement.
CGGAAATACTATTGGTCTCCCCATGCCGACTGTCGTCTGATCTCAAATATCGAAGTTCTGTAGCAATTGATCAGATTGTCGGACTTTTAGGGCTCAAACTACCAGTAGTAGTATTTGAGGCCACCTCTTACTAACAAAAATGCACCACTTTTGGTATTACAAAGAAGCACCTTATTCTTTTATAATATTCATTCTCAGGTTTGGCATTAAAAAACTAAGAAAATCTTAAAATTCATTTATAATAATTATCTCAGACAAAAAGAATAATATCAAAATATTATTATTAATTTCCTGGCCGGATAGGTACCTAACTGTTTTAATTCAAATAGAAAAAAGAAACATTTGTGTTTAGTATTCGTAAATTCATTTCTTGATGTAACCATGAAGACAATTCTTTTTTTTTTCCTTTCAATCAAAACACGAGCATTTTCAATTAATGCTTTATCTGTTTCTATTAAAACATTACTGGCTAGCATCGTTTCAATCTGCGTAAACCCTCAAACGGATAAAAAGGAGCCTATGCTACTCATGGATAATCTAGCAATTCTAATAGTAAATACATTTTTGAAATCGGTCCATTATTTTCGAAGTTATTCGATGAGGGACAAACAAATCTTTCCTCGTTACAATATTAGTATTAGATTGTTCTCTGACTCACTCAAATATTTCATAGTTGTAACATTTACCTGAATTCCTTCCTAGAATACGGATAACACCATATTGCTGGTTATTGTAAACCGATAAGATAATGAATAGCAATACATACTTATCGTTGTCGAATAAATGTTACGATAAAGCAATATCATAAAAAGTACTAGTACCTAATTACAAAATCGGAATTTATACCTAGTTGGTTGGACAATGATTCAGTGTTTTTTAATTAATTGTGGTTAAATAGCTCTTTTTATAAAATCATGAATGAATGCTTAGGTAAAAGTAATAATAACTCTTGCTAGACAAAATCGCCGAACGGCGGGTAGGGGCGCTTTTTTTTAAATGCGGAAATTCCTTCAAAATATACCTTTTTAGAATAATTTTTAATTCAACGTGCACGTTTTGGGTGTTTTCTGTGAACCCCCTTCGGATCGCGTCCGGTCAGCGGGTTATATCTAGTAAATTATAAATGCGAAACTCCTTATCGACTAGTAACTAAATTTTATCTAGATATAATTAGCCATTTTTACGAAAGATGTACATTCAAGTAACTACATCCATTATTCATCCACATAAACTTTTCCATTTATATCAGTCGGATTAGAATAGATTGAGATGGGACGGTTCCTACCATGTTGTTGCAAGATAGCTAGGGTTTATCGAAAGGCCTAACATAATTTTTTTTTTGCATTTTTTTTTTTCTAATTGATACTTGTGCCTTGTGCCTGCAATGTTACTACAAGCACAGATTCGATAACAGTACTACGTTCTACAAGACCTGAATTAAAACCTGGGGTTACCGAAAAGGTCTAATATATTTTTTGAATACATTTGAATAAAGAACTCTTCTATTTTTTCTAGATGAGCCTTGAACAAAAATTTTAATATACTTAGGTAGGTATTCTGTGAGTATTACTTTGTCCCAGAAATATAAACATAAAAGTACTGCGGTATGAAAACATCCTCCAGCTGTTCACTTTTGTATTACTTGAAAAATGTGTTTCTATTTTGAAAAATTTCATTTCGTTCTAACCCATTCCCAACTGAATAGAATGGGGTTATTAGAAAAAATGATCTTATTCGGCCAATCGCGTGTTGCATAGGACAGACGGACAACAAACGATTGTCGTATTAGCAGCAAGCAAAAGAACAATTAAATACGAACACAATACATGTCGTTATGACTTTATACATGACCGATAAATAATTCAATTGCAATCCATCAACTGATTTGATAAATTAATGAATAACCGTTTCAGTCAACGCAAAAATTCCAAACATTCTGATATCGATTCGTAAAGCATAACCAAATTCTTTAGTATTAATATTTAACTTCGACTGAAACAAAATAATGAGGGCTTACCACGGGTTGTCGACGAGAAATTCCCTATTTGCAGCTGTAAGTGTACAATGTACACCCAAAATCGCTCCTTTCCTCGTTCTCAATCAAAACACATCATGATAGAGTTGCAAGTCTATAGGGATTATTATTCCACTATATCCCACCGACTTTGCCCCCACTGGGTGCGTCTGGGAATTCGTTGAAACAACATCTCAAAAGACTACATGTAGCAATATTGATACAACTAGTACCAAGCGAGCATGTGTAAAAAGGTGTATAGGTATGTTAGGCCGCAGAACGACCACCGCCCCCGATGAGCGCGGACCTGAAGGGGACGGATGGAGCCGCCTGTCACCCTAGCAGGTTACGGCGCCGGTGCACATCTCGCTGTGCGCGCCTACCCATACCGGGGGCAAGTCGGGGACTGTGTGGTCCCCCCTCCCAAGGAGGGCCAAACTAAGAGGGATGGCCCTGGGTCAGCCGGGGTGCGAGGGATATGTCGTTGACAACCTCACCTCCGGCCTAGCATATCATAGAGACATCAACATAACAAGTTTTTGCATTTCTACACTTTTATATCCTGGCTTGGCTCTAAATTCATATGGGATTTTTATTATTGAATTTCATAAGTACATAAATGTAAGTTCGCCATCTTGCAAACTGCATCATCTATTCACCAAGATTTCTATGTTTTTTTTTTTCAGTAAACTATTGTTAGAAAATCGAATATGATGTGACCTTCAGAAACATCCAAACTTCTTTAAAGATTTTTTAAATATTTTGTTATGGAACTGAAAATAAAGGAGTTTGATGTCTCTATGATATGGAAGACTGGAAGAAACTGTGGTAAAAGCCTTAAAAGAGAAAGTTGTAAGCCTTACCCAAAGAAAACGTGAACTCATCTGCGAGAGGTTACTAGTTTACTACACCTGCTGATTGAGATTGACGAACGAGACTCTGGCTTTCTTCTTCGTAAAATTAGGATTAAGCGGAGCTTGGGCTCCAAGATCAAAATCTCCCGACCCGACTGCAACTGGGAATGTGCTAAAATTATGATAAATGAGTCATCAAATTCACAAAGCGCTCTACGAATTTCGCTCAACGTGGTAAGTTTCCAAGATAGCGAAATAATAACCTGACAAATAAAAAAATCACGGCCCGTCTTTTGCGCCATTAATTACAATTTTACATTATGTATTCACAAATCATGATCAGTATCATTAAGCATGATGTGGTAACTCTGCTGCGGTACGAAATATATTTAAGTACGGTAGTTATTCGACTATAACGTAACTATGTTATGCTAATAACGAGTAATTATAAAATATAATAATATTCTGAAGTGTATTTAAGTACTAAATACACTTCAGAATGAAATAGCAAGGATAGTACGTAACGAAACAGTGGTAAACACTTGGACGAAAACCATGCAAAATCTGCGCGATTTTTTTTCAGCAAGTCTATATTTTATCTGCGAGTTTACCCACCATTATGTGTTATTATAACTGGCAACAGAGCGTATCTTTTGTATGAACACATAACCATACTATGCTCTACCTAAAATTAAATCCATTTCCACTCATTGACCATAATACAAGTAGGGATCCTTCGTCTTGAACATAAATTCTATCCTGCAAGTTTGTATGAATGGATGGATCCAGTTTGTCACACTTATACAAAACCGACTGAACGAACACTGGTTAAAACTTAGTACAATGATAGATTTTAGTCTGGAATAGCAAGACTACTTTGTATAGTTAGAATAGGGTCCAGGGCACAGTATCAGTATTTCACGCGGTTGGAGCCGCAGCCAACAGTTTATGGGTTATACAATAGCAACTTTTCATTTCTCTATTTAAAAAAAAAGAACGTAAATTATAAAAACATCCAGTGAAGCTTCATCGCCCAGTTAATTCTGGAACAATACTAGCGGGAGGAAAACACAATTAGCATCATAATTGGAGTGTTAACCTAATAATAATTAGGTGTACTGTACTGTAGCTGTTGTCGAGCGAGTCACATGAGACCCCCAGGTGTTCAGTTCAGAATAATGAGAATCGTGCTTTTAATATCTGAACTTTAGTTCAACAAAGCTATTTTAAGGTTTTGATACCTACATTTTCACAAAAATCAATACTTGTCACAGTACCTATGTACAATTTCAATTTAACTTTTCGTCAAGTCTGTATCGGTGAAAGGTCCGCAACATTTTCAATTTGGGGCCTGGTTTGACTAGGGTTCGAATTGAATTTCGTTATAAATTTACTTCCGAAGGACTTACTTCTAGTTGCGAAGAGTTCACGGGGGTTTTCGTCTAGAATTTTAGATGATTTTGTTTGCATACGGAATAAAATTGTCTCCACTTTTCAGAGATATTTTTATAAGTCTGCAGCGGCCTCACCCTAAGAAGTCGACCCGCAACACGGACACACCGTCCCGCTCGTCGCATAGGAAGAGAGCAGAAGTGCAAGCGAAGATGGCGTTGGCACTACGGGAGCTCGAGCTAGCCGAGGCGCGATCCAAGGTAGCTCGGGCTAAGCTGGAACTCATCGCCGCAGAATCAGAAGAAGAAGATGCTGGAGAAGAGTCGTACAAAATAACCCAAGTTGAAAAATGGGTCGTCGAGACAGGGGTCGGGCCCACCGAAGAAAGAAAGTCTTCTGAACGTGAAGAAAAGAAGAGCGACATCCAGGAGTTAGCTCAAGCTATTAAAGAGATCGCTCAGAAGTCGCATGAAACAATGTCATCAAAGATGGTTGAACTCCCTCACTTCAACGGTTCCTGTGAAGAATGGTTGGCGTTCAAGAGGACCTTCGAAGACACGGCTGCCTCGTTTTCCAACATACAGAACATGGCACGCTTCAGAAGAGCGATCCAGGGAAGAGCAAAGGAAGCTGTCCAGAGCCTACTGTTCACCGCTGAAGATCCCTACGAAGTACTCAAGGCGCTGGAATCAAGATTTGGAAGACCTGGGGCACTAGCACTGGCGGAATTAGAGAAGATCAAGAGCCTACCTAAAGTCGCTGAAAACCCAAGCGACATCTGTACGTTTGCAAGCAAAGTCAAGAACGCCGTTCAAACAATCAAAGCCTTGAAGAAGCCGCAGTATCTCAGCTCTCCTGAAACATTGAAAGCTATCATTGAGAAGATGCCTCCAGCTATGAAATTCAGATGGTTCGCCTACCATAGAAGCCGAAGGGAGGAAGACTTACAAGAGCTACTACTCATTGAAGAATTTTTAGAAGTAGAAGCAGACATGTGCGGTGACTTTGCCCCAATTGAAGAGCCTTCAGACCAGAAGAGGGGTGCAAGAAGACCCGTGCATACGATTCAAAGAGAGTCTTCACATGAAACTGAACGAGAGAAGTTCAAGAAGAGTTGTCCCATATGTCAAGAAGAGCATTTCCTGATAGAATGCAAGAAGCTGAAAGAAGCAAACATTGATGAAAAATGGGAAATAGTGAAGAAAGCTAGAACGTGTTTCAAGTGTCTACGGTTCCAGCATTCAAGAACCAACTGTAGAGCTCCAAACTGCAAGAAATGTGGAAGATGGCATCACACTATCTTACACTCCGACAAGCCGCCGAAACCATTTGAGAAGAAAGAAGAAGGAAGCTCATCAGAAGGGAAGGTCGCCTCCATCCACAACACCATCAGTGGAGAAAAAGCATACCTGAAGATCGTGCCAGTCGACATCTACGGGCCGAAAGGGCAAGCTCGGGTGCTGGCGCTGCTGGATGAAGGCTCAACCATCACGCTTCTAGACCAGGCGGTGGCAGAGACGATCGGAGCTGAGGGCAAGACAGAAACGCTAACTATTGAAACAGTCGGTACAAAGATCATCAAGGATTCCCAGAAGATACAACTGAAGATTAAAGGTGCCTTCAGAAGAGACAAGAAGAATATCACCGCAAGAACCATCGACGATCTCAACCTGTCAGAACAAAGAATAAAGAAGGACACTATTACCAGCTGCCAGCATTTAAAGAAGATTGAAGATCAACTTCTCTACACAACCGAGAAACCGAAGATGTTGATAGGTCAAGATAACTGGGGCCTTATCGTCACAAGAAGACTGAAGAAAGGAAAACCATCCGAGCCCGTAGCCTCACTCACTAGTCTAGGGTGGGTGCTACATGGGTGTGAAACGGGTTCCAGCGCTGCGGTACACTTCATCCACTACGGCAGAGCCAAGACAGCAGATGAAGCCATGGAAGACGTCATCCGAGAGCATTTCCAACTAGAATCCCTTGGAATTCAGAACAAGCTGCCAGCGAACGACAGCGACAGAAGAGCCCTGGAAATCCTCGAGAAGACAACGAAACAACTTCCCAGCGGTCAGTTCGAGACAGGCCTACTGTGGAGAAGCGAAGATGAGTCCCTACCTAACAACTACAATCAAGCTCTACGACGCTTGGTGAACGTAGAAAAGAAGTTAGATCGAGACAGCGAGGTCAAGCAGTCCTACGAGAAGCAGATCAAGAACCTCATTGAAAAAGGTTATGCAGAGAAGATTTCAAACGTCGTCAGTGAAGGTAGAACCTTCTACCTACCTCACTTCGCCGTGATACACCCGATCAAGAAGAAACCAAGAATAGTCTTCGATGCAGCCGCCAAGTACGACGGAAAGAGCCTCAACGATGTGCTGCTGCCAGGCCCAGACCTACTGCAGTCATTGTTTGGGGTGTTGCTGCGCTTCAGAGAAGGTCCAGTGGCAATCATGGCTGACATTCAAGACATGTTTCTTCGTATCAAGATTAGAGAAGAGGATCGGGACAGCCTACGGTTCCTGTGGCGAGGTGAGAAGAGGACAGGCAAGCCAGAAGAATATCGCATGACGTCGGTCATCTTTGGAGCAGCGTCATCACCGGCGACGGCGATATACGTCATGAACAAGAACGCAGAAGACTTCAAAGAGACTCGACCCAAAGCAGTGAAAGCCATCAGCCGAAATCATTACATGGACGACTATCTCCAGAGCTTCGAGTCGACCCAAGAAGCAAAGAAGATAGCCGAGCAAGTTAAAGAAATCCATGCAAGAGCAAGTTTTCATCTCAAGGGCTGGGCCAGTAACTACGCGACTGCGTTGCCTGACATAGAAGAAGCAAATAAAGAAGATTCACTGCCACTCGCGAAAGAAGAGAAGACTCTCGGTCTAAGATGGCTGGTTAAAGAAGACGCACTAGCCTTCAACATTGGGCTACGCAACACGCCAGAAGAGCTGCTGAATGGGCAACGGACTCCGACCAAGAGAGAAGTCACGAGCGCCGTTATGTCTACATTCGACCCATTGGGATTCGCCGCGCCAGTATTAATACAAGGAAAGAAATTGATTCAAGAAATCTGGCGTACTAAGACGGACTGGGACGAAGCTATAAGTGAAAAACAAGAAGCAGCCTGGCGAAGATACCTAGAAGATGTATCAACATTATCAAGTTTGAAGATCCCGAGGTGCATCTCACCGTGCAGTCGAAGCGGACAGCTGCATACATTTACCGATGCAAGCGAAGAAGCCTATGCAGCAGTCGTCTATTGGAGGACAACCGAGCCCAGTGGACGAGTCCACGTCTCTATGATCGCCGGCAGAGCCAGAGTCGCGCCTACGAAGCCAGTGTCTATCCCAAGGCTTGAATTGCAAGCGGCCTTGCTTGGTAGTAGGATGGCGGCGTCGATCAAAGAAGAGATGGAGCTCGAAGCATCAAAGACAATATACTGGACCGACTCCAGCACTGTACTACAATGGATCAACTCAGAACCTAGAAAATTCAAGACGTTCGTGGCAAACCGACTGGCAGAAATAGAAGAGAAAACGAAACCTGAAGAATGGAGATGGGTGCCTACTAAGCAAAACCCGGCAGATGACGCCACAAGGGGTGTCCCAGCCGAGTTCGACAGCAACGCCAGGTGGTTCCAGGGGCCGTCATTTCTCCGCCAGCCAGAAGAAGAGTGGCCACATCGAGACTTCAAGCAAGGAGGTGCGCTGCTAGAAGAAAAGAATCAACTGAAAGCGATGGCAACGAAAGCAACAGACAAGACTCTACTGGACCTGGAGCGTTTCTCAAGCTGGGAGCGATTGCTGCGCACTACTGCGAGAGTCATCGCCTTCGTCAGCCGCCTGAGAACCCGCAAGGCAACCACCGTCGCCGCCCGAGAGAAGGACGAGCCCTGGAAGCCACAAAAGAAGACCCAGCCCGGTAAGCTACAAATCTCCGCCAGCGCAGACAAGCGGCTATACGTACCTCCACACGAAGAACACTTGAAGAAGGCTGAAAAGTTATTATTGAAGATGAGTCAAGCCGACAGCTTCTCGGCTGACTTAAGAAAATTGAAGGATAAGAAACCATTAGAAAATGCAAGTCGAATAAAGAAGATTGACGTCTACATGGGTGAAGACGACATCATCAAATTAAGAAGTAGAACGAACAAGTTTCAAGATGAAGGCGAAAGAAAAATGAATCCTGTTGTGCTAGATGGAAGGCACAAAATCACACGCCTCCTCATCGAGCATTACCACAAGAAGTTCCTACATGCAAACAACGCGACGGTCATGAACGAAATCCGTCAGAAGTATTTTGTCCTCGGCTTAAGAACAACACTGAAAGCTATATCTCACGGCTGTCAGTGGTGCAAGACAAGGAAAGGTACGCCGGGGATACCACCAGCGGGAGACTTACCAAGAGAACGTCTTCAGCATCACCAGTTCCCGTTCACCAACGCCGCTGTGGATTACTTCGGGCCAATGCACGTCACCGTGGGGAGAAGAAGAGAGAAGCGTTGGGGGGCACTGTTCACTTGCCTCACCACCAGAGCTGTACATCTGGAGTTAGTGCCATCTCTAAGCACTAGCTCTATGATTATGGCACTCCGACGGATGGCAGCAAGAAGAGGAACCCCGAAGACAATCTTCAGCGACAACGGTACGAACTTCGTCGGGGCGAACAAAGAGTTGCAGCAAGCCGCACAAGAGAGAGGGATCACCTGGAAGTTCATCCCTCCTGGTTGTCCGAACATGGGAGGTGCCTGGGAGAGACTCGTAAGATCAGTCAAAACAGCGTTAGCAGCGGTCCTCGAAGAGAAGTCACCGCCAGAAGAAGTGCTTCACACGCTCCTAACCGAGGTGGAGCACACCGTCAATTCAAGACCCCTCACCCCCGTCAGCGTGGACCCCACTGAAGAGGAAAGTTTGACCCCCAACCACTTCTTGTTGGGTAGGTCATGCGGCATGTCAGCACCCGGCGAGTTCAACGACACCGAGTTGATAGGAAGACCCAGCTGGAAAACTACGCAAAGGCTAGCGGACCACTTCTGGAAGAGATGGATCAAAGAGTACTTACCCCTCTTGATGCCTAGAAAGATAGAGGGTAAGGAAACTAACGATCCGAAGATAGGCGACATCGTGCTCATAGTCGACGCGACGCTGCCGAGAAATTCGTGGCCCCGAGGCGAGGTCATCAAGGTGTATCCAGGACCAGACGGAAGAACTAGGATATTGGACGTGCGGACTTCGGGTGGAGTACTCCGACGGCCGACACGTCGAGTCATCACGCTGGTACCTGCCACATCGTCGCTGCCCGAGGATGCAGTGCCACGCACCGTGGGGGAGAATATTAGCGACGACGTATATTAGCGACGACGTACTTGTAATTTGTAAATAGTTCATAAGGATAAGTTATAAGTTTTGTAATTAGATTTAAGTGAATAAAAATTCCCAAATGAGTCTCCAATCATTTCCGCTTGGCGGCGCCACCTACGCAGAACGCGCCACGAAGCTTAGCTACTGTAGAACTTTACCGTAACGAGAGCCGTTAGCTATTTTTATAGTTTTTAAGGTCTAAACTAATGTTTTTATTGTTAAATTTATGTTATTAAGTAAATATAAGGTATTATCTATAAGATAAAATTGTAAAATATAGAATCCGTGAGGAAAAATAAAATAGGCAATGTAAACAAAGCCGCTGATTGGCTAAAGCAGTTTGTAGGTAGAATCCAAAGGGCTCTGATTGGTCAGAGTACCCTATATAAGCCGGTCATTTTTCCTCCCGAATTCAGTCCGGAACCAGCAGCCCTAGAGAAAAAACCTCTAATAAACAAGAAGAAAGAAATAGCTGTTTCACTGGAAAGACCCCTGGAAATTGAAGTACCCTTCTGCAGATCATCAAGCCGCAAGCATTTCTCAATCCACGCTCCCATCGGCACCTTCGTCCACCCGCCAGCATCAAGATCTACATACAGTCCACTCGCCGCACGACAGAAGCACCAGCGGATAAAAGTCATTAGGCCGCCATATACCTCTTGGCCATTCTATCCTGTTTCTGTCGTCCCCAACAAAGATGATAATGACATAAGTAGGCAACTGGATTATATTTATGTGTTTACGTGTCTATAACGTTCAACTTATTTTTCGAAATTGTTGGTGACTTACCTTCCAGCGGGGACGGCGGGAAACCGGTGGGTGATCTGCCCTTCCATATGGATCATTTCACCCATTTCCCCGGTGGGATATCCGGAAATTATGGTGTACCGTCGAACCTACCTGGTTACATACAAAATCATACGATTTGGTTCACCTTTAAACCCTCTAGCTTCAACTAAAAGCTACTCATAAACTCGTTTACATGATGCGTAACAGTTTTCTCTATTGTTCGTAAAAAAAATGAAAGACTGTTTCAAGATAATTAAAGTGTGCTGATGAGCTCCATTCCATTTACAATGTAGTAACTACAAGAGAAAGAGTGTTTTCAAGAAAATAATAAACTTTTAATGTCCCAGCAAATGTAAAAAGCCGGGTTTGATTAATAATAATACAGGCATCTGTATAGTTTTATTACTACAGTTAAAAGGTTCGTAAGTGTTTTTTTTGTCAGTCTGAAGAAAGATGCTTTTAGAATAGTAGGAACTCAGTTTGTAAAAGCTGCTTTTTATGTCATATCGGGTACACATCTGTGGGGTCGTAGTTTTTGGATTCTTATAGGAACATTATGCAACACACGGAATAGAGAACAGAGATCTCTGTTCCGTGGGTATTCGGCATCGAGCGATCGACAGATTCTCGGAAACGATTCAATGTTTCATATGAGTTCGCGAACAAGCTACCTGTTCCAGTGATCCTATCTGATTTATTCATACCGTTATTGACGATTTCTGGAGGCGCCTTCACATGTCTAAAATGTAGGTCACATCTTGCGCGACTGGATTTGTTATTAACAAAACATAGGTGTAGTTACCGACATAATCTTGACTCTAGTCATGTCATAAGATGTATTCTATATTCACTCAACCTACACGTCCTTTGGGAGCCAAAATAAACGCCACCGGCTATATAAAAAAAACTCGTCTACATAATTTTTCAGCGTTGTACAGTTTCACAATATTTATGTTATATGATATCGTTATTTACGATCACGTTTAGATAGGCTTTTAACTTCCATCTGATGCGTTATTACTAGTAATTACTCGAAGCGACATCCGCTTCGCTCCTGTATCCTAACTACGTTAATAACAGATAATGATAGTATAATATCTTATATTATTACATAGATATTAGTGTGGGGTAATTGTTCCTCATAGGTATATTAATGTCCAGAGTATTGGAAAGTATACCACGCAACCCTCTTGAGGTATTGTTACATGTAAACCACGCGATATGTCCCTGCTTATGACTAACCCGGCTTTTGTCATTGGGTATCATTGCCTTCTTCCTTATCCGAAAGTTATTTAGTGTCGACGCAAAATGGATCCATCCATGTAATTCAACACTGTTTGCACTTATCTCGTCTTTTTTTTCACTTTGCAATTAATTCCCTTCCTGGCTATATCATCTATCACAGAATCCATACCTCTTCTCTTAGGTGTTTCGTGTTTCTCTCCTCTTGTAAATAGATTTATGAAGCAGCAGTTTCGTCTTGTAAGCATTTCAAAACGGACTTTTCTACATGTAAACGCTGAAATTGTGCAATTATCATTCTGCCATGGTTGCATAAAAGATTAAAATGATATTCTCCAAATGTGCCAGTTCACCGATTGATCAAAGCGTGAGTGACAACTTTGCGTTGCATGCGGCCATAGTTATTTGTTGTTTTTTTCTTTTATTAACGATAGTCGTAAAAATTTAAAAGACTGGCGCCAATTTTTTACTGAACGTCAACTTACATGGTCGAATGCTTAGCCAATTGGCAGAAGTTCTAATCGTCTATTTGTTAATTGATCACTACACTGTATGAACTAAGTACAGTAGGTACCCGGGTTTTGATTTGGCACGTCTCGTCGGGAAGGAGAATGGAAGTTGCTAATATCGGCTTGCTTCAGTTTCTGAGGTTTCATTCGTGGAATGTTCTTTCCGTTGCACATCGGACTAACTTTTATAGAGTAGTGAAAACTGTTTATTTTATAAAATACTAACTGCTCCTCCTTCGCCTACGTGGAATATTGATCCCATTCCCACAACCCTAGGGAATCGATACCCGGGATAAAATTATGCTTGTGCGTTATCCCAGGTTGTAATCAAATCCTGCTCCAAAATATTGCCAGGTCCGACTGAAGAACATCTTCACAAACTTTCACATTTACACAGTGTTACAGAAAGGTGTGGTCATAATTAAGGGTGCCTGATAACGAGTGCCTATGCATCGACCGATGTATAATATTAGTAAGATTAGTAGGGTAGAATAGGATGGGCAGATAGGTAGGATTTATAATATTCAGTAAGATTAAAATTATAACTTCGGTTTCAACCACTCTACAAACTACGCCATGTGCATTGTGTGATAGAGAGAAGGAATCTACAAAATTGAAGCAAGCCGATTGTCTATCCGAGCTGAATTAAGTTAACTTCACGACGGCGACGCGCCAAATTAAATCAATGCCGAGTACTGCTATTGCTTTGTATAGTTTGGTTAGCAGGCCAAATAATGCCTATCGTATTATATTTACATAACACTCATAACAATAGAATGGATGGATAGGTGCTTTCTATACCGCAACATATTCATGATATACAAAAATATTATGTTTCCTGTACCGCTGTCTATGCTGTCATATGTGACTCTAATTAGGGTACAGTCTCCCACGCAGAATAGACTACGGTCCACGAATAGTTTGAGCTATTTTCGACTTTGTACTCCAGCAATAAAGTTATAAGTCGTCTGTTTAGTTTTACGCAAAAGCGTTGGAATATCTGAGTGGACACCGCGTGAAAGGCACAAATAGATTATTGTATCTAACAAGCCGTGAATATTTTATTCCGAGTGTCATTGGGGTTTGTTAGGAGTTCTTGTGAACTGGTGACCTTCGTTTGATATGCATCGATTTGGTCTTTTTCTAGTAAAATTAATCTTACTGCTGCTGCCATGAAAGGATAAAGTCAACATTATCACAACTATTATAGTAAGCAACAAGGTACTGATGGTAACCCTGCGATGAATGGGACCATGTGGACCGAACTTGCACCACGCACAACGATGCGGGTAGCATAGGACGTGATACGACGCTAAATTGCACTACTGAAGCTTCATTCTGCATAATATTACCTATTATATAAATTCGATATCGAGTCCACTCAGACAAGATACTCACTTCGAAGTGAGGTGGGCTATTGGCTAACTATTGACACCACAGCGCACCATTGGTAATAGTACCAATAGCTTCTCTAACATACCCGAATTAGTATATTATAGAATTGGACTACACTTCTTAAAAACCCTTGTCAATAACTATTGAGCAACTCGTCCTAGCAATATCGAGACCCCCCACAACGCCCGCATCTATTCTTCTTTCACAATATGTTGGATTGAATTATATTAATACTGAAAGACTACACTTGCCATTGTCGGTAACCAGGGCAAACCGATAATTCGATATATTTTTCTAATCATGAACTTGCATTGAAATATTTGATCGACGATGATTGGTGGTTAGGTACAAGTTGCAAACAGTTGAGGATGATCGATAAAACAATCTGAATTTAACGATTGAACTATAAACTATACTTTGCAGAAGATTTATTGGCTCATCAGATAAAGTGGCATTATTTTATTTTGGGATACGATGCAGATTTCTACATTGTATGAACAACGACATAAGATATCATTTCCAGTTTTTGGCAGCGGATAGGAAGGTACTTATGAGGAAGATAACCTCTTCAAAAAATTGCATGGAGGTGGTTGCCAAGTTTGCAGCAGTGGTCATTCAGAGGTACCTACTGGACATGATATAATGCGAACATAATCTAGAAGACACACAATACCATTGCAAAATGATTTTTATTTCCGGTGTATAGGTATTAAAATTGAATACCTATACACCGGAAATAAAAAATCATTTTGCAATGGTATTAATGTTAAAATGCTCTCTAGGTAAGTAGGTACATATATACCGAATCATAAAACAAGTAAAGAAACTGTTAGCTGTATGTATGTCAGCCTGAGCAATGAGAAATGCTAACTGTCTAGGCAGTTAGTGATGGAAAAGTGTTATGTCTTTCACATCGTTCGCAAAAACGAGGGTTATGATTTATCGTTGCACTGCCGTATTTCCAAACAATAGTTTGTTTATACCTTCACTGCTCATGGAAGGACTGCTAAACGGTACAAATCAAATCACTGATATGATTATACTACATAATTGTGGTAACCGGGCTATGAGTGTCGGGGAATCCGAAGGCTCGGAATGTAAGCGTTTCAAATATGTTCGCTCCGTCCTCTATCTAAAGTCCGTATTCCAGAACAACTCTGTTGTAAATCTACTCTCACAATGACTCTCATAAAAACTTTTTTTTTAATACCACTTAGGCAAGCGCACGGCCCACCTGATAGAAAATGGTTACCGTGGACTATGGACGTGTGCTACACCAGGGGCGTCAAACTCGCGCTGCCGACCCTGTTAGAACATTGAGTTTCTGTGCCGTCAGTGTAGAAGATAATGCAGGACAAGCCTTAGGTCTTCCCACTGACAGCACAAAAACTCTCCAGTGAGCTCTGGTTACCCTACTCACCGCCGGGAACATAATAACCTCGTGTTGGTTATTATGACCGCGGTATTCTGTAGGGCGGAGGTACTTCCCCAGTCGGACTGCTCAATTGGACGGAAATAACGTTGTGTCCCACTTCCTACAAAGTATCATCTAAAATACAATCTAGTTATAAGTATCGTTTTGAAATACGGGTCTAAGACACGTCCCGTGCTGTAAACATAATTCATATTCGCTACAGTGTGCTTGCATTTTTAGCTATTCTACACCAAACATCTGTTGAAGTAAGATCCCCATTAATCACACTCGCGTTCTGCCGACCCTCTAAAATTGTATCGCAGGCGTGCGTTTCCAAGGTCAGTTTAGGTGTTGAGTTGACGCCAGTCCTCACGCATCAATCAGCGCCCACTTGCTTTTGTTATTTTGTTTATACATATACTAGTAGGCGCCCGCGACTTCATACGCGTGGAGTAGAACATTAGATATCATTCCTTGTTTAAACCCCAAAAGGGAAAACACCTATAGAGTATATATACATTTTATATTTTAAGTCTTTTACTTCAAAAACATACCACATAACACTTACATACAAACTTCCAACCCCCGTTATAACCCCTTAGGGGTGGATTTTCGTAAAATCCGTTTTTAGCGGATGTCTACACACTGTAAGGAACCTACCTGCCAAATTTCAAGTTTGTAGGTGTTATAGTTTCTGAGATTTCGTGATTAATCAGTGGGTGGTATTTCGATTTTATAAGCAGTGTGACGGTTAGCTGACGTCGATATTAAGGCTCGCGTCCACTAGGCGGATCGGGCCGGGGCGCATCGCAACACAAAAATCCGCCTCCCTGTATACCTATATGACATAGCCTCCACTAGTGTCAGTGCGGGGCGGAACGCAGCGCAATAGTGCATCGCTCGCTAGGCGCGCCGGCAAAAATCCACCTGGCGACTGGTGCTCTACATATTGGCATATATGATATTCGCCAATAAGTGATGATATTCGCCAAATATTTTTCTTGTCTTGCACCCACATCTTATGCACTCGTCGTTCTTTATGGTTTGTTGTTGTTCTTCCTCTTCAAAAATAATTCGGAACAACATTTCTTCATCTGAGTTATCCATTGAAGCACGGTCGCACTTGCTCAGTAGCACAATACGACTGACGAAAAATCTGCCCAGCCGATCAGCCACGTCTCATGCTATATGGGCGCACAAAAATCGAAGCGGCGAGGGCTGCTCTGACACGATCCGTCCCGATCCGTCGCTAAAGGATGCCTAGCTTAAAGCGGATCGTGCCGCGGCACAAAATCCGCCGGACGAGCGATTCACTACTACGCTGCGTTCCACTCGTGTTCGCGAGTGGTCGCTATTTCATATAAATACATGGAGGCGGATTTTAGTGTTGTGATGCGCCCCGGACCGAAGCACCTTATGGACGCTTAATCTAATACCGGGTGTTAAGGAAATGCTCCCGAAGCCCCTAGTAGTGCTTTAAAAAAATCTTTTTTGTACCGTATCATTATCACTATTTACTCTGCATATTATTTGTAAAGCTAAATGAACGAAAATTTCATAAACTTTATAGACAACATTTCTTCATCTGAGCTATCCATTGTAGTATGGTCGCTCGCCCAGCCGATCCGCCGCGCCTCGTAGCGTAGTATATATTATGGACTTATGGACGCACGACCATTGAAGCGGGCCCGATCCGTCGCTAAAGTATGCCTAGCTTTAAATATATTTATAGGACGGGGATTGGATGGTCTCAGGTGTACGTAATTATTATATAGAAACTTACATATTCTATATTATTATTTATATCTTATGATTATACATAATGCTAATGGACTCGCGCTCTAAACATGGCAAAGCGAAATAGGCTTTTAAATATTAATGTCACATTTAGTTTAATACCCATTAAACTGCTTTGTAACACAGCGATGGTTATAGTATAAGCTCTATATTTTATGAAAATTTAAAGGTCGTACTTTTATTACTGTTACTTCATAAACCTTTTCAGAATTATATTCAAGCGGCTAGTGTTCTTAGTTTTTTATTCATAACTGGCTCTTAACTGAATTTGAATTGGTCAAACAGCGATGGTTCACAAAAATATTCTATAATCACAAAAATATTCCTTACAAAAAATAATTGTAAACATAGAAAGGAATCTGCATATAAATGAAATATAAAACGTTATCTTTGAAAACGCAGTCTAGAAATGTGCAGTTATGCTCACATTGCTCTTAGAAATTCGCTCTTACAAAATCTCCCCTATTTATCTCTGCATGTACACTACTACAAATAACTATGGAGAAATATAAAATGCAACATTTTAAGTAGATTGCCCCAGACGCGAAGACATGTGTACCTGTTGGGCATATTCTAACTCAGTCACAGTTTGTTTGCGCTTGCATTATGCTACAAGATTCATAGCTCTTGTTTACTTTCAAATACATAAGTCAGCTTTTGTTATTTATTAGACAGTAATTACTAACTAACGTCATTTACTTCGCGAGTCAAAGAGTATACACATTGTAGGTACTAATGCAATATCTCGGAGACGGAATTGAGTGAGCGGTATTTATTGAAGGCGGTAGGTATCATGGGGAAGGAAATAACAGTATTCCGTCCTCCGTTGGCAGTACATATTTCTTGAAATCTGTTACAACATTGAATATCAATTTCATAAATTGAGAAACTGATTTCCGATTAGAGTTTTGATTTTGTCGTATTACTAGGTGTGGTCCGTACGACCACACTTAGTAATACGATTCGAATGTCCCAAAACATCATGTATTAGGGGTTAAAGTATGAAATTGCCGATTTGTACTGACAAATTGAAATTCGTTTTTTTTTTTAATTTAACGTATTTATTTAATCAAAATAATTACCATTATTATCTATACATTGGTGCCATCTAGTAGGAAGGTCATTTATGTCTTTGCGATAGAACTCTGGTGATCTAGATTCGACAAACTGTGTGAAAGCATTTTGTACTGCCTCCTGAAAAGAAAACTTTTTATCACATAGAAAATTGTCCAAATCACGAAAAAAAATGGTAGTCTGTTGGAGCAAGGTCTGGCGAATACGGAGGGTGACGGATAGTTTCTAATTGCAGTTCCTGTAGAGTTAAAACGGTTTCTCGTGCTGTACGAGGTCTCGCGTTATCATGGAGCAATAATGGTGAAGATCGATTCATGAGTCGGGGCTGTTTCACTGCTAGTTTTGCTATCATTGTTCGGAGTCCGGCACAGTAGACATCTGCCGTTATTGCTTGACCAGATCGTAGAAAGCTACAGTGAATAACACCATGCTGAGACCACCAAACAGTTACCATTACCTTTTTATTGGTAAGCTTTGCTTTAGGACACTGTTGTGGCGTTTCACCTGGGGTCAGCCATTGCATTTTTCGCTTACGGTTATCGTAAAGAATCCACTTTTCATCACATGTCACAATTCGATCCAATATTCGTTCATTTCTGTATCGATTCAACAAGGCAACACAAGTTTCAACACGCATTTCTTTCTGCAGATCAGTCAAATCATGAGGTACCCATTTTTCACATTTTTTTATTTTATTGATTTGACGCACATGAGTCAATATTGTTGGTAAGGTAACGTTAAACCATGCAGCTAATTCCTGGGTAGTTTGGCTCGGATCGGCTTCCACCATGTCTTTCAATTCATTGTTATTCATCTGTGTGGACGGCCTTCCTCGTGGTTCGTTCTTCAAATCAAAGTTTCCATCACGAAAGCGTTTAAACCAAAATCGCACGGTGCGTTCATTAGCAGTCCCCTCTCCAAACGCAACATTGATATTGCGAGCTGTTTCTGCCGCGTTAGTTCCGCGTCGGAAATCGTATTCAAAAATCACTCGAATTTTCGAAGTATCCATATTTCTTGTCTAAGCTGAATAAAAAAAACAACTGAAAGTCGATAATCGAATGTTGCACATTTTTAAATGAAGAACTACATAGGTACCATGTGGAAAAAGTTTCACTCAAAAATCTCAAACCATGAAGGTTCTATGTCAATTCGAAGTACCTATTACAATGAAACGGCAATTTCATACTTTAACCCCTATTATTAGGTCCTTACGTATGAAATTAGCGTTTTGTCGTACTGATCAATTTGATCTGAAATATCTCCTCTTTAGTTAAGAATTCCAAATTCAAATTAATAAATTCATTAAGCTGGTTTTTTTTTCTTTGGAATACAGTCATTCATTTGTTAATTTCCTCATTATTTTTTCTTTGGCGTCGCTTATTACCGCACAATGGAAAACATGAAATATCGGTATACTTACGAGTACTTGCGAGTAGCTGTTAAACAACCGAGATTGGTCAATCGCTCTACGCCACTGCTGCTTCACGACAACGCAAGACCACACACTGCACAACAAACAACCACTAAGTTAGCTGAGCTACAATTGGAATGTCCGCGACATCCACCGTACTCCCCGGACCTTGCTCCAACAGATTACCATTTCTTCCGGAATTTGGACAACTTCTTACAAGGAAAAAAATTCCACTCCGATGCAGCAGTCCAAACCGCCTTCAAAGAGTTAATTGATTCTCGCCCCCATGGTTTTTATAGTAAAGGGATCAATGAACTACCCATAAGATGGCAAAAGTGCATAGATAACAACGGCGCATACTTTGATTAATTAAATATATTTTACAAAAAAAACGACTTTTTATTCCTCCCGTACAAAACGCCAATTTCATACGTAAAGACCTAATATTTCAGCACAGAATCTCGCTACCCTCTAGTTGGCAAAAACTGAGGGGTTAAAGGCACCTAGTTCTTCCACAAATCGTGCAAAAATCAGCTTCCTGCCACAACATACCTGCTATACCTAGTATTAGTTCACCCGTCGTAGAAAAGGTATAGTAAAATATAACAAATCATCTATTTATACTCGCCCTGGGCAATTATATCTTCAAGGAAACTAACGGTCATTAACAAGGAATCAGATCAAAATAATTAATGGCCAATGAATCATCCTCTGATCATAAACGATGCACGGTTATAATTATATCTCTGCAGGAAATTGTACTTATGTGGTATTGACTCATGAGACCGACTTACGTCCTGGCCGAAGGCCATTTCTCACAGGACGATTACTACTGGACCAATCTTTGACTGAAATGTTTCACACCTACTTATTTGGAAACAAGTGTGTATTTATGTCGTATCGTTATTTTTTTATTTTTTTAGTTATATTACTTGAAAGTTAGTCACAGTCCACGTCAAAACTCAATGAACAGCATATACAAAATTTCACAATTCGTAAACACTGTATCTGCCTACTTGTCAAAAGTGGTTACACGCTGACGGCCACATAAAATGCTAATTGGTGGTTTGGTTGGTGATCATCGTAAGAGTTCAAATTTCAGTCTGAAATTTGATGTGTGGCATCATCATGGAGACGTATTTTCTTGAAAGTATCCGGAGCCCGGGTAAACTCAGAGCTCACGGTCCATACTGAGGAAGTTGTGAAAAATATGTAATCGGCCATTTTGTGGCAGTGGCCATCTTGGACCGATTTTCAATAAGCATAGTTAAGAACACTAGTTCACGTTTAAAACAACAAAAAATACTTAATAAAAATCGATTCATCCGTTCGGGAGCTACGATACCACAGACAGATAGCTACAAACACAAATAGACACATCAAACTTACAATACCATGTCGTTTTTGTGTTGGGGGTTAAAAATAAATTATAACACTAAACGTTTAGTTGAATTGCTTTATTTGAATTTTCTGACAAAGTGATAACCCAAGCACTTGAGTTGGCGGCGTTGTATGTTCGGAACAAAGGGCTCCCTCTTTTAATAACGTTCGAAAATTTCGTATGTTATTAAAAGAGTGGCTATTTTCAACATCAAAGGAGTGCAACTTCTGTACATAGTTACTATTCTCTATTCTGTGTTTCAAGTAACGACCGCAGTGTTTATTTACTGATACCTACATTTATTCTAATATTATCAAATGTTGGGCTTTGGTTCATGTTTTAGGTTTAGCCTAAACTAGCTTTTATTCCATCTAAATTTAATCTCAAGTAACAAACTTAGGCGATCTGCATTCCTCACCCAGTAAGTCCATAGTGGTTAATAACCTCTCTTCTGCATCCGACCGCCAATCCCGGTTGCATCTAAAGCTTGCCTGTAGAGCCCAGGCAACCCTGCTTTTTATTAGACGACTGTCATCTATCCCCAAACTCAAAGGAAATTCTTCGCCCGAACCTCGTTCTTCATTCAGCAGGCGAGGTTGGCTTGGATTACAAAGGTCTAACGAGGACTACACACACCCAATAGCTCTCTATTCGCTCTCAAGTAATAATTCATTAACAGTTTCTGATTACCACTGATAATAATCTATCACGTTCGTTCGGCTCGAAGGAAAATTAATTATTGAGGTTTATGCAGGTTTACTTTGTCTAAGCACGAACTGCAAACGGTATGAGCTACGTACGGTATTCTTTGTTACTATTACTTTATTTCAGAAAGTTATCTCTTTTCTATACTTCATGATGATTCTGTTGTGTTGCGTTGCTGGCTGCATTCTAGGTTTTCTCATCGGACGTCAGATTTTCGGATCTTGTAATTTTTTTTGCAGGTGAATAGTTACCATCTGTCTAACCAGATCAATCGGCAGGTGCATCGGTTTGCAGGTGAGGTTCGCTTGGCCCCAAAAGTCTCGATGGGGCCCCGTACACCGTTGTGAACTAACTAACAGTTGTAAATTAGGTTAATTGCAAGAATAAATCAGTGACGCCATGTACCGCAAAATTTGAATCAAGGACTCTGTTATCTATATTTATGTTACTAAAAAATTACTCCATACTTACCACCTAAATTCTTGAGCATTCTTGCGACTTCGGGCGCCTTCTCTTGCAGCGAATCAACATTGTGAACAACGCCTTCTTACGCCTGTTATATCCTATGAACAGGTAGGATATTTATATATTTCACCAACTGCGTGCCTTCCAGTACGTGTAGTACTGGGAGGCAAATCTATTGCTATCATCCGGATATATTTTCCAGATTCTAGGAATCTGGAAAATATATCCGGATATTTCGCGACCACCGCCACTACTTAGACTTTCCTCAACGCGATTTTTTTGAAATGCTCCAGAATTCTCATTTTGGAGAATAGTAAACAGGGTCAGTTATGTAAGAAAGAAACATTTTTAAATCGGTTTAGGCGGGATATTTACTATTTTAATTGATTTGAATAATTTACATACTAAATGTTTTAAAACTTCATTCAATGGTAAATTGGGTATTCATACTAATATTATAAATGCGAAAGTAACTCTGTCTGTCTGTCTGTATGTATGTTACGCTTTCACGCCTAAACCATTGAACCGATTTTGATGAAATTTGGCATAAGAGTAGATTAGACCTCGAGAAAGGACATAGGCTTTGTTTGGTCGCGATAACCGACATCCACGTGGGCGGAGCCGCGGGCAAAAGCTAGTTCTTAAGATAAGGCAAAATTTCGTTCCGTCGTCCCCTTTTCTTCCGAGGCATTGTAAATCCTACGTAATTACAATAACAAACTTGGAAGCTAGAGACCCAATTTAGTTTGATACCAGTCGGACGAGTACGAACTAGAGTGGTTCCTCCACTCCACCCTCTTTTAATCCATTTGAAGCAACGGAATGAGGGTTGGTATATTAAGTTGTTGATATTAGAACTGAATATTCTCACATGTGATTGCCATATGGGAAGCTTCGTGTCTTGGTTATTTATTTTGATATAATACTAGACAGTGTGCTGTAAGATTTGGATGTTTATTTTCTTTGAAACTTTGTAGTTATTTATTTGTGTAGTTTGCGTAAACTACGACTAATTAGTTAATGACTTAAATTCATTACAGTAAGTCCTGCCATTAATTCTAAGTATTTGTACAGAACAGCAACATAAGCATTTAAAATAATTGCACTCCATTTAAAATTAATATCTTTCTTATTTTATTCGTTGAGATAAATTCTTGTAATAATTAAATTATTTCTATAGATTCATTGTTAACTACAACATATTACTGCAAGAATGTTGATTAGTTACAAACGACAGTTATAGAGACATACAAAATGAAATACCGTCAGATCATAATCAACATTTCTATAGCTTTAAAGTCTAAATTGGCTATATACTACAAAATTATGACTGAAAATTCATTTTCTGAACCCACTATAGCTGGTATACAGCAGGTACTTTAATGTTATCGTACGTATAAAACTGTAAAATCCATCACTCTTACGATACGTCCGTGCGTTACTGCGTTCATTCCAAAACAAACAATCGTGCGAATTAGATAATAAACAAAGACCTGCATTTACAATATTTACAAAGTCAGCTCAAATCGTAAATATAGTATGTGGGTACGTACAATTTACGCTTACGCGCATGAACGATTAGTCATATGCGTTGTACAAAGGGCAAGTGATTCAGTGTTAAGTTAATGTTATCTAGCAATGTACTGCCATGCTAGTAATTATAGGTATTTTGCCCTTGGAAGGTTGTTGGACCTTCATATTTATCGTCATCTTAGCGTTGTTGCACTCAACACTTTCATTTACTAGGTGGGGACAGTCAACTGCCGATTCCTGGCAACGAACTTTTGATTTGACTAATACTGCTTTTATTGAAGCGCCTGACTTTCAAACCCGACCCAACCTACTCCTGTAATCTGCAGGTGTACAATCAGCTGGTAGGTAAATTTGGCTTCGTCCTAGGCCTTTAATGAACTATAGCAAATATTACATATAGTCTTTACATACTAACCACATACCAAACAAGATATGAAAGGATTATTTTGGCGGTAGCAGTTACCTTTTCGTTATCTTATAGTTTTTCAATCAGTCGCGGAAAATGTTATATGATTTTTTTACTTTACTATATGTAATGAGAGAAATTGCTTCTCAAGTTTACATTAAAACCTTGGTAGGAGGTCTTTACGTATATGTGTATACCACACTTTTCTCTCTTTCGTGTAGGCAGGGACAAAAACCCACTGCCTGCTTCAGGAGGTTTAAAATAAAGAGTTTATTTTACATAGACTTGCCGTAACGTAAACTCGATGCGTATCTTTATTGTCATCCATTCCTAATCGATTTATTGCCATCGTACCAATAGTACCTATATCTTTACGAGTATAAACATTGTAGTAAATTATCTTTCATGACCTATTAGACCTATCAGCGTCTCATGGCAGCTAAATCTAATCATGTTGTAACGACTGACCACATACAAATCAAATGGTTATCAAATATAGGTTAATAGTTTACAGTATGTCAATGAAATTTTTCATTATGTATATCTTCAAAGTCTGCGTGATATTGTCGAAAATTATGCTATTGTTGAATATTTGACAAATAAGATACGGTTGCACTTTTTCGTAGAAAGTTGTATGTAAAGGTGTAATCGTATCTCTTTTGTCGAATGTATATAGAAATGAAACTATTTATATTTTTGAGTATGGCAGTTTCACAGTAAAAAATTCAGAAAGGAAAATATCAGTAGCAATAGGAATAAATGGAGAATAGAGAGTGAGACTAAAAGACTATAACCGCAAAAGTTTGTCGTGCTATGGTCATTTTATGAAAATATTGGATATGCCACCGATACGAAAGAAGAAGATGAAATTAATGTTGTCTCAAAGGTGTGAAGCATGACTAAAGGAGCTTTACTAGCAGAGGCCCAAGTTAAGCTGGATAGAATGCTTGTAAGCTGGTATGGGAGTGACTGAGGAAATAATGTCTAACAGGAGGACAATGACAACAAGGGCAGGCAGATGATGATGACACTTCTTTCTTCGTCATAGGACTATCCTCCTATATAACTCGTTTTCGTAGAGCCTCAGCTAGTATAGTGATAATATTAAAAAAAAAATTAGAGTGGATAATCAATAATCATGTTTCCTAGCCACGTAATTTATGGCAGTGAACTTGAATCTGAATTCTGTTTGGTTTATGCAGCGCATAATGTGTCTGTATCCCAGTCTGTCTGAACCCATCATTTTGTTACAGTACACAGGCGTAAGTATATAACTTGTAGGACTGCCTACGCTCATAGTTTGAGGAAGAGAATGTACCTACGCCGATTTAGCGAATTCTTCTTGGGCCTCTTTAATCATTGAGTTTGTTGGTGGAATGTACCTACTACGGTTTAAGATGGGGTTCAACGTTATAAATCCGATAGATACTTGAAGACAAAACATACAATCTGACTAGAATGTGAAGTGCGACAGCGTGTACCTACAATGAATAAAAAACACGATTTATATTAAAAGATATGTTATACCTTGCAGTCTACGGTCCGTACTTTCCTATATTGCATTCTGATTGTAATTTTTTATCAAAATATAACCGCATATTTCACACCGTTTCATCGATTATGTTTACTAATGGGGCATATATTTACACTATATACCTACCTATAGAATATGCAGATTGTTGTTAAGATAATGCCAACTACATTCAAGAAACGTAGACGATTTGGTACCCGAAGACACCTTAGCAAAGTTATATAAGTCAATTTCTCATTTTATACATGAGTTGCACAAGGTAAATCTTGTCTTATCACAATTGGATTAGGCGGATAAACGCAAATACACATTTTCATACCTTTTTTTTGTAAATACTAAAAGTACCTAAAATCGACATGTGCTTAGTCTATTTGATTTATTTAGTATCTACGTTCTTTTTTCACTCCTACAGCTCTCAAGTTTCTTCGATGAATCATTGCTTTGAAATAAATCTAAACCCATCTTCATTTAATATTTACTTAGACCTAGACGCTTTCTTTTTTAAATCGTTTATAAATATTACAGTAACTTTTGAAAGATAAAAAGAATAAACAAATTATACGGCGAATAAAGACGTGCGTAAATTGACTGAAATACTTACTGTTTAAAACAATAACGCTGATAGCATATTGTTTTAGCGGTAATCCACACGTCTGCGAAGCCAGTTATCGGCTTATCTGCCAGTCAAAACTGAGTAAGCCGTCGATATATTTCGTTATGGACATTGAAAAGGCTGTTAGAGTACATTTTAGACATCTAAATAATGTTTGAATTAACATTAGTTTTTACAAAGAAAATATTATGTCCTGCGTCCCTAGACAAGTGTCTTTCATTGGGATTGACATATATTTTAACGTTTAAAACAGTAGTTAACGTATGTAATAATCGTCAAAATACGTGTCAATCCCATATATTCATGATTATATTCTACAATACGCCGGCCAACAAATTACCAAATATCACTTGTGGGTAGCTGTGTTCCTGCGCGTATACAAGAGTCGCAAATCCCGATGTATCTTGACGAAGAACTAAGTTGTGCGTCACATTTAGTTAATTGACACTCCAGACCGATGGGTCGCTGGTGCTTTCATCCGAACTAGGTCGCCTGCTATAGCCTAAGGAAGCCTGTCTCGCAAGATGTTATGCCCCCCGAAGCCCGGCCGACAGTCATTCCATACAATCCATACTACATTATCTACCTCTATCTATACTGTACCATTATCTTTATCTTAGTTCTAGTCCCTATTGTGGTCATCATTATCTTAGCGAGTGCCCCGTTGCTTCCGAAGCTTCCATTTTCCTATTCTTTCTTATCTATTTCACACTATCTTTAGGGTCTCCGACAGTGAGCAGCACCACAGATAATAATAATATAATATAACTCTTAAACAGATGCACATTCGGAAATAAAAAACTGTTAGACTCGTAACTTCCAAAAGAAGGCATGCAACTTTTAGTCCGCATGCATTGTTACTAGATAGCGACTGTGTTTTTATAAACTTTTATAATTTTTACTATTAAAAATTAACTTGTCAAAAATAAAACATCACTAAACACATTATGGAATATGACTGCATAAAACCATAAACATTCTAATCTATATTGATTCTGCAGTAATTGTAAAAGTTATAGACCTAATGCACCATGCCACTAGATGGCGGTATCCCAAAAATAGCACTATCGGCACAAAATCTTTATACTATTACATTATCAACGGGTTTTATACACCGCTCAAAAGTAATGGCGTAGGGCTGAGAATTTCTTCTGATATAGTATAATAATCTTCTAAACAGTAGGTCATACCTACCATAGTTTTTAGACTAGAATAGACTTTGCTTTGCTTTGTTTAAGTAGCGATGTGAAGTCATTTACCAATCTAATTGAAATTATTTATAGTCGGATTACAAAGATCCATTGTGTTATTAAGGGCCCAGATCGCGCGCGAGCGACATCGATTTCGAGCGATCGCAGCGCTATTGTTTTCCGACACATCCGCCGAGCGGGTGAATGACCCAGAGAGAGCGCGATTTTGAAAATGTTTTACGACAAACGTTCCACGTTAAGTTATTAATGTTATTATTATTAAATTATTATTGAAGTTGAATATTTACAGCATAACAAAAATGTTGAATTATTGGAAATAAAAGACTGGCCTATTTGTTATGTTTTTCTATTTATAATAAACTCGAATACTTTTTGTTTACATCACCACTTACCATCAAACAAATCTTCTAGGGTTGTACAAAAAATTGTCAATAAATGAAACACAAGTATAAAAATGATTCATATAATTAAAAGTAAGTAAACAATAACAAATATGAGTCGTCATCTAAAAAGCGTGGTAGGGTTGTACATAAATTAATTAATAATTGACACAAGTTTATAAATTATTCTTATACTTAATTAAAGGTAAGTAAACAATGCCAAATATGAGTTTAAAATTCTAATGTTTTTTCATTTTAACGATTACTGATCAAATTCTGATTTCTACTTATTTGATGATAAAATCAATTGCTATTGCAAAACCTATCAGAATGAAAATGTTACCAGCTGCCCGATTCACGTAAAACCGTAGCGTAGTGACCTAGGGCCAGTTTCCGAAGATGTGGAGGACGGGGAAACTGGTCCTCATCCGCAAGAAGGGACGCCCGGCGGACGAGCCGTCCGGGTACCGGCCCATAGTGCTGCTCGACGAGGTGGGCAAACTCTTCGAAAGAGTAATTGCCAAGCGCCTCGTCGAGCATCTCTCTAGAGTGGGGCCGGACCTGGCGAATACCCAGTTTGGGTTCCGCCGGTGGCGTTCCACTGTGGATGCCATCATGCGTGTGAGGACTCTGGCGGAGGATGCGGTTGCCCGGGGCGAGGTGATGTTGGCGGTGTCCTTGGACATCTCCAACGCCTTCAACACCTTGCCCTGGAGTTGCATCAGGGAGGCACTCGTGTACCACGGTGTGCCTCTCTACCTCCGCCGCATAGTCGGGGCTTACCTGACGGAGAGAGCCGTCGTCTACCCGAGTTCGCCCGGAGTCGGTAGGCGTGAGATGTCGTGCGGTGTTCCACAGGGATCGGTCCTGGGGCCGTTACTGTGGAACATCGGTTACGACTGGGTACGACTGGGGCGGTGACTTCGCGTACGGTGCCACCGTCACGTGTTATGCGGACGACACGCTGGTGACGGTGAGCGGGGCTACGCACCGCGAGGCAACCCTGAGGGCCACGACCGCGGTTGGCCAAGTCGTC
Source organism: Eilema caniola (assembly GCA_949126895.1). Classification (NCBI taxonomy): domain Eukaryota; kingdom Metazoa; phylum Arthropoda; class Insecta; order Lepidoptera; family Erebidae; genus Eilema; species Eilema caniola. Next base: position 7,815,319 of record OX421488.1, on the reverse strand, counting down.
GAGCGGATCCGGCGGCTGGGTCTCGAGGTGGCTCTGCACAAGTCCGAGGCCATGTTCTTTCATGGTCCTCGGCGCAGGCCAGGCCCGGGAGCCAGCCTTACAGTGGGAGGCACTCCCGTCGACATCAAGCCCCAGCTGAAATACCTGGGGCTCGTGCTTGACGGTCGATGGGACTTCGGACAACATCTCCGAAGCCTGCGCCCCAAGTTGGTCACCATGGCGAATGCCCTGAGTCGGCTGTTGCCCAACTTGAAGGGCCCAGGGGCCTCCTGCAGGAGACTCTACGCGGGTGTCGTGCGGTCCATGGCCCTATATGGGTGCCCCGTGTGGGCGGACACCCTGGGGGCCAGATTCCTGCCTCTGCTCCGTACGGCGCAGAGGACGATGGCCTCCAGGGCCATCAGGGGATACCGCACGATATCCTTCGAAGCGGCGAGTCTCCTGGCCGGATCGCCACCGTGGATCCTGGAAGCGAGGGCCCTTTCGGCACTATACCAGTTCCGAAAGGAGGCGCGGGAGCGGGGATTCGATCCCGAGCCCGAGGACATTCGGGCCGAGAAATCCCGGCTCCACCAGGTCATGGTGGCCGAGTGGGAGCGACGACTTGGGCAACCACGCGCAGGGCACGCCGTGATTGCGGCGGTAAGACCCATCATGGGGGAGTGGCTAGAGAGGCCACACGGGAGCCTCTCGTACCGTCAGACGCAGATGATAACCGGGCACGGTTACTTCGGGCGGTATCTGCATCTGATGGGTATTGAGCCAACGCCCGAGTGCCATCACTGCGACGCGAGCGTGGACTCGGGGCTGCACACGCTCACCGAGTGTCCGGCGTTTGAGACGCCGAGGCGGGAGCTTGTGCAGGCCCTGGGGGTGAGAGTGCTCACGCTCCCCACCCTGCTCGCGGCGATGGTCCGCTGCGCGGATGCGTGGGCGGCCAGCGCCTCTTTCTGCGAGCAGGTCATGCTCGCGAAGGAGACAGCAGAGCGGGCGCGGCGCGGTGAGCGAGAAAGACTCGCTGACATCGCTGCTCGCGCCCGAAGGCGACTCGGGCGTCGGAGGGCGCTTACAGACCTCCGCCCCCCATGAGCGCGGGCCTGAGGGTGGTAGCAGAAGCAGGCCACGGCGGCGGCGCGCATCGTAGGACGATGCGCGCCTCCCCACACCGGGGTTGAGTCGGGGACGGCGTGGTCCCCACCTCCCGAGGAGGGCCAGACCGAAAGGGATATGTCGCAAGACAACCTCACCTTCGGAGCCGAAGGGGGAGGTTATGTCGGACTCGAACCGACTAAATCGTACGCCGTCTGTGGGTCGATGTGCTAGGCCGGAGGCGAGGTTGTCTCGTGACATGTCCCTCGCACCCCGGCTGACCCAGGGCTATTCCCTTCGGTCTGGCCCTCCTCGGGAGGGGGGACCACGCGGTCCCCGACTCGCCCCCGGTATGGGGGGGCGCGCATCGTCCTACGACGCGCGCCGCCGCCGTGGCCTGCTTCTGCTAGGGTGACGAGCGGCTCCACCCGTCACCCTCAGGCCCGCGCTCATGGGGGGCGGAGGTCAGTTTACGCCCTCCGACACCCGCGAGCAGGGTGAAGAGCGTGAGCACTCTCACCCCCAGGGCCGTCACAAGCTCCCGCCTCGGCGTTTCAAACGCCGGACACTCGGTGAGCGTGGTCAGCCCCGAGTCCACGCTCGCGTCGCAGTGATGGCACTCGGGCGTTGGCTCTATGCCCATCAGATGCAGGTACCGCCCGAAGTTACCGTGTCCGGTAATGACCTGCGTCTGACGGTACTGGCTAGAGAGGCCACACGGTGGCCTCTCTAGCCACTCCCCCATGATGGGTCTTACTGCCGCAATCACGGCGTGCCCTGCGCGTGGTTGCTCAAGTTGTAGCTCCCACTCGGTCACCATGGCCCTGTGGAGCCGGGATTTGTCGGCCCGAATTTCTTCGGGCTCGGGATCGAATACCCCCTCCTGCGCCTCCTTTCGAAACCGATAGAGTGCCGAAAGGGTCCTCGCATCCAGGATCCACGGTGACGATCTGGCCAGGAGACTCGCCGCTTCAAAAGATATCGTGCGGTACACCTTGATGGTCCTGCGCCGCGTGGAGCAGAGGCAGGAATCTGGCCCCCAGGGTGTCCGCCCATACGGGGCACCCGTATAGGGCCATGGACCGCACGACACCCGCGTAGAGTCTCCTGCAGGAGTCCTCTGGGCCCCTCAAGTTGGGCAACAGCCTGCCCAAGGCATTCGCCGTTGTCACCAACTTGGGGCGCAGACTTCGGAAATGTTCTCCGAAGTCCCATCGACCGTCAAGCACTAGCCCCAGGTATTTCAACCGGGGCTTGATGTCGATGGGAGTGCCTCCCACTGTAAGGCTGGCTCCCGGGTCTGGTCTGTGCCGAGGGCCATGTAAGAACATGGCTTCGGACTTGTGCAGAGCCACCTCGAGACCCAGCCGCCGGATCCGCTCCACGACTTGAGCAACCGCGGTCGTGAGGGTCGCCTCGCGGTGTGTAGCCCCGCCCACCGTCACCAGCGTGTCGTCCGGGTAACACGTGATGGTGGCACCGTACGCGAAGTCACTGCGAAGCACCCAGTCGTAACCGATGTTTCACAGCAGCGGCCCCAGGACCGATCCCTGTGGGACACCGCACGACATCTCACGCCTACCGACTCCGGTCGAACTCGGGTAGACGACGGCTCTCCCCGTCAGGTACCCCCGACTATGCGGCGGAGGTAGAGAGGCACATCGTGGTACACGAGCGCCTCTCTGATGCAACTCCAGGGCAAGGTGTTAAAGGCCTTGGAAATGTCCAACGACACCGCCAGCATCACCTCACCCCGAGCGACCGCATCCTCCGCCAGAGTCCTCACACGCATGATGGCATCAACAGTGGAACGCCACCGGCGGAACCTGAACTGGGTATTCGCCAGGTCCGGCCCCACTCTAGAGAGATGCTTGACGAGGCGCTTGGCAATGACTCTTTCAAAGAGCTTGCCCACCTCTTCGAGAAGCACTATGGGCCGGTACCCGGACGGCTCGTCCGCCGGGCGCCCCATCTTGCGGATGAGGACCAGTTTCCCCGTCCTCCACATCTTCGAAAACTGGCCCCGCTCTAAACATGCGCTGAGGAACCCTCTCAGTCGGGGTTCAAGACCGTCTTCCCCTAGAGCTAGGACCCACGCGCGGCCTGAAATGCCGTCCGCCCTGGGTGGTTAATTTACCTCAGTCTCTTTCAAAATCATTAGGCGTTCTTCTCTTTCAAAACACGTAAATCTCTTCCTTTCCTCTCTTTCATAGCCTCTAAGATATTGGGTGGGTCACGAATGGGCATGCTTCGTGACTGCCGAGGATCAACTAATTCTGGAAGTAGGCAATCGTAATAAAATCTAACTAATTTCATCTCCATTTTCTCCTTCCAAAATTTGTCGTCCTTTTCTATAATATAAACTTTCATAGGTACAGTAGCACCAAACCAGATGCCAAGCATGCAAACGTTTTTTTTAGTAATATGTAGCTGTCCCTGAATTTGGAAATACCAGTTATGATTTTTATTTATGACATAACTCTTGGAAACCTTTTCCTTAACCCAAAAGGTATGTTTGGCCATTGCATCATCAAGAGTCATGCCAGCTAAAGAATGTGGGCACTTAATTTCAATTAAACCGTTTGCATAAATGCCATCTGGTGTAGTACCAAGAAATTCATATTGATCGTCGACGAACAAACCGCAACCTTGTATACTAATATTATCTTGAATTTCTAACTGTCTAATTGCGGTTTCTTCGTTTTCGATACCGTACCGTACAGCAGGCAAACTGGAGATATTACTACCATAAACGATTTTACAAACAAGAGCAGCACAACTTGTGCTCTCTCGTTTTTTACAAACTTCCCCGAACGATGATGAGGTTAGTAATTTTCTCCTTGTACTCATCCACTCAGCACTACTTCTTTGCAATTGGGTCGACTTTTCAAGCTCCTCTCTTTCAGCACAAGACAACTTTAAATCATCTAAAAAAGATGACTTTGCTTTCTCATATAATTCTGGACTCAGATCAGGTTTTTCGCAGTTTGGTCCATAGTGAGCGTCTTTCGATACAGCGCTGTGGCTTTTTTTCAATCTTAATTTAGGTTTAGCAATTAAACGGTTTCTATGATTACAATTTTCCACTTTCGCGATCAAAGGATTAGGACTAGATTTAAATATGACTTCATGAGTTTTACTATGAATCGATCCCGTATTAAAAGACACAACAGCAGCTGCGCATCGGCCCGCATAAGAACCACGGGAAGAATAATTTACACGCTTACCCCCAACTAATTTGGCAATTACTCCGTTAAAACTTTCAACTATATTACTTGTGCAATTATGAATTAAACTTCTAGAATGATATGACAGCCTTTTACTTAAAATTTCTACCGCGTCCATTAATCCGCATCCAACAATTGCTGGAAGTAACCCAACAGGCTCTATTCGACGAGTGTCAGGTCTACAGAAATACTCCTTGCAATGTTGGTGATTACCAAATACGTGTTGTGGACCATTTAGGATATCTTCACTAAGATTTTTTATTTTTTCTTCGAGTGACTGATTTTGATCCCCCCAATATTTAATCGCGCATTTTACACCCGTTCTTAAACGCAAATACCTTTCTTTTAGGAATTTCCGCAATTCGCAAGGATACTTAGTGTCTTTCGACAATTTCTCCAAGCTATTGCAGTAGTTTCGTAAAAGATGATTTTTGCATTCAATTTTCTCTACTATTAAATTATCATACGGACGCGAATCTAATATTTTTTTGTAAGTATCGCAGCTGCACCGGATAAGGCGGAAAAATTCTTACCATAAGATCTCTTGCTCCAACAACCGTCAACAGCAACAGATATTAATGGAGTGCCATTTTTATCAACACTTCCTATAGACACTGCGTACTCTGCTTCTTCCTTGACAGCTTCTGCCATGGAATGTGCTGCTGTCTTTTCCCACCAATCGCAAACCGTATTATTAATTTCATTGTACAATGAAGGTGACATGATTGGTATGGCTACTGCGGCAGTTAATGTTTTTAACTGAGAGTAGCTTCCACCAGATGATATGATACCAGATACAATTTGATGATTCACTTCCATGCTATCTTCTTTCTTTTCAACCAAACACACAGTAAATTTCATACTACACATACTACATTTTATGATGAGTTTTGAGTCCAGACCAACTTTTACTTCACCTATTATACTGAGGTAACTTAACTTACAATCCATTGGACCGTGGTCCCCTATGGCCTGAAGAGCTTTAAAAAAAAAAGAAATATCAACTACTCTACGCCCAACTTCCACTTCATCCACCTTTCCCTCTCGATGGTTTTCAATAACTAGTTCCTGTAAAGAAAGATTTATTTCTTTTTATAAAAAATAATTCAAAAAGAATGGGCCTTTCTTCAAACATAGCTAAGAACTGCCTTAGAATACATCTTTGAAACATATAACACTAGATCAAAATCTTGAACGTTTTTATCAGTCTTCGTCAATTATGAAAATAAATATACGTAATAAAAAACTGGTTGTTTGTAAAGTCTGCTTAGGATGATAATTTTACGGGATAACGTCATAATATTATTCTCCATCACTTGTTCTGCACTCTCGCTTGACCCTAACGTGACATAATGTGACACTTTTCGTGCGTGTTGCCGGAGTTCATCGATTTATAAGACGTTATCACGTCAAAAATTAATTAAATCCGATACCATAAAAACTCAAAAGGTAAAAAGAAAGCAAGTCTACGGTCTTGAATTATTTTACATAAAAATAAATAAGAACACCATTGTAATGAATCGAATTCAATAGTCGAGACCCATTGAAATCGTCACAGGCTCGAAGATATTCCTGACTAGCTAAATATTCCTTTAGAAATAGGCCCCGACTGCTAAATACGCTATATTACAATGGTGTCGTTATTTATTTTAATTAAATATTTTTGTTACATAGTTCAATGCCTTTTTATTTTTTAATCTGTAGGGTTTTCAAACTTTTATTATGTTTATTTATTTATATTCATAACTAACGAAGACGAATTATGTGCAAAAGAATTCATACAATATTATGTTCCTGATGAACAGAAATTATACATTTTCTTTACGCTATAGGTATTGGTTTTTATGACGACACTTATTCTATGACACTCGGGCTTAGAAGACAATTCTAAAGATACTAAAAACATCAAAATCGATTCAATAATTTTGAACTTATCGTGCCAAAGAGAAATATTAGATACTTATTATAAATACATACATACATACATACGTACACCCTGAACGCAATATGTACACTTCTTTTTTTGTGCAGTCGCGTAAAAGTTAACATTATACAAAAAAAATCTTGATTCTGGTAAAATACGGGAACGTGAATTTTCTTTTGAGAAAGTATCTAATTGAGAAGAATTTAGGTACTAAGGTCTTTGTCTCTCAATGAAAATAATAAATATTGCAAAAAAATATCTATAGGTACTGGGATTTTGTCTTCAACCATCACTAACTAGTTTGTTTATTTATGTAACAAGTCTACAAAAATTACGTATAACAACTTACCTCTATACAGCGCGTAGCAGTGATGCTCGGAGTCTCGGCCTGAAGGTTTTCTTTATTTTCAGCACTGGAAATATTATTCATCAATATCCTCTATTTATTTATTTTGTATTTTTTTTTACATCCCCAAGTCGGACCCTAGGCGCGGCGCGCCTCTGCGGTAAGTAGGTACCTATGTCGACAAAGCCGCGTGCCCGTGCTATTTCTGATAGGAAACATACCTACTTCTACAATCTGATATTTAGACTTGATGAACATGAAAACTAATACTAATTTATGTAATAAAATGTATTCTTATGAAAATTGTTCCAGAAATTGACTTTATTATAGTGATAAGGTGCATTGGGGTATTTCCGACTGAAATTTCTATGAGATGACTGAAGATCTGCTGTTCGAATTAATACTCTAATTAGTTTTGCATTTACTGCCGTTATTTTTACATCAACCAATACGTTATGAACACACTTACGATAATTATATATTAAATACTTGAATATATAAATAAGAATTTAAAATATCGCATTAGAAATATGTGTTCAAAAATTGCTGAAACAAGGGTAATTACGAAATACCTTGGGGTAATTGCGAAATCATTTTAAATTCAGTTTTATTGCAGTTTGAAAGAAGGTTTACATTGCTTTTTCGATCGTTATTACCCCATAATCAAAAGAACGGCCACTATGTAGGTAGTTTGTCTATTCTCGATTCTTGTGACTTTATATTTCGTAATAACCCCAAGAAACTACAACGGTTCTCAACATTTTCGTAAAGTATTTAGCATGAAAAATATACTTATAAATGAGCGAAACAGGTTATGGGCTGGAGCGAAATGTAGACAAGTCGAAAGTTGGATCACTATAAGTGGAGAAATGTAAAATTAAAATACAAAATTAGTCTTTTATTATTAAGTAACAATATTTTTTTAAAGAATTAAATGTTATAAAATTATCAACCTTATAAAATTATAAATCACCGTGATAACTTTAAGCTCTTCATTTTTAACCTTTTCAATAGCTAGAGCTAAGAGTATATGTTTTAATTTGTTCTTATGTAAGTCCGGGGCATGATAACTCTGCAAAATATATTATTGTTTTTAAGAGTGGTAGGTATAAGTATGTATAATTAGTCCAAGTAGGATCAGGTAATGGTATGTACATGCTCAGCATAAAACGGATTAACTATGCAACAAGGCCAAATATGAATATGCATGTACTTTTTTAATATTGTAAAAAAAACATACTTTTTTTAAATCATGCATATTCCCTATTAAGAGAAGGGTTCAGGGTGTTGGGGGTACACTGCAGCTGATACTGCATGAGACCGCTAGTTTTAAATAATTTTATGTTTTCATGCATAAAACCAGCTACATTTATGACAAATTTTAGCTCATTTACAATCAGACAAGTAATAAGCAGATAAGCGATCGTACTTAACCTTAGAGTATACATAAAAGTTTTATGTATACTCTAAGTGCTTAACATTTGACTTACCTACTAACTTAAATTAATTATTTGAAAAGTAAAAAGTTTTACATTGATTGAGAATCACTGTCCATTACTATGAAAAAACGATGTGGGGCTATTGCGAAACTATTTTATGTCGTAATAAACCCATTGGGGTATTTCCGTTTTACATTTTTTTAAAGGATTAAGACAAAGAGTCCCAATTACAAACACGTAAAAGCCGATAGTCTATTATAAAAACAAACAACTATTTAAATAACTTACCAGAATTCCAAGATAATGAAGTTGGGGTTATTACGAATCACTAGAATTGGCGCGAAAACTTCTTGCTCCAGAAAATTTATCGCGACGCACGTAATAGCAACACTAGCAACGAACAAATGACTGGTGCGGCGAGAATAATAAATTGGCCGTCTAGACAAATTTTACTAGTAGAAAAATATCGCCGTGATTACTAGATTTTTTTATCTTTCGGAATATACCCGTTTTCGGAATTACCCCAATGCACCTTATTAAAATTATGTAAATTTTTCTTCTTAGACTGACATACCTAATTATGTACCTATCTAATAATATGCCAAACCAATATTTACATGTTATTGTTTATGTCTGAATCAAGCGATCTAAATCATATAACATACATACAGTATTAGCTTTGTAATGTACCCTGTTCAAATGCAAATAAATTATATTATTATTACAACTTGACATGACAAGCATTCACAAATGAAACTAGGATTTTTACATGACACTTTCACACAAATCTCGTAACTGGACAAGAAGTAGTAAAGTAGGACGGAACTTACATTTTATTCAGAGATCTTTTGGCTTTCATGTTTTTATAATGTGTACTAAATTTTCTTTTCGCTGGCATGGCACTCAGCAAATTATCCTGCGAAAAAAGACCCTCGATTACCAATTACGTTTATGAGATTGCCTTTATCATGTTGAAAAATCTATGTATGTCGTGCAGAGAACTAGAAGATGATTGAAAGTCATACCCAGTCATACCCCGCCAGTTCATATCTCGAGAAAATAAAATGGGCGGGCTTCGATTGTTTCAAGCCTGAATTGATACCTACTTTACAAGGTTCATAAAATAACCTATGCAACAAAGTAAATAATTTTGTATTTTTTACGATTTATATCTAGTTCCATCATGGTTTTCTTTCAGACATTCATTATATCGGTACTTACTGAAAGTAAAATAGTTATAAAAATATTGTACTTACAGTTTTTCACAAAAAACACAAATTCACAACACGTAATTTTGCTGGTGCATCCGACACGCGTGGTTTCGCTTTCAAATTCTATGGCGCACTGGCGATTAGTGGCGACGGGGAGTACTAAATCGTACTATCGGGATGCGCATGATATTCCATACATTTTTCTATGGAGAATTTACGTAAAATATATCTAGATTTTAGGGCTTTAAAAGACGAAGTCTTTGTTTGGAAAGGTATAAAAAAAAATACATGATTATATTTATTGGTTTCTTCAGTGTTCAAAAGTGTTTCTTTTTATCAATTTGTGTTGATTTATTGGGTTAAATCTGAAAAATACGAAGGCATGTTTTTGCATTTTTTCTCAATTTTGTGCGTTTGTTGACGTTTATTATATAACAACTATTGGGTTTTAAGAGTTAAAATGAGCATTAATATAATTTTTGGTCTTTCATTTTAATATATACAAATTATCATTGTTATTAATCATATCTAAATAGGTTAAATATGAAAAATCGTAGCACTCTTTTCGGTGATTTTCACGATCTGGGCCCTTAAGACTTATAACTAGTATTAGTATTGCGTGTTATTTATTATTAGTACGTAGCACAATAATCGCCAATCTATAGTATGAATTCTAGTCACGTCTAATACTTGCATAGTTAAAAGAACTCACTGTGATTAATTTGTCCTTATTTTAGTTTTTATATTACCTAAGGATAACATAACATGAACAGCTTATAATATGTATAGTTAATTGTCTAGGAACTGAAAAAAAAAGCTAAATCAATTCGTTAAGGTCCGAGATTGAACAAAGGAAGCTACTGTACGGCTTCGTCTATAGACGTGAATAATACAGAAACGTAATAACACGGATAAGGCGCGACAAGATGAAAATTATATAGAAGAGACGAGGAGATGGCACGATAAGCTTTAATCGCGTCTGCGCCATATTCGCGCTGTAGCGTTTTTATATAATCCTCGCCTAAAGGCATGCCATTTATCCTGAGGGTGGAAAAATTATGCTCTTTACAGTTCAGGTTACACCGTTTGCTATCGTGCTAGGCTAGAAATGAGCACTTGTACCAAGCAACGGAAGTGGCAACGTCGCACTTGGTTCCTTTGAGAGAACCTTTGTTGCTTGTAAATGTTTCGCAAAGTTAGGGTGGCCGGCGCCTTGCGTTGAATTATACGTCTCCTCTTGATACCTGTATCTGATTAAATAAACATTAGATAATTAGATAATAAATAGTATAAAACTAGTTATATTATATAATGAATACCTACAAGAAAAATACGTGTTGTTCTATGGTTCTAAGATTTATAATATCTAGGTAGTCTAAGATCTAGGCCTTGTAACCATGCCTTTTGCAATAATTTAAAAAAAAACAACGCATAACGTCATCTACAACTGTCAAACATCTCCGTTTGTCTGTCTGACACATGAAATTGTTGAAATCGTGATACGACTCAAAGAGCAACCAAGAACCAAGAACTGAACTAAATAGACTCAAAGAGTAAATTTGTATAATCATATTCTGTCCTCCGTGATTTGAATACACTTAGACGTGGACTTTCACAAAAGCCACTATACAAAACTTCAAGTTGAGTCGCATGGGAAATATACATAGCGTAGTCGTCGTAGACTGAATACATGGAAACATCGCATATATAAAAAAAAAAATATCTATACCAAATTATTTATAAGGTACTTATATATATTAAAATTACTTATAGCTTTTCTACAACTTATCTTCCTATTTTGAAGACAGTCAAATATTGCAATTAATAAATTTCCCTTACTTTTAAACTCTGTAATGATATACAATAATGATAACGGGAATTAACACCAGTCAGCCTGTGACTACGGCCGGTGTAACGTGGTCGTAACGTCAGGCACAAGAAAAGGTTGCGATAATGCCCGATAAGCATTTTATATAATAAACTAGCTGTCGCCTGCGGCTCCGCCCGCGTGGATGTCGGTTATCGCGAATCGGGGTATGAAAAATAGATGTTGGCCGATTCTCAGACCTACCCGATATGCCCACAAAATTTCATGAGAATCGGTCGAGCCGTTTCGGAGGAGTTTGGCAACGATAACGTGTGACACGAGAATTTTATATATTAGACTTCGCGTTTCTCAGACATTTCTTTGAACTATATCTCTATTTTTTCTAGGTGAGAATTTGAAGCGATGGCGAACTCAACCGACATCTCTATATTATGAGCTGTAACTACAGAAGAATCCTCCATAAATGGTAGAATGGATACCCTCCACGTAGCTCACGGCCACAGCAAGGGGTCCAGCAGGAGTCAGTCACCTTCTACCGCGGACCTGGCGCGGGACCCGGCAGTCGTGACCGATGATGCTGTTATCCGGTCGAGGGTGCAGTCACCCTCGACGGTACACCATGTTGTTAGCGTAAGTATTGCTTATTTCTTGCTAGAGTTTGCTAAGGTGGTTTGAGAACGTAGAACAAATAAGTACTGAGCGTATGACTTCGTATTAGACTTCGGTGATTAGACTTCGTAGAACATACACTGATAAATCATACAGATAACGGGAATAAACGTGGTCATGCTACAGGCACTTACATACCTTTAATTGCCTGACGTTTCGACTAGGTTACACCAGCCGTGGTCACAGGCTGACTGGGTCAGCGGTGCACGGCCGCCGTCTTCGAGTCCGTGAGGTAGTAGGTTCTACACCTACCCTCACATTTTCAATTTTTTCTTTTCGCCATGAACCGTCACATACCACACTCACAGTGATCATTAATTCCCGTTTTCTTAGTTATATATCATGTAACGCGAGAGTTTAAAAGTATAGAAATATAGGTTTTAGGTAATTTGTAGGTATGTCAGAACCGGCAGGCGGCAGAATATGTGATCCTCACTTTTTGTACCCTATTCAACAAATAAATAACTTTGAACGCCTAAAAATGACGGAAGGTATATGATTAAGTTGTTTAAAAGTTAATACACGTATTATCCTAGTCCCATAGAGGCGTAGCATATGACCCAGCTGATTGCATGAATGTCGCAGTGGTCATCTGAACAAGTTACAAGTAACCGCCTCGACCCGTGCTGTGGATTCGATGAAATAAGATTAACCAGTGTCAGGTCACCGACAGGTCGGGGTATACTTTATTCAGTTCGTTGTGGCTAGCCACCGGGACCAGGCATCAATTGTCCCCAACTGGGAATTTGGTTGCGACGAATTTTGACAAATTATTGCCACATGGAGAGTTCGTATGAACGATGAACGCTCTCACCGACAAACACACATCACATATTTGTTACTATTTAGTCGAGTGCTAATTAATGCTAACATGGTTTAATTTAATAACTGTGCGCATTTTCATGTTAAGTGCTTATGCTATGCGTATTGTGAATAATTTGATGGTGTGTTAATTTAAAGGAAACCGAGCAGGCAAATAGCAAACCGTCCTGAGACGTTTGAAATCGGTTGAAATTTACTACCAAAATTAACTATTTGCACTTTATTTTAATTTTGTACATTTTCATTAGCTTAAAATAGCTGCTAGTAATCGGCCTATCGTTAACTTAAGTAATCCTACTATTCTTTATATATACAATACGCATCTAGAACCTACATCATGCATTTACCATCCGACCCATATTAAACAATCATACGAGTCATACATACAATTAAAATCAAACAAACTTATGTGTATTGTTCTTAATTATGAAGTAATTGTGCGTACTTCAAGATTATCTTTGTAACACGCAGTGACACGTACCATCAAACAAAAAGACAATTCTCATGACAAACATAGTTTTTATAGTAGCTATTCATACAAGTGGGTCTCCTCAAGTCTCGTCCACTCACGCTACGATGACTAATCCTGTCAGGGCCCTTATTAAGCTTGACCAACCGTAACTATACGCGTTTGTAATGGCCGACACATTAACGTTAGTTTAATTTTACGCCAACAGGCCTGAATTTTTCCTATATCTAGCAATAGGGGCCCGATATTTTCGCGAACTTTGAATGGCGGTAAAATTATAACTACTTGATATTTTTTAATGAAACAAAAACAGATGATGTAGGTCTTTATGTATTATAAGCTTTACTGTAATAAACTTTCAAGTGATTTCGCACACCTAGTAACATTCCTCATTATTAATCGGTTTTAAGAGTTCATACTAGGTCACCACAATGACGAATGTATGGGATTTGACGTTTATGACATGCGTTAACGACTGTCATATACGTCAAATCACATTCGTCATTCTATTCCATCAAATGCTGTCTACCGAATTGCCACTTGTCTAGAGGGGCAGTTCTATCTGCTATGCTAACCAATGGCCATCCGCCGTCTACAAACGTTACGACTGCGTTAGAAACTCATTGTCAAGTAGAATAATACCCAGAAGTGGTCAAGGTGAATTTAGATTGAGTCGTTTTAATTGTGCTATCGATCTCTCTAGCCTTTTGTAACGAAGTGATTTATGACCACCGTATTATTATAGATAGGTACTATAAAACCGTCACAATATTGAAATGTAGTGATGATTGATAAATATAATATTTTTACATCATAAATCTGCGTTTATTAAGTGGCTTTCATCTAAATTGTGCCTGGACTAGCAAAGTGACGAATTGAAGAAAGAAGAAAATAAAATGTCCTTCGATATCGTTTGTCAGCGTCAAATGTAGATGCTGATTGCACAGATATGAAAATAAAAATTCTGAATGAAATTTATTAAATAATAGTACATTACTGCCGCGGCCACCAAGTGCTGTAGTGTTGCTGGACGATCGTGAAGTATTACGCATTACGGAGTCCGGCAACGCTCAGTTGTGGTCAAGGCTTGTATAGTGCTTTTCTCAAACAATGCGCGGAAATTAAAACTAAGTAGTATCTAGGCAGTACTTTTTAGTTACCTACTTTTCAAAATTAATGACGAACAACGAACAACAGTAATTTTTCACGCGGCGAAATGTTAATTTGTTTTTTATTTTTCTTAATAAACAGCATTCTATTTTCAAGCCAGTTCTGTATTTAAATAATGCCTTGGATAAGTTACCTCCTTTGTTGTCATGGTTCGGAGTAAAAGATGGTTCCATTTTTAAATTACACGACAGATATGAGTTTACAGGAATACCAATGATTCTGTGAAATGGTCAAAATAGGAACTACGGTTGTCACTGTCAAATGCATACTGTTTTATTCCAAATCAAAGACGATTTAGCACGATTTGACGTTCTTGAAAGGAAAGTGGCGGCCTCCTTCAGTTCACAGGAATGTTGGTTTTACTATACATAGTAATTTATTTGGCCGCTAAAACACGACAGATATGGATTTTCATACAACTTTTGCCGGCTGCTGCTCGCATGTACAGCAATTTCGATTTATCTCGAAGAAGGTTGTCAAAATAATGTTCACATTTCCAAGCATGTTTGAGAAAAAATTGTAATTGAAATTAATTTAATAATCTTATCATCAAGAAATAAAATAAATAAGTATGCTTGGAATTTTTTTTAGTTATATTTTATTTGTTTTTTATTGTTTACGATCCTAACTTCGGACAGGTACTTGCTAAAAAATTTAATTCATAATGAAAAATTAAATTTTATAATTGTAATATTTCAATTAATTTTTACTTGAAATTGATATTCATCTGAAGGGGGGCCTGGTAATCTGTTTGTCAGGATTTTCCTAGTGCAGATACCAGTCTTACACAAAGGTTTAAACTATATACCTAGTTATATTGTACGAATTTAAGTGCTTTGTGGAAGAATGTAAAGAAAATTAAAAATTAAAAAGAATTAAACTAATTTTTAATATCTGAAAATGAGCATCTAGTGATGTCTCATATTCGCAGCTCACTTCTCGTGTGTATCATCCAATTTTGACATGCTGTTTTTATGTATAAACTATCTCTAACGAATCGCTGAATTAAATCCAGCTGTCGTTGGCAGTAAAATTGGAATCGCCATTTAAAAAAAACTATCTCTATTGCAGAGACACAATAAGTCCACTTTGTATTCAAACCTGAGAACTAAGTTTTAATTGAGTGGTTGTCCCAGAACTTACAAATTTATTAATTAAAGTCGCGGTTTCTATTGGGTCTAGACTAGACAGTAAACAACCCAAGGTCATAAATCTCGGCCATTTATGATTTTTTTTATGAGCGTTTTTATTTGCATGGAATTAGATACGAGTACCTACATTCATTGTGCAAATGCTTTTTGAGCTATATCCTGATTATCGTATGATAGCATTCCACTGAATAACCCAGGGCTTAACTATAACCTTATTACAAAATGCTGACTGAAATAAACAGGTTTTAAAATGTTCCAATGTTTTGGGCATTGGCAAATTTTTATTTAATTTGTTAGTCTATCATTTATTGAAACGCTTCTATTGATATTAAAAAAAGATTACAAAGAAATACCAATGGTATAAGAAATGTGGTACTGGATTGGAATAGATAGATTATTTGTAACAAGGGGTAAGTGGCCCTATTTCAATTTAGCGTACAATAAGAATTAAAATTAAAATTTGTGTAATAGTTTTTTAAGTAAAATATTTTTTTTAATTTTTTTTTATAACTGTGCAGAAAATGTACGCTACGGTATTAAACGGTACTTCATTCAGTATTAAAATGGCGTCATTACCCTAATAAAAACGCCTTGTACAGACAGCGATGCCTACAGACAGACAGACCTTTAATCTTTTAACGAGACGCTATGATAAACGTTATTTCTTTATTGGCTGTAAGATCTATATATCGTGCATAGACTGCACGATCGTGCGGCACACTTGTGATATTTCAGACCAGACCGATTTTATTTCGTTGAATTGATTTTGAAAACGAAATTGTGTAGGATTTACGACTGTGATTGCCAATTGTTTTGATGTTTTTTTATTCTTTAACCTAGTGTTCCCAATACCTGTAAGGCGTGAAATATACAGACATGATATAAGAAAGGTGTAAAACAAACTCAAAACAAAATCGTTTGTATCGATGCAATTTCAGAACTTCAGTTTTTAGGTAATTATAATTTTCAACTTATCTAGGTTTGAATGGCTATTCCGTAGCGTCTTAATTATTCCCCGCTAGGTCCATAGTTTTAAAACTTTGATCCCTAGATTATCCTTTATATACCGTATGTGGCCTTTGAGTGGTATATGAAATCAATACGCTATGTCGTTACACACGAGTGCTCTTTCCGACTTGACATGTATAAATATGCTACACAAGAGCAAGTAGGTTCTGTCATAGAATTAAAGTTGATCAACACTAACATATTCCAAACCTATTTCACTAGAAAAAAATCCTACTTCCTAGTTTGTAAATATGGATGGAAGGATGTTTGTTACTCTTTCACGTAAAAACTATTAAATGGATTTTAATTAAACTTTACAATTATATAGGTGTTGGACACAGACGCCCGTCTGCCACTCCAAACTTGGGCTGCAAGTAACGCAGCGCCTTAACGTGATCAATTAATAGTAGGTAATATGAACTACAGCAAGGTTCACTTACCTGTTGTAATTGTCGCCATCACCTGTGAAATCCCAACCAAGGTTGTGTGTATTGTGAGATGTGTGTGTACTGTGTTTGTTCAGTGTCCCAGCGTACTCCAGCAAATTTCACCATGTACCACACATGTGTTCACTGTTGTATTTTAGCGTCCCAAGACGTAATTGTACATCAGAATAACACATAAGCTACAATTTACAACGATAACCGACATCCACGCGGGCGGCGCCGCGAGCAAAAACTAGTGCTTTAATAAATTGATGTATAAAGTGGATTTTCGATTGTCGTTGACTGTTCTTAGGCATTTGTTTGAAAGACTGTTACGGATCGATACCGGTACGTACCGGACACGGCTGTTTCGGGAATACCCTATTATCACATAAGCCGGAAGCTAACTGTTGCATGCTATCTCGGGCTGTCGTGAGGCGGTCATTTCACACTCTACTTTGGTGAATTACTCATCATCGGCGCGGCAACGATTCGATGTTGTTCTAACAGTTCTTCAGTTCTCAGCGAATCAAACTGAGAGCTGTGAAAGTATACTAAGAGATTGGTAGCGATCAATGATTGACCTGATATTATTTTGTAGGTTCAAGTTCGTGAGTCAATTGAATATCGACCTTTGACTATAAACAACGTGACCTTTAAAATTGAGCTCTCAATGGGGTGGAAATTCTTTAGAAAAACTTGATACTTGCATTTTATATTTCTACCTCAACCATAAAATGCGCTTATTCGACTCGTTAATACTAATACAAACTTGGATTACGGCAGTACTCGTACAAGGCACGTTCACGTTACGGAAGGACGCTATAAATATCACTAGTACACTTGCACTCAAGTACTATACAGCTAATAAACAAATGTTTTGACGCTGTGGACTCCACACTATGACGACAAATCCACTATATGTACAATGTTATTAATATCCCGGGAATCTGCTATTTGGAACTTGAACTATTTTTCACGAATTTGCGAACATTGGAGAAAAATTATGTCAGTGCTCCTACAATAAAGTAGATTATCGCATGTCACATTCCGTTTTGATAGCACTCATATATTTTCATGTTTGAAATCGTGATTTGTATAGCTAATATAAATTGTTTATAACTGCAATTTGTTAGGAATAATAGGGTCATGATGCGAGTGATATTCATATTTGATTTTGAGTTTTTTTTTTTTGAAAAAGAAAAGGAAATTAATAACCGAAATTATTTAAATTACTAATATTCCATCTAACCCCTCCAACTAAGCTAATTGCTTGTGCTAGGAGTGGGTTCACGTCGGTAGTGCATTGGCCAGGATTCGTACCCGGGACCTCTCGATCGTAAGGTCGGCTCCTTAACCATTAAGCAACCGACGCTAAAATATCATACGAACCCTATAAAACACTGTTAAGAAATAAATATGAGGCTATCAGTACGTAACTATCAGATTATGAAAAACCACTAGGTAAGTCTTTGAAATACATTACTATGCAAAGTTGCAAAGTTAGGTACATCTAAAGATTTTGGAATATGACTTCATAGTAAATAGGTTCTTCTAGGCAAGCCTGTTTCACTATCAACCACATTATCACTTTTCTATAGGTGTGATAGTGGTCCATATTTATTCAAAACCAAATAAAGTAGAAAAGGATTAAAATCTGTGAGTGAAACATTGATAATTTGTAGTTACAATATAATTCTATGAAATTTCTTTTATGTGTTATTGACAGGCATAAACCACATTTTCGCCAGAGTTCTTTTCAATGAAACTATCTGAAAAGTTAGAGAAAACAAAGAAAGTCTATTCTTGTCGGACAAACGAAATACAAATTTCCCAGCACCCAAAACGATTTCACAAATATGGCGGTAATCTACTTATGTAATATTTGATGAAACGATACTTCAATATATTCGAAGTTACAATATCAAATCTAGGGCATTCTAGAGGTGACCATTGTGCAATTTTTAAAATAGGATCTTGAATATTACATTGTATATGAACTCCGACATTATCGAAGTAGAAAGTACGCTAACATTATAATGGGTTTGCGTTGCTTCTCTAATTATGTAGTTCGAATATTGATGCGCAGACAATGGGTATAGGTCCCATAAACTGCGGGTAACGACTTTAAAAATGCTATTGACTCATTCACTTATTTATCTGGAAATCCAGTACTTGTTACGTCGTTAACACTTCCATCTAAAAGATGCATAGTTTAATGTACAACATTCTACGATGTCACAGCATGCAAAAAGTAACGCCGGCATGGAAAAACAAAACTGAATACAAATGAAGAAGTATTGCATTTTTTTCCGTGAATAAATTTTATTTCATTATTTCATTTCATTTCATTTTATAATTATTATACCGGAATGGCAATTCATAATCAACGCTAGAGATATATGACTGATCAGCTGTGACAGCCATTTTTGCACATAATCTTAGTGCGTGCCTTTTATTTAGATTGGGCTCGTTTTCGGGAAAATAATAAGATCACTGATGACTAGCCTAGTCGGGGGCAAATGTCTTTTTTTGTGGATTATTCCCACTCATAATTTACGCAAACGAGTATTATGAAAATATTAATTTGAAGTGAATTTACGTTAACCATTTTACGAAAAGTCATCCGTGTGGAACTGATAATTTTTAGTGTTGTTTGACACCCTTGTTTAGGGATTAAAGTGATTTTCGATCCCCTGGGGGATTGAACTAGGGTATCCTAATAGAACATCCGGGAATATGTTTTCAGTAATCGATGCAGAGCTATAACCGAATTTGGTTTACGATCGCTCACTCGCTCTCAGTAAGACCAGTACCTCAACCTAGATATTGTGTCACCATTGGTCTATTATACGTTAGTTACCATTATGAATAAATCGATATCTAGGTCCGAACCGTTGTTCCGTGGCCTGTTAGCCTATCACTCAATGTTAGACACGTCTACACATGAGTCCGATTGTCTCTGCATATAGGTATAATCATAGTTAGTCATGCAGTGTAATTTGGATTATTAGATTATTGCTCTGGGCTGTGGCTCTGATTAACCAATTCGATGAATAATTATAACTTGATACGCAATCAGTGTCAAAAGGGTAGGGTGCTCATGATAATTGCATTTGAAATTTTGTAGCACAAATTTCAATTGCTAACTTTCAAACTTTTACGTGAAGTTTTTGAATGGGAGAAAGAGAGATGAAGAATGTTTATATAATTCCGTCTCTTAACCGTAACTCAATAAGTCAAGAAACTTGCATCGTATTCAAATCTTGATTTTTTTAAATTCTTTCTGCCTAATGGGAATGGCCGAATAAGTATATAGGTGGTTATTTCAGCTCAGTCACTCACAATTTGTAAACTTAGTACCCGATTCGTTACCTCCTTGTGGCATTGCACTACTACATAGATTCAATGATGTTTCGACTACACGAAGTACAGTCGATAAAAAATATACACGTTTTCAAATTGAGCTGTATGAAAAGATGTATACTTATATTCTTGTCGACTGTACCTGCCTGACCCGACCATGTATGACTACAATGTTTTTAATAGTTGGGGACTAAAGCCTTGTGCTAGTGGAACTGATGTGTAATACATTTATTACAGGAGCCGTCATCATCATCGTCGTCACGCCACGGCGATCGAGCGCACCACGTCAAATCCCACTCAAGGGACCTGGGCAATAGTCCGCTATCAGCGAACACCACAGGCAATAGTTCTAGAGAGTGAGTAAACCAGTTTTAATTGAAATTACGTCACAGACTCACAGTACATTCTTGACTTGTACGGCCCTACCAATACCTTTTATTACAAGATAACCTCGCCCGCTAAACAATGCACTTGCTTAACATCGGACTAGCCGCTTGCGCAGGTTTTCCTCTCTGGTCAGGGTGGTCAAATGGTAGTCGCTCTACAAGAAGTCAACATACTAATCAAAAACATTCAGTGGACCTCGCGCTTCAAAGTGCACACTTTATAATGCCACTGAGTAATGATAATGATGATGACAGCGTATTTCTAGTTGCCTAAACGTCGTGACATGTCAATGATAGTTCAATTTCAATTCCATTCGATTATAGCCGTTATGTAATCATTTTGAAAGTGAATTGAGATCCTTTGTCCAAGTACCCATGACCCTATGAGTCATAACTCATAAATATAAGAGTCATTCATGCCCTTCACCTCTGATCGAATCAGTGAGATGAAGTACTAAACGGTGGTTGCGGTTACGATGAAGTTCTATCGATATATTCTGACTCATTATTCTTTTCAATTAGATTCGATATCGTTAAAATCGATTCATCAAGCAATGATTCATGACACGGTAACCAGTCCAGATGGGCTGGGATGAATTGACCAGCTAAAAACGTATAACAACGAAAAAATACAAAATCTTCTCTTTGAACACCTTACTTTCTCTTATAGATTTTATAAGCCACTTCCTTCACCTCATTTTGTAATTAATGCACTGTCAACCAATCTAGTGACAAGTACCAACTACTTAATGTCTAAATAAATAAAGTATAATTTTTTTTATCTATACCCAACAGTTCGTAGTCATTGTCTGTAAACGTTACAAATCAATGTCAAACGTCTGCTATTATGTCCATAAAATATCTCAAGAAAACTGCACAAGAATATACTCTCATGAAACGTGAGGAACAAAGGTCGAGTATGAAATGCACACAGTGACGTGAACGCTCCGACTTGAACAATTTATTTATTCACATGTTAAAACGTTAACCAATTATTTTTGAAAACATTTGTGAGTCGTGACAAGTTTACATAGTGTAGCATCACAGACTTATCTTCTGACAGAAATATACACAATGAATATCAGCGTTAGGTAATTCGTATAACTACTTTTTTTTCCTTTGCCTCGTCCCAATATTAGGGATTGACTGTCCGGCTACCAGTTACGAGGCTATCTGGGTCCTGGTCCAGGTATATCCTAGGTAACCTAAATCAATGTGAAAGGATTTCACTTCAAAGGTCACAGAGGACCATGTGGCGGGTGGTTGCAGTAGTTTAAAAAGCAGTTAGTACCTATACTTTTGTTCTACAAATTTAAAACAGAAAGTCTTGGATATTGATCCCTAGGTACTCAAACCCATGGCAGTTCTTTTCTAGCGGGAATACTCTTCTCATCTAAAGTACCTCGACCCGTCCGGGACAATATGAACATCTGTTCCATCTCTGTAAAGGGAAGCTTGCGGGATTGACTTTGACTTAGTGGCGAGGGGTCCTTTTAATTCGATTCCTGCAGGCTTCCATATGGTTCGCATAGTGTATGATAAAATGGAAGTGTCTTTTTAAACCGGTTTTCCTATTTAAAATTTTCATTCTTCGCCACTGAAAGGGACCCATCGTCACTCGCTTTAGATGTAAAGCGGTGGCCATATTTCAGTGTTCAAAAATTCGTGTTTAACACATAACATAGATAGCTTTGTGTAGACTATTTATTAATAATTTATTATTATTTATACCGTTTACTTTCAGCTTGGAAGACTCGCCTCAAAAGAAAATCCTGCCAGGTCTAATAACGGCGGGTGATTACTCAAGCACGGTGTATAGTCCGAACGTGTCGTACGGACTGTCCTCGGACGAGTACGGCTCACCGGCGTATAGAAGTAAGTCTCTTTTTCTCAAACATGCTTGGAAATGTGAACATTATTTTGACAACCTTCTTCGAGATAAATCGAAATTACTGTACATGCGAGCAGCGGCCAGCAACAGTTGTATGAAAATCCATATTTGTCGTGTTTTAGCGGCCAAATAAATTACAATGTAAACTCATATCTGTCGTGTAATTTAAAAATGGAACCAACTTTTACTCCGAACCATGGCAACCAAGGAGGTAACTTATCCAAGGCGTTATTTAAATATAGAACTGGCTTGCAAATAGAATGCTGTTTATTAAGAAAAATAAAAAAACCAATGAACATTTCGCCGCGTCAAAAATTACTGTCGTTCGTTGGTCGTCATTGATTTTGAAAAGTAGGTAACTAAAAAATTCTGCCTAGATACTACTTAGTTTCCGCGCATTGTTTGAGAAAAGCACTATACAAGCCTTGGCCACAACTGAGCGTTGCCGGACTCCGTAATACGTGCCTCGGCTGCGCCTCGGCCCGCATACTTCACGATCGTCCGGCAACACTACAATTGGTGGACGCGGCAGTAATGTACTATTTGTATTAGGTAGCAATCACGCACATATACCACATGATGGTAAGTGTTTTACTGTGGCTTATCAGCATGTAGAAGAAACGGGAAAGAGTGAAAAGCGTCGGTGACTACTTCACTAGTCAGCCTTACGATCAAGAGGTCCCGGGTTCGAATCCTGGCCATTACACTACCGACGTGAACTCACTCCTAGCTCAAGCAATTTAGCTTAGTTGCAGGGGTTAGATATAATATTAGTAATTTCAATAACTTCGGTAGTGAATATTTTAAAAAGTCGACAATTGTATATGTATACTTTATAAACTTGTACTAAGTAATTGTAGTTTGGCGAGTGCGGCAAAGAGAAGTAACAGAACTTGACACTTAAACTGTTGTATTATTAACTTGCTACAAGAAATAAATTGATTATTATTCTTTCTTGTGTAGTTAGCTACCGTTGAAAGTTAATTCCACACTGGCCTGTACCGCCTATATCACTTTATTATTGCGTAAATGACGCGCTCCAAGTGAATATGGCTGTGTCAGCAAATTCGTATGGACAGTCCGTAGTGAGACTATACAAATTCATCATCAATTCAAACAATCCAAAAAAAAATGGCGCCTCATTGAAAAATATAAAAGCATCGTCAACTGGGTTTATAACATAGTCAAATAGGTTTGTTTATACTATAGACACGTACTGTATAATCTCTTAATACTTTTGCACAATGTTGCATCTTAGCTGAAGTATAAATATACATGAACCCCTCTTAAAAATCGGGATTCCATCTTTTGTCATAATAGTTTTTGTCCTAATTTAAATTGCCATAACAAATTAGGCATAATTTTCTTTGTCATAATAATAGTCTGCCATAATTGGTTTTTAGCATACTGTGTTATTAAGCATAAATATTGTATATCCTAATGTTTTTATTCATAACATTGATACGCATAAAGTTGTAAAGCATATTGTTTATTTGTCTAATACTTATTTGGTATAATGATAAACGCCTGCTAACATGGTGCTAGCAAGCTGGCAAGGATCTGGATGCAATCTGGACTTTAGGGCACCCCGACTCGGATAGGTTAGGTTAGAAGGCTAATGCGGGAGCGGAGCGTAGCGAAGCTCCCGCATTAGGCCTTCGTGGTTATTTTTTTATAAACCACCTAGAAGTAGGAGCCCCGCGCAGCGGGGCTCCGTCGACCAATTAGATCAAAAGAACATTAGGTTAAATGAACTTTGATGCGCCTACAAGTTTGACAAGAGCAATGTATAAAATAGTGTTATATTGTTAATAAAAATTTTGTAGTGATTTGTTCGGAATAGTTATGGTTATGCGTGGTTATGCTTAAGTAAACTTATGCTTTGGTATATTATGCTTATTAAATATTATGCTTATAGTAAATAGGAGTAAAAAAATTATGCTTAAAAAGTTATGGCAAACGAGTATTATGCGTAAATAATGTTATGACAAGTAACATTATGCAATGTTAAATTATGACATAAAATTTTAGGAATAAAAATACAGAACCTTAAAAATCTATACGTAATCGTACGTAATATAATGTTCTTGGTCATATCGATAATATTTTTTTCAATTAAAGAATATTAGCAACCGAAATTATCGAAATTACTAATGTTTTCCACTGCTAGGAGTGGGTTCACGTAGTGTATTCGCCAGGATTCGAACCCGGGACCGACTCCATAACCACTAAGCTACCGACGCTCCTAACGCTCATATTGGTTGAATATTGTGATAATATTGGTCGAATATTGTACGCCATATTCCATGGTAGGACATAGCGCACTGAAATATAATGGGCTCAGCAAACGCAATGCAGTCGAAAGCGTATAGCATTTTCATTTACTAATATATAGTCTCAGTAAATCCTGATATTGAATCTCACCTGTCTGATTTCAGGTCAAGATGGACCAGGAGATTATTCAACTCAAGGTAAATAATATTAATCATTTCTGAGATGTTTCACTTTTATGTCTAAACCATCACCTTCTCATATACTTACATGATTTTGTACATGTAGTCAATAGCTTTTGTCCGTGGATGCGCCCGCGTGGATGTCGGTTATCGCTATAATATCTGTATAAATTGTAGCCTATATGCTAGTCTGATGTATAATAGTAGTTTATGATACTGTTGCATAATAAGGGTTCTTATAACACGACTGTGTTTTAAAAAACGAGCCGGCAGGCGAGTTTTTTTCTAGTATCGCACGAGTGTTATAAGACCAAGTTATGTACAGTGTCATACACTACTTTATCTACTCTCATACTAATTATAGTATGAGAGTAGATAAAGTAGTGTATACATAAACTAATTTATTTTACAAACAAAACCAAACTTTTTTAATTTAAATGTAAAATGTTGGCGCCAAACGTCGATTGCGCATGCGTGTTTCTTTTTTTTCCTTCTGAATCGGCGGTTTCTTTTTTTAAAGTAGAGTTTCAACCTTCTAGGTCCAGATGGAGGTTGTATAGGTGTATCGTTATGATTAAAAAGTTATTTAATGATATAGGTGTCCATACAAGACCTGTATCGTAATAAAACTTTTTTTTTGGCCTGTGCGTAATGTTTGTCATTAGAGTTTTTTTTCAATTTTATAATCTTTGTATTATAGTATCAGAGTAGATAAACTATATTATTGTAAAGTTTTATTAAAATCTATTCAGTAGTTTTTACGTGAAAGAGTAACAAACATCCATCTATACTTACAAACTTTCGCGTTTATAATATTAGTAGGATAACTATAACATATTTGTGGACTCGCGGTTCCGTCATTGTGAAATACTGATCCCATTCCCATCCACAGTAATCTATTCCTTGGCTGAAAAAAGTAATCTGCGTCATTGACTCAAATTTCATCCAGAGCTGTACACTGTACAGCTGTTTTGTTATGAAAGAGTAACAAACATCGAATCATCCCTGCATCCAAACTTTCATATTCTTTATAAAATAAGTAAGGAATAGGACAAGGGCAGGTAGATGATGATGAGTATGAATTTTCTATTGATTTATTTGATTTCATTCTCCTAATTAATACATTACAAAATATGAACGAGATTCATTTCTGATTATAGCTTTTGTTATGACTCATCATCATCATCATATCAACCACACATAGTCCACTGTTGAACCTTCTATAGACTTCCAGAACCACCGATCTAAAGCAGCCCTCATACAGCGCTTCCTGGCGACCTTGATGAGGTCGTCCTTCTACCTGGCTGTTGGGCGTCCTACACTACGTTTGCCCGTACGCGGTTGCCATGCCAGAGCCTTTTTGCTCCATCGGCCATCTGTTCTGCGCGCTATGTGTTCCGCCCACTGCCTCTTCAACAAGCCAATCCCCTGGGCTACGTCGGGTACTTTTATTCTCCTAAGGATATCATCATTTCTGACGCGATCACGTAGAGAAATACCGAGCATAGCCTTCTCCATAGCTCGTTGAGCGACATTGAGCTTTTTTATGAGACTTATAGTAAGGGACCACGTTTCAGATTCGTAAATACTTTGAAAATAAACAAACATGAAGACACTTTCCCATTTGGGTAGGTAGAGATTATATCTTTCCACCTGCTACGCTTCTGGCATACGCTCTTCGTTTCTTACACTTTTATTTTATTGTTTTCATACATGCACACCGTTTGATGGCGCTCTCTGGGTACTTTTAAAACATTATTCGTTAGACTATAAATGAGTTATCATGATCTAATTATTAATATGTACAGGTCAAATACAGTTTTTTCCTGTCGATAACCTCATATAACTAGATTAAATGTACATGATTGTTTGTAACATTATTTAGTGTCTGCGTGACTTTACGAACGAATGGTTATCTAGTGAACTGTGATTTATCTAGACATCTTGTATTAATAATAGTGTATAATGCATATAGTGATATGTTTAGACGACACTCTGAATTTATAGTACGTAACCTGCGTGTTAAAGGTATGTGTGTTATAAATACGATATTTTATCTACTCAGAAAGATAATTATTTGCTGAAGTATTAATGAAAAAGTATTCAATTTTATGTACCTATTTATTTATATTTCGTTGCATTAAGTTTATAACGTTTTAGGCTTTCGAACCTACTTAGGAAAATACGAATCCTTCGGTCTGTCTGTCTGTCAAGACCTTTTTCTTTCTTCAGAAATGCGTGGAGGCATCAAATTGAAGATAGTTAGATAGATAGATAACACTTTATTGTACACTATTTGATTTACAGTAGATACAAGTAGGTAGCATGTATACATTGAATATACAATGGGCGCCCTTATCGCTTGAAGCGATTTCATACCAAATACAGAGGTCTGTAACGTTTCGAATTCATGATAAATCAGATTTATAAATCGAGAGAATAAATAGATATTGCCGTTTATGTAGCACTAGCTGACCCGGCGAACTTCGTACCGCCAATATTTTTCCGCCCGCATGGCGTCAGATCCCGTTCGCGCTGCACCCTCTACTATATTAAACATGTATTATACATATAAACCTTCCTCTTGAATCACTCTATCTATTAAAAAAAACCGCATCAAAATCCGTTGCGTGGTTTTAAAGATTTAAGCATACAAAGGGATATAGGGACAGAGAAAGCGACTTTGTTTTATACTATGTAGAGTGTATACGTTCGTCCCTCAATTCAGTTTTGTACGGAACCCTTAATGCGCGAACCCGAGTCGCACTTGATCTTTATTTTTTATTAGTATCGGTTGGTGCTTATGAAGATGATCACTGATCATCCAATTTACGCTTCGGGCCGTTCTTCGAGACCCTGGGTCTCGCCGTCTCGAGTATCATAGGCCATTAATTCGTATAGCGACATTATAATCCTCACATCAAAGTGCATTATCTATACATCTATACATATAAATAAAATTGAAGTGTCTGTTTGTAATATTGAAATAATAGTTTTTTGCATATGAATATAATACGGTACATACTTACACCAAATAACATTTTACACAATTTTTGTCTGTCTGTCTGTTTGTTCCGGCTAATCTCTGAAATGGCTGGACTGATTTTGCCGGGTAACTTAGGCTACTTTTATTTTGAAAAATAGCGTTGATTCAACACTAAGCGACAACCGACATCCACGCGGGCGCAGCCGCGGGCAACAGCTAGTCTGCAATATAAAATCCCATTTTGCACTATTTGTATCACAAATAAATGTAATTCTATCCTCTCTTTGTATTTTAATCAAACCTATCCTTATAAGTACAAATGCAACAATATGTTTTACCCTGTATATAAATAAGCCTTTTGAATAACCATTGTTGTTATAAATAAATTCTATACATATTCCGAAGTTAACAGGTATAAAATTGTTTAATTGTATATTAATATATTATATCCCATTCTTTTACCAGAACCTGCTTTAGTGACCTGAGGGTAGTAGGTGGTAGTAAGAAGAAAAAAATTAATGGTAAAATTGTAATTCGAATACGTCCACTTTAAAAAGGAATGGTTTTGTTTTTAAAGACTTTGTCACCAGGTTACCGACTATAAAGTTTTTATGTACAAAATTAAATTCTCTATGGAGTCCTTGCCTATATTATATTTTAATGCTAAAAACTCATAACTTCATTCGACAATGGAGTTACGAGGTTTCAGTGCCTCCTCTTTTGTTACAAGTTTCTCCTAATGCGCATTATATCACTCGATTCTTAGTTTTAGTTCAGAAAATAACTTTCTCCGATGTTGTTGTTTAGCAAGTGCACCATAGGTTGGCTTGGGGCTCATGGATATTGTTATAAAGATATTGAAGGCCCTGTACATTTCACGGTTACCCTCATAAATAGCTTAACACATTCCAAGTTACTACTAGAGAATTATTTTGATCCTGGAGCTCAGCGGATTAAACTTTATTTCCGACGTCTCAAGGTTTCCGTTTCGAGAGGGTTAGGAACCTATAGATAGTTATGTCAAAGCGTAGGTATATCTTACGTTTGAACGGCGGGCAACAGCTAGTTTTCATAATTATTACTACTGAACGAAATTTTTGAAGCATTCCGTATGCTAACTATTCAAAACCATTAAGATGGATATATAAGGAAAGTTTTTAGTTATTTAGTCCAGCCGCGGTCCAGTGGCTTAGTGGTCAGAGTATTCTTCCTGTAAAAGAATGATCGCGGGTTCAAATCCCGTCTGAATCGATTTAATAAATTTTCTATCTTAATTATTACTAAATTATTTTGCATCAGATGAAAGCGACGGCACCAACGTGACGTCATCGAAGGCGGTAGCAGCTATCGCCCACCTTAACAGCAAGATCGAGCGCACCAAAGAATCGATACGTCTGGAGCAGACCATACGTGATGGTAAGCATGTGCTTCAAAGTATAAGTCTTTAGGCTTTCACGGCCGGCGTTGCATGAAGAATATACTGCTTCCGGGCGGTTTTTATTTTATTTTTTCTTTAGGCTTTCACGGCCGGCGTTGCATGGAGAATATACTGCTTCCGGGCGGTTTTTTTTTTTAATTTTTTATAATATACTTGACTCACAGAGTGAAAGCCTATTCTTTTCTAGTTATTTTGGTCGCCTCTATCTAGACTGCCTAAATTTAGGGAAAACCCACTCAGGGTTCACTTTGCATTCATTATAATATCGTCCTTGTTTAATTCCTGTCTTGGGGTATATTTTTTCACGCTTACATTCTTATCCTCTAATACCATACAAGTTCTCGCTTACATGCCTCTCGTACTTTCATACTATGCCTTTCATACAAAGGCATTTCATAAAAAGGCACAAATACCGTTGCAGCACTTCGGTCGCGATCGTGCGGGTGTTTCACGTCACGGAAACGGATGTGGGGCACCGAGACGCAACTTTTAAGCTATAACACTTTAAAATTGGTGCAGAAAAACCCACTCAAAAGAATTTTGGAAAATGATCCCGTCGTCGCGGAGAGTGACGGGCGACTGTCGCTTCCGGGCTGTTTGACCGTGGTCCATATGAAACATAAGATGTCGACCGCAGTGATCGACGAAACGCCTGGAACGCAAGTTTCATATGGACCACGGCCAAACGACCCGAAAGGAGTATATTCTAAACGTATTTCAAGTATTAATTTCTAAAATCCTTACACTTGTATATCCCTAAACGAAAAAAAAACGCTTGGCCAATATATCAGAGTAGCTGTAGAGAAAAAAAAAGTTGTATCGCGAAAGACAGCTACTTAATATGCAAGAATGAGTAACTTAATTTTAGTTACCTTTTAAATGACATTACAAAAAGGCAAATCAGAAACCTGACTTTGGACTGAGCCCATTTACTTCTAGCCATGACGTGGTTGAATTGAAGGAGCAACAGCCGTCTGATCTCAACTCCAAAAGTAAGGCAATAACTTTGGTGAGATTGGCTTCGAACCTGAAATTAATTTACCCCTATAGACTCTATTAACACCTGAATTTGACAATAAAATACTTTCAGACAACGTGAACGAGTACCTGAAACTAGCTGCCAACGCTGACAAACAACAGCTGCAGCGTATTAAAGCGGTGTTTGAAAAGAAAAACCAGAAGAGCGCGCTATGTATCGCTCAATTACAGAAAAAACTCGAGGGGTACAATAAGAGGATCAAGAAC
Organism: Eilema caniola; assembly: GCA_949126895.1. Lineage (NCBI taxonomy): Eukaryota > Metazoa > Arthropoda > Insecta > Lepidoptera > Erebidae > Eilema > Eilema caniola. Next base: position 7,784,776 of record OX421488.1, on the reverse strand, counting down.
TGGGAGGTATGCATGGTAAATGATGGTCGGTTCTTGTATCACTGACGTTTTTTCTCTCTTTATTCTTCAGAGAACAGGTCACACTGACTGTAGTCATTCTGATCTAAGTACAAGCAAATTTTATAAACAAACATTACAAATTGTCGAAATTTAACTACCAACATAGTCTCACGGATTCACTTCACTAGCTCTAATACCGTGTCCTAATGCCGTGGGAATATCGGGATAAAATTAAATATATAGCCTAGTATCATCCCTAAATAACATTTAGGGATGATACTAATGGTAAAAGAATGTTTGAAATCTTTCCAGTTTTTGACTTTATTCGTTACTATCTTTGTAGCAAAAGCGTCAGTAGCTTAATGGTTCAGGAGTCAACCTTACGATCGTGAGGTCCCGAGTGCGAATTCTGGCCATAACACTACCGACGTGAACCTTAACTTTTTATTGCTAATATTCTTTAAATAAAAAATTAATAAAATAAAAACGATTTAACCACTTGATAATATTGACATTTATTTGCTAATTCGTTAAAGATATGTTTGTATACTGTTCTACAGCAACATGGCACGAGTGGGCTGGCCCACAGACAACCACGGGAGGTGCTACGAGATATGGGACAGGGACTCAAGTGAGTATCTCTTATTGTGCGACATGAACAAGTCTTTGAATTTGGTTTAGCGGAGAAGGGAGCGTTGGCGTTTTTGAGATCATATTTGTTTTAGGTAATGTTTATGGGCTTTTGTGGGAGCAATTCCATCCGTTAATCAGCGGTACCGGGTTACAGGTGGGGTTGGTTTGGCTTGGCTCTGAAGGTTTCCCTCGTGTGTACGCGGATACCCCTGGTGTATCACTCGTACTAATTTTACAATTCCACTAACAGATATCACATTTCTTTCTACCTATATTCATCTGTTTCCCACCTTTGTGACCAAAAGTCACAAGCATAGGCCAAGTTTAAATATCACTGGTAAAGTGGACCCTAGACTACAAGATGAACTTTGGATTTGACTGGTAGAAGAAGCTTAACTATCATACTTACATACAGGAACGTGGGCGGCAACATCCGCGACGGCATCACCGGGCTGGGCGGCAGCGTCATGGCGGCGCCGCGCGAGTTCGCGCACCTGTTCACGCGCTCCAACCGCTTCGGCTCCGCAGACAACATCGCGCAGCTCGCCGGTCTGTATCCGACACTAACGCTCACACACACACACACACATACAGACACACACGCACACACACATACACATCCACACATACGCGCACACACTTGTGTGTGTGTGTGTGATATTGAATCAACGTAGGAACTGGAAATATAAATTGGGTATTCGATTGTCAAATCAATGGACCGATTGAGAAATATCGAAGTTCAGTTAAACCCGCAGTTAGAAAAAAATGGTTTCGGACTCTGTGGTGAAAGATTCGAATGCGATCGGTCCAACGCTGGATTAAAGAAGAATTCAGTGGCCAGATTCATTAAAATTACGTTTTGAAAATACGTATGACTTCAAAACTTACGCACCCTAAATTATAAATTACAAAATAGAATTAAAAAAATATGAGTGATTCCGAAGTTTCGCGCCCTACCCGTGCCAGTATCGTTTCTATATATAATTTGCTATAAATATTTACATAACGCTATATACAGTACATACTCCAGTTATTGCGTTTATTCACTAACACAACTACCTCTAGTTACACATTTCTATACAAATTTACACATATTTCGCCTTTATATTTTTAATTTCAAAAAAGCTTACTTTTTCTGTTTCTTTTAAAGTAATGTAAATAAATCCTGGAAATACTGGATACAGCTTTATTTGTGGTTTGCTTATTCTTTCGGTTTATTTATTAGTTTCCATTTGTATGTCCATACAACATACTGAGGTTCTGAAATCATCGTTAACATGGATGGATTTCCAAAGCATCCATTTACATACATGAAAAACAGCATGAAGTCCAATATACATCATACAAATTTAACTGAATTTAGGAAATACTCCATATTGATTGAATGCCTCATTTGTGTAGGTGAATCCAGACTATATAACAAAACATATTATACATAAAGCAAAGTTATATAACATGTTTTATTAGTGTGGGCGCTACGCGTTTATAAAGCATGTTATATAACATGTTTATTAATATGTGCAACACTATATTATAACTTTTGCAACATTTTAGACAGCACACACTACACTGCCGAACTGTCGACATGTTATATAATATATATTGTTATATTGCACTGCTATGCGTATATTTTAATGTGTGCCGTCTCTCAGTTTTGTGACAATGTTATGTAGACGTGTTATATAGCATAAGTCTTGTTATTTAATCTGGACTCATCTTTTACATGAAGGTATACATACACATGTAATATAACGAACTATGTATTTTGTCACAGAAAACTCGGGTCCTTGTGAGTATACAACATGTACAGTATAGACTAGTCCATCTGTATCTAACATCATATCCATTCATGTCATAACTCTTTAGCGTTACATAAGCGGTGGTGAAACGGTGGCGGGATGGGCGGTTGGTTTAAAAATAACTAAAGTAGATGATAAAATGTATGCATCGAATATAAAAAAATAGTGGTTTAAAAATAACTAAAGTAGGTGATAAAATGTATACATCGAATTTAAAAAAAAAATGGGGTTTTTTTTTTGTTATACTGTGTTCCTCCTGTAATAGAACGGCATCAAGCGTTTTTTTAAGGTCTTGACAACAGTGCAAGTTATCAATTTTTTTATATACCTCCAACTGTGAGTTACTCAAATCGGGCAAGTCGTTCTCAATTGAAGTGTGGAGCAAAAGTTATAGCGATAAATTTCACTTGTATAGATTTTTAAAATATCCAAATAATTGTCAAGCTAGAACCGAAGCCACTGATAAATAAGTTAGTGTGAAGAAATTTTTGACTAAACAAAAATAAGGCACTTTCCTGTAAGTTTATCTTATTGTTTCATTGGGCAAATACAGAATACCGAACCTCGTTGATAAGGGACACTAGACGTATTTGATGAGACAGTAGAATGAGTGATACGTCTGATGGGATTGTACGTGTGTACAGAAAGTTACTTACCATCAGTCGGATTGTATAGTTTGTGTCAAAAAATATTTAAAAAAAATCTTTACCACCTATACCGTACCCGCCACCATAAATTATATAGTTACCTACTATATTTTGTAAACTTATTAAACACCTAACTTTCTAACTCTCATGCTCAATTTCTCACTTATAACCTATTTCATATCCCGAGTGTTAACACGATATTAATACGTTTCTAACTACCTATATTTCAAGTAATACACATTGTTATATAAAATATCTAGATAGACTCTGCTGAGTGCCTGTGCTTACCAACAGATGATACACCTTACCATATAATTACTATCTGAATTTCTTTGTTATTGATATGCAGTAGTACAATATAGTGTGATAAATTTTGTAGACTATGCTCTGTTTGGTTAGGTACAGTCAGCATCAGTACTCCTAGCACGAACAACTATCGTAATCTTATCGTAAATGTATTGAGAGAACGGAGCATAGCGATTGGCCGTCTTCACATATACACAGGTTCATAGTAGGCAGGCAGCCAATCGCATTGCTTCATTCGCTCAATACGTTTACGATACGATTACGATAGTTGTTCGTGCTAGGGGTTTTTTTTACGTGCGGGTAATCCCCCCTCGGATCCCCCCCCCCCCGCCTCCTTCGGAGCCGAAGGAGTAGGTTATGTCAGACTCGAACCGACTAAACCGCACGCCGTCTGTGGGTCGATGTGCTAGGCCGAAGGTGAGGTTGTCTCGTGACATATCCCTCGCATCCCGGCTGACCCAGGCGTGCTAGGGGTACTGATCAATCTTGACTAGCAAAGTACTTAAAAGTATTAAGATATCGATCTGATGTTGACTGTACTAAACTAAAAGTAAACAATCTTGTTGTGACCTTGTGACTTTAACACAAACGCATATTATATTAATAAATAACATTTTTAAACTGAATTTAAAATAAAAGGATTTATAAACTGAAAATTCTGTAATATTTAAATCTTCTTTATCATCTTAGCGTTAATCCCAGTCGCATCCGAAGCTATCAGCTTGGAGTCTGGGGTCGCCTTTACCAGTCTAACTGCGGATTTGGCTGAACTTCGATATTTACTGTGAAGCAACTGCCATCTGACCTCCATAACCCAAAGGCGATAACGAAGTATTGTAGCTAGAGCAATTGTTGAACTTTTTAGGGCTCTAACTACCCGTAACGACTGCCATTAGATGTTATCATGGCATCCGGGGCCGACGGCTTAACGTGCTCTCCGAGGCACGACCAGACCAATGCAAATACCCATTTCGTATTGCATACAAATAATGCACTGAGCGGGGATAGAACTCACGCCTTCTGCGCAATGGCCGCGTTCACATAATAAAAGACACATCAAGATTGTTTACCTTTAGTGAAGTTACCTAACCAAACGGTGTATAGGTACCGTTCACAATTTGACACCTTTTCCCCACTTGTAGATAGATGCACAAATTAAAACATTATATCAACTTGAATTAATCACCTGAATGTGAACGAGCATATCACTATATTATGACCTTAGATTTGAAAATCGCCAGTGGTAAAATATTAAAGTAAGAAAATAATTGTTTTCATTATCGGTTATGTATAACTGGGACGGTTGTTGACCGACAGATATTAATATTTAGTTATATCGTAGTAAATTTTTGGTTAGGTTAAATGTGTCTGACCTGGGACCGTGAGATTGACGTCACAATGTTCGATAGCATTATGAAGGAGTCTCAGAATACCGCTGTGGATTTTCTCAAGATATGGGCACAAGTAACAGCTCAAAAGGAAATAAAAAAAACGACAGCCCTACCAAAACATCGAACGAAAATGTAGAAAAAAAACATGTTAGGAATTGGAGTCATATTGTCGCCATATTAACTTCTTCAAAAAGTTTTATTACCAGTGTCATTTGCAATTATTTCGATAACAATACCCCAATCTGTTTTGTTATTTCTAAGCTATGGTGGCATAATAAACCTCATATACATTCATGCACCCTGAAAACATCACATACCTTTTTAGAACAGTTATGTAAAAATATTTTTAATCTTCTCAGAAATATCATCTGCTTGTAAACCTATGTTATTCACAAATAAATGTTTTATTCTATTTTCCACAACACATGTAAACGGTTGAGCTAAGTGCACAGTAGACATACTCATTACTTTTCACGGCCGCGGCCACGCGAGATAAAGATAAGGCATTGAATCACACAAGCAAGTTATCACGCGCACAACTGGCACTATCGGTTGTCACTCGCTTCCTGTGTGTAATCTTGTTAAACATCCTGATATTCAAATAAAAAATAAATCGTTATCAAATTGATTCTAGTCTGATTCACTAACATTTTTTAGATGTCTCTCTCTCTCACACACCTATTATCCCAAAGTCGCTATTTGTATTTTTAAGTAATTATAGAACACTAGCTGACCCGCCTAGGTTTCGCCCGTAGCATACGTCAACCCCGTAGCACCCCTAAGCCATTATGCGTCATTCAATTGTTTTGCCTTCCCGGAACCTCTCCACTAACACTTGAACTTTGTGATATGGTATTAAAGTTCAAATGGACTTTTAAGTATTATTACGAATCGTATGGGAGTATAGAAAAGTGTTGTTTTTAGAATTTTGCAGGCATGTTTTATATATTTTTCGCTGTATAGACTGCATAAGAACCATCCTAGTACTGCAAGGAATATTCTAAAAAAAATAATGAGCGAAATTGGTTCAGCTGTTCTCGAGATTTGCGCTTAGAACACATTCAGTGATTCATTTTTATATTATAGATTATGGCATGTAGATACTTTGAGGCTTAGAGGTTTTGTGATTTGATTTTGAGATCAAAGATGAGATGAGACTAAACATGAAAAAGTGCCGACTGAATAGAATATAGCTCTGTAGATTGGTTTAGCCACTAAACAAATATATTTTTGACTTGCAACATTTCCGCTATCTCAGTACTGTTTAGTACAATCGTGAGTTCGTGACTTAGTGGTTCAAAATGTGTAAATGATTTCGTCAGAAGTATAGCATAAATGACTGTTGCTTAAACCAAAGTGATGCTACCTTAAGCTTCAGCTAATTTGTCAGATATTCCACGTGAATATTCCACAACATTTCACACAACGCTATCTAGAACCATGGTAAGCATAGCTCTACTAGCTTGTGTTATAGAATCTAGAATACGGATAAACATACGTAAATACTTTTTTTTGTAAGTAAATACATATCTATACGTAGAAATACCCAGACCAATGCAAATATACATATTCATGCATACAAATATTTGCACTGAGAGGGGATCGAACCCACGCCTCCTGCGTAGCAGCCGCGTTCACTAGCGCTACGCCACAGGCTGTCTATACCACTAGGCTAACTATGTTAGATCACAGAGCCCAACAAAATGTTTGGTTCCCATGCCAACCTCACTAGCCAGTCGATACCTGCTGATTACTGGTCGAAGCCCAGCGTGGGCATTCCTCTCAACAGTAAGGTAGTCAGTATCAGAAAAATAAACCTAATAATGAAGTTCTAAGAAAGTGGCCCGGGCTCCAGAACAAGGTTTAGGTACCGAATGCAACCAGGATTAGACAATGATGATGATTCAATAAGAACAAAGTTTTCTCAATGTCAACGACATAACAGACATAATGTGTTAAGTTTTATACAGGTTTTTTCAAGGTGTACATTGTATGTCGTCTGTACACAAATTAATTATAGCGTAGCAGTAATTAAAACTTATCACTGGATTGTAATGTACAGTACGAAATAAACATTTACACATTATGTGACGTTTCAAATACATGTTCAAACATTTTAAATGAATCGCGTTCGAATTTAAAATATGGGTACACGTCTTTTTAACGGAAAACTACGACGAAACGACAGCATACATCCCAATTTTTAAAGAAAGGCCTGCCCTAAAGTCTCGTCTATCAGTCAGCAACTGTACCGACCAGCAATTAGGATTGTCATGGCCTAAAAGATCTTAGTGGGACTCCAAATACACATTTTCTTACTTCCTCATTGTATAAGTAGGCGCAAAGAAAACTATTACCTTTAATCACTATACCGAATGCAAAATTTTTGTACTTGTTATATCGCTAAATCATCACTACAATACGATCGTTATCATGTAACCTGTAATCAGCGGCTTGTAGTCAAGCGAGTGAGTCAGTCGGCCTTGTACCGCGACTATGAAATGTTGTTCGACAACTGCAAGAAATGCCGGAAGAAACGTAAATACTATATTATACCTATTATATTTTGTACAAATGGGCATAAGTGGCTTGATTAAATGATGTAGTTAAGGTCGTAAATCGTGCGAAAGTGTGAGTGCATCTAAAAATTATGTGTTTACTGTACACTAATACTTGTTTTGTTGGTAATGATTGTGTATGTTTGTACTGTTATAAGATTTAAGTATGTAGTATGTTAACTTTGAATGTCAAAAAGGAGCTAGCTGTGTGCGTGAATATTTTTGTGACTATTTATATACACATAACGTACTTTTGTTAACATAACATACATTCACGCCTATATTCCCGGAGGGGTAGGCAGAGGTTCTAGCATACTACTATTAAAACTAGCTAGCTAGCTTTCTTTATCACATGACCCGTTTATTTAGAAACTTAGCTACTTAAAACCTATGAACCCATAGTTTTTAGTGTAAATATTGAAATAATTACAATACATTATGTAAAAAGAAACGCATTTTCACAAGTCACCCGACCTATAGAAAATATTATTTCTATTTGTCTATAATAACACCAACACACATAATATCTGCATACCATGACGTACTTATAAGCGGTCGTGTTTTGGGCCACGATTCAGAGTGAAAGAGATGGAGCTATATAAGGTGTATAGCTGCATCTCTCTCTCTCGTGATTGCGTGCGCATTGCGCGGTGCTTAAAGCACGTTATAGTAGTTCCACAGTGCTGTAAAGCTTATCATGTTGCCTATACGTACCGTGTATAATCAGTTTTGTGTTGCTTACCATGCTGTGTCCTTTTGCACGCTAGCCCCACCACACGCGGAGCTCAGAGGTAAATAAACATTTATTTAAATAAAGGTAAAATAAGATTAACTTTAATATATAATGTGACTTATAACAGCGATACAAAAGAATATCATACATAGCCGATATACGCATATTTAATATTAAAAAAAAAAACGATCGAATTTTTTTTTGGGAATATTATGTCAATTTTTACATGAAACAAACTCAATCCATGTTTTAGTGACCAATACTGGCGGTAAATGGGACATTTGTCGAAAATAAATCCCTTTTATTACCAGTAGTGGCGTTGACGGTGGGGCAACAGGGCAAAACCCCTGAAGACTAATATCATTAAAAACAACAGCAAAGGTGATAAGTACAGAATTTCGTATAAAAATATATGTAAAGTTGTATACTTTTGCCCTTCGTACATACGTATTTGCTGATATGTTTCGCGTAAATCGCAAAACTGCTTCTCGCAATAATTGGCATAAACTTTTTTTATATGTATATCAATCTTTTGCCTGCTAACTGTACTAAGTAACGCGTTATTTTAGTTTTATGTAAAGTTGATAATTTTAAAATGCAAACTTTAATAATATGACTTAGGATTTTATTTATTTTCATTTAAATTAAACGGCTTCATAAAAGTCTCTCTTCTTTACCCTTTACCCAATTGCAACAAGGGTAATATTTTTGATCGTTATCTTTTTCGAATTCTTTGGTGAAAACACACAGATTAGTATCTTCATTGCTTTTAATGAAAAAATAATAATAAGCAAAAATAAATGATGATAAAGCTAAAGTGTACTACGGCCTAAGCGGCATTGACAATCACTTATACAAACTTCATTACTAAATCGTCCATAAGTTCTCACTGTAGCTGGCACTTATCACTCTATGCCTTATCTCTGATCATTCTCTCTTTAAACACCAGTAGTTCAAAAGAGACACTTATATACCGATTCGAATCTTCCCTATGACGATACCGATTACGATAGAACTCCAGTGAGAGGTACAGTCAGCGTCAGAAGTAGATGTCGACACTTTTTAAAATCTTTCATTGAAGTCTAATAAATAGTCAGTATTTTCATTAAGAAATTAAATAACGTTACTCAAAAGTGACTTTTAGCCCGTATTATAGAACGACACTCGGTTTTAAATCTCGATTTATCCGAAAAGAGATTGTATAGACAGATAGACAGATCGACAGATTGTCTTCACAATCTTTCCTCAAATAAATCGAGATTCAGAACTGAGTACTTTTCAAAAATATGGACCTAAAAATCTGGAAATGCTCATCTACTTTTGCCACCGGCTGCACGAGTATGTCCCGTGTGGTGTATATCTCGTATTGAGTGTTACAACGTGGCAGCGAACGCGTCATCGGAAGGCTCCCGCGCGTCCGAGGCGGGCGAGGCGGCCGCGCCCCGGGGCTCCACACTGCCGCGCGCCGCGACATCGCCCGCGCCCAAGTTCAGCCCTGAAGCCTCGCCCAGTTCTTCCGTCACCAGCGAGGGAGCGCCGTGAGTACTGACTGCCATCCATCTTAGGACATATATTTTAGACCTCAAATGTGCTCTATCCGCGCAGTACACATTTCTTGGGTTTCTTTTGAGGATAGTATGTGTTGCTTCGGCGGTGGACGAGCTTAAATTAACCGAGCATAGATTGTTATAAAAAAAAACTACACGAATAATAAGTTTTTAGATATTCTGGTATATTATCTGCCTAACGCAATGGCGGAAAGGTGTGGCTATATTGTAAATATTTGCCCCGAAAGAGCATTCCCGAGATGGAGCAGTTGAACGTTCTACCGCTATGATACAGATAACACCCAATAATAAAAATGGTTTCTATGCTTTTAGCTACGCTTTTACATATTTTTTATACGAATATTAGTAACCGAAATTACGAATATTCTCCCTATCCCCTAGCTAACTTAGCTAAATTGTTTGTGTTATACCTTATAATAGTTGGCCAGGATTCGCACCCGGGACCTGTCAATCATAAGGCCGACTCCTTAACACGAAGCTACCGACGCTTAAAGTATCGTCAAACTGCTACAAATATCGATTGATCATAATCATATGCAGAATTATCGACACTAACTATCCCGTAGGTAAGATGTTGAAGTTAACGTGAATATTACTGCAGGTACCCTCCCCAAGGTGGATCGAACAACATATCGGAGGCGACGTTCACAATAAAGCCGATATTGAACGAGTTGCGCGAGCGCAGGGAAGACTACGAGCGGTTATCGGAAAAAATTGACACGTTAAAGGTAACGTTCTATCTTTCTTCAATAGTATGATACATCATAAGGCCGCATATTGAAAGAAAGCTCGTAGCTGGCGCCGATGAAATTGAAATTGACTGCTTCAATTCTGCTTGCTTTATGTGACTTTTACCAAAATGGTTCAACGCCGATAAGCGCTGGTAGATCGGCGCCGACTACTAGCTTCCTTTCTGTATACGGCCTTTAATAACATTCAATTTTTTCATACAATCCTAGCTACTGCTAGCGGCTTCACCCGTATATTAAAAGGAAATATGATCTAGTTCTATGTTTTTTAGTCGTGAAAAAGTATGAGTGAGACAAACAGGCATGTACAGTCAGCCTCCTAAGTAGATTAACACTAACATATTTACATCTTTTATAAAGTTGCAACATATGTATTCATTTTTCATGTTTTATGTAGTTTTATAGTCCCCATAGCACTAAGTAAACATTTTTAATGTTTAATTTCATTAATGAGAGGATTAGCAGCCACAGTGATCAATAAATTAGAATTGTTAAGCTACTTTTGGAGTTGACTGTACAATATGGGGTTTTTCAAGAAGGGCATTCGAATGTTCTTGAAAAGGGTCGGCAGCACGAGTGTGACTCCCCTGGTCTTGCATACGTCCATATGCCACGGTATCCAACTATCCACTTTCAAACGAAAAAAATCTACGGTTTAAAAAAAATTGACGTTCAATACTCTTGATGATCACACCGACTGCCGTTATTAGAAGCTATCTTTAAACAAAAATCATTCAAAATGTCGATTACACGATGTACCTCAAGACACATATCTTCGACTTAAAATGTGTTGCGAGGGATATGTCGCAAGATAACCTCACCTTGCGCCTAGCATATGACTCACAGACGGCGTGCCGCACGCCGCGTGCGGTTTAGTCGCTTCGAGTCCGACATAACCTCCTCATCCGGTTCCGGAGGAGGAGGCATCCGTGGGGATTTCCCGCACGTAAAAGAAAAACTTAAAATGTATTCTATACGCGCATTACATATTTCTTAGGATAGCACGGGGTGCTACGGCGGTGGACGAGCTCAAAGTCACCAAGCATAGATTATTACTAAACAATCCGCTCGCGCCAGGTCCTCAGTTGTCTCGCGACTTACGTCCAAGAAACGTGTCCCGCGATATGCATTAGTATGGTCATGTTCCAGAACCTGTCACAAGAAGTGTCGTTCCTGTCGGCGGCGCTGCAAGAGGAGCGGTTCAAGACTGAGCGGCTGGAGGAGCAAATCAATGATCTCACTGAACTACACCAGAACGAGGTGCGCGTACAATCAGTCTCAGTACCCCGAGCACGAAGAACATTCGAATTCGTGACGTAAACGTGTCGAAAGAACAGAGCATTGCGATTGGTTCACCGTAGGCAGGCGGCCAACCGCAATGCTTCGTTCTCGATTATGATAGATTTTCGTGCTCGGGGCACGGAGCATTGCTATTGGTCGCCTGCCTACTGTGAAACTGTGTCTGAATGAAATGAATGTAAACTTGTAAAATTTGTTATTATTCTGCTATTATTTTGTTATTTCTATTTATTGATTATGACCATGAAATAATATGTACACTTGACATTCCCTTTTAATTAATAATATATTGTTTTATTATTTTCATCAATTCAATGACATAGTTTTATAAAATTATATGTTCATTTGAAATTCTTAGAAATGAATTGATATTCTTTAAAATTTTGCATGCCAATTTTGGTGAAATACGTTAACCTACCTATTGTAATAACCGAATACCATTGTAACTATAATGTGCCGTATTTCGTGCGAATAAATTATCATTCATTCATTCATTCAAACTTTCTTATTCGTAACGTAAACGTATCGAGAGAATGAGCATTGCCATTGGTCGCCTGCCTACTAAGAACCTGTGCGTGAAGACTGCCAATCGCAATACTCTTTTCTTTCGATACGTTACGATTACGATAGTTTTTGTGCTAGGGGTACTGTAGTAATCGCATAACTCACCACTTGTTTTCACCAAGGTTTGATACATGTATTTGACAAGTTGCAACACGTCACAGACTTCAGTGTGAACGCAAATGTGTTTTTAAATTGTATACAACTTGTTAGTTACGAAAAAGTGTTTGAGACAGTCTCAATACATGTATAAAACAAGTAATAGTGTTTTGACAAGTCTTCTACAAGCTTACAACTTGTTTTTTGGTCAAAATGAGAGGTTATTCTACTTTACAAGTATCTGTATACTTTTCACCATGCTACGTCAAAAGTGTGAAATTCTTTTAAGCCTAAGGCTTAACCCATCAATGCTAGCAGTTTACTTGTGTCATATGTCACCCTCATCATCTAAGTGCCAGTACAGGTTACTTCCAAAACTTGCACCTGGGGCCAAGGCTTCTCTACTTCTTTCCATACGGAAGCAACTATGATCTAACCCCCAACTCCGAGCTGAAATTCTGCGTCAGAGATTCGTTCATCGATCAATAGATATCAACATAATTTTATCCTGTTTGTTTAAAAGAAACTGTATGTGAAGGCCGTTTATGTATGTGTATTGTATTGCAGGTGGAGAATTTGAAGCAGGCTTTAACAGACGTAGAAGAGAAGGTGCAATACCAGAGCGAGGAGCGAATACGAGACATACACGAAGCGCTAGACCTTTGTCAGACCAAAGTGAGCCTTATTGCATACATTACATACTAGACTTCAAGAAGGGTATTAGAAGGTCCTTACACGTCCAAAGGCTACAGTAACCGCTTTCCATGAGCTGGGCCGTGTCCTTGTCTGCCATCTAAGTCGTATAAAAAACCTTTACTAGAAACCCGCCTTTTCAGTGATTGCTTCTCAATTACTTATAAGACGGGTTTCTTCTTAAGGTTTTTGCTTTTGGAACGACAGTTGATTTTCAAACCCTATACGAAAACCTGGCCCATTAGACCTTCGTTATTCACCTGGTGTACCGACTGGTCGTTCCCTGGAGCCCAGCACCCACTCTCCTAGTTTCGTTTCAGCTCATCTTGGTATAAATAAATAAAAAAAATAAAAACTTTATTTCTCAGAAAGTGTTACATGGTTAAGCACATAATGGTTTGTCGCTATTTACTAAAATTACATTAAATCAGAGTACTCTGAATTCCAAACTAGGTATTGACCTGTATTCTGGAATTCAGTGGATTACTGTAGACTTTTGTGTAAACAGTGTAATATATCTTGAGATTATAGTAGTGACACATTAGAACACATAAGAAAGACGACAGCATTACATGACACAATATTGTTCGTGAGCGTGTGCGTGTGCTTGAGCGTGTGTATGTCTGTGTGTGTGTGTGTGTGTGCGTGGATGTGCGTGTGTCTGTGTGTGTGTGTATGTGTGTGTGTGCGCGTGTGTGTGTGTGTGCGCGAGTGTGTGTGTGTGCGGCGTGTGCGTGTGTATTTAACCTAGAAGGTTTTCTGTTTCACCGTAGTCTAAGTTTAGAAGCCAGTACATCAATTTCTTCTTTAGTTCGTGCTTTTTTAATGACTGTATTGGTAGCAGCTTGTTGACCTTATTATAGGCTTTGGTACAGGAAATGGGAAGTTGTCGTGTGCAAAAGGTAGTCCTGTGTGGGGCTATAGTGTAGCCTCTATGGGGTTTTCTCTTGGTGATATCCGGTAGAGGTACTCGGGGATGGAGGCGTATAATAGCACGATGTACAAAAAGTTGCCTAACTGTTAGAACTTTCGCAATTGAAAATAGTTCACGGGTGGGGAATCTAAATGGTTGGAAATGTATAACTTTCAGTACCGCTCGCTGCGCTCTCTCTAGTTTTATAAGGTACGTTTTGTCAGCGCTGCCCCAGACTGGGATACAGTAGGAGATAATTGATACGCAGAGAGCGGAGTAGACCATGTTAAGTGTTTCGAGATCAGCGGCATGTCTGAGAATTTTGAAGGTGTGTATAAGGCGTCTGACTCTAGTAGTAAGCTTCTCAATTTGTAAGTGCCAGTTTAGGGTATGATCAATGTAAACGCCTAAATATTTTGTGCTCTTAGTTTTCACTATAGGGCGACAACCGCAGTTATTGACCTGATTGCAATGTGAATGTACGTAAATATCATAATTAGGAGGCGGTTGGGTGCAGTTTGTAATGGTGAAAGGGATGAATTGAGTTTTTGAAAGGTTGAGTGATAGGAGATTGTGAGATAACCAATTGTTTATTATTATAAGACTTCGTTCTGCAGTGGCTTTAATGTCTGCCCAATTTGGGCCGTGTACAACAACCGCTGTGTCGTCTGCGTAGGTAAATAATGTACAGTTGGGTAGGTTAATGTCACAGAGCTGGTTAATATAAAGAAGGAACAAAGTGGGACCCAAAATTGAGCCTTGCGGAATGCCATATTCAATAGGTGTTTCATCACTCTTTATCCCATTTATCGTGATGCTCTGGGAACGATTTTTCAGATAGTCTTTGAAAATATCGTGAGCAATACCTCTTATACCAATCTTATCCAGCTTTGTGAGAAGTGTGGGTATATATATTGTGTCGAAAGCTTTTTGTATATCAAGGAAGATTCCGAGGGCTTTCTGTCCCTGGTCCAACTTTCCAGTGATGTGTTCAACTAGATCTGCGACGGCATCCTCTGTCGATATACCGGGTCTGAAACCGTATTGGTGTTTCGATATTATTTTATGTTTGTTGAGAAATTCTAGTAGTCTCTTATTGAGTAGTTTTTCAAGGATTTTAGACATCGTGGGGAGGACAGAAATAGGTCTGTAATTCGTAATGGAGGTTTTGTCTCCACTTTTGTGGATTGGATGTACCAGAGCTTTTTTAAAAATATTTGGGAAAACACCAGTGCGGAAAGAGATATTACATATATGTGTGATAATGGGAACAAGGATCGTATGATTTGACTTTATTATGGCAGGAGAAATTCCATCAGAGCCAGTTGCTGAGTCGGTTCGTAACCCCATAATAATAGAATCTACCTCCGACTCGTCTGTCTCAAGGATCACCATGGAGTTTAGGGTATCAGATTGATTACTTTTTAGAAAAGGAGCAATGTCAACAAGAGGGTTTGGTTTTATTTCACTTGCTAAAGTTTTACCGATCTCGACAAAATAATTGTTTAGTGAATTGAGTGAGGGTTTAGTATCACCATGTTGTAATAGTTCAAGGGGTGGGTGGTTAGCCTTGTTAGTATTCGTGATAGTTTTTATAGTTTGCCAGGTCGTTTTGGGGTTATTTTTACATTTTACAAGTTCGCTTTTATCATGTGCTCGTTTCAGTCTACGTAAAAGAAGGTTACAAAAATTACGATATCGTGTATAGGTCGTTTTAATAATTTGGTTATTATGGGAGCTTGTTGCTTTCTCGTGTAGCCGATCCCTATTTTGAATGCAACGGAGCAAGCCTGTTGTCATCCAAGGTTTAAGAATTCTCTTTTTTCTAGGTATCATGCTTTGTTTAGAGTGCTTTTTAATTAAGTTTGACATGGTTGAGACTAGAGAGTTGGCGGCATGGTTTGCATCCTGTGTTCGGAGAATATGGTTGAAGTCAGTATACGCCATTTCCCGTTGGATACTTTCCATATCGATTTTAAGTCTAAAATTAGTGTGACGTCTGAGGGGGTTTTTGAGTTGAAGGCTGAGCAATGTAGGCAGGTGGTCTGTTATGTGAGAAGTTATGACGAGTGTGGTAGATGGTAAATTTGATTTCAGCAGAACGTGATCATAGCATTTGTCCAATCTCGTATTGTAGACATGTGTAGGTGACAACGCGTGACCAGCGTTTAGAAGCAGGTAAGGATTTGAGTAACCATCTGTGTTTTGGTGTTTGATGTCGATGTTAAGATCTCCCATCAAAGCTATGTGATTATAGGATTTCAAGTCTATCAGCGTCCTATTTAGGTTATTCTGGAATAAGTCAAAGTGCTCTTGTAAATTGTAAGAAGGAGACCTATAGATCGCCACTATCGCTACTTTATTATCTATAATGCAGGTAAGGCAGGACGCATGGCTAAAGATAGGTTCGTTAATGGTGTGAGTTAATGATTCTTTTACGTAGACGATGACGCCTGAGTTTTGATTCAGATGATTATTAGAAGAGTAGTGGGTGTAACCCTGTAATGTGGGGATATTTACACACGATGGTAACCAACACTCAGTCAGTATCAAAACATCACAATCGACATTGATATCTGTTAGGAGGATATTAAACGCATCAAAATTTTTATTAACACTACGAATATTTAAGTGGATTATTTTAAGTGATATGGATGGCCCTAATAAACGTGCGCATTGGTTGGGTGCGCATTTATATGAGTTACAGCTATCTAAAGAGTCAAGTTCGCTATTTATTTCTATTAAGGCAGTCATTTTTAATGAGGGGAAGAATCAGATTTGGGGACAAAGTGATTGAATCAA
The DNA here is from genome assembly GCA_949126895.1 of Eilema caniola. Classification (NCBI taxonomy): domain Eukaryota; kingdom Metazoa; phylum Arthropoda; class Insecta; order Lepidoptera; family Erebidae; genus Eilema; species Eilema caniola. Next base: position 7,768,025 of record OX421488.1, on the reverse strand, counting down.
TTTTATAATGGATTATAGAATTTAGTATTCGGTGATGGGTATGCTTCAAGTATTTGTTAACTACGGTGAGTAGTGTGAGTTTTAGGTTCAACGTGGGAAGTGTATTTATTGAGTAGGTGGGTGTAAACGTGAGATTCAAAATATAATTTGCATGCTGGAATATAAAAACAAAACATGCAGTTAAGAATTTAACGGAAATGAAAGTAAACAGGAATAAAATGCATACGATTAAGAGAGAGTATAGTCATTGTTTCTGCTGGAGTTCAAGTAGAAACCGTTCTGATTTTACATGAATATACTGCATACCTGTAGCCTGTCGTAATAGTACCTTTCCATTCACCGACCAACAGAACTCGTATTTGTTGCGCTTTGCGAATTCCCTTGCGAGATGGAACAGTTTTCTTATTGAGCTCGGCAGAAATTCCGTAACGTACACAGGTTGAGAGTTTCCCTGAACTCCAATTTGGGCTGTGTTAAGGCGGTCATCTGGGGGTTTGGACTTGTTATAATTCTTTGTTGCTGTAATAACTTTCTCTTTTTCTTGGACGGAGGTGAGCTCCACAACGATTGGTTTGGTAGTTCCCGTTTTCCCCGGAATGCGGTAAATATCACGTACGCCATTTATTGGTACGTGTATAAGATTTCCGAGGTTAGAGACCACTCGGCTTAGATCAGACATGGTTTCTGTTTCAGTGGCTGGAACATTTCTAATTTCAATCGAGGAGCTGCGAGAGATTTGTTGTACGTCAATGATCCTTTTTTCAAGTTCACTAATTGTATGTAGATAGTCCTTACGCTCATTACCCAGAATATTAATTTGTTTTTTCAGGTCTTCATATTGTTGGTTCATAAAAGTCATAGCTTTCTCTATTTCGCAATTAGACTTTTGTATTTTGAGATTTTGCTTTTTTAATTCGGTGATTTCTGAGGTCAAAAAAGATATATTCTTGCTTTGTTCCGATAGAAGCTGCACTATATACTCCTGCTGTTCGTTTTTCCAGGTTGTAAGTATTTGGTTAATTTCTTCCTTGAAATAGCGCAAATCACTGCTAGGCGAATGGGGCGGACAGGGTCTTTTAGATCGGGTTTGCGGATTTAGATCGGTCAGTTCACGGTGCGTTGAGAGGGCTATATTAGGATCTGGTTCAGCAAGTGCTTGATTTTTGTCCTTCTTTTGTTGTGGCGCACGCTTACCAGTCATTTCTACAGCTTATAGCAATGGGCAGTGTTTGAGTACTTGTTGGCCCGTAGCGTACTCAGCAGGCGCGTAGCAGTTCGTAGCGGTGCCGACGGTGGCGCAGTGGGGGACCTCTTGCGTAGCAGACTCGTAGCTAATGTAAGTGATCTGAGTGTTGTGAATGGAACATATATCCGTCTCGGTAGTTGCCGTCTTGTTTACACACGCACTCCCAATGCGACCGCGCGATCACTTGCTACGTTATGCACGCCTAGTACTTCAAGACACACGCGAATATTTATTAAAATGTTATTTTTGAATTAAAAATGAAATGTATTATAGTTGAGTTAAATCTGCTAGGTGCACACGTCTTATAGCTTTCGCTGTCCGAGGAGAAGAGCATGTATTAGTTGTTGTGGTATTGTTAAAGTATATGCGATTTTTACACATTGAAACCAAAATTATCCACGTGCCTAGCTCTACTGAAAAGCAACCGAAACGTTATGGGGTAAAATAACACCAAATGAATGAAAATAAAAACGTTAAAAGTAGTTAAATACTTTCATACTGAAATGTAAACATTAAAACAGGTCTACTCTAGCCAGCTGTATCATAATTCAGAGTGTATCTTTTTCCATTCAGCTGGATTTCAAAGCATTTTTTATATAGTCTGTGGACGCGGCGTAACATGCATGATCAGTAAATGGATTTTGAAGCTCAACGTTTCCGTCATTTTACGCAAAATAAATAAATTATTTCATGTGATTAGACAAAGTAGTGTATGAAATTGCACATAATTCGGTCTTAAAACGCTCGTGTGATACTAAAAAATCCAGCTAAAGTTGTATCATAATGGAAAAGAAGATACATTACGATATAGATGGACATAGAAAAGCTGTATCATAATGTTATTTTTTAAATGTATTTTGATATTCTGTGCGTAAAAACATTCATTAATGTTTTGTTTTAATTTTTACTGATGAGAGTAGATAAACTACTTTTATTTTTCTTCCGTTGCAGATAAGTAAGCTAGAACAATGGATGGCGGGAGGTGGCGGCGGAGGCGGGCTGGGAGGCGGGGGAGGCGAGTCGGGAGGCGCGGGCTCGCTGCCGCCGCGCCTGCTGCTGGTGAAGCTGCTGAACGTGGCGCTGACGCTGCTGCAGCTGGCGCTGCTGCTCGTGGCCACCGTGGCGGGCGTGGCCATGCCCTTCCTGCGCACCAGGTAGCCAGGACAGCTGTCCTCGTCTTGGTCTTGATCACTCATCCCTCACGATCTTAAGGATGATCGGGAGATAAATAGCCCACGAGGCTCTTGTGAAAGCGATTATCATCTGACCTTCCAAGTCCGAGAGAAAAACTTAGGCTGACCTGGCAGACATGCTCCTGTCCTACAATGCAATTCTGGGTCTAATTGAGACCGTCTAAAAACCATACACAATACATACAACCTTAACTAATTGGTTTAGCTGAGGGCAAATTCAGCGATAGCGCGCAACGTGTAGAAACTTTCTTAATAATAAAAAGTGCAATATGTCCATACATGATCTACACTATTATTATAAGGAGGAAAGATTTGTATTTTTGTGTGTATGTTTGTAATTAATAAACTCAAAAACTATTGTGCCGATTTCAAAAACTCTTTCACCATTGGAAAGCTACATTCACCCTAGTAACATAGGCTATATTGGATTTCCACGGGAACGTTTTTACCACCCGTACGAGCCGGGGCGGATCGCTAGTCTGAAATAAACCCATTTCACAGGGTACGCGTGATCACAACAAGTCTAGCAGTAATGCTGGGCGTGCTAGTACTGAAGCAGTGGCCCGAGGTGACGCAGTTGTCCGAGCACCTACTGCGGCGCCTCAAGGAGTACGTGCTCGACAAGCACCACGACAGGTAATCTAGCCCAATGGACACGTCCCCGGGCACATCACCTGATAGGTAATGGGCCCCGAGCCCCGTTGATACACTCCCGGGCACATAAAATGACAGGTAATGGGCCCCGAATCCAGTGGACACGCCCCCGGGCATATTACCTGACTGGTAATAGGCCCCGAGCCCAGTGGACACGCCTTCGGGCACATAACATTACAGGTACTGGGCCGCGTGCCCAGTGGACACGCACCCGGCCTCATAACCTGATAGATAATGTGCCCCGAGCCCAGTGGACACGCTTTTGGACACATTACCTGACAGGTAATAGGCCCCAAGCTCAGTGGACACGCCTTCGGGCACATATCCTAATGTACCGTCGACAAAGGAGATAGGGTTATACTTTTACATATAAAGTTGTTTATAAAGATGCAACCGTATCTCTTTTGTTGGTGGACGTGTGGTTGTTATATACTTGCAAGATCTGCAGAACTAGTTTGAAACTTACACATGGCAAAGGAAATAAGTATAAACTTTGACATTTGAAGGTATACCTATTTATTACCTTGGCTGTGTACTTCCGAAACTTGGGAAATGTAACCATTTTAAATTTACCGGTAATTTATAATTTCATTGAAATCATGTGCATCACATAGTAGTGACTTTATTTTTAAAAAGAAACACAACTTCTTTCAAAGATTTCGAAAATTTGCTTTCGAATAGACTTGTTCCTTATGATTGACACTATCGATTGATACCATAAAAATAGAGATGTTACTTTTTCGGATTTTAGTCGGTTCCATTACCGGGTGTGGCAAGCGTGTTTTCGAGAACGGTTGAAAGCAGTTTTGTTTCTTTTAAAAAATAGAGGAATGTTTGCTTTGAGTAAAATTTGCTATATTTAAAGTACTTCCTCTCCAGGTAAGGTCTAAATGTTTCACCCTGTATAATTTTATGTGGAATACTACGGAAGACCATAGTCACAGGTAAAAATATCATCAGATTTGAAACTGGTAATGATTTCGTGGCAAATTTCACTAGCATCGTTTTAAATTTAGCCTCTAAAGATAATTCATTAAGTGTTAATTTTCATGTACTTGCAGTGATCTACGCCGTTTCCATAGAACTGAACACAATTTTAGCGGTTTTTGCCTGCTTTAGAGAGTCTTGTAACAGCAGAATCGGCGTTCTTTGAAATCGACATCTGTATTAAAAAACCATATTGTCAATAGGTGATGCTTACATTATTTCAAAGATGCTATAAATACCTATTATTTATTACTATCAATTAAAATAGCAGTATCGTTTACATTGAATAGCATTTATAATCGCGTCCATAGTATTTTATCTCGAAAATACAGGACTTTGATTGACGAATCGCCTAGAGTGCAAGATTCATTCTCTTTCATTGTAGTCTTTATTGTAGTTATGTAAGAAAAACTGTGGTGGTTCTACCGAATATGTGATGATAAGAATAAGTAGTGGGTTCACATCTTGTTACAATGTGGTGATTTGCTAATTCGTGCATAACGTTTTGCAAACAGTGGGAGAGATATGAGTACAATAATTAGACATATTTTTATTCTAATAAATCAATTATCCCTATCGTAGTCAATTTCGCTATGACGCACGTCAAGAGAGGCCTTGACGTGCGTCATAGCGCACAATTTTTGAAGTTATACTTCTTACGGAGCGTTAGGGAAAAATTATGATGGTACATTTTTACGATGCGCGCGCACACCGTCACGAAAAATCGACACCCTGAAGTTAGCTATAGTCTACAAGTTCGATACTTATATTTAAAACGAAAACAATATTCCGTGACAAACATGCTATCATTGTAATATACAGGTTTTTTTTTTTCAATATTTCGGTTCAGCCACTACAAATATACACATGCAACACTAACACGCCACAATTTAGCAAGGTGTAACCACAGAGTAACTTTGTGCAAAAACCTCCCTGCTTTGCTCTGGCGTGTCCACGCCCTATACCGGCCCAGTATAGTGTGAAGATAAACGATTAAATCTAACAATACTTGTTAATATTAAAATATATAGGAAAACAATTAGCTAGAACTGGCGTTTGGAGACAAATATAATATTAGCGAGTAGTTTATCAAAGACATAGTTTGTTTACCGATGAATGACAGCCTCATTGGTCCATATGGTCGACATACGAAGCGGTTTTACGAAAAGGAACTTTGTTGGTATATAAGTTAGTGTTTGGTATTTGAAACTGCGGATAACTTTCTTGATTTGCTGGCAACATTATCTAATGATTTATGAAAGTAAATCCGTCCACCATCACAGAAATGCGCAGAAGTATTGGTTTTAAAATTATGCAAGTAAAGCCGCTTTTGTACGGCCCGTGATTTCACGGACTCTTGCTGTCGTGTACGATTTCGCAGAATACGCACCGTGTGATTGGGCTCGTCCGTGATACTGCAGACACATTTGTCAAAGTAAATGCGTCCGTGTCTGCTTCCGCGTGCGTTAAGCCTCGCACCTTGGAAACCCGGTGTTAGATGTTATATGTTTTTGAGACGAAACGTTATACACTTGGTAGTTTCTCAACGAAGAATGAATGTTATGAAGGGGTTATGTAACAAGAATGAATACGGATACTCGTTTCTTTTGTGAGGATAGTTAAAACGATTTTTATTATAAACCCATCATTTAAGATAGTGACTTTATTGATCGCGGTCAAATTTTAACTACTTATAAAATGCTATAACTGCCAAAATTAATTTCATATACGTTAGATTCAAACTCTAATTTTACGTCGTAATTATATTACACTTATGTAGTAAAATTATCCCAAAATGGGGCTAGATATAAAGGTTTAAGAAAGAAACACTTGTGTATTAGGTATATTTCATAATAATGTGATTCTGTCCAATTCACTGATTCAATAGCAAGCAATAACTTAACATAGTGAGATACTTTATATAATTGTTGTTATAGAAATATATTATTATCCAGATATTGTCTCCCGACTCCAGTTCACATTATAATATAAAAGCTGTTTGTATTATTTCCATCAAGGCGTGTTGTTATATCACGTGTTATATATATAAGGCTTTGTTATATAATATAGTGTATGTACGTATGTATTATTGTGTAAGGATACTTTAGATTGACGTGGTAGGGTGCATTCTGCAAGCAATATGTTCAATAATAATTGTGAAAAAATGAAAAGATAAAAAATGAAGTTAATACTTTGTTAAATCAGAGGTATTAGTAAAATTGACGAAATATTTTTTTATAAATTCAATATCTAGGAAAAAATTGTTGGCTGACCCTAACTGATTTGCAAAAAGACTCGGAGAATGTTGATCCTGGGATGAAGCAATAATATATCAATCAATATATTATAAATTTGAATTCTTATATCATATAATACTTCTGCTGTCAACAATAAGATATATTTCATACGGTGAAGAAAATTGTTTCTTTTAAATATCAATTCAACTTAATAAACACATTTTCTGTCTTAGGGCACGGAATTATTTTCTTTGTGACATTTTCGTTGGACTAAGTCGAACTTCATCGAAATTAGACCAATTACCTGGAAAGGCGTTTATATACGGTATGGTTTTCTCGCCAACGCCAATACCTGCCAGATCCTCAGAGTTGACATCACAGTACATCTCTTCTGTGCTCTTTCGCAATCAAAGAAACAGGCTAAGAGCCTGATGTAGCAACATCTTTCCTAATTAAATAGTTTTTATGTAATTGGAATAGAGAGATTATGATTCTATGTCATGTTACACTTTAAGCACATCTATTGCTGAGAGCTAGATAAAACAAAATAACTTTTTAAGTGTTTTATTCGTCAGTCCAAAGAATCCTGCAACCATATCAATATGTATAACTGATAATGTTTTAAAATGTTGTGTTGTCAGCAATAAAAATTGTAAAAATACTTCTTTAACAGTATTGCGTTGGACGTAATTGCAATACTTTTTATTTATTTATTATCTTTTTATTTAATTTTTGTTCAATATTTTATTTTGTATACTTAATTATTTTTTTTTCTCTGGCAGGTATGAATGCAAGTCCTTATGTGGTTGATTTTGTCTGATCGTCGCTAGTGGAATTTTCGCTGTTATTGCAATTTTGTCCTGGGACGCACTGTGCTATCATTTTGTATAGGTAAACACTGCTTGGTTAAGAAACATGTTTTATGACTAACAAATATAGTTTACTATTCAAATTTAACATCTATAAATTCCCTTCTTGGGAATTGCTTATATTGCATGTATTCCTTTTTATCGGTATTCCTTAATTGTTTCTGATATAATTCAGAAATATAGTTCTGAAGGTTCGAAAAACGAGTTTTTCCTACAGATACGTTTAGTAACGGAAACGATTTTTGTAAGTATAAAAATGATGTGTGATTAACTGAGCAGTAACTGTGAAATATTTTGGGGAGTTCGCCGTGAGTTGATACTTTGTAATGTTTTTTAACATTTTATACTCAATAGTTATACATTCAAAGATAGTGAGCTCTCTTTAATTGTAGAATATGTACAAATATCTCCTTCCTCATTCTTGTCAACTTATGTCGGGCTTGCCCTGGGTGTTACTATACTTATTACAGTGATATTTCTTTACTATTATAAAACTTAAGTGTAAAAACTGGTGTGATGACATACGGTCCTATGAATCGGACTCTAGAGCTAGAACAACTTGTAACTTAGTATTTTTTCTTACTGAAGTAGTATCTTATGTCATCATATTGTAGTTTAAGTAGTGATTTTACATGAACAAACGTTGGGCTGGGCCCACATTAGTTATTTGATGATTTAATATGAAATTTGTAAGTATATCGAATCTTACGTTGTCCAATATTACATTTGCTCATAGAAAAACTTACCAAAATACAAATATTTGTCAAGTGTTTTTAGCCAAACATGCCTGTGTTCTGATAAATTCCCACATTGTTATAAATAATATAGTTTGGCTAACACTTGTTCGACAGAAGTAAATTCTTGAAGGCTTCTAGAAGGTTTATCTCGAATCTGTAAACGCGTTAGATAAATTGTATGATTTAGGTGAAGGATAAAGAACTTTATGTTTGATGTACGTAGTTAAATGGGGTGGGGTGGTGTTGTTGACGTCGCGATGAATTAACTTTTAGACTTGATTCTAAAATAAAATTATTGTGTATTGTATTCGAATGTTTGAGGTTTCACTCAAAATAGTAAAAATTTAATATTTTGTTCCTTTGCGATTGTTAGAGAAAGACTAAAGAGTGATGAGAATTCGCAGAGTGATATTATTTATTATTAAATTATTTACGGATCAGTGTTGTCAATACGTTCGCAGTTTACTTATGGTGGAACTCAGTCAATAAACTGTTGGGCATATCACTAAACCTATTTCTTGTAATAAGTACATTCCAAATTTTCTTACCGTGTATCGTACGCACTTTCTTATATTTTCATCGCGAAATTTGATCATTTACGGACATGATGTCTTCAACTTAGAAAAGTGTTACCGTGCCGTTTCTGGGCTTAATAAATGCAATTCGATACCCATCGCCCGAAACAACTTTGGATGTACGTTCAGTGGGCCTATTGATCAATTATAAACTTCATAAGTATTCCAAATATATTTAATTATGTTTCGATTTCGATTTATTAAACATAAATTAATACAAAGTTGTGATAATATACTGTCAAATATTATCAAAGATAAAACGTTAGTCTTCGGTCCCCTAGCTTGCAAACTGCAAATACAAAACTAAATATGAGAAATAATCGCCATTCAATGTATAGCGATGTACAAACTGTATTTCCAGCCCCTCTAGACAAGTGGCAATTCGCTAGCCGGCGTTTGATGGAATAGAATTACGAATGTATAGGATTTGACGTATTTGACTGGCGTTAACGACTGTCATATACGTCAAATCCCATACATTCGTCATTCTATTCCACCAAACGTCGGCTAGCGAATTGCCACTTGTCTAGAGGGGCTGTTCCTTCAACTGTTGAATCTATGTAACTATGTAAATAATTTTATATTCAACACCAATAAAAATATAGTGAAATTGTTGGATTTTATCAAGTTGAATGTTGGTTGGAACGTTAATGTTTCACGAATATTAGGAAATGAATTTCATATACATGTATGTTTATTTATAAAAGTATGCATCAGCTTGATGACACCATTGTAATAGTCGCCGTCGCAAGGATGACTGGGTAGCACTGGCATTGTGGTGTATGGCATTGAATTATTGATTTGAAATCACACAATAAAGATTTATATGTTAAAATACGCAAAAGTGTTACTTTTCGCTGCGGCTATGGATTGAATTAAATCATCACAATTTTATTCAGACATGTGTTTTATTTTATTAAAGCTTAAATAGGGTGCTGTTTCACTCGGGCATGTGGAAGTAGTAGCCCATATGCTTGCACAGCCTGCCTGCACTGCTATATGCGTGCACTTTATATTGCAGGCAGAAAGTAGTACCACAGAATATAGTACTTACCACTTCACTAATATAGCTAGGTATACACCAACAAGCGCCCCGTTCTCAGCCCGCCCCCTGGGGGGAGAAGGTGCTGAATCACACTGATATATTTCCGTAAAATAACACGCATAAGATGAGTACCTTTTTCTTTTTATTTTCCCACTGAGGTGCCAGTCAAGCACAAGGTCCACCTGATGGAAAGTGGTTACCGTGCTCTATTGACGTGTGGCAACACCAGGGGAGTCACAATCATGCTGCCGATACCTGTGCGGAGTTTCTGTGCCGTCAGTGTAAAAGACAAATCAATTAAAGACTATTCGCCTTTAATTTTTCCAACTGACAGCACAAAAATTCAACAGTGAGCTCTGGCTTCCCTACTCACCGCCGGGAACACAACACGAACTTATTATAGTCGCGGTATTCTGTAGGGCGGAGGTATATTACGTAACAAACATCAGTAGTTCAAGGTCAAGTTCTTAAGTGCCTCCTTCCACTTCTTCACACGTCGTACCAATCTGCCCCTTTCCGAGACATCATATATGAGCCACTACGGAAATTATTAATGTGAGTTGCCGATGCTGTTTAACAAAACGCCTAATCCATGCGGACCCACTGGATCCTTGCGGACAAACTTTGAACATTGAGACATCCAGTAGATAATTAGATCTCGGGGCCCGAATGGCTCCTGCAGGAGACTTTGGGGAGATCGTGCGGTCCGTGGGTATGGTGCCTGATCTGCGCAAAGACCCTGAAGGTTAACAATGCGCGGCAAACAGGGTTATCAGGGGGTACTTGCTGGAACCCCACGATGAGATTTGGAAACGTGAGGCGCGAGAACAGGGACATTATGGTGGAGTGAAAGAAACTATTCAAGAATCAAAGAATCAATTTCGTTTTTCAGTTTAGGCACATAAAGAGCACATATTATTATAACCGTCAAAATTGTACAGTCATGTCAAGAAATTACTAATATATTAAATAAAGTAAATAAATCATTTGAAAATGATTCTTTCGCTGGTTCGGTAAGTTGGTTCTATTAAGATATTAGCAAGAAACTCAGTGACCAATATTATGGGTGCCGTCTATTTGGTAGAAACTTGATACTCCGAAACCTATTTGGGATAACTCACTTCGCAGAAACTTCTTTAATCGATCATTTATTAGGCATAAAAAATATTTGACATAAATATTTTTAGGCATAATGTGCTTATGACCGAATTTAGAATGGCATACATTTAAGATAGTAGAATTTTATTTGGCATAATTACCTTTGGCATAGTTAAAATTTTGTATAACTTCATTTAGCATAACGTTCATTTAGAGTACAGATTATTTGGCATAATTTGACTAGGCATACTATAAAGAGCATAGAATTTCAATTGGAATAATATAGATTGGGTTACTTTCTTCTTTAAAAATGGGTAGGTTAGGTTAGAACTGTGACCTGTGGCCAGAATAGATAGTTGTTTACACCCCGACACAGAGTACCCCGACTCGGATAGGTTAGGTTAGGTTAGAACTGTGACCCCAACAGCGCTAGCCGAGCGAGCGAAGCGAGCGTGCCGCGGCAGCGGCCGGCGAAGCGGCAGAATAGATAGTTGTTTACACCCCGACACAGAGCACCCCGACTCGGATAGGTTAGGTTAGGTTAGAACTGTGACCCCAACAGCGCGAGCCGAGCGAGCGAAGCGAGCGTGCCGCGGTAGCGGCCGGCGAAGCGCCCGAATAGATAGTTGTTAACACTCCGACACAGAGTATCCCGACTCGGATATCGGCGAGTGTCAGAAACGAGCATGCTCTCATAGGCAAGGATATAAAACTAAGACTAATAGCAATAGTAAAAATGATAACGCCTGATTAGAAAAGTGTTGCAATAATCATAAAAGATGATTCTTGCTGTAAACATTATGCGAAATGATGGTTCTACTTTTAAATGGTTATGGATAAGAAATATATACCAAAAGATGAATCTGGTTTTGAACTTTCTGCGATGTGATGGTTATACATTGTGATTATTATGAATACAAAAATTATGCGTACAGATGATTCTGACTTACAAAATTATGGGTTTCAATGTATGCAAAATGAGTTTATGCCAAACGATATTCTGCGAAAAGAGGTTTATGCTATTAGTTGTTATGCAATATAAAATTATAACTTAAAAAGTTCTACTATATGAGGTGTACCCCAATATTATCGCTCCTTTTTAAAAACAATTTGTTTTTTTTTTAAATAGATTTAGATTGTGCGAGCAAGCAAAAAGATTAGGATGACCATGCATTTTTATCACTTGAGGTATTCGTTTACTTTGTAATATCCTTTTTTCATTAGACTTTTTTACTTCTATTTTAAACTCCTTTAGTGGCATGTCAACCAAATCTAACATTTTAATACTGTTACCTACAAATGAATTACCAACCTTATGATGTCTGAGTTTTGGCACTACAAGTTTATTTTTATTTCGTCAGAGTTTTCCGGCGACCGAGCACAGGGCACGCGGTGGTTGTGGCGGTAGTACCCATCATGGAGGGAGAGGCTTGAAAGGTGACACGAGACCCTCGTACCGGCCGAAGCAAGTGATCAATCAATCAATTAGCCCACTGCAGTCCACTACTGGACATAGGTCTACCTCAATGTGCGCCATTTCGCCCGTTCCTTCTCCTTTCGCACCCAGTCTGTCCCAGCCACCTTTTTCAGGTCGACAGTCTATCTGGCTACGAGGTGCTCTACGTTGCGTTTGTCTTGTCGCGATCTCCGCTCTAGGACTCGTCTGCTCCAGCTGCCATCGGTCCTTCGACAGACGTGGCGTGGAGGCAAATGATCAGCAAGAAAGTTTCGTATTAGGAACTAGCTGACCCGGCGAACTTCGTACCGCCAATATTTTTCCGCCCGCGTGGCGTCAGATCCCGTTCTTGCTGCACCCTCTACTATATTAAACATGTATTATACATATAAACCTTCCTCTTGAATCACTCTATTTATTAAAAAAAACCGCATCAAAATCCGTTGCGGACTTTTAAAGATTTAGGCATACAAAGGGATATAGGGACAGAGAAAGCGACTTTGTTTTATACTATGTAGTGAAGAGCCAACGTCATGCTATCACTGTGTTGTGCGGTACGGTAGGTATCTTATCGGGACCAGCGCCCACCCGTAAATGCCATTGCGTTTTAATATTACTGTGCAATGTAATTGTTCGTTTGGATCGTAGGTTGGTTAGAGAGTTGACTCTCAGATTATGACTTCTCAAGTGACGCATTTTCTTTGCCAACGGTTTTCTGTGTCAGTAATTGAGGATGAAACTTATTTTATGTATGAGAAAGGGTATTTTTCTAGGGTGGGCCCATAGCTTTCTAGGGTGGACCCGGACTACCCTGGCCCACCCCTATGACAATAGTTGCGATATTTGTGCATATAGTAGGAGAATATCCTGAAAAGTGGTATTACTCATTCTATGAAACGAGTGAAAACTCATCTCCTTTAAAAAAATCTTGCTGCTACAAACAATCTGCAGATAATATTTTTTCTATGTATTGAAACTCTCAATATAATTCGGCCTACTGTCCACGGAGACGTAGCTTCATAAATACTTTCGAAGCATGAAAGAGTACGCGTACAATACACCTAGACAGTATTCAGTACGCTGGGCCCACGGAGGACAGAATAATGATTAAGTAGCGGAGATGCCACAGTCAAATTTCTCTTAAGAAAAACGCGTGACCAAATGCGGGTGGGAAGGGAGACGCGGGGGGCATGACGTCATACCTCGTCCACGTCTCCATCTAGTGCGTCATAGCGAAACCGAACAGACACAGACCTTGTCATTTTTGTTATATAGTTTGACTATTCGCCACTAAGCGCTACACAGAATTCTAGAATAATCTATTTTGAGGAAATAATTTTCAAAAATAAGGCCATCTTTTGGATTATAGCAAAATCATTTAGGGGGCTAAATGATTTGGCCTTATACCGACAGATGGCCCAATTTTTTTTACTTTAATTTTCAATTTTAGCAAAATATTCCATTTAATAAATAATATAACATTTTTGAAATTGCTAATGAAGTCGGGCGAGATTATTGTGATCTTTTTCATAAAATGAATTGAGTTATTATTACAACTAGTATACATGCCAGACTAGGTTACTTATTTCTTCTCTACGCTAGATGGTTCTGTTAAGACTTTTTTTTCGGAAAAATTAAAATTTAAATATAGTGGACTTACTGATGAAATGTTATACCCTTAAAATGTTGACATTGTTTATTTTTACACTTTGTACATCCTTGTACTGTACACTTCATTCTTAAACCAGGTTATAGCTATTTTTATCCTTGAACTTTTGACCAAAAATGACAACCGAACGCAAGGACGTTTCACTAGAACTGGATGGTGACGTCACAGACCAATTGAGTCGTTTTGACATATGGAGGGCTCGCGACTCGATTCCCTTGTAACATCTCCGCTATCATTTCCTTCTCCATGGCTGGGCCACACAAGCATCACAGCATATTTTGACGCATTTGTGAAACGACGCCTCCGTGGACCGCGAGCCTAACTTGTCAGAAAATACTATGTGACATTGTCTGTCATAAGTACGCACTAGAACACTAGAATGTGAGATGCCCCCTAAAATCCAACCACACGTCCTGATCGTCCACCTGAATCTCGTGGGGGGCGGACACACGGAAACAAATTTACTGGCGTGGCTAACGTGGCTCTGATACACTCGACATTAGCGTGTCGCCAATAATAATTTTATAATACACTAGCTGTCGCCCGCGGCTCCGCCCGCGTGGATGTCGGTTATCGCGAATCGGGGTATGAAAAACAGATGTTGGCCGATTCTCAGACCTACCCGATATGCCCACAAAATTTCATGAGAATCGGTCGAGCCGTTTCGGAGGAGTTTGGGAACGAAAACTGTGACACGAGAATTTTATATATTAGATTTTACTTGACATTGGTGAATTGCGGCGTCTTACTGCAGAGGCCATTTTGAAGAAGTTGAAGGTAAATGTGAGATGTCAATATATTTTGATGTACGGAGATTTAAAAAAATAATAAAATGTGTGATAGCTATGTATTCAAAATACTCATATACCTAATGTTTCACAATAAAAAAATACAAAAGTTAAAAACCTCTTACGAAAATGAACACGAAACTATCCATAACAATCATCGATATCTTTAAAAATAAATAGCACATTCCTCTAACGAAAATAATTATATTTTATTCACAAATTACCCCTCCACTACACTAAGCTCAGTAGTTGGAAGCTACAGACGTGGACCTAGGCAGAGTTCCTAAGTTACTAGGCTTAGGCGGCGGGGCAGGCCTCTCTGCGACCACATCCACTTCCGTTTCCAAGGGTTCTTCAGAATTTTCCTCAATTTCTACGCTTTCCTGCCTTTGATAGTGTTCTGTTGATTCTATGGTTCTGTAATAAAACGAATTAAAAGACTGAAAACAGAAAATTAAGACAAAGGTACTATAAGCCACCATCATCAGCCCCATCTATGACAGTTTAAAATGACGGCTCACTTCAGTGACAATATTGTAATATCAGGCACGCCTGACTTTTTTTTGTAATTTCAGACATTAAAATTTTATGTTGGATTGGTGAAGTCTCCCGAGCGTCTTGTCTATTGAAATATTCCCATTGCACTTGCTTTTTTTTCATATAACTGTTTACCTCAACACACAATTTGAGAATTAAGTATATTTGTGTACATGACATAAAAAACGTACCCATCAATGGTGGTTAGTTCGTATTCAAACTCGTTACCGCTGCTGACTATCGAGCCCGACTGTACGGATTGTGACCGGCTGAAATGTTAGCACACACATTGAAATTGCAGTCACAACAGGTGTTAGACCAGTATGTAGGCGCCCATGATGTCTTCATAATTATGTGCTCGCAACAGTAGCCAAGGTTAGTTAAAAGTACAGATCAATCACATTGGACTTAAGAGTGTACAATCAAAAATAATTATTAAGAATGCTAAGAAACGTCGGTAGATTAGTTGTTAAGGAGTCGGTTTTACTATGGAGGGGTCCAGGGTTCGAATCCTGGCCATTACACTACCGACGAGAACCCACTCCTAGCTTAAGCAATTTAGTTAGTTGAAGAGGTTAGAGGGATTTGAAAGATAAACTGTTTTTTCTAAGAGAAAGTTATGTACACACAACCAAGATAAGTGTACACCTTTTCATGTGTACACTTATTTCTTTGACCGTTTGTACATTGTAAACATTAGGTACCTAACGAGTTGATCTGTACCCATAACATATAAACACTGAAAACCCAAAGCTTAGTGATAACCGATAATTTAAATTTACTTGTATATAAAATATTGTGAAGTGTGTAGGTACACCGCAGCATGAAGATGAGCCCCAGTGATTCATGACTTATATTTTATATGAATATTATATACATTTATGTACATAAACAAACTTCATGGATGTGTGTATTTTGCAAGTTCCCCTATACATAAAAATATTTGCAAAAATTGGACAGGTCACATTTTTTATAACCCAAATTTTTACACAAGAATTTCAAATATTTTTTCAGACAAGTCATTTAAATATAATACTAAATACACTTATAAACTGTGTGGTATGTGTAACGCTCAAAGGTAGAAGGATACAAAATGAGAGAAATGCTGTTTTACCAATTCCGTTTTATTTTTAGGCTTACACATTGTTGTATATTAACATTACCGATAGCTAGCATCACTAAATACAGTGGAGTTATTAAAGTTAATTTATTAGATACTTGCGGTACGTTACATGTTAAGAAATTAAAATCTCGATTTGATTTCAAAAAATAAAAATCTAAAAAAATTACGTAATCAATAAAACCTTAAAAAGTCTAACAAAATAAAAATTTACAATAAAAAATATTATGATTGTAAAATATCGTTGTTTCCCTATCGCTAGGGAAGGTCTATTCTAATAAAAACGCTACAAAAATATTTCACAGAATATACCTTAATTAACATAAGAAATATACATTTATAGAACTAATAAATTGAGAATGATAATAAATGCCGATGAGGGAATGCACTATATCTGAGGAATGCTACACGTTACCTACGGATATCTGACTGAAACGCAACTTTAACTTCCTTATGTGATGCATTTTAGTCAGCGGATAGTTCATTTAATCTGGATATATTGCCCTATAAGTGTTCAAACTTAAAGGAGACATTTAAAAATATATTACTTCTATTGGTTGAGCGAATGAAATCATTTACATACACTCAAGCAAAGGTACATTCGACGTCTGTTGCAACATTCTAGCTACCTCATGACCTTTACATCAATACCTACTAGTGCTGAAATTACAAAATTAAATACGTACAAGTCGAAATTGGTTTTCTTATTTTATAATTATTGTTTGTGTATTTAAATGTCCCCTAAGAGCATAAGTAGAAATATTTTTAGACTTCGATCCACAAAGAAAATATCAGTAATATAATAAGTATTACCTTGTAGATATCAATAAAATTCTGTTTTAGCGTATATTGTTATAAAATTATCACATACAACAATTCCACACACACATTATTGCCAATTCCCACACATTATAAAAGCGATCGATACAAATTACGTTACGATGTACTCAAATCGATTATATAAAGAGAAACCTTTACATTAAGGTGCCGCAAGATTTATACAATACTTATATTTGTCGAAAAAATCGATTATTAGTAATCGAAATCGAATCAAACGGGTCGTTAATCATAACCTTATCAAATAATGATTTAATTTTGACGTTGATTTTGCTTCAATTACAAAATATAACAAGTATGCAGACAGCAAAACTGTTTAGTTTTCGTTTAAAACAAAAAAATACATTCTAAGAATGCCAACTTAATAATTTTTGGAAGCCAAAATGAAATATTTCTAACGCCTATTCTTATAATTTCAGGCAAAGTTAAGTACCCCGGACATACCTAACGTACTTAAAACTACTAAATACATCTCGATCTACCCATTCTAGGGTATTCATGCCTGAATAAATGTATGTAAAACTACATGAATTATATTAATCCTAACACATACAACTTCACCGCCGTACTTTTCGATATAAACCGAATACAATTCGTTGTAAAAGTGTATAAAATTCGACATGTGTAGATAATACTTTTCATTCATAAGTACTATTTAGACCTACATCACAACTGTACGAAGAAACCTCCCCTCAGAAACAATCTCAGAAGTGGGATCGCAACCTCCACTCATAATCTATATCAGAAGTGGGTTTTTTTTTGACAGCAGTGACGTATCATTCAAACCGTCAGGATGAATGGTATTTGATTTATACGTCATTATAATTACGTAATTGATTCAAGAGATTTATTAGGCCTAATGGGAGCTTAAATAGACCTAACTAGACCCGTTAAGGTCTCATCCCTATTAATAATAAGTTACACTTAATATATTATTAGGTCACATACACAATTATCAAATATACATTGAAAATACTAAATATTAAAAAACGGTAAGGTATTATCAATCTTATTTCTAAATCGCAAATACTCTTATCTTAGCAGTTTTTATACTAAATTATCAGGCTTAAAATATATAAAAACAGGCATTATATTTAGTATTTTCAATCTGCGTACCCCACCTAGCTAGCAATATAGACATCACAATATCCCTCACCAAATAAAAAAATATAAAATTTGGAATGTGGTACATAGTCAGTCTAATTACACTCTAACACAACGGTGTTAGAGTGTAAATGGACTTTCAACGGAAAGGACAATTCACGTTACCATTTTACTAGAAAACATATGACTGTATGTAAGTTAAACAGTTCTTCTTGTGTAAACTATAGACTATCTTAGTTGTATCGTAGTGTGCATTCCACAAGCGATCGCTCGCCAACTACCAAATAATTGTAGAATGCGCGTTGGTAGCCGGAATGAAAATGTATGTTTCAAGCAATGATTTGGCAGCTTGAGAAATGAAGATTTTCAAAAGCAATATGCTGATGATTTTATTGAAGTGCTTTGATTAAGGATAGTCATAATTTTAGCTTTAGGATTATTATAGGTATTGGATTAGATTTACTTTGATTTAATATGACCTAACTAGTGCGGTATATTAAATTAATAATATTCAACGTAAAGATCTTGAATAATATTCAGCTTGAAATTCTGGTTTTGCGTCAGCATATAAACCAGACAACAGGAACGGTATCTTTTGATAACTAACCAGAATAAATCAGATTCGAAATGATTGTATCGCTATCCCCAGTTCAACGTTTGGGCATGACTTTTCCCGGTTGAAATTTAAAAGGTAAACACTGTTCAACTAACACTAGTCGTACCATATTTACTAATAAGTGTACATAGTTACTATATTGCTACTCGTGTAATAAAAATAAAATATTTTTTAAACATTAGATGTACAATCTAAATCAGCCATTTTCCTTGTACCAGTAGGTGGGATGTAATCGTTCTATATCGACCCCGTCCATACACTTATAACCGCGCTGGGTATTTAAACTTACCACTTAAATGGTCAAATTTGACCCGTATTAAATCGTACGGTATGATATTAATATAATTATGTTATATACAGGGTGATTTTCCGTAAATTTCGATTCAATCACGTTGATTTAATAATAAAATACTGATATAATAAATAAAAAAATAAACATTAAATCTAAATTATCCTTTTATAAAAGAAATCTGAAAATTATGCTCAATTTCGATGTTTTTTTTTGTACAAAATATTATAACTAAGAGAAGCTAATGATATTTATCTATATTTCTCGCAAAATTATCTAATCCCTGAAGAAAAAGATAACATGAAGACTGATATACTCGTAGAAACAGTAGGAATATTATAAAAAATAAAATCAGTGCTATCCACGCTTCAAAATTTCAATAAAATCTCGTTGTACAAATTAGCCTAACAAGTTATACAAAAATTCACCCTGTATTTAACACTTAACTTTCTTCCTTAGCACTGTGTCGAATCTTGTTATAAGAAGGTTTCAGAACAGCACCTTATTCGGATACAAACATATTCCTATATGACATACACACTGTAATTATGAACCCTTGTTACATAAAATAAATATGTGACAGTTTTTCACAACGGCACAGGATTTTAGGGAAATTTTCGATATAATTCTGTGCCGTGATGCTTATGCTTAACCTAGCTTTAAGCGATATATATGTGTTCCGTAAAAAGCTAGAATCCAGTACATATACAATATGATTCCCATAACATTTGCGACAGTAAAAATATTCTCGCTGTGAAGCTAAATTTCGATCGGCATTTTGGATGTAATGTATTTTGTTTTTACTCTTATAAAATTCATTTACTTTAATTCAGGGTGTTTATTAGAACACTAGAAACATGAATTCTGACTTTAAATACCAGCTATTTCAAACTCATATTGCTAGTAACATGACTCATGTTAGTAGTATTTTACTTGTTCATATTACTAGCGTTACGCTAGTATCCATTCCACTAGTAATTTATATTCCAAAGTTTGCAATATTTACGACTAAAATTATTTTTGATGCATCACCTACACATAAATATACTATTAGTTTATTCTTACTAGTAATTTTTTTAATCACATTACTGTAAAGTTTAATTATTAATTTCACATAACCAGTATTTTCTAATTATTTTTTTATATATTAATATACTACTACTGTAATATTACTATCTTGGCATTCACATAAATATTTAATTATCTTTAGGATTCATCTGTTATCAGTAAAAATACTACTATTTTTATGAGAATATTTATAACAATCAGATACCAATCAAAAATTAGCTTCACAAGAGCAGGTGTGCACTCAGCGATGGTGCGAGTAGCATGGGACACAGTACACCGTGGGTGGGGACAAATGGGTACAGGTGGGGACAGGTGGGCGCAGGGGGAAGGGGGGTGTTGGCAACAAGTGGGCCTTACGCGGTGACGGGCGCGTCCATGGCGGGGATGTAGTCGAGCGCCATGAGGCACGCGAACACGGTCATGATCATCTTGGGCTTGCGCTCGGTGATGTCCTCCGGCAGCGCGTACACTCGCGCGCCGCAGCGCCGAGCCATTGAGATAGCGTATTTCGCGTTGGCGTGCTTTTCCTGTGGAGGTGAAATGTGCTTTATTAGAAGGAATTTCGTGCGTGATAATAGTAGATGTCCTAAAATCAGTTTAAGTGTTGTTGCATTTTACCGGAAATTAGAGTTTGCGAAATGTTAGTGTTAAAGACAAAATACCTGCTTGACACGCCCCCTATTACGTGGAATCGAAATTCATTGTTGTCGAAATGTACTCGCCCGTAAATCCTCGAAGGGGTAAGCAGAGGTTTCATTAACAGCGACATTTCGTGAACTATGATTTTTGGCACCACGTACAGGACAGGTGGAGAGCCAATTACCGTCAAGCATGCATTTACAAAAATTAAGTCATATTACAAAATTCTAAGTTACAAAGGGATTTGTTGCACCAGAAATCATAAATCAACTGCTCATAAATTCATTTGAATCGATTAAACTATCGATTGGTAGACATCCAACCCTATACTATGGCTGTCAAATGAGCGTTTTAAAATTATTTAACACTATAAAATGTGACTATATCTCACCTCTTCGTTATTGCCAGGCAGCACTATGTCGTAATTAATGGAACCTGGTTTGATGGCGTCGATGAGATCGATAACCACTTTGCCATCAGCTAATACCTCGTCCTATAATAAGACAAGAATAGTTAATACATGTTATATAAAATAAGGAAGTAACAAAACAAATTATACCTCTGTATTCGTACTACAAATGGTATTCAACATTGGGCGGCCGGTGCCTCCTTCTGCGAGCAAATTATGCTCATGAAGAAGGCGGCGGGGCGGGAGCAGGACCGGGAGCGAAGAAGACTAACGGCCCTAGCTGCTCGCCAACTGAGGCAACTCGAACGTCGGTGGTCGACGAATGACCTCCGTCCCCCATGAGCGCGGGCCTGGGGGTGACAGGTGGAGCCGTCTGTCACCCAGCAGAAGCAGACCACGGCCCCTGTACCGGGGACGAGTTGGGGACACAAGGGCCCCCCCACCCAAGGGGACACAAGGGTTCCCCTCACCCGAAGAGGGCCAGATCGAGAGAGATGGCCGTGGGTCAGCCGGGGTGCGAGAGATATGCTATAGCTACCTCATCTTCGGGCTTGCACTGCGACCCTCAGACGGAGTGCGGTACAATAAAATTAAAAATAAAATATATATAAACTGAATTTTTAAATAAGACATATTGTGTGAGTGATTTCACTCTCCCTCCCCTATTTCACTGATAATTTTGGAGTACATGTTGAGTAAATTAACCCAATAGTGAATAGGGACACAGTAAGATAACACAGACAGACAGTAAGATATATAGTCCGTTTTTTTTAATTCAGCTAGTAAATTGACAACTGGAAATGTCAAATTGTGAAATAATGATACCAGTTTTTAGTGCTTAGTGACGTGGCTCGAAACTATCGACGATGTTTGTGGCCTAGATACAAGTGGTTTCGCTTTATTATATTTTAAGAAAAAAGTTAAACTTATTTTATTTTATTTTTGCGCACTAAACATATAAGCTAACTATAAAATAACCTACAAAAATCTGTACTCAATTTAATTTATCATAATCTAACTACAAAGAGTAGTTCATAATTTCGCCTATTATACGGTATTTTGCAATCATTATACTCTACCTGGAAACTCCTTATAGAAGAAGATTTGCCGGCGTTACTTAGTTTGTTGTTCACCCATTGTACGATTTCCTTCTCGATGATGGGGTTGCCAGTGTTAGCCAGCCGCGTGAGGACTGAGAGGGTGTAAGCGCGCATGAGTTGCCAGATTAGAGCTGTGGAACAATATAAACATTTTATTTATTGCAAATGTAACTTTTAATTCTAATTTTAAGTAGTACACGGTACTAAAACGTACCTGATACCAATCACGGCGGTAATAAGGTACACTGGGACTGACCAAGGTTGATTTTATTTTTGGTGAAGTTGTATGTTTGAACAGCTTCACGAATACGTGCGTGTGTGTGTGTGTGTGTGTGTGTGTGTACTGACCGAGCGTGAGCGTGGCGTTGCCCTCGTTGATGTCTGCGCCGGCGATGCCGACGAGCGAGAAGCCGAGCTGGCGGCCCAGCTCCACGGCGTAGTTGCAGTTCTCCAGGCGCTCCATGAACTTGCGCAGCTTGGAGAACTGCCGATGTACCTGCGAAGCACGTTGGTTAATTGTAAATATATGTATTTGTTCATACCCGGGGGCTATCCTTGTAAACCCGAAGAGGGCCAGCTCGAAAGACATGGGCCTGGGTATGTCGGCGTACGAGAGATATGTCTTAGCCAATCTCACCTCCAGCAACCTACGATCTACAAATGGCGTGCGTTTTAATCAGTACAAATCCGACTCAACCAGCCCGACGACGACGCACGCCTCGCAATGTCTGTACATGGCTTTAGATAAACGATGCTAAGACATTTGAGTCAGCAGCAGTTGGTAAGTGTATGGTGAATTCATCACTCCGAACAAAAAATACTATTAGTTTTTTTTTCATTCTTCCAGACAAACTTACGGTTAGATTAGATTATTACTCTAATTCTTCATTACCTTTTTCCAGTTGACAATGCCAGGTTTGATGATGTCGTATAGTTGGAAAATCACGAGGCCGTCGGTCAAGTCCGAGTACAGCCAGTTGACGTGCGGAGCCACTCCCATTGAATTCATCCAGTTGCGGTACGCTGGAAGGTTAAAGTAGATATTAAAAACATTTCAAGTATGGCCGTAAAAAACTATTTGAAAAAACAAATATATCTGCCCTTCCTGGTATATAGTAAGAGAGTGAGAAAGATGATCTGTGAAGCTATTCACATAAATAATTTTTCATCCTTTGAGACCAATGTCAAGGTGAGTGAATTCATTGGTTCTTGCGTTGAAACCAAATAAATACCCTATCAGTATAAGCCACAACAGTAAAAAAAGGTGGCAAAGACCCTGGATGCTGAGGTAAGCCCAATGATGCAACCAGGGCCAACGTCGAGACGATAATGAGAGTACTCACTCTTCTCCTCGCGCGTCTCGTCGAGCTGGTGGTACTCCTCGGTGTCGGAGGGCCGCTGCAGGCCAGGGTGCTGGTTGAACAGGTTGGCCACGAAGGCCAAGTTCAGCTTGTACACGCCGCCCACCACGTCGGCCGGCGTCACGAACGCGCGGCAGCGGAGCTTGGCGGCTTGTTGTAACATCAGCTCGGCGCGCCTCAGTAGGTCTTGTTCCTGCAACCATATAGTGCTGCATTAGAGAGGAAGAAACTGCGACACATCTGCTTCTACACTCTCCTGCTTGCAGCCACCATATACAAGCCTAAGTACTCCGCGAGATCACCAGCAGCGTGAATAGCCTGCCTTCTGTAGCTGGTGCCCTGGAGGTTCTAACACAAGTAGAGCGTCATACTGGTCATACCCTGAGCGCGTCCAGGCCGACGCCTGCGTCGTCGGGCGCGATCTGCTTGAGCAGGTAGGAGTAGATCTCGGAGTCGGCCACGTCCTGCTGGAAGTTGGTGCAGCGTCGCGTCACGCCCGCGCTCTGAAGCTGATGGTTAACCCAGCGGAGTAGGATGGCTTCCGGCGACAGAGCTAGTAAGTCCTCGATACGTTCCTGGAATAATGATTTAGGGTTCATTGGTAAATGCCTGGTACAGAGGCTGGTCAACGCAATCCAGCTGCAAATTCGATGGACACCTTCGCGCCGGGTGTGATCAGAACCCCGAGCAGAAATAATATCCGAATTCTTAACATAAACATATCGAGAGAACGAAGCAATCTGATTGGCCGCCTGCCTACTGTGAACCAATCGCTATGCTCCATTCTTCCGATACGTTTACGTTACGAATTCAATGTTTCCCGTGCTTGGGGCGCAGGAGCAGGTTATTCGATTAGTACTGAGATAATATTATTTATTTTGTATTTAGTATATTATTAAGGTGATATCGTGTAATTTGTAATTGTTTTTTGAATGAATGACATTGATCAATGAAGGAGAATTTGATCGTGATGTGGCATGTTAATTTGAAAATAAATGAGAGTTATATGTGTTAAATTTACAAATAAAAAAGTGAGGTCGAGAAATCATACATGATAATTTGGCATTATAATGTGACAAAAGTTATCAGTAATTTATGTTAAAATGCCGTCAATGTTAGTAAGCAATCACCACAAAATCAAATAAATTAATATGATAACTTTTCTTTATCAAAAAGCTCAAAGTCAGAACAAGCCCAAGTTCAAATGAAGGAATAACAAGATACCTATTCCCATTTAAAAAAAAAAACATACATACATACATAACATACATACGCCCACGCCTATTAACCTCCGGGGTAGTCAAAGACAACAGCCTGCCATTTGACTCTATCCTCACATACTTCACAAGCTTCCTCCACTATCATTAATCTTTTCATGCAAGCCCACCGGTTTTGAAAATAAAACAATCATTAAGAAGAATATAAAACGGGCTTCCCGGTACTTCATGGTATTTGTCGATAGACCAATAAGAGTACAAGAAAGTTATCAACATACCTGATCATTGAGCAGTTCAGTTAAACCTGGGCAATGCTCCAGTGTGATCTGGTTGAAGAGACCGATCCTGATGATCTGCCACAGAAGACCCAACACCAAGTGAGGCTTTCCTGCATGGAAACATAACCTTATGTAATATTAACTGATTCAATGAACAGTACATGTTTTATAAACGAACTTTCAATAACAATTCATAACTAACTCATTCAACAAGAATTTGTTTAAATGATTATATTTTGAAACATTTTCTATGTTCATATATCACACTCCTGTATATAGTATGAAGGGCAAACAGAGGTGTAATTACTAACACATATTAAGCTATTTTCAGTCTAAATTACAAGGATAATGGTACTTATAAACCTGCCCAGTGAATTTTGCTATCATATTGATAATACTACACGTTTGGAGTCTGAGATCCGTTAACATTTTTGATTGATTGTAACGTTGTAGATTCTTTATGAAAGTATTTGAAATAAATTCTTTAAATAGTCGATATTTTAGTAGTTTTTGATACCAAATATACTAATTTGTCTATGGTTGTGCGAGCGAGATTGGACAACATTACCTAAGTGTCTATTCATGGCGCTGAAGTAGTCCCTTTCATCGGCTACCCTTTGCCGTGGAAGGTCACTTTTGACCCCGGCGGCCAGCTGCTGTCGGCACCGGGTAAGTTTTGAGATCAACATTTCCTACTTCTTCTACAGGTGAAGATCTTCCAGCGGTGCAGCTTACGGCCTGCTTAATGCATGGCTTAATATATTTAATTATTTTATATTTTTCTATGTGCTATTTTAGCCTCATATGTGGTGCCATGAGACCGATGACCTCTACGGCCAGAGGTCACTTCACCAGCTTGCGCTACTTAATTATTTATCCTTTTTATAGCTTCTAGCTACGCTGTTCTGCAGCTGGGGAGATTATCTTCACCTGCTATTATTTTTAGCGGGTCACTGGACGTAGTTCCCATGTGACATACTGACCCGCACTCTTTCTTTTTCCAGGGTCTTCGCACCGGGCTTCACGCCATCATTCGGCCGTGAGGCACACCAGCGAGGACCCTGGCACGCCGGCAACATCAGCAGCCGGGAGTGAACGAGCTAAGTGCATAGGTACTACCATCTCTGCACAACGGATCAAACAACGCCTCGGCAGAATATTTATTGCGAATCCGCCCTGAGATTCATTACATTTCCATAATACCTATATAATAAATTCATGTAACGCTTTACTTCGATTATAATTGTTATTAATTATAAATCAATCTTTTTATTTATCTCTGTCTCAACCGCTAGCCGTTTCACCTTTATATTTATTAATTTGAGCCATTTTCTTTCACTTTTATTTACTAGATTTAACTTTCATAAAACCCTAGCCTAAAACATTATTTTCGTTACATCGTATCGGCGTTTCCAAAAACGTCAAGTCTAATCTTTCAGCCCTGAGAGCAACCCTTGAAGAAACCTAAATAGTATATAGCAAACTTTTGTTCCACCAGCTTCCCTTATCACACTTCACCACTGCTTTACGCCCTACGGTCCGTATGAGCTTACCTTTCGCTAAGTCATGTGCGTCGATGTTCACAATATTGCATCCAATGGCCTGCGAGGAGACCAGCGCCAGAGTTAAATTCTCATGCTTTGTGTAAAGCGTCAAGTTCTTTTTGTTGATGGCTCGCTCGTCTATCGTGTCCGGGCATGAGTGGTTTATCACTTTGCTGGAAATTAACAGTTATATTTTAGTAGTGGAAAATTCTTAGGGCGTTAGGCATTATTTGGAGAATATTTTTTAAAATCTATTGAACACTTGGACGTCATTTTTAACGTGTGGCCAGAGCCAGAGCGTAGTGGCAATGGCGGGCTCGAACCGACCAAAACCGCACAGCCGTCTCGGGCCATCAGATTCCGGGGGTGAGGTAGCCTCTGCCATATACCTGCGCCCCTATTGACCCCCCTAGTGCTCCCTCTGGTATAGGTCTACTGCGCCCACACCTTTCCCCCGGAAAATCCCGACCTCGTTACACACATACCTTGTAACAAATTTTGTCAATTTACAGGTTAAAAGGTATGGCCAAGTTTGTTCCTGTGCCTATGCCTATAGAAGATAAAGCAGGACAAGCCTTTGGTCTTCCTATTGACAGCACAAAAACACTCCAGTGAGCTCTTGCTACCGTATTTACCGCCGGGAACACAACACGAAGTTATTTTTTTTTTATTACACACTATAGCCGTATTATACATTATAGCCGCAGTATTCTGTAAGGCGGAGCTACTTTCCCAGTCGGACTGCTAAATTGGGACGGAAATACGATCGTACGAGGTAGAGAGTGGAAAACAAAAGTTACCATAATATAAGTCCATCCTTCAGTTTGTCGTAGAGCTGTTTGCCCTCGTGGTCGATTGGCAACAGATATTTTAGATCCGGATCGTGCTCCAAGTTGCTGTTGATCCACCCAGAGAACGCCATTTGTTCTTCTAGACGAACAGAATGAGTTGTGCCTGTGAAATGAACAAACATGGAACTTTAGAATTTAAAAATAAACCAGTATATATAACCAGTAATACTTTTGTAACTATCACTTACTGAAATAAAAGCACTTTTTAACGAAACCATGGCTGATAAAAAGTAACGCTAATATATAAGTATATTCTCTCTATAAGTATATTCGAAGCAAATAAACGATTGATTTGATTTGATTTGAATAAACGATTTAAATCGCGATAGAATGCGTTAAAATGTGGCTTTATTTTTTAGGTGTCATAAAGCAGTGAAATAGCCTCTCGTCGTAGATTGGTTTAAGGAATCGGATTGTAAATTTATTTCATAAATATGTAATATACTTGTGTATCTATACCACCTTGTATCATTTTGCCCCACTCACCAAACTCGGTGGACCGTGGTCAATAGTACTTACTACTTACTAGTCGGTGAGAGCGACCGAATGGCAGGCCACGTTCCATCCGGCCAACAAGTGCGTTATGCATCTTATTTAAGAGAATGCCAGCCTTGTCTCCCATACTTCTTTCTGGCTATTTATTTCACTTGTCATTACGCTCATACACAACTAGGTAAAATGACGTTAATAACTCAAGTGTAAGGCTGACCAAAAAAAAAAAAAATTTAAAACGGCGTAACAATCCATTCCATAGTTTCAAAGATCTAAGAGACAGCCGAAGTGCGAGGGAAATGACGTATTAACCTTACAATTCGACATACCATGTAATTCGAACTGACTGAATACGGATTTAAACGCACCCGCTGCCGTGGTGATTTTGTCCAGGCAAAAAGGGACAGAAAGCGAAATGCCACTTTGTTTTGGCGCTTTGTGTAGAAGATATCTGTAGATTTTTTATATGAATATAGCTACTAACATCGTAACTAGGTTAAGGTTGAAAATACATAAACCTCTGTACATAGTCAAGTAGTAGATAAAGTACACACCTACTGTTCCTTTCAACTAAGAATAGGAATGTCAGACATGAGTGTGGCTAGAGCCCGTTTCTTGCGGGTCCCAACATTTCAACTTATTCAAAATTCAAAAGAATGTGTTTTTGTATATTGTTCTCTGTATATTTTTCTATCTTTCAACACGCAATTTTTTGAGAAATTTAGCTATAATACGGCCGAGTATACGTCATTTTGCATAAGTATTGAGTCTCCGCTTCATGATCTTCGAACAAGATAAGCAATAAAAAATAAGATTATGTTGTCTCGAGTCCCGGGAACTCCCGGGACTTTGATTGTAAGCTGTCCCGAGTCCCAGGACTTGAAAATGTCTGGAATTCACAAACTTTAATATATTATTATGATTTATTTCGAAAAGCTATCTAATGTGCACTGAAATGTATAAAACGCGAGTGTAATGAGTAGTTATACCGTCGAGCATCATATCTTCAAGCAGAACGTAAGTAGTGCGATAGTGTAATTATACAACTTATGGTAATTACACTTAGTTTAACATTTTAAGTACATTAAACAGTAACATTTTAAACTTGAACAAGCAAAATGAGATAACACATAATAATGTTTATTTTATAGATATAACCTGATGGTGGGCTGTTGGCCTACCACGGAAGGAAATAGGCGTTAGCATCATTTTATTTGCACTTTTCCTGCTGACAGTACAAAATTGATACTGTAATGTGACTAAAGTTAGCGCACACGAGGTTATCCCTCCTAAAACTTCCATTTATAATCTACTATTGTTCTTTATTAAATAATACATACCATCACTAGAGGCTTCACTCATACCGCCCAAATGTTCCAAGTTCTCTTTTTTACTGACTGCTTGCTTAAATGTGCTGGAGACCTGAAACGTTACAAAATAATGTTAATAAATTATTTATATTTTTTAAATTAAAATTTTAAGCATTTCTCGTGCTAAATATTAAAATCAAATAAATTCGATTTGAAATTACATATTTATTTATAAATATGACATACGTGGGCTTTTCTAGGCAGATATATGGCAAATTCGTCCGTATTTTAAGGAAGATGCATTAAATCTATTTAAGCTGATGATATTATGTATTTAATGGGTCCCTGTATGGGGTACAGTCGTCAAAGGAGAAACGGGAATGTAATTTTTTTTAAATATATTTTCTCACGTGAAAATGTCCGCTCGACAAATACTAATAATTCGAATATTCATCATATTATATATATAAATATCATCACCACATAATTGCGCTTGTATATTATATCTAAATTATATTTATTTATACACGAAGTTAATAAATAAACGTAAAAACCTAACAGCTAAGTCCAATGACCCGATATAACAATTGCTCATTGCCGAGAGCGATTGTTACTGAATAATTTCTACAAGGTTTACCACACAGTAGGATTTAAAAGGACACCTCACGGATTTCAACTTACGGACAATCTAAACAATTTTTCTAAAGCCTTGTACACCGTTTTTGATGCATAGAAAAATAGCTAAGGTAATTCCTAATATTTTTGTGATCATTGTTTGTCCTGATTGTATGCACAACAGACGTCTGAGAGACGGCAGATACTTGCAAATAGCTGACAAAATGTGGGTGTTCATACACATCTGCTAATCCTATCGGGGTTTTACAGGCAGTAATAACATATAACTTTGAAAACTTTTCGAAATCCACGCTGAAAAGACCTAGCATAGCCAGCAATAACGACGCGATGTCAGAGTCTACACACTAGTACGTACACGTAGGTAACATAACAATCATGTCTTTACTAAAAAAATATAGATCAAACACTCTCTCTCACTCTCCAATGGTTTTCTCATAATTATCTCAGAAAAAATGAGTTCTTATTAGGAATGTCCCAAAAATATAACCTAATAGTTTGGTAACTATATCGAAAGTCATCTACTTAACCCCAATCACATGCATTTATCACTTTATTGGCGAACATCACGGTTAATCTATCCACATAAACGTCTTTCTTTACGATGTCATTAATTACGTTGATTTGTTTAATCACTTCCATACCAAACTAACAGCACTGGGATTTATTATAAGTGATCATTCAATAACACTATTTAAACGCGAAAGTATGTTTGGATGTGAATGCAAAAACGGCTGAATGAATCTGGATGAAATGTGGTATTTATTCGTGAGATTATGGTCCGGAGTATACGTTAGTTTTACACCGTGTTTCTATAATAGGTTCCTGTAGATCACGCAAACGTCTACAGAATTTCGCGCAGCCGGGCACAGAACAAACAATATGCTGTGGTCAACAGCTATTATTTTATAAGCTCAGTGTTAAAACTTTAAGCTTAATGTTAAAACTTTTTTCGCTTGGAGTGCGCAGATTATTTATTTATTCATGATAATACATGTAAATAGTAAAGTGCTTAGTTAAGCAATGTAACTACATATCGGTAAATAAATGAATGGTCAAAACTAAAATCTCTTTTTTCAATTCTTGAGTTAGTTACCTTTAGATCGGAGTAATTAGGAGGGCTGTCCCGTGGTAAAAGTATATAAATAGTAAAAACTCATTTTATATTAAACAGGATATTGTTCAGACCAGAAACCAATCTACTTACAATTAATTAGAGTTCCGAGCTTTGGTGAAGTAACGGTAGCATTAGTAAAGCAACCGAGCATGAAAATATTGACAACACCTCGACTGTAGGTCTGTGTGGGTGTGCGGGCGCGTGAATCATTATGAAGAAACAAGCGGAGTGTGACGTGTGATGTCAGTCGCCTGGTTACGAGAGTGCAGTGCCTGGCTTGACTGGACAGGGCACATTGCTAGGTGTAGAAGTGTGTCCTGTAAAGTCTTTTGGCTTATTATGTTGGGATCGAATAGTTAGGCTGTCGTAGATAGGAGGTATTTCTGTGAATATTGTGGGTGTATAGGACCCCATCAGCATCTTCGGGACCCAAGGACTACACCTGCAGATTAAGCAATGAGGATCTGGCGCAGGCAATCCTCTCGAGGTTGAGGGATCGCTCAACAATGTCAGGGTCATGGAAAGTCGCGTCAGGAGGAGAAAGCCTGGAGAGCGGTTCCCTGCCCAAGGTTTCAAAGAGTGCAAACTTTTGAAGCAGCCATGGTATTTGGGGCTATTTAAGATCTATCAAGCTTAAAAATGTGATACTATTTTTAAATAGCGTAACTATTTTGTTGGTAAGCGTTTATAACTCTAGAAAAAAAAACATGAATCGTCCTAATTAAGTATGTGTGAATCTTATTCCGTGGCTTGAACTGAGAATAGCTCTATCACTTTATATAGGCGTGATGGAGATGGAGGATGGCGTGAGGCGTATGGAGGCAGTGATAATGGTTTAAATTAGCATAATCTTAATAATTAGGCGTTCTTGTTGTTGTTCTTCGAGAAAGTTCGATAATATGTCGGAGTTATTAGATCACAAATTATTTATATGCGTTTACAGGGCGGCAGCACGAGTGTGACTCTCCTGGTATTGCACACATCTATAGGTTACGGTAACCACAATCCATCAGGTGGACCAAGTGCCTGTATGCCACCACAGTGGTATAAAAAAAATGCTAATGTACGAATGTTGGATTCGCCAACTGTTTTGATACCTTCATTTCTACCGCTAGTCACTACTTATAGCATTACTAAATATTAGACTGAGAGCCATTTAGACGGAGGGAGTCTCTTGTCTGCAAGATAAAATTAATAAAATAAAAAAGTTGCTTCGTCTAAACATTCGCACAAACAATATCCGCTCGCTCTTCCACTTTGGCGACAATTGCCTCGCCATTGAATATTGATTTTGATAGCATCCGCGGCCGTCCAAACAGAATTTTAAAGCAATAATCGTATTTCGAGATAAGGCGCTAAGTCACTTGCGAATAGTGATGGATAATGGAAAATTTTCGGAATGAAAAGAAAAGAAAAAATGAAAAATTTCCAAAAAATTTTCAATTTTTCAAATATTTTTCAAATATTGGAAAAAATGGGGAGTCGACCAAGATCAGAAAATAAAACAAGATAACAAATTTTTATTTGTTACTTTTTATCAAAATACTAAAATTTCTCATATTTAGGATTCCGTACCCTATTACTAAGACTGTTATTTATTATTTTTCTTAAAGACTTTTATGATTTCTTGCATAAGATTATACCGTTCATCACCGGTATACCGGTGAAGTTCATGCGAGATAAATTTACAAATCATTAAGTTTGAAATTCTAATGTTCTCATTTTCTTCCGCTTTGTACTCTGGTTCTGTCATCACTGCCGCATCACAAAACTGATTTTCTGAATTTGGGATTTGTTTTTGGGATTCTTTAACTGTATAATCTGGACTAGACCAACGTTGAGCGTACTGACTGTACTCATCTGGTTCTGATATGTACGTATCACTTCTAGGTAAGCTGCAATTTGGAGTATTGTCTTTTCCGGCGACTTCTGAAAGCTTTTTTTTTTTCTTGGAATGTAATCAGCATTTTCAGTGAATAAATTTTCTGATTCATTACGCATATTGTCAAAATTACAGTTCATTTCAGTATCTGATTCACTATCTGAAGCTAGTATAATCTTTTCTGAAAAACAAATAAACATACCTACATAAACTCACACGAAGGCAAAGCCACTGAGTCTAAAATATATTATAATGCTACGTGTACGAGTAGTTATATGAACGTGCAATATTAAGTAGATAGATACCTACTAGTTTGTTGGTATTTCTTGTTTAATAGTAAAATATTAGTTTTAGGTGCTTACCTTTGGACATCGCTGTCTACTAACAATGGCAGTTTTGTGGGTCAGATCAGTCAAAAACACTCATAAAAGGAGGGAGGTTATGTCGGACTCGAACCGACTAAACCGCACGCCGTCTCTGGGTCGTAGTGCTAGGCCGAAGGTGAGGTTGTCATGCGACATATCCCTCGCACCCCGGCTGACCCAGGGCCATCCCTCTCGGTCTGGCCTTCCTCGGGAAGGGGGGGACCACGCGGTCCCCGACTCAAACCCGGTGTGGGGAGGCGCGCATCGTCCTACGATGCGCGCCGCCGCCGTGGCCTGCTTCTGCTAGGGTGACGGGCGGCTCCACCCGTCACCCTCAGGCCCGCGCTCATGGGGGGCGGAGGTCAGTTTGCGCCCTCCGACGCCCGAGCTGCCTTCGAGCGCGTGCAGCGATGTCAGCGAGCCTTTCTCGCTCATCGCGCTGCGCTCGCTCTGCTGTCTCCTTCGCGAGCATGACCTGCTCGCAGAAGGAGGCGCTGGCCGCCCACGCATCCGCGCAGCGGCCCATCGCCGCGAGCAGGGTGGAGAGCGTGAGCACTCTCACCCCCAGGGCCGCCACAAGCTCCCGCCTCGGCGTCTCAAACGCCGGGCACTCGGTGAGCGTGTGCAGCCCCGAGTCCACGCTCGCGTCGCAGTGATGGCACTCGGGCGTTGGCTTTATACCCATCAGATGCAGATACCGCCCGAAGCTACCGTGCCCGGTGATAATCTGCGTCTGACGGTACGAGAGGCTACCGTGTGGCCTCTCTAGCCACTCCCCCATGATGGGCCTTACCGCCGCAATCACGGCGTGCCCTGCGCGTGGTTGCCCAAGTCGTCGCTCCCACTCGGCCACCATGACCTGGTGGAGCCGGGATTTCTCGGCCCGAATATCCTCGGGCTCGGGATAGAATCCCCGCTCCCGCGCCTCCTTTCGGAACTGATATAGTGCCGAAAGGGCCCTCGCTTCCAGGATCCACGGTGGCGATCCGGCCAGGAGACTCGCCGCTTCGAAGGATATCGTGCAGTATCCCCTGATGGCCCTGGAGGCCATCGTGCTCTGCGCCGTACGGAGCAGAGGCAGGAATCTGGCCTCCAGGGTGTCCGCCCACACGGGGCACCCGTATAGGGCCATGGACCGCACGACACCCGCGTAGATTCTCCTGCAGGAGGCCTCTGGGCCCTTCAAGTAAGGCAACAACCGGCCCAAGGCATTCGCCGTGAGCACCAACTTGGGGCGCAGACTTCGGAAATGCTGTCCGAAGTCCCATCGACCGTCAAGCACGAGCCCCAGGTATTTCAACCGGGGCTTGATGTCGATGGGAGTGCCTCCCACTGTAAGGCTGGCTCCCGGGCCTGGCCTGCGCCGAGGGCCATGAAAGAACATGGCCTCGGACTTGTGCACCTCGAGTGTGTACCTCGAGACCCAGCCGCCGGATCCTGTCGACGACCTGAGCAACCGCGGTCGTGGCCCTCAGGGTCGCTTCGCGGTGCGTAGCCCCGCTCACCGTCACCAGCGTGTCGTCCGCATAACACGGGACGGTGGCACCGTACGCGAAGCACCCAGTCGTAACCGATGTTCCACAGGAGCGGCCCCAGGACCGAACCCTGTGGAACACCGCACGACAATGTGTAAAATAAACCATTGACCATGAATCTGTATTAAAATATAACTTTGATCATTTGTTTTTTTTTTTAAACAACATGTAAAGCCATTAAATCATTTGAATTTCAACTTATTATGAACTATATTTTATAAACTATTTCATTTAAACTAATAATTTCGATAAAAAGATATATTTCCATTATTTTTCCAATTTTTCAATTTTTCAGAAAAATAAATTGAAAAATTTCCGGTATTTGAAATTTTTCGGACAATTACCCATCACTGCTTGCGAATCTCGTTTCATATAATCGTAAGCAAGAATTTAGTATTGCTTGTGTGTAAACATTTTTTTTTACGTATTATATGTATGGCGATTAGAGCTGGTAGCAGTAGCGTACGATTTCTCGAACCGAAATGTGCGAGAAACTATCCCGGTCTAAATGGGCATTAAACTTTGATGTTAATGTTTTATTTCAATATTCAAGGTACATTATATGCAAGTGGCCATGTCCAGCGATTTTCCCTATTTATGTTACCATAACTAGGCCAATGACTACTTAATTACTTAGCCTCTGATAAATTAAAATAGACAGCTGCCAGATAACAATCAGCTTTCGGTCATCAATGTAGACGATATAGTTTATTGAATAAATTTCCTATTGTTAAGAACATTGGCTGTTATTTAACGATAATAGAAATTTTAGTTCGTGACGTATTGATGACAGTATCACAAATTATGTAGTGAATGGCTGTATAAAAACTGATACTGTTAGAAAGTTCAGAATGTCTAGATTGTGATTTTTTTTCGCAGGATTTTATTGTTTTCGTATGGCATTTGAAGAATTCTTATGTCCACTTTGCTGTGCCCACGGTTCCTACCTGTGTGAAATACTCCCGTTCCTGCTATCCACGGTAGTCTATTCCTAAGATAATAGCCTATTTAATATTTCAGACTGTTCCAAATTTCATTCAGATCCGTTCACCAACATTCTGCGTGATTGAGTAACACATCCATCCAAAGTCTAAACTGATGAATAAATTTATCGAAAGCCTTCACAGTTTGGACGTCACAATGTGAAGTGATGAACAATCATTTATATTATTATATTCAAGTTTCATAGAGTATGCAAAAATAAACCAGTTTCGTATCTAAATGCTCCGTAAGACTACAAAAATATTTTTCGTCCATCAGTTCTGTTATCAAGGCATTCCTATCCGGTTTTGTTTGTTTATATAGACCTATGAAGTTAATACATTTTGCAGAACATAACCGCAAAACAGCTTCTTAGCAAGACAAAATCAAATCAGTAGTTATAACCTTATAGATAGCTGTGTGAACTTGACCACATTTACCACACAGTATGCAGTGCAGATTTTTAGATAACGCCTCTAGAGTGCATGACGCGCATTCGATAGCGATGACGTAATCAACGCATATTACGAGGTATTGGAGAGGCTGTACTTCTGAGGTAGTGCATTTGGGACACCCTTCGAATAGCAACTGTGATAATTGGACCTACTCTAGTCCATGAAAGGTACATGCATTTGACGGTGATGAAGTAATGAACGCATATTATGAGGTACTAGACGGGTCGTACGTTGGAGGTAGTTCACCTAAGACATCCTTCGAATAGCACCTGCGAGAATGAGACCTACTATAGTCCACGGGACTCGTG
This sequence comes from Eilema caniola, assembly GCA_949126895.1. NCBI lineage: Eukaryota > Metazoa > Arthropoda > Insecta > Lepidoptera > Erebidae > Eilema > Eilema caniola. The sequence continues at coordinate 7,731,423 of OX421488.1, read as the reverse complement.
TCCTCGGGACCTAAGTAAAAAGGCTGGCTGTATTTCTAAGGTTCACGTAGGCCATCTGTCCGAATAGCACCTGCACGAATACACTTGACTAGTCTACGAAGAGCACTTATCAATATTTTGGACCTTTGGTAGGTGCAATTATTGAGTACTATATCGGTCTACTTAAAACAAATGCTGTGACACTTACCTGCTGCGCTTTAAGGTTGGCACACAGCTCCTCGAATTCGGTGAGGCTGATGGCATTCTTTCGTGCGTCTCCGTTCATACTGCCGTTGACTCCGCGTTTGTTGTTTCCATTGTCGTAGTATTCCTCGATCATGCATCGCACCTGGAAGCAGCAAGCATTACTATCAGATTAACTGGCAATGAAAATATAAGGCCAATTCTCGTTATAAAAAAAATGCGTAAAATCCAGTCTCGATTTCTTTTCAAATTCCCATATTCAACAATTACGATTTCAATGAAAAGAGGGCCAATTAAAGTAAAATTTTAGTAATTGATGAGTAATTGATCAGTAAATGTCGAAAACGGTATTTTCGTACCATTAGTACAAATTGACACTAAATTTTGGATATATTTTTACTAGACAAATTGCTCCTCTGGTTTAAAACAACTGTTAGCTTGAATTTGGTAAAGTCTGCAACTCTTGGGTAGTATTACTGTTGTTACAAGCGATCACTTATGTACGTATGTCGTATGTCCTTAGTTAAGCTTGTTTCTGTTTTGTGCAGTTAATACTGAGTAGAAAATTTGTACAAAATAGTGTAAAAGAATTCATACAATTTGCACGACGTGCGGTCATCCGCATAAGTGGTAAAAAAGGACCACAGCCATGCAATAATCACGCACGTTTTCCTCAAATGGGAGTCGATCTTCGACAACACTGAGATGCTGATAAACATATAAGATAATATGTAATCGTCAGCTGTTTACCTTCCATTGTGGAATTTTGTATCCGCAACTGTCAAGGGCGTCTTTGAGTTCCTTCAGGTCAAGGTAGCCGCTTCCGTTTGTGTCCAACTGTAACAAAAGAAAATAAAATTTAATCTGCTGTTAAATAGAATATTTAAATAATATTATTTTAAAATTTACATATAAAGAAATTAATGTGAATGAAGAAAATAATACATAACAATATATTAATGTTAAAAATAATATGTTTGTTTGAACACGCTAATTAATTGAACTTCCCCTGAGATTTGACTTGATCTGAGAGCCCAGCTCTTGTCCTTCAAGTTAGGTGGTGCCCCTGGTAAAGTCAGTTTTACAACACCCACGGGAAGGGATGGGTTAACCCTTGTACTCTACCAGCATAAAAAAATGGCTTACGTTTTTATAAACAATAACCGCAAAAGAGACAGCTGTGATGTAAACAACTTCTTCTTCATCCTAGACTTAATCCCAGTCATATTAAAAGCTTTCTGCTTGCGAGTCTGGGGTCCGCTTTACCAATCACACTGAGGGTTTGGATGAACTGCGATATTTTCTGTGAAGCGACTGCAATCTGACCTCCAGTTAGACCAGTTGTTGGAGTTTTTAGGGCTACAACTACCCGCAACCGTATGGCAACCGGGCGGGACCGACAGCTTAACGTGCTCTCCGAGGCGCGAAGTGAGGTAAAAAAAATCGAAGTAGAAGGTAAATATCTTAAAAAAAAAACTAGATACGTTATCTAAAAGATGTACCTATTTTAAATAATTTACGATCGTGAATAACATAAAAACATAATTACATCTATCTAGCATAACTAACACTCTCAATTTCGTTCGCATGTTAATTACCACATAACACACAATAATTCTTATTTTACGGAGAGTGAAATTAATACGGAATGGTTGTACACTGTACGTGAGTTGTACTCACGTACAATGTCGCCCGTAAAATTGAATACATTTTATTTAAATGTTTTTCTTATCAGCATATTATATGCTCGGTAATGCACGGTTAGTAGGGTTGTCCAAAATTATACGATTTTATTGTATTTATATTAGCTTAAGAAAACTACAAGAAAGAAGTTTTGAAAGTGAATTCACGCTAAAAACAAAAGTATTTTGATTGGAGTAAAATTTAAACTTCGATGAATATGTTCAAGAGTCTAACTTTAATTTGTTTTAATTGTGTCGTATCGGGAAAAATTGAAAGTGACATAACAAAAATATATATTCATGAATGATCAAACTTAATTCCTTTTTGCCATTGCTAAAAAATAATCGTAGGGTAATGTTTATAGCCTATAAAATTCCCCAAAAGCTATAAAAAACAAAGAATTTTTAAAATCACAACAAACAAACAAGCATACCCTTCAATAGTACCTTCACTAGTAAATATTACTGATATTCGGTATTATTTAAATCATTTCAAGAACTTCTTCCTTGTATAAACCATCATTGAACTCTCTATATATAATTAGAAATTGAAAAATCAGGTTGTAAACCATTATCATCTGAGCTTTTGCCAACACAGTTAGAGTCGGATTTCAAGAGCATGTAGGTAGATCACAAAATATCACACAAATATCACTGATAAAATATCTCAACTCAATACGTCACAGTTGGTACAGTCTAAGACCTGTAAATGCTAAAGAGCCCAGGTTATTGATCCTGCCATAAGTGTAGTCTGTAAGTACATATAACGCAATAGGCGTAGGCTTATCTAAGATAGGCGGAGGAGCTCAGTCCCCTGGAACCTTTTTGTGGGGCTATTAAATACAATAAGTTAATATGAATCACTGCTCAGTATTTATAGCTGCGCATGTTTATTTATTAACCGACTGCGAATAAGGAGGAGGTTATCAAGTAGAGTGTTTATATTAATTAGCTTGGTTAATAAATACAGGTTCAGAAAAACGTAGATCGAATCTAGATTAGTTTCTTCTCCATATTTAGATTTTTATCGCGACTTCTCAAAGACAAAAGCGTCACTGTTCGATAAAGTATTATCACTGTGCTCTGTCAATATGTGGTGAAGAAGGTTTTAATGCAAACTTAACACGGCAGTGTCAAGTATTCATAAATATTCAATTGCTTGAAACCAATCAATGAATGAAGGATCTAGAGCAGACTTTAATTTTGGGGTTGAACTGTTGTATTATTTAGCTTTCTTCTTTAGAAGCTAAAATTAGCCAAATCAAGAGACCTCAGGCTCTAAAGTGTAAACTTTGGATGCAACCAGGTCTAAAGGTGTGGAGAGTAGCAGTTCCTTTAATTTAATCAGCGACGTCAAACATCTGGTCGATCTCCAAAGTACCGACTTAAATAATGATATAATACTCTCCCTCGTGGTGTAAGAACAAATGTTTCATGAACAAAAGATCGTATACTGAAACAATTGGATGTTTACCTAACATAATAGTGATAGTCACAAGACATTCGTCACCAATGATATAATATAAAGAAACGAATTAGTTGATAATGAAATCATACAGTTTATGCAAGATTTACTTTTCTTAAAACATCTTACGAGGAGCCTTCGTCGATAGATCGGGAGATATTGTTGACTATGTCGTTGTAGTCCTGTGTGACATGAAATGGGCAAAGATTATAACAGTAGCTCGGATCGGTTCAGTTTAGATAACTGTATCACTATTGAGCAATGGTCAAGGGCTCAATATAAAACGGATTGTGTAATAATCCATCATTATATAGTCTAGTCTAAACTAATAGACTTTGCACACGGACTTATTACTTTATGACGGTTCCCGATATTTTCGCCACTAAAGCACGACACAATCGAACTCGAACTTCTGTTGTGAGTCACCAATGGGTAAAGTGAAAGCATTTTGTTAGGCAATTTGTTTTATTATCAGTTTTACTTTCAGAAGTTATAGCTAAAGCCGAAGTCTTCACTTCTCGGAAAAACTAAGTAGGAGTATTGATTAAAATACAATAAACAAAGGCTACAGTTAATAACAAGGTTACTAGTTGAATTGATCGATTTCAACAAGTGAACGTTTTTCTTCACCCTTTTAAATCTAGCCTCATTCATAATGTGCCAATTTCGGTTACTTCGAAACTAGAAGTCAATTAGAGAACCCCGGGCTTCCGGCTCCCAAGGCCGGAGGTCCTCTATCTAGGGGTCTACTACTTCTTCCGTCCCAATATTCTAAAAATTTGGTTTATTTTACTTCTATTGGAGCGACTGCTGTCTGATCCAGAGAGCAAGACCAGCGCTAGAGCCTTGTCAGTCATCAAGTGGAAGCTGGTAGCTTGCAAGTGAGGTTGGCTTGAACCTCGAAGATGTAGGGCAAGTTTTTGAAACTATTACTATTGGTTAAAGAAATACTACAAACGTACTCTTAATTTTTTTGCCTAGTACTTGTAATGGTCTGATGAAGTGATGATAAGTTATATGCAATATTGCGTCACAATCATCATGTATGCTAAAATATTTAATAACAGACATCAAAATGGTAATGAAGATACGCTCTGTTTCTGAATAATATATAGAAGCAAGGTCACTTGTAAGTGTAACTTAAAGTTTTCTGAACATTACAGCGTTAGCAATGTAGTTTTAAGGAAAGCCTTTGACCACAGCCGGTGCACCGTGTAACCTGGTCGAAACGTCACGCAATCAAAGGTATTTAAGTACCTATACCAAGATCGCGTTAATTCCTGTTTCTTTATAATATAAAGTTATTACTAATTATCGCTTTCTAAATTAGATCCAGTAGCTGTTGTGTGCCAACATAGCTTAGGAATTACTGAGACTAGGCAGTACTTTAGGATCCAACCAAATTTGGTGAACTAGAACACGGAGAACAAAAAATAAGGAATGCTCCTTATATCTACTACTGCCTTGACTTAAGTTTAGGGAGTCTAGCTTATTTATTGTTTATTATTAAAAAAATATGGTGAATTTTACAATTATGTTTAATGACAATAGTTAACTTTGCAATCAAAGCAACAGTCATTATATCCCTAATGAGGTTTTAGTCAGTATAACGATAAATAAATCATTAGTCATTTAGTTTTATTTTAACAGTTAACATTGGGTGGCATCAACTATAAACTTTAATTAATTAATTTACCGTGACCGTGTCGATAACCCTGGCTATTAAAATGATGACCCATTTTATACGGCCGCGCGTGTAATGTGCATCATTTAGTTGTTTCAGTGTTGTTTTTTTATCCGTATACAAGGTAATTAGATGAATTAATTTGGGACAAAAATATCCTAGCCATGCCTATTCAAAATTCTGTTTTCCTTTGTCTTTTAAACCGCCATGAAGTTAGTCGTGATGACTTGTAAGTATCAATTACTGATTAACAAACAAAATGAAATCTGATGATCTGATCTACTGCTGAAATAATTGTATAGTAAGGTAAACTGATATATACGCCCATACGTTTACCGGCCGGCAATGAACTCATCCCTATCAGTAGCCGCCTGATGCGGGTCGGTAAACGGTAGAAGTAATTATATGCAAATGTAGTACGCAGACGAATTCTAGTCTAGCGAGGCGACGCCAACAATCCTAGACATTGCGTGGCTAATGGTGAGAACACCCCAGTTTACACCACCGACGAAGTTCCTTTTGCGCCGACTTTTGTCGCTAAGCGAAAAGTCGTGACCATGCTGAAGCCTGAGATATGGTTTTAGACTATATACAGTATAGATACAGTGAAACAAAATGCATTGCAAAGGAGAGTTAAATGCTCTAAATACGCGTTATATTTGAGTGAGCTACTGTCAATATTGCTTTTAAACTGTCAATGGGTGCATGATATGGGATGTTATGTGACTGGAATAGACGTAATAATTGGCCGGTGGCATGAGCTGCCCGGATAGCAAATAAACTATATTGGGTTCAGGATAAGAAGAGTTTTTATAATGAACATATTATCTCGGCGAATGAGATTTGCTCGGCTTTTGTTCTTTTTTCTGGAGCGACTTCCATTCTTTATAATACTTTTGGATGGCATCTGCAAATTTAATATTTTAATGACCATTACGTTCCCAAAATCTAACGCTAATAAATTATTTTATTATACTCATAGTAATTTAATAAAACAATTTATAAGCATTAGCATTATTTTTTGGCAACATGACCAACATTTCATAGCAATTTTAATATCATTGCTTATCTTATCATATCGGTTTAGTTTCTAGAATAATAACTGCCGACCTCAGTAAAACATATGATGCGGGCAATGATATAACAATGCTATAAACAGCTTAATATCAGTATATTATATAAATTTATATAGTATCAGTTTTTGCCCGCGACTTCGCCCGCGTAGATGTTGGTATTCGCGACCAAACATAGCCTATGTCATTTCTCAAGGTCTAATCTAGTAAGTTACAGCCAGATCCGTTTAGCTGTTAGAGTTTCACGCCTAACTCACTGAACCGATTTTGATGAAATTTGGTATAGAGTACAAGGATGAAGAAAAACGTTCACTAGTTGAAATCGATCTATTCAACTAGTAACCTAGTTATTTACCGTAGCCTTTGTTGATTGTATTTTAATCAATACTACTTAGTTTTTCTTAGAAGTGAAGACTTCGGCTTTAGCTATAAATTCTGAAAGTAAAACTGATAATAAAACAAATTGCCTTTCACTTTACCCATTGGTGACTCACAACAGAAGTTCGAGTTCGATTGTGTCGTGCTTTAGTGGCGAAAATATCGGGAACCGTCATAAAGTAATAAGTCCGTGTGCAGAGTCTATTAGTTTAGACTAGACTATATAATGATGGATTATAACACAACACGTTTTATATAGAGCCCTTGACCATTGCTCAATAGTGATACAGTTATCTAAACTGAACCGATCAGTGCTTCCATCTTTGCCCATTTTATGTCACACAGGACTGCAACTACATAGTCATCGATATCTCTTGATCTATCGAGGAAGGCTCCTCGTAAGATGTTTTTAGAAAATTTAATGTTGCATAAACTGTATGACTTCATTATCAACTAATTCGTTTCTTTATATTATATCATTGGTGACGAATGTCTTGTGACTATCACTATTATGTTAGGTAAACATCCAATTGTTTCAGTATACGATCTTTTGTTCATGAAACATTCTTACACCACGAGGGAGAGTATTATATCATTATTTAAGTCGGTACTTTGGAAGGTCCACCAGATGTCTAGACGTCGCTGATTAAATTGAAGGAACTGCTACTCTTCACAGCTTTAGACCTGGTTGCATCCAAAGTTTACACTGAGGTCTCTTGATTTGGCTTATTTTAGCCTCTAAAGATGTAAAAGCTATAGTACAACAGTCTAACCCCAAAATTAAAGTCTGCTCTAGATCCTTCATTCATTGATTGGTTTCAAGCAATTGAATATTTATGAATACTTGACACTGCCGTATTAAGTTTGCACTAAAACCTACTTCACATATTGACATCAGCCTGGAACAGTGCACAGTGATAATGCTTTATCGAACAGTAACGCTGTTGTCATTGAGAAGTCGCGATAAAAGTCTAAATATGGAGAAGATACTAATCTAGATTCGATCTACCTTTTGTACGAACCAACACACGACTTGATAACCTCCTCCTTATTCGCAGTCGGTTAATTAATAAACATGCACAGCTATAAATACTGAGCAGCGATTGATGTTAACTTATTGTATTTAATAGCCCCACACAAAGGTTACACGGGACTGAGCACCCCCGCCTGTATTGGTTTAGCCTACGCTTTTTGCGTTATATGTGCTTACAGACTACACTTATTGCAGGATCATTAACCTGGGCTCTTTAGCATTTACAGTCCTTAGACTGTACCAACTGTGACGTATTGAGTTGAGATATTTTATCAGTGAATCAGAGCTACAATATTTTTTTGTGATCTACCTATATGCTCTTGAAAGTCTAAGTGATTTAGGCGTGAAACTCTAACAGCTGAACGGAGCTGGCTGAAACTTGGTACAGGGATAGATTATAGTCTTTTTTCCCGGGAGATGGTTCTCATGGGTTACGGCAACGGGTTCCAAATTCCTCGCGGCTCCGCGGGAAACTGTTAGTTTAAGGTATTTCAAACCTCAAACCATCTTATGTCGCCGGTTGTCATAAAAGGCGACTAAGGGATAGGGCTGTTTTTCATCCGACAAGATAAAGTGCCCGTTAAACGGCAATAGGCTCGCCCTCTATCTATAACGTGGGACCGAAAATCATAGTTGGCGAAACGTGGGTGTTAATACACCTCTGCCTACCCCTTTGGAGATTTACGGGCGTGAGTATATGTATGTATAACGTAAACAATCTTTGGACAGAAAGAGTTAGCGGGGATACAGGCAGATGCGTAAAGATGACAAATGATGAAGTTGTGCGCACATTTACACAAGCGCTATAAAACGTATCTGCGCACAAAAGGCTCGACACTACATAAGGTGCTCATCAATCGAATACTTGGTTACGTGGACGTAGCAATTGTTTGCGCAGATGGCTAAGCCTCCAAATTTGGTACTACTATATTCGAAATGTTCAAACGTTTACGGTGCTGCTCGTAAAATTGTATAGACGAAATGTTTCTAAGGAGTAGCTTTTCTTATAGTTATGATAACCAGGCTTTATATAGATCCTAAATAATAATAATAAATCTTCGATTCTGTATGTGTAGGTTTCAAAAACTAGTAATAATTACCAAAAGCTACATACACCATATCTAACTCCCTCATTTTCACAGCAAAATAAAGAAAGGGATGCGGTATATTATACAGGGTGTATTGTATACTTTATAGGGCATTCTGGCCTACTGGTATTTAAGAATGTCTTATTCAGTTGTTCCCAACATTACACTACCATTCATTGAGTAAAGAAAACTTGCTTTTTTTAAACCATGTTAGAACTTAATACTACTAGTTTTGTTATTACAGCTTATAGCATAATAGAGCTGTTTTACATAAAATAAAACAGTTATTATATGCCGAAAGAAAGACAGTATTTAATTGAAGAAGCTGTCTGTGATTTTTAGCATTTTTAGCGTAAATATGGTTCAAATCTTACCTGAATATCTAACTTTCGACTATGGTCATGTAAATAAACCTCACCAACTGACAACTGCGTACCTCTGTGTTTACCATAGATCATAGGGTCTTCTCGCCAGCAAGGACCTTGCTCGAATACTGTCTTTCTTTCGGCATATAATAACTGTTTTATTTTATGTAAAACAGCTCTATTATTTGCCTTCCAGAAAGACAGTATTTAATTGAAGACCTGTTTGGTTTCTGCTGGTGATGGTAACTGTAACGCTATGTGATAATACTTAAAACGGTATTATTAAAGGTATGAATGAAAAAGGATGCCTTATTATAATTATAACCATAATGAAATGTTTAGACAAAAAAGCCACGAAGATGCAGCATGTTATATCATATTTATAACATTAAACTTAATTACCTAAACGAGACTTTTGATTTTCTCAATTTAAAATCTATGCTATGGGCATGTTTTCAAACCAACCTCTGAAGGTCACTGCGGATCGAAACCTTTCTGAAGCCGCATCCATGTGTACTGCATCTAGGAATAGACACTAAATTGTGTCCCGGTAGTTGCTCTTACAGCACCTCTAATTGAGATAAAACGACTAGTTACATTAGTATTTGAAACTGCAGAGTTGAGTATATTGAAGCACAAACAGGCGTTTTGGTGTTCTGACATTAGCACCTGACCTGCCTATGCTATCTACAATCAGTTTTAGAATGTATTACATAATAAATTCTGTTCTTTACATCTTTTTCTCTTCTTCTGTGAAGATATTGCAAGATGTATCTAGTAAATGAACTTACGCGCTAACCTGTTTGCAGCTAGAAGCATAATAATTGCAACTCTTCTAGAATTCTTAAAAGAGAGCTGTTATATTGTACTGAAACTGGAAATTAAAGTGTGATTTGGGTATGGGTTACTAAGGGATACGGCTGTTTACCAACCAATAGTAGAAATCAGCCAATGATTCTCCATTTGAGCGCAACAGACTCGCTCCATGTTATATGGAACTGAAAAATGTACATAGTATGGGTGTCAAATAATACACCTCTGCCTCCCCTTTGGAGATCCACATGCATGAATATATTAACATATGCCATCTAGGGGAGTTAATGGCCTAAGGTTTGACTAAAGCAGTAGCTTTTAGGACTTGTTGAATGAATAAGTCCTTAGAACAATTGTCTACATTTGTAGCACAATATGCTGAGACTGCAGATTCCACTATAAAGAACTGCAGATCTTAATTGTTAAATTAATCGAATTGTAAGCAAAAGGTAAATAAATATATTTATGTTTAAACCAAGATATCTGGGATACCAAGCACCACCCTGGCCCTATAACATGAAAGAATGTCAGTGAAAATGCAATATATAACCCATAGTTTCAGGGTTACCCTGTATGCTCAGACTATACATCAAAGTCTATAGAGAAAGAAATGGCCCTTACAACTTGGCATAAAAATAGGTATTACTTGGTTGATATTTCTATAGACTAACCGCGGTAGCCTAGTGGTACGGGCAATGGACCGCCGAGACGAGGTCTCGGGCTCGATCCCAGGCTTTCCCTGGCACACACCGATGACTTTTCGATGCTTCTCGAAGTTATGTGTGTATTTATCGCAGGTTTATAAGTGCCCAGTTAATGGCAATAGGCTCGCCACCTATTACATTGGGACCTAAACATAAACCGGCGAAATGCGGGTGCCAGCACCCCTGACTACCCCTTCGGGGATAAAGGCGTGAGTTTACGTTATGTTATGTTATTTCTATGGATTTCATAACATACATTGACAGTTTAGACTCATATATAAAGCATATTTCGAGTCTCTACAGAATATCAACCACGTAAAAGCCAAAGTGTTAAAACATGTATGTATGTATTGAGAGTGGTCGTCCGCCAACTACAACTCAATAACTCCTTTTCTTGTTTATTCCAGTACTTTATTTGTCCCCCCCCCCCCCCCCCCCCTTTAAGCAGGATAACCTCCCAGTCCCTGATGAGGGCCTGTTAGAATCTTCCGCAGATTCTTTATTGGTAAGGGTCCATTCAGGCTGTCAATCTGAGATTGACCAGCCCAGTACTCATCCCACAGTAGGGCTATTTAGAAAGTGTTGTCTCTTGTCATTGTGTAAGGATCTTCCGCAAATCCTTTATTGACAAGACTTAGTGGTAAGCTCTCAATCTAAGATCGACCAGCCTAGAGTACTGTTTAGATGGCCCAGCCACTGAGGTATTAACTGGGTGGAGGAAACGTCAATCTCAACGGATAGTTCCAGTCTGACTGAAAGCTTTGCAAGTCCTCGAGTTCCACATCCTATAGGACAATGTGTGGGTCCCTTGATCTGAAAGGGTTGGAGGTGACATGCCGTCAGTAATGAACTGCTCGATAAATTGGAAAGTTTTCTGGACACCTCTACGGGTTAAGGAGCAAGTGCTCCTTTTTGGTCCAGTTGGATGCTGTCTGATTTGACCAGAAGCACTTTTTGTCCATAAGTAAAGCTGCTTACAATTGCATCATATTGGAGTGCCACTTTTTGTTGGTCTAACTCCATTTGCTTGACAACATAAAGTTGTTCAATAGCATTTCCTAGTCCGCGACCATCACATTTGTAGTGAGTGGTCACCTTTTTGACTGAGTGTCCCTTGTGCGCTGTGGTCCCCACTCCTGAGCTACCACTGTAAATTGCACCGCACTAGGGGATACAGAGCCCTTTTTTCCTCTCAGTTTACCCTGTTTGAAGCAATTGCATCCTGAGACAATAAAGTTGTACATAGACCTCAGGTTAACTTTAGAGTACCTTGCAACTATAGTAGAGTCAACAGCAAAAGTGGTTAATTAGAAGTTTCATTTATTATTCAGTTTTTCTCTTCCTAAAGTAATCACCATTATGAAATACATTAACTTTGTTCTCTAAACATTATACAATTACTTATACATCAACTACATTGATACATTACTAGGTAATTCAATGTAGATTTTGTACATATATTTATTCTTCTTTTGCTGTTGACCTTTGCTTGGAGTCAAGTCATATTTGGTAAAATTTTGATAAATAAATCACTTATCTAAAGTAGACTGGAAATTAATGTTCCAAGTGATTCAAGGTGGATTGATCTTTGGAATTTACCTAATTCACCTATCAGTTTGACTTTCCTAAAATGTGTATATGGTATATTTTAGATATATTCAAGAACCAAAATATTATTATGGGACCATTAAGATGGCATTAAGGAGATCAAAATAAAAGAATATTGTTGATTTATTTAGCAAAAAAGGACCATGGCTGTGACTTGTTTCCAAAGGATTTCCGCAATCCAATTAGTTGTCGTTGCAATGGTGATGATGAGAGGCCCAAAGGGAGGGCTCTTAGATAGGAAATTTCTTTCCTTATAGGTATTATGCACAGGAGCCTTCTGTGAGATCATTTTTTTGCATAGATGAAGAACTGCCTGGTACAATTCTTGTCATTCAATCTTCCTGTTGTAGGAATTGAACCCCATCTATTTGGGTGATCAACTGTTATGTTAAGTTCAAATTTTATTAAAATTGTGAGTGAGAAAGAGCTGTTTCTCAAAATCTAATTTGATTCCTGTTTGAATTATTTATTCAGGTGCCTATTACTTAAAATACTTGGAGTCGCTAGATTTCTTACGAGTGACACCTGTAAATCTCTTAACTTTGCTGTCCTAGGCATGGTGATCATGCTTGGCAGGTTGCAGTCCAATGTAATTTAAATGTTAAAATCTTGGTCTATTAAGATAACATGCATTTATGGTTACTACCTACTCTTCCTTTCAGATTTAGAGTGTGAACTAGAACTCTCTTTTTTAGTTTTACGGTATAACTTATAATATAATATTTATAGTTAGTCTTGGTTACAACTTATAACTTGTGACATCCTGAAAAATTCTACTGATGGCATAAGGATGTAAGAATCCAGTCACTAGACACTCTAGTCTTCTTCTCTATTAACCTACCAGGCCTTGGAATGTTATAGATTGCTATAACATTTTGTAAGATAGTTTCATGTTAATGCTATGTTAACAAGCCTGCTATAATCATTACTTTTATTACGGTAACATTTGTTGATTAATCACACATTAAATAGGTGACGAAAGTGGCCAGTAAACTTATATATATGTAAATAGTCTATATATCAAGTGTCTGCCGAGCTAGTATTGTCTAAATGACTTAAATTGCTGGGGAGTTACAATCTTTTTGAATGTTGAGGGGTCAGCCAAGCAACGATTTAAGCTTTATGTATATCAGTAACTAATGAGTGTCTTGGATTTTATTACCAATTCCAACAGGTTAATTCTTTGGTGTAAACCTTAGCTTATTGTGAAATTTAAGTCTAAGTTACGTTCATCTCTCGAACACGTTTCGACGTGATTCGACCGGTTGAACCGCTTATTCGGGGATGGCGAGGTAAAGCTATCCTGATCTTCCGAAGATGAGGAACTGCCTTCGGATTTATAAGTACTTCGTTCTCCCTCCGGAGCAACGATCTGGAGCACTCTCGCTTGCCTCTGCGGTATTCATTAGTATGGTACAATATCTACTTACCGAAGTTCTCAGCAAAGAAACTTCACTAAAATAATATACCTTGCAATTATTTATGTAGCACTGTACACATACAAACGGTAAAAACAACATATTTACTATGTAATTCACTTTTTAAGAACTTATTTCTTGACTTGAAAATTTTTACACCTTACGCGGTAAAAATCACAAAACGCTATGATCTATGGTAAACACAGAGGTACGCAGTTGTCAGTTGGTGAGGTTTATTTACATGACCATAGTCGAAAGTTAGATATTCAGGTAAGATTTGAACCATATTTACGCTAAAAATGCTAAAAATCACAGACAGCTTCTTCAATTAAATACTGTCTTTCTGGAAGGCAAATAATATACAAAATATTATTAAAATTTTATAACAGTTAAAGTGTATATTATACGAATAAAATTATCTCAGCATTGAAATGGTTAAGTAAGATAAGAATATGATTCATAGGTGTTGATAAAAACTGGTCATTAGGAAGACAAGTATTTCCGCATTCAATTAAACAAACTACTTTAATTAAACACTACATCATTACGGCGGATTTCACTAATAGAATGAGCAGAAATGCACAAAATTTCTGCTCTAAAGAATAATATGAGACACTGAGATTAAATTATGGTCCGGTCTACACAATAATCAAAATATTGTACCGGTTTCTAATTACATATAACAGTAAAATACAGTCTATGTACCTATCTACCTTTTATTATAGTATCTATAATTAGGTATTATGTTGTTTACACTATTACTTCACTATTACATGGCCAACATTCACTATTACATGGTAAACAGACCTAAATGATGGTATGGTGACGGTGTAGGTAGATGATTATGATTATTATTGAAGAATATTACTTAAATTGGTTTTTAATTCTGGAGAAATCGATGTGTACATATAAACACATACCTATTTCAATTCTACTTTTTGAAGTCTACCACAAAAATAAAATATTAACTGATGTTTACAAGATTTGGTAAACATTAATTAGTACTATTAATATATTAATAATTAAGTGTTAGAGGAAATCAGATAACTGAGGAAATTAGCATACAAACAGGATAACAGGGCATTTGACAAATTCACTGTTGCGCAAATAACTTTTTAGTACCTACCTAACAAATATGATAGCATTGATAATAGATATAATTACATAACAATATTTTCCTGTTGTCTATGCCTACTCTGTAGGGAAGTAGGCGTGAGCATATAGGGTAAGTACATTTACATACAACACTTTCCCTATCTAATGGTAAAGATCTTAGAACCTTATTAAGTATTCCAAGAGTACGTTTACACGTGCCACAGGTCACACCAAAGTACCGTTCAGGATATCCTGAATGAGCATGAATAGCAGTAGATCTCAACCAACAAAAGGAAACATAAAATTGACAATTATACTAACATATTGTATAACACCACCAAATTCACTGCATCCTCTTTATTATGAGCCATATAAAGCAATTTCGGAATAGTAGTTCATGAAACTATTGAATAATAAGGGTCCTTAAAATGCGAGTGTGAGTTAAAAAAACTGAGCATTAGGCGAATTTTTTATAGTAGGTAGGTATCACACGAGTGTTTCAAGGCCAAATTATGTGCATCTCATGAAATAATTAATATAGGTAATTTGTTTAAAATTCCACTAATGTTAAATCAAAATCCAATTACCAATCGCGTGCATGTGCTTTGTTGCGTCCATACATTACGTAGAGAAAAAAAAAATGCTTTGACACCTTGTGTCCAGCTGAAGCTTTATTTTAATTGAAAAAAAGTTATATTATGATACAGTTGCCCATAGAAGACCTGTACTTTAATGTAATTTATTAATTTCATTTTGATATTTATTGCGTAAAGACTGCCATATTAAAAGCTTTGCTTTAAATTTTTTAATGTTATTTGGTATTTCAGTATGAGAGTAAATAAATATTTGTATACATTCGTTAGTTTTAATCGTGTAAACAGTACGTTTAATTAGGTTTCTAGACAGATTTTTGCCAAACTTTTTTATAGGATTAATGACTCCATTAACAGTATAAAAAAGTCAGGCAACTAAACAAACATAAGACAGACCAGGAGCCTACTATGACGTGCATTTACAAAGGTGTATGTACGAGTATAACTACATCGCTCTTTCTAGCACGGAAAAATACCCGGACTATACATACAGGGGCAGTAATATCGCTCATATCTTTCCAATCCTCACTACAATCGTCTTTGTTGCAAGCAGACGCGTACAATACACTACAATGGCACACTTAAATCACATCAACTATAGGTGCCTAAGGACTTGTGTGTGATAGTACACTACCGCGGAACACGGCGTGAGTCACCGGCTGATTCACGGACGGACAACAACATATTTAATTAACATCCTTGTCGTATCGTATACTCTGTATGTTTATGTACTGTTTTTGTTATTACTAACAATGTTTACCGTCCATACGCTTCAATGGAACAGACTTTTGGATACAAAGAAAAAAAGTAAGCTGATGTTTAGAAGAAGCTTGTTTATCTCCAGTACTTAAAAAAACACGGCACAATAGTGTCAAATTGTTGCGTATTTCATCTTGGGATGCATGGGGTCTCATCAAGATCTCCCTAAACATAGCCAATCTCACCTAACAGCCGATTGTGCTGCTGCTTGGAATATTCCTCTCAGGGTTAGAATGCCAGACATTAGTGCAGTGGATGCAACTGACCTTGTTCTAATTATTCAAAGTCAGTGCAATCCTGTCGGAGGTCATCTCCTTAGTAACTCCTTCCTTTGTTAGAGTAAATGCAGGATATTGTGTGTGGTGTCCGCTTAATACTTGTATGAGTAGCCAGCCCTTGCTGAAGAAGGTGCGGCTGATAGTTCAAAATGGCGTGCTAGTCTGCATATCGTATGATAGTGACTCAACTAAGAGCTGGGTACGTCAGAAAAATTATGAAAGTATCGTTCATGCTTCTGTCATGAGATCACTGCGCATGTATGTTCTAAGACTGGCTGATGGACGAATACAGCTTCAGTATTGAGCAAATCAAATACATAAGACTAGTGTTCGTGGGCATTCAGTTGGGAACTTATTGAAATTTAAATAGGCAGGTTAGAAATATCTTAAAGCATGCTTATATGAAAGGTATGAAAGTAGCGAAAACACATGGAAAGTATGGGGACTGGACATCCATACGACGGAGATAAGCAAGGGTTTGAAAAAAAAGTATCTAAACAGAAAAGTGATCACATAGTTTTGTTCGAATGCTTTTCGATAGTAAAACGATTATCTTGATTCAAATCAATACTGGATACTACGGAATGTTTTGTAGTTGAAAAAGTGTGGTATACCAACCTATCAGTACAATTATTCTATCTTATCCTAATATATGAAATGCTGCTTTAAAGTTATTCAAACCTCATCATTAATTTTGAATATAAATCAACGTTTAGATCGGCATTCCTATGAATGTGACAGAATAGTATATCAGCCAAGATAAAATTAATGCTATAGATAAAATTGTGATACGACTGTCAAATTATCAATAATATAATTATTATAATAGATATTATGTAGGTAGTCATAGTCCTAGTTGATTAGACAACATTAGAGACCGCTCCTTAATAGAAAATCACCATCATTTCAGCGATGATTCTGGTTACATCCAAGGCATTCACCTCGAAGCCACATTTCCATTTTATGTATGGCTTACTACGGCTATTACGGGCGCGCCTGCCCAACAGCTACCGAAGAACGAGAGCAAAGTCTGCGTTAGAGCCTTATAGGTACGTTCTACAGCAGGTGTACCGGCTGACAGGTGAAGTTGGCTTGGACCTAGAAAATGTTAATAGAACGCCACACACCTGTTTTACTTTTGAATAGGTAAGGTGAACTAAGAAACTAGTATAGTTATCAAGACATCAAGACAAAAGACAAAGTTACTGGAGATCTTCCTCACTCAAGGTGAACTACTCCAGGTTATGTTAGTTACAGTTTATAATAGGTTATTAAATATTTAATTGCCTGACTGGATTGCAACAGTTTCTAACAGGAATAATACCATGATGTCAATCATTTATAAGCCAATCCAGTACTGGACATAGAACACGTTCAATGTGCGCCAAAGCGTCTGTTCCTCCATCTTCCGCGTCCAACCGTCCAATCGTCAATGTGATGCTATACCACTGCCAAAATCCATCCAATCAATTATTTACACATTGCATAAGACGTTTGTAATATATTACACAAGAAAACAACTATATCTACGTCAACGACAGACACTCGTACGCACACGATAGTGCAGATTAGATGCATTATGTATTATATAGCTTGACCTTCATTGATAAGTACCATCGATTTCGATCACATCACATGTGCAGTGCCCTATGAGTAGCCTTTAAACACAAACTACTAGATATTATTTTTACTTTTACTAGGTGTGATTTAGATTGAATTAAACTAATAATGTTACCTTTCGGCTCTTTGACTGCACCTTTCAGTCACCTTGGTCTAGAGTATTTAATTTCATCAGATATTTGTCGAGCCCAAACGATACAGTAGTTAGGCATATTCCGAATTTTTCATTAGATGTACCATGAATGCAGCAAACTATTAGTACCAAAATGTATGCAATTTTTTTGGCTCAATTAGGTGGGTGGAACTCAAAATTTTATACAATTAGACAAACATGATGATACATTGAAGCTATAAAAAACTGAAATGAATTCATATTTTGAACTAATTAATGGCTGGGTTTGTGCAGTACAATCAATATGTAATTAATAACTATATAGAACAATTTACTAATGGACTAGACAACTGGGTGGTCCCACTCCCATTGTGTGGTATAGCGGTGTAAAAAAGTATGTAGGTCATCCACTAATATATCCCGTAGGCTAAACGCGTATATACCGCGATTAATAGGATTATCATGTTATTAGTTATGTTGTTAAATTTTCAGTTTTAGGACGCATTAGTTCATTGAGATGATTTATTTATTTATTTAATAGGTTTATCCACAGCAAATGCATTACAAATTGATAAAGAAGACATGTTTAGCGAGTAATGTGGCTGATACATTTGCCAATTACGGATAACCAGCATGCATAATAATAATAACATTGAAGAAGAAAAATAGAAAAACCTATATTAGCACAGAAAATAAACTAGATATAATAACATTTTCTACAGACTGAGTTAGCAATTAATTACATACCTTCCACTATTTATTTCTTTTATTATACTGAGTTGGTATATTACCTACATTAATTTGGTGGTGACTATATTGTTATTATTGGAGGCTCGAAAGGTACTGAGTATTTTATTTTTAAATCTACTTTTGGAATCGTGATATATGTCGATGTCAGGCTGGGACTTGGACATTGCGTTAAATTCCTTGCACAGCCGGTGCAAAGGAGAACTGAACCCGATGTTCGATTTGAAAGTTGGTAAGTGGTACACATTGGAAATTGGATATCTTGGAATTTTACGGGGTACCTGAACACTGATACGCGAAACCAATTCGCTGCAGTCCAGCCTACCATTTGCCAACCTATGCAGGAATACAAGACCCTGCACTAAACGTCGTTCACGCAATGTATGCATATTGAAGTGTTTTAGTCGCTGTTGGTACGGGCATCTATGAGAGATTCCCCTGGAGTTATAGGCTAGGTTTCGTGTAAATGCGCGTTGTAGACTTTCGACACGTTGAGAATGTACGGCATAAAAGGGACTCCATATCACACTTCCATATTCTAATCGGCTACGGACTAAGGTGTTGTAGAGGATTATTTTGGTTCGCGGTAACTGAAACTCCTTAGTGCAGCGCCTTACAAATCCGAGCATTTGTGCTGATTTTGTAACAATGCTATCCACATGTTTTTTGAAACTAACCTTGCTGTCTATGATGACACCTAAATCACGGACTTCATTTACTTGATCTAAGGTAGTGTTGTTTATGTTATACGATGAGGTAAAGGGTTGTTTTTTCCTGGTGTATTAAATTTGGAAACATTTTTTAACATTAAGTGACATGTTATTTTTATTACACCAGTCAACGATGCTATCTATGTCACTTTGCATAAGGAGCACGTCTTCCTGCGAGGATACAATTTTTTAAATTTTTAGGTCATCGGCAAATAACAAGACACTACAATGGCGAATTTGGTTCGTTATGTCATTGATGAACACAGTGAAAAGAAGTGGTCCAAGATGAGATCCCTGAGGAACACCGGAATCGGCATAATATGGGAATGATTCGTGGCCGCTTAATGCAATAATCTGTGATCTTTGAGATTAGTAGGAAGAAAACCATTTAAGTAAAGAGCCATGTATGCCATTAAAGTGTAACTTAGATAACAGAAGTTGGTGGTCCACTTTATCAAATGCGCTTGAGAAATCAGTATACACAGTGTCAACTTCTTTTTTATTGTCAAGGGCTATTGTAATATCAGATACAAATTCAATTAAGTTTGTGTCCACGTTACGTCCTGATTTAAAACCATGTTGTCTGGGAGAAATTAAGGGATCTAAATGCTTAGTAATAATAGGACAGATAAGTGATTCAAATATCTTTGCAAAACACGATAGAATGTAAATGTGGCGGTAATTGGAAACGTCAGCCGCGTCTCCTTTTTTTGTAAATTGGAACATTATATAGAAAAGTAGTTAAGTTAAGAGATAATTACTTATGATTCGCAAATCGTCCATTTTCTAAGTCAAATCTGCAATGAAACGAGGGCATCGTATTTTTTAGATTTTTTGTAAGTATATGTCAGAATTTACAGTCATGTCAATGTGTAGTGTGTCCATAAAATGACTTCCATTATGCCTTTTAACGCGTACACTATAGTGCGAAATTCATAGACCGCACTAAAGCTTAAAGCTTCACTTTGCTAAATCAAGCTATTATGTTAATGCGAATATTATTAAATTAAGTATGGCTTATGATGACTATAGACACGATTGCTAGGCCACACTGAAGACTCGTCTATAGTCTTCACATTCGTATGAAAAATTTCACTTGCTTAGTAAACTCAAAATGTGTTCCACAAATCTCGACTCGATCTAAGTCTCGTATGTTAGTATTCCTGAGCAGTTCCTAACCAAACACGGGGTACTACTGCATTAGCAGTGGACTGAGGTCAAGGACCGCTGGCAATGATGCGATTAGGAGGTCATTACCCCCAGTCGAGTCGTGACACTGTAATTGATTGAGTGTCTCTGTACACCTTTTATTTTAACGTGTGATTTGAGTTCAAACTTACGTTACTTTATGTCATTAATATAATGATCTAAATTTGTCTAGAAGAAAGTATTTCCTGATAAGATGAAGTTTATTACAGTTTTCTGGACAAGTTAATTACTAGGGAGGGATATTGTGTTATCAGGATCGATTTCAGCCGAACCCCTCAAGTGAACTACCTACTATCATACGCTATCCCGACGTATTTTTTTTCTCAAATACTTTGTTATTCGTCTTTTTATACAACTGAGGTGGCAGACAAGCAGACGGCCCACCTGATGAAAAGTGGTTACCGTGGCCTATGGACGTGTGCAACACCAGGTCAGTCACACTCGTGCTGCCGGCCCTGTAAAAACGAATTTCTATGCCGTCAGCGGTCAGTGTAGAAGACAAAGTAGGAGTAATTCAAACGTAATTCTCAAAAAAATGTTGTAACAATACGAACACGAAAGTCTTCAACGCATAATATTATGTATCATCCCTACAACTACTATTTAGTAAAAGTGGCACAAATAATTATTATTGCACCTGGCAATGATAACGTCTTTACCATAGCAGCTGTCACCGTACATACTACTCATACTAGCATGAGCATGACTCACTATAAAGTTGGATACACACCTCGAGTATATCCGCTTACGTACGCTTCTGCAATACGAGCACAAACAGTTTGTCGAACTCTGGTCGTATGACCAAAGTAAACATCGGGTATTTATTAAGGTTCCGCTGTCCTTAGGACAATGTTCTAACACGCCATATTCAGTGTTATAATAGTATGACTGATACATAAACAAATAGCTAGTTATACTCTGAAATTTAACCAGTAGTTCATCAATAACAACATATGTATCGCTCCTAGATATAAGTTATCTATCTTATACTTAGAAGTTCACTGAGTGTTCAGCCGTTTCATCGTGAAGGATGACATATATTGGTAACTCACGCACTCAAACTTTCGCATTCACAGAATTCGCGAATGATTGATGAAGTATTTATTACTTGAAGGCCGTTCCTGCGATTATTTATTGACTTATTATCTGTCGTGATGTGTATCGAATGCATAAATAAGTTAATTAATAAATTATTAATTTTAGCCGGCTTTTCTTTAACTGGCTTCTTGACGAATAAATAAGTGTGGTAAGGAATTTCAGGATTTCCTCTACACACATGATCTATTAAGAGTATCTATCCCACATACTTTCAATAAATGTCAATCTAGTTTTTAATGTTTATATTATAAGTGTGACTAGATGAAAAAAATTGAATCAGTGCCAATGTGAAGATTGAGACTGATTCGATGACAAATATTCTTTAGCTGTTGCAAATTCCGATGTGCGTCCACAACTTTACACGAACGGTGACCCCCACCGAAACCTTACAAAGGGGGTTGAATCTCAAGCTTAATACGAGTTCGTTACATCATTTCATAATACCTTTCGCAGACAGGATAAATAATCGCAACCTTGTAAATATGGCTATACATGAGCAGTTTTATGATAGGTTCATTGTAGCAAGATTTATGACCCTAATACACGAACATGGTTGCAAATGTCAATCGATACGAAGCATTTCAACAGTTCAACATACGGCGATATTTATACGTATAATGGGGAAAGGGTTAAACGTGTTTCCCTAGGGTGATTTCCCCAACGACCATGAATTTTATAACAGGGAGTGCTAATTCATTGTAACTAATATACATTGTATTATTCAACTATGTTAGAACTGCCCCTTCGAGGACGTGATGTGGCATAAGTATGCGAGTATAATTTATAAGGAGGAATCAAGAATACGGTAAATTTTTTTGTTGATTGTTTTGAATGGTTGATTGAGAGTTTTATTATTGATTGCTCTTTTTTAAAACATTAGCTTCTTAATGTTGTATTTATTATACAATAACAGTAATCTGGACATTTGCAGCAGTTGCAATTCGGATATCAAATGTTTGTATTAGGTTTTAGTGATACCAATATAAGATATTTGATATAACATTACACATACGCAGAAAAGGATAATTATTGGCCGTTATAATTATGAAATTTATATTACCACCGTAGGAAAGTTACTAAAAGGCGCACAGGGTAAGCACTATCCTGGTTATAAAATAATGTTTTTTATTTTTCAATTCCTATTTTAGCTACATACTAATCTTTAAATAACCATAATAACCTTTGATTATATAAATACTAGCTGTCGCCCGCGGCTCCGCCCGCGTGGATGTCGGTTATCGCGAATCGGGGTATGAAAAATAGATGTTGGCCGATTCTCAGACCTACCCGATATGCCCACAAAATTTCATGAGAATCGGTCGAGCCGTTTCGGAGGAGTTTGGCAACGAAAACTGTGACACGAGAATTTTATATATTAGATAATCAAAGATTATAACTTATAATGCATATTTCCTCAGAATTAAATAAAATTTAAAACAGGACCGACGATACGGTAAAACATTTTGATACCACAGCTATCGGAATCGTTTTTGTACTGTGGGTGTGGAAGAAGGATGTCACATATTAGATACTACACTTTTGCCATATTGGCTTATGTTGTATGCCATTATTGAGGATATTAATTACATTGCAATGTTCCCAACCAATATGTACCTCCGGAGTTATGTATGTGACAGTAAAGACCTCTATGAGCTGCTTATATAAAAATCCTAAAGTTTGAATGAAATGAGTACTTATATTGTGCCGTAATAATTTCACTAATTGATCCATCGTGACAATGCCAGTCAACCAAATTCGAATGGATCAAGGAGATATCTGTTAAGGATTTCGTATGTTGACTGAAAACTGAAAAAGCGTACACAATAACGTAATAAGATTTTAAGTTAGAAAGAAAACACTTTACTGTGTATAAAGAAAAAACAAATGAAAAAAGGAATTAAAGAAAAAGAAACATGAAAACAATCAGATACTTTAATGCAGTTTTTTAATTTAATGAACACCCATTTTTTTAATACTGTAACACCGCTTAGTACAGCGCGTTTCCATACATTACTCATATTGTTTTGAGAGTGATTGTACTTTATTACTTATCGGACGGAAGCTACCGCCCACTGCCACTTCACATAATATTGACAGTAGGTACTTCGAATTTCGAAGTTCCATACATACATAAACACACGTCCTTTGCCCTCCAGGATAAGTCGAGACAACAGCCTCTGCCCCTCTAGACAAGTGGCAATTCGCTAGCCGGCGTTCGGTGGAATAGAATGACGAATATATGGGATTTGACGTAAATGACAGTCGTTAACGCAT
This sequence comes from Eilema caniola, assembly GCA_949126895.1. Classification (NCBI taxonomy): domain Eukaryota; kingdom Metazoa; phylum Arthropoda; class Insecta; order Lepidoptera; family Erebidae; genus Eilema; species Eilema caniola. Next base: position 7,707,434 of record OX421488.1, on the reverse strand, counting down.
GTCAAATACGTCAAATCCTATACATTCGTCATTCTATTCCATCAAACGCCTGCTAGCAAATTGCCACTTGTCTAGAGGGGCTGTTTCTATCCTTACATACTTCCAGATCTTCCTTTACCTACTGTCATTAAACCTTTCATGATACATTATGGTATGGGTATTGTTCCGCTGTCCTGCTTCTTTTTTTCCATAATGAGCTTGATCCGACTGCCGTCAACTGAGATGCAAGCCTGCGCCCGAATGTCGTCCGTCAATCAGCAAGTTAGCATGCTGAGTGGGATCCCATTCACCTTAGTTATGCCCATGATAAATAGTTAAACATTACTATAGGTATCATGGCCCAGAATATAATAGATACGTAGCTAATGGCAGATGAATTGTTGTGAACGGTACTTCTAGTACCGATGTAGGCCAAACAAGACCATTAGTGCCTAAATAATGTCAGTTCATAATGATTCATCTACCACAGATAAGTGAGTACGTTGGTACCTAATATCATTAACGAAGCACGTTTCTTATTTCTTAATAGATACGTTTTCTTTGAATATCATTAAGATCATAAACAAGCACCCAACTCTGGGATGGACGGGGATAAAGGATGTAGTTCCGCTAGCATCAAATATGTTTAGCCGAAATTTCATTAGGCTAAAAAGGGACCAAATCCGCAAGGTCACAGGCATCTTGACTGGTCCCTGTCCCCTAACTTGTTTAAAATAGGTGTGACGGACAGCCCCCTATGCAGAGGCTGCATGGGGGGTAGAAGAAACGCCACGGCATGTGCTTACAGAGTGCATGAGCGTGGTCGCACAACGTGCGAAATTCCTCCAGTCACCAGCGTCGCTCCCGGAAGCATGTGGAAACCTGAAAAGGCTGCTGGCTTTTTGGGAGGATTTGGGTTGGTTGGAATGAGAGGTAAGAGACTAAGTGCGGAACAGCCCAGGTAAATTAACTAACTAACTAAGTACACAACTCGCTGGTGTAAGTGGTAGCCGTGGCCAATAAATAATCGGAATACTTGAAGTATGGCTAGCACATTGAAGGCCGTAACTATATATTTTCAGCTCTTGGGGCTGGCTAAGAAGCTCTGGCTATTCTTTTCACCAGCAGTATCAATACCCTATGCTAGTCAGGGTTCTAGATAAAAAGATATGCGGGCTCAAAATGTAGAGAAAACTGTACTTAATGCAAATAACATCCTGGATTTCATCAATATCTGTCACAGTGAACGTCAAAGGTCGGGTTGCGATAATTAAATGATGTGCTTGTGAACGGGAACATGAGAAATAACAGTAAAGATGCATGGTGAATGGACCGATGCAGCCACGGAAAGTTCGCACGATCAAGGTGGCACAACGGACGGAGTGTGGGTACTTTTTGTTAATACAGCAATTTGTCTAGTATCACAGCAATGTGTTATTATTAATCTTTCATATTAATACATTATACTTCATTAAAGATCACGAAAGACTGCTGCAGAATATTGTAGCTTACCGATGTGGGCCAGCATTCAAATGACAGACTGTAAGTAAAAATATCCTACCTATTTTCACTATATCGTAAGATTCGTAAGCGTAACTTCAGGTCTCTGCCACATGGATCACACTACGCCACACCCTTTTCTACTATACTTATATGAGTAATTTATAGCATGACTCATTTATTATTAATATTATATAGTATTCTAGTCAACTCAATCAAAAGCTTATCACTGTTCTATTTACGTAACACGCCTCAGTAGTGCGCCCACTAGCGATTGGACTCAGATTTTCAAGTTCTACCTAACAATGTTGTAGTTATGTCGAAACCTTTTGTTAACGAACAATTACTGAGCTAACTAAATGTCAGTTATGATAATTATTTATTGACGGTATTGTTCGTTCAGTATAATCGTGATTTAATCAAAGCAGTCGGAGATTTCAAGCAGAACAATAATATCTTAAAGTCGAATAGAAACAATAGAAACGGTAAAAGATTTCAAGTATCTAGATCAAAAATGCAATTAAGAAGGTGCAAGTATGCACAATGTGCTCATGTAATTCGCGAGCGCGGATTCAATTTGGAACTGCGATCGCGTGCATTGCGATAATTTTATATAACAGCTGGCACGCCATTGTTATCCAATTTCTTTTTTTTTTTACTGTCGCAATGAACGTGAATGAGCTCAATCCTTTTTTCTTCAAAACATGCACGTACGGTCACATGTGAGTTGTTTTGTTAGCAAATACGTTGTCGGTTACGCTTCAAAGTATGGTACTAGGAAAATCAAAAAGATTTGCAGCTGTGGGTCCGCTATGTGTATGTGTTTTTAAAAGGTCCCCACAGCCACAGCACTAAATTGCTTAGTGTGTGTTCTTGTGCTCTTTTCTGTCACCAAACCGCTTCTCTTTCAGGACATACAGACTAAAGTACTATAAAGTTCAGATATTATGACTTCTGTAACCTTTAACTAGACAATAGGCGTGGCAATAAGATTATAACAAGGCACGACGTCAAACAACATTGCATTCTTATTTCTTACCATTAATCCTTACATTTTTACAGTAAGTATATCCGTCAATGACAAATCGAATAAGTTCAATTGTCTTTCAATGTGATTTGTGACTAGATAAAAATTATCGGTTTTCAAATTATCGAAGCTACAGACCGCGTAGGCGTCAAAGTCCGGTCATAAACAAAATAGCTCATTAAAGATTTATAGTTATAACAATATTATAGTAACAGTAAAATAATAGTTCGATAATATTTTAGACTAGAACTCATAGCACAAGCTTAGCTTGCTTATTTTGGACCTAGATAGTACAGTACAGTAATTTCATAGAATATTTTAAAATATAATAAAGCGTACAAAACTAATCGTGTTCATTTAAATATTGGATCCGGTAGATTACCAGCGACTTCTCTAATTCTACTTTATCTTTACCTGTCTTTACCTGGTATGTGAAAGATAAGGATATTACGATAGCGCCCGATATTAGAAATGATAAATAACGATTAAGTATATATTGATATAATCGTTTTACGCCTATATCGCGTATGATAACACTTATCAGTTTACAACTGCAGCACAGGTGTAATATATTTTCCGCCATTCTAGTCCGCTTATATTGCAGATCCAGTCCCACTGAGTTCAACATGTATATTTCCAGAAAATAAGCAGGCGTCTAATAGCATCCGCTACCGGCTTTCCTTTCAGGGTTAGGAGGTAAGACAGCAGTGGTTTCCACAAAACACGACTACCACTCCTGTACGTACCTCACGTACCAAACCTACTACTCCTGTAAGCAGATCCCGGTTCTCGTCTGAACTGAGGTGAAAGACTGTGATGTAACAGGGAACCACGCTAAGATGATGTTGATGAAAAAAGTTGTGTGATCCTGATCAATAATAGAAATATAAAGTATAAAGGATGTAGGGACTGCTGGCCTCTGAGTCTTGATATGATCATACAAATTTAAATAGGGTACAACGAAGACAAAAACAGTAGCAGATGTGAATGAGTAGTAGCAGATGAATTACATATATGAATAAAACCTACCGAAGTAATGCAAATAAATCATGATTTGTCTTCATGTTCACAATATGTTAACGCATTATTACTACATAGTAGGAAAAAACAGTAGCAGATGCATTACATATATGTGAATAAAACCTACCGAAGTTATCAAATAAAGCAAGATTTGTTTTCATGTTATCAATATGTCAATGCATTATTAGTACATAGTAGGAAATAACTGGTATCGACCATATTTTATGGAGATACGCCAATAATGTACATAATAAACATATGATAAACAATAGCCATGATATTAAAGCTAGCTATATTTAATATACAGCTACATTGAAAATATGTTATGTGCCTAATAAACACATAAGCAAACCTAATATGAAACTATGACTAATATACTAAACAAGCGTTCCAAAATAAAATAAGGGTTCGGCATTGTCTAATTGTGTAATTGTGTTTTTTTTTTAGTAGTATAGTGTTTTTTAATGTTACTTACAGCAATAGATCACTAGTGTCTACGCCCGCAACCTCCTCCAAGTAAGTTAAAGTGAAATAAGTGTAACGAGTAATCATACTTGATTAATGATCTTAATCAAAACATGGTTACTCTTGTGTTACCGAGAAGCATCATTTTTTTTAAACTTTCTAACATATGTTACGAGGACTTTAGCTTTAGATCAAGGTCAAAAACTTGCGATGGATCACGATGGGAAAACTTAAAAATAATTGACCTTATAGCATAATAATATTTTTTGAGAAATGAGTTACTGCTTGCAGGAAATAGTTTATTAATTATTAAATTACGTTTAATATTACTCAACTTAAACCGCATTACGTAGGTTGTACGCAGTTTATATGGGCAAGTCCCTTATAATAATTCCCTTTATTTTTTTATTATAGCTAACAGTCATCATGTGTGCCAATTGATTGGTATTTGTACTGTTATTTAGAGTAGTTTACCTTGTATTGCGATGACAATGCCAATGTGGAGAAACAGATGTGATGACACTGATGACTGATACATAGGAAGGATTCCCCGACCAGGCTACGTGCTCATAGGCCACCCGCTGCGGTGGCTATTGGGAATATTCTTATAGCGCGATGCAGGTTTAGTAATTTCGAAGTAGCTTGGTACTTCCACCTTAGATGGAGTTCTTGTCAGAAACATGTGACGTCACCACACATATTTTCTGATATCGCTGACGATCGAGTATACGATTCACCGCCCTTAACCCAAGGTTGAATTTCACCAGTAATATGTGTGCCTTAACGTAATATTATATGCTAGCACCTCTGCCTACCCCTTCGGGGATATAGGCGTGAGTTTATATCGTCGCTGTTCTGGGAAAACCCAGTAAATCGATAGTTTACTATTTTGAGTTATAGGCAAATGAATATTAAGATTAGAAAATTATTGATAAGAAACAGATTAAATTACATTTGTGTATAACGAAATAATTCTTTGTCTCATATTCTAATAAAACCATTTATAATGATAGAATTTTACTCTCAGAGTTTTATTATAATAATACTTTTATACAAAAGGGTACCTATTTACTTAGTTTTCCTTGAAGATATTTATTTGTGATTTATTTGGTGATTCTTTGACTTAATCAAAACAAACTAATTAAAACAATTGAGTTTATTGCTAATACTACCGATTAGAATTAATTAATTTTGGATTCAGGGTGTATTTTTTCTATAATAATATAAAAATAAAATATTAACTGGGTTTTCCTTGCCGTGAAAATATTTAAGAATACAACTTAATTTACTTTAGACCTTGCATTGGATAGTAAAATAATAATGTTTATGCTAAAAGTGAATTTATTTAATGAAAAACAACATTAATTTGACAAAAAAATATTTTACTGTTCTTCCTGTGAAGTTGCTTTTTGAAACGTGGCTTGGGGTGGGTTTCGTACGTTCACCGTGGGTTTCAAGGGCTACACCCTTGAAACCCGCCGTGAAACTCCTCTGGAATTACACCTTTGCCACAAAATGTAAACAAACCTTTTTTCTTGCTACTGAGATATTCAAAGGTGTTTTGTAAAGTTGTTTCAGATCACAAGAAAATTGTTTATTTCTTTTGGCATTTAATAGCCAGATTGTAACGAAGATTTTTTTAAAAGTTCTTTTACTTTTATTTTTAGTGCCAAAACTATGTCCTGGTTGTTCAGTTTCTACATCCATTGCAAGACATGTAGGTACGTGGTAACAGGCTCTCCAAACATTCGAGTTATATCGGACATGTCATAATTATATAATGTTTTTGCTTCTCCTTTAATGTATCAAACGTTTTATTTTTAACCATCATCATCATCGACATTTAGACGTTATCCAGATTGCACCCGAAATTGAGATGCCCTTGGAGCTCCGGGTCCGCCTTCCTGCTCCTCCTACTCCACTTCACACGATCTTGGGCGTCCATGTCAGTGAGACTATTTGCACGCATGTCGCCCTACACAGCGTCAAGCCAGGAATTTTTAGGGCTGCCCCATCTACCTGGACCCCGCGGGGCCGCCATTGCCAGGTATTTGTTACCCACGTAGCCTGGCTGTTACCGCAAGACACACCAGCGAAGGCGACTCTCTCGCAATTAATCTACTATGTCACGGACATGAAGGCTACCGCGGATGCGAGAGTTCCTCACACGGCTTATACCTGTGACTTAGCACATCCACCGCAGCATTTTCATCTCCATGTCACGCAGCTCCTGCTTGTATCGTTCCAACAGCGGCCACGCCTCACAGCCATGTAAAAGGACAGGCCTAATGATCGTCTTATAGACCTGCCCCTTCAACCCGACAGCATTTGAGGATCGCATGTGACGCCAGTCATTGCCCACCACTTGGCCCACGAGACGGCCTTACGTGCCTTGATATCGTAGTCGATGTCACCAGTCACGTAGAGTCAAGATTTCAGGTACTTAACCTGGTCCGTACGCTCGATCAAGTCACCGCCTATGCGGACGGGTGTGGGTACTGTTGAGTTTAACGCCAAGTATTCTTTCTTCGCCACATCTAACTTCAGAACGCCGTTCTCAAGCGCCTCCTTCCACACTTTCACACGTCGCAACAATCTGTTCCTGTCCGCGTCCATCAACGTAATGTTATCAGCATATATGAGCAGCCATGGAGGCTGCTCAAGTGAGTTTCTGATGCCGTCCGACAAAACGTCTTATTTTTAACCATTTTACTTGATTTCCGTCTGTATCATTAGTAATATTTATTAATATTTTGTTCGATAAATGCTTCAAGTCTTTGAATTCGTTGTTTTTAAACTCTTTGTCCAAGTATCTTTCTTTTGTAACGACTTTCTTGGCTTCTTGGATGTTTGCTTCGATCGTGCTCTTTTAAAAACATTACCCAATCTGTCATAGAATAAATGGCCGTGTTTTTTGGACAAACAGAAACACCCACTAAATATAGTAGATAATGGTACAAGTGTGTAAAGTTTGGTGATTACCGCTCAGGTACCATTAACACCTGAGTCACCAGGGAAGGGTCTCAAGAGAGCCGAATCAACAAAACACACGTGCATCATAGGACGGTTATCAATACACTTGTAAATAAAAGAATACTAAAATAGATATTTACCCTTGCACTTTTCAGGTAGTAAACATTCCTTAACGTTAAGGACCTCACATCAAGCACATTGTATAGTATATTGTGTTTATATCGGGTAGTGTACTAGGAACATATATCGGTCTCTTTATAACTAGTACTTGCAGACATTTTAATTAATAAATAACTTTTCACTTCTCATGCTCTGAAGCACGCTTATTTGTGCAGGATATAGGCTGCACAAAATCGAATTTTGTGCACAAGGGCATTAACGTATCTACTCATAAATGTATCTATATTAAGGCAAAGAAAATGAGCCATACAGCCTAACACAATAAGAAGTTCATAGATAGAATTTGTTATTTTATAACATTCACTTTAATTTATTTTGCCTTATGTGTTTTTTAAGACTTAAAAGATATTAAAATTTAAATTCAAGTACGGTAGGTTATTTAATTCATTTAAGAAAATTATTATTACAAAATTAATTTTATAGTAGGCTGTATAGGTCTGCAGCCCACGCCTCAATGTCGTAAGATTAAAAAAAAATAAAGCGGCGGGAAACAGCTCTTGTTTTTTCGTGCGTTTATTAATTGATTCAATTTGCTAAGAAATGTTATACTACTGTTTTATTTCCTCGCAATCGAAGTGAAAAGCAGAGTTTATAACTCGTCCACAAAACCATTTTTATCCTCGACATTACTATCAGCCCTCGCCTCCGGCTCGGGCTGCTAAAAGTCTCGGATAAAAATGGTTCGTTTTGTGCACTTGTTGTAAAATCTACTTTTAATTTCAACAGTAAAAACGAACTGCGAAACTTTTTGGTACAGACGGACTGGCGGAAACAATTTGAGTATGTTATCTATGCATTTGCCAGGGCCTAAAAGATTAAGGGGTTTTTTAGTTTAACGCATCGATATATATGTACTGTTTAACGCGTGTACAAAATGGTAAATTAAATTTACTTAAAGTTTCAAACAGAACGAAAACAAAAGTTAGGTATATTTGAGTGAAAGTTTTGTTTATCATACACGTACAAGATGAAATTTTGTATTTAAATTCGTTACAAAGGTAATATTAATTTATTTGTTCTATTGAACACGATCTTTTCTGTATCGTCTTTTTAAGAATAATGCAACTCAACCAATAAAATTAAAAAAATAATCTAATGCCACTCGTGATATATATCGACTCGTGGTATCCTTGTATACCTAATTGCGGTGAGATTAGAGCCATTTAATGAGCAAGTAAATTGAAAAATCTTTATCACTCCGTTATTCATCCACACGCGAAACGGCGACAAGGGAGTAGTTTTTACAAGTAAACATAGCAGGTGGCAGCATTGCTGTGCGACATAAGCAAGTACGGCGATTTACCTTGTTTTCGTTGCAGTGATACATTGGTACCGATCAATTAAACACTCAGCGAAAACAATTTATTCAAATTAACTGCTTTTTGTTTGAATAACTTTATATCAGACTAGACTTAAACACCTCATGAAAAATTATTTAAATATCGATAATGCATTAAACCTGTGACTTTTTATCATAAATCTTGAAAAATAGACAATTAAGTCCAACTACATTTTTATCTCTGAGGAAAAATAAAATAGTAACAAAAATCGCCCTTAAAGTAAAACTAGTTAAATATGATTAATGCGTTTTATCGGAGATGAACCCAAGAAAATATGGAATTAAGTCAGGTTACTTTTTTGTAGCTGAGAGATTTACTTACAATCGTTTAGATAATTAGTTTTCTCATTCAGTATCTCCGAAAGTACCTGACTATTTTATTTTTTTATTTTCGCAGACGAAAGAGAACGAAAAACTGAGTAGATTGGTAGTGTTAACTCATTTTATGAAAAAAGTTGATTTACTGGGTTTTCGCAGAACAACGACGATATGTTTTAAGTTCAACTAAACTAGGTTCTAACGTTTCGATTGATTAAAGCATGATAACCCAGTTCAGTTTGAACTGGGTTATCATGCTTTAATCAAGGTTGAACCATTACTAAAACCCTCTCTTAGAATGATGTAAGCTAAGGAATTAATCCTTAATTTCCGCAATAACCTGAATTACATAGAATAGCTAAATTCAGCGCTCAGTAAATAGTTATTAGAAATGCTTGGCGATTAGAAAACTTACACCGCTTCTTCGAAGTCGGATGGTTAACTACTTATACCACAATGCAATTATTGTTGACTATCTACCGTTACCCAGTAATTTTCACGTGAAGTTTACGATATATTTCCGCAAACAACGTGTAGTATTCCTCTGACAAAACTTGGTACTCAATCACAAATATAGGTAGTAATTAAACTAACCGTATGACTCAAAACAAAAGATACCGGTTATACAAACAAAATACATTGATTAAACATTGTAGAATGCCGTTTTGCTTGATCCAAATCCAACGGTGAACTAAAGCTTCTAGAGAGACTGAAAAGGAATATTAAGTTTGAGACAGCAGTACGCTGTCTCAAACTTAAGGGTTTATTCGAAGTATGCTCTCTGTGAAGGCATTTTGTGAAAGTCTAATCTTCGATTTCTGCTTGCTTTTTGCTATATCATTCAACTTTAAAAGTTCTCAAGTATAAGATCCAGTTAAACAGCTTAACAATTACACTTAATATGCCAGACGAGATCGTTAAATAACTGTTAAATCTGCAACAAAACGCAAAAGGTAAAGAGCTAGTAAAACCAAGCTATTTATGTTCCGAACTTAACAGTTGACCAGCGCACGCGCAGTGTTTCCGCAATGACGCCATCGCCAGCTTGAATTCCAGGTATTCCTATAGCTACACCATGAGTTCATAGTTTTAGGTGTTCGTTTTAGTTTGGAGCTGACAGAGTTATAAATTGAACGACAATCGTATCAAACAAAGGCTTTCTGCACACAGGCACCCGCAATAAAATGCCAATGCAAATTCTAGACTGCAAATTACCTATGTTCTAAATTTCATTCAGAACGGTTCAGACATTTGAGCGTGAGAAAAAGAAAGATGCGAGTATAAATATGAGTATTATTCAGACAGCATTCCGAATTATTGCCTTTTATGTACTTGAACTATTTAGACAATAAACAGAACTTTCCGCATACTCAGTACATGCACGGAACATACCTGAACTATAATAGACTGTTTACGTCCACTTGAAAATGGTATGCGCATGCGCTGGTTTATTTTATGCTCTCTCATCAAGCTCACCTTTGTGAGTCACGGACGGTGTGTTGACCTGCCCCGTTAGTGTGAGATATGGCATGCGTTTGTGTGGGTTAATAAGAATCTTTTCGCCTCTGGCGGAACAAAGTTGTGCATTCATGGCATTCTTTGGAATATCGGTATTTATTGATGTAAAACTGTTAACGATTTGAATTGGAAGTTGGAATCACACAGGAAAACTCAATTTAGCTTCTTTTTTATCATTCTAGAATTCCGTTTGCCTTTGAAGCCTTCATTTTGTCTTTTTTTTTTGCTTTTACTGAAGGAACGTCTGACCCCTCACCTTATCTCTGAAAAGTATATCAGCAAAATATCTTCCGGGTATACACTCAGTAAACGCGTATACGGTGAAATCAGCTCTAAACCTAACTCAGCTACCACGATCGGCGGAGCCCTGTTGCCCTTTGTCAACAAAAACATTTACTGCGTACTGCATCTTATAGCATTCAATGATATGTATATGTCGTAGGATAACTTGATACTTCGAATCTTCGCGGAAATCCTAGGGGTTTTGCGAAAACGCGGATAATTAGACATAGGCGAAAAATTATCAAATCTTACTGGACAAAGTCAGGATTTTTGCGAAAATACTCGTTACTATAGTAAGATTTGATGTGCTCAACACTGATTGGCTACAATTTTGCTGGCTGACTTACCCCGACTCGGATAGGTTAGGTTAGAAGGCTAATGCGGGAGCGGAGCGTAGCGAAGCTCCCGCATTAGGCCTTCGTGGTTATTTTTTTATAAACCACCCAGAAGTAGGAGCCCCGCGTAGCGGGGCTCCGTCGACCTTGTCGTCGGTTCACTCATTATTTAATCGTTCTGTCGGAGATATGTTTCAGACCGATGATACAATACTTGAAGTTAATCATCGGCAAACTAGGAACCAATTAGAAGTCAGCCAGCAAAATTGTAGCCAATCAGTGTTGAGCACATCAAATCTTACTATAGTAACGAGTATTTTCGCAAAAATCCTAACTTTGTCCAGTAAGATTTGATCATTTTTCGCCTATGTCTAATTATCCGCGTTTTCGCAAAATCCCTAGGATTTCCGCGAAGATTCGAAGTATCAAGTTATCCTACGACATATATAACAAACACTTCACGCAAAAAGACATAAATACAATAGAGCATTCGCAAGTTCTAGGGTCTTAATTTAACCCTTCTGCACGTGCAATCGATTTTCGCCCCCTTTTCCATTAAGGAGAATGGGCCTGAATTAGAACCCTATTGTAACAACCGGTCAAAACTGGTATTGTGACGTGCACACTGCAAATAGGGTTAGCAAACGTTTGGATTAATCTGGACAGGTCCTGTTTTTAGGTACTTATTACTTCTGAAAAATCGTTTCTGATGAAAAAAGAAACTAGGAATGTTTAGAATTTTTTTATAGAAGTTTGAAGATAAAAGTATCTTCAACCACACTTATGGTATAATTCTGTAGAGAATACCCTTTTAGTAACAGAAATTGCATATTTGCGTTAACCCCTCGAGCTGAGACAAATTGCTTATATTAGGAGTGGGACCACGTTAGTAGTTTAATGGCCAGGACTTGAACTCGGGACTTCTGGATCGAAAAGCTGACACCTTAGCCACCAAGCTACCGACATACAATCCTATTGAAATATAAGTAGGAGCGGGGAGCCTCAATATTGCATGCTCTTCATAAAAAGATAAAAATTGACATCTTTAGGATTGATGTTTTTGTCCGGTATTTTTAGATAATCATATGGTAACACTGAAACGAGTCGGGTTGCTGGTTGAACTGTTTAAATATGAGTCATTGTTATCTATTTACCCGATACAACGGCAAGCGTGTATTTTGCAACGACGCACGAGCGAAAGGCCATTTTGTACTTATAAGGAAACGAGATTGGCCGGTATACGTCATTGTATTGCTCGGGACATATATAATGGACTTAAAATGTGCCTTTTACGCGCTGTATACGTTTCTTGGGTGTCTTCTGAGGGGTGCCACTGCGGTGGACGAGCTCAAATTCACCAAACATAGGTTACTACAAAACAATCCACGTGCCAGGGCCTCGTTAATCTAAAGATTGTTTTAATATGCAAATTGGATGCAATCGGAATTGAATTGAATCGGCCTTCATATGATGATGAATATAGCGAATTATAGATTAAATTATTATAATAATATACATTTAAAACGAATATTAATAACAACGAACAAACAATGAGTCACTATGGCCATCAATATGTATTAATAAAATATACTGATTACTGCGCCACACAGAATCCTGCATGGTTGTACATTTTCTGCTATTTCATTGGCTGAAGGGACTCAGGAATCACAGGACTTTTCAGTTTTGGTGAGGCTGTTGGTCTTTCGTTTTTAGGCCACACACTAAAGCAATATTTTCTGCACACACAGTCAAATGCTGGTTTGGCACCCTACATTTACACAGCAACTGCTGCTTGACATCTATGGCCAAGAAGCATTTTTCTTAGCAATTTGCTGTGCGCAGCAAGTGCTGTTTTGGTGTGTGGCCAAAGCCACACTGGCCACCTTAATCTCAAAAATGTGCGTATTAATAAAATACAAGTCGCTCACTGGGCGAATGAAATTCTACCGTGTTTCACTAATTTTCAAATTATGAACGTTATTGAGTTCTTTTATTAAAGATTATCCCTATCGCCATACCATTTTTTATTTATTTGTTTCTATTATAACAGTTACTAGCGCAAATGTCATTATATGTTTGGACAAACCGAATTAAGTAGACCAGTTTTTTGAGCCGAATTTGAGTTCTTGTGTTACAATTTGTTCAGTTTGATCTGTTATAATAGTATGTTCTTAATTATTTAACTATTTTCACTTTTGTTAATTAAGAACTTTAACTAAGTATGTCAAATCACACATTACTACGCACAATATGCGCTAAAAGAGGAATATTGATTTGTCTTCGCGTATTAATACTTGTTTGTGTTACTCAATAGTGTGTACGAATACCGGTTACATATAATTGTTGTTCATTTGGATATATAATAATTAACAGCCTTTACATTTACATGGCCAAGCAATGCTTACAAAGCTCGAATTCCTTTCTGAGTTTTGAATGTTCCACTTTTGTTACGGCTTTAATAGCCAGTATTCGCACGTAATGCTGATTTGACACACAGAAATATCGTAAAACATGTACGATGTAACATTATCGAAGTTTCGCAACAAGCTACAGTATATCAATGTTACACTGTAGTGATTCACTAAGTCCAGTCTTAAGGTATTAGTACACTGATAGCGTTAAATACTCGGTCATTATCCGGGTCCCGTAGATTTTTCATCATCAGTTTTTTGTCGCCCTTTTGCAGAATAAGAATTCGTCGCACGGAATAAGTGCCAAAAAAAACTAACAATACAACTTGGTTATAAAGCCTAACAAGCGCAACGAGTCCGTAGAATAATAAAAGAAACAATTGCAGTAGTACATGGATCTACAACATTGGGAAGTATTACTATATAGTAGTTTATTCCTCTGCGAGGCTCTACAGAATTGGGTTGGCCGACTTTTTTTTATTCTTAAGTCTAGTCCCATATTGAATTAGGGATCTAATGTGACAATTAGATTCGATTTTGTAAGCTAAATTGGTCATTTTAATTTGATTCAACTAAAATACAAAAGAAAAAAAAAAGTGATTCGAGAATCAAAATCCAATGAAATAAAACTGAAAAGTCCAATGCAGACCATAACATTCGAGACCCAATAAAAATGTAGACCGGATCTATTTTGCTAATTACAGGTAGTGACTAGTATTAAGACGAACAGTTATAATGTAGGCTAAATTGGATTTTCACTTTTAAATTTTTGATATGTTCAGTGTGTCTAAATCTTTATGCGATTGGAAAGCAAAATCACAGCAATACCTCATGCGTGCAATGATAGCGATGACAAGTGTCAGATGAATGAAATGATAGTCTTTAATATGGAAAGAATTGTTTCACGTCATTACCGCAACGATTCATGTTACATATGAGCAGACACTTAGACAGGTTAATTAGACAGCTTAATTTAGTTTTGTAATTTTTGTAACAAGTTTGTTGCACGAAAGTGAATATTGTACAAAATTATCTCATCACTTTGTTGTCTATTCATGTCTTTTAATGTTATCGTTTATTCGGAGAAACGTGTAGTTTTTCATCGTATAGTTATCGGGAAAGTTATTGAACAAACGTCAAAAAATTTACGCGTGTGCATTGTGCACTAACCGGCCAACTAAAATCATAACCCTTCTTGGCAGTCGGGTAAAAACTAAAAGACTGATCAACCAATGAAGTGTGCTTTTGAGCTAGTGATTATAATAATAATAATAAACATTCCACTACATTTCACAAAACGCTATCTAGGATCCATGGAAAGCATAGCTTGACTAGCTTGTGTTATGGAATCTAGAATGCGGATAAACATACTAAGATATTTTTTTTTGTAAATACATAATAGATATTACATAGAAACACCCAGACCAATGCAAATATACGTATTCATGCATAAACATATTTGAACTGAGCGGGAATCTAGTTTATTAACATCGGCCGTTGCACCCCGCGGCCCCGCCACCAAAGACACCTAAATAGTGCTTTACTTAACATGTTCCAATACCATCTATTTGAAGATACTTTATCCACATTTTTTGGATCGTTATAACAATCGGTCGCTGTAAAGGGGTTCAGTCCCAAAGATCTTAGTGTCCTATACAGCTAGCATTAACTATTTCACATTATATGCCAAATGAAATAAAACCACACACTGTTGTGTAGACCTACTCTTGCAAGAAACGTCACCTATAATTCACCTTCAACTCAATCACAGCCATAACATTCCGTCGAATCTGACTCACCATTTTACACCTTAATACAACTAAGTACAAGTACATCGTTTATAGTGAATACGTTATGTCATCAATTTAAATCTAGTGATTTACTCATGCGCTGTTAACATGAAATGATTTGTGGTCGCTATACTATGGGAAATATATTTTTGATATGGTACTCGAAATGGTAATCTGCCAGCAAATATTGGTACTCACAATAGTAGATCTATCACCAAATATGCTAGTTCTGTTGCCAAATATATCTATTTATTCTTAACGACAACCGCGCGCCCCAACATAACTAGATAATATAGATTAGAAGGGATCTTAAATGGCCTGTTAGTTTCATGTTTTCATGGTACAACTATTTTTTTACTGTTAGAGTAGTAGCACTCGTAGAGTGATGTCAAATAGCCTGTGACCGTCCCCGTAAACTGGACTACGAAATTCAAAAAGATTTTTTCAGAACGCACTGATAGTTTCAGAGTTAATTACGTTCAAACGTACACACTAGCTTAATTACTAGTATACTTCTAGATTTAAATTGTAAGACGACTAATTTCTATCAACCAGCTGGAGATCTAGGCTGGCTAGATATTGTTGATTGACAGTAGTCTAAGAACTTCCTTCGATTTTCACCTATAATATTGTGAAAGTTACACCGAGTAAGTACATAATAAATGTGTATTTTTATAATTTATTTTACAACCACAATCTAAATGAATTTTCTTATTGCGCGTTCTTTTGTATTGTGATTCAATATAATTTCATTTGCGGTTTGCTTACTTTCAACTTAAATAATAGTTTACAAATATATAGGACCTACTGACAGTTCCGGGGCTTAAAATGCACTCAGCAGCCAGTTGGTACACCTGCCGATCAATGGAGAATGCTCTGGTCTTGCTTTTGGGGTTTGAAAGTCAGACTGTGGTCGCTCCCAAAAACCCCAAGTAAACAGTATAATGTTTGTTTGGTTTCGACTATCGCCTGACCTCCCCGAGAGGAAGCATGCCAGAGCCTCATCTACTGTTTAACTTTAGAAGATGAATTGACTAGCGTATTATATGAAGTTGGCTTGAGCCTTAAAGCCCCAAGACAACACCGAGCCCCAAACACCTAATTTTACAGTCATTTATGTTAAGCATTATATACAAAATTAAATTATCATGATGGCAACATCTCAAGCAGTTGACAGCTTATTGTCTGTCTGCCCCAGAAGGAAAAGGCTGGTGATTCGCTAACCACTCATCCACCAGGCAATACGCGGTCATTGCCATTTTAACCAATAGCTAGTTTTCGACCAAACTATCCTGACCCCAGACAATTAATGCTTTTTATAAAGTCATTGTTCAGTTTGAGAGGTCTACGTAAGTTTTTCAGTGGTGGGTCGACGATTTCTTTGAGTGAAGTTTTTATTAGAGTTTTTATGAATCAGTATTTTCTTGTGGAGGTTGTTGAATAGATTAAATGTTTATAGGCCTCAGAGGCCTTAATCACGGCTGAATACGCAGTGTGTGTTTGGTGCTTTTCTTTATTGAATTAGCGATGTTATATGGATATCCGTAATTTGGCTCTATCCACTATTTTATGACGTCACTTGACGTCACCATTTCAGTGTTGATCCCGGTTGCATTCAAAGCCTCCTGCCTCCGCGCTTCTCCTACATGCTCTCCTACTTTACCTCTCCTTATAGATTAGTTTATATTGACTTCTACGGTAATAACTGCTGTTTGATCAAACACCAGTCTCTCCTGGGTACTAAATTTGACCTTACCAGCTTACTAAATAATACATTTTGAAAAGCTTAAATATCCGGCAAATATCAATATTATGACCTATAGGACGATAATGATAGGTGATAATGTTGCCAGCTTCTCAAGACCTCACATACTCGTATTTATATATTCTAAGCTTCAGGGTTATATTAAAAACTAGCTTTTGCCCGCGGTTCCACCGGCGTGGATGTCGGTTATCGCTATAATATCGGTTATCGTTATAAATTGTAGCCTCTGTGTTATTGTGATGAATAACCAATATCATTGTTAAGTTTCATTAAAATCTATTCAGTAGTTTTTACGTGAAAGAGTAACAAACAAACAAACATTCATCCATCCATCAATCCTTACAAATTTGTAGGAGTTGCTTGACTAGCCATTACTGCCATTTAGTATATATATATAATTAAATAAGTTTTTTTTTTCTAAAGAGATGTTTAGATGAACGAGACTCGTCGTTTTGAATAATTTAGCTTACGCAGCATTAAGCCATCAAAACCAAGAAAACAAGGGTCCTTATCGCATCCAGCAGTGTTGCCAACTTTAAAAATATTTACCCCATAATCTAAAGAAAAAGGTCCCTAAAATCACGACAGTTACTTGCTAATCCCCGATAATAATGATTTAAATTCTGGGTAACCTTAACCATTAAATACCTATTGCATTTTCCATTAAACACCATCCATAAGATTCTTTAAAACATTCTTATTTATTTCCGAATCTTCGTTAATAAATTAGGAAGAAAGTATGTAGGCACTGCGTAACTTTTAAACTAATTGAAATATAGTCCCTAAAACCCCTTGCCAAACTTCCCCTGTGGGAAGTGGGATTTTTTTTAATTTTGCGGAAAAGCTTTACAAGCTGGCACCACTCTGGCGTCCAGTTGAACGTACATAAAATTTTAAGGTCCATCTGAGATAGCATATATTACCTAGTGGGTAGAAAATCGATACCCGATTGTCGTATTCTACTCGTACCCATAGAAACTTGATAAGAGAAGTTATGGGCATTGATACTAAAGGCAATATCCCATAAATAGTAATAAAACAATATTTTGAGACAAGTACTTACAAATAAAAACCACTTTTTAACGGATTCTATTGCGATTTATTTGTTATTATTTACTTTTAGACCAACGCGACGTTTCGGCTACTTTTCAGTAGCCATGTTCGCGGTTTAACTTTGTACTTACAAGAAACTTGCGTAGGTATACGCATGACTACTGAAAAATACATCAAGGAAGTGTTATGGTTCTTTGTTTATGTAGATGTTTGTTTAGTTTATAATCTTGAATAGCAATAGGCTACTTGTTGTACCCGGAATAGGTTCCTTTGGATCTTAGAAATTTTGCCGTATTGCCGAATCCACGCAAACGAATCCATTCATTTCAATAATATTGTTATAAAACGTGTCGAATTTATCGACGAATAAAATGGATTACGTAACAATTACTTAGGTAGCAAGCTTATCACCATATTTATATTTAGATCAAAGTAACCTACGATACCGCTATGAAGATTATCGTTGAATTATAGGTAGTCGAACAGTCGATAATACACCGTCTACGATAGCTCTAACATCGTTTGTGCGCAGACCACTAGACACAAACACCTACATAGGAATTATCCAACGATATATCGATAACAATCGATTTTAGACCTTAAGACAAATAGCTGAAGTTTCAAAGGAACGTTGTGGTGACCACATTCTTGGCTCAAGGACGATGCAATGACCTACCGTTTGGTGTTCAACTGTGCAAATAAGCTACACTAAGTGTCTATGGATGCAATTAAAAATTGTTAATCCTTAGACATAGGCAGTGTTTGTAAAATTAAGCGTCCATTCTTCATTGCGTAAATAATTCAAGTAGCTAGGGGTTAATAAAATATTTCATTGCATAAATAATTTCAGTTAAGTACCTACCTATAAGCTGGATTTTACCGATGAATGTAAACGCGTTTAATTCAGCTAACATGTTTATTGGATGAATATCATTGGGCAAGGCTGGATTTTGTCTTGTGACTATAAAAAATTGAAAACTCCATATTAGTTCAACAGATTTTTACAGGTGAAATTGAGCCAGAGTCGTGAAGACTGAATATTGTTGAATGTTGAAATTGAATTTGAAATTAAACCTATACATACATAACTCCGGTAGTGTCGGTACCTACTGTATCTACTGTCAATGAAAATAATACTTACTTTAAAAACGTTAAACTATTTTATTGACTGAAACAAAATTGTATTGTCATCCGAACTAAGGCGTGTACCAAATATAAGCCAACAGAAAAGAGCACAGAGAATACATTTGACCCAGCATCAAGTAGGTTAAAATAAATAAAACGGTTTAAAAATTGATACTTGCAGGAAAAAGGTTACCGGTTTCTTGTCCGCCAAGTACGTAAAGATTTAATGACAGCGAGGAAAGTTTGTAACACGTAACTACTTAAGCGTAGGTACTTTACGCATAGTTACACATTATATCTGGCAGGCCAAGTGCCTGTTCACCAAATTAGTAACTTGAAAAAAAGTTTACGTACATTGTTCAAAATCCAGAAAGGCGTCGCCTCAATCGCTCATATTTTTGAAGGCAACAAGACAGACTCCGGAACTACAGATCTCCTAAAGGTCAGAAACTCAAGAGCACATTCAAGTTTAAGTCAATTAACGTTCAGAACATTATGGCGAACAGCAAAATTTCCAACACCTTTACGATTTCCTCTTTTGAACAATTGTGGTGATATTTATATTTCTTTTACCTTGTTGAAATTGTTGTTTATCAGTAACAAGAGTTATCGCCTGTGGCGTTACGAAACGTTAATAGGCCGTACTAGGTCGAAATAAATATACTTCATAGGAACGCCAGTCTGGGTGGTACCTAACCAAAGTTTGCATCTTGAAGCTCGGGGTCTGCTTTTCTATTGCTCCTTTCTATAATTTCATTACGATGGCTTTTACGGAAGGGAATACCGTACCGTTTGACTCTGAAAAGAAAACCTGCCCCTAAGCCTGGTGCGCTTGGGCTCTGAAGATTTTGATGGGCCTTCAAAAAACCACTCGTATTTGTAAACGAAGGGATAGGCAGAGGTGTTTCAACACCCAACACATTTTGCATATTACTGTGTAAACCAGTGAATAGTTTTACTGGATATGCCTAATAGAAGACAGCTCTATCCCGTACAAGAAAAAACCTCGGTATTCTACTCTAGCGGCAACCACACAGCCAATTCGTTAAACTCCATGGTACTTACTTAAAGATACCACAAATAAACTATTCTGCCTATAATTTGAAAACGGACGATGTAAGGTTCACATTAAACGGTTCGTTGCAATTTACATAGGTCAAGTACTAAGAGGTATTTGTCCTTATATATTCTTGTAAGTACTCGAGTGTATAATGTAAACAGCAAGCTGACAATATCGATGTCAACTTTTGTTTAGGTTAAACTCCGGCTTTGGTCACGTCTCATGCCCAAATGGGCGTTATGGAAATTACCGACTGGACCTAAACCACAAGGTGGCCTAAGGTAGTAACCTAAACTTACATTGTGTTGTATTGTATGTGAGATTAGGACGGGTAAATAGGCTACATATTATACTGCTATTAAACAACATGAAACTCAGTGTGTAATATTTTTTAAAATTCGTTGAAACGTATTGAGCAAAACCAGGAACGTAAGCAGAAGTGGAATTTTCTGGAAGAAACATTAGCTCCATAAAATTTATAGAAAGAACGAAGGATACGTAATGGCAGGTGTGTTTAAATACTTTCTTTCAATTTCATGAATACGCAGGTTTTGCTCCTGGTAGCAAAAACATTAATCATTTTTTACACGGCGCAAATCTTTTGAAAACAGGACGACTTGGTCTCACCACAAAGAATCGTTACCATTTTAGTTAAGGAGTCATACATATCACTCACTCACTCGAGTATGTACGAACACTAATGGATAATAGTTATAGGTATGTTAGCAAGTAAAAAACAGAACACATTTTATCTATTCAAATCAGTTTGAAACCATTGGCAAAGTAATAACCGACCTATTTGGGTAGTAAACACCTCAGCACTCAGTGGCGTAACTCAAGGATGTCAAGGTAACAGTGCACGAGATTCGAATACCAAATCGTATGTGAACAGAATTGCCTGTTGTGTAACCAAATGACGAAGCAAAGGTTTTATTTTATGACTAAGAAAATGTGGAAAATACGACGCAGTTTGTTGTGACAAATGGTGAATTGAAATGTGGATGGTTTTTGAGAACAATGGGTCTTGCATATTTTAAGGCTTAATCATCGTGGTGGATTTTGGTTTATAAAATACTAGCTGTTGTCTGTAGCTCCGTCTGCGGATAAACCTGGTATATTTTAAACTCTTGAATTACGATTATTTGGTTTTTTTTTATACCACTTAGGTGGCAGACAGGCACACGGCCGACCTGGTTACCGTGGTCCTATGGACGTGTGCAACACCAGGGAAGTCACACTCGTGCTGCCGACCGCGAACCTGTAAGCAGAGAGCTTCCATGCCGTCGATGTAGAAACTCCATAAGCTTGCTTACGCTAATGAGGACAAGGCCATTTCAGTAGTTTAAATTTTTTGGGGTCGAAGCCGTACCTGCATAAAATGATGTCGTACGAAGAATTTTGTGCGACGGTCCAAATTTGGTGGTCGTGCGAGAACGTAGCCAAAATCTTCACTTAGGAAGCTCTTAGCCCAAATATTGACAAATCAGTTTAATGACTCATACTTCCAAAGAAATAATTAAGAGGTAAAGTCATTAACATTAATTTCGTTATGGAATACTGATTGGTATCCATTTACTAATGACAATATTATTGAATATGAGTCAAATGTTAATTGATCATCAAACCAGTTTCTAGTCTAATAGAAAGTAAGTATTCTGATAAAAATTGATCCAGTAAGCACTCAAATAAAAATACCAGGACTCAATAAAAAATCCAGTGCTCAAATATTTTATTTAATAATACGTAAGTTTTGCTAGCTGCTTATCTGACGTCTGCATCGGTCCCTTCGCTTGAAGAAGTAGGCAAAGAGAAGTATGTCAAGGCGGTTCTTAGGTCAAAATGATACAATTGGGATTGGCGCTTGGATAAAGATGATAATAAGAAGCTATGCTTAGTGGTTTCATTCATAATACTCAATTTCATTTAGGCTACCTTCACATCGTTCAAACAAACAAGCAAAATGCTTCATCTTTATAGATGAACAATTTCAACACACCAACTAAAGAAGGTTTAGTATTGTACTGACAATATGATTAGCATTTAATAGTTTGCATGCAAGACGCTATCGCTGTCTGCATAGCAAATGAGCTGACTATACTGCATAGCAATTCTTGATACTACCTAATTGTGATGTTGAAAATTTTCTAACTGGAAAATTTTATGCTAGTTCCTTTTTTATGCAAAATATCTTTAGTTTTAAATTGTATTTTGTTGGGGTATATGAGGGGCAAATCGAAAAAGAGAATAAATCAATGGATGGACCTTTGTAATATAATTATTTGCATGAGGATTGTGACCCGGACATTTAAAGAAGAATTCTTCAATTATTGAAATAAAACTACTTTTTAACAATTGTAACTTATTATAACAATGTATATGTTAATATTCAGATTTACCCTGACATTTTGGCAACTTTTTTTTTCATTGAATGATATTTAAACAAACTTCAGATAGAACCATTTAAAATTCTTCAATTAAAGTTTACATTTATTTATATATAACTTGACCTTGCAAGTAAAGTGCCAGGCATTCAAACCTAACTGCCACTATTGTTTTTTTTTCGCAGTATGTTAGCTACCATCACAATAGTAAACCTGATGATAAAAGAAAACAATATTATACAAAGTTGTAGTGTAGCATTGAGCTTTAAGTACGTAGTTAACAAAATTTTAAGTAGTATTCCAATATGGCTAGTCTCACAGACCAACGGCTACAAAATCAATACCACTATTATATTTATTCAAATTTAATTTTAATTAACAATGACTATATGAATGTGATCATTTCTACACATACTTACACATTAATGTAGGCAGACAACATGACCTCACAACTGATTGGGTTGAAGGAACTTTTAATCTCTTAAGAAAAAATACATCACATGAGAATGTAATATAAATATTATAAATAAATACAATACAATTACATGCTGAGCATGTTAATGTCCATTTTCACTACCATTAACATCAATTTAATTAATCTATACCTACTATACTAATATTATAAAGCTGAAGAGTTTGTTTGCTTGAAAGCACCTCAGGAACTACTGGTTTGAAATGAAAATGAATCATATATTATTTAAAAACTAAAAAAATTATGGTCAAGTCAAAGACTACCACACACTATGAGTTACTGTGTTAGCAGTATTAATAATATGTAACTGCATTTAAAGGTGTATTAGACCTATCAACCCCAGTCGTAAGACAGTACACTGTGCTGATTGACAGTTGGACATCTGGTAGAGGATTATCCTTCAAGGATAGGGGGAGAAGGTAGTCTTTTCCATAAAGGTAAAGATGGGCTAAATCAACAGAAACAGTAGGAGAGCGGAAAGTGCAAGTTTTGAATGCAGATAGTGGTAAGCCCGTGATTAAAAATGCCGGCTAGTCAGCAATAGGTTCACTCACTCCCTATTACGTGGAGCCAAAAATTAAAGTTGGCGAAATATGTGTGCTAATACACCTCTGGCCCTTCAATGATTTACAGGTGTGAGTATGTATGTATGTCATGGATAAGAAGTTGTTAGCTTGTTATTGAAGGTTAATAGTTGTTTTCCTCAAAAATGTTGACTTGTAAAGTATGTATGAATAGAAGCAGAATGTGGGCTGTTGTCGCTGCCTACACTGGAGGGAAATCATCATGATAATATGTGTGTATGTTGTAGAAGTGAGCTAAAGATTGTTCAAAGAGAAGGTTAAGTACATAGATATGCTGATAAGACATGTTGCTATCTATTTATGATGGATATAAAGCTTTGTGGTGCAATTTAGAAATGACACAAGTAAAAATTTCTGGAGCAGTTGGATGAATACTGCATGCAAAAGGTGCCATGACATAAATTGGGAGAGGACTGTCCGTTGTGTCTGGATTGGTCTCTTCATTACCTGAATTAATGAAGACGGCAATCGAGACATGTTACTACGATAGCGCTACAATTACTCAGTTCACAGTGCTTAGATACATTTTACATTTTCGAAGTTCGCATGCAATTTGTATGACAGACATTCACGTGATAAAAATCGATAACGTTGTCGTGAAATCAAGTTACCAAGTGGATAAACACTTGAGCACGACACAAACAGATATTTTATTTAAGTACTCCAAGACACAGCATAAATACAGAAAATTAAAATGTAAGCCGCGGATAAAACCTTGCGAGTGGAATTCTAGTTGCGCCGGTAGCATCGAAGGCATTGAGCGCACCAAGGCAGACCACACGCGGCTCGGTATAATTCATACAATAAAAACCCGTACTAGCACACCGAACTCGGCAAAATATACACGGAACATCGCAAAACATTGTAAATGAAAACGCCGATTCGCCGACTAATCAATTCCAACGTTAATTTCAAATAATGCTTATTAATATGTATTAAAACGCATAAAAATACCTGTTCGAACTGTTCCTTGATCTCACACCTCTCCTCGTCGGTCAATTTTGAATTATCTGCCATCGTCACACACGTAAAATCACAAAAACAAGGATCACATCAACAATTAACCAGCGTTTGAAGATAGCCTTAATCACTGTTCACTTATTACTAGCGTTATACGTATAAAAAAAGGTAATTAAAAAATTACTGCACTCTATAACTTGTGTTTGCGAATCAATCGCACTTTAAAATTACTACAACGCGGTTTTGCTACACACAGTATAGTAAAGCGAGTGCAAATTATAAATACGTCAACTCAACCTAACCGAACGACAACGACCACTGCGCTGCGCAGCGACTGCTAGATACGACCGTATATCGATAGCTAGGGATATCGATATCCGTCTCAAACTCATTATGACGTAGTTTGCAATTAGGTATTAATATTTTTTAATTTAATAAATAATAATATTACTATTTCTGGTTTTAAAGGCCCCACTATCATCTTCGGGACTCAAAATCAACCTCACCTGCAAGAGCTAGTTGGTACATTTGTCAATCAACATCATTTGTTGCAGGGAGATCAGTCGCTCCAGTTGCCAAATAAAAATAGATGGAGCAGAAAGTGAATCACGGATTCCGAGATAAATGCCTAGTATGGAACTGGTATCGCCTGTATCACGATGGAAATCTCATAATAAATGTATACTCCAAAACCTTAGTTCATCATGACCACCATTATTACCAATGAGCTTGAGAAAGACTTGTTTTCCCATGTCTGTAATAACAACCTATAAGTTATTTTTGTTAGATAATTAAAACATGGTCATCCAAAGGTTGCTTGGAAGAGATCGCTCGTAAAGATAAGGCCGCCATTTGTACATTTTTCATAATGTTGTCCGTACACGTGCTTTAATTTACTGGCGTGCAATAAAGACTTATCTTATCTTATCTGTTATATCGATTGTATAACGGATTTAGTTTAGAGAGTTTTGGTCCCCGAAAGTGTATTTACACAATAAAACCAGTTGCAGATGGTGGGTAAACCGTCATACTCTATAACCAGAACATTGGCATAAAACAGTAGTTTTTATTCAAGCACACTTGTAATTTTTGAAAAGATTTTAAAGTTTTAGAGCTCAAACATTGCGTATTGTAAAAATGTCATATAATGTGTATTTTTTTTTACATTAGTATAACTTAACTTTTAAGTAATAAATATGTTTATAAATGTTCTTGTTAAATTTTATTAATAAATAATCACAATATAAATATAAAAAAATATTAAAGAGCTATACTATAATAGCTTCTTTCCTATTGGAATAAGCACAGACCATCTTTATACATGGCCCTAGCGTAAAAGCATTTATGATTAAGTCACACGCAATCCAATGGGGATGTCCACTGCGCTTTTATCTCCACAGAGGGCGCATTTTAACCGCAAATTAAAATTGCGGTCATGGGACTCCCACCTGGAATTTGTAAGGCTCACAGTTAAAATATACGAAATGAACTTGTTACTGAGGCAGTACCTACTTCATATTCGCAAATTGTTCTAAGCGGTCTCCAACCCATAATATTATAATAATAATATAATAGATACAGTGATTTAAGATAGGTTTTTTGTTGCATTAAGAGTTAAATAACACAATATCTTTTGGAACAAAAGTAAAATTTAAAGATTTCTTATCGATGAGGTTAGTTTTAGTTCCAGTTAAAGTTGCGCCTCTTTTTCTCAATTCTGGTTTGAGTTGTTAAATATTCCAAGTTGAATACATACTAAAGCAAGTCTAGATTACAAAAAAAATACCACAGAACACGATAGAAAACAAAAAACAAGTCGGTTCAAATCTGACAGCTATGAGATTGTTATTGTTGTTTGTTCATTGCGCCCTTGCTGCCATCTACAATTAGAGTTGCGTGGCCATCCCCATTATCTAGAATCCCATAATAAAGTGAGTGAAAATCAATTACATTGTCGATAAGAAAAATATCGAATAAAATACATCCCTTGTAAAAAGCGTTGGTGGACTTGGTGGTTCACCCAATGTTGCAATATGAAAATATATCATAAATTGTTTAATGATTTGAATAGAAATATAGAAATAGGATTATGATAAAAATATTAAGTAAAGAGCACTATCGGTAAAAGTTTGATAATAATATTACTTTAATTATAAATCCTCCATAATCATTGTTAGAACATTTTAAGTGACGCCATCTTGTATCACTTTTTTAAAAGTTCGTATACCATACCTACAATATAATATTATTTGGTGTTCAAATTGCTAATAGATGGCAGAATATTTAGTTTTACCACGTCGATAGAACATAGATTCTTTAATTTCTTTTTTTATTGATTATATTCGCAACATTCGAGAAAATTCTGGATTACAACCTGTGATTAAAACATAGGTACTTAAATCTATGGTTGGACTTCAATTGTTTTAAAGGCTTGGGCAGAGGAGTTCAATTTGGGGTCGCTAGAATGTTGTGCTGTGCTGTGATACCTACTACTTAACATTTCCTAACCAGTACCTAGTTATATATTTATTTCTATTTTATTTTAAATAGAAAATAAGAAGAGGATACTAATTATATATATATTTATTATTACGAAATCACTGAGGTAAAGTCATCATCATCATCTATGCGTTAGTCTACCCGCGCGCCGCCGCGCCGTCACGCCGGCTCGTATCCGAGGACCTCGCCTCGGAGTCAGGGCTGCACTTTCTGGCTTTTACTGTTCCACTTCGCAATCTGCCAATTTTTTGATAAAAAATTAAATACAATTTTGCAACCCATAAGTTGAGCCTGTCTGCCGTCAGGAATTTGCAACAAAGTTCTACTAGATGGCGCTAGTTCTTAAAAGCACAAAGAACGTGCTTCCTGACAGTTGAATTCAAATAACAAAACAAATGATTAATGAGCAAAGCGAGAAGTAATCCAAGCGAAAATTGATAATATTGGAAACCAATTGTGTGATTTTTAAAGAAGAAATCAACAACAACTTGTGACCTAGTATCTATTACATTCAAGAACAATGTCGCTACTTCCATTTTTGTTCGACTACGAACTGGAGCGTCCACGCCGCCTCATGGACCAGCATTTTGGCTTGGGTTTGACGCCTGATGATCTTCTCACGCTTGCTGCCGGTCCATTGTTGAATAGGGAGTACTATCGTCCTTGGCGTCACATGGCCGCCACTACCCGTGACCTCGGCTCCAACATAAAATCGGATAAGAATAAATTCCAGGTGAATCTCGACGTGCAGCATTTTAAGCCTGAGGAAATCAGTGTGAAGACTGTAGATGGCTATGTTGTTGTGGAGGGTAAGCATGAAGAGAAGAAAGATCAGCACGGTTTCATTTCTCGACAATTCACGCGTCGTTACGCTCTGCCTGAAGGCTGTATTCCTGAATCAGTTGAATCGCGGCTGTCATCGGATGGTGTGTTGATCGTTACTGCTCCGAGGAAGGTTCCACCAGCGGTTGAGGGAGAACGCCAGGTTCCCATCACTCAAACGGGACCGGTGCGCACGGAAACAAAAGATCAGGCCAATGGTGATAAGTAAATTGTCGTGGTGTTCTTATAAGATGATTTAGTTGCTGCGCAGTTCAAAGTTTAGTTTAATTTAGTTAGATTACTTTTAGTTTTTTACAATGACTGATAAGATAAAGTCTTCTATTCTAAGTACTTCGATGTGTTTATTACTAGCTGTTGCCCGCGCGGGATTTTGTAGTTCCTGTGTTATTCCAGACTATGCCTAATCTAGTCCCGTACTTGACAGCCAGATCCGTACCGCCGTTAAGAGCGTGATTGAATAACACAAAGTCCCATTTCCAGGATATTGGCATTTCACATTTTCGAAAGGACTCCAGTCCAAAAATGAAACTAGACCGAGCTACGTAACGTTCTACTTCCCAAACGAAGACGTGAATTTGCTCACGGTAGGTGACGGTAGGTATATTATGCTCACACCTGTCTCCATCCGGGGTAGCTGGACAATAAGCCCGCCATCTGCAAATGTCCTTAATCCTTACACACTTCACGAGCTTCTGTTGTCTTAAACCTTTTATACAAGCCCGTTAGTTTCTGAGGTGTCTGCAATGCTTCGATATTGCCATTGGGTTTTGGAAGTCAGATGGCAGTTGCTTCACGGTAAATATTGAAGTTCAGCCAAATCTGCATTTAGACTGGTAAAGCGGACACCAGTCTCGCAAGTGGAAATGTCTGGATGCGACTGGAATTAACGCTTGGATGAAGAAGAAGTGTATGAATCTCAAGGTCTTCTCACTTACCTGTGCCTTAGCCTAAGGTACAAAGCTACATTGTACCTGATGTGATTTATACTCATTACAAAATTAATCTTGGAATAATGGCCGCTGGATGCACGTTCCCTTATGAATCAACTACCTACCTATGTATGCTCAACTAAGTTGGTAGGTATCTAGTATGTTTCCTAGCAGAAACAGGCCACGGAGGCGATGTAAGCGTGTCTCCCCATAATCATGAGTTACTGATACTCCCGAAGGAGGCTATCTCGAGGCCAAAGATGACACTCGGTCGACCAGGGTGCGAGATATATGTTTTTTACTTGCGGGAAATCCCCACGGATACCCCCCCTGTCCCGGAGGGGGAGGTTATGTCGGACTCGAACCGACTAAACCGCACGCCGTCTCTGGGTCGTAGTGCTAGGCCGAAGGTGAGGTTCTCACGCGACATATCCCTCGCACCCCGGCTGACCCAGCGCACCCCGGCTGACCCAGAAGATATATGCTACTAGCTATCTCACCTCCGGCAACTGGAGACCACTGTCGTGTTTTTTTAAACGGTTCGAGTCCTACCGACATAACCACTACCAAAGTAGGTAGGTACCTACCCATAAGGTACCTTGTGTGTACAATATCTAATAAAAAAGAGTAACAGTGAAGTATAGTTTTATTTTATCAGCTAGTGGTTGATTAAGTACAATAAATGTTTGTTCCACTTCAAAGAATTGGGGAATTCAAGATAAGTTTATTTTGTAATACATTTTTTTTTGGTTATTAACAATAAACTGCTTTACTTGGTATAGACATGGTACCTAAAGATAAATTATTTTGTTAATGTCGCCATACTTTATGGCAAGGGATTTAAGCGCTAGAAAATGAATGAACAAGGAATGAACTGACTACTGATACTGATATCAGTGAACAGACGGACAGTTTTTGATAAAGCATAATAAACAGTGGTCAACTTTGTCATATCGTATGCCAAATAATCAAACATTAATCTTATTCTGTGTCTTTGTATTGTCTGTCTGTCAATAGTTTAATTTAGGCGCAACAGATAGACAATAGCTATTTATGCAACTGTCACGTTATGGAGGGTCTTTTGTGGTCTTTTGATACGAGCGTCATTTTTCGGTATAAGCGAAGCGAATACCGAAATAGATGGGCACGAGTATTAAAAGACCAATAACTTGCAGTTGCATACAAGATTTTATCTACGAGGTTGCAAATAAAACACAGATAAAATATTAAAATTTTCGCGTCATGCACTGACAAAGTCTTTATATCGCAAAGGTAGCAGAAATAGCCATATAGCATTCGATTGTTTTGATTTTAAATCAAAAGAATCGAATGCTACCGCGCTCCATTTTTAAAACGTTTATTCGACAGATGGCTGTATGTGAAAATGTCATTGCTCATATTATTTTAGAATTTATGACAATTCGTATATTGCAACCTTGTTTCAATATAGATTCATATTGAGACAGTATTGCAGTAAGGATTTCTACTGAAACAGGTTATCAATATGCATACTAGGTAGGTATATTCAAACCGCTGTCAAGTTGAAAATCCGAATATAACGAAACCGAAGTAGATAAAGGTTCTTTAGCATTTATATTATAAAAGTTCGTTAGACTGCTAAAGTCTAACGAACTTTGATAATGAGTATGAATTATATTGTGCCCATAAGCAAGAAGTCTATTTGATGGTTGTCATTGAGGCAGCTGGCTGTGGCAACCAGATCTTCGGGTCCTGTCTAGGGCTGCCATCCATCTGGGTTGCCCCGGACGTGTTCTAGTTTAGAAGGCGTCCGGGGAGCGGCCGGGCTGGCCTCTTATTGTAGTCAGGGTGAAGCCCCGGACTACAACTAAAACCCAGGATGTTGCAGTTCATGGAAGTATGAGCATAGAATAGATAATACTCCTCCATCTCTCCTTCACAGCTACTACCTCGCATAACATCTTTTCATCGTGAGCTATGTCCCCACGCGAACTGACAAAAACGCCGTCAGTTGGATCGTAGGATACTGGAGTCATATCTCTCGCATCCCGGTCGACCCAGGCCATCTCTATTGAGACCCCCTCGGTCTTCTTCCTGGATTTTAACGATTTTAGTCGTATTTGAATGTAACCCCATATAGGAGCATTTTATAGAGAAAAAAAAAACACTGAATACTTTATGACTTGTTAATACCTTCTAAATTAATTTGGGTTGACATTGATTACAGATTACAGGGGCTAATTTAATTGGTGAGAAGTGTGAGAACTTATATTTTAGGTTAAATTAACACCCAAATAACAAGTTCTCTCATCTTTATCATTATCTTTAGGTATCTTATAATTTGGTGCACTGCAATTTCTTATATTTTCGCACCATTTGTGCCTGTAAAGGGGTGTTTTTCATAAGCAAAATAGAACCTATACAAATCGAATGGGGCATGCAATAGGGCGACTTTGATTTCTATAAATTTGGCCCCGTTCAATTTATCAAATAACTTAAACAATAATAAAAAAATAAAGACGGTTTTTAATTCTGAAATGAGTTTCTAAACGGAAGAATATTAATAAATTGAGTTTACATACATATTACTCACACATCGAGATGTTTACGTTTAATTAGGCAGTAGGAACCTAACCGATTTGGACTGGTCGACTATTTTAATAGAATACTTACCAGCTTCTGGATCGCAAACAACAAAAACGGTAAGGCAGTTCCTTTTGCTTCCTACTTGCTCAATGTGTTCCAGCCAACGCTCCACCTTACTTATACGACCTTCGCGTGATTCTTGAAAATATTCTTCTGCTGCTTCTAATTCCAGCTGTTTCTTGCGAGCCTCAAAATTTGTTGACGACATGAACTCCTGCGAAGATGTAGACGTACCATCCGCAGCGCTATCCTTACTGCTGGCCTCCTCTGGTGAACAGTTTGTCGAGAAGGTTCTCCCTTAGTCGATTGTACTTCTTGCTTCTCCACTTTATGTGAGGGTGGTGAAGAACTGAACATTCTAGAAACAGGTAGATAACTCGTACTTTGTTCAGACTGATGATTCGGTTCGAAGACTACCATAAGGTACGTACATACGTGCGTCCACTCGTGAGAGGTATTTGCGGACTGTGGAGTATTCGCACGTTTTATCGGAAGCGGTAATCGACGTCAGAGACCCAGAGGGGATCCTTGGTCCCCCCTGACGTCTATTGCGGTTTACATGGAAGTTTCGGTATCTCGACCGAGCCATAACGATGGGTCCAACATATAGGGGTGAAAGAAGCATTTAAAATTATACTTCCTGCAAAATTTCAGTCAAATATGTTGAAAAATTACTAAGATATTCTCGAATATCTAATTTATAAACCATATTAGCCGTGTGTTTATCTGCCATCTAGGGGTAATTCTGAATTTAATATTACTTTTTTAATCAAACAATTACAAATATTTACATAACAATGGTTTTAAAACTACATTTCTAAATAATTACACAATACTAAAAAAGAAAACTAAAAGTTAAAATGCGTCGTGGAATTCATCCGCATCGCATGCCTCGTGTGGAAGTGTTGCTGCAGAAGACTGGCAGCATTGCCACGTTGTATGGCAATGCTTGATCTCTGACCTAAAAAGAGCCAGGCTTCTGGTCACGAGAAGCGTGGACCATACGCTTCGCAATCTCCCTGAAGAGATTGCGGGCGCGCGGACGTTTCGACTCCAAACGGCACAAATTCATAATCTCCAATGAAATTGGAGTATTTGCGCCGCTTAAGAGCCTCTGCAGAAGCTGCAGCAGCACCAGCACAGGGGTAATTATTAATACCTTTTCGAAGTCAATATAATAATACAATAGAACTAGGTATTATGGGATGGGGGCTCAGTTGACTATGAAAGGTTTTTTAAACGTGGAGAATCAAGATAAATTTAAGTAGGTACAGTAATGTATAGTTCTTATGTAAATAAAACTTATGTCAACTACCTTTTCTTCATCCTAGTGTCAATCCCAGTCTATCAACTTGGAGTCTGGGGTCCGCTTCACCAGTCCAACTGCTGATTAGGCTAAACTTCGACATTTTCCGTGAAGCGACTGCGATCTGACCTTCACAACCCAAAGGCGATATCGAAGCATTGCAGTGTTGAAATTTGAGGGCTCCAACTACCCGTAACGACTGCTATAGATGTTAGTATGGCAACCGGGACCGACGGCTTAACGTGCTCTCCGAGGCACAACCAGACCAATGCAAATATCCACATTCATGCATACAAATATTTGCACTGAGCGGGGTTCGAACCTGCGCCTACTGCGCAGCGGCCGCGTTCACTACCGCTACGCCACGGAGGCTGTCTTATATCAACTACCTATTATATTTAAAGTAGTTATAGTACCTAATACCTAGGTAGGTAGGTACTTATAATTACGTATGAAAATTATAATTATCTTAGTCTATACTGCCGCGCTTATGAAAAGTGCAGTAACTAGGGTTTTTGACGAAATTGAGTTAAGTAGGTATGTACATATTTAGAATGACGAAAAAAACCTCTATATTTTGGTCTCACTCCTGTATCAAAATTCCTTTTCTTACCATAAAATCCAGGAAGCAAAAGAGCAGTAACTAGGGTTTCAATTCTTAATGTGCTTAATTTATGTGCAGTAATCATATACGGCACCACTTGATCATTAAATTATATTATCAATCTACAAATAAATGCAGTGTTCAATGTTACTGCTCATATTTTATTATGATTTATAGAGTACATACATACGTAAATTTCTACTTATAAGTGCAGTATCTAATAGTTACTGCATTTATACTTATTATGTTGTACGGGTTCATATCGAACTGTTACTTATAATATAAGTGCAGTATGTATTAGATACTGCGTTTATTCGTAAAAAAATATATTTTCGTACACACGTACTTACGTTCCAAGTTCTACATAATTCAATATACTACATTTATTCTAGGCAAATCATAGACAATTTTCAATAGAACGCTACATAAAGCCTGTGTTAAATCAGTGAGTTACTGCAAAAATGCTAAGGGTCTACTAGCTAAGGTGAGCGGGGCATCGCGGGAAGCCATATTGTAGTATGTTATAATAAAGCAACTTACATAGGTACCCTTTTCGTTTAATTTCATTATTTTTCAAAGTAAAGGTATAAATATAATATTACATATTAACTTAGGAAGACCTTGTCATGAATGCAGTAACTACGTAGTTACTGCACTGATGCCTACTATTAAGTAAATTTCAATATCCATGTACAAATACGTAAAATAGCAGTAAGTTACGTACCTTAACATAAGTGCAGTAACTTATATACTTACTGCAGTTATGATTAAAATTGTTTTTCTGTTATAATTCTTATTACTAATCATAAATAGATTTTTGCGTTTAATCACCCTTTCGTCCGTGGAGTGTCAAAATGTCATTATGCCCTATCTGTGGATCCCATTACAGGACTTTCAACAGATAGGGGTTTAAGCACATTTTTTGCAAACATGGGAGTAGAAAACCATTATTTTCTCTAAATCTAATTGGAATTTAGAGTAATAAATGTCTTTTTCTTATTCCTTACACTACACTTGACTTTGAATTGCCTTGTAACCGTTATAAGAGAAATAATATGGGTTACCCAGAACTTAACTTTTATTTTCTAATTAATAAAAAATAAAACGCCGGCTGGATATAATATTATATATTTTATATACAATCTTACATACTTAATAAAATAAAACCAAATGGCATTATGTTCCAATACATTTTTTTATACCACACCTGTTTTTAAACTTTGATGAAAAAAGTCCCTCTTCAAAATGTCAAAGTGGGTCTCATTTAACTTTAGTTTACAGTACATTATTGGCGTCAGGGACAAGAAGTGTTTTGTTTACAATAATTTAAGCTTATCGCCTAACTAGTTTAAACAATGATATGTTGTTACATTCTATAGAACTTGAACAATAATGTATCAAATATATATAACTCATAACTGGTACAAAAAACAATGTCTCAGAATATGATTTTGCAGAATATGTGCATAAAAGTGTTATAATAATTAATTATTCAAGATTTACATGAAACTAGGCGTTTACTCCATTGAAAAAAACTACACGTAACACACTTTTTTTGAAAATAAATATCTTTAAACCTACATGTTTGGAAGAAAAATATGAAAAACCATGATCTTAAACATAGTGAAAAATTAGCATGTTTGCTCCATGACGGTTAACCCCTCGTCCGTGGAGGATCCCATTATGGGACTTTTTAAAAAATGCTTGTCTGTGGCGCGTCCTGTGGTGGGACTCGCCACTTGACCTACCAGATGTTCATTTCGCGCCTTATTTTAACGAGTAAAGACGATTCTTACCCTTTCGCACACGTTAAAAATCGAATAAGAATGAACGACTTTTCCCTCTGACATGCAACGTTACACGTCTGTAGTACGAAAAAAATGATTTTTTTTAGTTTAATCTGTGACCTGCTCAGTCATAGATTGCCGCGCATTTCTTGCTAGTTCGAACAATATTTCCTAAGTTTTGTGTGTGTTTCTACAGAAAAGACGATGGAACAATAAGTAATATTTCAGTTTATTTTCTAACATGGGCCTATTAATTACATTTTAAGTCAAAAACAAGCTTTGAAGCGATGGGCAAGTCATTTTACGAATTGGTAGATGGATTTTGCTTGATCATATTAGGATTGAAACATTATTATAACCGACGCGAATGTGTGTAATCAGATCACTAATATAATAAACTGCAATGTGATTATTACAAAATGCGTGTATTTACGTGGTAAATGCAAAAAATCCAACCTCAAAAATAATATAACAACATAAAGTCCTATTCTGGGACTCGCCACAGATATAGGTTTTAACTCACAAAATGGCTGCCCGTTCATAAAATATGGATAAGACTTTTGAACTTCATATAAAAAATGAAATGATTTAGTTTTATTGATTTGATTTTTATGTAGAATAAAACTGTCGTCAATGAGTTATATATAAATTGTCATCCATATTGTTGTACTAGATAATAATGCTGTTACATTCATCCGTACTGTCGCGTCAGAATCGCTTGACCTTTGAACCGTAACCGACGACTGACGTCATACAACATTAGCTATAGACTATCTATTTTGCAAGATACGATAAATAGCATCGTAGCTTAGCGGTAAACGCTTCGACTGTAAGTCCCTATGGTTTCAGATAGTACCGGGTTCAACCTGGCCTGACACTTTTTGTGATTATTTTTTCTTTTTGTAATTTATTAATTTCTTCTGACAGAAAATTAGTAGAAAATTAGTGATAGGTTTTATGATTGGCGCTATATTATAGGTATTGTATTGTATGGTATGGTATGGTATGGTATGGTATGGTATGGTATGGTATGGTATGGTATATTCTTTTTATCTTTTTCTATGTATATAACGAAGAAAGAGAGAAGAAAATGTTTTCACTTCTGCTGGCACTCCCAGAGTGCAACCCGTCTTTTTTTTATCTTCAAGCATATAATCACAACAGTAATTGTAATATTTGGCTCATCAATAGATAAATAAAAATAAGTTAAAAAAAACATACTGATTTATTTTTGCATTTACTAAGTCGTATCCATACTATTTAACCGTCATGGAGCAAACATGCTAATTTTTCACTATGTTTAAGATCATGGTTTTTCATATTTTTCTTCCAAACATGTAGTTTTTTTCAATGGAGTAAACGCCTAGTTTCATGTAAATCTTGAATAATTAATTATTATAACACTTTTATGCACATATTCTGCAAAATCTTAGTATAAATGAGACATTGTTTTTTGTACCAGTTATGAGTCTCATATTTGATACATTATTGTTCAAGTTCTATAGAATGTAACAACATATCATTGCTTAAACTAGTTAGGCGATAAGCTTAAATTATTGTAAACAAAACACTTCTTGTCCCTGACGCCAATAATGCACTGTAAACTAAAGTTAAATGAGACCCACTTAGTGACATTTTGAAGAGGGACTTTTTTCATCAAACTTTAAAAATAGGTGTGGTATAAAAAAATGTATTGGAACATAATGCCATTTGGTTTTATTTTATTAAGTATGTAAGATTGTATATAAAATATATAATATTATATCCAGCCGGCGTTTTATTTTTTATTAATTAGAAAATAAAAGTTAAGTTCTGGGTAACCCATATTATTTGTCTTATAACGGTTACAAGGCAATTCAAAGTCAAGTGTAGTGTAAGGAATAAGAAAAAGACATTTATTAAAATGATAATTCCAATAGGAATTACTCTAAATTCCAATTAGATTTAGAGAAAATAATGGTTTTCTACTCCCATGTTTGCAAAAAATGTGCTTAAACGCCTATCTGTTGAAAGTCCTGTAATGGGATCCACAGATAGGGCATAATGACATTTTGACACTCCACGGACGAAAGGTTAAATAGTATGGATACGACTTAGTAAATGCAAAAATAAATCAGTATGTTTTTTTTTAACTTATTTTTATTTATCTATTGATTAGCCAAATATTACAATTACTGTAGTGATTATATGCTTGAAGATAAAAAAAAAGACAGGTTGCACTCTGGGAGTGCCAGCAGAAGTGAAAACATTTTCTTCTCTCTTTCTTCGTTATATACATAGAAAAAGATAAAAAGAATATACCATACCATACCATACAATACAATACCTATAATATAGCGCCAATCATAGAACCTATCACTAATTTTCTGCTAATTTTCTGTCAGAAGAAATTAATAAATTACAAAAAGAAAAAATAATCACAAAAAGTGTCAGGCCAGGTTGAACCCGGTACTATCTGAAACCATAGGGACTTACAGTCGAAGCGTTTACCGCTAAGCTACGATACTATTTATCGTATATTGCAAAATAGACAGTCTATAGCTAATGTTGTATGACGTCAGTCGTCGGTTACGGTTCAAAGGTCAAGCGATCCTGACGCGACAGTACGGATGAATGTAACAGCATTTTTATCTAGTACAACAATATGGATGGCAATTTATATATAACTCATTGACAACAGTTTTATTCTACATAAAAATATATGAAGTTCAAAAGTCTTATCCATATTTTATGAACGGGCAGCCATTTTGTGAGTTAAAACCTATATCTGTGGCGAGTCCCAGAATAGGACTTTATGTTGTTATATTATTTTTGAGGTTGGAATTTTTGCATTTACCACGTAAATACAGTTAGTATTTACGTGGTAAATGCAAAAAGTAAATACAGGAGTTAAAAATTAAGTCGTTTTTATATATCCGTATTATTCTACGAAAAAATGCCTGTCTTTTGATATATAAAAGTCATCGACTAGGAACTACAAAAAAAAATTATAAACTTTAACCGCGTTTTTCTCGAAATCATGTCAGACCTAGTTACTGCATTCTTCATAAGCACGGCAGTATATGTACCTACCTACTTGTCGGTTTTGATAACCGCGTTAGTACCTAAGAGTGCTAACAAACATATAGAAGCTGGTTTGCCCGCTTCGACCAGCCGCAGGCGGTGATCGGCTTTTGTTTAAACTAGTAGGTACCTATAGTGTATTTAAGCGTAGAACTATTTATTAATCTGTGATTTAAGCGAGCTTTCATGGTGTACAGTCTTGTTGACTTGAAATCTATACCAACTATGTATGAAGATTTGAAGAGTTTACTTGTTCATTTGTTTGGTTTGACGCGCTCATCTCAATAAACAGTATACAAATAACAGTAGGTTTAGTAAAATAATTTTTATGTTGAATAGTTCGTTAATTGCTACAGTACTGAAGACGATCATTAGGTTGCTACTCAAGGAGCTACAATCATGAATGTCCACAAAGCCGACATTTTTCCATACGTTGTTCACTACATAGTATAAAACAAAGTCGCCTCCTGCTGTCTGTCAAACAAACAAACTCTGCAGCTTTAATATAGTATACATAGCATAGATTTCAACAAGATAGGAAATAAACAAGACATAGGTACCATAAAGAAAAAAAAAAAATTGTCCACCACGCCAACTCATTAACACACTATTACTACTAAGTTTAAACAAGTGCCTATCGCGCTGGCTAACCTGCGTGTCTATGTAAGTACCCAAAATAGGAGAGACCTGGGGAACATAGAAACTTACTTAAAGTAGGTATGAATGTATGATTATTTTATTAACATTAATCCTACCAAAAACATGTTCATGTAAAAATGTTGCCACGACGAGTTTACGTAGCTTACCTACCCTGTGAAAAAGTTATCAGATCTCGTCTAAAGACTGCACGCTCGACACTTCACCTTAGGTTCCAATGGCACCAACAACTAACAACGTACAGAGGCGGCGGCTCATACAGTAGGTAGTAACTTTTGTTTCAACATGAAATAAATATTAAAACAGATAATTTCAATTTTTTAGTCCGTCGACTCAGGTCGGTTTTCTGTAATTTTAACGTATGCAGCCTTATGATAAGAGGCAAGCTGCGCCTCCGCCGTTAACTCGGTGTCTCTACTAGAGCTACTCGGTGGAGTAATTGGCTGTTCCCAGCCTGTTCGCCTGTGGCGTCCAGCGTGGAATACGACAACGTGTCCGAGGTTCCTTGGATAAAACTAGAGCTGGCAGTGCGCTTAGACCAAGAACACTTCCTCGAGGCCGACCGTGGGTGCTCTAGGGGAAGATGCTCTCGAGCCTGGACTGTGAGTTGTAGTGGGGCCATTTTTCGCAATTGTGTAAGACGGCGAAACTGGTCCTCGTCCGAAAGGAGGGGACTCACAGTCCGCCTACCGTCACTTAATGTTACTTAATGAGGTGCTTAAACTTTTTGAAAGAGTTATAACGAAACACCTCATTGAGCACCTCTCCAGAGTGTGGTTGAAGCTGGTGGATTGTCAACATGCCTTCAGCCAGAGGCGCACCACTGTAGATGCCACATCAGGCGCGTGAGGGCTCTGGTAAAGCATGCGGTTACCTAGGGCGAGATAATGTTAGCGGTGTCGTTGGACATTACCAACGCGTTCATGCCATGGTATTGCATTAGGGAGGCGCTCGTAGATCATGAAGTGCCTTTCTACTTTCATTGCATATTCAGAATGTATCTGAAGGAGAGGAAAATCATTTACTGTCCCAGTGACGGGCCTAGGTCGGCGTGAAACATCATGCAGTATTCTGCAGGGATCGGTTTTGGGGTCACTTCTGTGGAATATAAGACACGACTGGGTGCTTCGCAATGAACTCAGACAGTGCTGTCATCACGTGTTATGTGGATGACATGCGCGTGACGGCGCGTGGTGCTACTACCACGAAGCGACCCTGAATGCTATGATCGCGGTTGCTCATGTTGTGCAGCGGATCTGGCGACAGGGTCTCGAGGTGGCTATGCATAAAACCGAGACTCGGTTCTTCCATGGGTCTCAGAGCGCGTGCCACCCGAGGGCAGCATCAAATGAATTTTTTTAAGCTCGTAGTCGGAGGCATCTTCGAAGTCTGTATTAGAGTGATGAAAGGTGACGTGGGAGCCGGGACGGGAATCCGAGCCTCGAGAAATTGAGCCCGTGTAGACTCTGTGAAGGCTTGGGCAACTAAGCGCAGAGCTTGCCGTGTTATACGGCTGATCTCAGGGAGAGGCAGTTTTGGGGACCATCTTTTTCAGATCAGGAAGGAGCCGACGTCTCTGTACCGTCACCGTGATGCGAGTACACACGGGGCGGAAGGCTGCACACGTTGGCGGTGTGCCCGGTGTGGAAGGCGCCGAGCTACGGTAGGTATCCGAAGTGAGTTCCGTACGAAAAATTTGGGGTTTGCACGGTCCGCTTACCCCAAATTTGGCCGCGACGATCGGAGGCATCTCGGGCGTCGGAGATTACAGAATTAACTCCGTCCTCCATGTCAATCTACAACCCACAGACGCTATGCGTTTTAATCGGTTCGGGTCCGAGTGTCCGACATAAGAAACCTCGCTGAACGTTCGGGGTTTGGGTTGTAGTAGTACGTGGGGATTTTACGCACATTCCAAAATGATATATGTATCCATACTAATATTATAAATGCGAAAGTAACTCTGTCTGTCTGTCTGTATGTTACGTTTTCACAACTAAACCACTGAACCGATTTTGATGAAATTTGGGATAGTGGTAGCTTACACCTTGAGAAAGGACATAGGCTATGTTTGGTCGCGATAACCGACATCCACGCGGGCCTAGCTAACAGCTAGTAGGTTATATTTAGGTAATTCCCCATTTAAAACTTCAGTTTAGTGTTGCCATATGTTTATAAACTAATTAGTCTAACTACACTGTAAACTAATTTGTAACAATTAACATTGTTTGATATTTATTGTTTAAAAAGCATATAAATAGGAACTTAAACAAGCTTTATGCTATTTGAGTGAGTACTGTGATATCGATTACAAGTGGTTAGCAGAGAACAAAGATCTTCAGTCTGTTGTTTCAATTTGTTGGAGCACCAGTGAACTACTTACCTCCGTGATTTTAGCAGCACGAAGAATACTTATAATGCTTAAAGTAAGTGTGGTCTACTTTTTACGCATATTAGCAACCGTTTTTTTTTAAAGAAGCAGCCGAAATTATCGAAATTACTAATATTCCCTCTAACCCCTCCAACTAAGCTAAATTGCTTGTGCTAGGAGTGGGTTCACGTTGGTAGAGTAATGGCCAGAATTCGAACCCGGGACCTCTTGATCGCAAGGCTGACTCCTTAATCACTAAGCCCTAAAGCTAGGCTATATTGTTTGGGTTAGGAGTGGGTTCATTTCGGTAGCGTCATGGCCAGGATTTGAACCCGGGACTTTGCGGAGACCGACTCCTTAAACACTACTTTCACATTAGAGATTTTTTTAAATATTTTATATTTTAACTAGCTTTTGATCGCAGCCCGTGTGGCTGTCATGTTCATGTTATTGCATGAATATTAAAGTTTGATTTTGTTTAATGCTGTGAAACGTTACAGAAATATGAAATCAATTTCTTATTATCTAGCAAGTGGAAATTCAGTTAACCTATATAATATTAATTGATTGTGTTGTGATTTCGTAAAAAAATAAATGTGCAAATGGATGGAGTTTTTTCAGTGCGTACTTAAATCATAAACAACGAAAATTAAATACTGTCACGGTAAGTCGATTATATTTTTAAAGAGTTATTTTTGTTACTGTTACATTAGTAGATATAGTTACAATACCCATATACCTAGGTACTAATTAATTAATAAAAAATAAACCTACATAATTGATGCAATATCGTTGTGTTTGTAATCATTAATCGTTATCACACACAATAAGTACGAGTGAGTTCTTAACTTATGATACCTACTTTACTTGGGCTTGATATTGTTCAAT
This sequence comes from Eilema caniola, assembly GCA_949126895.1. Taxonomy (NCBI): domain Eukaryota; kingdom Metazoa; phylum Arthropoda; class Insecta; order Lepidoptera; family Erebidae; genus Eilema; species Eilema caniola. Next base: position 7,665,325 of record OX421488.1, on the reverse strand, counting down.
TTCATTTAAGTAATTTGACTTTCATATGATTTCATTGAAGTGAGTGAAATATTATGTGAAATAATATTTCACTAACTTCAAAAAAAAAAAGTATATAAGTATATGCGAAATGCTCTATTTGATTGCAGATGGCCGATTTAGGGGATGGTAAAAAGAAATTATCGGGTGCCCAAAACAGAAAAAGGAAACTCGAGAAAGAAGAAAAAATTAAAAAGTTAACTAAGTATTCTGATTGACTCTTTTTTTAGACTTTCGAGTTGGTGAATTGAAGGTGGCGCAAATGAGTGACGTAAGTCGAGTGACTTGTCATGTATCTTGGGTTCGATCCCCATCAGGGTGATTTTGTCTCCCTCTCTTGTCTTTAATTCGCTGTTTTTAGAGTTCCGTACCTCAATGGAAAAAAACGAAACAATTAAAAGATTTTTTTTGTTGTTGTCTAAAAATACTATTGCGTATTATATAGGTACTCAAATTGTTGACTCACTTATGGATTTTTTAGGTACATCTTCGTTAACATCAGACGGACAGTTGGAAGAGACGCCTACTTTAGGAGAGAGAACTTCTATTTCAGAAGACCCACCTCACACTAGTACCAGTACCTCTAACCAATTGTATATCAATCCGCAACAGAACCAGGTGCATGATTTTGTGAAAATATCGCGAATGATCCTGCTCTCTGGCCACAAGTAATGCCCGATAATTTAAGATTATTTTGAACAGAAAATGGACTAATTCAGATTAAAAAATGTTACTATCCTTCAGATAGTAACAATAAAAAGTTACTAAACAGCGAAATTATCCATTGAGATTGGCTTATTTATTCCACATCTATTGATTTTTCTCTGATTTTTGACAGTTTTCACTGTAAGCTTTTTAATATGAATGTCAATGCTTTTAATCGCCGCGCTGGTTTCAAAGACTGGGGGCATTCGTCGAGAAATATTGATCGATATGAGAAAACTTCAGCGAACTTATGTTCTCTTAAAAAAATATTTGGATCTAAAAAAAGACTTATTGATAGGACAAACAGTAGACTCTTTTTATCAAACTGAAATAGACCGCGAGAAAATGAGGTGGACGGCAGTGTTGGAGAGGATAAACGAGATTATAACATTTTTGGCAGGTCAAAATATAGCTTTTAAGGGCACAACTGAGAAGTTGTTTGACACAAATAACGGTAATTTTTTAAAGTTGGTAGAGAGTTTGTTGCTCGAATTCAAAGATCTCAGCATCGCTTGCCGCATTATCTTGGCCATAACATTCGAAATGAATTGATTAGTGCAATTGCGGAAAAAAATTAAAACGACTATAATTGATGTTTTGAAGCAATCTAAATATTACTCTGTAATTTTAGATTGCACATCTGATATTCCACACCAAGAACAACTTACTGTTATTGTGAGATTTGTTTATTTAAACCTGTAAACAAAACGTGCTGAGGTACGAGGCCATTTTTTAGAGTTTTTACTTGTAACTGATACTACCGGATATGGGTTGGCAACCTGCGTTAGATTTCTTAAAATCATGCAATATTTAATTAAATGATTTGCGAGGCCTAGGATATAATAATGGAGCCAATATGAGAGGAAAACTATAGGTCTACAAAAAAAAAAATTGGACATGAATCCTCGTGCATTTTACGTGCCGTGTGCTGTTCGTTCTCTGAATTTAGTAGTAAATGATGCCGCTAAAAGCTCATTGAAAATTACAAACTTTTTCTCAATTGTCCAAGAAATATAATATATGTAATTTTTTCAGCATCAACATCAAAAAACAAATAAAAAAATTGCTGGCGAATTAGACTGCGAAAGTAATTTTAACAAAACTGCTCGTCCACGTCCTCAAAAATGATATTTTAATTACGAGGCTGCAGATGAGCCCTTTTTAGACCCAGTGAAAAAAATTTAAATATGTTTTTAATGTTTTTTTACTTGACATCGCTATCTCTAAATTAAATGAGAGATTCGAATTACGAACGGATCACAATAACGTTTTTTTTTCATTTTTTCATAACATTGAGAACTGGAGGAAAATGGAGCCGATTAAGAAAAACACAATGTCCCTTACAAGAAAAATTAACATTTAAAAATACATTAGATAATATTGGTGGGGAAGATTTATTTAATAAGTTAGAATTATTGCCAATAGTTTTTTAAAATGTTGACAAAACTCCACTTGACATCTTAAGTTATAAATATTCAAACAATTTAATGTGCGTGTTTCCTAACGTTTCAACATCTTTACGCTGCGCTGTTTAACACTGCCTGCATGTAACAGCAGCTGAAGAAGAACGGTCTTTTTCAAAATTGAACTTAGCAAAAACTTATCTTCGGTTAACCATGACCCAAAACAGACTGAGAAACTTGGTCATTATAAGTATAGAATTAAAAATTGATATTAAAATAAACGACATTATATAATAGATATTTGCCAACTCAAAAGCCCGAAAAATTTACTTAGATTTTAATAATTGAATAAATATTATAGAAGAAATATGTATGTACCTACCTAATAAATATTAATTATTTTTTTAGTTGTTACAGCGGCAACAAACAGATACACTGGTGAAATTTTCACAGAACATTTATTACTGTTGCCGGTATAACAACAAAAAAATAAATAAAAGGAGGTTATACTTAAAATATGGTAGCGGTAGGAACCGACCTTAACGTAACCCTTCGAGCGCAAGTCCGACTTGCACTTTAAATAAAACATTGTATATTTATTGTAGATTACAGATCTTTGAGAAAAATAAATGAAACATCAAAAATTTATTGCGTTTTTTTCTAACTTAAACGTTTAAACTTCACGTAAATCCCATAAAACTCCTTTAGTAGGTACCTAGTGTATAATTACGAATAAATATATTAAAATTACAGCTCATTGTCTTATCATTTAATATCTCAAGAAGCTGTGGAGTTAGTACTAATTATGTACTGTGGAGTTCGGAGACTCCACAGTACATAATTAGTACGTTTGTACATTAATCTCAGACACGAATTAGCCACAGTTGTAGCACAGAATGATAACATAATACTAAAGTGTGTATTTAGTTGATTTCACCTTGGCTGGTCTGGGAAGTATACTCTATAGCCCAGCCACGGGAGTACTCTATAACTATCAGTGGCGAAGAATAAGGCCTATCTTCTTTAAGAAAATATCCCCACCCCAATCTAAAGTTAATCAAATGAATGTTGTTATTTAACGCCTGTCAATAATAGTATAGCAAAGCGTCACATGACAACACCTTGTCATATTTAATTTCTTTACAAAACTTGATGTTGATATAACTTTTATGTCATCATCTCAAACTTCTAGACAAGAGAGAGAGCGAGAGAGACGACTCTTTTACATGAATATTTAGGCCTGTATTCCGTAGCGATACTCATTTAAAAAAGAAGCTGATGGAAAAACCGGATGGCGCCGTATTTGGATGACCAATATTTAATATTCAAAACGCATTAAATCTGCTCCGTACTAATCACAACTTCTTTGTACTTACCATTTCTCGAGCAGAAATTCCCACGGTTTGGTATCCTTCAAACCCGCGGTCGGATTACGGACCCCAGACTGTGAGGTGAAAGCTTTAGATGCGACTGGGCTGAGATAAACGCTAGGATAAAGAAGTAGGTATTACCCGCCAGCTGCAGGGGTGGTTATGTCTAATTCGAACCAACTAAAATCGTACGCCGACCCAAGATTCAATTACCGGGGTGTAAGGGGCATTGGACAATAAGGCCCTCGCACTTCCCGTGTGGAAAATAAACGGTTTTTCTTTCTTTCTTTCTTTTTTTTTCTGTCTTTCTTTCACTCCGGCTGGCCTTAAGGCGATCTACTCATCTACGAGTTTGAGATGGGCCCTTCGGATTTGAACCAAGTGGGACGCGGGGACTGTGTGGTGTCGGCCTAAAAGAATAGCACCAACCCAACTCTGCCCGCGGGTGTCGTAAAAGGCGACTAAGGGACACAAAACCGGGGGGTGGGCAGCAGCGCCCCCTGCAGAGCAAACCCACAACCAAACTGCGATCCCCAACCCGCATGCCCAGCGTGGGGATTATGGGCACTACCCCTCTAAGATGGCAGTTCCCGGCCGGATGGCAGGCCCCTCAGTTCCCGGCCGCCTCGCTATTCCTGGCCATGGCAGCGGCCATGGTAACGGCGGGGCAGGGGGTGCGAAGAATCACCGGGCTACGGTAGGCTGCCACAAAAATCTGACCCTGGCAACGTTTAACGGATGCACTCTGAGGCTTGACCACCATCTAGCGCAGTTGGAAGTGGAGTTAGAGAACATTAAATGGCATGTTCTAGGGTTATGTGAAGTCCGTAGAGAGGGGGAGTCCATAACCCTAGACTCGGGCCATCTTCTCTACTTTCGCGAGGGGGATAAGAAATCCCAGGGTGGCGTAGGTTTCCTCGTCAATAAGGCCCTCTCTAACAACGTTGAAGAAATCTCCAGTGTGTCGACCAGGGTAGCGTACCTGATCCTTCGGCTGTCCAAGCGCTACAGCATGAAGGTCATTCAGGTTTACGCACCGACCTCGACACACCCCGATGATGAAGTGGAGGATATGTATGAAGACATATCCAAAGCCTTACACCACACCACCAAGGCCCACTTCAATGTTGTTATGGGGGACTTTTACGGCAAGGTGGGAACACAGACTGGCAACGAATCCCGCATAGGCCCGCATGGTTATGGAGTTAGGAATCACAGGGGGCAAATGCTTGTCAACTTCCTTGAGAAGGAGGGACTGTTCTTAATGAACTCTTTCTTTAAGAAACAGCCATTTGTCAGAAAGTGGACATGGAAAAGCCTCGGGGCTTTTCCATGTCCACTTTCTGACAAAAAATGAGATCGACATCATCATGACGGATAGCAAGCACATATTCAGAGATGTCTCAGTGATCAACAGTTTTAATACCGGATCTGATCACCGACTTCTCCGAGGCTCTCTGAATGTCAACTTAAAGCTTGAAAGAAGCCGAGTGATGAAGTCCACGCTCCGACCTAACCCAATCCATATCATGGCTGGCACCGAGAAGTTCCAGCAGCTTCTCGGGAACATATTTGTTGCCTTGGAACCCATCGACGACGTTGACGAGAGCCTACACCACAATCTGGTCGAAACTCTGAGGGATGAGGGCATCAAGTTCTGTAGAACGCAGCGGACTGGCAGGATATCCAAACTCTCGGCTGAGACTCTCGGGTTGATGACAAAAAGACGGGAAACCACCCAAGCGACTTCGTCGGAGAGGTCAGACCTGAACAAGCAAATTGCGAAGATGGTACGGCGCGACCTTCGGAGCTCCAACACACGCCTTATCGAAGAGGCGATAGAGCGAAACCGAGGGTCTAAAGTATTCACTCAGCAGCTTGGCAGGAGCCACCTGACGAAGCTAAAAACGTACGACGGGAGGACCGTATTGTCGAAGCCAGGGATCTTCGCCGAGATAGAAGATTTCTACGGCCGATTATACGCTTCACATGACTCTCATTCTCGACGAGATGACCACGATTCCAGAGCCACCCTGACACGCCACTCCACCGACGAACTGCCTGACATCAGTCAAGACGAGATCGTGTCAGCTCTGAGGCAGCTTAAAAATGGAAAAGCCCCCGGCGAGGACGGAATAACATCAGAGCTTTTGAAAGCTGGAGGAGCCCCTGTTATACAGGAACTACAGAACCTCTTCAACGTCGTCCTTCACAGTGGGAGAACTCCAAAGGCGTGGAGCGGGAGTTTGGTGGTGCTCTTTTTCAAGAAGGGTGATAAAACCCTTCTTAAAAATTACAGACCCATCTCGCTCCTGAGCCATGTCTATAAGCTGTTCTCACGAGTGGTCACGAATCATCTCGCCAGGAGACTCGACGAGTTCCAGCCGCCGGAACAGGCCGGGTTTCGCGGAGGATATGGCACCATAGACCACATTCACACAGTGAGGCAGATTATACAGAAGTCCGAAGAGTATAATCAGCCTCTGTATCTGGCCTTTGTGGACTATGAGAAGGCCTTTGACTCTGTCGAAACCTGGGCTGTTCTGGAATCCTTACAGCGATGCCAAGTAGACTATCGTTATATTGAGGTGCTGAGATGTCTGTACGAAGCCGCCACCATGAGTGTCAAAGTACAGGACCAGCAGTCTAAACCGATCCAGTTGCGCAGAGGAGTGAGACAGGGGGATAATATATCCCCGAAAGTGTTCACCAGCGCGTTGGAGGATATGTTTAAGACACTGGACTGGAAAGGAAAGGGCATTAACATAAACGGCGACTACATCTCACACCTACGATTCGCAGATGACATAGTCTTAATGGCGGAGTCGCTAGAGGAGCTGAACCAGATGCTGGGCGGACTAGCTTCAGCCTCGCGAAGGATCGGTCTTGGCATGAATTTGGACAAAACCAAAGTCATGATCAATGGCCACATTGATCCGATACCGGTCGTCGTACATGGTCACCCTCTCGAAATCGTTTCTGAGTACACTTACCTAGGGCAGGTTCTGCAGTTAGGTAAAAACAATTTCGAGAGGGAGGCCAAGAGGAGGATCCAGCTGGGCTGGGCAGCGTTTGGGAAACTACGCCGAGTCTTCTCGTCATCCATACCGCAATGATTGAAAACGAAAGTTTTCAATCAGTGCGTCCTACCCGTCATGACCTACGGAGCCGAGACATGGACACTCACGGCAGGGTTGGTCCATCAGTTCAAAGTCGCTCAGCGAGCTATGGAGAGAGCTATGCTCGGAGTTTCTCTGAAGGATAGAATCCGCAACGAATACATCCGACAGAGAACCAAAGTTGTCGACATAGCTCAAAGAATGAGCAAGCTGAAGTGGCAATGGGCTGGCCATATCTCACGAAGAACCGACAACCGTTGGGGTAAACGTGTTCTTGAGTGGAGACCGCGACTCGGCAAGCGTAGTGTAGGACGCCCTCCGACCAGGTGGGATGACGATCTAAGAAAGACTGCAGGCAGATGCTGGATGCGGCAAGCTGAAGACAGGGCGCTATGGCGCTCATTGGGGGAGGGCTATGTCCAGCAGTGGACTAATATAGCCTGATGATGATGATGATGATGATGATGGGACGCGGGTCATACCACAGCGCCTGTCTGCTTCAGCTGGGGTGACAGGTGGGCCAACCTGTCACCCCCAGGCCTGCTATCGAAGTATCCGCCTTGCTTGCTCTGAACTGTGCCATCTTGTCATTTAATCAGAGGGACACTCAACTATGTATCATTATGCTCTGAACAATTTCCCAAATCAGTTGTGGCCGGCTTATCAGTCTGACTGTAAAGTGGCGGAGCTTCGTTCTTTTCAATGAAGCGAATACGATCTGTTGGTCTATTGGCGAAGTCGGAGTTCTGTTGTTAGAGCAGTTTTTAGACTTTTAAGTAATTCCCTGTTGTAAGTTTTGCGACGACACTAGCAGTTGTGAGTCGACAGTTTCCCGCCGTACGATCGCCTGCCGTTGAGTGCTTGTTTGCTCTGACGGCCTAGGACGGACGGTTCGGAATCGATCGGTGGCCATATACTATCGGATCGAATTAGTCGTCAGTCCAAAAACGTTAACGAAACTGTGAGTGTGTGGGTTACTGCGAATAACTGACAAATTTATATCATGCGGCATTTGTCCAGTAAACTGATAGTGAGATTATTCTGGGTAATGAAACTTAACCTTGTAATGTCCACTCCACTCGGTGAGCCAGGAAGGGCACTTATAGATAATAGCATGTGTCATAGCTATGCAACTCCAAAAGATAACGTAAATGCACCGTTATCACACTTCCTGTTATCATTAATAGGTACCTCTCCATGCACAATAACAACTAGAGAACCTTAATAATAATTATTGGTTTAGTACTAATAATCTTGGCCTTAGTGGGAACAAAACTTAAAATTGACTCTACCTAATGGTACACATGTGGAAAGTACTGACGCTACAGTGGGGATCGGATAGTGAAAAAATAATCAGTAGATTATAAGTTCGACTTCTTACGTTGTAAAAAAGATTAGGACATTAACAGACGTGGATACGGTTAGAATAGTTTATTTCAGTTATTTTCATAGTATTTTGAGCTACGGAATTCTCCTTTGGGGTAATTCCGCGGATTTAAACACAATATTTATCTTACAAACGTGGGCTGTACGAGCTATTTATAATTTGGGCCCAAGAGCCTGAGAAATGTTTAAAGAAATGGACATTCTAACTGTAGTGTCACAATACATTTTCGAGAACCTATGTATGTAAGGCAAATATTTAAAAATTTTAAGAGTTTGTACAGGCTTAATATAAATACCAGACATAAAAACAATCTTGTAGTTTGTAATAGTAGACTCCATAAAATTTGTAATTCTTTCCGGGGCAACTGTATACACTTTTTTAACAAGCTCCCTTATAAAATTAGGGATTTACCTGTGGATACATTTAAAAATGTAAGTAAGACTAAACTGTGCTAAAATATTAAATTACGATGAAGAAGACAGTAATCACCAATACACACGTGTATCATACGACCATTTTCGATTCACTTGTGAATAATATAATACTCAAATAGCTATTCAGTAAACATTCCATATCGTTAAGGATTTCACATCAGTCACATCATATATCGGACGCTGTACAGTATATGTGTATATATCGGGCGGTGTACTAGGTATATAAATCGTTTTCTTCGTGACTATTACGTGTAGACATTTTAATTAATATATTCCAATAGTAAAAACGAATTGCAAACCTTTTTGGTACTAGCGGACTGGCGGGAACAACTAAGTAGTTTTTCTATGCGCGCGCATGCGGCCAAGGAGTAAAACAATGAGGGTTCTTTTTTTTGTTCACATGCTCATGTGCACTTATTTCATTTCTTTTAAAATAGTAGGTACTTAGGTATCGAACTTTATTTACTACTGATATATTATTATAATGTTATCAGCACATCATTATCAATATTATTATTTAAGTTTATTATTCAACATCATCATCATATCAGCCATACACAGTCCACTGCTGAACATAGGACTCTTCCATAGACTTCCAGAATGACCGATCTAAAGCAGCCCGCATCCAGCGCTTCCCGGCGACCTTGATGAGGTCGTCCTTCCACCTGGCCGTTCGCCTACACTACGCTTGCCCGTACGCGGTCGCCATTCCAGAACTCTTTTGCTCCATCGGCCATCTGTTCTGCGCGCTATGTGTCCCGCCCACTGCCACTTCAACGAGCTAATCCGCTGGGCTACGTCGGTTACTTTTGTTCTCCTACGGATATCATCATTTCTGACGAGATCACGTAGGGAAATACCGAGCATAGCCCTTTCCATAGCTCGTTGAACGACTTTGAGTTTGTTTAAGAGACCCATAGTGAGGGACCATGTTTCAGATCCGTAAGTCATCACTGGTAACACACATTGGTTAAAGACTTTCGTCTTCAGGCACTGAGGTATGTCGGACGAGAAGACATCTCGTAGCTTCCCGAACGCTGCCCAGCCGAGTCGGATTCGTCGATTTACCTCGTCTTCGAAGCTGGAATTGCCTACCTGGATCAGTTGACCCAAGTAGACGTACTCGTCAACAGCTTCTAAGACTGCGTCCCCAACATGAACCGGTAGAGACGCAACATGGACATTTGAGATAACCTTTGTCTTGTCCATGTTCATCTTAAGGCCCACCTGTTTGGATACTCTGTTGAGGTCTTCGAGCATGGTGTTCAACTCTTCCAACGATTCTGCCATAATGACAATATCGTCGGCAAACCGAAGGTGAGTGATATACTCGCCGTTTATGTTGATGCCACGTCCTTTCCAGTTCAGTAGCTTGAAGACGTCTTCCAAGGCAGCGGTAAACAGTTTCGGAGAGATCACGTCTCCCTGTCTAACGCCCCTTTTCAGTGGAATTGGTTTGTGCTCTGTTCCTGTACTCGGACCGACATAGTGGCGTTCTGGTATAAACACTTCAACACTTCGATATACCGGTGATCTATCCGGCACCGCTGGAGAGACTGTAGCACGGCCCATATTTCGATCAAATCGAAGGCTTTCTCATAGTCCACGAATCCTAAGCAGAGAGGCCGGTTATACTCTTTGGTCTTCTGTATAACCTGCCGCAGCGTGTGGATGTGGTCTATGGTACTGTAGCCTTTTCGGAATCCGGCTTGTTCGGAAGTCGTCGAGCCTGTTGGCGAGACGGTTCGTAATAACCCTCCAAAACAACTTGTAAATCGCCGATGAAGAGTCAATATATAATAACTGACATTTTACCCATTTTCGTTTTATTCAAAAATTCATAGTAAAATAGTGAAATACACCTTACTGATAAAGATTTTGGGTCTATTTCGTATTAATTTTGCTAGATAAACAGTTGTTGCAATATATATTAAGTGTTATTACATCATTTATGATAGCAATATATACTATCTACGCTTAAATGCGTCCGCTTGTGATCATTGTACCAAGCGTACTGACAAGTTGCGACCTGTCGATTGCAGCGGTTCGTTGTAAAAAAAGTAAATTAAGAGGATGTAATGAGATAAGTGAACAATGCAGACAAGAAATTCATACATATTTTTGGAAACAAACTGGGATCAGCGCAAAATTTACGTTAGGTGTCTAATTCAACGCACTGATACGGCAAGAAAGACAAAAAAGAGTGATACTTCTAGGCGCAAAGAGTCTGCTATTTATTAGGTCCTTACGTATGAAATTGCCGTTTTGTACGGGAGGAATAAAAAGTCGATTTTTTTTGTAACATATTATATTTAATTAATCAAAGTATGCACCGTTGTTATCTATGAACTTTTGCCATCTTATGGGTAGTTCATTGATCCCTTTACTATAAAAACCATGGGGGCGAGAATCAATAAACTCTTTGAAGGCGGTTTGGACTACTGCATCGGAGTGGATTTTTTTTCCTTGTAAGAAGTTGTCCAAATTCCGGAAGAAATGGTAATCTGTTGGAGCAAGGTCCGGGGAGTACGGTGAATGTCGCAGACATTCCAATTGTAGCTCAGCTAACTTAGTGGTTGTTTGTTGTGCAGTGTGTGGTCTTGCGTTGTCGTGAAGCAGCAGTGGCCTAGAGCGATTGACCAATCTCGGTTGTTTAACAGCTAGTTCTACCTTCATGGTTTGCAGTAGCTGGCAATAGATATCTGCCGTAATCGTTTGACCAGATTTAAGAAAGCTGTAGTGAACGACAAAGGCGCTAGTCCACCAAACACTTACAAGTAACTTTTTCTGAGTCAATTTTCGTTTAGGGCAGGATTTGGCTGGGTCTCCAGGGTTCAGCCATTGCGATGAGCGCTTTCGATTATCGTACAATATCCACTTTTCATCACAAGTAATGATTCGATTTAAAATCCCTTCATTATTGTGTCGGTTGAGCAAAGTAACACAGCAGGCGACCCGTGTTTGCAAGTTCGATTCACTCAATTCATGAGGTACCCATCGTTCGAGTTTTTTTACTTTCCCGATTTGCTTCAAGTGGATTAATATAGTTTTGTCACTTACCCCGAAGCCGGCTGCTATCTCTGACGTGCTTTGTGATGGATCCGCTTCCACAATAGCCTTTAATTCTTCCTTTTTCACTTTGATCTCCGGCCGTCCACGGGGTTGGTTCTTAATGTCGAAATTTCCAGAACGAAAACGTTGAAACCAAAAATGTACCGTGCTGTCTTTAGCGACACAAGCGCCGTACACATCATTAATTCTTCGAGCTGTTTCTGCAGCACTGGTGCCACGGTAGAACTCGTACTCGTAAATATACCGATATTTCATGTTTTCCATTGCGCGGTAAGAAGCGACGCCAAAGAAAAAATAATGAGGAAAATAACAAATGAATGACTGTATTTCAAAGAAAAAAAAAACCAGCTAAATGACTTTATTAATGTGAATTTGGAATTCTTAACCAAAGAGGAGATATTTCAGATCAAATTGATCAGACGACAAAACGCTAATTTCATACGTAAGGACCTAATATTATTTACCTATAAAATATTATTATTATTATTATTTTATTCTTTATTGTACACCAATTAAAATACATTATTATTAAATTATATAAAGGAATCAGTACAATGGGCGGCCTTATCGCTTCAAGCGATTTCTGCCAGGCAACCTTTGGATGGTGAAAAAGTTGCAGGAATGAGTGGTAGTTGTTTGGCGTTACAATGCAAATACATATAGTAAGTACATACTTGGTATATTTATACCTAATACACACATAAATAAATTTACATATATACATAAATACATATAATACCGTAACCTATCTAATACATACACATAATAAATATACTTTACATAATTATAATACATATACAATATATATATCAGATAATAACTTGATATAGTCCCTAAACTTGGTATATAAGAGCATTTCACAATGACAAATAGTGCTCCCTTACCAAAGTTTTAAATTTATGCAAATTCTGAGCTTTTCTTATGTCTACTGGTAACTTGTTCCAGAGACGGATCGCCGTAACTGTGAAGGAGTTGTCGTAAAATGTGGTTTCATGCGACGGCATCCTTAGCTTTAAGTTTTCTGATGACCTTAGATGTCTCGAATGAGCATCATGTAGGAACTCAAAACGTCCCTTAAGATAAGACGGGGTTGTCGGTTTGAATAATATGTTGTACAGCAAAGAAAGGATGTGAGTATTCCGGCGAAGTCGTATGGGTAGCCACTTAAGCTCTGTTCGAAACTGCGAAACATGATCATACTTGCGTAAACCAAATATAAATCTTATACAGACGTTTTGGAGGCGCTCAAGTTTATCTAGCTGGCTTTCGGTTAAATCAAGATAACTGACGTCCGCATAATCAAGAATGGGGAGTAACAATGCGTTTGCAAGCGAAATTTTGGTTGCAACAGGAAGGAAGTATTGCAGCTTTCGTAGTGATCCCATCGACGCAAACATCCTACGGCTCACCTCCTGGAGTTGCGTGTCCCAGGAAAGATTGGAATCTATAAATATGCCGAGGTTCCTGACTTTATCTGTAATAGGGACTACTGTGCCATCAAACACAACCGGCGGAAGCTGCGAAGCATCTACCCTTGTTCCTGCAAAAGAGCTGCCTACAATGGCCACCTGAGTCTTCGCGGGGTTGACTTTAAGGCCATAGGTTTTACTCCAGGCAGCTATCCGAGCCAGATCCTCGTTGACCATCTCCACAGCCTCCGCCAACTGTGCGTGTGGCGCCTGTGAGTATATTTGCAGATCATCTGCATAGAGGTGGTAGGAACAACGAAGTTGATTTGTGATAGAATTGATAAAAATTGCGAAGAGTAAAGGAGATAGAACGCCGCCCTGGGGTACGCCAACGGAAGTATTACACCAACTAGACAAAATATTTTCGTTACGTATACGTTGCCGGCGACCACACAGGTAACTACGAAGCCAATCAATCACCGTCGGAGATATGTTAAGAGAGTGCAATTGGCAGAGCATAATATCAAAGTCAACCGTGTTGAAGGCGTTGCTGAAGTCAAGCAAGGCAATGACTGTCAGCCTCCCGCCCTCCATACCAGACCTGATGTCATCCGTAATTTTGACTAAGGCTGTTACAGTACTGTGTCCAGGGCGGAAACCTGATTGGAAGGGATTGAGGATATTATTTCTAGTGATGAATGCACTAATTTGGTTATGTACGAGACGTTCGAGGACCTTTGAGAGGAATGGGAGTATGGATATGGGACGATAGTCCGTGAAAGATTGTGGTTTAGATTTTTTAGGCAAAGGAACAATTAGACTATCTTTCCATGAGGATGGGAAAGAACAGCTGGATATGGAGTAATTGAGGATGTAGCATATGATAGGAAGGATTTCATCGAGGATGGGAAGGATCATCTTACGGCTGATACTGTCATCTCCAATTGCATTTGATGTGATTGCCATTACGCTCTTCTTAACATCACAAGCAGTGAAAAGATTAAAGACGCAAGGTGAGTAGCTGGGCGTTGGAAGGGATGAAAGAAAAGCCAAAGTCTGCGCTTTTGTGGTCCTACCAAGGTTGGACGAGGCGGCGAAATGTTGATTTAGTAGATCAATATTCAAAGTTTTTGGAATGGTGTTTTCACGTGTTTTTCCAACGCCCAATGTTTTCAGAAATTTCCAGACCTTTGCCGGATCTCCATTTTGAATACTATTATGAATGTGCTGGCGTTGTGCGTTCCTACACACCCTATTGCAATGATTTCGTATTGTCACATATTTCTTGTGATTAGCCTCGGTTGGCTTGATTCTATATTTAAATTTAGCTGCTGCTTTTTTGGCTATGAGTCGCTTGATATCCGCGGTGAGCCATGGCGATGGTGGATGTTTAATTTTAACTGCCCTTATGGGCGCATGTTTGTCGTACAATGAAATGACGTTCGACGTAAATATGTTCACTTGTTCATCAATTGACTCGGAAGTGACAAGTGGAGTCCAATCGATATTGCCAGCATCCTCACGAAGGCTCCCAATGTTCATGCTACCAAAATTTCGCTGCAAAAGGACTTTACACTTAGCCTTAGGGACACGTACTTTAATAGACAGATAGAGTAAGTCGTGATAGGAGAAAGAGGTAGCTGGATATTTGCCGTGTTTAGCGACACATTCTCCTGAGGAAACCAAGATAAGGTCAATTAGCGTTGAAATACAGTTGGGAACATGGTGAGTTGCAGTAGAAGGAAGAATAGTCAAGTTACATGAGTTAGAAATAGCGCGGAAGGATAAAGTACGACTGTCATTTTTAAGCAAGCATGTGTTAAAATCACCCATTATGATAGTGTGACTGTAAGAGGGTATGAGATTAACTAACAAGGATTCAAATGAGGAAAAGAAGTTTATTTTTGACGAAGGACAATAGTACACGCCGAGTAGGACCTTAATATGATTGAGTTCAACTTCGAGAAATAGATGTTCACCGGCATTGGCTGGTGGAGGCTGCGCAGACATACTAATATTGGTATAAGGAATATGTGTTCTTAAGTATATAGCTACACCGCCACCAACACGATCCGAACGATCATTTCGGATAAGCTGAAACCCAGGTAGAGAATATAAGGTAGAAGGGAGACAGGGCCGAAACCATGACTCGGAAACGAGGACAGCATGGATATTCTTACAGTCAAAGGTCGTCAGCATCGCTGGGAAATGGGCCGGAATACTTTGGGCATTAAGGTGTACCACATTGAAATTTTCAGGTACATCAGAAAACTGGTAGTTTAGGTGGTCAGCTAATGATTGTGATGGAACATTGGTAAAGCTATCATCAGCACTATTATAGCTATCATCGGCACTAGCAAAGCTACATGCCGAAAGGAAGCTCTCTGAGTCACTATCAACACTATCAAAATTGCTCATATGATGAATATACTATATACGCTACAATACTAAATTATATATGAGTATACTATAATACTAAAATAATATATAATGCAATATAAAATAATATATCAAATATATATATATATATATATACTAAATTTCTTACCAGTCAGCCTAATACACAATACCAACAAATATTCACCACCTGCCAGTTGTGCTACAAATTCTATAATTTAGTAGAGATAACACTACACTGGCAGGTATTGGTTACTATTAATTATTTGCAGGCATATAACTTATAAAATTGATAAATTACTATTTTTAATAAATTTTTAAATCAGAGCTGTTAATTTTATGTGTATATGCCATGACGGATCTAAGAAAGTCCAAGTATGTAAATTGATGTTTTTAAACTCGCTTTCCTTGGGATCGTTTACAGTGTACTCGTGGACCAAAGCTGGCGAGTATGGAATGATCCCGAATCAGGAACTTCATAAATCTTTGCGTCGTCGTCCACTATTAAATCCAGAAAATGATAAAACGATGGCATTGGTCTCATTTTTTGATAAAATACCAAAGCTGCCATCTCATTATGTGCAAAGAGATACAACAAAATATTTTTGGAGCCGATTTACCATTCTCTTGCCGATTTATTTAAGACGTTCATAAATTACTGCACAGAAAATCAACTGGCACAAGTCTCAAGATATAGTTTTGGTATACAAAAGTATTCGTCCAGGTCGTAAAGTTGGAGATCCGCACGTGGTTGATATTAAGGCCATAAAATATGAAAAAATGACAATTGAAATTAAACTAAATTTTGATCAAGACTGGATGCCATTGCCACAAAGACCAAAAATAATTAATAAAGAAGTTATCCATAATAAATTACATTCTAGTAAAATACCAATTAAAGCTACAAAATTTAACCATCTGCAACAATTAAAAGCAGTGCTTCCTAGTGATTGCCATTACTTCTACGATTCCTTGCCATTTGAATGAGTAGGTATTCCCTTCTTGACCAATATTTTATAAAGTGTTATTATTCTTTGCCTGATTTTGATGACCTCTGATTATGACTTGATTATTATTTGATTTTATTGTCGGTATTTTTATGTTATTAATCTGCCATTTTCAATTATAATGACCTCTGGTTGTGACTGGATTATTGTTCCTTTTTGTTGTGTTATTTTCAATTTGAATTAGGTACTTAATCATAAAAATGTCTATTGCAATTCATTTACTTAGTTGATCTCCTTTAATTACCAAACACTAGAGAGTAAGGAACAGATAAAACATTATTTTGTGGTTTTGTTGCAAGTTATGTTGATAAAAGTGATTTAAAAAAAATATTTGTCTTTTATCTTATCTATCTACAACAATTTTCTAGATATAGCCCTCTTTTGTCACATAATATAATCATTTCATTTTATATAACATATCATATCTACCTGGTATTTTTAAATTTTGTATGTAAATTTAAAAACAATTTCTACTATCTGCATTAGCAATACCTATGATCTTCGAATTCCAGCAATATGTTTCAGTAGACAAAGCAATACCTACAATCTACAATTTATTTGAAGCCCAGTAACATTATAGAAAAATAAATTGTTTTGTAATATTACAGTTAGTACATGTATGAATATTAAAAAAAAAACTGGTAAAAATAAATTCATACGGACTTGAGACGTTTTTTTCGCTTCCTGAAAAGTTGCATTTTTGCAGTTATTATTTATTGACTCTTCATCGGCGAAATGTGGCTCAGGAGCGTGATGGGCCTATAATTCTTCAACAAAGTATTATCACCTTTCTTAAAGAAAAGGACCACCTTACCCCCGTTCCACGCTTCCGGCGTTATGCCTTCGTGTAGGACGGAATTGAAGAGCTTCTGAAGGACCTTCAGTACCGGCGTTCCGCCCGCTTTCAAAAGCTCTGCTGTAATTCCGTCCTCACGCGCCGCTTTGTTATTCTTTAGCTGTTTGAGGGCCATCCTAATCTCGTACAGGCTGATGTCCGGGATGTCTTCGGTATAATGTCGGGTAAGCTTGGCTCTTGGATCTTTAGCCATGCCAACGGGCTGTGTTACAGATGTATATAGCTGTCCATAAATAAAACCTTTCGACCTCCCTAAGTACCTCTGCCGGTGTCGTTGCCATGCCGCCATCCTCCGTCTTCAGCTTCGTCAACCGGCTTTGTCCAACGGACGCATTCCTCGCAAACACTTTGGAGCCTTTCTTTTGCTCTATCGTCTCCTTAATAGTTTTTGTATTATAGGAGCGAATGTCGTGTCGCAAAGATTTCTGTATGCGTCTGTTGAGCTGCCTATATGTCTCAGCGTCGTCGGAGGTCTGCAGCGGCATAGATCGACGTTTGGCCATGAGATCAAGGGTCTGGGTCGAAATTTTCTGAGGTTTTTGTTTAGGACGAGACCTAAAGAATTTAGATCCCACCGTTTGGACAGCTTCTACCAGCACGTTGTTTACCTCGTCCACTGAAACGCGATCCTGTAGACAATCGAAACGATTGGATAGTTCGAGCTGAAAGCTCTCGGAGTCCCGGACATCGGCATATGACGGTCTGAGTGTTGACTTCATCAGACGTGACCTTTCTAATCTAGGGCTAATATTCAATGTGCCTCTTACGATACGGTGATCGCTACCGGTTTTTACACGGCTGATCACAGAGACATTATTGAATACTTGCCTCTTTGTCGTCTTTTTTTTGTCTCTGGGGTGGCTTTCTGAATAAAGAGTTCATCGCGTAGAGACCCTCTTTCTCCATAAAGTCCGCCAGCATGTGGCCTCGGTCATTCCGCTGCCCATATCCAAAAGGCCCATATCCAAAAGACTGGGCGGCCGAGGCGATGGGGAGTTGAGGGTGGCTCAACTCCCCATCGCCTCGTCCGCCCAGTCTCGCGTTGAAGTCCCCGGATACTCTGAGTATCAGGTATACCACCCGACTCGAGATACTCTCGATGGATATGACGTTGTTAATAAGGGACACCATGCAGTGACTTTCTGTCACCCTCCCGGTGGTAGAGTAGGTGACCAGACTTCAGGGTTGTCGTGCCTTCCCCCGCTCTTCGCACTTCGGACAACCCAACAATGTCCCAGTGCAACCTACTCATTTCCTCTTCCACCTCGAGCAGCTTCTCGTCAGTCCTCATCGTGCTGACGTTGTGTGTTACCAGGGCCAGTTTCCGTTTGGGGTGGTAGCCGAATCTCTGCCGGGGATTCTTCGCACCCCCTGCCCCGCCGTTACCATGACCGCTACCAGAGCCAGGAATAGCGGGGCTGCCGGGGACTAGGGGCCTGGTCTTTTTTTATCCGTTCATTGGGAGGCTTACCATACTCGCCACGCTTGGCAAACGGGTTGGCGTAAGTTTATTATTAACATTATAGAAATAGGTTGGCTCAATATTTGCTAATAATAATAGTAGCATTCAGTCATAACAGTTTACCCTTACACTTTTCCAATTCCTCTATCGTATAAAAGCATTTTTTTACGAGCCATGCTTTCAACTTTGTCAAAAATTTAGAGGTTGGAAGTTCTTTCAAACTTTTAGGTATTGCATTATAAATACGACCACACATTGCAAAACCATTTTTAAGGTAAAGAGCCGTATTCAGGATTCAGGACTCAGGACAGGATAAACCTCACGTGCATTCGAAAAGAAGCTAGGATACTGCAGTTTCGTAGATGTACATACAGGGAAGGGTAAGAAGATTCGTTTTCAAGAAAAGGGGCCTACACGAGTGCCTTGGTGCAGCTCCACACATAGCTCTGATACACTTTTTTTGGGCAATGAAGACTCTATTCACGTCTCTGGAGTTGCCCCAAAACACTAAACCATAGTTTAAAACGGAGGAAACGTAGCCATGATAGGCCATGGCGACTGATTCGGGGTTCGAGGTCTTCCTTAGTTTAGCCTAAACATAAACAAATTTATTTATTTATTTATTTATTCTATATTTGACATTTATACAATAAACCGATACAAAAACCTAGAAAGGTTGTTTTGTCTACTTTTAGTAAGTTTTCGGTCAAATATTTGATATTCAAGTTTTGTGGTTTCGTATCATAATTATTAAATTGAATAGGTATATTGTGTTTTAGTCATGTTAACCTGCAGATTATTTTCATGGAGCCATTGAATTATATTGTCAATTGAATTATTTATGTCATTAGTATAATTAATATTAGAATAATTAGATGTTATGATGAGAGAAATATCGCCAGCGTACAGAATAAAAGGATTAGAAGTTACACTTGGCAAATCGTTAATGTAAATAAAAAATAACTGATCCTTATTATCTATACTCATAATTTCAACACATTGTTCTCTGTTCTTTAGGCATGAATCAAGCCATTCGTAGGCACCCCTAATTCCATACTTTTCTAATTTGTTTAACAACCGTTTATGCGAAACTAGATCAAACGCGCTTTTCATATCAAAGAAAATAACAGTGGTTTGCATATTACGATTTAGGCTTTCATAGATCCTAGTTACCAGATTAAAGCACTCCAAGGTAGTAGACCTGCCTTTTTGGAAACCATATTGTTTCTTTTCGCAATATTTCGTGTCGAGTAACAAAATCCTATGCATGGCCACTTCGAAAACCTTAGAAAATAAAGGTATAAGAGTTATTGGTCGTAGCTATTTAGTAGAGATTTGTCACCCTTTTTGTTAAGAGGTTTGACTATACTACTGTAGATCTCTTAAGGAGACTTGGGAAATGACCTTCACTGAACGATAGGTTGACTAAATGGGTTAGAATTGGTGTAAGTTCGACGGCACTGTCCTTGAGAATCAGCTGTATTGCGGTCGCAAAGCCTTATAAAATAATAATGAATAAAAATATTTGTTGCAGGCACCTCAAATGCAACCAAAATGGTCATGGAGAAACCTAAGAAAGTCACATCATTTGAAAAACAGTAGTCTGGTTATTGATGGACAAAACTTTTTCTATAGATTATATAAGGAGAGCGAGCTACCTTATCAGTTTGGTGCAGAAGCGAACGAGTATGCCAAGTTAATAAGAAAACAACAACAAAAGTATAAAGATGTACACATTGACAATTATATTATCTTTAAAGGCGGCGACACTGAAATTGAGAAAAAAATAAGTAAACTTTGGTTAACGACTTTCGATTTTAAATCTGACGATAACTTTGTGGCTCCTATTTTTATGAAAGAAATTCACCATCAAGTCCTGGATGAAATGGGCGTTAAGTACGCTACAAGTGTAATGGAATCTAAAGATGATTGTGTTGCGCTAGCGAATGTATTGCAATGCCCGGTTGTTAGTGAACAGAAAATGTACATTTATAAGGGTGTTGGTTGTATACCGTACACGACTATAGATTACACATCCAATCATGATCTGCCATGTGAACTGTACCACCTTAAAGAATTCTTTGACAGTGACAAAAAAGTGGCCATATTTTTAGCTTTGACAGATGCAACTGTGTTCCCACAAGACTATTTAGAAAAGCTGATGAAGAAATTGGACGTAAAAAAGTGGTACGATAATCAAAAGACACAAGAAATATTAATATGGCTTTCAGATCACACTGAATCGGATGCTATAACGAGCATAACAGAAATATTTTCAACAGAATCAGATAAAGACAAATTTCTATCACAAATAGAGGTATTACAAAAAAAACAGTACGATAAGGGGAGTGTAGTTGTGAGGCATCTCCTACTCCAAAATACGTGCAATGATTCATCTTTATGCGCTCCACTTTCGCTACCCGTTACCCCATTAGATCCACAGTGGTTCGAAAAAGGAGTAGCAACTCAGAAAATAGCTATCCCGTACATTAATATGTATAAGCATAAATGTATTATGGGCTCTTGGGCTTTAGAGAAAAACGATAATTGTGAAGACAGTCTCATGCTCTCGATAGATATTATAAAATATGCGTATAATTTGTTGACAAATTTCAAACACTCTGAAATTATTGTATATCAAACGTCTGATAAATTTATAAAAGTTAATACCGCATTGTTCTTTGAAAAACCAAAATACCAGTGCACAGAATCTGTGTTTGAAAATGGATGGAATGATATAAAACCTTTGAAATTATTCGAACACTTTTTGATTAAAAATAAAATAAATCAAGACATTATTAATGAGGTTTCAGCAGAAGCAAGATTGCTTTACATCGCATTAACTTATTTCGCTCATAAGAAGGCATCTAAGCACATTCAGGTGACCAAAGAAGTTTACTGTTTCATCGTATCATACGTGATGTTAAATGTTATATTTGATGAAAGAGAATCTTTCAGAAAGAAAGACAATAACATAAGTGAAAGCGACTGCGATGCCGCCACATCAGTAACAACAAAATATTTCAGTTATTCTAAATCCGAAGCGAAGGAAATATTTGATGAAAATACTTTAAAAACTCTGGTTGAACTTCAATATTGTTTACTACACATGAATTATTTGAATGCCTTATGTGGTTCGTCATTTGTGACAACGAAATATCACAGAACTTTCAATGGTACTTTCATATACAAGCTGTTAATAGCGATGGGCGACCGCGACGCACTAAAATTCAATGAAGAATTGTTTGAAACAGCTCCTTCTGTTTTGGAGTTTGTTAACACGTTGTTTAATACGTTCTTGAAACTGTTATAGATTATTTTCTCCTTTTTTTTTGCATGTGATTCGTTCGTTGTATTTTCGCTGTTATGTTAGCTTTATTGATTTTATATTTATGTTTGTATCAGAATATATTGTTATTACCATAATTTGTTAATCACATAATTTTCTTTTTCAACATAAACACAATAAAATATTTGAATTTAATATTAACCATATTTCGTCTTCATCATCATCTTTTTTTTATACCACTTAGGTGGCAGACATGCACACGGCCCACCTGATGGACTTGCCATCAGGTTACCGTGGCCTATGGACGTATGCAACACCAGGGGCGTTACACTCGCGGTGCCGAGGGGTCGTGCCAAACCAAAAGCCGCATACCTGTACAATGTTGTCTATAATCTAATATATAAAATTCTCGTGTCACAGTTTTCGTTGCCAAACTCCTCCGAAACGGCTCGACCGATTCTCATGAAATTATGTGGGCATATCGGGTAGGTCTGAGAATCGGCCAACATCTATTTTTCATACCCCGATTCGCGATAACCGACATCCACGCGGGCGGAGCCGCGGGCGACAGCTAGTGTGTATATATAAATGAATATGGCGCAGCCAACTAGCTTTATCAGCCGTTCAATTAACTGCCTAGGCTCTTTACTGAACGGCGCCGTTCAATTAACAGCCTGAATGTTGTTCAGCCGTATCGTTTATCACATCATTTAATAACCTGGCTGGCTAATGTTTAGGCCAATCGTAAGATGGGGCACTACCTCTAAATAAGATGGAAAATGACATACATATATACATATACCTGTAAATCCCCGAGGGGGTAGACAGAAGTGTATTCACTGGACGGCTGATTAAACTAGTTAGACAAATATATAAAAATAAACAAATATTTTAATGAACATTTATTAAAAAATATAAAAAGTAAATAGAAAATTGAACCAGTCTCATCGTATTTATAACTGTGTAAACACAAAATAAATAATTATCTACGTCGCCGCAATTTTGCTCTGAATATTAAAAAGGGAGTTCGTCGTCACTCAATATAACTCCCAACTATTTGGTTAGCTGTGCCCTACTTCGTTTCATCGCCGGTTACTTGCCTCACGGGTCCGGTATGCGTGATAGGAACAGACCTCTCCCCTTTCACTTCATCAGCTTTCCTCGGCGCCACAACAGTCAGAACACCATCAGATGACAACTTCGATTCTACAGCATCTGGATTACTCGCTTCTGGCAGTTTAAATCTTCTGGTAAACTGTCTGGTAACAAAGCCGTGTTCATCTTGTTTCTCTTCGTGTTTTCCCTCAACAACAATAAACCCATCAGTAATCTTAACAGTAATTTCATCTGGTGCAAAATGTTGAACGTCAACATTAATCTGCCATTTATCCTTATCAGATTTAATTGTCGAACTTGCGTCTTTAGGCCACCAAGGTTTGATGCGAGGGACTATAGGACTCACTGGAGCCGCCATCAAGTCGTCAGGAGTGATTGTGAGCCCGAAATTTTGGTCTAGAAGTCGTCTTGGCCATCTAGGATGATCGTAATCGAAAAAATACGGCAGCAAAGACATTTCGACCGATTAGAACTAAGAAGTTTTTTAGGTGTTATCTTGAGTATGATATCTTTATGTCTGCAGGAGTATGCGAGTGTTTGGCTCATATATATGCGCATGAGTCATTTCTGGCAACGCTTCCAGTTGAATTTAGAACACAAACCGAATGTTCCCGATGCGTCGAATATATGACGTCTGTTTTCGTATGCTAGCGTATTATAACAAAAAAAAAACATATATTGTGAGTTTGGTTTGGAGTTCACCTTGACTCATGAAATATATATGCTACTCCTATTCTTTGCAATGCTTTTATTTTTATAGAATGACTACGATCTTCATGGTTGAGAGAGGTCATATAGATACCTATGACGTGTTTGGTTGTTTTATGGCATTTTTAACTTTTTATGGAGGACGATATAGTATTAGATAGTCCTTCATAAAAATTTAAGCAAGGACTTAGGACTGATGATAGGCGTATATGGAATGCTCTAGACGTGGCACGGTCGGTCGCTCAGCGGTCAGAGTGTTCTCCCTGTAAGCTACTAAAGTAAAAAAGGTTTTGGTACGGAACCACAGACCTTGTGCAGCAGTTATGACGATTAGTGGTGCTTCTATATGCATTTGTATCGAACCATTGTCCGCCCTTGCCGTGGCCCGCGCTTAGAAGTTAGAACGTGAACGTGGTCTTGAGCTTTATTTATAGGCGCCCACGCAATACGTGTAATTTATTTTCGTAGCGATGATGTGGATATTATCGTTGGTATACAGACAAACATAATTATATTATTGTTTCGTCCACGCTTATGTGCTATCCCGAGGATCCGGGTGCGAATTGCGGGTGGGGTACTGTTAATAAATTCGTTGCGCCCTTAGCCTGGATGACAAGCAGCCGTATTTTTTTCACGTGGAAATCCTTGCAGTTGCTGACGTCGTCGGCCGTCGGGGGTGGCTATGACATTGAACCAACTAAAATCACACGCCGACTTGGAATTTCAGATCATGCCGGGGTGTAATATAGACTGACCAGGGCCATCTCCGGTTCGAGACGACCCCTTCGGGTGTGAGAAGTAAGAGGTTTCCCTATAACTCCGGAAAGGGGGGAGAGAAGTATCGCGCCTAGGGAGGATTCATATGGACACGTGGAGAGCCTCTGAACAGCTTTCTACAGGTCTGCTCCCACCTCGACGTCTTTGTTACCATGGGTGCACTATGTGGGGGTTTCGGACCAAGCACCTAGGTTTGTCCGTACCTAATCTACAGAGCAGTCTTTTGACGTTTTTAAAAAACGATTGCCACTACTTATAAGAACTACAATCGAGTAAAAACAAACAATGTTTTGTACAAACAGGAATTAATTTAATTAAATATCTATCTAATATTTGTTTATTTTTTTGATTTCGTATCTTTCGTTTCTTTTGGCATCTTTGGCTTCACCTTAGCATAAGATCGACAGTATGGTGGGTATACAGTCGAATCTTCTTTCTTCAGTTTCCTTCCCCGCATTATACCCTCACTGCTTATTGGCACTTCGACCATGTCACTCGTTTCAAGACCATTGGTGGAGCGCAGAGCTGTGACAGTCAGAACACCGTCTGGAGAGAACTTCGACTCAATTTGTTTGACGTTGCATCCTTTGGGCAGCTTAAACTTCCTTGTGAACGTTCGTATCATTAAACCACTATCTGTGTCCTTTTCTTGCTTACCTTTAATTAAATTAGTCAGGTATACATTAATGATTTTGTCTCAAACAGTGGTGAAGAAGCATTTAAAATTAAAAGTGGAAATTCCCGCCTAGATGTTGTCTATTATGCACCCTGCAGTAAGTATAATCTCTGCCATGCCATCAAAGGGAAGTAGAAGGGAATTGGTTTATATGAACCCCTAGCCGCTGGTTTCAATCCTACTTCTCACAGATCTTACTAATATTATCATCATCGTCTTAGGATTATCCCAGTTGCATTCAAATTTTGGACTGCGTAATTCGAGATCCGCTTATTGTTTTCGATGGGTATTTCGGCTTTTCCGGCACGAGTACCTTTTGACCTGCCAACTTCGGGAACAAAGCCTGCGCCAGAGGCTCACACCTTTGTTTATTAGGTGCAGGCTGGTGAAGTTGACTCGGGTCTTAAAGGAGTTAGCAGGGCATTGCATTCCCTAACTATAATGTGAAAGTTTATGGGAAATGGATGTGTGTGTATAATATTTGTTACTTCTCCAAGGACCCTTTATTATAATAAGGGAATCCCCTGAGATACTACCCCGGCGGGGGTACTCAAACCAACTAAAATTGAACACCGACTTGGGTCTCCAGATGCTGGAGGTTAAATTTTAATTGACAGATATGTCAATTAAATTGGCACCTCGGCTGACAGAGTCATCTCCGGCTTCAAGATGACCCCTTCGGGTGTGGAACCAGGGTATCCCCATTTTCTCCCCGGGGGAGCTGCCTATCGCACCGCCGCGCCGCCTCGGCTTGGTTTATGTTTACAAGACTACAACATGGATTGCCGCTACCTATAGCAACTTATTCCAGGGATACAAAGTAACCCATGAAAAGAAAATTGGAGACTACCTATCCTTGTCTCACAGCTAACAATACGGTCAGCCGTTTGAGCGTGATTGAGTATTAAACGTCTTTACGAACTTTCAAATAAGTAGGAAATAAGATTTTCAAGAAAGGATTTCTTCCGTAAGGAGTCTTACCTTCAACGAGTAAATATTCAGGATGAGCTTTCACAGTAATTTCATCTAACGTGAACTCTTTAAGATGTAGGGTGAGTTGAAACCTCTCCTCGCTAATTTTTATTGTCGGCCTTGTAGTCCTTAGGAGTCGAACCTGGTTACCCTGAACGGTATATAACTGCAATCCCAGGAGATATCTTAACATTATGCGTACGACATTTTATTTACTGTATCTTCAATTTTATGAGACTACATTGTTGACTAAATTCTGAGCTGTTTTGATGGTATTGTTTTGACAGAAGGTTTCGCACTGTCTATGGTGGAATATTGTTTATTTATGATGGTTTTTGCGGGTTATTTGGCATTCATTAAGAGTGAATGAGATATGGGTACCAAAGGTACACAAAACAGAAAAATTTCTGCTCCGTGGTAAGGTATGAGCACAGGGTATGAGTAGGTATATAATAGGTCTTTGAATATTTTATTTAATACTAACATTTGCCCTTCTGCTCCGCCCGCGTGGAATAGTGTCTTACGCATAAAAGCCTTCCTCTTGAATCACCAACTATTGCTAAAACTACATTAAAATCCTTGATGAGGTTGTCCTTTCACCTGGCCGTTGGGCGTCCTAACTCCTAACGTAGTGCGTTTGCCCGTACGCGGTCGCCGGGAAGCGCTGTATGCGGGCTGCTTTAGATCGGTCTTTCTGAAAGTCTATAGGAGAGGCCTATGTTCAGCAGTGGACTATATGCGGCTGACATGATGATGATGATGACATTAAAATGCGTTGAGTAGTTGTAAGACATAAGCAAGCGCACAGATAGCGGAAACGACTTCATTAGATACCAGTTTTTTTTACGTGCGCAAAATGCCCACAGGTTCTTGATTACTCACAGGATTACCTAATTTATTGTATTCTGTACCTATACTATTAAAGCCTCGTAGCCGGAGGTGGAGGTTATGTCGGACTGTCTGTAGTTCGTTGGGCTAAGCCGAAGATTATGTTAGCAAGCATATCCCTCGCACCCCGGCGGCCTCATTTTATACTAGTTGGGTTTGGCAGTATTCGGTTCCGATAAGTATTTGGTCTGGTCAATACTACCTTTTGATAGGTATAATAGGCAACCAATCAGGTTACGGTAAACAAAATTTTTGTTCTTACCAAATCCACCGAAAACGGCAGACTATTTAGTTCTTCATGCCGCGGGCAGTGAACCTTTTCCGAATTTGGTTAATGAAGTCCCAGCTCCAATGCTGGCCAGTGCATCAAGAAATTAACAACGCCATCTATTTAACATTTTCCACATTTTTTAATCAGTTAGTTCGGCTACTCTACCCAAGATGGCGCTAGTTCACTCCAGTTCGTAAACCGAACCGAACGGCAAATTCAGAAGCAATAGTTTTTTGGAACTTTCGGTTTCACTTGAATGAACTTCACTATCAAGATCAACATTTTGAACATATAATCCAATAGTTAATAATATTGTCTATTTACTTTACTTTATTTTATTGTTTTTATATTTTTATTTAGATAATACCTATGTAAAAATACAAACTGTTTAGGTATTTACATAGCTGCAGTTGGAAACCCGCAAAACTGGAAAGAGTTTGTATGATGATTCATAATTCCAAAATATTAATTAGTACCTACATACCTAGGTAGATGTGATGTAGATATGAATGTGCCGGAATTGAATATTTTACTGTAGTTAAAATAAATGTTATAACCATTCGAGTTATATAGTAGGTACCTACATACCTACTGAGTTTTTAATGAAGAATGGCAAATATGCTGTAAAAGTTATATTCGTTCTTGTTCTATCGTTTTAATCTATTTTAATCATCCACTAAACCTATAATAATATTTTATTAGGTAAATAAAAGTATGCCGTCATTATATTTTATTTCAAACAAAGTTTCCTTCTAACTTACCGTTTTGACGTGTAGCAAGAAGTAACACTAATTTAACTAATTTGCTGATTTTCAGCTTGAGACCAAACACAAATACCTATACCACAGATAATACAATATAATTCTTATACCTATACAGAGGGTTTTTTTGAACTGGGTGTGTCCAAAAATATGAAGTAGGTATAGCGATTTAGTGAATAGTATCACTTGCATCGTTGGACTAAAATCTAAAACCTGTACATAAACTTTCACTAGGTCAAAGAATATACCTGAATTGAATACATATAGATAATTAGATCGCTTCATCACGCTAGATTATGTTTACTATGGCTCCGTCACGGACGGCTCCTTGCCTGTGCGTGTGTTTGCGGGGGTTCAAATTAACATTGAGGGTCCATCCCTGTCGACGTTGCCGATCTTACTCGAGGATACGGGCCAGAGTTGGTACGACTGGCAACGTAGCATTGCATTCCAGCCACTTGTCTATATGCATCGCCCCCATAGATCCCTTAACTATTATTATTGGAGTTATGTCGTCGCGTCCTTGAGCCATATTCGGTGGATACAACGCGGTGCATAAATTTAACAAACATTTAACAGTCAAAACATAGGGTTGTATGTGGTACTCTTGATCGGGTCAAGATAATAGGGACCCACACTACTTAAAAGCGTAGGTAGCTGCTGATTGACGAACTAGGTTCCGTGGTGTTTGTTCCTCTCTAGGTTGGAGGGTTCAAACGGCAGTCGCGCCTGCAAAAGTCTAAATAAACTAGTACCACAATAAATACCTAGGTTGATACTTATTGAGACCATTCTGATAATCTCAAGTGTGCATTATAAGTTGCTGAGTAGCAGGGCAACCCGCAGACTACTGCTGGAGCAATAGATCAAGGTGCAACCATGTAACAGTCTCTGTGATGACGTTGTCGTTGTATATTCATCTACTACGCGGGAGACACGGATTCGATTCCAGCTCAGTGCAAATATTAACACGCATGAATATGACTGTTTGCATTGGTATGTGTGTTCTGTGCCTCGGAGAATACGTTAAACCATCGGTCCCGGTTGTTATACAGTATATGGCAATTGTTATATAGGAGGAATGGGTAAAATGGCCTACAGAGACCGGCTGATCGCGTGCCTGATCCCCAGCATCAGAAGCACCATGGTAAGGAAATATTTGCTGCCAATGTAATTTTACCTGGGTAGGTAAGTACGTATCTACACGTAGTTACCTACCTGTAGAGTAAGATCTTTTTGTCATCTAGAAAATAATAATCCTCAAATGCTTGGACGGATAAGAATCATCCTGTTCCAATTCAATAAAAAAAACTGCATTGGACTCCGATTCTTCCCGATTGAGATAACTCCCAACTTAAATGATAAACAGTTCAAAACAGATTTTCCTTCACTCTTCAAAATGCCATTTAATTTAAGACCTGAGCAACATATTAGTAAAGTCTATAATTTAATGGAATTTTTGCAGTATCTGTGGTCTGACAGTCGTTAACAATTATCAGAATCTGGGTCCTGTCCATTGGAATTGGTCTATGATGTGTCACAAACAGATAAAAATGGATAACAGATGCACAAATACGATGTTTTTTGTCGGGGGTTTAAAATCACTTGCATGCTAGCTTATCGTCGTAGGGTCGTGACGCTATCTGGCACATTCCAATTTTAAATGAATACAATGGTTGTTATAACCTTTTTATAAGCACAATCCTTATGGTAGCCACACACGTTTCTGTATACTTGTGCAAGTCTAGACTTGATATGTATACAGGAAATGTCTACTACTCGACTTGACACCTACAGGCTATTGTATTATTTATTCATATTCTATTTCTTATCCTACTAATAATTATAATGAATGTGAAAGTTTGTTTAGATGTTTGTAATACAATCGTGCTCTAACGGCAGAACGGATCTGGCTGAAATGTGATATAGGGATAGATTACTATAGTAAGATACTGGAATAACATAAAGATATTTCATCCCGAGAATAGGTTCTGAGTTTCAGAAAAAATTGTGACATATAAATTTTCGGTCACACTTAATAAGAGGGTGGAGCCTATTTTGGTTTACTTAGCTCGAACTTTCTCATGAGCTAAGTATATACTTAGCTCATGAGAAAGTTCGCTGTTGCCCGCGAGCAGCAACTAGCAAGAAATTAATTTTTTCTCTCTTCTTCTTCCTCCTAGCGTTAATTCCAGTCGCATCCGAAGTCGAGTGGTCATCTGTGGTCCGCTTTACCAGTCTAAATGCGGATATGTGTGAACGATGGCGTATGGCGTGTAATTCGAATGTAGTGTGAAGGATATAATTGGTGTTGCACCAGCACGTTCTATTATTTTCAATGAAATGTGTGGCTGTGACAACTGTTTTCAACATTTCGATTTTTATATCACCTTGAGTGAAATATTCTAGTTAGTTAATTCATCGGGGATATACAAAACAAACTATATATAATGGGGATTAATCTTAGACTGTATACAAACTCTATAGACGCAGCAAGTGTCATTCCTACGCGGCGTAAAAAATGGCTACTACTTCGATATAAGGTGCAATATATAATGCCCAACAATAGTAAAAAGTTTATAGTATTCGGACTCTGACTACTATCAGCCGGAGCAAGATAACGGAACAGGAGAGACGAACGGGTATCATTGAAGATAAGTAAAAACTCTGGTTGACATAGGTACTATTGTGTATCCGAAAATGTACTTTGATACTGATTTATATTAGGATTAAGTAAAATACTTATTTCATTTTATATTTTAATTGGTGTTAAGTAATTAAAATACTTATTTCATTTTCGTTGGTGTTGTTTATTTGGGATACGTCCTGCTTTAGCACGAATCCGTACTTGATGCATCTCGATGTCCAAGCAGCGTAAAAGTTGATGGTGACACCACTGGGAACAGGATGTGATACAAAGATATGTGATGATACCAGTATGATAATTATCTATTTTGTGGTGATACTAATGGCTACATAGCTTCTGAAAAACTGGAGGGTAAGTATTGCAACCAACAAAGTTTTAAATTGAATGAAATTTAATCGATTTGAAAAGTTATAAATGTTTACAAAGACAGTGACTGTCAAGTTTATAAATACAGTCAAGCTGAGTGCCACCATTGTTAACATGGTAAGTGTCCATAATCGTAATCCATAACAAACTTTGTTTTATGGTTTATAGACTGCTTTTTTATGATGACTTAATTTTGATGCTCTGTGAAATCACTTTTGAAACTTTAGACTGCGCTTATTATAAACTTTTTAGCATTCAATTTTTTTTTTCAAATTCAGATTATTTTATTTGCATAAGACAGGTATACGAGATGGGCAATACATAATAAAGTGCAAGTACTCTGCTTATTACCTTTGATAGGCATGCAAATTTAGAAATACATTAACTCGCAAAATTGAAATGTCTAAAAAAAAGAAAGTTATCACAAAAAATCAATAATAATAGGTATCACATAATTATAAATGTCATAGTTATAATTAATAATGTCGTAGTAATAATTAATAATGTCATAGTAATAGTAGTACTATTAATTATTCTGTGGTAATAGTTAATAATGTCAAATATGAGGTCAACAATGTGAAAACTATTATATTTCGCAAGATTTATCCTCTAAATATTCATGCAATGAGTAATTGCATTTATGGAAGGAATTTTTGCAGTCTTCTTTTAAAGAGGTTTGTATTCGGGAGATCTTTTAGCTCCTTATGTAATTTATTATAAATATGAGGAGCGATACAAAAAAAGCTTAAGTATATGCATTAAGGCCGTTTTTACAAGGTAGGTACTGCACATAGCTTTTCAACGTGGTGTATCCTTGTTCTTCTCTCAAACAGTCGCACATACACATTCTAATATAATACAGGTATAATACAGGTCGCAGTTAATAATTTATAATCTTGAAAATATGGCCTACACGAATCTGTACTTTCGAGGCTGAATATGGCTCTGATACAACGTTTCGGTGCTATGAAGACACGTAGCCAGTCAGTGGCATTCCCCAGAATATAATTCCGTATCGTAGGGTTGAGGAGACCATTCCATGATGTGCTGTTATTATTGTCGGGGTAGTCGCTATACTTCTTAATCTATAGAGCCCAAAAGCATGCTGATGGACCTTGTTACAAATATACTCTATGTGGGTGCTCCAAATTAATTGATTATCAATTTTATTCCTAAGAATTTTATCCCATTGTTGATCTTAATGAAATTGAGCCGGCGTAGTGGTAAATTGGCCACACTCTTTCCTGAGACTTTACCTTCAGCTCACCATCAGTCGAGATGAAGTCAAATTGACGTGTCTAAAACATTTAAAAAAAATTTGCCCGAGAATTGAAAGTTTTAGAATATTTATAGTATTTTCTTAGTTAAATGAAGACCAAATTTATTTGTATGAGTTTTGGTACAGTATTTCCATCACAAATTTTGTTTTATGGTTTAGAGACTGCTTTTTTAAGGTGAACTAATTTTGATGCTCCGTGAAATCACTTTTGAAACTTTAGACTGTGCTTATTATAAACTTTTTACTATTGTTGGGCATTATATATTGCACCTTATATCGAAGTAGTAGCCATTTTTTACGCCGCGTAGGAATGACACTTGCTGCGTCTATAGAGTTTGTATACAGTCTAAGATTAATCCCCATTATATATAATTTGTTTTGTATATCCCCGATGAATTAACTAACTGGAATATTTCACTCAAGGTGATATAAAAATCGAAATGTTGAAAACAGTTGTCACAGCCACACATTTCATTGAAAATAATAGAACGTGCTAGGTAAGTATATACTTAGCTCATACTTAGCTTATGAGAAAGTTCGCTGTTGCCCGCGAGCAGCAACTAGCAAGAAATTAATTTTTTCTCTCTTCTTCTTCCTCCTAGCGTTAATTCCAGTCGCATCCGAAGTCGAGTGGTCATCTGTGGTCCGCTTTACCAGTCTAAATGCGGATATGTGTGAACGATGGCGTATGGCGTGTAATTCGAATGTAGTGTGAAGGATATAATTGGTGTTGCACCAGCACGTTCTATTATTTTCAATGAAATGTGTGGCTGTGACAACTGTTTTCAACATTTCGATTTTTATATCACCTTGAGTGAAATATTCTAGTTAGTTAATTCATCGGGGATATACAAAACAAACTATATATAATGGGGATTAATCTTAGACTGTATACAAACTCTATAGACGCAGCAAGTGTCATTCCTACGCGGCGTAAAAAATGGCTACTACTTCGATATAAGGTGCAATATATAATGCCCAACAATAGTAAAAAGTTTATAATAAGCACAGTCTAAAGTTTCAAAAGTGATTTCACGGAGCATCAAAATTAGTTCACCTTAAAAAAGCAGTCTCTAAACCATAAAACAAAATTTGTGATGGAAATACTGTACCAAAACTCATACAAATAAATTTGGTCTTCATTTAACTAAGAAAATACTATAAATATTCTAAAACTTTCAATTCTCGGGCAAATTTTTTTAAATGTTTTAGACACGTCAATTTGACTTCATCTCGACTGATGGTGAGCTGAAGGTAAAGTCTCAGGAAAGAGTGTGGCCAATTTACCACTACGCCGGCTCAATTTCATTAAGATCAACAATGGGATAAAATTCTTAGGAATAAAATTGATAATCAATTAATTTGGAGCACCCACATAGAGTATATTTGTAACAAGGTCCATCAGCATGCTTTTGGGCTCTATAGATTAAGAAGTATAGCGACTACCCCGACAATAATAACAGCACATCATGGAATGGTCTCCTCAACCCTACGATACGGAATTATATTCTGGGGAATGCCACTGACTGGCTACGTGTCTTCATAGCACCGAAACGTTGTATCAGAGCCATATTCAGCCTCGAAAGTACAGATTCGTGTAGGCCATATTTTCAAGATTATAAATTATTAACTGCGACCTGTATTATACCTGTATTATATTAGAATGTGTATGTGCGACTGTTTGAGAGAAGAACAAGGATACACCACGTTGAAAAGCTATGTGCAGTACCTACCTTGTAAAAACGGCCTTAATGCATATACTTAAGCTTTTTTTGTATCGCTCCTCATATTTATAATAAATTACATAAGGAGCTAAAAGATCTCCCGAATACAAACCTCTTTAAAAGAAGACTGCAAAAATTCCTTCCATAAATGCAATTACTCATTGCATGAATATTTAGAGGATAAATCTTGCGAAATATAATAGTTTTCACATTGTTGACCTCATATTTGACATTATTAACTATTACCACAGAATAATTAATAGTACTACTATTACTATGACATTATTAATTATTACTACGACATTATTAATTATAACTATGACATTTATAATTATGTGATGCCTATTATTATTGATTTTTTGTGATAACTTTCTTTTTTTTAGACATTTCAATTTTGCGAGTTAATGTATTTCTAAATTTGCATGCCTATCAAAGGTAATAAGCAGAGTACTTGCACTTTATTATGTATTGCCCATCTCGTATACCTGTCTTATGCAAATAAAATAATCTGAATTTGAAAAAAAAAATTGAATGCTAAAAAGTTTATAATAAGCGCAGTCTAAAGTTTCAAAAGTGATTTCACAGAGCATCAAAATTAAGTCATCATAAAAAAGCAGTCTATAAACCATAAAACAAAGTTTGTTATGGATTACGATTATGGACACTTACCATGTTAACAATGGTGGCACTCAGCTTGACTGTATTTATAAACTTGACAGTCACTGTCTTTGTAAACATTTATAACTTTTCAAATCGATTAAATTTCATTCAATTTAAAACTTTGTTGGTTGCAATACTTACCCTCCAGTTTTTCAGAAGCTATGTAGCCATTAGTATCACCACAAAATAGATAATTATCATACTGGTATCATCACATATCTTTGTATCACATCCTGTTCCCAGTGGTGTCACCATCAACTTTTACGCTGCTTGGACATCGAGATGCATCAAGTACGGATTCGTGCTAAAGCAGGACGTATCCCAAATAAACAACACCAACGAAAATGAAATAAGTATTTTAATTACTTAACACCAATTAAAATATAAAATGAAATAAGTATTTTACTTAATCCTAATATAAATCAGTCTCAAAGTACATTTTCGGATACACAATAGTACCTATGTCAACCAGAGTTTTTACTTATCTTCAATGATACCCGTTCGTCTCTCCTGTTCCGTTATCTTGCTCCGGCTGATAGTAGTCAGAGTCCGAATACTGGACGGGTATTATCCGGTCTTGACTTTTTTTCAATGCGGTGATAGTGAGCACGCCGTCGGAAGAAAGACGTGATTTAACGGACTCCACGTCGATATCCTTCGGAAGTGTGTACTTTCTGACGAACTGCCGGCTGATGGCGCCATGCTCATCATGTCTCTCCTCATGCTTGGCTTCCACGGTGATGATGCCGTCCCCTCGCGTCACATTAATCTCGTCAGGTGTAAAGTGTTGAACGTCAAGGGTTACTTTGAATTCATCGTTGTCAATTTTGATGTTCGAGCCCACGTCCTTATTGACTAATTTCCAAGGCCTGTAGTAGCCTAAGGATATCAAGGGTGTACCAACAGGTGTAATTGTATCGTCACTTCCGATCCCCAATCCAAAATGCTGGTTGAGAATGCGCCTGGGCCAGTAGTTTGTGCCGGGGAAATGGGGGCCGTACGGCCCGTAACGCCCGTAATCAGCAAACCATGGTTGATAAGACATTTTTCTTGTAAAGTACACGTAATGTAGTCAAAACTTCAAAGTCTCAGAGAGCTTGTTGCACCACGAAAGCTTGTGCTTCAATATTTACGAAAGCTTTAAGCGTGTGAGTATTTATATGCTAGTTTAGCAACGCCATCTAGTATCGGGTAGAAACATCTCGAAGTTGTTGAAATATTTCAGAGGCGCTGTCGTCGCAAGTTTGTGTCAAAAATTTAAAGAGGTCCCCGGCACGAGAACACTTGAATTTTTTTTTAAAACACTTATGTGGCAGACAATCCCGCGGCCCACTTGATGAAAAGTGGTTACCGAGGCCTATTGACATGTGTAACACCAAGGGATTGTAGGAAAACATTCTAGTGTTTTTGACTTTTAGTATTTGCCGACTGTACTATACCCACAGCACAAAAACTCTTCAGTGAGCTCTGCCGGGAACACAACACGAGGTTATTATTTGCCTTCCAGAAAGACAGTATTTAATTGAAGAAGCTGTCTGTGATTTTTAGCATTTTTAGCGTAAATATGGTTCAAATCTTACCTGAATATCTAACTTTCGACTATGGTCATGTAAATAAACCTCACCAACTGACAACTGCGTACCTCTGTGTTTACCATAGATCATAGCGTTTTGTGATTTTTACCGCGTAAGGTGTAAAAATTTTCAAGTCAAGAAATAAGTTCTTAAAAAGTGAATTACATAGTAAATATGTTGTTTTTACCGTTTGTATGTGTACAGTGCTACATAAATAATTGCAAGGTATATTATTTTAGTGAAGTTTCTTTGCTGAGAACTTCGGTAAGTAGATATTGTACCATACTAATGAATACCGCAGAGGCAAGCGAGAGTGCTCCAGATCGTTGCTCCGGAGGGAGAACGAAGTACTTATAAATCCGAAGGCAGTTCCTCATCTTCGGAAGATCAGGATAGCTTTACCTCGCCATCCCCGAATAAGCGGTTCAACCGGTCGAATCACGTCGAAACGTGTTCGAGAGATGAACGTAACTTAGACTTAAATTTCACAATAAGCTAAGGTTTACACCAAAGAATTAACCTGTTGGAATTGGTAATAAAATCCAAGACACTCATTAGTTACTGATATACATAAAGCTTAAATCGTTGCTTGGCTGACCCCTCAACATTCAAAAAGATTGTAACTCCCCAGCAATTTAAGTCATTTAGACAATACTAGCTCGGCAGACACTTGATATATAGACTATTTACATATATATAAGTTTACTGGCCACTTTCGTCACCTATTTAATGTGTGATTAATCAACAAATGTTACCGTAATAAAAGTAATGATTATGGCAGGCACTGATCAGTTGATAGCAGGCTTGTTAACATAGCATTAACATGAAACTATCTTACAAAATGTTATAGCAATCTATAACATTCCAAGGCCTGGTAGGTTAATAGAGAAGAAGACTAGAGTGTCTAGTGACTGGATTCTTACATCCTTATGCCATCAGTAGAATTTTTCAGGATGTCACAAGTTATAAGTTGTAACCAAGACTAACTATAAATATTATATTATAAGTTATACCGTAAAACTAAAAAAGAGAGTTCTAGTTCACACTCTAAATCTGAAAGGAAGAGTAGGTAGTAACCATAAATGCATGTTATCTTAATAGACCAAGATTTTAACATTTAAATTACATTGGACTGCAACCTGCCAAGCATGATCACCATGCCTAGGACAGCAAAGTTAAGAGATTTACAGGTGTCACTCGTAAGAAATCTAGCGACTCCAAGTATTTTAAGTAATAGGCACCTGAATAAATAATTCAAACAGGAATCAAATTAGATTTTGAGAAACAGCTCTTTCTCACTCACAATTTTAATAAAATTTGAACTTAACATAACAGTTGATCACCCAAATAGATGGGGTTCAATTCCTACAACAGGAAGATTGAATGACAAGAATTGTACCAGGCAGTTCTTCATCTATGCAAAAAAAATGATCTCACAGAAGGCTCCTGTGCATAATACCTATAAGGAAAGAAATTTCCTATCTAAGAGCCCTCCCTTTGGGCCTCTCATCATCACCATTGCAACGACAACTAATTGGATTGCGGAAATCCTTTGGAAACAAGTCACAGCCATGGTCCTTTTTTGCTAAATAAATCATCAATATTCTTTTATTTTGATCTCCTTAATGCCATCTTAATGGTCCCATAATAATATTTTGGTTCTTGAATATATCTAAAATATACCATATACACATTTTAGGAAAGTCAAACTGATAGGTGAATTAGGTAAATTCCAAAGATCAATCCACCTTGAATCACTTGGAACATTAATTTCCAGTCTACTTTAGATAAGTGATTTATTTATCAAAATTTTACCAAATATGACTTGACTCCAAGCAAAGGTCAACAGCAAAAGAAGAATAAATATATGTACAAAATCTACATTGAATTACCTAGTAATGTATCAATGTAGTTGATGTATAAGTAATTGTATAATGTTTAGAGAACAAAGTTAATGTATTTCATAATGGTGATTACTTTAGGAAGAGAAAAAATGAATAATAAATGAAACTTCTAATTAACCACTTTTGCTGTTGACTCTACTATAGTTGCAAGGTACTCTAAAGTTAACCTGAGGTCTATGTACAACTTTATTGTCTCAGGATGCAATTGCTTCAAACAGGGTAAACTGAGAGGAAAAAAGGGCTCTGTATCCCCTAGTGCGGTGCAATTTACAGTGGTAGCTCAGGAGTGGGGACCACAGCGCACAAGGGACACTCAGTCAAAAAGGTGACCACTCACTACAAATGTGATGGTCGCGGACTAGGAAATGCTATTGAACAACTTTATGTTGTCAAGCAAATGGAGTTAGACCAACAAAAAGTGGCACTCCAATATGATGCAATTGTAAGCAGCTTTACTTATGGACAAAAAGTGCTACTGGTCAAATCAGACAGCATCCAACTGGACCAAAAAGGAGCACTTGCTCCTTAACCCGTAGAGGTGTCCAGAAAACTTTCCAATTTATCGAGCAGTTCATTACTGACGGCATGTCACCTCCAACCCTTTCAGATCAAGGGACTCACCCATTGTCCTATAGGATGTGGAACTCGAGGACTTGCAAAGCTTTCAGTCAGACTGGAACTATCCGTTGAGATTGACGTTTCCTCCACCCAGTTAATACCTCAGTGGCTGGGCCATCTAAACAGTACTCTAGGCTGGTCGATCTTAGATTGAGAGCTTACCACTAAGTCTTGTCAATAAAGGATTTGCGGAAGATCCTTACACAATGACAAGAGACAACACTTTCTAAATAGCCCTACTGTGGGATGAGTACTGGGCTGGTCAATCTCAGATTGACAGCCTGAATGGACCCTTACCAATAAAGAATCTGCGGAAGATTCTAACAGGCCCTCATCAGGGACTGGGAGGTTATCCTGCTTAAAGGGGGGGGGGGGGGGGACGAATAAAGTACTGGAATAAACAAGAAAAGGAGTTATTGAGTTGTAGTTGGCGGACGACCACTCTCAATACATACATACATGTTTTAACACTTTGGCTTTTACGTGGTTGATATTCTGTAGAGACTCGAAATATGCTTTATATATGAGTCTAAACTGTCAATGTATGTTATGAAATCCATAGAAATAACATAACATAACGTAAACTCACGCCTTTATCCCCGAAGGGGTAGTCAGGGGTGCTGGCACCCGCATTTCGCCGGTTTATGTTTAGGTCCCAATGTAATAGGTGGCGAGCCTATTGCCATTAACTGGGCACTTATAAACCTGCGATAAATACACACATAACTTCGAGAAGCATCGAAAAGTCATCGGTGTGTGCCAGGGAAAGCCTGGGATCGAGCCCGAGACCTCGTCTCGGCGGTCCATTGCCCGTACCACTAGGCTACCGCGGTTAGTCTATAGAAATATCAACCAAGTAATACCTATTTTTATGCCAAGTTGTAAGGGCCATTTCTTTCTCTATAGACTTTGATGTATAGTCTGAGCATACAGGGTAACCCTGAAACTATGGGTTATATATTGCATTTTCACTGACATTCTTTCATGTTATAGGGCCAGGGTGGTGCTTGGTATCCCAGATATCTTGGTTTAAACATAAATATATTTATTTACCTTTTGCTTACAATTCGATTAATTTAACAATTAAGATCTGCAGTTCTTTATAGTGGAATCTGCAGTCTCAGCATATTGTGCTACAAATGTAGACAATTGTTCTAAGGACTTATTCATTCAACAAGTCCTAAAAGCTACTGCTTTAGTCAAACCTTAGGCCATTAACTCCCCTAGATGGCATATGTTAATATATTCATGCATGTGGATCTCCAAAGGGGAGGCAGAGGTGTATTATTTGACACCCATACTATGTACATTTTTCAGTTCCATATAACATGGAGCGAGTCTGTTGCGCTCAAATGGAGAATAATTGGCTGATTTCTACTATTGGTTGGTAAACAGCCGTATCCCTTAGTAACCCATACCCAAATCACACTTTAATTTCCAGTTTCAGTACAATATAACAGCTCTCTTTTAAGAATTCTAGAAGAGTTGCAATTATTATGCTTCTAGCTGCAAACAGGTTAGCGCGTAAGTTCATTTACTAGATACATCTTGCAATATCTTCACAGAAGAAGAGAAAAAGATGTAAAGAACAGAATTTATTATGTAATACATTCTAAAACTGATTGTAGATAGCATAGGCAGGTCAGGTGCTAATGTCAGAACACCAAAACGCCTGTTTGTGCTTCAATATACTCAACTCTGCAGTTTCAAATACTAATGTAACTAGTCGTTTTATCTCAATTAGAGGTGCTGTAAGAGCAACTACCGGGACACAATTTAGTGTCTATTCCTAGATGCAGTACACATGGATGCGGCTTCAGAAAGGTTTCGATCCGCAGTGACCTTCAGAGGTTGGTTTGTAAACATGCCCATAGCATAGATTTTAAATTGAGAAAATCAAAAGTCTCGTTTAGGTAATTAAGTTTAATGTTATAAATATGATATAGCATGCTGCATCTTCGTGGCTTTTTTGTCTAAACATTTCATTATGGTTATAATTATAATAAGGCATCCTTTTTCATTCATACCTTTAATAATACCGTTTTAAGTATTATCACATAGCGTTACAGTTACCATCACCAGCAGAAACCAAACAGGTCTTCAATTAAA
The DNA here is from genome assembly GCA_949126895.1 of Eilema caniola. Lineage (NCBI taxonomy): Eukaryota > Metazoa > Arthropoda > Insecta > Lepidoptera > Erebidae > Eilema > Eilema caniola. Next base: position 7,624,347 of record OX421488.1, on the reverse strand, counting down.
TACTGTCTTTCTGGAAGGCAAATAATAGAGCTGTTTTACATAAAATAAAACAGTTATTATATGCCGAAAGAAAGACAGTATTCGAGCAAGGTCCTTGCTGGCGAGAAGACCCTATGATCTATGGTAAACACAGAGGTACGCAGTTGTCAGTTGGTGAGGTTTATTTACATGACCATAGTCGAAAGTTAGATATTCAGGTAAGATTTGAACCATATTTACGCTAAAAATGCTAAAAATCACAGACAGCTTCTTCAATTAAATACTGTCTTTCTTTCGGCATATAATAACTGTTTTATTTTATGTAAAACAGCTCTATTATGGCCGCGGTATTTTGTAGGGCGGAGGAACTTCCACAGTCGGAGTGCTGAATTAGGATAAAATGCAACAGCTTGTAGGTACTTTTTGTCGAGGGTTAGGTCCAAGAGAGCTTTTTAGATATTTTGACATTGTGAATCAGTGCTTTGGGCTTTATTAACGGTCTAGTGATCTGTAATTTACAAAGACCCTGATTATTTAGTAGGTAATTCGGGTAGGTAGGTGGGTTGCGAGTTCGATTCCCGCACAGTGCAATGTATGCATGAATAATGATGTCTATTATTTGCATTAATCTGGGTAGTTATTTCTATGAAGGTGTGTAATTGTGAAATAAAAATTTAGGTATCCAAGCACCTATAAAGCGTTTGTGACTTTAAGGATATTTTCCTGCTGACTGTAGGTAGTGTAGGTACCCACGAATTTGTCGAAATTTGTGAAGCACTTCAGAATATTTTAAAACATTATGGATGGTCTTCTAAGAACATTTTACTAACTATAACAGTGGGGAGCCTATTACCTACACTTACTGCCCTATTTAAAAAAAACACTGTACCTAAACTAATGTTCTCTAATTTACCTAATTATAAAAAATATAAAAAGGCGTTGTCTGTCGGTTTATCTAAAAAATCGCTTTCAACAATAATAGTAACTTTTTATGTTATAAATTGATGTCTCATACATAGGCCAATGCAAGAGTGAAAACGTTATCTCATCAATATCCAAGTATCTCGTTTACTACATCAATATCCAAGTAGGTATCCAGTGAAATTTATCCATACTAATATTATAAATGCGAAAGTAACTCTGTCTGTCTGTATGTTACGCTTTCACGCCTAAACCATTGAACCGATTTTGATGAAATTTGGCATAGGGGTAGATAAGACCTCGAGAAAGGACATAGGCTTTGTTTGGTCGCGATAACCGACATCCACGCGGGCGGAGCCGCGGGCAAAAGCTATAATCATTAAATCATCAGGCAGTTACCACTGGCAGGTATTTGAAAAAACGAATTAACTACCTATTTATTAGATAATTTTAATTTAAAAAATCTACGTCGAGTGAGTTATAAATCTACCCTTGAATTTTACTTAGCATAGAAAGTTCCAGAAAACAAAGCCGTGTGTTGCATTCTCGACGGTTCTATTGCACTGTACTTCCACCATTTTGGTCAGGTGCAACAAAAGTGTGGGCCGCTTTTATTACAGAAGGTTATTATCCGACTGCCAAGAAGGGTTATGTTTTTGTATGTATGTATGTATGTTTGTAATATTCTTTATTACCTCATGACTTCTGAACCACCGTACGGATTTCAATGATGTCTAAAATGAAAATATTTTTTCACTCAAATTTATGGAGCAGGGTATCAAAATGAAGGAAATTAAAAGACGAATAATATATAATTATGTCATTACTAAATAGTATAAAATAAAAAAAATTATAATAATAAAAAACCCGACTGATGCTGAAAAGATCGAAACAAGCTTTATAGCAGTCGGTAACCATTTGCAAATCTCAAACCCGATGAAAATTAATGGGTACCGCATGCTATAAAGATTGTTTCGATCTTTTCAGCATCAGACGGGTTTTTATTTTTTATATTTTTTTACCTATTAGCAAATTGATGAACAATAATTCTAAGTAATAAGTCTTTTTAGCATTAAAAAAAATAGGTAGTAGGCAATCAATCAATTCAAATAGTTAGCCTATCGCAGTCAACTGCCTGGAGATCCGCCTCTCCCAGTGTTGGGAAGCTTTAGCCTATTGTTTCCACGCTGGCCAAGTTCGAAATAAAATCTTATGCCTCAACCCAAGTTTTTTTGGATAGACACGATCACTAAACAATTATTATAATGTAGTATAGAAAATAAGTATGAATAATAGAATATCGATTAAGAATGGAAAAAGTGAATCGCTCAGGCGGGGTTTGAACTTGCGACTCACTTTTTCCATTCTTAATCGATTTGAACAGTTAGCATACTAAATAATTGCTTTAAAATTTTATTCAATTGTAGAAGACCTTAGATATTAGAGGTACCTACTATTTTCGCAGGGTTCCTAAATATTTCTATCCAGCCGATAATAGTTTTGGCTTCTATCAATACAAAAGAAAGTAGGTTCAGTACCTAAGTATTGTGCACAGTTGATTACAATAAAAATATGACAGAGCGACCTACGTTTATCTTTCCTGGAACCCAGCCATCCGCTGAACAGCTGACAAATATTTAGCTTTGAGTATTTTCTATCGGATACGAGATGGCGCTTTACTCAATCTATATAACCTTGCGTGGCGGAAAACCGGCACACAGTTGAACAAATTAATCGAAGTTCGTAGCATCAAGCCAAACTTTTGCAATTTCAAAATTAACTTTTAACATTTTTAACGAAGTAATTCAAACAAGCTACAGAGATGTCTTATTTATTTACCCTCTCTGAATTCAGCTTCGTATACGAGCTATGTAGAGAAATGATGAGAAGACGTGAACAACAGCGGCAGGAGCGACTCGAGTCGACATTGACACCAGACGACTTGCTGCGCGTTGTCTCCAAGCGCGGGAACTTCTACGAAACATGGAAAAAAAATTATGATGGGAAAAACTCGAAACTGGTATCAGATAACAATAAATTTGTAATTATTTTGGACGTTCTACACTTCAAGCCCGAAGAGATCACAGTAAAGACGGCCAATGGTTATGTTGTAGTAGAAGGTAAGCATGAAGATAAGAATGACCTTCATGGTGCTGTGAGCAGGCAGTTTGTGCGACGGTATGCCTTGCCTGAGGATGTTATGGTCGAGAATATTCGTTCAAAGATCTCTAGTGATGGTGTGCTTACGATTACTGCACCGAGGAATTCTACCGTCAGAGGGGAGACAAATATACCAATTGAGGTTAGCTCTGAACCTGCAAATCTACCTTGCAGGAGTGCAGATGAACCTATGAGCTCTATTGAGGAAAAGAATGAAGAGTCGCAGAAAGATATTCCCATGAAAACGTTATCGAAGTGAAATAGGAATAGGTATTAATGTTATGATCCCTTGCAATCTCTCTTGTTCCATTTTGTAGTTCTAAGTTGGCTGTGCCATAATAGTTATGTGTATAAATATATTTTAAATTTGTTAATAAGTATAACTTTTATTTATAAAATCCTTGATGAATTTATTCTGCCTGGTGTGGGTACCTCGACATAAAAAAAAATACTGGTAAGTATACATACATTATACTCACGCCTGTAAATCCCCGAAGGGGTAGGCAGAGTTATATTAACACCCACATTTATCCAACTATGATTTTCAGTCCCACGTAATAGGGGGCGAGCCAATTGCCATATTGGTAAGTATTATAACATTATTAAAAGTATATTGCGGGGGCAAATAGCGATCTAACCTAACCTAAGCAAGTCGGATTGCGCAGCTATTACAATAAACCTATCCCTTATTTTCTGTGAATACACCTCTGTCTACTTCCTCGGGAATTTACAGGTGTAAGCATATTTATGTAAGTATCTATGTAATTTTCATTCTTATTTCGAAGTAAAGCCCCATCTCACGGTTGGCCTAAGCATTAGCCAGCCAGGTTATTAAACGATGTAATAATATATCAATGCTGCTGAATATCACTCAGGCCTTTCATTGAATGGCGCCGTTTAGTTAACTGCCTAGGCCGTTAATTGGACGGCTGATTAAGCTTTAAGATTAGGCTGATATTCACCAAAATTTGTAATAAGGGGTATATGGCCCACCTGATGGTAAGCTGTAACTGTGGTATATTATGAAATGATCGCTTGTATTGTAAGGCTGGCCTCACAATTCCGGGATGTCTGTCAGAATTCATATTATTAATTCAGAACGCCAGAAATTCCAAAGATAAGTATTTTTATGAAGAAATACTTTTTTGTAAGACAAATTTTTATATTCTTCGAACGCAATTGTTTCTTTCAAATGATGACTTTAGAAAAGCTTTAAAACCTTTTATTAGCATTATTCTGCCATCCATAAAAGTACTCATATAGTGATTTATGATACAAGCGTGGTAAGTTGGTCATTACACTCGAGGTGATATTGCACACTTGCTGCAAGGAAACCGAGAGTGTAATGACCATACCTCACGTGTGTCATACGAACTTTTTCGACACACGAGTAAATAGTAGATTGTTCAACAAGGGACTAAAACAAGCCATAATGACACGAGATGTTTTAGCCACCCGAGCGAAGCGAGGGTGGCTAATAGTTCGAGTGTCATTATGGTTGTTTAGTCCCACGTTAAACACTCTACTTTTCACTTTGAATGCGAGGAAAAAAAAGCGACTTTTTATACAAAATCATAATATTTAAAAAAAAAAAAAAAGAAATATGCAAATATCTTTTTCTATCTGTATGCATGGATATGGGTATTTGCATTGGTCTGGGTGTTTCTATGTATAATATGTAGTTATGCATTTACAAAAAATAAAATCTAAGTATGTTTATCCGTATTCTAGATTCCATAATACAAGGTAGTAAAGCTATGCTTACCATGGATCTAGATAGCGCTGTGTGAAATGTTGTGGAATATTTATTTATTTTTATTTATTTATAATAACAAAGTTTCTAAGTTGCACAATTAATTGGTGTAAGTAATTGGTGATTACAACGCAAGCTTATTACGAATAATCTATTCAAATATTAAAATTGCAAAGAAATTTGTCCCGCGGTTTTTTTTTGTTGTTAAGTGACGTACGGTTTATGTGCTTGCATATATAATATTTAGCCAACAGATTCAAACTTGAAAAATAATTTAAAACTAATTGGAAATGGTTAATAAAATGGACTTATCCTTAATACTTACATAATAATTATTTAAATTAATATCATTATTCGTGGTTCACGAAATTAAATGGGATATTTGATTTTTCAAATGTCATTTTGAGGTTATTTCTATACCTACACAATCACTAAAAAGGTGATAATCCTCCCATTCACAAACACTGTGATTGGCTGTTTAGGAGTTACCAAAGTAAATTAAAAAAAAATTACTTTAGTCCCTAGAGATTAAAAAGGAACTTTAGTCCCGATATGCAGGGAGTAAAGTAACATTTTAAGAGCATGAGAAGTGAAAAAAAACAAATTTTATATTTACAGTAGACCCTGGTATCCCGGCTGCTGATGTTGCCGGGATACCAGGGTCTTCAATGGTGTGCCTCACAGCCGAACGATGGTGTGAAGCCCGGTGCCGACAGCAGTTGGCCGCCGGGGTCGAAAGTGACCTTCCCTGACGGAGGTTGCCAAGGGCGTCGTGCATAGACACTTGAGTTAATGTTGTTAGTCGTTACCATCAGGTGGGAAATCTCAAATCAAGAGAAAAATTCGAAAGCAAATCTTCAAAAAACTAGGCTCCAATACTTGGATTTGAATATAACTGGAATACCTACTCACTTTATTCTAAAATTATAATTGTAAACTTTTGTTACTGAATCATGCAAAAACGGCCCTTTCACGTAAAAACTACTGAATGGATTTTAATGAAACTTTACAATAATATAGCTTGTACACCAGAATAACACATAGGCTACAATTTATAACCGATATTATGGCGAGAACCGACAACCACGCGGGCGGAGTCGCAGGCAAAAGCTAGTGGTCGATAAATAACTTTAAATTGAGACATCAATCGTTGAAATCATTTCAGTGGTTGCCTTTCATATACTATATTTTATATAATGTAGTATAGTAATAAGTGTAAATAACTTACAGATGTTTACTTTTAAAATACCTAATTGCCTACTTATGTGGGTACCTACCACGTACCAGCCAAGAATATTGCTACTAATATCATTTGTGTAGAATTCTCTACTTTAGCATTATTGCTATAGATTCTAAATTCTAGATCTACTCCAAAATTATTTCACTATTTTTTGCCCAGGGACTACATCAACGCAAAGAAGCAATTACCTACTTGCGCAAAATTTATTTTATGCATTGATATGAAGCGACCCACGTTTTTTTATGTACCATATCCGTCTCAATTGTGTTGTCTACGCGATACGAGATGGCGCTTTACTCAATCTATATAAACCTCACGTGGCAGGTAATCAGTACATAAATTAATCGAAGCTCATAGCATCAAGCCAAAATTAATCAGTCTCAATTATCAATTTAATATTTTAAACGAAATATTTCAACGAAGCTACCGAGATGTCTTTTCTACAAATGTACAACTATCCCCTAGTGGAGTTTGGTTTCCGTCACATTCTGCACGATTCTAAAAACCGCCTACACGATCAACATTTCGGCGAGACCTTGACTGCCAAGGATTTTATTAAGCCTACTTACGAAGTGAATACCGGGGAGTATCGAAGACATTGGAGACCGCAATACCTCAGAGATACATCATCAACCCTCGTATCAGATGGGAATAAGTTTGAAGTGCAATTGGATGTGCAACGCTTCGGGAGGGACGAGGTTCAGGTGAAGATTATGGATGGTTACATTGTCGTGGAAGCCAAGCATGAGGAGAAGCAGGATGATCATGGTTACGTGAGCAGGCAGTTCGTGCGACGGTACAAAATGCCAGCTGACGTTGCGGCCGACGATATTGAGTCTCGGCTATCTACCGACGGAATTCTCACCATTACCGCACAGAGAAAAGGTGCTGTCATCAATAAAATTGTGCCCGTGCAGCACACAGGTCCTGAGCAGAAAGATAGTAAGAACCAGGGCAGTTCTAAGGACCAGGGCAGTTCTAAGGACCAGGGCAGTTCCAAGGACCAGGGCAGTTCCAAGGATCAAGGCAGTTCTAAAGACCAGGGCAGTTCTAGTCAGGAGAAAAAGGAAGATCCCAAGGAAACCAAAAAGGAGTCGAAGAAAGACAGCCAGTTAAGGAAGATGTTGAAATAATGTGCAATATGGGATCAATTACTATTTTTCTAGTTCAGTTTTTAAGTTCAAGTTGGCTGTGCCATGGGAGTGATCTGTTTTTATATAAACCTATTTTAAATTTGTAATTTTAAGTTTTATTAAAAATCCTTTAATCGTTTATTCTGCCAATATTTGTGGGTAGGTGGTGGAGACGCTGCCACCTGCGGCCAATGCATGCCGAGGTGGAAGTGGTCCCATAGAGTGTTGCTTGGAGGCTCTCCACCTAGCCCTTTGACTGCTAGGGGTGGGCGCAGGCGAGGTAGTGACAGGAAGGCCACCTATCACCCTAGGGACCTTGCTAGCGCAGGCGCAGCAGCACGATGCTCTTCCCCCCATTCATAGGTTCAATGGGGACATCATGCTTCCAAAAAGAGTAAATTGCCCCAGGTCAGCCGGCGTGCGAGCTAAATGTCAGTAAGTACTACCATATATCTTAATACTTTATTGGTAAGTTTTATATAATATATTGTAGGGTGTGTGGGGCCCCACTGAAATTGCCGACACCTCAACCTATCCTGCAACCAATACCTACACATGCTGGTGGTATGAATAGGCTATGGAGTAAACTTTCCTCTCGGAAAAGGGGTGTGTGACTGGCGAGGCTCCTGTTAAAGCCAGGAGAAAGATTATCAAAGTTGTATGCAACTGGGACTTTGGTAAGTAGTGCGTGGCCCATGGACAACTGCATTGGTACACTACTAGTAAGCATAATGTGTTTTGTGCACCTGAATAAATAAATCAAATCAAGATAGGTTCGCATCTTCTGGTTTAAAAGCAGGTTAGGAATGTAAGTAGGGTATATAGGTGTTTGTTACTAATTATAGTCACAGGTATAGTGAAATAATGTAAACAAGCAAAAGTTCACCAAACGACACCGTATGCTTCGTATTTTTTTAATATTGTCTAAACGTTATGGAATACTAATAGTTGCCAAATGCTACTTCTACTACGGCACTTAAAAAGAGTTGAGGCATTTTTTTTTATCAAATCGACCGGAGTACTACCAGGGGCCTTCGGCTTGAGGAGCGTTCCCCTTAGACCCGATATAGGACCATACATACCTACATCAGAAAAGACCACACCTGCAAACTGCTACCATCCGCTGATTAGAAGGCTGGAAGGTCAGTCGGCAGTCGCTCACATCAAAGTCGTAATGCCATACCAAAAGGAGAAAAAGGTGAAGCTAAGATGATAATCAATACAAGATTGTGAAACAGAACACTTTGTGTTAAAAAGGGGAGGGGCCATCGGGGGTAGTTCTGCTTAATTCAAACCGACTAAACACGTACGCCGTCTCTAATGCCAGGGTTCAAGCTGTCTCAATAAGGCATTTTCCTCTCACCCCGACTAACCCAAAAAACGGGACCATCTCAAAAACGGGGACATCTTAAAAACGTATATGGTCCACCATTTTTGAGATAGCCTCCTCTGGTATGTAGTTACAACGGTACTTATTATGGCTAAAATATATGCTAGCCGGTACATTTACTTGTTAAAGGAAAAGCTACTTAGTCTAGGTGGAACAGCCGGTTCCCCTTAAATAAAAAATGAGCTGAATCATTAGACCCTGAAGGACACCAAGTTCCAAAGTACAAGATTTAGATGTAGTCAGGACTGACGCTATGAGAATGATGATTCTTATAATATCTACTACCCACTTTATTAACTTACAACAAAAAAATTACAAATATAAACTTTTTTACCAAATTACGCTGAAACGGTTGATCGAATTTAGCTGAAAAATTGTACACAGATAGACATTAGTAAGGAATTGTGATACTTTTTATTCCAGTTATAAATTTCTAAGGTAAAATTAAGGAAGAAATACCTACGTACCTACATACTTTGTCCAAATAGAAATTAGTAATTGAAATAGTCTTTAATTAACTAAATGGGCCCCATCAATACCTTCGGGACTCAAGCCCGCTATACCTGCAAGCCATTACACTTGTTAATTGACAAACTAGGCTTTAACGAAGATTGTACTCTCGGGTTTGAGGGTCAGATGGCAGTCGCTTCTGTAAAAGCCACAATATTCCAAATACTAAAGGACGCAGACTCCGGGCTTCCAAAGAGGAAACTTTGCAACTGAATGAATAATTTATGTATGCTCAGTGAAACTGGTGGGCCGTGTGCTTGTCTGCCACCTAAGTGGTACAAAAAAGGCACATATTGACGGTAGCGTCATCACCGTTCAAAATCATCCTGAGAACTCGTTGATTATACAAAATTTCATCTAAATCATTCCAGCTGTTAAGGAGTTAGGGCAAACAAACGTATGGATTATTTTTTATACATTAAAATTGTGTTTGGATTGGGGCCTTACTAAGGTGTTTGGGAGCCAAATAACATAAGCTGGCTTCAGGTGAGGTTGATTAGTGCCCACATTCTTTCTTTGTAGATAAAAAATAATGGCATTCCATACCATACATCCCGAGATCAGATCAGATTGATTTACAGAATTACTTCTTACTCAATAGTAGAAACCTACACATTTTTATAAAAAAGGGGGTAGAAATATTAAATTTGCAGTTTTCTAAATTCAGTTAATGCAAATTCTTGTTATTACCTTCGATCGAGGAAAAAGATTATTACATTAGTGGTGAGTAACGACATCTATCGGTGAGTAGCTACAGGTTGGGTTAGGTATAAATATATCGGACAGCTAGCGACATCTAGTATTTTACATTAAAAACTTAGTAAAATAAGATTATTTTCAAAAGATCGGCAGTAATAAGATTAAAACTTAGTTTAAAATCAATTTATCTTTAAATTGGATGAGTTGAATATTTGCTAATAATCTAGGAGCAGATTAAAGATGGATTTTTCTTTTAAACACCGAGCAACTAGATACATCTATTAGTACATATTAGTAATTTCTAGGATTTTTAGGTACAAAAAGTTTAATATAAAATTCCATAGATGTCTCTAAACTTATTTATCATCTAATTTTAATAATGGGTGTTTGCGACCCCTTCAAGATCTTCAAAGCGCAAGCCAATCTCATCTACTAACCGCTTTGATTATTTACTACTGACCGGTACACCTGCTGAGATAATCGGACGAGGCATTGACGCAGGCTTTCTTCTTGAGGTTGAACCCTTACACAAGTTTGGTATTTAGTTCAACTGAAGGGAATGGGAGTACCTACTACTAATTTCAGCATTATAAGAAGGTATTCTTAAAAAAATAAATAAGAAGACGACCTACAAACCTCTATATCGCTCCCTTGGCTCACTGGGTAGTCATTACGGATAGTCTATCTATACAAATCAAACACATTTGTATGAAGTCTCTTTATTTAGCTACAACAAAATGACATAAGACCGATCACGTCTGCCATGACAAATTATACAATTATACATAATGTTTATGTATGACGTATGTATGTTAAAGTGTATAAAACAATGTTAATCTTTTAGAAGCTCAGTTACGCATATCACTACAGTGCTGTGTATTCACATTTTTCATTATATATATATATATTTAATACTTCAATATCGGTTTGAAAAACGTGTTTTGTTTGAAAAAAGGAACCAGTTTTGTTTAATGTAACTCGTAATAACCAACAAAAACAATTATTAAATCCACATAAAAGTATGTATAAATGTGATTATAAAATTGATATAAAATGTGTACCTACACACTATTAGAAATATAAATAAAAAAAGTAACAATAAAGAATTTATATTATTTTATTTGGTTAGGACGGAAATATATCTTTATTCAAAGTATTCTATCCAAAATCTCGAAAATCTTAGAAAAACATACAGTTTCCCCAAACCGATATTAAAAAATATGCCTACCATCTTTATTATTGCTATACATCAAGACTACGGTAGTCAGTGACGACATCATTAGAAATATTATGTATTTTAAAACTAACACACATTTTAAAAGCGACATAAAGTAATTTTAACATCAACTTTGGAACAACAAAACAATTTAACAAACAAATACTTAGCACATCTTTATAATACAAATAATTATTACACTAATTTTTTACAATAATAATTTCTTTATAATGACAAGAAGTAAAATTATTTTATGTTCAGAATAGAACTCGATATGTTTGATATGTTTGCAGATGTAAAAAAAGGCTATGAAAAATTTATATTTATGTACGTTTCAGTGTAATAGTACTATGTATTTTCTATATATTTTATTTACATGGAAGGCATGAGGCGTGCACTAACGATATCATTACACGTCCGGGATAATAGGACGTATGTATATTGTAATAACATCCAGACTCCTAATTCTAAACAAAGTTAACATCTTCAAAGATTTTACTTATATTGAAAACGGAAATAAATCAAGAACGTTTTTATCAACACCTACAACAGAATTAAACATTCAATTTTAGGAATATTTCCATCTAATTTCTCATGTAAATTTATATATAATATAAACTACAGCTTCTTTTTTCTAAAATCTAAGCTACTTAAAGATGTACGCCATTTTTTGCAACATCTAATGCTAGAAATATAATTAATAGGTATAAAATTGAGCTTTGTTGATCTTGATATGCATCGTTACATTAATTTCACACAGTTTTTGATATGTATTCGTTTCATTTTGGATCACAAGGAACAATAGAAACAATACTACATATATACATATATTTTTTTACATTATAATAATATACCTAGATAATATATTTATTCGGACAACCTGGCTTTTCTATAAATCCTCCGTTCATTGATAATTCAGTTTTTGTTCGTGTTCTATTCCTAAGAAATCAAGATTTTATAATATCTTGATCCAGTAAAAATAATTCATATAATATTATAGTAGAACCAAGTTAATAACATATTTATTTGTTTTGTTCTTACTTTCATTTATCCAGAAATAATGTCGATTTAATATTAAGATAAATGAGGGGCTAACTATTCCTATAACATATATTATTAAAATGGTAAGTGGATTAGATGCAAAACTATTGAATTATAAATATTTTAACGTAATAAAATTACACCCCTGGATCCAGTTTACTACGGGCTCCAAGAGATTAACTCAAGGATGACGTCGATGAATAAAAATACACTAAAGAAGGCAAAGGATGCTATTAATTCTGTATTCTTGCTTGTCTATAAGTATTTCACAGACAAACAATAACTTACAACTATGATTGTGGGCAATATGCATATACAAAATGTGTTTAAAATGCTTTGTGATTCAGTGGTAGATAATTATTCGGTTTATACATTTTCAACCTATCTCATCTACATATTAATCGATTACCACATTTAAAACGACATGTTTTATCAGAAAATAAAATATTTCTCAAAAATAACATTTCAGACAACTAAAGAAAGACTGACTGAGATCTGTTTTCGAATCTTTTCGAGTTTTCATAATTGCTTTAGTTCAGTTTTTTCTAGTATCATAATCAATTTTCTTCAGCTCTCAATTTTTCTGATAGTTTTGAAAAGTTTATTACAACTGTATGAATTCTTACAATGATACCTACTTTACTTTATTAAGTGTATCAAATACAATAAAAAAAAACAAATTACCTAATGTTGCATTTTGATTCTGATGAGTAGATATTCGCTTGTAACATTGATGATACAAGTAGTATACAAATATTACAGACTGCGCACTGTGATATCAAGTCGTCATCCAGGCGTAACATAAATGAGGGGATTTATGTAATGTCTGAGCTTGATATCATTACAGGTTTTGCATTGTAATGCTCGACTCTGTAACGTTATTTCATAAGCAAATACTCGCAATTAGGGAGCACCCATTATGGCTAGTTTACACAGTACGAGCTAGCATACGAGTCAGCCTGCCGAGTAGCTGCACTGCAGAAATTCCCACTGTTTGGACGTCACTTACGAGTCACTCGTACGTGCGAGTGGTAAAGTAACTCGCATCCGAGTTACTTCAACATTTTTTGATGCCACTCGCCTGCTCGCTAGCCAGCAACTCGCATGTTATCCCATTATACGCTTATTATATTTAGACGCGTTCAGCAGTAACTCGCGTCTCGCCAGCCCGAGCGAGACAGTCGTGACGTTCATTCGACATCGCGCCAACTCGCAATTATTATTATAGCAGCTATTAGGTATTGTGTAGACAGTAAAGGCGAGCCGAGCTACTGGCGTAGGAGTAGACAAGCCGAGTAGCTATCTACTGGCTGGGCAGCAGCTCGCACTGTGTAAACCAGCCAAATATGAGATTTCGCTTTAATTCAGCTCATTTCAAAAATGTTTTTCAGTTGCTTTAAGCTTTCAGGTAGATTTTGATAACTGTGTTCTTTTTTTAACACCAACTCATACAAGGTGTACCAAGTAAAAGAGGGTAAATAGAGATAAAATTGTCGTTAGATTTTTTAAATAATATCTTTTACAAAATATTATTTAACCAGATCCTTGAATAGTTCATTGTAACATTGAATTCATTCATAGTTCCACTTAAGAGAAAATTACTACAAAATTTATCTGGTATATTCCTATTCACCTTTAGATCATTATTCACCTCATTTTACGGTAAGCTTGTATTGCAAGGCGCGACTGTTTACTTTACATTTAACGAGGTTTTATCAACCTTCTCGAAGAGAAACTTCTTTAGGTGTATTTTTTGACATAGGAAAATACCATTTGACTCGCGACACTGTACCGTTTCTGACACCTATATGGTTCTGAAACCTTCCACTAGGTGGCGTTAATGCTTCATAGTATTGCACCATCTAGTAGAGAGTTTCAGAACAACTAGCGTATACAGAGATTTATCCGGTAGATGGCGGTTTTATCAATGTTTTATATTGACATACTTCAATTGCTACGGTTATTTCCAGTTTTGTTGCAAACAGTGCCTACCATTTAGAAGGAAACCTATTACTTTTATACATCAAGTATCTAACATTTAAACAGCATGAACAGTACTTAAGCACGTCTATTCATACCACTTTTTAAAACATAAGAATTCTATGTCTACTTCAAATTAAAGCTTCAATCTTTACCATTTTACATTACATTCTAGTGTAATGTAATGGGAATACATTTACCTAACGTGTCTTCTAACGTAATTTAATATTGGGCAAAACTTGGCAATATGATATTATTCATGATTGATTCATTGATGTTTGACTCATTTTTCCTGAAATATTTTTTGAATGTATTGAATTGGATCAATGGTTATGATTGAATTCACGACACCGTTACGCTACCTCTTGTGACAGATTGTGGTAATTCACATGTGACGCCTCTGTATATTCATTATTGGTCAAGTACACTTCTATCGACATACTCGAAGTGCCACTGTTTTGTTACTTAATACAGCGATCATGATCGTCGATTATCAAACATGCCATCGCCGTCAATTAGTAATTATTTTTCCGTATATTTGTAGTCTTTACTGCAATAAAATTTATAAATATTTCCATAACTTTTTCTTTGTTTAGTTTACTATCATTAAAGTTTACCATTTTGCTACAGAAGGGCGGTTCTTGGGCTGCTAATTTGCATCATTCGACGGACACTTTCGACAGACACAATTCTCTTTCGTTCGCCATAACTTTTTTGAGGGGGTAAAGAAAAAGAGGATCACAATACATATTTAAAAAAAGACGTTTCTGATTCATAGTTAGAAACATAAGTATTAAAAAAGGTTTAAAATATTGAATAAGAACCATACTGATCAAAAAAGTATATTTAGTTTTGCAAAAATTGATCATTTAAAAATATAAGAGATCACTTTATTTTATTAAGTTTTAACTTTTTCGCGTGTGATAAAATTTAGGATTTATGATATATTTGCGAAGAATGTATTTAAAAGCTTAAGGAAAATAACAAGTTAAAATATACGTAGGTACAATCGACAAACTAGATATGGTTACACTTTTTCATATAAAGTTGTATGTAAAGGTGCCACCATATTTCCTTTGTCGACTGTAAGTGCACGCATCCGATTGCAAAGTTTTGCCCAAATACTGTACTTACTAAACGTGCGTTCACATTGATGGATATTACCTATAACTACTTTAGTCATCTAACAGAAAGGTGATATATAGGACTACGTCAGAACTAGGTACCTAAGGAAATGAAGGCCGTTGACTTTTAGTGCTGCAGACATCTTATATTAAAAAAAATGACTTTTATAAAAAAAAAAAAAATTGCATCCAAGAAACCAAATTTGAATAGAGATCGATATACTAATTGTGCAAGTTGTAATGCCACGACTCGCAATATGTTATTTATAATATATAATCTGTGGCGTTGCTTAACAAATTCGGCGACGTTGCGCAACTCATACGATTTTGCCAGCTGACGCGCAAAATGACGCGCGGCTTGTTGTTTATTCGATGATTGCGATGCGTAGATAAGACAGACAAAAGTATTGCGCGTATTTGTTGCTGAATGTACAACAATATAGCGCATGACGCGCAACATTACAATGAAATTCTAACATTATAATGAGATGATCTTGGTGTACGATCCTGGCATAAAACTTCTACATTTTCTACTTTCATAATTTTTACACACACACTCGTCAGTTGATCAGACCTTTCTTTAAAATATCCTCGATTGACGTACCTACACATGTAATGTCTAGGAAAAATATTGTAGATGTTTGTTTCATCAATTTTACCTTGCTTGCTTGATGTCAGTATGGCTTTTGAATACCCAGAAATTGTTAGAAAAATATGATTAGACTGTAGAATAACTATTCTAATAGTCTTTAATATACAAAAAAGTAAAGGTTGACAAAAATATAAAACAAGTGTACGAAATGTCTGCAGCAAAAAGCCATCTACACTACCGGAGAGAACAAAATGTCTAACAGTGTAAAAGGCGTAATACATTTATTTACAAAACCCAGCCTTTAAGATCGACCTACAAAGCACCAGTTCTAAGTCGAAAATAAAACGAAATACAACTATGATATGTTTAGTTATTCATCTCAGTCTTCATACTACCTCTAGAGTCAGTCCTAAGCTAATGGATTGTACAATCCCATAAGAAGAGGACGCGATATTTCCAAAAATAAAGTCACCGAAAAGCTTCATCGAATCGCAATAGTTACATCCAATTTTGTAATACACATCTCTAGAAAAATATTTAAGTATAATTGCGTTAGCAACAAGTTCATTAAAATTATTAAATATTGTAATACTCACAGCTTTTATGATATGTATAATTTCCTTATAGTTAGATACATCTATTGAACTTAACACTAAGTCGTCGGTGATATATTTCAGTTGTGCGTTACCTAAAGCGAGTGCAACGTGCCAATTCTCAATGTAATTTACAACAACTACACTATATTTATCAATAAATTCATCGTAACATTTCAAAATAGGTATAAAATTGATATCTTTAAAAAAATATCTCTCGAAAGGAACGTTGTCTAACAAGAAAGGGATAGACCCCTTACTAAGCTTAGTTTTCAATAAATTCGACAAAGAATTGACGAAACTCTTGAAGAATAAGATCTTGATGATGAAATTGAAGCTGTCAAGAGTCAAGTTAAAGTTGTAAAGCAAAGTGAAGAGGATGATAATGACATAGAAGAGTTTCAGCGGCCTGTGGGAGGTGATGGCCGAACTCGGGGGAGTAGGATAGACAACGTCTACTTCGGCAATCTTAAAGATGGACAGAAGTAGATGTGACGAAATGTCTTCATGCTGCGAATTGATGCGACCTTTCACCACTTTGAGGACGTCAATGCATTCCTCCTGAAAATTCAACAATAAGCAATAAGACAAATCATTTAGGCACTCTTTTCTTTGAATCTTCGATATCGCTTTTATCTTTTTGTATTTCAACCATCGATATGACTGCAATGTCTTGCTCTAAATTAATAAATGAACAGTTCTGTCGTCTTACCTTTTCTCTATCAAGGAGTGTATCCCCAGCCTCCCTGAGTGCCTCTTGCTCTCTAGGTGGAACGCTAGCTGAGATGATCACATTCTCGTTGCTGATGTTAAACAAGGTCAGCGTACAGTTGGTCTATACAAAAAATTCACAACGTTAGCCCCGGTTGCATTCAAAGCTTTCATTTTTAATTTCAGGGTCGCTCTTCTACTTTTCTCTAGGTTTTGCTTAAGTAACTTGGCTTTCCTGGGTAGGCCATCTATAACAGAGGGGGGAGACTGACCAACGGATCAAAATCCGAGATAGCAGCGTGTTATTTTGGTCGGTTCGAATCTAACATGATCGACTTCACCGGGCGGCGTGTGGGCATCCAAGATTTCAGCCAAAAAAAACGTATCTTGGCCTGCAGGTGTGGTTGTTTTTTTTGGATTACCTCCAAAATTCAGCCACACAATCCTACCGCTATGGAAGCAAACTTACAACCTATTACGTAAAAAGGTCTTTTTAATTGATATACTACTTAAGTTAATGCGACGGTTGTAGGAGAATTTCGAATGTTCAAGACGTGTTCATTTAGCTCAGTCGGTTAGAGCATTCTCCCTGAATAGGAACTTTTTTGTCTGCACTCAGCCTCCTATTTGGACCATTGTGCGTGAAGATTTCCCCTGTTAGCGGTTTCAAGTCACATCTTGAACATTTGGAAAAAGTAAATGCTTTGGTGATAGTGAATCTTAATGGAAGAAAAGGTCTTAAATTCTTTCATGTATAGTGATGGCCCAGAACTTACTCCATCGCTATGTACCGAGTAGATGTACTGCTGCAGCAGTCGCACGGCGTCCTCAGCGCCAAGTCCCGTGTGCGGGCGCAGGAGGGCCTCGTCCACCGCGCTGAACCCTAGCAGTAGGTACACGCCCTCAGGTAGCTTGTACTCTCCTGGAAGTTTAACGAAAACAATCAGACGTCAATGACGTTATCTCAAAAGTTAGACAAAAAAGACCGAAGAGACGAGACAGGTGTCATTGGGAACAATCTGTTTGAGTCCTCTCTTCGAGTGTTACACATCACTCGCACCTGATAAACCGTATGCAACAGCTCTAACGACTTTGATAAAGAAAAGGTGAAAACTCTTGAATCGTCAAGCATAAGTACATTAACTTTGGTGTTTCATCACAAAATGGATCATTACATTTTTATTTCTGTTCTAGGCACCAATGACATGCGTGACAATGATCTCAGTGGTGCAGAGTGGATGATTAAAAGCAGGAAAACGGATCCTGAATTCCGAAGTGCCTTCTCGTCGTCACGAACCCCCATCACAATAGACTCTTGAAGTTAAGGTTTACCAACTAATTCAATAATACTACCTATAATATCTTCTTACCTGGATTTGGCCTCATGCAGATGAACGATCCAGAGTAGCAGTAGCAACGTCCCCTGTACGCCTGGTATGCCGGAGCAGCATGCGAGTAGTGGGCCAGCCTGGAGGAGCAGGGAGCACGAGGGACGCACGCCACCTTGCATGACACCTGCAGGGTAGCCTCGCACACGCACAGGTCCGTGCATTCTGCCAACTCCGCTGAACGGTATAGCTGAAAATTTAGATGTTTGAATGGAACCGTTACTATGTTTGGTATTTCTTGAAACTGGGGTCTACATCCAAAAATTCGAACTTGCACGAAACAATAACAACGTTAGCAAAAAATGTACCATTTAACCACGCAGGTCCTATAAAGTCATTACAGTTAAGTACGGTAGGATTTAAACGGTAGGGTCTTCGGATCTTAATTCGGAATTAATGTATTCCGTGGAACTGATTACCCGAGATTTCGATCCATATCTGCGGATGTTTCATGGTAGGTCTACTGATTACCTAAGAAGAAATAAGTTAATATGATAAGTAGACCAGAACATACCTATAAAATTGCATATTGGAGTTAAATTATAACAATAAGGTGTAAGAATATGCATAATAGCATTAGTCTGGGAGCTTATTTGTATAATATGTAGGTAGGTATCTAAAAAAAGTATTTAAGTATGTTTATCCGCAGTCTAGAGCCAAGCCTTAGCCTTAAGCCATGCCTACCACGGGTCTAAACAGAGAATGTTGTAGAATATTTATTTATTTATTATAACACCATTTAAACATTACATCCCTAATCCTTTTATGTCATATTATTTTGATAATTTTCATACATATTGCAAGCTTTTTGATTTGCATATAGTCCAGTCTTTAACGATGATGATTGTATAACTCTATTGTTAAAAATCTACAAGCTCACCCGTCTAGTCTCTCCCATTTTAATGTACTGCGCTTGATCATCACTCTCCGGCTTCTTCACAATGCAATATTTGGTCGGCTCTAGCGTAGTGGTCGGCTTAGGAGTCGTAGTGGTCGTAGTAGTGGTTGTAGTGGTCGTAGTAGTAGTGGTCGTGGTCGTGGTTGGCGGTGTGGTCGTCTCGGTGGTGGTTTCGATCACAGGTTCAGAGATCTGGGCCACCTCGTTCGGGACCACAGTTTGTTCGGACATGGTCGTGATGGGGCTTAATTCTGCTCGATTCTCCTGTAGGAATAAGATTGATGATGTGATATGTGGCAAAAAATAAAAAAAGCAGAGTCGAATTTAGGTCACCCCTTCTCTTCCCATGTGGTGTACAAGGCGACTAAGGGATAGGGCTGATTAACTTTAACATCAGACAGAGATGTACAGTCTAGACTCAGCCTCAGATGCATGGCTCGAGCCAACAATAGTGCCCGAAATACGGCAATAAGCTCATCCCCTATTACGTGGGACCGAATACAGATTGGTGTAATGTGGGTGTTAATTCACCTCTGCCTAACCCTTCGGGGATAAAGGCGTGATTATATGTATGTATATGTGGCTATTAGAGTTGCTGTCGAGTATGAAGCTGAATGAGGAAGAGGGAATATTTGTATGCCCAATATTGTTACCACATTTATGAACTAGCTGTCGCCCGCAGTTCTACCCGCTTGAATGTCAGTTATCGTGACCAAACATAGTCTATGTTTTTTCTCAAAGGTCTAAAACATTTAATCAAAATCGGTTCAGTGGTTTAGGCGTGAAAGCGTAATAGGCAGACAGAGTAACTTTCTCATTTATGATATTAGTATAGATAAATTATATTCTCTTGCAGCCAGAGACCCTAGGAGCTAATCTCGAGATTACAACCCACAACTTCTTAAAATCAAATTTACCTGCATATGGTCAACCTGCGGCGTCTCATGCGATGTGGTGTGCCTATGATGGTGGGTCGTGGTGCGATGGTTGATGGGCGATTCAGGGGGCCCCGTGATGTATCTGATGCCGTTGTCGTAAGGCGTGGTGGTCAGCAGCGAGCCGTATGTCTTCACGTGGTAGTCGCTTTGGGATTCCACTGAAATTAAATTCCCAACATAGGGTTAGAGTGTGGTGATTTTTTTTATACCACTGAGGTGGCAGATATGCACACGGCTCACCTGATGGAAATGGTTACCGTAGCCTATGGACGTGTGCAATACCAGGGTAGTCACACTCATGCTGCCAACCCTGTTAACACTGAGAGTTTCTGTGCCGTCAGCGAAGAAGACAAAGCAGGAATAGCCTTTGGTCTTCTCACCGACAGCACAAGAACTCTCCAGTGAGCTCTGGCTGCCCTACTCACCGCCGGAATCACAACACGAGGTTATTCTGTAGGGCGTAGGTACTGCCCCAGTCAGACTGCTCAATTGGACGGAAATACCGTCGTGTCCTACCTACGATTAACAAGTACTCATAATACCATTGTCCACATTTACCATAATTGTTCTTTCTCCACCTCCGTGAGTGCGGGTCTTAGGGTGAACGGATGGCGTACTCATCGCCCTAACAGTAGAAGACCTGCGACGGTAACGCTTCGTGTTCGAAACTTTTCGTACCATGGTGCGCTTTTAGCTCACCAGCTTACATACAGTTCATCAGAATTCCTATACTACTACTCAATATTTTACAAAAGTTGGGTAAAAGTTATTGAAAAAGACCGAGAAGATAAAGCTCTTCAACCCAAGAAACAAGCCACAACAGTTGCTGCCATACCACGCAATCTATTTCACCATAAGTGCTCCTAATTCCTGCCCTATACGAATGTAGGTTAATCCAAGGAAATAAGCTCACCAATGCAACAAACAAACCACAGCGGGTACTGCCATACCACGCAATCACACAGCTGAGTCAATATCGTTCCACACAACTGATCATAGTTTCTGCCCTTAACGGAAATTGGTAAACCAAACGAGAATCTCACCAACGCAAGGGTTGAGCCACAAGAGCCGCTGCCATCCCAGACAATCGTACAGCTGAGCGAAGTCAGTTCCCCTGCAGGCGCATGCCGCTCGGAGCTGAGTGCCGAGTACTGCGACAACAGCAGTCCGGCAGGCGGCAGGGGACCCTGCACAGCCTTGGGTCACCGCGTCTACTGCACACCACTGTTCGTAGTTCTCCAGGCGGATCCTGTGGAGAAGGTTTTCAAAAATGTTTATAAGAGACTAATCCAGCCCTATATTCAATACGGTAACTCTTGTACGCAGGATCATCAGTAGTGTAATCAAACTGTCTCGGAATCCTGTTCCTCCGCCTAGGAGCGTTTTCACATTGTCCGATATCCGACTTCCGATATCAAGCCAATACCCACTGTGTTAGCTCGATATCGGATCACAAAGTGACTAAAACAGCGACTGCAAGCAATTTTCGACCTTAATGACATTTTCTTAATTACGTGTCTTTTCACGTTGATTGATGACGCTGATCACGAATATAAGAAAAAAAAACTCGATACCATGTCATGTCAATAAGGTCGAAAATTGTTTTTGCACTTTTTTTCTTTGTTTTTCAGCCCTAGTATCCCTAAGTAGTCAGTGCTTTCGAGCAAATAGCCGTATCGGGCCGATTTTATCGGATTAATGTGAAAACAGCACAACGTGCCGGCTATCGGATGTTGGCTATCGACGTCCGACACCAATATCGGATATCGGATGATTCTGAAAACGCTCTTACACATCTCGTCTATTCCAGCTACCCTTTTGTTTTAAACAGTTTTACTTAATCTAAATTTATACCGTGTTGGTTTCCGAAGGAGTAGAATAGACTCCCCCCTTTCTTCGCGTGGGTGTCGGAGTAAGGGATGGGGCTGTTCTTCATCTGACGGTGAACACACAGCCAATGACTAAGTGCCGGCTTGACGGCAATAGGCTCGCCCCCTATTACGTGGGACCGAAAATCATAGTTGATGGTTAATACATCTCTGCCTATCCCTTAAGTGTACCCCGGACTGCAGCACATTTAAATAAAAAAAAAGACGGGTTGCACTCTGGGACTGCCGGCAGAAGTGAAAACATTTTCTTTCTTTCTTTCTTCGTTATATACATAGAAAAAGATAAAAAGAACACACCATACCATACCTATAATATAGCGCCAATCATAGAACCTATCACTAATTTTCTGCAAATTTTCTGTCAGAAGAAATTAATAAATTACAAAAAGAAAAGATAATCGCAAAAAGTAATAAATTACGGGGTAAAAAAAATACGGGATAAATAAAGGTTTGAACGCGGTACTATCTGAAACCATAAGGAATTTAAATCGACTACGATGCTATTTATCATATCTTGCAAAATAGGCAGTCTATTGCTAATGTTGTATGACGTCAGTCGTCGGTTACGGTTCAAAGGTCAAGCGATCCTGACGCAACCTTAACGTTTTTCACCCATCCAACGCCGCTAAAGAAGTTTTCACTTCAAAAACATATAATTATATCTGAGAATCCCAGTAGAGGCAGAGGCGTACTAATTTTGCCAAGTATAATTTTCTTCTTCATCCTAGCGTTAATCCCAGTCGCACCCGAAGATTTTCAACTTGAATTCTAGGGTCCGCTTTTTACCCGTCTAACTGCGGATTTGGCTAAACTTCGATATTTTCCGTGAAGCGACTGCCATCTGACTGCCACAACCCAAAAGGCGATATCAAAGCATTGCAGCTAGACCAGTTGTTGGAATTTTAAGGGCTCCAACTACCCGTAACGACTGCCGTAGATGTTTGTATGAAAACCGGGACCGACGGCTTAACGTGCTCACCGAGGCACGACCAGACCAATGCAAATACCCATATTCAGGCATACAAATACTACAATACTACGATCAACTACTATTCAGATATATGTAATCCGGATGTCTGTATGATCCGGAAAGAAATTAAGCTATCTTTACTTTAGATCTAGATAGCGCTGTGTAAAATACTATAGAGTATTCACTTTCGAAGAATTCTACTGTGTAGGTACCTGTTTGAAGAAATAATATAACAGTCACATTCAGTAACGTAGTTCCAAGTAATAAAAATCTAATAAAGTTTCTTAAGCGTACAAGATAATTGCAGTATTAGTTTTGTTCTCAGCCGCATCTGGAACCTAATTCATTAAACGCAATGTAACGAACAAAACTGCGCTCGATTTAAACTCGATTAAGAAACTCAGACAAAGTAAATTTAGAAGATTTTTTTATACCACTTAGGTGGCAAACAAGCACACGACCCACCTGATGGAAAGTAGTTACCGTGCCTATGGACATGTGCAACGCCAGGGGCGTTACACGTGCGCTGTCGACACTAAAATAATTAAAATTTGAAAATACATAATATAAATACACAGACAGCTTAAATGGCCATAGACGGGATATATGCTAAGAGAAATGGACTAAATTGGAAATCCAAAAGATAGCAAAAGAAATAGAGGTAGGCAAAGAAAAAGATGAGAAAATAATTTAAAAAAACAGCTGGTCCTGTATGGGGCTAGCGTCTAGCGAGAGACAGGAACACGTGGAAATCTTAAAGCAAGCAAGACAATCTGTTTCACATAAACATCCAGTTGCCAATCATTTAAATTCAAGCTAGAATTTAGGCATGTATTAATTGTAAGGAAAGAAACAGCAATACAGGCTAGTTTTTATTTTATTTTTATAAACAAACTCACTATCTTTATAACTAAAACTGTGGCGCGTAGGTAGTGCATTTGACGACTACGCAGGACGCGCAGGTTTGATTCTCGATGAGTGTAAATATTTGTGTGCACGAATAAGTCTATTTGCATTGGTCTGGATATTAACACAGTCTAATGAATCATATAGCTACACCCGCAGGTCTAAAAAGGCCACATGTTCATTTGCAGATAAGCAGAAGATATAAGAAGACCATAAAATGGCCACTTGTTTATTATTTCATTTATATTTCATCTGCAACGTTCATATTCTAGTGACACTTGTTACTGATGTTGCTACAACAAAAAAATGGTTCTCTATTTTTATTCACTAAAATTTTATGTCATAATTTAACATTGCATAATGTTACTTGTCATAACATTATTTACGCATAATACTCATTTGCCATAACTTTTTAAGCATAATTTTTTTACTCCTATTTACTATAAGCATAATATTTAATAAGCATAATATCCCAAAGCATAAGTTTACTCAAGCATAACGACGCATAACCATAACTATTCCGAAAAAATCACTACAAAATTTTTGTTAACAATATTACACTGTTTTATACATTGCTCTCGTCAAACTTGTAGGCGCATCAAAGTTCATTTAATCTAATGTTCTATTGACCTAATTGGTCGACGGAGCCCCGCTATGCGGGGCTCCTACTACTGGGTGGTTTATAAAAAAATAACCACGAAGGCCTAATGCGGGAGCTTCGCTACGCTCCGCTCCCGCATTAGCCTTCTAACCTAACCTATCCGAGTCGGGGTGCCCTAAAGTCCAGAATGCATCCAGATCCTTGCCAGCTTGCTAGCACCATGTTAGCAGGCGTTTATCATTATACTAAATAACTATTAGACAAATAAACAATATGCTTTACAACTTTATGCATATCAATGTTATGAATAAAAACATTAGGATATACAATATGTATGCTTAATAACACAGTATGCTAAAAACCAATTATGGCACACTATTATTATGACAAAGAAAATTATGCCTAATTTGTTATGGCAATTTAAATTAGGACAAAAACTATTATGACAAAAGATGGAATCCCCAAAAAAATTATGGAGACGAACCGAGTCGTACTTGTGCGGTATTGACTAAAATAAAAATTTGCCATTAACACAGCGTTAATTGGTAGTTATTATGTTCTGTATACCAATAGTTAATTATTGCTACCTAATAAACTTGAATCTAAAGCAAAATAAAGCGAAAACCACAAAAATGGTTTCTATTTTTATTTTTATTTCAGTGTGGCTATTTTGACTGACATGATTTCAAAAAACTGAATTGTCAGTTTAAGTTGTCTAGTTTGTGTGAATGTTTTTGTAAGTTATTGCATAAGGCTTAAAAATACAACAATGATAATGAAAACACCAAAGTGAACGCAAAATCTAAGTCCCTACTAACATCTAATACGTCACGAATTTGATATTATGAATGGCTCGTAAATTGAAACCATTTTACGCATTTGCATACAAAACTGTCAAATGAGATGATGTACTTGACCATTTTACCATTTTTAGTGAAATAGCACACATGATGATCAGTAAATGAACATACAATATGGCCTATTTAGACCTCTACCGATGTAGCCGTACCACCCTCTCTAGCGCCACGCTATGAACGATTACGTATTTTTTAATATTTTTTATATCACTTAGTTGGCAGACAAGCACACAGCCCACCTCATGGAAAGTGGTTTCCGTGACCTAGGGACGTGTGCAACACCAGAGGTGTCACACTCGGGCTGCCGACCCTGTTAGAACAGAGAGTTTCTGTGCCGTCAGTGTAGAAGATAAAGCAGGGCAAGCCTTTGGTCTTCCCACTCACAGCACAAAAACTCTCCAGTGCGCTCTCCAGTGAGTTATGTGCCGTCGGCATGGCGTTTGGGGTATTAGTCGTGAATTGAGGCCTAGCAACTTTGCTGGTGGGAGCTTCTCCATTGAAAAGAATGAAAGATTTTATCGTTACTAAAGATTTGAAAAAATAAACAACGTTTGTCACGATATGGCCACATCAAAGGCTTCCAAACGCACTGCGCGATTCTCGGCCCCATGGGGTCCCCCCCTCCTGTTGCTTTCATAAGCATATTGAACTGAATTATTAATAATTAATTAATATTAATCAACGTGTCATGGCAAAGTTTGTCAACATTTTTTTTTTCGGCTTTGAGTTTGGCTTGTGTCAGATCCCTTAATTGGTCATCAGACCACAAGATCACGAATAATTTTACAACATCTTACTAATCGATAAAGTATTTTCTTTGTTTAAAATACGTCAATATAACTTCACCTCGCCTGATAGTAAGTTACAATGGTGGCCCTCAGTTTGACGGCCCCATCAGATGCTTGCAGAGATGCAGAACCCGGGAGTGTAGGAACAAAATCCAATGACTTCTGTATATTCCAAACTGATCGTACGTAACAAAAATAAAATAGTATTGCGAAAGATCACTACAAAAAGGCGCACTAAGTCTATGATTATGTAGGTGTCAAAACTCATTACCTCATGAATACTTCGGGGCAGTTGGGACATTTACCTTTGGACCTAATATGTGCTCAAAATGTGCTCTATACGCAGAGTACACGTTTCTTGGGTGGATCTGATTTTTTTTATATTTTTTACATAGGACATGTCAATTTGACCTCACCTTGCCCGATGGTAAGCTGAAGGCAAAGTCTCAGGAAAGAGGGCCACCACGTGCCATATTAACAATGGTTGCCACCATTGTCTCAGCTTGACGGCCTCATCAGATACTTTTACACGCCCCGCTTAAAGGACCCGGGACTGTAGGTACCATGGTAGAGACGGTTAAGTAAGCTAAGGAAGCAACATCTCTACGCATCTGCAGAGGCTCGAGGGTACTCGTGACCTCAGGATTTTTGATAATGCCGTTCGCACGTCGCTGCAGTCTGTCAGAGCATCTAATAAGTACTTTGCGGATCCATCCCAGAGCGAGCAGTTTTCCATGCAGGAACGAATTTGTGTCTTGTATAGAAGACATCGTTGCTCCGGCGTGAAAACCGTCTCACTCTGTGTGGTTTTGAGGATAGCATAGGGTGTTAAGGCGGTGGACGAAATCAAATTTAACAAGCAAAGATTATTACAAGACAATCCGAGTGAGTCGAGGTCTTGTTGACTCACGACTTAGGCCTACCACATATATACAACTTTTAGTTGAACAACTATTTTGTCGAGTGTACTAAGTTTATGGAATACATTGAAGCGCACATACTATCAACTCGATAGTTGCTCGACAAAAAAGTCAAAAAGCTATATCGATCTGTTATTGATTGAAAAGTTGGACAACTATCGATCTAACGCTCAATTTGTATTAATATGCGCATACCAACGACTAATAAGTCGATCCGCGACTAAGATAATCTGTCACTGTATAGTAGAGTAGAGTAGAGTATAGGATATCCGCAGATATCTTCTTTATTTTTTTAAATATCTATACGTAAATCAAAGCACATATTAGAATTTTTTTGTTAATGGACATCGTTAACTGTAGCACCTTGCCTCGGGCGTTGCTGAAATAAGATGACTGCATCGATTGTATGCGCATCTCAATCAACTTAACGGTTTAGTTGTGTGGAAATCGCGAGAAACACACAACTCGACAAAACAGTTGAGTCGATGTAGTGTTTGCATGCCAACATTATGGCGAAATGTGCTTGGACTAGATATAGTTCCTATATTTTATGTTAACATCTCTCATTGTACCACATTACACGCAAACGAATAAATGAATATGAATATGTAAAAGTTGTATATTTGCGGTACCTTAGAGCGTATTCACACTCATTCGATATCCGATATCGGTGTCGGACGCCGATAGCCGACATGCGATAGCCGACACCTTGTGCTGTTTTCACATTTATCCCATACGGCCAAGCACAGACTAGTTAGGGATGCTAGGGATGAAAAAAAAGAACAAATAGTGCAAGCATTTTTATATTCGTGATCAGCTTCATCAATTAACGCGAAAAGACACATAACTAAGAAAATGTCATTAAGGTCGAAAATTGCTTGCAGTCGCTGTTTTAGTCTTTTTGTGATCCGATATCGGGGCAACACAGTGGTGTTGGCTCCGATAACCTATATTGGGCCGGACAATGTGAAAGATAGACACATATCTCATACATTTGACTTCCTCCGATATCGGATGTCGGATATCGGATATCGGATGAGTGTGAAAACGCTCTTAGATCCAAGATATAATATGTATGTACTAGTCCTGCGCTTTGTTCAAAATTAAAAATTCAAATTTCGTTCCCGCCTAAACATATTCATGACATAATTCCTTTTTTAAATGTTAACTTTTCTAATTTTAAATCATTTCAAATCAATCTATACTTTACGCATAATGTTAGTAGATTATACAGTTACCCCAAAATGGCTGCTCAATGGAAGCTGAACAGTGCAATTAGTGCCGCTGTACCACAAATAGCTTAGACATAGACGGACTAATTCCTGCCTCGAACATTCTGAATATAGCCGGTCTGGTGTTTCGCTACTCACCTGGCAGATTGACTGAATGAATTATATATTACCACTGAGCTGAAAGTCGAAAGCTGATTGTCAGGTTGGAGATTTTGTCAATTGAACGATTTAACGAGAGGTTAACAAAACTTTACCTAAATAAAGTAAAATGTTCGATAGGTGTAATTTTATAGAATTTCAGACATATTCAGTTTAGTGCAATGCATTATGTGTAGGTTTTATTTATTACAGTAAATTAAGACAGTTAAATTAAGTAACATTAAGACTTCTTTATAACGGCTTCTCTTTGCTGAACAATCTGGCAACACAAAAAAACATCGCCACTTCTTACTTTTTTTTGAAACAAACGGTACAAAGCTTAATATATCAGTCACTAGCTTTGCCAGCTGGTCCACCCGTATAGATCTCGGTGACCGTGACGAAACATTGCCTTTGTCTTTTCTCAAGGTCTAATCTGCCCCTATACCAAATTTCATCAAAATCGGTTCATTGGTTTAGGCGTGAAAGTGTAACATACAGACAGACAGGTAAACAGACAGACAGAGTTACTTTCGCATTTATAATATTAGTACGGAAGTATGGGAGTATGTAGTTCATACTGAATAATTATAGGGTGTAATGTTTTCCCCTAATAATTACTGTGTTCATTAATTTGAAGCTGTGTTATGGTTGCAGATAATGTGTAATGCAATTAAATAGGGAAATACAAACCAATGTTATCATTGAATGTTGATTCCCATTGCAACCGGCATTTTGATATGAGGGTTTAATGCTAGTTGACAGATGGTTCAGGATATGTGTTTTATTTTAAACTAGTTTTAGCCCGCCCCTCGAGAGTATGTCGAGTTTTGCGATGTTTGCTCAAATCTCCAGTTCTAGTCAACCGATTACGATAAAAATTACATAATTATAAGATTTTAAGTTTGTCCGAGAACTTTCTAGCAAAAAGAATGGCACCAAAATCGGTCCTGCCCCTCTAGACAAGTGGCAATTTGTTGGCCGGCGTTTTATGGAATAGAACGATGAATGTATGGGATTTGACGTTTATGACAAGCGTTAACGACTGTCATATTCGTCAAATCCCATACATTCGTCATTCTATTTCATTAAACACCGCCGGTCAACAAATTGCCACCCTGTATTTTTTGCGCCCATCGCGAAGAAATAGACAAAGAGATCAGTACTCCAAAAAAAATGTCTATTATGGTCTATAGTACCTGAACTGTCTCTATAGACAGATATAGTTTGCTTTTTCATTAAAACGCCTTTCAAAAGTGTCCATTTATATTACCAGAACTAAAGTTTAGCAACAAAACCACACATTGCAGGAAAATTCAATTTTATCTCTGTACATGTGCACTAGTTTAGCCAGCCGTGGCTAATGCAGTTGAGAGAGGCTATTGTGGTGCAGAATAACTGTAGATTTATAGCGAAAATATTTCATAGAGTGTGGCAACATTAGCTGGATGTTGCAATTTTTGGTTGGGTAAGTAACGTTCATTGTTTTAGAGGCTAGTAAAGATAGGGTGTAAGGGACCTCTCTTTTTTTCGTGCGGTTATTTTGGACATGACTGGTTCCTCAGATGCCGGGGTGAACGATTGATTAAGGCTTAAGGCATATCCTTTGCTCCCCCTTTTTTTTGCTCACCTCGAATTTGGTACGAAATGACTGCCTGGTGTATGGGGCCTCGCCAAGATTTTTACGGTCCAAGCTAATTTCAGCTTCAGCTATAAACCGACTTCATCCAGGAGTTGGGAAGTTAGACGCTTACGGGAAGGTTGTATAACCTAAACTAAAAGGAGGAGGAGTAAGTGGAACCCAGAACCTGGAAGCCAAAAGTCTAGAATAGGTACAACTTTAATCGCCCCAATGTTAAAAACGATTATGACTACAATGAAAATGGTGTTACCGGTTACGGGAATAAGGTTTTGAAATTTGGGAAATTGAGATTGGATCGAGACAGAATTTTGAACAGATTTACTTTTATTAAGAGAATTTGTAGGACTAATGCTGTGCCAATAGTTCGATCCCCGCTCAGTGCAAATATTTGTATGCATGAATATGAGTATTTGCATTGACCTGGTCATGCCTCGGCGAGCACGTTAAATCGTCGGTCCCGGTTGCCATAAGAACATCTATGGCAGTTGTAGTTGGAGCCCTCAAAAAATGTCCAACAACTGGTCTAGCTGCAATGCTTCGATATTGCCTTCGGGTTGTGGAAGTCAGATGGCAGTCGCTTCACAAAGAATATCGAAGTTTAGCCAAATCCGCAGTTAGACTGGTAAAGCGGACCCCAGACTCCAAGCTGAAAAAGCTTCGGATGTGACTGGGATTAACGGTAGGATGAAGAAGAAGCTGTGCTTATGAAGAATGTTTTATGTCTGAGAATAACGTACCTGCATTCAGGTTCTTCACGGCAGGCATGTGCGAGAATGTGGCAGGCAGGCAGGGGAGAGCCCACTGGTGGCCGCTGGGCACAAGACGGATGCAAGCGCTCCTGGGCGTTCATGCACGAATCTTCACGGTTGTCCGTTTTCCTGAATAAGGCAACATTATATCAGGTAACTTCTGACAGTAAAGCAGTATTCGCCAAAGTCCACCAGCGCCGAAACAATTACTGTTGGTGGAATATAATTATTCATGTAATGAAAAAATTACATAAATTTTATAAAAAACCAAGAACGTGCAAGTTGTGTTATAGAATGGAAAAATCTTTTCTTTGCGCTTCAATTGGCGATTACTCCACCAAAACTGTTGGCAGGGCTATCCCTGCGGACCATATACACATACTTAAAATTAAAAAAAGGAATAATTTACTCACTTGCAAAGACAGAAAGCAATTTCTGTATTCCAATGAACCCCAGTTTTCCTGTAGAACCCTCGCAAGGCCGCCATGCAACCTTCCCTGTCGCAGTCACTCGTATGGCATTTCTGCAGGACGGGGGTCAGTGACGTCACGCACTCGCTGTCCTTGATGCAGGCATCCAAGGCCACGTGGCATGTTGACTGCAGGGCCGCCTTCTCATCACCTGATTTACCGTTCTCTTTGCCAATCCTCTCTGTTGGTATTTGTTTGTGTTAGTTGATGTGGTGTTTTTGATAGTAATTTTGATGATGATATTTCAATGTCCTTTATCGTTATTTCATTCGGGTGAACCGATTTGTGTTGTTACGCGTGACAGTTTGTAAAATTTAGCTTCCATTGCGCGGCTCTTTGTTGGTTTATTTGGAAATGAATTTATTTTTTATATTTGCAGCATGTCGCGTCGTTTGACTAACGTGGTATAATATTCAATTGTCATATTATTACGGTATCAAACTATGTTTAATTATTTACTATCAGTTAAGCCGAACTTATAGCTACTAACATTAAGTATAATTAAATTGTCATTTTCATTACATTGATTTAACTGATAGAAGGGATTTTAATATTCATTTGAAATCAATTATAAACGCAGTTCCCTTTCAAATTTACGTAAAATTAAACTTATATAATATATGCTTCATATGTAGGATTAATACAAATAAATACACGAGCATAAAATAAATAAATATATAGACCAAAATAAATAAAAGGAAAACGTATTAATGTAAAAAATTAATAAAAACTTCATATCGGAGTGTGATATAATAATATGCCCATGCTAATAAAAATATAAATTTACAATTCGTGGCTATAGTTTATAATAATAATATAGAACAATTGTGTAAAAAGATCGATTAAAAATTACTTATAGTGAATAAAACACGATGGGTTGTAAATGAAATCGATAATCTGTATGAAAATCGTACTTTAAATACAAGCGGTAATCTCAATAAATCGGACATGCTTTCAAATTACGTATTCGTTGTGAAGCATAAAGTTCATGATATATCTGTGCCGGTTCAAAGTTAAATATGAATAGAATATTTAATGGATGCATGCATAGTGGACCACGGTGTACTTCTATAAATAAATAACATTGGTCTGGAACACTTTCTCCGTGCTACATCCATGGGTCGATGAGACCAGCTTAATTTCCGTGATTCGTGAACCTTTTGCGCAAATTGCAAAGCTTCGCGGAGATGTTGGTAGGTGTATAAGCACCTTTGTTAAATCGCTCCTTTACAAACTAGATAGTCTACTATTTTTCAAAACACGAAAGGAAGCACACGAGGGTTCTAAAGCTTAACTATATCCTTTCTAGGTTTTGTCTCTACGCAAAGCTTTACTTTCTGTTTCGTTGGACAAACTATCATTGACTATAAAATTGTGGGGGATCTAAACTAAAGTGCTCGGATTACTGGGGTCTAAATTATAATAGGGTAACAGAGCACTCAGAATAGTTACATGTATAGGTGCTGCAAGAAAAAAATCACCAAAATCACCCAAATTTCAACGGTTTCCTGCAAACCATGTTTCTTGTACGGTTTCAAAGCACGAAGTGAATTGTGACTTACGATATCTATGGTTAATTGTAATGTCTGTTAAAGATGTGTTTAATTTTTATTATCACCTATTTTTGCCACATGCACTGATCTTTTATATGTCTTTAATCTCGTTTCAAAGATTTCCAGATTAGGAAAAACATTGCCGTATTAAAAATGTGAATCAGCGTAAGAGATATAAAAGATATGTGGACGTGTTGAGAATATCAACGATACGTACGGTTTTCATCATTGTATCCAGGTCCGTAGACGGTCTTGGTCGCATACAATGGGTCTTCACTCCCTCCTGGCTCATGATTCCAACGATGAAAATGGTGTCCGTGCGGGTTGTAGTGAGGACTCGCGTAACGGTGAATGTGGGTCACAATTTTGTCCGGTGCAATCAGGTTTCCATCCTGTGTTATGGACATACCGCCGATCCACGAAGTCACACCGGTCGCATTCCGATTCGCGATTCTTCCGTCCGACATCAGCTTTACTGGAATATCATCCATCGAATCGCTTAGGAGTGGCAAGCTCGACGACCGAGCCATAGCGCGACGGGACTCCGAAATGGTAGCATCAGAGGCGATCGCGCCGGTCAATCGGTCGCACACATCGATAAAAAGTAATCTGACCCTACTGACGGAAAATTTAGAAATGACAATTCATACAAAACAACGATTTTATCAAACTTTACGACATTTAACGGGCATAAATAAAAATAAAATATGATTTTGAAAAATATCCCGGTAGTAAAATTATATTAGCAAAGCCTCCCCGGTTGGCAGTCCCGCTCGAACTATTCATTAAAGCCAGTCTATGCCGCGCAGTAACCATAGAGATCGTAGAAAAACAGGAGATGCAGAAAGAAAGCATGCACACGTGCACAATTCAGAGGGTCCAAATAGACTTTCAATGTACAAAGAGGAAGGCACTTACGACGATCGAAAGTCTAAAATGGTATAAAAGGAAAAGGAAAGTAGTATTTAAAAGCATGCAAGCGTAAAGTAGGAGCGAAAATTTGTTAAATATATATCAAAAACGGTTAAAGAGACATAATAAGCTAACTCCGCACTCACTATATAACTATATAATTTAAAATATACTTAAAACCTTGGGTATTATTAAAATCGGGTCAGCCTTCTCTAAGATCATATTGATTTCCAGGAAAATCTAGTTCCAAATTAATAAAACTGTGTCTTCAAAAAAGCTGAAACGAACGCTTTTATCAAAATTCTATTGTGACTTAAAGTGAAGAATGAAATATTTAAAAAATCACTAATAATTTGTATAATTCAAAAACCTAAGTACCGAATCCTAAATTCGTGATCGTTGGCACAGGGTTACCCCACTCCTACCTTACGAAGCGTAGTGCGAAGCGTGCAGTGCGAGAGGCGACGGAATCCGATAGAGACACATAGATAAAGAGAGAAGATGAAGAGAGGGTGCGGCGCGGCTCACCGTGGCGGGGCCGAGGGGGGCGCGGGGAGAGGAGGGCAGCGCGCAGGAGGCTCGCGGCAGCGGCGCGTGTCATCAGCCTGGTGCCGTTCTCGGTGAGCAGCAGGATCGTACCGTCGGGCGCGGCGTAGCGAGTGAGCGGGGGATCGCTCGCGGCCGGTCGACGGGGTGCTTCGAACAGCGCGCGAACCGCTGGCGGACAATCGCCCCACGCCGCCGCTGCCCCACAACCACGTTACCAACAACCACTACTGCCCACCACTCTTGGTTGCGTGCCGCACTACGACCACCCTCAAGGAACAGATCTCGTTTTCCTTGAGAGTGCTCAACAGAAACCAGGTAGATGTAACTAGGATATGTTCCGCCGTAACGATACAGTCTTTAGAAGACCGATTACCGAAGGCTGAAGGTGTTGGAAGCCAAGAGTTGAGGTAACTGCGGGCATTTGTACGGTGTGTGAGGTCAGGAGTATACTAAAAAGAAGCTCAGTGTCTGTGAAACATAAAGTTGAAACAGCCTGGTGTGGTAAAGTAGTGATCTAAGTCAATCCTAAGGCCTATGCATCTAATTTGTGTCGAAATAAAAAAGGCACGTATAACAAAATAATGAAAACAAAATGAAATACGTAAAACAACTAATTTAACGTCGATGGCTATTTGAAAGTGAGTCTAGTACTCCTTAGAAGCATTTTATAGTGTAGTGTTCTTGTTTTGTAGTTATTTATGTATTGTTTTATACTGTTTTGTATACCCGTGTCGTATAGTTATATTATAAAAATATTTTTCGTATGATAACATACTATAAATGCTTAAAAATAATATAATATCTATAAAACATATAATTATATTTACGGTGTCCCGCAAGGTACTAATCTGGGTCACAGTGTTTATATAAATATATGATACATTAAAATTTGTATTATGATAAGTGTCACTTATTTTACGCGTGTACCTATGCGTTGCCATTTTAAACACTTAAAGCTATTGCTATTCCCATTTGTTATATTGCGAGTTCTGAGTGAAAATTGGAGTTAGTATTTACAAATAGAGTAAAATATACAAAAATTTGTAAGACTCAAAGCTTTATTAAACATTATACTGATAATTGACATGACTACGGTGTGCAGGTTACAGTATTAACGAGGTTTTAGAGCACACGACGTGTACCTAATTTGCATGTTGCGGTATTTATTTCACCAGAAAAAAGATGTCATTTTCAGTTTCACCTTTCGAAGGAGTTACCTCGCACGAACTTCGTTAAAACATACATCAGCACTATTATCATACTTAAATCCACTATTTTTCTTCCTGTTCCACTCACACAGGATGTAAAAAACAGTGCTAACGTCGTGTCACATTCAGATTACCTTACAAACATAACAATAAAAATACACTTTAAAAGGTATTTTTGTCCGAACACCGCTCCCGGATGTTTTCCCCAAGCTTTGCCATAGAGAAAGTAATTTGAACACTTGTGTATATTCCCACGCATTCAAAGGTCGTCATGTTAAATTTTAAACTTCGGACAAACACACCCTCTCCGAGTCTTTTCATTTCGTAATAATAACCGACCATTTATTTAGACTTGATATTTGTCTATGGTAATAGAAATAATGATGAGGGTTGTGGCCTCTTTAATTTGTCTTGAGCATTGTGATGTTGTTTAATTGATAAATAAGCAGTTTGTTCTTGTAAACAATTCATTTAAAAGAGCTTTGTAAACATTTCAGTTATTGTTGTTCTAAGTATATTATAACAACATAAATTATTTAGATTAACTCCACCTATTCTATGAATAATTCCACCTATTCTAAGATGGTAAGTTGAAGTTAAACTCTCAGGCAAGAGGATCACCATCACTTACACGTACCATGTTAACAATGGTGGCACTCAGCTTGATGGCCTCATCAGTTGCTTTTTCACGCCCCACTTAAAGGACCCGGGACTGCAAGAAGAAGGAAATCGCTTCACTGAAAATATCGGAGTTCATCCGATTCGCAGTTAGACTTGACAAACGGATTCTGGACCCCGGGGTGAAGGTTTCTGATGTGACCCGGACTACAGTAATCAATTAACCAAGACAACTCGAACCTACAGTAATTCGGAGTACTCTTGGCATATTTGTCGATAAAATAAATCCTATATTATGATGATTTTAGGGTTATTGTAAAAATAATAACACATGCACCGATATGGCATGATTTAACTAACGACCTAAGACCGTCCTGCTGACTGTCGGTCGGGTTAATCAAAACGTTCGTAGGCCCAACGAATTGGTCAGTATTTAACATAGGTTTGTTCAGATTCTCATCAGGAGGCATCCGATTGTCTGTCTACTAGCAGTGCCCCGTGTTAAAACTTATGGCATAATGCTCCGATAGTGTCTACAAAATACTCAATGAGTTAAAAGACGGCACAGAACATTTTACCTGTTCTCTGAGTGAGTCCATAATAATTGCATTTTTTACCTGTTCTCTGAGTGAGTCCATAAAAATTGCATATACGACGCCGAAGGTGAGGTTGTCTCGCGACATATCCCTGGCACCCCAGCTGACCCAGGGCCATTCCTCTCGGTCTGGCCCTCCTCAGGAGGGGGGACTACGCGGTCCCCGACTCGCCCATCGTCCTACGATGCGCGCCGCCCCGTGGCCTGCTTCTGCTAGGGTGACGAGCGGCTCCACCCGTCACCATCAGGCCCGCGTTCATGGGGGGCAGAGGTTCCGAGCGGAGATCAAGCGGTCAAAGGCCGCTTGTTACCGGGAGCTCCTGGAGACGCTGGAGCGGGACCCATGGGGGCGGCCTTACCTTATGGTAAGAGAAAAGCTGCGCCCCCGAGCCCCTCCGCTGACCCAGGTGCTCGAACCGGCTCTGCTCGGAGGAGTGGTGGAATCGCTATTCCCGGTGCGAGCGGAACATGTTCCGCCGCAGATGACTCCGCCACCTCGGTCGCCTACGGCACCCAGTGTGGTGATTGACGACGAAGTGCCCGAGGTCACTTGGGTAGAACTAGACCTGGCGGTGCGAAGGCTCAGAGCAAAAAAAAACACCGCCTCGGGACCCGACGGCATTCCAGGCCGCGCGTGGGTCCTAGCTCTAGGGGAAGACGGCCTCGAACCCCGACTGAGAGGGTTCCTCAGCGCATGCTTGGAGCGGGGCCAGTTTCCGAAGATGTGGAGGACGGGGAAACTGGTCCTCATCCGCAAGCAGGGACGCCCGGCGGACGAGCCGTCCGGGTACCGGCCCATAGTGCTGCTCGACGAGGTGGGCAAACTCTTCGAAAGAGTTATTGCCAAGCGCCTCGTCGAGCATCTCTCTAGAGTGGGGCCGGACCTGGCGAACACCCAGTTTGGGTTCCGCCGGTGGCGTTCCACTGTGGATGCCATCATGCGCGTCAGGACTCTGGCGGGGGATGCGGTTGCCCGGGGCGAGGTGATGTTGGCGGTGTCCTTGGACATCTCCAACGCCTTCAACACCTTGTCCTGGAGTTGCATCAGGGAGGCACTCGTGTACCACGACGTGCGTCTCTACCTCCGCCGCATAGTCGGGGCGTACCTGACGGAGAGAGCCGTCATCTACCCAAGTTCGACGGGAGTCGGCAGGCGTGAGATGTCGTGCGGTGTTCCACAGGGGTCGGTCCTGGGGCCGCTCCTGTGGAACATCGGCTACGACTGGGTACTTCGCGGTGACTTCGCGTACGGTGCCACCGTCACGTGTTACGCGGATGACACGCTAGTGACGGTGAGCGGGGCTACGCACCGCGAAGCGACCCTGAGGGCCACGACCGCGGTTGCTCAGGTCGTCGACAGGATCCGGCGGCTGGGTCTCGAGGTGGCTCTGCACAAGTCCGAGGCCATGTTCTTTCATGGCCTTCGGCGCAGGCCAGGCCCGGGAGCCAGCCTAACAGTGGGAGGCACTCCCATCGACATCAAGCCCCGGTTGAAATACCTGGGGCTCGTGCTTGACGGTCGATGGGACTTTGGACAGCACTTCCGAAGTCTGCGCCCCAAGTTGGTGCTCACGGCGAATATCATGCTCGCGAAGGAGACAGCAGAGCAGGCGCGGCGCGATGAGCGAGAAAGGCTCGCTGATATCGCTGCACGCGCCCGAAGGCGGCTCGGGCTTCGGAGGGTGCAAACTGACCTCCACCCGTCACCCTCAGGCCCGCGCTCATGGGGGGCTCATGAGTGCGGGCCTGAGAGTGATGGGTGGAGCCGCCCGTCACCCTAGCAGAAGCAGGCCACGGCGGCGGCGCGCATCGTAGGACGATGCGCGCCTCCCCACACCGGGGTTGAGTCGGGGACCGCGTGGTCCCCCCCTTCCCGAGGAGGGTCAGACCGAGAGGGATGGCCCTGGGTCAGCCGGGGTGTGAGGGATATGTCGCATGACAACCTCACCTTCGGCCTAGCACTACGACCCAAAGACGGCGTGCGGTTTAGTCGTTTCGAGTCCGACATAACCTACCCCTCCGGCTCCGGAGGGGTGGGGATTTCCCGCACGTAAAAAAAAAGGGGGGGGGGGGGGGGTGGAGGTTCACTTTATGTAATATATTGCAAAATTACAATATTTAAGTACTATTATTAGTATGTTGTATTACTTTACCATGTTGAGATAGTGATATGGAGAAAGAAATGAATAGTCAGTAGTTACATTGTGTTAAGAATAAACAATGTGATACGGAATTACTATTCCTTTATGATTCTTGGACTTTGGTAGTAATGTCCTGTATTTTCTTTTACCACTGAGTTGGCAGACAAGCACACGGTCCACCTTATGGAAAGTGACTACGATGGCCCATTGACGTGTGCGTGAAATACCGTCGTGGCCTACCTCCATTTTCATAATTAATTCAAAATAATTTAGAACTGTAACGTTCTTTCAATGAATATTGATTTCTACAACGTAGCAGTATAAGGATTTTTTTTCGATCTATACGTAATAAAATCATTCCTCTATTTCTGTATCCAATTTTAGAACCTATACCAAGAACTATTAACATAACAGCGAAACAGGAAACGAGGGAGACCTGTGTCAAAGAGAAAAGAAATCCCCAAAAAGCTTTATTTTACGAAAGTCAAAGTGGTTGGGGACAAAGGCGGTGAGTGGGCCCTTTGTTTCCATATTGTGTGGGCCCTTGACTTGCCCAAAATTAATATTTGATTGAAGCTATTGGTTTTTGGCGCGTAGGCCCGTTTAATATATTTTTAGGGTTCCAAAGCCAAATGGCAAAAAACGGAACTCTTATGGATTCGTTTTTACTGTTGAAGAAGAAGAAAAATGCGTTTATTTCGGCTTATTGCAGCAAACAAAACAGATCAACTTAAATATAAAACTTATACTATATTGACGACGAATACATTATAGATAATTTCACATAATTTAATTTAAATATTTTTGTTACACATAATTCTATTCTAATGAGGTAAGTTAACAATAAATTTAAACCATCTGTAAATCAATTATAAAAGTTATTCTTTCTTTTTTTATAAGAACTCCGTCTGTATGAACTATGCTGTAGAAACTTGGTGAGTAGATGGATTCTGTGAAACGCATTAAGATTTTCACACAAGAATAGAAAAAAAAACAATAAATTTTGGGAGTTTCCCCAGACTTAGAACTGAAACTCAAAAACAGGATTTTTATATTATGTTACTTCCTC
Organism: Eilema caniola; assembly: GCA_949126895.1. Taxonomy (NCBI): domain Eukaryota; kingdom Metazoa; phylum Arthropoda; class Insecta; order Lepidoptera; family Erebidae; genus Eilema; species Eilema caniola. Next base: position 7,584,274 of record OX421488.1, on the reverse strand, counting down.
CTGCGGAACTCTCCATGGCCGAGTCCGACTCGCACTTGGTCGGTTTTTGAAAGGAAACTTTCCTCGTGGATTTAAATGTTGCCTTTGAAAAAATCTGTCTACATGAACTCACGATGCTGTGAAATGGATGAAATTGGGACTGTGGATGATGTAAACCAACGATTTCGTGAAATGGCTAAAATCCGAATTACCTATACCTAGATGAACTAGCGATTCAGTGAAGTAGCTAAAATCGAAATTACGGTTGTCACTGACAAATTAAGCGCGATTTGACAATTATTGAAGGGATGAGCGTGACCTCCATCGGTTCACGGAATTAATAATACAAATAAATAAAATTGAAGTGTTTGTAACCTTAAAATATTAGATATTCAGCAAATGCATATGAATGTAACAATGTAAATGTTTTGCAATCTGTCTGTCTTTCTATCTGTTTGATTCTGTATCAAAATATCGGGGTTCCGCAAAAAATAAAATTAAACCCAGATCGAAGTACACGCAAACAAAGTCACAGGCACAGCTTGATTTGAATAAAAGAAACAATAATTTCAAAGAAAAGTAAAGAATAAGAGAACTCATCACAGTTCCCTTCATTCAACAGTTGATTTGTTTACCATCAGGTGCAAATATTTGACTGGCCGTAATTGGTGTGCAAAGTACCTACCTACATCTTTCTGTTCAGTGTGAAGTATTCAAAGAGCTGCTAGCTTTTTTTAACCTCGGACGCAAAAAGAGTGGTGTTATAAGTATGACGTGTCATCGTTCCCGAACGGATGCAGCGATTTCAATTTAGTTCTTTTTTTCGTTTTAAAGGTGCCTTATGTGCGGTGCGAATGCTCTTAGATATTTTTGATGAAAATCGTTTGAGCCGTTAAAAAGTTGTGGGGGTGAAAGTGATGAAGAACAACGGAATGTCTGCAAATATACTCGAGTGGGTCGCAAATAAAAGCGCATCAAGTGCACATTACAAAATAATATGTTCAATGAAAATTGGTTGAACTGTGAAAAAGCTAAAGTTAAAGTAGGGATGATACCCAATGTCCGCAAATATATGTAGGGGAAGAAAATGGGGATAGAATTAATAATATATTGTATGAATGATTAGTAGATCAATTTAAAAAGAGTAAAATAAAAATTTAAAAAACCTTGTCACAAAAAACCTCCAAGAAGTTGAAAATAAATTGTGTTGGTTAGCCCATTAACTTTCATACACCTAGTAATATTTTGATTCAAGCGTTGCCATGACGGGGGGACCCATTGGTAAAGTACTCAGTCATCGGAACGAGAAATTACCTAAATACAGATACATAGAAACAATCAGACCAATGCAAATATACATATAGTAATGAACAAGAATGGAACCTGTGACCACTGACTCAATACTCGCTTTATCGCCACAGGTGACAATAAAAGTAGTGAAAGACACAATAAATTGTAAAAAAGAAATAATATACAGAAAAATGAAAGCGTTTCACGAAAAAATAAAATCTGTGTAAAAGAATGAGTTTGTAAGCTCCTAGACTATACAAGGCGACTGCAGACAAAGAAAATCATTTCCGTATAAGTGGAATTTGTTGTGTGCAAATGTTTGAGAAAGATTTGCCAACGGTCTTGCGAAACAGTCGGGATATTCGCTGAACCATTATAATTTATGTATATTAGGATAAACAAAGAAAGTTGTATTATTTCGATTACACGACTAGAATTAGACATATTTTGGCGAAGGAATTTTATATTATTATTAGATGACAACCGCTGTTCCTATTCGTGTGGTGACGGAGAAAGACAGAGATGGTAACTCGAAATGAAACCCTGTACTAACCCGTTTGGCCAACGTGGAAACCGTAGGCTAAATACTCCCAACATCCAGAGAGGCATAAGTCCAGCAGTGAACTCTGATTTAAAAAAAAATTGATTGACCTAGGTTCCGCTTGCGTGGACGTCGGTTATGTTATCGTTTTTTGGCCGTATGGTTTTAGTTAATAGATTGTAATTAATATTTTCGACAGCCTCCGTGGCGTAGTGGTAGTAAACGCGGCCGCTGCACAGGAGGCGCGGGTTCGATCCTCGCTCAGTGAAAATATTTTTATGCATGAATATGAGTATTTGCATTGGTCTGGTCGTGCCTCGGAGAGCACGTTAAGCCGTTGGTCCCGGTTGCCATACAAACATCTATGGCAGTCGTTACGGGTAGTTAGAGCCCTCAAAAGTCCAATAACTGGTCTAACTGCAATGCTTCGATATTGCCTTTGGGTTGTGGAGGTCAGTACCACTAATACCTTAATAATATGCCTTACCGTATGCGCCACTTTTGAGACCCAAAACGGTATGAAGTTTTGACTACGCATATGAGGACTACGCACGAAAAAAAGTGGTACATTGTTCTATACAGACTTATAACATCGCTTACTCATAATATCAAATAACTTGATCACGTTTTTATTATTTAACTTGCAATAGTATGTTATGTACTATAATGGTCTCAATCGTACTATTCGACCTTTAAGTGTCCTACTGATAGGGTACAACACGGTCACCTTGTGTTTTGATGTATAGCCCAAATACCCTCTAAGGTTTAGTAAGAAAATATACCTATTAATTAAATGGATTGTGTTCTAGAATAATTTAAGCCTATAAAATCAATTGACGTCTACGTTCAGGGTGACTGACGTTTAGGCGTATAAAGTGAAGATATTCCATACTAATGTTATAAATGGAAAAGTGTATGTGTGTGTGTCTGTTTGTCCGTCTTTTACGGCTAAACTACTGAACCGATTTTAATAAAATTTGGTATAGGGGTAGATTGGACCTTGAGAAAGGACATAGGCTATGTTTGGTCGTGATAACCGACATTCATGCGGGAGGAGTCGTGGGCAAGGACTCGTAATTTATACGAATTTACTAGTTTAAGCCCGCCTAAGCGTGGATGTCAGTTTTGGTTATATCACAAGTTATACTCACCTGATTGCTACGAGTATCAAACTAATGTAAGATTTTAAGTCTAACCGAGACCTTTCAAGCAAGACCTTTCACGCCTAAATCACTGAATCGATTTTGATGAAATTTGGTATAGGGGTAGATTAGACTATGAGAAAGAACGTAGGCTTTGTTTGGTCCCGATAACTGACATCCACGCGGGCGGAGCCGCGGGCAAAAGTTAGTAGATTATTAGGGCAGTCATATACAAAATCTTATGTTGTTTATTTTTATAAAAATAAGTTTTGTTTTATATTTGGTGTTATTTATCTACACGAGTAGAACGTAGATATAATTTTCCTTATAGAATAACAAACAGAATTTATTCGGTATACCTTAACGAACACATTTGACTAATACATAAATGTATGTCCTAAAACTAACACAAATATACCGACATCTGCTCCTTTGTGCTAGTTAAACAAAATATTTATGAAAACATTATGTCTGGTTGTGTTGATACTGACAAATGGAATATGGTATTACAAATTGGATAGTTGTAGATAGCTTGAATAAACAACCTTGAAACACTAAGCTCTTTTAACGTCCCCAACGAATTCAACGAAAAATTATGTTTATGTAATTTTCAATTGCAAATAATACTATCTATAGGGATAGATACAGTGGCAGCACTGCCCCTCTAGAGAAGTGGCAATTCGCTAGCTGGCGTTTGGTGAAATAGAATGACGAATGTATGGGCTTTGACAGATATGACAGTCGTTAACGTATGTCAAATACGTCAAATCCCATACATTCGTCATTCTATTCCATCAAACGCCGGTTAGCGAATTGCCACTTGTCTAGAGGGGCTGATTGGTTTACGATGTACAGGGCTCTACCAAAATCTCCCAACCCCGAGGTTAAAGTCTTTTTGTACCCGACTGCAAAGAAGGGTTATGTTTTTCGCGCGTATCTTGTATGTATGTTTGTAATATTCTTAATTACCTCATATCTTCTGAACCACCGTATGGTTTTCAATGATTCATACCTCAAGTGGAAGGTATTTATTGTCCAAGTGTTCTTAGGTACATAAAATATGAACAAAAGCTGCATGTTGGTTTCTAGGCGCCAAAATGAATGTGATCAAAAATGTTTTTTTCTAAAACCCGACTGATGCTGAAAACATCGAAACAAGCTTTATATCAAATGAAAATAAATGGGTACCGCCTGCCATAAAGCTTGTTTCGATCTTTTCAGCATCGGTATTTTTTTTTATTTTTAATATTTCATTTTTACTGCAAAGATCTTCTCTGATACCCCCGCTGGACTCGAACCTACTAACACTGCCCGCTCCGGCTGCTTTAGGAGCATCGCATGGGCCCCTTCGGTACACTAGATGAAAGCCCGCGTCATGACTTCGTCGATTCTTTCAGCAGATGAACCGATTCCGACTAATAGTTGAGGTTGGCATATGCCCTAAAGATGTTTTTTTTTTATACAACTGAGGTGGCAGAGCACACGGCCCACCTGATGGTAAGTGGTTACTGGGGCTTATGGACGTGTGCAACACCAGGGTAGTCACACTTGTGCTGCCGACCCTGTTAACACAAAGAGTTTCTGTGCCGTATATACTCCTAAACACCAGCAAGACACCCTACATAATACGTATAAAGTGATGGAAATGTGGTATCAATTTTAAACTTGCAGAGACCCAGTATTGAACAGTAATAAAAGTTCCATTTGCGATGAGATAAGGTTTGACACCGGTCAGATAAAATCACAAAAGTAACTTCGAATGTCCCCGGAGGCTTCGAAGTATAATTTTTTAAATGTCACGTATAAATCAACATGATTTTTTTTATTACAGAGTGTAACAATTTGGAATGATTTGTTTACTTAAGTAACAGTTTGTGAAGTGACTTTCTTCGGGTGCTTCCATAGAGAGACAGATTACTGTTGCGGGCGGACCAGTACCGGTCGGTGCAGGTTCAAAACGTGCAGTCGTTTTTGTAGAAATTAGTGGACTTAAAAAGAAAACTAGAAGATTTTAAGGTGTTCAATTTCAGCTTACTACCTCATAAGCCATTTGATGGTAAGTATTAATGTACATATACTTGTTATATCAGAAGTGTTACTTAAAAGTTGCTGTTATTATGTGCAGAAGAAAAGGACAGGAGGTGACGCCTAATGCACTTTTACAAATTATAAATGAAATAGGTATACCTCGGGACTTATATCTTGACCCTAAAATATGCTCAAAACGTGCTCTATACACGTAGTTTACGTTTTTTGGGTGTCTTTTGACTATAGCGCGGGGTGCTAAATGGATGGATGAGCTCAAAATCACTTCACATAGATTATTACAAAACTATTCATGTGCGCCAGTCATTTGTTTTGGGACTTAGGTCCAAGAAATGTGTCTCGAGGTATACTACTTTTGTCTCTAGTTTGACTCAAAATATAGTGGTTATTTATTCTCATTAACTCCATCCCATGGTTGCCTGGTAGAGATTGCCTTGCGCGATAACGCCGCCAATTGTATGCTACAAAACTGTACCTACCACTATATTGTAATTCTTCATTATTTTGTGTACAATACAATAAAGAGTTTTTCATTCATTCATTCATTCATTCATTCATTCATTCATGCCATTATTTGAAGTGAAAAGAGCGTGATACTGCGGGTAACCTGACTGCCATTTAGCGATACCCAGCACCATTTAGTATTTTTATTTACGTAATATTAAAGATCCATCGTTCATAATTACGGTATCGGGTACACAGAAGTCTGCTTGATCATAACTTGTGACGACTATTTTAATATATTCTGAATATTTTTTCTGAAAGTTTCAAATAGGATATGACCTTAAGAAATGTAAGATTAACATAACGCCATCTATTTATGTTTGTTGCTTGCTAATCCTTAATCCGTCGCTTCGTATTACAATTTCTACTCCTTGTGATTGAGTGCAAGGTATGGGCGATAAGCGTTTAGTAGGTACTTATTTGTGAAAGGCCAAAAACATATGTAGTTATACTTTTCAGGGGGACTACTCTGACCACTAAGCTACCGGGGACTAAGGGACTGGGTTCGAGTCCTGTCTGAGTCGTTTCACTTTTTACAATATTAATCGATGTACCATGCTTATATAAAAATGTTAAGTTGGTTTTTTGTATACTTTAAAAACTCTAAAAAGTGCTGTATCAATTTAGCTCATATTTTGACATGGTACACAACGCTTCAAAATCTTTCGCATCGCTGCAATATTGTACGGGACTCTAATAAGCCCTAATTTGAGAGGTTCACTAGTCAGTAAACACCTTGAATTCAAACTTATTTGGTTAATTTTAGATCGTCAGAACTCGTATATGAAAGTGTCGACGTAAGTGTATGTAGGTATGTCAATAAGATCGAAGGCATTTTGGTCAAGAGTACTCGAAACCAGCAACTGGCGTGCATGCATGGAAACGATTGTGAAAGTAGAAGTAAAATTCCAAGATTCTCTACCTGATTTATTGGTAAATATACGTGAACGTATGTATGTAAAGCATCTTATTGTCAAAAAATATCTATTTTGCACACCCCGCTACAATTTTCTCACTTGTACTCCACAAAAAGTGCCAAATAGAATTCAAGCTGTGGAGTTTTTCTCTTAAATCAGCCACGTCCCGGTTTCCAGTACTGATGAGATTAAATTTTATGCTTATTCGTTTGGATGTGCTAGTAGAGCCATTAACGTGGTTTCCTCGTCTTATCGGGGAGCACCAATTTGGGGAGAAACTCCTGATTTATGTGGGAGTTATTGCAAATGTCAAATGAGTGGGCTTGTTAAAATTTGAGTGACGGTTTGGCTTTTTGAAGGAAGGTAGATATCATGTATCATTTTCAGGTTTCGGAGATTTGTTTCTAAACAAGAGATTTATTAGTTACCTAGCTTTAATTTCAAAATTAGTAATCCATACTAATATTATAAATGCGAAAGTAACTCTTTCTGTCTGTATGTTACGTTTTCACGCCTAAACCACTGAACCGATTTTGATGAAATTTGGTATAGTGGTAGATTAGACCTTGAGAAAGGACATAGGCTATGTTTGGTCGCGATAGCCGACATCCACGCGGGTGGAGCCGCGGGCAACAGCTAGTATAAAATAAAGCATTTAATATTTTTATTGAGTTTCGATTCTATTTGGTTCTATGTTTGAATCTTTTTTGCTGACCGTAATACAAAGTTCTTCAAGAAAAGTGAACTAAATAAATTATTCTCTCCTTAATATTTCGTAGATTAAAGTTCACAATTTCATAATGCATTTCTAAGTAATATAACGTATTTGTGTGTAGTTGGTAAGTTCATATATTTTCTATATATTTGTATTCAGACTCCTCACGAATACACTCCCAATATGGCACTCATATTTTAATATTCTAAAAGCTTTAATAAAAAGTTTATAATAGAACTGAATAATACGCTTCACTTGTACTTCTTCACAGATTATTTTTATTTTGAATCTGACCGGTTTCACCTCACGGCTTTGTCATAGGTTCACATAACAATGCAATTATGTTAACCGAACCTTTGAGAATGATGTGAGGTGAAACCAGTCAGATTCAAAATAAAAATAAACTGTGGAAAGTACAAGCGAAGTGTATTATTCCATATGTGTAGTAGATTCCACCAAGTGCCATCAATCTCCAGTATAAACAGTACAATATTGTCATGCGTTTGATTTGTTGAATCGACTTAGTTTTGATATTATCAGTACATTGTTAACTGCCACAAATATACTTCATATATAATATCCAAAAAGCATTGTTTGGTTTGTTTGTTTGTGTTTTATGTGCAGCCAAAGATATAGATTTGCAGGCACATGGGGTTTACTTCGGGTCTGGGGCCTCTTAGTAGCCCATTGTAAGCTTGCACTTACAATCTGCGTGGATTTTACGGGCGAGGAGATAGGACAACCTAATACACGAATCACCATATTTCAATTACATCAATCACTGACTACACATTTTACAGACACGCTCGCGATCTATAACCAAGTATATTCAACCGAACTAGGAGCGTTCTGCTAGACACGTAGTGCTCGGTCGAGGTTCATAGCGATACTGATCACGATTCTCCGCGCGCCCCACCAAAGTCAATGATCTGTCAAACTCAACTTGACCGAATGAACGAATGACGTCACACTCGACCATAGAGCACTAGAGTCTTGCATTACGCCAGAGTGAATTTCATCCACTCTAATCACACAATAATGATTACGCGCCGTCACGGCCAGACTGACATGTCGCTCGTCCTCGTGCGACCAATGCCAGAGATCCGTCTGTGAACAAATGTACGAGGCTTTAATTCTTCTCGCACTGACACGCTCGTCCATCACTGACTTCCATCGCCGCAGGCCTAACATCACTCGTTGGTGTTCTTCGGCCACAAACGAGCAGAACCGGGCAGCCACTCATTGGTGCCCCTACGACTATGAACTAGTAGGACCGGGCGACCACTCATTGGTGCCCCTGCGACCATAAACCAGTCGGAACCTGGGCGACCACTCATTGGTGCCCCTGCGACCATAAACCAGTCGGAACCCGGGCGACCACTCATTGGTGCCCCTGCGACCATAAACCGGTCGGAACCCGGGCGACCGCTCATTGGTGCCCCTGCGACCATAAACCGGTCGGAACCCGGGCGACCACTCATTGGTGCCCCTGCGACCATAAACCGGTCGAACCCCGGGCGACCACTCATTGGTGCCCCTACGACCATAAACAAGTCGGACTCCGGGCAACCACTCATTGGTGCCCCAACAACCACCTACACTGTCCTCCAAAGCTAGCAACATTACATAGTTCGAACATCGACCCTCGTGGAGCCAGTCCAAACATGAATGTGAGTCTGAACCTACGTACAACCACTCGGTGCCCCTACAAACACCTAAACTATCCTGCAAGGCTAGCAAGATTACATAGTTCGAACATCGACCCTCGAGGAGCCAGTCCGAACATGAATGTGAGTCTGGACCTACCTACTTACAATATGCATCAAGATCTGTGGAAGGTGGACTAGTAGTAATGATGTGACAATTAATCGCTGAGAATGTGTCGCTATCGTGAATTCTTCCTTCGTTCTGACTATGGACCGCCGTCTCGGCCAGCTCGTTGTCAATTTCTGCTACAGTGATATGACTTATGTTTCGAGATCGAATTGAGGCATTGGGGTTCGAAGCTAGGAGATGAAATGTACTGAAGTCTGCCCAAACACGATGTGTCCCAGCTCTATCCGCCATATTGGAAGCGAGTAGCGTCTACATCCTAGCCCAAGCCGCGGCCAGGCTTTATTTGAATAGGTTTCCAAGGTAGTAGTAGTAGTAAGTAAAGCAAGACTGGAAACCAATAAACCAACACTGACTATACTCCATTTAGTGCTCTATCCGCATACACTCGAAACCGATTAACCTGTCAAGTGAGTAAATAATAGACACAATAGGTAAACAATAGACTCGCGGTGCGATCGCACCGCTTGGGATCTTAGACTTTAGATCAAACTTATGGTTCAGAATTAGTTAAGAGCCAATTTTGTTATACTTCGCTTTCCTGTACAAAACTACCATACGCGCTTCGTTTCAAAAGAATATTAGCAACCGAAATTATCGAAATTACTAATATTCCCTCTAACCCCTCCAACTAAGCTAAATTGCTTGTGCTAGGAGTGGGTTCACGTCGGTAGTGTAATGGCCAGGACTCAAACCAGGGACCTCTCGATCGTAAGGCCGACCCCTTAACCACTAAGCTACCGACGCTTCTCTCGCAGAGGCTCTCGTAACCGCTCCATTACCCTGTCTATTCACGAGGGCACGAATCACGACTACGCTTCCCCGGACCATTGGCGGAGTCGCACGGATTGCACATCTACGCTGTTACTTTACATCACTCAATCATTAATATGGAGCGAAATAAGACGCATTGAGGAGCACACCGCCCTCCCACAAACTAGAACGGTTTCATTACCACCCTGGCCATCATCCGTGTGTTGATCCATCGAAGTCACTATTGGATCAACACGATCGGCTGTGGAGCGAACATATCTATCACACTTACGGGGAAGCTGTCATTTTCATCTAGCTCATTGATTGCATATTAAACAGAGTAGCCCTATGACACCGATACTACCCTGTAAAGTAAGAGAAGTCACCCAAGCACGCGTCTGTTTGAAGTAGTAATCCTCAACCTGGATGTCTCTGCCAATGCTTGTCAGTATCTGGAACTTTAGGTCTTCTCCTGTTCTAATCATATAACATAGATAATCCATATCCATGTAGTATTTCGAAATGGCGCACATTGGGAGAGGCCCACGTCGAGCAGTTGACCATGGTGGCCTAGTTGGTTGATTGATTGATCGATGTAGAATTTCGTCTATGTGACCACGTACGACGAGAAACCGTTACTTGAGATAACAATGAAACATTACTTGCTAATAGAACATCTTTCCCTAAATCTTAGGTACGCGAGGGTATTGAAATCAAATACGTCCTAATTTCACCAAATGAGACATCTCAAAGCAAAGGCACACAGCTTGTGACGACTTTATCACTCACACCCGAGAACACAGTACCAAAGCACTTTATTTTCACTCCTTGTACACCACTTACTGATGTGACGGATTACAGCCCCCTTCATCTGATTATAGTCTGTACGTCAACTTCTGACATCTGATCAATGATTCGTACTTAGACCCAATTTTGCCTGAAATTTCGTAACAGTTTGAAACTTACGTGTTAACGCTTCGGAACGCATCCCGAGCGGCATACCATCTTGTATCCGCTTCCGGAATGAGTCAGCCATATTGCTCTTACATGTCAGCCACACAAGCCACAAGCACTAGCTAGTTACCTTAAGATTATTGTAAAATATTGCAAACACTGTCCCAACCTTAGAATAAAAAAACAGTTAACTAAAGAATCTTGTCTAACTAAAAAAACCCAAACAACACAAAATGATTGCAGTGAGTCGGGTTCAGTTTTCCTACCACCAGAAACCTTCTACAGTTAATAACCTAGTGTCAATTTGTTAGCACGCAAACAACGCGGAATCAGCTGGTAGCCATTCTGGTGGTGGTGGACCCGTAATTACACACTTTACTCCACTTCATCATAATGGAGGGTATATGACAAATAAATAGCAGCGACCGCCGCTCCTAGCAGTCAACTCCAACTCATTCTATCGTCAATCTCCGAACCCTTTTCTCGACCTAGTCGGTCTCGGCTCTCCAGTACAAACGCGGCGCGACTGGATCTCTAAACACCCCGAAGCGAAGCGACCGCCATCCGATCCCCACAACCAAGCGGCACACCGATGCTCTGCAGCTACACCAGTCGGACCCCTGTGGGCTCTAATCACCCGTAGCGGCCGCCACAGACGCTCGCATGACAACCGGGATATATGACGCACCAGGCCCTCCGTAGCACGTAGACCAGACCAATGCCAGCAGACCCATACGAGCACACAAACACCCGCACCGACCGGGGACCGAAACCGAGACCTCGCGCAGCAGCCGCACCGACCACCGCTATGCCACAGAGGCTTTCACCAGAATGTAGATCATATAATCGCCCAGTCAAGACGAGAGACTACTCGGGGCAGTTTATCGGCCTCAATCTGCCAATTTGGCGACGAGAACTATTCCTTTAGTCGACCCGAAATATTTGGTTACCAAACTGTTGGTTCGTGTATTCTTGCTAAGAATCCGCCACGCCTTTTCTACCTAGGTACACAATAGCGTGACCTCAAAGTGAAGTACACCACGGTGAGTCTATCCACTACCCACTTGAGAAATATTTCACGAACAAAACCCGTCAGAGCCGATGCTGCATGGCTCCTTCGCTACTCAGCATCATAGAAAATTAGACTGACAATCCAGCACGCGATTATTAACAGAGTTCAACCTTCGTCATAGGAAGCTATATCTTACACTGTACAGCTACATTCACCTATCTGTCCACCAATAATTAAACACAGTTCGAGCACTCCGAGGGACCTATAAATCTCAAGACAAGACACACCGGGTCAGTACCTGCTACCGAAAAGATATGGAAACCAAAAAAGCAAACGCAAAAACCAACACGTAATACATCGTGATATAATCGAAATCGTCCTTCGTTAGTTTTTACTGCAAACTACTCACTTTTACGTAAATTATGTCACTTAAATAAAAAGATTAAATCGAGAACTGGTTCCTTTTGTCTCACTACTCTCCCACTCAATGGAAGACGATTTAACACGAGCCTTTGCACTATGGTGACATGGCATCTGCGTACTGACAATAAAGAACCCACTGATGTTAATATAGGGTAGTTCGTTAAAATTTATCGTTCTCACTTCTTGTACGTACCGATTGCGTCACCGCATTCCAAGCTAATCTAAGCAATCACAGTAACCTTTTGCAGCGTACCCTACTCAATTCGAATAAGTCTTCTCACCGTATTAACAGCTACAGATAGTATAGAAATTAGCATAGTTAGATATTAGGGATATTTCGAAACTTTCTCGTGTAATGACAATATGACTTAGCCACTATATAATTAGGTGCAAACTCCGCTACCTCATAAACCTCTGCTCACGGATTGCCAGAACTGCTATCGTCTCTTCTGGCACTACATGGAATAGTAGAAATAGGACGAGACTTTTTATTCAAACACGAATTTGTACCCACGAGTAATACCTTTACAACAATATCTTTCCCTGGAGGGTGGAATGCGATATTCCGCTACCAGGAAATTATTTGGCTAAATTATTTGGCACTTGTTATTAACAATAAGCAGACACACTGTCTACGAAATAAAAAGGAACGGGCTCACCGGGTCTTGTAGTCGGGATGCAGCCAACAATCAGGACAGACACAGTTTCACGTTATTTCATGTAAATCCGACTAGCGAGTCTTTTGGTTGCCACTGCTATTCTCCTCAGCTTGTTGCCCTAGTATCCCACTTCTGATGCAGGCACATGGGGTTTACTTCGGGTCTGGGGCCTCTTAGTAGCCCATTGTAAGCTTGCACTTACAATCTGCGTGGATTTTACGGGCGAGGAGATAGGACAACCTAATACACGAATCACCATATTTCAATTACATCAATCACTGACTACACATTTTACAGACACGCTCGCGATCTATAACCAAGTATATTCAACCGAACTAGGAGCGTTCTGCTAGACACGTAGTGCTCGGTCGAGGTTCATAGCGATACTGATCACGATTCTCCGCGCGCCCCACCAAAGTCAATGATCTGTCAAACTCAACTTGACCGAATGAACGAATGACGTCACACTCGACCATAGAGCACTAGAGTCTTGCATTACGCCAGAGTGAATTTCATCCACTCTAATCACACAATAATGATTACGCGCCGTCAGATTATTATAACACTAGAATTTTGCCTGTTGGTCTATTACCTGCTAAAACCGCTGAACCAATTCACTTGGTGTCTATAGAGTTAGCTTTTAATACGAAGAAGATACGATTTTACGTTATGAGATATACTGCTAGGCAGCAGCGAAAGCCTTATTTTTGTCTTTGACCATAAACTGTATACACCGATATCGGAGGAAGTCAAATGCATGACATATGTATCTGTCTTTCACATTGTCCGGCCCGATATCGGTTATCGGAGCCAACACCACTGTGTTGGCCCGATATCGGACCACAAAGACCTTAATGACATTTTCTTAGCTATGTGTCTTTACGTTAATTGATGACGCTGATTACAAGTCTAAGAAAAAAATCTCGACACTATGTCATGTCAATAAGTTCAAAAGTTGCTTGCACCTTCTTTTTTTTCAACCCTAGCATCCCTAACTAGTCTGTGCTTTCGAGTAAATGGTCCTATGGGGCCGAATTTATCGGATATATGAGAAAACAGCTCATGGTGTCGGCTATCGGCGTCACACGCCGATATTGGATATCGGATAAATGTGAAAACGCTTTTATGCGTGGGTAAGGTAAGCTAATGTCAATATTGTTCTTTAAACTGTCAATGTTGAGGGATGTATATGATATTGTGCCAAAGTGCTAGATCTTTTTACACCGCGTTGTAGTGCTACTATGTCAATAGCGTTCATAATATATAGTTAGTCTAACATTTCAGTTCACTGCTCATAACGTTATCGCCCAAGCTAAATAGAACTTCAATATTTTTGTCCACCATTTAGTATAAATATGTCAATTAAATATGGTTGTTATTCGTGATTTTCCGCTGTAAACTATTTTAAACATTGTGGCATGTTGCAACTTCATATTTTTAAAAGAAAGTTAATTTTTAGGGTTCAAATTATTTTATTTTTAAAAGCTGATCATGGATTTATATTATAAACTAGCTGTGCCCGTCCATATGGACTTCACTCTGATTTGAATTATTTTTTGCGGGTCAAAAATATTTTTCAAAATGTTGAGTTCTTAAGCGTAAAGTGAAAACTTTGTCGCGGCCGTCAAGGTCGATCACCGTTTTAGGATCGACAGTTCTTTCAAACTATTTTTTTTTAAATGACTAACTTTACTTCTCTGACTTTGTCAAATGATAAAATATTGCCAAACCTAAATATGTATTAAAAACTCTTTTAATTGCCAAAGCTTATAGACTTCAAATAAACGCAATACCTGCATATCCAAGGTCCAACTAATAATGATCGAACTTTTCCAAAAAGTCGAGATCAATTTATAGTATTAAAGGGATTCCAAGAGATTGGAACTTGACGATGAGAAGATCGCGGGATTACCGCGGGATTAGGGCCCTTTCCCGCGAGGCCCGGCCCTGGCAATAAGAACTCCGGGATCATAAGAAATGAATCAAACGCTCACGGTATATTGAATCCAAAGATTATGTGATCGGGTTACGATAGGTTGGTTTATCGGAGCATTGTTTGAGAAAATGGCTTTTTTATTTTACCTACTTACGCATGTATGCGGCATGGAAGTTTATTTTGTTTTCACACATTTTTATTGTTTTTTTTTTGTCAAGTTAACGGCAATAACTGTTACTGGTGATTAATGGCACTTGGTGGAATCTACTACACATATTGAATAATAATGACACTTGTACTTTTCTACACTTTATTTTAAGCTATTTCATAGCTTCTATCGAGGGCCTTGAGCGCGGGGACCGAATCCAGAAATTCCGTAACGAAAAAACCTCACGCTTGTTTCTTTTCGGTAGTCTTCGACACGGTGTTTGTGTGCGTGCAACTAGCCGTATTGTACGACTCTACGAAGCTCGCGCGAATCGAGACGAGCTGCTCCGAAATCGGACGTATACATAAGCACCTGTTTATGAGAAAGTATATAGGTGTATAGGTATTTATGTACAACAGTGAATAGCTGTACTTGTAAAATTTGTGTATAAAGTGTTTTGAATATGAATGAACAAAGTGCATTTATTATTAATGAAGAAAGTCACGAAAAAATAGTGAAAGAAAATGAGTGAGGACTCTACATACATACATTTTATTATTATCACAAATGCAGTATTAATTTTGAATTATAAAATAAATAAATAATTATAATTGCATAAGTTGATACAAAATGCTATGCAATAGCTTTACCACGGCAGTCCCCGAGTGCCACACGTCTTTTTTTATTTTTAACATAACAATCACGTAAACCTTTGATAATGCCGTGAGGTGAAACCGGTCAGGTTATAAATAAAAATAAAGCGTGGAAAAGTACAAGTGTCATTATTATTCAATAACGGCAAAAGGTTCACCTTCAGTTATGTGGGACTGAAAACTTAACGAAGTGTCAGTGTTAACCTTCATATTCTTTGGAATAAATCATAGACATACAGAAGGGCGTATACCTCTTTGACTATTGTGAGTTGTGACCCTTCTTACTCCTTGGAATATAGATACAGAAGTGCGTATACCTATTTTTTTGACCAATATGACGTTTGCTTTTAGCTGTTAAGCTTCTAAAAACGAAGTAACTTAGCTTTCTTGGGAAGAACTAAAAAAAACATTATTTTTTTGAGTTAAGAATTAATCAATCAAATATTAGCTTACTTTACTCTGTATTTATCCGATACTAGCTTTTGCCCGCGGTTCCGCCCGCGTAGATGTCGGTTAACGCGACCAAACATAGCATAGCCTATGTCCTTTCTCAAGGTATAATCTACTCCTATACCATATTTCATCAAAATTGGTTCAATGTTTTGGTGTGAAAGCGTAACATACATAGACAGAGTTACTTTCGCATTTATAATATAAGTATGGATTATGCCTCAGATCAATCGTATGACTTACCTGACTAACTTACTCTATGTCCCCCAGATCCACTTATTTGGTCAATACTTAGTTACTAGACTCCATTATATTAGCTGTCCGAGTAGTTATTGAACGATCCTCGTTTATTAGAGTTGTGTTGACTCCCTTCGTTACTTAATGGAAATAGTTTTGAATTGCGGAAGGGCTATAGGAACGGGCTCGTTAGATGTGGTAACAGACTTTGATTCTGTGATACGTTTCTGTAATGGAGGTAGTTTTAGCTTTGGATAGGTCATTAATAGTTAAATAATGAGCTATTTGAGTAAACGGTGGGCCCATCAGTATGTTATATACTCTATCTACTTATTTGATATACTAATAGGGCTGAAATATTTTAACGAGGCTTTTATTTTCAAAGTAATCTGTAAAAGGCGGAAAACTGTTTAATTTAACTGTAGAAGTCAATACTAACCTCGATAAATATTTGTTCTGCATGAAGTTGATTACATTCTATTTTCAAAAATACTGTTTAGTTTGAATGTAGAAGTTAACATTGATAAGTTTTTGTTTGTGACCTAAATGAAGGTTATTTGATTCCTTTTTCAAAAATACTGTTTTATTTAAAAGTAGAAGTTAGTCTTGACGTTGATAAGTGTTTCTTTGTGAAATAAAAAGTTAATTTCATTCCTTTTTCAAATATACTGTTTAGTTTGAATATAGAAGTTAATATTGATAAGTGTTTGTTTGTGACCTAAATGAAGGTTATTTGATTCCTTTTTCAAAAATACTGTTTAATTTAAAAGTAGAAGTTAGTCTTGACGTTGATAAGTGTTTCTTTGTGAAATAAAAAGTTAATTTCATTCCTTTTTCAAATATACTGTTTAGTTTGAATATAGAAGTTAATATTGATAAGTGTTTGTTTGTGACCTAAATGAAGGTTATTTGATTCCTTTTTTAAAAACACTGTTTAATTTAAAAGTAGAAGTTAGTCTTGACGTTGATAAGTGTTTCTTTGTGATATAAAAAGTTAATTTCATTCCTTTTTCAAATATACTGTTTAGTTTGAATATAGAAGTTAATATTGATAAGTGTTTGTTTGTGACCTAAATGAGGGTTATTTGATTCCTTTTTCAAAAATACTTTTTAATTTAAAAGTAGAAGTTAATCTTGACGTTGATAAGTGTTTCTTTGTGACCTAAAAAGTTAATTTCATTCCTTTTTCAAAAATACTGTTTAATTTAAATGTAGAAGTTAATCTTGACGTTGATAAGTGTTACTTTGTGACCTAAATGAAGTTGATTCCTTTTTCAATTTTTTTTTATTTTCACTCAGAACCCGCTAGCACATAGAGCGTAAGGCGTAAGGGTGCGTACTCACCGACGCACGGGTTGTGGTTCACTACAGCGAAGATACGGTCACAGCGTTTCTTCATGTGCGTGTTGGGGCAGATGCAGCCGAAGAGAGGAGATAGGCGTAGGCCAGCCCAGGCTTCGCGGCAGGCCTCCCTGGGGATACAAACGAGAGTATATTAAAATTGAAATGTTGAAATGTTCATTATATTTTGTTCCCAAACATAATTCATTTATACATTACTGTTGTAAAGAATGAAATTGCTTGGAATTTATATATCCTAAGCGTGTTTGGGTACTTTCCCGTAGTTGTTATATGGGGCTTGTTTTAAATTGCAAAAGAACTGTAAAATTTATGTTCTTTTTTAACCAACCAATGATATTAAATGAACCCCCTACTGCAAGGAATATTCTAAAAAAAGAATTAGCGAAATCGGTCCAGCCGTTCACGCGTGATGACGTGACCAAGGGAAATAGGGATTCATTTTATATACATAGATCATGGAAACGTAGAGGTTATAAGTTAGTTTAAAAAAAAAAATGTTTTCTTAATTTAATATTTATGGCAGAATAATATTATTTTCATATTGCTTACATTTTCTTTAGTAAATTATAATACATTAGTCCATCTACTGCATCTTCTGTAATTTATTCCACTAGATCGTAATAAATTCTTCAAAGCCGTTGTAGACGACTGGAAATTCAAGTAGATGCTGGAGAACTCGAATAAATGTAATGAGATTCAAATGAATGCCACGTTAACGGCGATTGGGACGCCATTTGTGAACTCGACACATAGAAACGGCACGGGTATGCGAAAAGTTTGTAGTAGCATTTCTGTTGAATTTAAAAGGATTCCATAGAATGGTTACTGATTAAATTACAATAAAATCGATTACTATACGTGTATAGAAATCGATTTTATTGTATATTCTCGTCACGTGATCCATTCGGTATTCCCACATCTGCAATAATAAAAAAAAATGCAGGAGAGGCCGCTTCTCTAGGTGTGATATCAAAATAATTGGGGCTGTCTCTGTGAGACTCCCGCCAACTTTGTGATAGATATATCACAGCCAACTAACTTAATTAAATAAATAAATATTCCACAACACTATCTAGACCCATGGTAAGCATAGCTTAACTAGCTTGGAATGGAATCTAGACGGCGGATAAACATACTTAGATACTTTTTTTGTTGTAAATACATACATATTATATATAGAAACACCCAGACCAATGCAAATACCCATATTCATGCATACAAATATTTGTACTGAGCGGGAATGGAAACCGCGCCTCCTGCGTTAATCAGCCGTTCAATTAACTACCCAGGCTCTTTAGCGAACGGCGCCACTCAATTAGCTGCCTGAATGGTGTTCAGCCATTTCAATAAACGGCTAGGTAAATAGCTTAGATTGATGACGTTTAATTACTTGCCTAGCCATTTAATAAAACAGCTATAAATATGACTTATTTCTGCATGGTTGTAAAACAAAAAATAACCTATACATATATCCAACTTAACCTATCCAAGTCGGATTGCGTAACTTTTTCAATTAACCTATCACTAATTTTCTATGAATATCTCTCTGCCTACCCCCTCGGGAATTTATAGGAGTAAGTATATGTATGTATGTAATTTTCTGTCTTATTTCGGGGTGGTGCCCCATCATACGAATGGCCTAAGCATTAGTCAGTCAGGTTATAAAATGTCGTAATAAACGTTACGCCTGAATATCATTCAGGGCGTTCATTGAATGGCGCCGTTTAGTTAAAAGCCTAGGCAGCTAATTTAACGGCTGATTAAGCTAGGTGGGCAGTGACATATACATACCACTTTGAGTACCAACTTTTAGAGAAATTTGCCAATTTTCCCATCATTATTTAAAATACAAATATGAATCAAGTCATTCTATGTTAGTCTCCGAATAAACCACGAAGTGTACAATCATGGTTATTAAGAAAAATCATATTCCCTATATTGCTTTTAAAAGAAATGTACGTCAAATATATTATTTACGTGTAAGTGAGCACTTTATATTTTATAGTATACTCTAGTCGCATCATATATCCAATAAACGTCTGGACTGTTTAATGTCAGCCGTCTGTGTTATATCGCTCGGTGCCCCTACCATGGGTTTAACTATCGTAGTTTGTTCAAGTGTCTACCCACATAGGGTACATGGTTGAACTATGTTTGACTACGATTACAAAGATTCCTAATCCTTATTTTGTTCATCGACTGTGAAATCGTTAGTAAGAATATTTTAAAATGTGAAAAATTAGATTGGTACCTAAAGTTTTGCTTAGAAATGACTTGGGACGATGCGCGCCTCCCCACACCGGGGACGAGTCGGCGACCGCGTGGTCCCCCCTCCCGAGGAGGACCAGACCGAGAGGGATGGCCCTGGGTTAGCCGGGGTGCGAGGGATATGCCGCATGACAAACTCACCCTCGGCCTAGCACTACGACCCACATACGGCGTGCGGTTTAGTCGGTTCAAGTCCGACATAACCTCAACTTTCATTGTATGGGTCCAAAGATAAAAATCAGAGTTCAGAATCCTTTTCGTTTAACTTAATATTTTGAATTTCCTATTCTAATTCGTTTACCTACATTTGTGTTATATTCACAAGTAATATTAATTAACTTTTATGATTAGATAGCCGCTAAAGCAATCCTTGTAACTAATGCCTCCAAAATATATTAGATGGTCCCGATTCCTGACTATAAAACTACAGTAACAATAGAAAATTTGCCTTACAGTACGGCCAATTCCGTTACTACAGTCGTTATCGATAACATTATAGACAATGTAATAATATCCATTATATCAAATAGTAGGGCTACTATCGCTGTATTATAAATAGCCTACTATTATGAATTCATCGCAACCTCTATTGCTAAATTAAGTTCTATTACCGATCGAATAACCACTCCATGTTTTCTGATGATGTATTTTCACTTTTTCACTGCATTTGTAAATTATAGCAGTATCTAATATCAGCAGGCAGCAATGAGGCAGCCATTATTTCTTACTTTTCTTTGCAATATGCAAACAAATTTGTTGTGAAATTACATTCTTCATTAACGTAAGATACTCCACTGCTGGTAAAAGGTTATTTCAGGAATTATATGGGCAAGTTAGTAAAAAAAACTATCATATAGGCTATCTAATCTTGATTCATATGCATATATGACGTTATCTTACCACTAATATTACACACAAAAATTAGGTGTTTTCGTGTGGAATTCTGCGACAGTTTTGATCGAGGAAACTAGAATCGGACGGTGTATTCGAAATTAGAATTATTGCAGGGACATACTCGTACAGTTAAATATTCATTACTCCTTTTCTGAAGAAGACCAAGTCTTCCGTCGCTCTTGGGGAGCACGACGAATAGAATGGTAGGCTCTTCATCATCACCAAGCAGCCAGGTTGATTTTTATGACCATTTTCTTCTGGCTTGAAGCGTCAAATACCAAAACTAGCCACATCTTTTGCCCCTTTAGATAAATGCCACACACAAATGACAAATAGTATAGATTGATCAATGGAAGGGATTGCCATAAGTTGAATATTCTATTATGTGGGCTGGAGCCATTTGTTTGAAGGTTTTCTAGCAAATTCATACACTGTTACTATAGCAATAGTCCCATACCGGGTACCGGTAGCCCCGTGGTCCTTCTACCCGAAGAGTGCCAGATCGAGAGAGATGGCCCTGGGTTAGCTGGGGTGTGAGGGGCATGCACTAAAGCTACGTCACCTTCGGCCTTGCACTGCGACCCACAGATAACGTGCGGTGTAGTCGGTTCGAGTTCGACATAACCTCCCTCTCAGGCTCCGGCGGGGATGGTATCCGTGGGGATTTCATGCACGTTATAAAAAAAAAACACTATAACATATAGTATGTTACATTTGTTCATGAACCGATAGTAGACTTACCTTTCCTCCATCTTGCATTCTCCATCGCGAGCTTTGCAGGCGTTCTTGAAGCGATCAAATAGCACGGAGCAAGCTTTCTCGTTGTGGCAGACACTGAGCGCGTAGGTGCAGGTTGGTAGGGTCTCCACGGGGTACGGGTCTTTTTCTAAAAGTAAACCAAGTTTAGTGTTTCGCAGAAGAAAAATAAGTGGAGTGGGTAGAAAACGGAAAGACCTCTGGGTTGAAATCGGAAAAAGTATACGTGGGTAGAAAATCTTGGGTTAAAAAAGGAAACGCACAAAATTTTTCTGAAAAACAGCACACAGCTACTACTTTCCAACTGAAATCTTTAGGAATGTTTTGTGAAAGGGTTTTTAGGCTTCATTAAGACCCTTGGAGCTAAGTCAAGCTCATCTGCAAGCCGGTTTACCTTTTATTTAACGACTAAGCAGACCGAGAAAGAGTAACCAGACCACGGACTCCAAGGCTTCGGATGCAACCAAGAACCACGCGTATTTTGCCCGGCGGTACTACTAGTAGTACAACGGGTAATATTTTCTTTCCATAGTACTCACGTTATAATATTTGTTTTGATGATGGTTCTAGGTAACGTTTAAAAAAAATTCACTCTCAGAATTTTGTGTGATTACTTGGTATCATAAAATTTCAAAAATATTGGGGGAGCCAATTTTCTATAATTCAGTTGCAAAGATTTCAAAAGTTGACATCAATGTTTATGCTTACCGTACTATATCAATATGTCGAGCACGTGGATTGCAGTATGCAGTTGACTTTTGGAAGTCAATGACCGGTGGGTGCTTCGTAGGTAATTGTCAAGAGCTGACGCGCTCTTATGATGATTCGAGTGTTAGCATATTAAGCATGACCGTAATACTAACTTTAACATCAGACAGATATGTACAGCCCAGACTCAGCCTCAGATGCATCACTCGAGTCAATAATAGTGCCCGGAATACGGCAATAGGCTCACCCCCTATTACGTGGGACCGAATGCATATTGGTGAAATGTGGGTGTTAATTCACCTCTGCATAACCCTCCGGGGATAAAGGCGTGATTATATGTATGAATGTAATACTAAATGTTAAGTGAAAAATTAATACATTGTTTTTTTTTCTTGGGCATAGTCAACAATACTGGTCACCCCCACTCCCCAAAATTCCGAGTGTTAATTTTGATACACCACACCATTTAATTTCATTATTTATCGTTTCTCTACCATTCAACAACACTACAAGGTTATATAGTCTTCAATCTTCTTAATCCTAGCGTTAATCCCTCGCATCTGAAGCTTTTACCACGGGATCTGGTGTCCGCTTTACCTGTCTAACTGCGGATTTGGCTGATATCCGATTATATGTTTTCCGTGAAGCGACTACTATTTGAACTCCACAACCCAAAGGAGGTTTCGAAGCGTTGCAGCTCGACCAGTTGTTGTACGTTTGAGGGCTCAACCGTCTTCTTCTTCATCCTAGTGGTAATCACAGTCGCATCCGAAGGTTTCAACTTGGAGTCTGGAGTCCACTTTACTAGTCCAACTACGGATTTGGTTACACTTCGATATTTGCCGTGAAGCGACTGTAATCCGACCTCCACAACCCAAAGGCGATATCGAAGCATTGCAGTTAGACTAGGTGTTGGATTTTTAACAGCTCTAACTACTCGTAACGACTGTCATAGGTGTTTGCATGGCAACCGGGACCGATGGCTTAACGTGCTCTCCGAGGCATGACCAGACCAGGCATGCATACAAATATTTGCACTGAGAACCTGCGCCTCCTGCGTAGCGGCCGCGTTCACTACCGCTACGCCACCGAGTCTGTATAGTATAGTCTTCAATTTTCTACATACTAAATTACTTCCTCATTCAAATAGTTTTTTTTTTTAAATATAATCAAGGAATGGCCTCTAATGCGTTCTCATAAAAAATACGAGATGTCGTAAGGTAATTAAGCTTAAACGTGGTGTGAATGGAATTAGACATAAGTAATTAAGGTAAGCTACTTTCATTGCACAAATCGATAGCAGGTGAGCATTTGTTCCGGAAAAAGTCATTATACCTTTTTTTTTTACGTGCGGGAAATCCCCCCGGATACCCACCCCTCCGGAGCCGGAGGGGGAGGTTATGTCGGACTCGAACCGACTAAACCGCACGCCGTCTCTGGGTCGTAGTGCTAGGCCGAAGGTGAGGTTGTCATGCGACATATCCCTCGCACCCCGGCTGACCCAGGGCCATCCCTCTCGGTCTGGCCCTCCTCGGGAAGGGGGGGACCACGCGGTCCCCGACTCAACCCCGGTGTGGGGAGGCACGCGTCGTCCTACGATGCGCGCCGAAAGTCATTATACCAATCAACAACATAAATGGAAATCGGTTTCAAAGTGCAAACATTGAACGCAGCTGAGATATCGCTATGAGGATAATGATCTAGATTCTAACTTGATCCTGAAACCTAGGCTCGTATTCCAGAAAGGATACTCAGCTGTGAATCTCGATTCATAACTATTCGTGCCTACTGAGGACAAATTGTCATTGACATTCCGAGACTCCGAGATTCCGGACTGAGTTGGTATCTTTCTGGAATAAGAGCCCTAATGTTTTAAGTATTCTTACCCTTCTTCATTACAAACACGCAGGGATGGTCGAACAGGAAGTCGCGGAACGAGTTACACTCAGGATCCACGTTCGGTTCTCGACAGAGGCAAGTCGGCTTAAAGAACGGGAACGCTTGTAGGGTCCTCAGAGCAGCCTGGCACTTCGTCACAGTTACCGTTGAGCAAGCCACTGCAACAAAGACAGAAACGCTGGTTATTAATCATTCAAGTTCGAACCAAAGCCTGGTCTGCTAATCAGCAGATGTACAAGGTTATACAGGCTTGGTCCCGAAGATCATGATAGTGCTTTCACATCATCATTTATTCTTGCGGAAATCCTCACAGATACTGCATCGCCACCGGCTGGCCAAGTTGCCATGTCGGACTTGAACTGACAATAACCGCACCGTCTCATGCCATCGTGAGGTGGCGTATTAAAGAATTTCCCTCAGACCTCGTCTGACACTAGGTCATCTCCGGTATCAAGATAGACTCCACCGATGACCTCACCTTGAGGGGGGCGTACATCGGCAGGCGGCCTCACCAGTCACCCTCAGGCCTGCTTTCAAGGAGAACGGAGGTCGTTAAGTGATCTCCGACGCCTGATACCGTTGCTGCGCACGTATTTCACGGTCTCGCCTGACCAGAAGGGTCTTGAGCGCGCTGATACCCCCTAGTGTTGCACTGTACGCCATAAAAGCCGTTTATCATCACTTTAATACTATAGAAAACATTATCCTACCACTTTCGGAGGTTGAAGAGTAAATACTCGCTTGTATTGTCCACCGTTTACTAAAGGTACGTCGTCTAACTTATCCGGGCATCAAGGTAAATCTCTGTTCAATTTACCCTTCACTTTATCAAATGAATCTAACAAATCTATTTATAACTTGCTCCAACTTTATTTCACTATATCCTTAAGTTAAAGGGCATTTGCCCCGCCCAACCTACGGAACCCTAGCAGACCCTTGCAAAAACCACACTCACGATTAACAGTAGAATTAGATCTCTTTTTGTGTCAGTAGGCCATTAAGGAGTGGTCCCGTGGCGTTATTAGATTTTTTGCTTTTTATTGAAACCCTACCAATAAATCTCGGGCAGGAAAAGTACGTACTGTTGGCGACATAAGTAACTTAACGTGTTCCAATTAAGAAATCAATTTGGGTTCGACAAGTGTTCTATAAAAATGATATGATAAAAATGATTACAATGTTGTATGTAAAAGTTGTATAAGCCAATACGGAAAGAAGACCCTGTACCAAGCACAAGGTGAAGGCTACGGATGAAACTAAAAGCGACCCTAGGTTGATGATGAAACTGCTTGGCAAGGGCTTCTTTCTGACTTTTAATATTCACAAACGCAGAATTTTTGTTCTTCCAATAACAAAGCTCCTCGTTCCCTTTGTACTGATGTGATTGATGTTTTTGCGAATATCTGGCTTTTGAACTAAAATAACTTCCAAAATACGTGTGTTCGTGACTTAATAGAGTGGAAAATAGTCGCAATAAGAGCAGGTGGTGACTGTAGGAGGTACATAAGGTTTTTATTGATTTTTATGGTGGGTGTCACGAAAATATTTCCATATACCATTTTATCTATTTGTGAATATTTTTATTTTTGTCAAAGAAAAGTATGAAATATATAATTAGCAATAACACTAAAAATAAACGAACAAATTAAAAACTAAAATGAGAACCTCGTGTGGTAATGTTTCCAGAAGACTGGCAGCATTGGCATGTATGGAAATGCTTATTCTCTGACTTAAAAAGAGGTCATGAGAAGCATTGACCATGCTCTTTGCAATCCCTGTTCCGGTTCAGTACAAAAATTGAAATCCAGATCTAAATGCACGTGGACTAATTCACGGGCCCAGCTAATCAATACACAATAGTTTCATAAATACCAACATGTATCGAGCGATTCCTTTAAGCACAGCAAGTAACTATTCTGTCAATTTACCTCAGCCTTACACTCAAAGAACAAAAAAAAACTGTCAGTTACAAAAAAAGATTCACATCCTTATGATCCAAGTGTCATAGTATTTATGTCATATTATATTATATAAGGCTGTGTCTACCTCCCTGACGAGGGTAGACAGCTATCTCCTATCGGCGCAAATGCTTAAAAATGTTCTCTAAGCGTTACCTAATTTGTTATTCGTTCGTCTCTGTGAGTTATGGCTGTAATTTTTCATTCTTGAATATCGCCTTTCGTCATTATCACTTCGTTTGCATAGTTTAATAATATGGTAGAAAATCTTTTGTGAAAATGGATGTCGTAAAGTTTAATATTGTAATTTTAAGGATCTAATTAAATGGGTCTTTAGATAGTTTAACGAAATACAAGGGTCGCTATGAGTTGATAGGGGCATACGTATGTCAATCAGATCGAGGGCATTTTAAAGAAAGGCCTGAGGGAGTATTACCATGTTTAGCAGTATTATTTTAATCTTTTATAATGTCATTGGACCGTCAGCGTCCGTCAGGGTACCCAGGTTTCTAGTGCTATATACTTGAATCGAGTCAAACAGAATCTTTTTAACTGCGAGATTTTACACTTGTCTTACGAAATACAGTTCACAAATATCAACTGATGACAACTTTCTGTATCCGATTC
Source organism: Eilema caniola (assembly GCA_949126895.1). Lineage (NCBI taxonomy): Eukaryota > Metazoa > Arthropoda > Insecta > Lepidoptera > Erebidae > Eilema > Eilema caniola. The sequence goes on along the minus strand of OX421488.1, from coordinate 7,557,610 downwards.
ACACTATGAGAGTAAAGTAAAATTGAAATAATATTACTTTTAAGAGGAGCATATGTGACAGAAGAAGAGGAAAAATTTACTTGCAAGCCGGGTGAATATAGCATATATTGTGCAGTTTTGCATTTATTAAATTTTAATGGCCGCCTGCGACTTCGTTCGTGGGGAGTGAGTTCGACATTCATACAAAATACCATCCCCTTTTTTAACTCCAAAAGAAGTTGATTTCTAAGAATACATTTGTAGTACACCTCTACACCATCCACAGAGCATACATTTTAAATTACAAGACATTCATACAAACTACCCCTTTTTTTAACCCCCGTATTACTTTCGTTTCGTAAAAATTGTAAAATTTGTTTTTAGCGGATTTCTACACTCTGTAAGGAACCTACCTACCTGCCAAATTTCAAATTTGTAGGTGTTATAATCATACTTTCTGAGCTTTCGTTGTTAATCAGTAAGTGGTATTTCGCTTTTATTTATATGGATTACATAGTGCAGCTTTACAAGCTGCCTCGTAAATTAATTCGAATACACCGAAATATATTAAAATGAATAATTAAAACTCTAGAACATTTATTTTAATAACCACGATATTAATAACTTGTACATGCAACAATATGCCAGTATTGAATTTTTAACGAATCGTGTATTTCATTGTAACTTTATATAACAGAAACAGGCGCAAATAAATTATTTTCTGTGAAATTTCAGAATGTTTCGTTTTTTTATGTAGAATACAGTTTTGGGTGAATGACGATGTACCTATCAAGTTCTTTAGGGCCCAAGCTGCTAACCAGTACACACCTGGTAGCCAAAACACATCAGCTAGCCAGAACACACTTTCTAGCCAGAACACACCTGCTAGCCAGACCTGCTGATTGATGGAGGCGGTAGCTCTTGGTGTAAGCTTTCCTTTCAGGGTGGCGGGGTCAAGAAAAAGAAAAGACCTTTGAATGCAACCGGAATCAACGCTCTGATGATGAAGAAAGTTTTGTTAATTTGATTATTAATTTTAAATGTCAACTCTACGATATATTAAGTAGTAATACACCGCAAACTACCTGTTCTTGCTATTAAGTCCATATACTGGTTGCCCCGCTGGATGCGGGCTGCTTTAGATCGGTCCTTCTGGAAGTCTATAGGAGAGGCCTATATTCAACAGTGGACTATGTGTGGCTGATATGATGATGATGATGATAATGACGATGATGATGATAATGATGATGATGATGATGATAATGATGATGATGATTGGTAGTCTGGATGAGATTTCAGATCGCGATAAGGCCGCCCATTGTACAATTTTCTATCTTGTACCTATCTTCTGTATATATCCTATGTTTGGTGTGCAATAAAGAGTATTTATCTTATCTCTAATTAGGTCAAAAACATACATTCCTGTTTTAGTTTTCATATCGTTTTTTTCGTCCGGAAATCCCCACTCATACGCCCACCAGTCGAACTCGCACCTACTAAAACTGCACTCTGTCTCCGGTCTCGTGTCTCGGCGTAACGTGGCTCTTCGCACCTCAGCTGTCATATTTTAATAACCAGAACCATGAAAGCGTACGTAGGTTTCGTTTCGGCAGATCATTTTATAAGGTTTTCTTTCAAATCGATTGAAAAATCGATTGAAAACGTTCCCTTATAGTGTATAGGGCCCACAGTTGCAGTGTCTACTGCTACATATACTATAATATTTCTATTTGCCCTCTCTTAACGTGTACGTACGGCGTTTACCATCCTCCAATTCTGTCTAAGAATGTTAAGAACAATGGAAGACCCAAGTCACGGCGAGATAATTTGCAGCATTGTGAACGGTGAACAATTAACGCGTGATTTATGGGATTAGCTTTACAACTTTATATGTTTTCAGAATGATAAAATGCCGCCAGTTAGGTACGAAAAGAATCGCTGTGTTTTTAGCGTGCTGAATATACAGCGGTTCTTGTTTTAAACGACTTATATAGGTGCTTGGTTTAGAACTTGTACGAGCACCCTAGGCAACGGAGTGCCTCGTTCTCAAGGTGGTTCCAAATGACACCCCCTTCATAAATACTATCCCGGTGTAGAACTAGGTGTAAACTATCTTAGTGTATAAGATGTGAACATATTGACGATCCTAATGCTGTTCATATTCAAATCTCATCATCATCTACGGGCGAGCCCCAGTTGCAACCAGGGCTCTCAACTCGAAGTCTCTGGTTCGTTTTCCGGTTTCGACATCTCCATTTCGCATGACATTGTAACTATTGGCATGATCCTTCTACGAAGTTAAACAAGCGTTTCTTGGGTCTATTCCACCCACTGGGGTGCAGCGGAGGTGTGTGCCTATCATCATCATTATCTGAGCCTTTTTCCCAACTCAGTTGAGAAGCTTTACAGTATGATTGCATTGCGGCTGACCTTCAATATTTTCCGTGAAGCAACTGCTATCTGATGTCCACAACGAATTGGCGATATCGAATTTCAGTAGTCGGGTTTTTTAGGTCTCTGCAATATACAAAGGCCACGGTAAACACTTTCCATCAGGTGGGCCGTGTGTTTGTCTGCCACCTGAGTGGTTTAAAAAAAATCATTTTTTTGATAAGGATGAGAAGAGGTTGTGCCACCAACAGCAAGTACGTTTATAAATATGTATTTACTTCCCACATATTATGTACTTGATATAAATATGGAAATCATTGTGGTTCTGTTTTCTAATTAGCGTAGGTGTTATACGCTCCGCTGAAAATCGACGTGGGCGCAGTTTATTGCGTTTGTTCATGTGGAATTATGTTAATGATTAATTGTTTTATGTATAAAATATAAATGGAATGTTAATTAGGAGGTGAATTTAAGGATATTTATCGTACTTACTACTAATATTATAAATGTGAAAGGTTGTGTATCTATTTAATTACGCATAAACAATTTAACGAATTTTATTGAAATTATTTCAGACACTCGCATAGAATTCTGATCATACCCCATGGGAATCAATTCTACAGATAAAAGTAGCGTATGTGTTACTCCATAGTATAATCTATTTGTGTAACAAATTTCACGCAGATCGGTTCAGCTATTAGAGAGTGATTGAAAACTAAAATTAACAAAAATATTCACAAACTTTTAGATTGGTTTTAGTTTTTTTTTTGTTTTCTTTAATTAAGTTATTCATAAATAAATGCGATGATGGTACGGCGCGACCTTCGGAGCTCCAACACACGCCTTATCGAAGAGGCGATAGAGCGAAACCGAGGGTCTAAAGTATTCACTCAGCAGCTTGGCAGGAGCTACCTGACGAAGCTAAAAACGCACGACGGGAGGACCGTATTGTCAAAGCCAGGGATCTTCGCCGAGATAGAAGATTTCTACGGCCGATTATACGCTGCACATGCCTCTCATACTCGACGAGATGACCACGATTCCAGAGCCACACTGACACGCCACTACACCGACGAACTGCCTGACATCAGTCAAGACGAGATCGTGTCAACTCTGAGGCAGCTTAATAATGGAAAAGCCCCCGGTGAGGACGGAATAACGTCAGAGCTTTTGAAAGCTGGAGGAGCCCCTGTTATACAGGAACTACAGAACCTCTTCAACGCCGTCCTTCACAGTGGGAGAACTCCAAAGGCGTGGAGCGGGAGTTTGGTGGTGCTCTTCTTCAAGAAGGGTGATAAAACCCTTCTTAAGAATTACAGACCCATCTCGCGCCTGAGCCATGTCTATAAGCTGTTCTCACGAGTGGTCACGAATCGTCTCGCCAGGAGACTCGACGAGTTCCAGCCGCCGGAACAGGCCGGGTTTCGCGGAGGATATGGCACCATAGACCACATTCACACAGTGAGGCAGATTATACAGAAGTCCGAAGAGTATAATCAGCCCCTGTGTCTGGCCTTTGTGGACTATGAGAAGGCCTTTGACTCTGTCGAAACCTGGGCTGTTCTGGAATCCTTACAGCGATGCTAAGTAGACTATCGTTATATTGAGGTGCTGAGATGTCTGTACGAAGCCGCCACCATGAGTGTCCAAGTACAGGACCAGCAGTCTAAACCGATCCAATTGGGTATTTTCCTGATGTTAAAATAAATTATTTAGCTAAACTTATTAAATTAAAAATGGTAAAAATGTGGTAATAGTTGCGTCGAATCTTAATTTATCGTTTTTATTTATTTTTAATCATCCACCAAACCTATAATTGTTAATGATTTGACTATTAAATATTATGACGTCACAAATACATTTTTCATACAATTTTCCTTTTAACTTACCATTTTGACGTTTAGTAAAAAGTAACAAATTTGACTAGTCAGTCAAATACCCAATTGCGCAGAGGAGTGAGACAGGGGGAAGCTATATCCCCGAAACTGTTCACCAGCGCGTTGGAGGATATGTTTAAGACGCTGGACTGGAAAGGAAAGGGCATTAACATAAACGGCGACTACAATCTCACACCTACGATTCGCAGATGACATAGTCTTACTGGCGGAGTCGCTAGAGGAGCTGAACCAGATGCTGGGCGGACTAGCTTCAGCCTCGCGACGTATCGGTCTTGGCATGAATTTGGACAAAACCAAAGTCATGATCAATGGCCACATTGATCCGATACCGGTCGTCGTACATGGTCATCCTCTCGAAACAGAGTACACTTACCTCGGGCAGGTTCTGCAGTTAGGTAAAAACAATTTCGAGAGGGAGGCCAAGAGGAGGATCCAGCTAGGCTGGGCAGCGTTTGGGAAACTGCGCCGAGTCTTCTCGTCATCCATACCGCAATGCTTGCAAACGAAAGTTTTCAATCAGTGCGTCTTACCGGTCATGACCTACGGAGCCGAGACATGGACACTCACGGCAGGGTTGGTCCATCAGTTCAAAGTCGCTCAGCGAGCTATGGAGAGAGCTATGCTCGGAGTTTCTCTGAAGGATAGAATCCGCAACGAATACATACGACAGAGAACCAAAGTAATCGACATAGCTCAAAGAATCAGCTGAAGTGGCAGTGGGCTGGCCATATCTCACGAAGAACCGACAGCCGTTGGGGTAAACGTGTTCTTGAGTGGAGACCGCAACTCGGCAAGCGTAGTGTAGGACGCCCTCCGACCAGGTGGGATGACGACCTAAGAAAGACTGCAGGCAGATGCTGGATGCGGCAAGCTGAAGACAGGGCACTATGGCGCTCATTGGGGGAGGGCTATGTCCAGCAGTGGACTAATATAGCCTGATGATGATGATGAAATAAAATGTATTCATGCCTTTTAATCCCCAAATGGAAAGGCAGAGGTGCATTACCACTCACATTGAGATATCTGTGTTCATATAAGAACCTTTAATTTTTGTTTTAAACTCAATGATTTTTATGGTTTTTTTATTTGTTATTTTTTAATCTTATTTTATCATATTTATTTAATAATCAGAATACATACAATTAAATTAAACTTAATTTAATGTATGGCTAAAGCTACTGGAGCTTTTCAGTAGGGATATATAATAATTAACAGTTAAACTAAAAATAAAATAACTATAATGCAAACAAAAAACTAAAACGCGTCGTGGAATTCCTCTGCATCGCATACCTCTTAAAACCCCTAAATACATCTATTTCTGTATAGTTTTTACGTAGATTTTACTTTTTACATTATTTCTTTATTGGTTCATTTTTACAATTAACGTACACCTAATTTAATGACGAAGAAATCTAGATTATTTTCTACATGTAGGTAAATGTAGATAAACACGTTTCATATGTGTAACAATGTAATTAATTTAATGGACAAATAAACGAGAGGGTTCTCGAGGGCACTCGGCAGTCGTTACAAACAAATGTAATGTGCAAATAATTGTATTAATGTAATCACAGATTATATAATTAGGGTCCACGCAAAAGACGAAGTCGCGGGGATAGCTAGTTCTTGAATACAGTCTTTGAAATGAAATCGAGAATAACTTGATAAATATCTTCACTTTATTCTCAGACTTTTTAGTATTAACGTTCAAAAATAACGTTAAAAAAACATTCTAAATTGTTTTCAGCATCAAGAAAAAACCGATAAATTCGTATCTGACCTAATTCTTATAACTTCACAAATACTATCTGAGAAAAAACAAGTTTGAAAAACGATCGTCCAAGTGGAATCTGCAGAGAGTTTCTAATGATTCACCGGCTAAGGGTGGGTGGCCAAGGGTACCTCGTCACGGTGACTCGGACAATAAACCCGAGTTGAAGAGGGACTGGCCCTTGACACCGAGCCGTTTTGTCACGCTAATGCGTAAAAAAATTCACTAATGACTTTTTATCCAGAAAACTGGACCGAAACAATGTTACAGTGTGAACTCGGCTTAAAGAATTCGTCTTAATTACAAGCTTCAACTTATCATTGTCAAGTGCAAATTGGAGTACCGATACTGTTTAATTTGTTTTGAAATAGATAAATTACAGGATCAGGCGCTTGTTTTGTTTTCTTGGAAATTAATGTGTACTGGGAATATTATTTTCATGTATTTACTTTGATTCAGACTATGGTATTGTGAAAAAAGGTTAGTACTCGCGGGATTAACTGTCCACGGAGGTACAGTCAGCTTCAGATCGATCATCATGAATAAAGTGCACAAAATTATCTTATCCTGATATTTGGTACATACCTTTAGTTCGGACAATAATACAATTTAAATTAATGAAACAGTTTGATTTGCTTTTAATATCTTAGTTTTAAGATAATTTTGAAACTTTGTAGTCAAGATATTTCTGACGCTGACTGTACTTAAAAGATTTTATTTTTACGGCGTGGGTATTGGATTTAATTACCACATTGACATTTTTTTTGAAAGAGTACTAGTATCTAACCATAATTACTAGTTCTATATATAAAATATTCTACTAAATTTCGGTATCCTAGAGGGCGCGAAATTTGAGAAATTTCTTCACCTAAATCCCAGAGCACCTACACTGACTTCCCAACCTCGAGAGAAAAACCAGACCCTGACAGACGTACACCAAATATCAGGACAAAACACACACAAAACACACACACACACACACACACACACACACACACACACACACACACACACACACACACACACACACTCACACACGCACACACACACAGAAGTTGAGGAGGAAGTCAGCCCCTGAGCTCCGAGCTCACCTTCACTATGGAAATGCGTCTCAATGAGTTCAAACAATTATGATCAGGTCAAAACACTTACTTTTTCACTAAAACTACATTTTCACTGAACGAATCACAAGTCTTAGGAAGCAGATAAGTTTTTCGACACACAGTCTAACTTGCCATTGTTGGCCTTTCTATTGTTCCTTATACACCCCTACGTATCGAGATCAGCGTTTCCATTTTGTGGTAGTGTTGCCAGCTTTCTAAATGCGATTTACTGACTTTTAACTTTGTAATTTTTCTTCTCTCTTTTTCATTCGAATACTAAACTAGGATTGGAACCTAGACAAATGGCTTTTCGTTGGTCGGCGTATTGTAGAGTAGAATGACGAATGCCACTTGCCTAGGGGGGCTGGTCAGCTGTTCTGCTCCTCTTTTACACAGTTTAATTTGGCTTTAACGTGAGCGGTTGCTGTCCGACACGTGACAAAATATAACGAAAATTAAGTATCTGGTGGTACCTGCAACCACTCGTAAGTCAATTTTTACTTACTGAATGACTCGAATTAATATTCTTTCTTTTCCAATTCATTGAAGGTTACCATTAGCTGGTGCCGTAGTTGATCGAGAGTGGGTGGTGTTTTCCTTTCTCAAACTGATTGATTATGAATTCCATGCTGAATTTTCGTCATGTCTAAAATTGATAATATTCTTGGTTGTGTTTATTTGTATTTTTATTTTTACTTATTGAAAGCAGTGGTGACGAAAACCTACAACTGCTGTGTATCAGGTTTGATACCTTGGTTAAGCATTATGCCTAACCTAGCAATTGGGATTTAGGGTTCGTTTTTTTCTTATATTTTAAGTGAGCGGCTCACCCCTATTCCGTGTGACTGAAGAAAAGTCAGTTAAACGTGGACTTTACCTTTAGGAACATACCTAAGGGCTACTTTTGAAAACGGTTACATTTTCAATTAAATTTGCAACATTATTTTTATTAAAACTCAATAGAAACCTAACCCAAAAGATAAACCCAAATCTTTCTTCAAGTACCCTAAAATAATTTCAACACCCGCAAAAGTAGGCACTTCTGTTACAACTGGCAACACTACGACCACTTAGTGTTTCTCTTCACTTATTTGAACACTTAGTTTCTCAACTATGCGTTCAAATAAGTATAGTAGCAAAACTCCCCATTCTCGCTATACAATGGAAACTAACGTTCAAGTATATAAGAACGGTATATTCACATCATTTACACACTGCTTTGTTTAATTAACTATGTGTGTGAACCTTTATTTGAGTTTGAAATTAATTCAACCGTGGGTTTTTGGATCCGTGACTTCCTTTAATAAATGTTATTGTAAGTGAGTTATACCAGTTTGAATTAGCTTCAAAATATGAACTAGAAGCCCTGAGGATGTGGAGGTTTATCTACGACGATCCTTAACATGACTAGAAACTAAATTAGAGAGCATTATTTGAACGTTGTGGTTGCGGAAAGTTTAACTATGTGTTCAATTGTGTGTTTTGATTTTAGTTCCATCCGTTCGTACATACTTACATATAATCACGCTTTTATACCCGTAGGGTTAGGCAGAGGTGATTGACACCCACATTTCACCAATCAGTGTATTCGGTTCTACGTAATAGAGGTTGAGCCTATTACCGTATTCCGGGCACTATTGTTGACTCGAGCGATGCATCTAAGACTTAATGTGAAATGTAAAATGGTCGGTCAATTGCGGCTTACCTAACGACATTCTACGTAATTGGGAATTATTCCCACATACCATGGGATTCCAATCCAGGAATGAAAAGTAACCTTTATTATTATAGACGGGCAGCCGTTTTAGTGTGAATAAGTAACACACGTCTTTACAAACTTTCATATTTATAACATTATTTAGATACCAATTAACGATCCATTTACTTATCTCTTAAAACTATGAGTGGGAACTTTAATACGACACGTATTCTAAATATTAACCATGTATTTGCACATCGATGTATACCTTTTTCGACAAGCCGGAAGACGGCAGGTAGAAGAAACTTTGACCCGGCAAACATTAGACTCAGCGAACCGTCAGGGCACTTCAAATTTTAGGGATAAATCTAATACAAAGTGCTCTTGGGGGCTAAAAATTCTCTCAGCGGTTATCCAAGTGATCTTAGATACTTCTTATGTTGTTTAAGTGCCTGATTGTGATAAGATTTTGATTTATTACAACGTATTCTCGAAGTCTAGTAGCAATATCGAGACTGTGATATTTTGTAGAGCCCGTGAATAGATTTTGTTCAGAGTTTACATTGAAAATGAATTTGTTAGTTTTTTTTTTCATTTTCGTGAAGAAATGAATTGAAAATGAACTTTAAAGCTTTATTTTTTAATCAGTAAACAAAAAATTAAGGTATTGCGTAGGTGGGTTTATTTTTAAAGAAATGCATGATGAAATTAAGTGATTGTGAGTAACTGTTTAATTAATCATTATAATATTGAAATAGAAAATGCAAGAACAACGACAGATGTCTAAAGTTGTTAAAGTAGCAAAAATATTTTTGGAAAAATGTAACTTAACAGGTGATTATGTATTTGAGCCGTTTGGGGTTGAAACGTTGCAGACATGGGGTCCAAGTGCCCGCTTTCTATACAAAGATTTGGCAAAGCGCCTGACCGACGCTACCCGTGACAAGAAGGCTGGTTATTTTCTTGCACAGAGGATAAGCATTGCCATTCAACGTGGCAATGCTGCCAGTCTTCTGGGAACGTTACCGGTTGGTGATGATGCGGAAGAATTTCACGACGCATTATGTATGTAAATATTCCAGTTATTTAGTTTAGCTTGTTTTAGTTTCTATTTTTAAATTTAATTTAGTATGATTTATATTTTAAGTTCTGTATTTATATAAATAAAATTACACTTATTGGAAAAAATAAACAGTTCTTTTAGTTTTAGTTTTATTTTAATTTGATTGTTATTGTTATATTATTATTTCAATGTATCTATAGTGTCCATTCTTAATTAACTAATAAATGAAATCTTTGGAAAATGAACTGTTTGATCTACTATTTGACATCGAGTCCGGATTAAGTTTAAGTAATTGCTTATCTATTCATTACTTTAATATTATTATAATATTAATAATTAGTCAAAGTGGGTATTTAGATTTTTTAAAACACTGTTCTTTTTTTTAGATTCCAATGGTTAAAAATATAATTCTGAGGAATGGATAAGGCGAGATCTTTCCTCAATCATCGTAATTGAGAAGTGTTTCATAGTTATAACAAAATGCCTTCAAAACTTACGTAATTTGTTGTCTCCTTCAATCTCATCTACGGCAACCTGGCGTGCAATAATTTGGTATATTTTTTTTCAGTGAGTAGGGTAACCAAAAATAATGAAGGAATAATTATAGCTCTCCTTACTCTGCGAATGCAAGAAGTCGTTTCATATTTTATATTGTAACGTACCCAGGGGGATCGTGAAGATGTGGAGGAATATGAGATCAATACTAGAGAATTCTAATAATGTTTATATGTGTGTGTGAGAAGATATGTCCAGATTTCATATTAGCTTATGTATTATAGATGTACCCTCCTGTTTTTTTTCGTGCAGAAATCGCCTTGGATATCATGCATACCCCTGCCGCTGCCGGCAGGGTAGGTTATGTTACTCTCGAACCAACAAAAATAGCACGTTCTCGGGATCTTCCGCTGGTCTAAAAAGGTCACTTTGTTGGGTTAATATTTTGTCATGCGGCGGTTTTCATGAAATTAGAATCTGCTTAGTAAATGAATTGTTGTAATTATGCTCATATGAGCGACCATGTAACGAATTTTATGATAATCTATTGATATTTACTGGAAACTCATAAAGTTACTATTTTTAGCCGAATCGCTCAATGTGGCCTTATTAGACCCGCTGATGTAAGGATGTAAGATGCTAGATGCTTAAGACACCCCTCGCACACCTGCTGACCTAGAAGGGTGCATCCCATTACAAACTATTTTAAATCATTATGATCAAGTGATAACTGTACAGACATGAATAATTTAACCTTAACATTAAAAAAGGGTAACTTCTTCCGATACGTTATTAATGTAGGTTTTCTTGAAATCGATATCGAGAGTCAGCGAAGGAAAGTGAGGTGCTTATCGCGCCAGTGACCTCCTTCCATTGTTAGGTTCGATCACTGCCGAGTTTACGTATGTGTGTATACATATAGCACATAGGATAGCCATGGGATCGTATACCTTATGGATATTTGGATTTGAGGTTGCATGAAAATAATTATGAAATGTGTAAGTAAGAAAAAGCCACGATCCACCGCGGAGGAGGAGGTTATGTCGGACTCGAACCGACTAAAACGCTCGCCGTCTGTGGGTCGCAATGCCAGGCTGAAGGTGAGGTTGCTAGTGCGTATTCCTCGCACCCCGGATGACCGTGGCTATTGGAAAGATGTTCAAGCCTTAATACCAAACAAACATCAAAACTAAAGCTAGAGGTATTCGTTCCAAATTGATTGTTACGACGGTAATATACCTTTTCATTAATTTTATTATCATTAGCCATAAATTTTTAAGTAGTAGTGTTAGAGATAAAACCAGGAAAACTATTTTAAAGACCTGCGCCTGTTGAGTACCGTGAAGGAATATTCAGGCATAGTTAAGACTTCAGGTAGATGGTTTCTAGGTAGTTAACGGACTGTCCGCTATATATAGCTAACAGAGGTGTTAGGCAAGACAGTTCTTTATAGTGCTCCTGAAAAACCATCACTCCTTTACCCAAAGGGGTTGTTTTTTTTTATTGAATCAGTATGTCCAGTATGGCTAGTCTCATTTAATTCTAAAAATGCTTCTATTTCAAATTCATTTATAGCAGATTCTAGTGAGTTTCTCAAAATATCATAAATTATGTAGTTCTCATTTGGAATTTATCCTACTTTCTAGTAAGATATGGTGCCCCTGGCTCCTTGTAGGTGAATATCGGTCACCTTTTGTTGCCAACCCATTGTAACTCTTGTAGGGTTATTAATATTTTTTTGACGTATTGTCCGTGAGCAAACTTGGTGAGTGTTTGGGTCTCACGTAAATCACTATTATGACTTCAGTAGATATTAACGGCAGGGTTCTGGAGGATTATCTTTGAGTTATGATTTGTTTAATAACGTTAAGCGATACCAGACTTGTACTGACTGACGTTGACTTGTAGACTTTCGTCGTTAATCAAATTTAAAAAAAAAAATCTTAGATACTGCCCCAGATTGGACTATAAAATTATAAAATTCCGGAGGATGTTGGGGTTTCGTCATCTAGACCGGACATATTTCTCTACTCGAAAACGACTAAATACCTATGTGGTCCTTGTGGAACTTACTGTACCGTGGGAAACAAATATACCGAAGGACCACACACTTAAGAAAAATATATACTATGATCTTACAAACGATAATCAAAAACGGTTACGTGGTTAATTTGTATGCAGTAGAAGTGGGAGCGAGAGGTATACCAGCAAAATCTCTCTATAACCTACTTAAAGATTTAGGCCTATCGAGAGCTACAATAAGCTCATTACTAGGACGAATGTCTAAAGCGGCTAGGTTCGTATCAAATTTGGTTAGGCAGGGAGGGGAACTTGGGTAGTGAAGGTGAGTGTTGATGTACATCAACAAAAGGGGCCCCTTCTAAACCTACACTTGGGTCGCAAGTCCCAGGCACTGTCCCGAGTTCCCAACTCAGCAACGCGATGGACCCGGCACCCGCACGGAGAATCCATGGATTGCTAAGAATATCGTCTCTGTAAAAATAGTGTTAAAATGCAATAGACTGTTATGAGGTGTCTCCCGGCGTCACTTTTATCCCCTTTTTACCCAGGTGTGAAATTTTATAGAAGATACATGTAATTTTTAACCAGAAGGATATTATATGAAATTTTTCACCACATATGTTGGTATGGGAAACGAGACCGATGACATACTGTGCTCTCAGAGGTATTATTGTTTATAAGGCAGTGCCAAGCGCAACTAAAGGCTGTTCTCCATTCGACAGTAAACATAGTGCCCGCCTGACAGCAATGGGTATATGTTGAATAAAAAATCATAGTTGCCAAAATATGGGTGTTAATACCCAGTTCTGCCTACCCTTTCGGGACTCACAGGCGTGATTATATGTATGTTCAATTTCGGCAAAATTACAAACAAACTGATGTATATCTAACCATTTATTAATCTTTTAATGTACGAATTCTATAGCAGCCTCGTTTAGCTCCAGTAGAGCGGGTCTCTTTTCGCTTCGCCAGCAGTGGCACCAAATCCCTAGAGACGGCTGAAAGTCAAAGCTATTAACTAAACACATCAAAACTGCGAGAGCTTTTAAATTCTAATCGTATGTATTTACGAGTTATAGAAAAAAAACTTGGAAAAAGTTCTAAAGTTTCGAGATAAAAATTACGAATTTAAAAAATGCCAAACTTAGTCTTTTCTGTTAGAAGTTTTTTATGTTACTTTGAAACAAATCAAGTGTGATATATGTACCTATGTGAAGGTGTGTGTGGAGATGAATGGAATATATATATTATGTAGCACAATTGCTACGGTGATATTTAAATCAGATAAACTGTTAAGTGTCACTAGGAGAGGTGAAAATGAATTTAAAAGAATTAATGAAATTTGACATTTGAAGATTTTAAGTCTGATCAAGACCTGTCTAAAGAAAAATCGCATCAAAATCCTTTCATTAGCTGTACCGTCCATCGACATCCAACAGACAAGAATTATAAAAAAAGTTTGGTGTTCTGAATCGTTTGGCTAACTTAACCCAAGTTTTTTTAAATATCTCCAATGTACAGACAAGGTTGAAATTACAGTTTCATAATAATGTAGATTTACAGCCAGATATGGCCCATCTGATGGGAAGCGGTCACCGTGGCTTATGAAGGTGTGCAACAGGAAGTTACACTCGTGCTGCCGAGCTTCCAAGAACAGAAAGTTTCTTTGCCGTTAGTGCAGAAAACAAAGCGGGACAAGCCTTTGGTCTTCCCACTGACAGCATAAAAACTCTCCAGTGAGCTCTGGCTACTCTACTTACCGCCGAGAACATAACACAAGGGCGGAGGTACTTCTTCAGTCAAACTGCTCAATTGGGACGGAAATACCGCCGTGTTCTACCTCTATGTGGTAATGTGTTACCTCACAATCAAAGTTCATAAGGCACACTTAATTATTATTCATTGTGAGTCGATTTACATTAGACGCGTCTGTTTGGAAAACTCGGATTACAATTTTATGTCAAAACACACTTATCTCCTTTGGCGTGTTGCAAGATATTTTTTTAAGTACATTTGAAGCATGTTATAAGCATAAGTTTCGAAATACGTAATATTGCTTTGTACAAAAAATATCGGTGTAGGGAATATGGGCATCTGCAAACTACCGGAGTCGGCCGCCGGAGTCTTCTCAGGTCGGGGCCGCGTTTCGAACCGGTGGTCCATTTGCTATACTAGTCTAGATTTTTTTTTAAACTTGACGTTTTGTAAGTACCGTTTTAATGGTCTATGCAGAATAAATGATTTTTGACTTTGGGGCTGGAAGGTCAGAGGTGTTCTCAAAGTGCCTTTTAAGTCAAATCCAAAGGAGTCCTGTATATACAGCATATGTTTTTCAGATTTGTATGTGTTATTATTTGATTGTACACGCCTTAAAAGAAAGAGAAGATAACTTATGCTTTAAAGTGTATGACAACTACTATCTCTAGTCACCCCACAACCATGGCTGCTGAAAAATGACCGAAACGTCGGGCTGAATGTAAATAATGCCAAAGAAATCGCGATAGAATTCATTACAAAGTGATTTTATTTCAATGTAATATAAGAAGCGCTCGCACGATCAGTGAGTTAAGTTACCTAGGCGAAGGTTACCATTGGGATGGGTGACCGTTAAGTGGTGTTACATTTGAGCGCTTCCGTGCTTCAGAGGGCACGTTAATAGTCGTTGGATCAAGGTCAAGGTTAAGGTTAAGGTGTTCAGGTAGCTGTATAGATGGACACCTGTACAACTCCACGAACCACACGAAAAGAAAGAATGAATTTCAGTACTAAAATTTTCTTGTATGTAGAGTGTTTGTTAAATTGTCTGTTACCCAGAGAGCACATAATATGGCACGCTGATGATTATTTAATGACGCATCACTTAGAGCTTTCCCTCTGATGTTTTATTCCTTGTCCTCCCCGGAGTGACTACGGCGAAAGGTCAAAACACTGCAACTTTTACACCGAAGCGTAACATTTGTCGGTGACCGATGTTATCGGCCGGTTTAATTTCTTATGTCTTTGGTATTCAGCGTGGAAGTACTTTCTACGTTTGATTTCCGCTCGGTGTAATACCCAGCGTCGAGAGGTCGCTATGATCCGATTCCTGTCGGCTTCCCAATAGTGCGTGGCAAATTAGATCGAGGTAAGGATTTTTTCCACCATCTTTTGTTTTGATATTTTTTACCCTTCGCCACTGTTTTACGGTATACAAGTATATTTATCCTCTTTCTGGACCCCATATTACAAAGTATGTTTATTTTGGGTTCAGATTATTCTGTACACAATTTCCTATTATTTATTTATTTATTTCTCACCAATAAACAAGTTTTGTAAATTTTACAAAGTATATCATCATCATTTCAGCCGAAAGACGTCCACTGCTGGACAAAGGCCTCCCCCAAGGATTTCCATAATGACCGGTCCTGCGTCTTCCGCATCCATGCTCTTCCCGCGACCTTCACCAGGTCGTCGGTCCACCGTGTGGGAGGCCTGCCTACACTGCGTCTTCCGGCGCGTGGTCGCCACTCGAGAACTCTCTTGCCCCAACGGCCATCTGTTCTACGAGCTATGTGTCCCGCCCACTGCCACTTAAGTTTGGCGATTCTGTGTGCTATGTCGGTTACTTTAGTTCTCCTGCGGATCTCCTCATTTCTGATTCGATCACGCAGGGAAACTCCGAGCATAGCACGCTCCATCACCCTTTGGGTGATGGAGCGTGCTATGCTTGAGCCTTCTTATGAGGCCCATAGTAAGGGACCAAGTCTCAGTTCCGTAGGTCATCGCTGGCAACACACACTGGTCGTAGACTTTAGTCTTGAGACACTGCCGTATTTTGGACGAGAAGATATTACGAAGCTTCCCGAACGCTGCCCAGCCGAGCTGGATTCGACGATTGACCTCTTTCTCAAAGTTGGACCTGCCTAACTGGACTGTCTGTCCCAGGTAAACATATTCGTCGACAACTTCGAGTGTAGAGTCTCCAACCTTTAAAGAAGTGGGTGCGACATGGACATTTGACATAATTTTCGTCTTGTCCATGTTCATTTAGAGGCCCACTTGTTGGGAGGCTCTACTGAGGCCATCAAGCATTGTGCCTAGGTCTTCCAAGGTCTCAGCCATGACTACGATATCGTCAGCGAATCGAAGGTGAGTGATGTACTCGCCGTTGATATTGATGCCGAGTATTCTCCAGTCCAGGAGCTTGAAAACATCTTCCAGGCCGGCGGTGAACAGTTTCGGAGATATAACGTCTCCCTGTCTCACCCCTCGCTGCAACTGGATAGGTTTTGATCTTTAATCCTGGAGGCGGACTGACATGGTGGCGTTTTCGTACAAACACTTCAGCGCTTCGATATATCGATAGTCAATTTGGCACCGTTGGAGAGACTGTAGCACAGCCCAGGTCTCAATCGAATCGAAGGCTTTCTCATAGTCCACAAACGCCAAGCAGAGTAGCTGATTATACTCCTCAGTCTTCTGTATAATCTGTCGCAGCGTATGTATGTGGTCTATGGTGCTAAAGCCTTTTCGGAAACCGGCTTGTTCGGGAGGCTGGAAGTCGTCGAACCTGCGAGCGAGACGATTCGTAATAACTCTCGAAAACAACTTGTAGACATGGCTCAGAAGCGAGATGGGTCTATAATTCTTCAACAAAGTTTTATCACCTTTTTTGAAGAAGAGTACCACCACATTTCTGTGCCATGCCTTAGGCGTTCGTCCCTCGAGTATGACGGAATCAAATAGCTTCTGAAGAGCTTTAAGTACCGGTGTTCCACCAGCTTTCAGAAGCTCAGCCGTGATCCCATCATCACCCGGTGCCTTATTGTTCTTTAGCTGTTTAAGAGCCGTTCTGATCTCGTACAAGCTGACGTCCGGGATATCCTTGGTATAGTGTCGGGTCAATCTGGCTCTTGGGTCTTTAGCCAGATTATTAACAGATTGCCGTACACTCGTGTATAATTGTCCGTAGAACTTCTCGACCTCTTCCAACAGCTCCGGCTTTGACGAAATAATTCTGCCATCCTCCGCCTTCAGCTTAGTCAGTTGGCTTTGACCAACAGACAGATCCCTTGCGAAAACCTTTGAGCCTTTGTTGCTCTCAATCGCCTCCTTAATACGAGTCGTATTAAATTGGCGTAGGTCGCGAGTCAAGGACTTGGAGATCTGTCTGTTTAAACGCCGATACTGAGCAGCATCTTCAGAGGACTGCAGAACCAAATTTCGTCTTTGTTCCATGAGTTTGTTGGTGAGGTCCGAGATCTTTTTGGTTCCTTTTGAACGACGGGCTTTAAAGATCTTAGACCCAGTCGTTTGGACAATTTCCACAAATCTGTCAGTGTAATCATCCACATTTTCGCAATCTCCCAGGCATTCGAAGCGATTCTGCAACTCGAGCTGAAAGTGCTCAGGGTTCTCAAACTGGATAGGAGCTAATCGGAGCGTAGACTTCATCAGTCGACATCTTTCGAGCTTTATTCTAAGATTCAATGTGCCTCTTACCATCCGGTGATCGCTTCCTCTTTTTACTGAATTGATCACGGAGACATCATTGAATATGTGCCTCTTCGTCGACAAGATGAAATCAATCTCATTTTTTGAGACACCGTTAGGGTGTAGTTATGTCCACTTACGCTGTTCCGGCTTTCTGAAGAAAGAAGAAGAGTTCATCATAAAAAGGCCCTCCTTCTCCATGATGCCGGCCAGCAGATGGCCACGTGCATTCCTCTTTCCATATCCAAATTGCCCCACTCTCAGCTCATTGTCGCTTTGTTTGCCCAGTTTCGCGTTAAAGTCCCCCATCACAACGGTATAGTGTGTTCGGGAGCTATGTATGGCTTTAGAGATATCCTCATACATAGTCTCCACCTCGTCGTCGGGGTGTTTCGAGGTCGGTGCGTGTACCTGTATGACTTTCAGCGAATACCGTTTGATGATTCGGAGTATAAGGTACGCTACCCTCGTCGAAACACTCTCGATCTGGACCACGTTGTTGACTAGGGACTTGTGGACGATAAACCCGACACCACTCCGAGACAGTTTGTCGCCCTCCCGGAACTAGAGCAGGTTACCGGATTTGGCCAATTTATAAACTTTACAGGTTGAATTTCTAGTATACCCTACATATTTTACATTTTCTGGTAATAACCGTTACCGTAACTGTGCAAAAATAATATACCTACATTTAAACTTTTGTTTTTTTACCATTAGTAGTTTTATGTGCATTTCCTATCAAATTCAATTATATTTCCTAGAATCTCTTCCTATTAGCTCAATGTTCATTTAACCTATATTTCTATTACTATAATGTACCTACGTGCCTTAAGGCTTAATAATTCTACAAATTGGAAATACAATTTCTAATGTTTACTTAGCCTTTTATTTTATTATACAACCTAGATCAAGTTGTCATTACTTATTGTTACCGCTGTTGTAGTTATTTACCGCTTTTAGCACTTATTAATATTTATAGGTACGTATTTGCAACTAGTTCAGCCCCTCTAGACAAATGGTAATTCGTTCGCCGGCGTTTGATGGAATAGAATGTCGAATGTATAGGATTTGACGTTTATGACATGCGTTCACGACTGTCAGATACGTCAAATCCCATACATTTGTTACTAACTACTAACTGGCAAACGAATTGCTACTTGTCTAGAGGGGCTGGTCGCGTTTTATTTTTGTATAAACTGATCGTGAATTATATAAACATAGCCTGGAAGTTTTCTGAAAAGGTTGATATTATGAAGAAAATGAAGTGAACAGCAAAACATTTGTTTCCTTCCTGTTATTTTTTAAATTATTGTATTGTAAACGGTCATTCTCATCAATGCGGCAGTTTGAACAGCTTCAAAATCTATTTCAAAGATTCTGTTATGGACAAACACTAGCTGTTATCCGCAGCGCCAAACATAACCTATATTTTTCCCTAGGTTTCTACCCTTGTGCCAAATATCATCAAATTCGGTTCAGTGGTTTAGGTGTGACAGCATTTCGCATTTATAATATTAGTAGGTATAGATATAAGCTAACAAATATACATACCAAGTTATACCTAAAAGATGAATGATATTCAACCCTACTCTTAAGAGGTATCGTCCAGGCAAGTCGCCCTTGAAGTAGGTGTATTCCACTCCCTTGTGATAAAGATATGGAAGAAATACGGCTACAAGTGCTATCGATATGGGCGCATAGTTCAAGTGTTACATCCGGGTGATGATGTTCGAAGGCTTACTTTTTGCAGATGGCTAAGAGGAAAAATAAGCAGAGATCATGAATTTTTAAATTACATACTGTGGTCAGACGAAACGAATTTTTCCAATAACGGTATGTACAACAGAAAAAATCACCACTATTGGTCCAAAGAAAATCCACTAAGAGTTACGGCAAGTCATAATCAGGTTCGCTTCTTATTCAACTGTTGGTGTGGTATAATGTCCAATCGAGTCATAATGGTGGAATTTTATGAAGAGAAACTGAATTCTGCCATGTATAATGAAGTCATTTTACACCATCTTGAAAACGAGATGGACGAATGGCCCCTGTCGGAATTGCGAAAAGTTCATTTTCAACAAGATGGTGCTCCGCCACATAACAGTCACCTTTCACGTTCCAATTTGAGCCGCCTATTCGGTACACAGTGGATAGGTACACATGGTCCAACACAGTGGCCACCTCGTAGCCCCGATCTAACACCACTTGATTTTTTTTTATGGGGCTTCGTGAAAAACGAGGTGTATAAGACGACGTACGCCAGTGTTCAAGAGCTCAAGGATGCATTAATGACCATTTTACGTAATATTCATCCCAGAACATTATTAGCCGCCATTCGTTCAGTGCAAAAAAGGATAGACTTATGTATTCGTGAAAATGGAAATCATTTTGAGCAATTTATTTCATAAACCAATTTCTTAAATGTTTAAATGATTTTTTTTATTTAAAAAAGTTCAAAATTTTACCTGACCTATGAGTTTCGAGTTGATTTATCATATTTCCGTACGAAATGTATGGGAAAGGTCTTTGGCGATTTCTGTCTTTTCTAGTACTGAAAGCTAAAATGGTCCCATAGAGTTTTTTGATCCCCACATGAAATAGAATCGATTGGCATAAAAAAAAATTGAACTTTTTGCATTTTTTTTGCTAACTGTAAGTTTTTTACAAAATCTGTGAATGCAGTTCAAAATGTCCCAAAAAGTTAGGGAAGGTCTTTTAAGAACGTTTTGCTGTAACTGCAACGGTTAAGGTACTTGCCCTTACTGCCCCGTTTCAAAAATACACCCTGTATAACTGCTTAACTGTGAAGAAATTTCAACGGTCCAAAAATTTAGTACATTTGTATAAATTGTGCGACACAACCCTTTTTATATTTCACACAAACTGAATTTATTAGTGAGCGAATCGCTACCTCTACAAAAATACTGTAGTAGACACTATTGAACTAAAATATTATAATACTCCAGTTTGATTCATAGTTGTACAAACAAAAGTAAACTTTATTATTCTAATTAAAAGAAAAAATCGTGTTCGCTGGTATCCCCCGCGAAAAAATGACCAAATGGGTCGAAAGTAAAGTACAATGTAACGAATGTTACATTCTGGCAACGAAGCGTTTACTCTTTTGTTACTTAAATCGATTATTCTCAAAACCGATTTAAGACACTTCAACCCTAGCCTACAACTGTCATAATGCACCTATTAAATTATTTCAACTATAACCCTGTTATGATGTTAGTGTTTAGATTTATATGTTTATCCACATTCTAGAACCCAAATCACTGTATAATACGTACATGCATATACTCACGCCTGTAAATCACCGAAAGGATAAGCAGAGGTGTATTAACACCCACATTTCACCAGCTACGATCTTTGGTCCCACGTTATAGGGCGCGAGTCCATTGCCGTATTGCGGGCACTTAGTCATGCTGGCTGTATGCTTACGGTCGGATGTAGAAGAGCTATTTTCTTTTTACGTGCGGGCAATCCCCACTGTAACTCCCTCTATGAAGCCGGAGGGGGAGGTTATGTCGGACTCGAACCGACTAAACCGCACGCCGTTTGTGGGTCGTAGTGCTAGACCGAAGGTGAGGTTGTCGTGCGACATATCTCTCACACCCCGGCTGACCCAGGGTCATCCCTCTCGGTCTGGCCCTCCTCGGGAAGGGGACCACGCGGTTCCTGACTCGCCCCCGGTATGGGGAGCAAAGTACAGCCTTATTCCTTAATCACCTTCTAGGACACCCACAGGAGCAGAGATGGAGTGGCTATATTATCCTCCACCGGAAACCAACACATCTCAGAAAATAGCCTCTGCATATTATTTGTATATTATATTATCTCTAAAGGTGATTTACGGTTCATTTTTGCACAAACAAATATTTCAATTCACGCCTCGCATATTCTCGTCAATCCACACTGTTTCCACCAAAGATAGGCTGGGAGAGAATTGAAAATGGTAAGACGTCATGTATGTTCTCCTCCAAGAGCGAATCCTCACAAAAGATTTGCGTACGTATTTTCTTTTCAACAAGAAAGGCTTGCAAACTTTGAGTATTGTTAAAACGAGTGTGTAAGTTAATATTTATTTTTAACGAGCTCCTATTTTTTGAGTTATGCTTATGTTGAGACGACATTGATCATCAAAACAAGCTCAACTAATAATAAGACACTTTTGGCTGTCATAATTTGGAGTTACAACCTTTTTTGTAATAAGAAATTGAAAAATTGTTCTTATTAACCGATTTCAAAAAGGGAGAAGTTCTCAATTATTAGAGAAATATGATGCGGTTTACGTGATTCTTCTGTAATGAGGAATAGTTGTCATTTGGATTTCCATATACATTTAACATAGTTTGGCTCAGTAGTTTTCATTTTATGAACACTTTTGTATTTTTTATGTGTTAGTTGTATTCGTTATAGCTGGAAAGATTTTTCTTTACTTTAAACAATACATTGTTTACCCCATAAAGTTAAAATATTCCGTCATAAATCTAACTCGATTTAACGGCAAACATTACACAATAAAAAATTTTGCAACTTCCAAATGTTGACAACTTCTGAAGCCATTCACTCGTAAACGATTTTTTATAAAGCTTGAATAGTAACATTGTATGATGTCGCAATTACGCTGATTTTACCTCCATTTACTTACTAAGAAATATCATCTTTTGCTATACCTACTGTATAATTTCATCTTCCTATTTTTTTTGTCTGTACACCAGAATTAACGGTAGCGACGAGCACCGAGTAACACACTCGAGAAGTTCTAAGTAAAGTTATGCCACTGTGGTTATGCTATGTGGATCCCGCACCGGTATTAATTCGAAGAAAATGAAGATAGTTAAGTCTTTATTTACTTACATCAACATTAGTTATATTATAATGATAAACTAGAATTGATTACCACACTGTAGGTCTTAATGTACAATCGATCACTGTCACATTTTGGATGGAAATAAATCGAAATACATCCTTGTGATTGGGTGTTCTAGTTGTCACAATTAAATCAAAGCAGAGCAGATATATACCACCACAAAAAAAAAAGAGTTAAACGATCTATACAAATGTCTGATCTTAAGTGAGTTATTTTGAGTAAATACTTGAACGAATAATCATTTAGGTATATATACTTCATGCATCATTCTGCCTTCTTGCATCGGTACCAGCAAATAGTCTCTCCCTCTTTCTTATATTTCACCAAAAACAAAGATTTATAATCAAAATGAGTAGTAACTTACCAAGTTCGGATCCACAGACGCGGGGAATGATCTCCAGGATGGCGGAGCACGAGGCGTCCTCGAAGCACAGCTGCCGCGCCAGCAGGCAGTTGAGGATCGCCATCGTACCCTTTAGACCGGGCCCTGGGGAAGAAAGGAAGGAAGATTTTAGCAAAAATTGTATTATTTTGGATTAGGCATATTAGACCCCATCAAGTGTTTAGGGGCCTTAACCAATTTTAACTGAGGTACTTATTGATCAATAGACATCTGAGGTTCAAGGTGCAGAGTTTCTCCTCGGGGATGGGTATGTATACCTAAGTGATTAACTAAATTACGAAAATGCATTTTTTTGCGAATGAACTCAAAATCTCATTTTCTAAGCCGGATAAAATAATTCTAACCAAAATATCGACTAAAACACGGAGAAAAGAATATGATTAAGTAACGGAGATACCCCAGTGAAATTTCTCTTCAGAAAAAAGTATGTCCTTCTCCATGGTTTTAAACCATTTTCAGGCGGATCATAATTCAAATTTGGAGCTACAAGAGTAAACATTGCTTTGAAGGTGCGCAGTGAGGTTGGAAATATATCAGAGTTTAGGGTTGTCACACTCATCAATAAACTGCTTCTTGATTTATCCCATTTTGTCCCTTTTCAGGGCACAGTTCTACTGCAAATCTTCCAAAAATTTTAGATCTCACCAATCTGGCACAAAGAAGTCGAAGCAATCCATTATCATCATGCTTTTAGTTCCAGTTGCATCCTAACTTGTATTATATACTTACATACGTTTTTCTTTTATATTGGTTGTTGCTGGAATCAAGTACATTAGTAAAATTATCAGTTAATTTGCCATCTGATCCCTTCACTGTAATTAATTGGTGAAACAGCTTATATATAGGATAGTCGGTATGTTTAAACTGTGTAGAAGAAGGATCTCACTGTCAGGGATGCCAAAGACCGTACGAAGTGGAGGAGAAACAGCTGGAAAGTAGAACAATATTATGATATTAATGATGACTATATCATAAGAAATAACACAGGTATCATTGCAGTGAAACGTGCCAACCTTAATATTCTTTGCTGGAGGCGAAGCGAGATTCACTATCGATCGGCATGAATGCAGTTTTATAGCCTTCCGACATTTTGGATGTTATTCTACCGTTTGGTTTGTTCATACATAATTGTAGACAACTCTAAGCAACATTAGTTTATGAAGTTTATGACATACGTTAATGACTGTCAGATACGTCAAATCCCATACATTCATTCTAACCTACCAAACGACAGTCAAGAGAATGCCATTTGTCTAGAGAGAGAGAGGCAGTGCTGACGGCTAGCGAGAGGATTGTTGCAAGTATTTATTGTCCGATTTTGAAGATATCACTTCATCGGATCTGCACCCTAATGAGTGGTTTTTTAATGTAGAATTTCTTCAAATCGCCTCAAAGACAGATATAGAAGGAGACATTTTATTTGGTTCGGGCGAGGTCTGGTAGGAAATTGGTAAAAGCATTGCCCCTATAAGGCAAAGATCACATGTTCAAACCCCGCCTAGACCTATTTTAATTATTTGAATAATCTCTACTCAACGTTTGTCTATCAATGTCTCTCTACTTAGTAACTACCTACCCTCAAGCTTCAGATAACTTGCAAATTAACTTTGCAAAAATATATACTGTAGCAATATAAACTGTAATAATAATAACCAATAAATAACTTCATTTATAAACCTTTAACTGTCAAACTGTCAAACAAGTTTAGAGAGTTTGTGATAAATAATTCTATAATATTTGAGATTGTACAGTCAGCATCATTCAAATGTCGCTAACAAAAGTACTCAAAATAATCCAAATACCAAAATCCCAATTTTATATTGGTTATTAGAGTACTCAAATAGTTGAAAGTATCCAGAGTGGTCAAACTATCTTAACAATCGGACTTCCAGTATTATCTAAGTTAGTAGAGTGCTCATATCATATACACAATCACGCCGGTCGATGGTATCCAGTCAAGTATAATTTCAAAAAATCTAGTAAATTTTAACAAATAAATTAAATTATTAACAATAAAATACCCGACTGATGCTGAAAAGATAAAAACAAGTTTTATAGCACACGGTATCCATTAATTTTTATCGGGTTTGAGATATGTAAATGGGTCTAACCAAAATCCGCCTTTTCTTTTGATATACCCAGTGTCACTCTCACAGTTAATACGAATCTAACGACACCTCTCAAGCTAAAATCCATTAAGCCATTCAGGCTGTAGAGCATGCTAAACAATTATACATACATACTGTCGAAAAACATAGCCCTCCTTCTGACACAGTCGGGTAAATACGTTCTAGATTCGTTTGAAGAATCGCAGCCTGCAACTTTACATACGAAATAGTGGCAAATCCGGCTATTTATCTCGAGGGCGGTATCACGTCCATCCTTGTATTAGCACCGCTCGGTCACTGGTTATCCAACAGCTCTTGAAGGCTTGACTCACCCGTCCACATTTCAACAGAAATAATATGAGTATAAATGTACTTACTACTTTTATAAATGTACTAGCGATCCGCCCCGGCTTCGCATGGGTGGTAAAAACGTTCTCGTGGAAATCCTATATAGCCTATGTTACTCAGGGTGAATGGAGCTTTTCAATGGTGACAGTATTTTTGAAATCGGCACAGTAGTTTTTGAGTTTATTCATTACAAAAGTACAAATCTTTTCTCTTTATAATAGTTTTTTTTACGTGCGGGAAATCCCCACGGATACCCCCTCCTCCGGAGCCGGAGGGGAGGGGGGGGGGGAATGATAGAGGGATAATTGGATAGATGATGGTTTGTATGATATGCAGGGTGTATTTTTGAAATAGGTACCGTTATAGTATATATCTAGGTGTTTCTATGTATAATAATGATGTACAATAATGTTGTGCCGTTTGTAGTGGAAACGTTTGGGCCTTGAGGTCCGAGCGCCCGCAATCTCTTCAGGAAGATTGCGAACTCCGTTTTTTAAATTTTTATTTAGGACACTAATTTGAATTCACCTCGCCTGATTATTGTTTTTGATTAGAATGTCGGCTTTTCTGGAAGCGATTGACCACTCATCTCTGAGAGTAAACTCATGCAATAAAGAGATCGGGAATTAACGCGGTCATGGTATGGGTACTTACACACCTTTGCCGTGGTCACAGACTGACAGAAAGATAGCTCTCAGTTTAGCAGAGGTGTACAGAGTTGCATTGCTGGTGTGACTGGCTTGGGCCTCAAGCGTGTTGGCAGGGTATTGTACACTCAAAATCCTGTCTAGTATACCGTAGCGTATTATTTTTTGATATAATCGGCAGTGGTGCATGTGAGTACAACTTTACCCGAACAGCACCCGAATAAATGACTTTATTCCCGGACGAGACGGCTCCTGAATTATTTAACATGGCTATTTGTGAATCGACTTATGTTTTATATTCGGTTATGATATAGTTGGAGAAAAGGTTATCATTAGTATGTATTGTATTATATTTTTTTAAATGCCCAATAAGCCTGCGCCTCATTTAATAGTAAGTGGTTAGTGTGGTCTATCGAAATATCTGTTTAAAATAGTTGCGTGTTAGAGTAATAGTTTCTGACGAATTGTAAAGGCGCCCACTCACTAACAGTTTACCGGACGATATAAATCTGTCAGTTAATCGCAATAACCCACACACTAACAGTTTCCTTAACGATTTTGGACTGACGACTACTACGATCCGATAGTGTGTGGCCGCCGAACGATTCCGGACAGTTCTAAGCCGGACAGTCCTAGGCCGTCAGGGCGAACGAGCATATGTCGAACGGCGGCCTGTCGATCGACGTTTCGTGTCAGCTTTTTTACGTAATAAACTTAGAATAAAACAGTGAATTAATTTTATTCTTTTGTCTGAAGTAATAACATTATGATGACATATACCTACATCACTATTTTTTACTAAGATTTTATTCATTTTTTGTACATAATCGTCTATATTTCTTATGCACATAGTCCATTAGATTCAAAATGGCTAACACCTATTTCTCACAATGATTAGCACGTGCTTATATAAGAATAACGTAGTGCAAGCTAGTTTCAACCTTATTGACATCACAACAAATATAGTTTTTTTCTTATATTCGTGATCAGCAGCATTTATTTATGCGAAAAAACATGTAATTAAGAAAATGTCAATAAGGTCGAAAATCGCTTGCACTTTTTCGTAGTCTATGTAACTGATATCAGACCATTACCGGCAGGCGATCGTACGACCTAAAACTGACGACTCGCAACTGCTAGTGTGTGGTCGCAAAACTGACAACAGGGAATTGCCGGCAGGCCAAAATCGCTTTAGTGTGTGGGCGCTATCGGCTTAGGACTGCAGGCCGCCGGACAGATCAGGAACTGCAGGTGGACTGCAGGCGGACTGTTAGTGAGTGGGCGCCTTAAGTCTATAAGTCTTCAGGCTTTCACGGCCGGCGTTGGATGTAGAATATACTGTTCCCGGGCTGTTTGGCCGTGGTCTATGTGAAACTTGCGTTCCAGACGTTTCGCCGATCACTGCGGTCGACATCTTCAGTGGCCCAGGTCCGGGCGATGAGGACTTCGAAGACCTTGCCTCGTCGGCGGCTGAGTTGCGACTGATGCGAAGTCTTGAATCACTGGCGTCAAACAGGCACTTTGCATGGTGGTCATGGTTGTATGTTTACTGTTGGATGGAAAACTGCTCTATCGTCTATGACACCCATGGAAAAAAGTAGGCTATTTTACTCCAGTGAGAACCAACACGGCAAATTGTGTTATCTACGCATTATTTTGATCTTTCGTTGATCAAATTGATTGGCAATCATTACGAATGACATCTCGGTTTTTGTGAGGACGTCAACTCGCCTATCTGGAAGGTCATTTTCCAACAGGTGCGTAATTCACTTTGACACCATAAAATGATCATTGTTAGAACTTGATGCCGTCGGAAGAGAAGCATATTCTATCTATCGATTGGTGTAACCACGAGTCCGGCATTATTCATGTGTTAGTATGTATATGAGACGATTTAAAGGGTGTGATTTGGATCGAGGGCCCACTTTGTTAACTATTATTGAAATGTGCTTAGGAGCTCATTAAGAGCTTGTTGGAGTAATTCGGATGATTAAAAATGCAAAGAACGTTACAATGAACTGTAATAAAATTAAAGTAAAATAAACTGGTTACAAACGCAGATAACGTTACAATGAACTGTAACATAATTAAAATAAATGTTTACAAAATATAACTCAAATCTTAATAAAAAAAAAACAATATAGTTTAGTCTCCTTCGTCACCTCCTTCCTCTTCTTCGTCAAACTCGCCTTCCTCCTCCGCAGTGGCATCCTGGTATTGTTGGTACTCAGATACCAAATCGTTCATGTTGCTCTCAGCCTCAGTGAATTCCATTTCATCCATACCTTCTCCAGTATACCAATGCAAGAAAGCTTTACGTCTAAACATCGCTGTGAACTGCTCAGAAATACGCTTGAACAACTCCTGGATCGCTGTGGAGTTTCCAATGAACGTTGCAGACATCTTCAGACCTCGCGGTGGGATATCACACACTGCAGTCTTAACATTGTTCGGGATCCACTCCACAAAGTATGAGGAATTCTTATTCTGAATATTCATCATTTGTTCATCTACTTCCTTCATAGACATACGGCCTCTGAAGACTGCTGCAACAGTTAGATATCTGCCGTGGCGAGGATCGCACGCCGCCATCATATTCTTAGCATCAAACATCTGCTGCGTGAGCTCTGGCACAGTCAGAGCTCGGTACTGCTGGCTTCCTCTTGATGTTAGTGGCGCAAATCCAGGAATGAAGAAATGCAAACGAGGGAACGGCACCATATTTACGGCTAGTTTCCTCAAATCTGCATTCAATTGACCAGGGAATCGAAGGCAAGTTGTGACGCCAGACATTGTCGCAGAGACGAGGTGATTTAAATCACCATAAGTTGGTGTGGTCAATTTTAGAGTACGGAAGCAGATATCATATAAAGCTTCGTTGTCAATACAATAAGATTCATCAGTGTTTTCTACTAGCTGATGTACTGATAATGTGGCATTATACGGTTCGACCACTGTGTCAGATACTTTCGGGGATGGTACTACACTGAATGTGTTCATAATACGGTCCGGATACTCTTCCCGGATCTTCGAAATTAATAAAGTGCCCAAGCCCGCTCCGGTACCACCTCCTAGAGAATGTGTTAGCTGAAAGCCTTGAAGGCAATCGCATCCTTCAGCCTCTTTTCTGACAACATCGAGAACGGAGTCAACCAATTCTGCTCCTTCCGTGTAGTGTCCTTTAGCCCAATTGTTTCCTGCACCTGATTGCCCAAAGACGAAATTGTCAGGTCGGAAGATTTGTCCGAAGGGGCCTGAACGGACCGAGTCCATGGTTCCCGGCTCCAAATCGACGAGGATGGCTCGGGGCACGTACTTTCCTCCTGTTGCCTCATTGTAGTACACATTGATGCGTTCTAGCTGCAGATCAGAGTCGCCATGGTATGTTCCCGTGGGGTCAATACCGTGTTCATCGGAAATTACTTCCCAGAACTGAAACAAGAAGGGTTTGAATTATAATAGAGGCCATAAACTTATTCGGGTTGATAGAAGAACTTCATAGAATTAAATCAATTTTCAATTCAGAACTAAAAATAGGAAATCAGTTTCTTTTTAAACCAAGGTGACAGACAAGCACATAGTGCATCTGATGGAAAATCCGTAGCCTAGGAACTTGTGCAACAAATAATAAAAAAATTACAATATTTCACTTCCATGTTTTGCTGACTAACCCCTGTACCAACCCGTCTGGCCAGCGTAGTTACAGTCGGCCAAAGCCTTCCCAACATTGGGAGAGCCCTATGTCCAGCTACTGTGACAGGCTAATATCTTTTGCTAACTATTACAGATGACTTTAGCTTTAGCGCAAGCAGTTCGTGTAAACTTAGTTCAAGACTATCTGCATATTTAAGATTTGGAGATGTACAAGCAAAGTAATACACAGTTTGACTTACCTTAGCTCCAATTTGGTTGCCACATTGCCCAGCTTGTATATGCACGATTTCTCTCATTTTTAGTATTAAACTTACCAACGAAGAACTTCCTAGACCAATATAATGATCTTATACCGCGACCAACGCGATAGATGGAGAAACTTAAAACAATTGCATTATGTTCGAAATGACCGCCGTCATAGATTGTCGTCAAATTATAATCGGCCTGTCATTTTTTTTTTCTCAACATTTGGTTGGGAACTTTTTCTATACATTGTAACCTATTTTGATTTGAATAAAGATTGTAGATTATAGACATCCATAATGAACGCGGCAGTTTGAAAGTGTGGATGGATAGATGGATAAATGTTTGTTACTATTTCACGTAAAAACTACTGAGTGCATTTTAATGAAACTTTACAATAATATAGATTACAAATCAGAATAACACATAGGCTACAATTTATAACGATAACCGATATTCACGCGGGCAGAGCCATGGGTAAAAGCTAGTGTATAACAAGTTGAAGCGTTTGTGTTGATAAACGCGCTTATTTCAGGAACTACTGGTTTGAATTGAAAGAATATTTTGTATTGAATAGTTTATCGAAGGTCGTATCATTGCGTTGCTACTCATAACTCAAGAAACGGAGTAGTAATTAAAATGCCAACAAATCCGGCAAATTCCCATACATTATTTGAAAATTTATAAATTGCGAACCTCGGACATTTATGGCGTAAAGGATTGAAACGGGGTTTCAAAATATGCAATGGGCGAAGCCGGCGCAGGATGCCTAATTTAAAGATATTCAATAACAATGATTATAAAATTCGCACAAAAATACTATTACATTATCTTAAAAAGAAAATAATTTCCAGCAAAGAAAAAACTTCAATTTACCTTGCATATCTTTTCTCACAAGGAAAAAAAAACAGGTCACGAGGGCCTCTCAAAGACGAGCTTTCTACTTTCACAGTAATGCCGGTCATATATGAGATATGCCTTTTAGACGAAATCTCGGTACCTACATAAAAGCGAATGAAATCTATCGAAACGATATTTATTTTTGACAATGGATGAATTATACAGAACGATATGAAAGCGGGTTAATTTTTTTGAGTGGTTCGATTTGGTTTTGATGTTTTAACATCAAATATTTTTATACGGTGACTTCAAGAAATCCTTGACTTTGAAAATGATTTTGATTCTTTGCTGATATCATGCATTTCCCGCATAAAACTGCTGCATGTCCAAGCTCCTTTTACAAACTTTCTCCTTTCTGCCCGACTGCCAAGGAGGGTTAAGTTTTTCGCGCATACTTTTATGTATGTTTGTAATATTTTTAGTAACTCATATCTTATGAACCACCGTACGGAATGTCTCAAATGAAAGGTATTTATTGCCCAAGTGTTCTTGGGTGGGTACATAAAACACGAACAAAATCTAAATGTTGGTTTTTGGCGCCAAAATCAAATATATGTGGTAAAAAAATCACTCAAAAATTATCAAATCAATATCAAAATGAAGGAAATTAGAAGACGATTAGAAAGTATTAAATTAAATAAATTCTTAAAAAAAAAACCGACTGATGCTGAAAAGATCGAAACAAGCTTTATAGCAGGCGGTACCCATTTGCAATCCTTAAACCAGATGAAAATTAATGGGTATCGCCTGCATAAACCTTTTCAATCTTTTCAGTTACAGTCACTTTTTTTTTAAGTAGGTAGCTATTACCTGATAGTAAAGAATCAGATAATAGCGAGTTGGAATCGCATAGATACGAAAGGTTCTGTATTATTGCACTAGGAATAACATTACCTATAAAAAAATTATGTCGCTTAGTTAAAAATATACGCTGATGACTATCCAATTCATGAAAGTCACAAAATAAGATTAAAATAATACTGTAGCAGCAATACTACAGTATCCGTCGAATGTCAAACAATAATTCCAGAGTGTTCCAGCTGACAGTATGTATGTACATGTATATTGCACCCTGGGGACCATGCTGACCGCAGGTGCAGAATAAATGTATGCTATCAAGCTGCGTCTCGTGGTTTATGTGTTGTGATAAAAGTAAATAAGTATGTACTACATGCATAAAGCTTCAGACTTGCAAGGGTGCTGAAGTTTCTCATATTTTTAGGAAACTAAGACATAAATTTATTAGTTGTATATAGTACACTTCAATAATGACTTCGCCTCGCCTGATGATAAGCTGAAAGCTTCTGCTTTAGTGATGATAAGCTTCTACTTAAAGTTAGAAATTGAAGGCAAAGTGGTGGTCAATAATAATATTTTTTGCCTGAGGTAATATCAACTTTTAAGTTGGTACATAGTGGAGGCTCTATTGCATGTTTTCTTCACACGGTTGGAAGGTTAGATGGCTGTCGCTCCCGTAAGAGCCAAGAGAGATAGTAGAAGACAGATGCAACGGGGATTATATATGATGGTGAATTTTCACTCTTTTTCTAATCTATGGCAGTTCTTCTCTTTTTTAGGATCTAAAATTTTTGTTAGTCGTTTCTGTTTCTTTTGTTCCATCCATGCTCAACCTAAAGAAACCAATAAACGTCTTGTCAAATTAAATATAAACTGCTATTTCCATGTGGAAATCCATGTCAGTTGTATCCTTTTTTTGTCGATTCATGTTCATACTTGGTACTTGGTAGGTACTGAAATGTGAATTGCCTTTTTTCTATTCATACGAGGAGAGCTAGAAGACTTAATAGAACTTAATACCCGTGTAGCTTGAAATACTCGAATGAAAAAACGAATAAACAACTTGATGTTTTATAATAGCACACGTATAAGAGCGTACTTCAAAGAGACTTAAAATATATTGCGACTCGGGCAAAACCAATGCGGGAGTACAGAAAAGAGGCTATATCTCTATAGTAAAACCAAAGTATCACCACAGTACAAGTATTACTATTATAGAACCAACAACTTCGTTAACTGATAGAGGCCACTACTTTCCCTTTAATAATGTCAAATCATGCTAAATGGTATTTGATTCACAACAAAATTCTATGCCTATTATGGTTACAAGAAGTGTAGTTCCTATTTTCGCTACTTACTCACTCACTATAACCACAGGCTTAATCAAAAATATAATTAGAAAGCTATATATAGTTTCTTCTGCAGGAAATAAATAAAGGACGGAGTTATATAGCTTAGAATGTTCTATTTTTAAACCACAACACCAGTTACATTCAAAGCTTGCATTTTGGAGCCTAGGGTCTTTTGAAGCATATATTTAAAGATGAGTGAAAATATATCAATGGCTTAAAGCCTAGTTTTCTTTAAGCAACATTGTCGCGGGTCTTGTTGCACAGCGTGTTTAAACGAAAACGTGAGACTTCGTTTAACAATCTGGTCTGGCACATTATTCTGAATAACAAACGGTTTCGTAACAATGCGCGTTCGTAAAAGGCGACACATTAAATTTGGTCACAGTTTTACTCCGATTTTGTCCCAAGTGTCATCCACAGTCAGTTCTGATGAAGAAGACACTTCACTTTCGCGTACTAAGTCTTTAGAAATTCTAAAGTATACATGTCGCTTAAAACTTTCCTGCGATGAATAAAAATAAAGGAATTTTATCTTAAGAAGCTAAAAATATACTTATTCTTTATCGTAGATTGCTTACTATCTTCAAAGTTCTAGCAATGACACCACTGCAGCTTAGCTCACACCAAAGACTACTTTTTACTACTAGACTGTTTATACGGAACAAAAAAAAAATTAACCAACCAATTTAAGACCACAACTTGATCACTAATTTTTTTAGGTGCACTTTTGTAACATCAGAATGGTTAATCAGGCATGCTATTAACCATCAACACATCCGATTATATATATATCATAAGCATACAACAAAAAAAGTACTAATCTACTGATTGCGAATAAGCAGACAAACAAAAAAAGAAAGGCATGGTATAGTAATACAGATAGATGTCAAATATCAAGGGGGGCACAAACTGATTGCGGCGGTAAGACCCATCATGGGGGAGTGGCTAGAGAGGCCACACGGGAGCCTCTCGTACCGTCAGACGCAGATGATAACCGGGCACGGTTACTTCGGGCGGTATCTGCATCTGATGGGTATTGAGCCAACGCCCGAGTGCCATCACTGCGACGCGAGCGTGGACTCGGGGCTGCACACGCTCACCGAGTGTCCGGCGTTTGAGACGCCGAGGCGGGAGCTTGTGCAGGCCCTGGGGGTGAGAGTGCTCACGCTCTCCACCCTGCTCGCGGCGATGGTCCGCTGCGCGGATGCGTGGGCGGCCAGCGCCTCTTTCTGCGAGCAGGTCATGCTCGCGAAGGAGACAGCAGAGCGGGCGCGGCGCGGTGAGCGAGAAAGACTCGTTGACATCGCTGCTCGCGCCCGAAGGCGGCTCGGGCGTCGGAGGGCGCTTACAGACCTCCGCCCCCCATGAGCGCGGGCCTGAGGGTGACGGGTGGAGCCACCCGTCACCCGAGCAGAAGCAGGCCACGGCGGCGGCGCGCATCGTAGGGGGTTGAGTCGGGCACGGCGTGGTCCCCACCTCCCGAGGAGGGCCAGACCGAAAGGGATGGCCCTGGGTCAGCCGGGGTGCGAGGGATATGTCGCAAGACAACCTCACCTTCGGCCTAGCACCACGACCCACAGACGGCGTGCGGTTTAGTCGGTTCGAGTCCGACATAACCTACCCCTCCGGCTCCGGAGGGGCGGGTATCCGTGGGGATTTCCCGCACTTAAAAAAAAAAAAAAAAAAAAAAAGGGGGGGCACATACCAATGCAGCATGTGCTGCACATACAGCAAAGACTGCTTCGGTGTCCTCCATTTACGCTGCAAATGCTTCTTAAAATTGCCTGTCAAGAAGCATTTTTGCAATAAATGCTGTTTTTATGTGTAGTCATTTATATATTTTTGCGACCCGTTAAATTCTAATTTCACCGAACTGAGTCACAACTTTTTGAACTAAACAGGCTGTCTAGAGCTAGTAGTATACACATAGGAGTTAGGTTGGCTCACACGTCAAATGTGTTTTGGGCTTATTGTACACAATGTGAAAATGCATTAGTCTTATTGATCAGATAAGCGGCACGCTGTCGGGATTTTCCTTTAGAGCCATAATTTGAGTGCTTTGCAGGCTTAATGGCTCACACTAATAAATAATCTGCCAATCAATTTTCAGATTATTATATATATTATTAGTAATAACTAGTGATTTAATGTGTTTATATGCATAAAAAGGAAAAGAAGGATGTGGATCTCGGGCCCGGATCCGGGTTAAGCGAGGTGAAAGCCTTGGATGATAGAAACAGTATCAATAGAATGTTATTTTCAGTAATTTATTCATGAAATTTTTTTTACATTGTGTATGGGCATTATATATAAAAACAATAAAAGAACAAACAAAAGCAATCAAAACAGTTCATAATTTGAATGATTGACTAACATTATAATGAAATTAAATATACCTATGGTTTCAGATTTCATAATATCCATTAATTTATCATGTCATCAATGGAATAATAACACCCTTTTAATGGAAACGCTTTCAATTTGTCTTATAACAATTGAAAGGAAAGAACTGGAACAAAATCTACGAAATAAGATCTCTGTTGGGTGTTTGGAATGTATTTCCGAGTCACAGTAAATTCCAACCCTACAGCTGCTACCCATTGTTCCGGCTCCGGCAC
Source organism: Eilema caniola (assembly GCA_949126895.1). Classification (NCBI taxonomy): domain Eukaryota; kingdom Metazoa; phylum Arthropoda; class Insecta; order Lepidoptera; family Erebidae; genus Eilema; species Eilema caniola. The sequence goes on along the minus strand of OX421488.1, from coordinate 7,521,767 downwards.
TCATACAATTTAATATTAATGCATGTTCCACTTCACATTTTGTCCCACTTTTGTTCAACATGATAACTAGTCTCACTTTAAAATTATATTCATAACGTTGCCCTCAAAGGGTAGAGGATAATTATAAAATAACTGGCTATCGTGTCCCGGATTTGTACAGGGAGGTTTCGTGAAATAAATAATGTGTTCAGTGATTGTACGATTTTAGTAACCTTTAACTAAAAACAAGGGGAACTTTGACATACCAAGTATTTTATTATTCAATTAATTAGCCCACTGCAGTCCACTGCTGGACATAGGCCTCTACCAATGTGCGCCATTTCGTACAATCCTCCGCTTTCCGCATCCAGTCCGTCCCAGCCACCTTTTTCAGTCATCGGTCCATCTGGCTAGGGGGCGTCCTATCCTTCGTTTGCCTTCTCGCGGTCTCCACTCTAGGACTCGTCTGCTTCAACGCCCATTGGTCCTTCGACAGACGTGGCCAGCTCATTGCCACCTCAGCTTGCTTGGTCTGCGAGCTATGTCGGTAACTTTGGTTCTTTGTCGGATCACCTCGTTCCGAATTCTATCCTTCAGAAAAACTTCTAGCATAGCTCGCTCTATAGCCAGCTGTGCGACTTTTAGTTTATTGATTAGCCCTACCGTCAGTGTCCACGTTTCTACACCGTAAGTCATAACAGGTAGAGAGCACTGGTCAAAGACCTTTGTTTTCAGGCATTGCGGTAAGGGAGAAGAGAAAACTACGTAGTTTGCGAAATGCTGCCCAGCCCAGCTGAGTCCTTCTGGCTACTTCTTTCTCGAAGTTGTTTTTACCGAGCTGGATAACCTGGCCCAGGTATACGTATTTTTGGACAACTTCGAGCGTTGCCCATTCAATGGCAATCGGTCTCGTTGCAATTTGTTCGTTGAACATGATCTTGGTTTTATCCAAGTTTACACCGAGGACGACGCGTCGAGAAGCTCCATCTAGGCTGTGCAGCATCTCGCCCACTTGATTCAGCGACTTCGCAACCACGACGATGTCATCGGCGAACCGAAAGTCTGAGATGCACTCACCGTTTATATTGATACCCCGCCCAGTCCAATTCATAGTATTCAAGTCTCCAATACATTGGTAAATGTAAATAGTTTGGGGACCACTCCACGCTGGAGGCTAATTGGTTTCGTCTTCTGGTCTTAGATCTGGACGGACATTGTGGCAGTGTCATATAGGCATCTCAGCACCTCGATGTATCGCCAATCGACACGACACCGCTGCAGGGTATCCAGAACTGCCCAGGTTTCGATGGAGTCGAAGGCCGAAACCCGGATTGCTTCGGTGGCTGGAACTCTTTAGTTTGCCCGCGAGGTGATGTGTGACGACTCTTGATAACAACTTGTAGACTTGGCTCAGGTGTGAGATGGGCCTGTAGTTCTTTAGCAAGGTCTTGTCGCCTTTTTTAGTTAGTAATTCCGTCAAGGGCACCTGTTGTTCTTCAGTTGCCTGAGAGCCGCCTCTATCTCTCACTGCTCGACATTTATTATTACAAAATAAAACTCCTCTTTCTACTATCCTTTCCTTCGTCACCAATACAGACACGTAACATGTTAGAATGGTGGCACTCAGCTTAGCGGCCTCATGAGATGCTTTTTCACGCCCCGCTTAAAGGACCCGGGACTGGAGAAAGAAGGACACACGTGAGCTGGCAAGGAGTTCCAGGTCTTAATGGTGCGGCACTTTGGAACCCGCTCTCCACCTTAATGCAAAGTGAAAAGTGAAGGTAAAGACATGACTCAAAAATACATAAAAACTTAAGCATGATCTCATAAAGGATTACAATGCCAGCGTCAAAGCCCTTTACACGCTATACAAACATTAGGTTTTATCAGCCCCGATCAGATCGGACACAAAAAATAATTATTATGATTATCAATCTGCGGGTAAGTGTAACGTTTGATTTATTGAAGTGCTTATTTTATTTGTTGCGTGAACGATTTTAGGGTTAACATTCTAGACGATGGTGTCTACTGATAAACAGTTAAGCATTATTTGGTTTGAAGAGTTTTTACGAGCTTTTATTTAACTTGCACTATTTGTATGTAAGTTATCCGTTCAAAAATTGCAAATAATTTTTCGATTATTCTCGATTTATAGACTACAAAGTGTTACCGGGAGCTCCACTCGCATTGAATTCTATCTCATTACCGTAATCTATGGGAATCTATTTCAGTGAAAAAGGCCTACGAGTTATTCCAGTATACAATCTATCGCTAGATTAAATTTCAGTCAAATCTGTTCAGCCCCCTTGGGACAAACGTCTTCACGAACAAAGTGACTACAAAATAGCATATATTCAACCACGGTAAATGGCTACTAGTGTCTATAATCACTCTTATCTAATCAGTTTATAATAAAGTGAGCTGGGACCAGCATTAGCGGACTTCGAATTCCAAGAGGAGAGCTTCAGAGAAAACCTTACCGGGACTTACTTGATGATGGCGTCAATACCACTCCGTCTACCCACATTGAAATTAACGTAGCAAAGAAGACACTTCAGAAAAATCGATGAAACTCTTTGAAACCAATGACGTCATTACTAAAGTTTCTGTAAAACCAAGGTATATTTTAACACCATCTAGACCACAAATTACAGGTTCATTATTACGAGTATCGGTAAAACCGCGTCCATTTTACTGCAATAAAATTACTTTCAGTAACTTTATACGAGTAGAATCGAAACAATGCGGTTGTTTCGTATTTTCTGCTGCCGATTGTGTTGCCAGATAAGATTGTATTTCGATGTATATATTTTAAACTTTAGATTATGTATCTTTAGAGAGATGAAGGAATGTATTGGTGGATGCTGTTGCTCCTTGCAAAATACAATGAAGAGATTTGAATGACATTTGGCACAGAAATAGATTATAGTCTCGAATAATAGACAGTAGAACAATAGACTCTTATTAGGTGACAGGAGACCTGACAGGTGGCGGGGACGGCCTGGATGCGGAAGGCGGAGGATTGGACGAAATGGTGCACACTAGGAGAGGCCTATGACCAGTAGTGAATTGCAATGGGCTAATTGATTGATTGATTGCGGTGACAGGTTGAGCCAACTGTCACCGTAGCAAAAGCAGGCTAGGGCGCCGTTATGCGCGCCTCCCTTTTGATGGGGCAAATGCGGACAGTTTGGTTCTGACACTGAGGGGCCATCTCGAAGCCGGAGAGGATCCTGGGTCAGCCGAGATCGCGATGGATATATCATATGCAATCTCACATCCCGGCAACTGAAGACACAAGAGCGCGTGCGATTTTATTAAGTTCGAATCCGAAATAACCTTACGTCGGGGAAGGGCTATTCGGGGGGATTCCCGCATTTAAAAAATAAAAGTAAAATAATGTACAAAAATAAAGAGACAACTGTACATTCCTACCCACCAACATTTATATTTCTGTACACTACAAAACCACAAAACTGGTGTCCACACAATTGTGTTAGAAAAAAGCTGTTGTTTAAATATTTTTTTACTGTACACTCGCATGGACAAGTACCTGCATTGCCGGAGGCTCCACAATCATACGCACGTCTATCTGTGTATATATTCGTTATCACACAGTGAACGGATTCACCCGAACTATGTTTTTTATTGCATGTCTTGTTCTAAAAAACTGTACCTACATATATAACATAAAAATACGAAGTAAAAATTACTTACATTTGAATACTTGATGTAAGAGTAGTCTTAAAATGTCGGGGTCTCTATTTGTTTTAATCGATCAGCGCGATTTCTTGGTTTTTCCGCTATATTGGAAGCGACTGCCGTGTGACCTTCCAGCCTGAGTAGTAGTTAGTGGCCAGTCACTGACAGAGTGGTTCAGGTTAGGTAGGTTAGTCCGCTGTTTTGATCTAACGACTATTGATAGCCGGGACTGCATAGCGTGTCTTCTGAAGAACGGAAGCACAATATCTTTTCATTTTTTGGCTTCACAGTCGGGTAAAAAGGGGCGCTATTTAAACAGGACCCTTTTGCTGCATTACTGATCTAAAAACATTACCCAGGATCCATCTGCCATCCATGATGACATCGAATACAACATATTGTCACGCTAGTCCAGAATATTTCGGAGAAAAGTTTACCTTATACCACAAACGATAGGGCTCCTATCAGATAATACCATATTATCTAATAAAACTACCCATATTTCTTGCGCCTCCCTGTAATAGTAATTTAGCTTATTTGTTCGCTTTTCTCCGAGAGAATTCTCCTAATGGCAACAAATAACCGGCAAGCGATACAGAAACACCTGCCAGAAAGTAAAATTTTGATAAGTACGGAATTACATTAGCTGGTAGAAATCCTTTTTTTTATTTTTATTTAGGAGCACCGGCTATACCTATGGTTAGGGCTGGCACATTTTAAATTGAGTATGAAAAATCTGGTTGCCATAATTATGTAATTTGCTTTTCACTATATTTTAATGTGGTTTTTATTACGAGTACAAATACCTATATAATTAAAAAAATTATAAATTACAAATGTAAATTTGATGTAAATTTTGCACGGAGCATACAATCTAAGAATCATAGCTATTGTACATAAGAAATAATATTTACAAAAAATATTTTCATGAAATTTGGTAGAACATATTTTATCCCGAACAGCTTTTAAATAGACACAAATGAATTCAAACATGGGGATTTATGCATGAACTTACACAATTTAAAAGATTCGCACAATAACAAGTAGCCGTGTTGGAGTGGAGTCGTTCCAGTGGACTAGAATAACCACCTTATATTCGACCCCAAGTGGCTGTTTGACAGTAATATTATTATACTCTATTACGTGGGCCCGAAAATCATAGTTAGCGAAATGTGGGTTTTAATATACCTCTGGTTTCGGGGATTTACAGTCGTGAATATATGTATGTACGTAATAAAGAGGTTGGCAACCCTACGTAGGGCCGATATAAAGGTAGGGTTTTTCCTCGAGGGCTATTCATTGAACGTTATTTGAATCCGCAATAGCTTTGTATAGATTTTCTGTTTAGTGGACAATTTCGAATTATGTGATTGGGTTATTAAGAAAATGTGGTTTTACGAAATCGAGGCGTTTATGTTGGTTTGTTTTCTGTTTCATATTGTCTAATGAAATTGCGTGTTTTATAAGTTATAGTAGAAAATTACTTAGTTTTGCAATTATAGTATACTATTATGCTGTTGCGATTATGCAATTATGATTCTGTTCCCTCAACTTATGGAAACCTGGGAATAAAATGTATCCTATGTATTTTTCGAGACAATAATCTATCAATGTAGCAAATTTCAGCTTGATTCGTTAAACTGTTTGAGGGTAAAATTAATGACAAACATTTTCATGAATTTTCTCATTAATAATAATATTAGTAGGACAGGATTATGCTTAAGGTTGGGTTTTTTTATTATACTAAAGCTGTGGGGCTAATTCATTGGTTGAAAGGTCAACCAAATGGGATACGGTAAAAGTGGCCTAAAAAGGCCTCTGGTATTCTTATACTCCAGGAATCTCCTGCTTATACTACTTAACAACGTCGGGTCGAGAATAGACTTATCCCTTAATCGCTTTCTACTACATCCGCGGGATGGCCTACACCACTGGGAACCAACACGGCCTTTCCCAGTTAAGTCAATCTTTTGTGTTGGTGAAACCACCTTCTTCGAACTATATTCCTAAAGTGATAAATTAGTACGGTAAACTGTACTTCCTAACTAATGTCTTTATATATGTTACTATAACACAGTCATAACCAACCAGCGCTCGCTAGTTACGTAAATAAATCTAGCTGCATTTTATAGTATGTGGAATCCAGTTCAGAATAGAATTTCAACTGTAAGGAAGTTTGTGGTACATGTTATAAAATTATGCGAATGTAATAGTAATTTTGGGAACTAATTTTAAGACGGTTCCCACAATGAATTAAGGTACGATGGGGTTTATATACACACTGCATAATATGCAATCTGTCTTTAATTTGTCGAAGAATTTGATTAAAATATAACAAGTTTTTTCATTATCAACAGGTCAAACAAGTTAATCGGCTTGGGCCACAAGAAGCAGTAACGATGTTTACTATGCCATAAAATAGTATTATTCGGCTGTAGTTCTTCTCTATTACCAGAACGTATTACTTACAAAGGTGATGATGATTGTAGTTAGTACCCTATCTTCTACCATAGTAAACCGCTAATCACACATATACACAAGTCCTTTAATCTCAAAATTAACAAGCACCGAGCCTAACGATAGGGAGCCTCTATTCTAAAGCTATTTGATCTATGTTAGTCTATATGCCCGGAAAGGCAAACACAAATCTTTTATACAAAAACCTTATCATTCTACCGACAATAATAGCTTTATCACCTAGGTGATGATAAACTTAGTTCTAAGCAGAATTCGACGTCAAAAAAAAGTAAGTTGCACTATTTTGAGAAATATAGAAACTGAAATCGCTCGACTCTTATAACTTGCACCACACACACTCCAATGGTCCAGCTGCTTGAAGATTCCAACGAGCCCAAATTGCAGCATCTATACATTTAACTGTAGTTGGTGACCTACTTACGTACATTTTAGCTATCCTAGATTCAAGTTAGACTTGCGTCATTGGCAGCCACTTCTGCTAAGCACTTCTAACTTAGATATCTTATGTTGTTCGAACAGTTTTTGGACGGGAATGTATTGGTTGTGAGAGTTACCTTAGTGTTCGTTTTGTTACTGTTACTTACTAGGCTAACTACCACCGATGTTTAATGAAATTTCTGTACCTCAACTTTTACTGGGTTCACCAATGTTGAGGCATGGGGTCAGGTATATGTCATAATTTTATTATTCTTGCTTTAGTCGTGTTCGCATCCCAGACCTTCCTTCAATAAATGCAGGCTGCCTCCTAGAATGCAGGATGCCTGATAGGAAGCAGGAGTGAACAAAAAAAAACAAAGATATGCCAAATATGAGAAGTAACAATAACACCTACTCGGACGGTGAACGTTCGAATATAGCACGACAAACTATCATAATCGTATCGAAGAATGCGAGCGAACTGATCATTACGGTAGGCAGGCTACACATACGTACTGGTTTACAGTAAGCAGGCGACCAATTGCAATACTGGCAGCCTCCACCTACTGGCAGAGTGCCCCATGTACTCCCTGATCAGATGGAATCTCCTGGGAACGGACACACTGAAACACAGAGGAGCTTCGAGATCTGAAGGTGGAACGGATCGCGAGCTTCTGCAAGGAAACAAAGAGGTTTGAAGGGGCACCGTGAGAGCTGGAAAACCAAACTCTCCCTTAGGGGAGGGTCGGGGAAATGGATGAAATGGCCCGCAGAAGCCGCGGATGGATCGTCCGTCCGGCCGTCCGGCGTCCCCAAATTGAAATAATAATTGCAATATTCCGTTCTCTCGATAGGTTCGTGCTAAGGGTACAATTCGTGGCAATGAAACAGTGTCACAGTTATTTTTAAGAAGTATTATTCAAATTACATTATGTGCACTGAGACTGGATACATTAGGCGAAGGATCGGGAGCAATGGCGCTCAGTAGCCTGTAGTAGTATGCCTGAAAATAAATTTAAAATCTATGTAAAGATCACTGTATGTAAAAAAGCATACTATGGGAGATATGATTATCTTAAAGACACAAAAATCTGGCTTGGTGTAGATCTCCTAAAATGCTGTAGTCACGGCATAATACGAGTACTGTACTTTTTATCATGTTTTATCTTTAGACACGAAACAAATGTAGTTTCGTCCACATTTAATCTAAAAGATATATATTGTAAGATGACGTCTTAAAAAATGCCGCAGTGCAGTTTGTTGCGTCGTTTCTTCACGACAAGCGCCTTGATAGCGGTGGTGAACTTAGGTTAAGTAGAATTTATTATTGAATTCAATAAGAAACAACCATGTTGTTTTAGATTGAATAAAAATCTTTTATTTTGACTTATGAAAGAGACTTATCGCCAGCAGTGGACTGCAATAGGTTAACTATTGATTGGCCGTGCACTGTGTCCACAGTAAGGGATGGACATATTATAAATTGTAGAATATACTGCTTCCGGGCTGTTTGGCCGTGGTCCATGTGAAACTTGCGCCAATACGCCAGCGACTCAAGATTCTACATCAGTCGCAGCGAAGTCGCCGACGAGGCAAGGTCTCCGAACTCGTCGTCGCCTGAACCTGCGCCACTGAAGATGTCGACCGCAGTGATCGACGAAACGTCTGGAACGCAAGTTTCACATGGACCACGGCCAAACAGCCCGGAAGCAGTATATTCTACATGCAACGTCGGCCGTGAAAGCCTGAAGACTTATGTATTATAAATTATCTAGTTATCAACGTTTACTCTGGCCATATCATCTTTCACACATCCTAATAATCTTTTTAGGGTTCCGTACCCAAAGGGTAAAAACGGAACCCTATTACTAAGCCTTCGCTGTCCGTCCTTAGGTCCGTCTGTCACCAGGCTTTATCTCAAGAACCGTAATAGCTAGACAGTTGAAATTTTCACAGATTGTGTATTTCTGTTGCCGCTATAACAACAATACTAAAAACAAAATAAAAATGATAATCAAGGGGGGCTCCCATACAAAAAATGAGATATTTTAGCCTTTTTCATGCCCATTTTCAGTCGCCGAGCTAGATCTCAGCTTGGCCGGTTTTTGTTAACCCTTATTGCCATAATTTTCACTATAAACATAAAACTGAAGGAAGTAATGCCACACCTTTAAATCTAGAATTGTAACTCCATATATCTTTTCCCAGCAAAAGTTACTGCTTGTTTCGAGAACGGAGAGCTATTCAGACCCGCAACGAATTCAATCAGGCGAAAAATAGTAGCGCTGGATAATAGGTACAACACCTAAGTTTGTGCGCGAACTATGAAACAATAGAACTATCTGCACATAAACAGCTAGAAACTTAATCATTGTTCCCTGGCTTCTTGCTGTAAATTGATTTTGTTAAAAGATTCAATCATTCAAGTTTGAAATTAGTTACTATTTTATTTACTAAACAGTTAGTGCTCATTCTTCTTATCGTGTTCGTTCTCATCTTGATTCAATGACTGTCTGTAAGAAAATAGCATCAAGTGATAAGACCGCCACATTCATTCATTCATTTTAGGTAAGTATCTCGTAAATGTAAGATTCTGAAACACATCCCAATAGGAAAACCTGTATAAGAACCGTGTCCATCAATCAGCAGGTGTATTGTCAGCGTCATAACAATCCTGATTACAACGTCTCATATGATCTTAACTCCAAGATATTAAAATCAAATCATACTGTTTTATTGATTTAAATTGTATTACTATCTGAACTAAAGATGTGTACTAAATATCGGAACTATCAGTCAGGAAGGGGGGAAAACCAAGGCATTAGGATCCTTTTGAGTAAGTAGTCAAGATCGACCTGATGCTGTACCAGCTTGCAGGTGAGGCTTGGGCTCCGAGGACCTTAATACGGCCCGGTGTCAGTCAGTATGGTAGAATAGGCAAAAGAATAAAACTAAAATTTAGTTTCAAAAATAATAGTTTTCAATTAACAAATACACCCAAGCATCTTTAATGAAAAAAAAAAATCAGTTGAAATTGTCTTGATTCTATTTTATAGGGGTAAAAAGTACGTAGTGGCTGTCAACACTGAATCAGACAAAGCCAGTGAGGCTTGAACGGTGGGTAAACAGTCCACAATCACCTGCCCGCTTGGATCCCGATGTAAATGCCGCTTCTGAGTCAATATTTGAAAATACATTGTATGCTCTACTCAAATTGTAACGAATTTGTAATGTATGTTTGTTCCATGAGCCGGAGCGAATTCTGCAGAAAACAATTTGTTGTTACACTTTCTGTTTGTCCTGTTTTAGGTCACTTATTGATGGTAAAAGTTTGATGTAGGAATTGTATATGGACAATGTATTGTCTATGTTAAAATTATCTATATACATCTCATACAATAGTTGTTCACCGGAGTACCTTATGAGTGCCTCCGAGAACACAATTCAGGTAGCAGTACTTTGGGAAAACAAAATTTGAGAGTAGAAGTGCTGTAGATGCGACAGAAGAACAATTAGACCATGTCTGTAGGTTTATGGCTAATCTTAACCAACTTATCCTACGAGACGATACGCCTGCGGATTGAAGAACGCGCATCTGGCACGGGTTCTCTAAAAAATTTTCTTTACGAGATGAACGGCCAATCATCCAGTTTGCTGTCTTATTTAACCATATGACTGCGACAGATATATTATATAGTTTTAGTACAGTCAAAATAAGAACGGTCTTGACGAACAAAGTACTCAAAATATTCTAATACCTTAGTATTCCCCTTTCATGTTGACAGTTTTTTTGATATTTAGTACACACCTTAAGAGCGTTTTCACACTCATCCGATATCCGATTTCCGATATCGGTGTCAGACGCCGACACCTTATGCTGTTTTCACATTTATCCGATAAAATCGGTCCAATACGGCCATTTGTTTGAAAGCACAGACTAGGTAGGGATGATAGGAGTGAAAAAAAAAAAGAAAAAAGTGCAAGCAATTTTCGACCTTATTTGACATGACATGGTATCGAGTTTTTTTCTTATATTCGTGATCAGCGTCATCAATTAACGCGAAACGACATGTAACTCAGAAAATTTCCTTAATTGCTTGCAGTCGCTGTTTTAGTCTCTTTGTGTTCCGATATCGGGCGAAAACCGTGGTGTTGGCTCCGATAACCGATATCGGGCCTGGCAATGTGAAAGAGAGATACATATCTCATACATTTGACTTCCTCCTATATCGGATGTCGGATATCGGATGACTGTGAAAGTGCTCTTAGATCGAACAAAAATTTGTATCGGAAAACAGTTTGATTAGCTCTTAATACCTTATTAAGGTCATTTTGAAACTTTGTAGTTAAGATCATTCTGAAGTTCACTGTATTACTTTATTTTAAGGTGTTACCTAGTTTACCGTCTGTAGCTGTTTGATCTTCGCGCTTAGATATACATAATAAGAATCATTAGTAGTCACTCCGAGAGGCGGACATTTGCATAGTCCAATTCAATGTTGAACGTTTACCAATACTCGTGCTTGAATCTCTAGTAGGTCTATAATAATAGTGCGCCAAGAAATTGCGTGACCTAATTGGAACTCAACAAGAGGTTATTGTGTGGAATTGGCAGGAGACATAGTATAGTATATTGTTGTTTTCTGGGCTTTAGGAGCTAATCTAGGATTAATCTGCTAATCTCAGGAAGTACTGGTTCGAATTGCTTTTTGTCTTGAATATTGTTAATCCACGAAGGTTATAGGCTATATATCATCAGGCTACTACTAAAGGGAGCAGAACAGTGATCAGAAATGTGAAATAAATACTAAATCAAAAAACCTTTCAAATTCAAGGTGTATAGAAACTGGATCGACGCCATACCGTCAACAAAGTTTTAATTTTCCTTTAATTGCCTGCACAATTTCCGTACAACTAAAAAGTAACTAGCCGTAATTAAGTAGTAGTAGTAGTATTCATGTAAGAATGTCCCGGGAGGATGTTCCCGGAACATTCCCGACAGTCCCGAGTGAACATCGGAACATGCCGAACATGTAGTAATTCATTGAACGGGAACGGGCTGGCGAAGTTTGTGTCATTTCGGACAATAATTAGGGGCTTTGTTGTTGACATAATGTGTTTTGTACTTTTGTATGCTTTGAGATTGACATGGTTATTCACATGAATAATGTAACAATTAACAGGATAGTTACTATGTTTTTGTTTAGTTCGAGTAACCAATATTTCGGCGCTGTTATAATACGCCACGCTCACGGTGTACTGACGACCGCTGAGCAAGTTATTAGCTAGTTGTTGAGCAGAACGTATCTACCCTCTAAGTTTCATGGCAAATGTCCTGAGTGTTACACCATTAATGACTGACGACCGCTGAGCAAGTTATTAGCTAGTTGTTGAGCAGAACGTATCTACCCTCTTACTTTCATGGCAAATGTCCTGAGTGTTACACCATTAATGACTGACGACCGCTGAGCAAGTTATTAGCTAGTTGTTGAGCAGAACGTATCTACCCTCTTACTTTCATGGCAAATGTCCTGAGTGTTACACTATTAATTATGTGTTTTTGGGGTAAATAAAAGTCAAGGAAATCGCGTCTTCGTCGCCTAGCGCTTGGGCCGTCATATAACGTATCACGTCATGACAATACAATTCACAAATTTTAGTTTTTACATCTATCGGCAGTCCCCATAGACTGGACCCGCATGTTTTTTGTAGCACTTAGGTGGCACACAAGCACACAGCACCACCTGACGCAAAGTGGTTACCATGGAATATGGAGAAGAGCGACGCTAAAAGCCTCATTTTAGTAGGATCCCAATGCCCTTCTTGAAGAACCCAATATTGAATTCGCTTGGAAAAAAACATAGCAGGGAGTTTATTCCAAAAAAAAAGAAGAAGAAGAAGAAAATGTGTTTATTTAAGCTAACTGCAGTACACAAAACAGATCACATAACAAAATACCTATTGATGACAAAAAAAACATATTAAATAGTGTTACTTGTAATACGTTTTTTAATATAATATAATGTTTGAAGTTCCAACAAGTAAGTACTCAAGTAACTAAGTACAGTCATTTCATTACAAAAACCATCCTTATACTAATTATTTGCTTTCCACAGCTTTTTTATGGTTAATACTAGACATGGGTGAGAGAAATGCGCTTCTCCCAATATATTTTTTTAATAATTCGATATGTAGCTTCTTTAATCACTTTCAATCAATATTTAATGGAAACTTAACTTTATAATAAATTTTTTTTTGATAAAAACATTCATAAAGTTATCCCAAGTTATGAACATTGTAGTAACCTAATCGTCTAAACTTAGAAATTCCAAATAAAATATTGACTAATAATTCCAGAGCTCAAGCACCAACCCTTAAAATGTCTATACATCCAACTTGGTTCCCTTAACAAGAGCAAGGCGAGAGGGTTGTAAGGAAAGGCGAGTTATTGGAACTACTTATTCCAAATTAATAGTTCTTACTCGCATTAAGGGTTATATATATGATTATTGAAAGGTTATCAGCTATCAGCTGAACCTGATAAAGGGTTCGAAGGGTTGACTTTATGTTGAAGAATACGTTCTCTAATTGAGTATCTACACTAAATACATGCGTATATTCACGCCTATAATTCCCCAAAGGGGTAAGTAGGGGTGTATTACTAGGCTTTTCGGCCCCTCTATGCTACTGCTACGTTTATAGAAATAGATAAAGTTGAAGTATTGGTAATGCCATAAAAACAGATTTTTATAAAGTCCATTGCGAAGTATATGCGTTGCCAACCTTACCTTCGGCTTTGCACTATGACCTACAGACGGTTTGCGATTTGGTCGGTTCGATTCTAATATACCTCGCCCTCCAGCTCTTTCGGAATTAAACAAACGGACTTAAAACATAGCATTCAAAACTCGAGGTTGAGGGCGGATTTAGTCGGTTTGAGTCGGACATAACTACTATTTAGCCTCCATCCGAAAAAAAGATAAACAACAAACCAAAAATTATTTAAATTCATGTCTATCTGTGTGTCTAGAATCTGTTACCCTAATAAAAGTATCCCATATACCCGTCATATTTCTTTCACACCCAAAATTAACCAGAATCCGTCTAAGCATTTTTGCGATATTATATAACAAACAAACTTCTACATGTCATATAAGTAAGAGTTAAATGCTTTAGACCCTTAACCTTGTTGATGGCACCTTAAAAAAAACAATCCCGATTTCCAATTAAAATGGATTCCCCTAACCCAGAAAAAAGGACGGGAAATTAATTAAATTACTGGAACCCAAACAGATGGTTAATAAAATTGATTTTGGATAAAGGTAAAATGAAATGCTGGAAGTGTCACTAAAGATATGACAATATATAATATAAAATTTAAGCGTCGATAGCTTAGTGGTTAAGGAGTCGGATTGACGTTCGAGAGGTCCCAGGTTCGAATCCTGGCCATTACAATACCGACGCGGCCCCACTACTAGCACAAATAATTTAACTTAGTTGGAGGGGTTAGAGGGAATATTAGTAATTTTGATAATTACGGTTGCTAATATTCTTTAAAAAAAAATTGGTCATGTCAATATGACTTCATCTCGGCTTCACCTCACCAAGCTGAAGACACAATCTCATTAAAGAGGTACACATTTCAGACACCAACAAGGTTAAAATGGTGGCCCTTAACTTGACGACCTGACTGTAGCAATACTTAAACATAAATGCTGCAGATTTCCAAGTCAAAGCGAATAATGATTAAAGCATCGGTAGCCTAGTAGTTAAAGAATCGGTCTTAAGATCGAGAGGTCTTGGGTTCGACTGCTGGCACTACCGTCGTTGGGGCCTCATAGACCTACTAAAATACTTTAGTTATGAGGTTACTTCCAGAATTTATACACTCGAGTCCAAATAAGGTTAACATTGAGCAGACGGGTCAATAATTTGTAGGCCGTATCTAGATAACGGCAATGGGGATTTTTATAGCCAATTTACCAGTCTGAAACCACCGTTAAGGTGATAATGGACCTTTCTAATTAATTTTTAATCTCGTTGTTTTTATGGAATGTACAGTGGACAACTTAAGTGGATTAGTATTATACCAATTTATCGATCTCGTAGTGAGTGTAACTGAATTTCTTGGTTCCACATTCGAATTTGGCGTTAATTTAAACAATTTTTCAAGGCCGTATGTGGCCAAAAGTGAAGTAGCCAAAAGCGAAGTAAACCAAATATAGGAAGAGTCAAAGCATGTCTATTTTAATCGACACCGCGATGTAGGTATACTTCACCTAATTCACACGTAAAGTGGGTCTGCAGAAGTCCGTATACAACATAAAACTTACATTGTATGAAGTAACGCCACACACCATCTATAAAGCAAGTAATCTTCTGAACAACACCAAAACTATAAATAAATCCATTCATTTCATTCTTTCTCTTATATCTGCGTGTAATAGGGGTTATTTTTAGTTTTGCTTGGAGATAATGTTATCTATATTTCATTCTGTTAAATTAAACTGCTGCTTAAAGGATTATAGATCTTAAGCTGTTTACGGACTGCAGCCCGTACAGACAGTGTCAAAGCGAAGAGAATCTTAATACCATGGTATTAAGAGCAAATCAAAGTGCTTCGTCTTCTTCTTCATCATCCTACCGTTAATCTCAAACGCACCTGAAGCTTTCAACTTGGAGTTTGGGGTCCGCTTTACCAGTCTAACTGCGGATGTGGTTGAGCTTCGATATTTACCGTAAAACGACTGCCACATGACCTCCACAAGTCAAAGGCGATATCGAAACATTGCAGTTAGGCCTGTTGTCGAAGTTTTGAGGGCTCCGTAACGACTACCAAAGATATTCTTGAAGATGGCTTAACGTCTCTCCAAGGCACGTGGTTAAGGAGTCGGCCTTACGATCGAGAGGTCCCGGGTTCGAATCCTGGCCATTACACTACCGACGTGAACTCACTCCTAGCTCAAGCAATTTAGCTTTGTTGGAGGGGTTAGAGGGAATATTAGTAATTTCGATAATTTCGGTTCCTAATATTCTTTTTGCAAAAAAAAGAAAAAAAAAACATTGCAGTGATCGAACCCTCGTCTCCTGCGTAGCGGCCGCGTTCACTACCGCTACGCAACGGAGGCTGTTTATTGATTTAAATAGTATTGTTGTCCGAACTAAAGGTGTGTGCCAAATACCAGGATATCATTCAACAGGAAGGAGGAAAAACGTATTACCTCGTGTTGTGTGAATGTAAATTATAAGTGGAACTGGCAGTATAAGGTACAAGTATGATAGTTAATTTTCTCTTCATTCCATGAAGGTTGAAAACAAGCAGTTCAGCTGACGGTAAGCAACACCGATGTCACCTGTAGTATTTCTTGACGAATTCCATACTGTTAAGCGAAAACCACAGACAGGAGGTTAAGTTAATTATGAGTTCTTCGTTTGTCAAGATCGATTTGATGCTGACTGTTCATACAAATAAGTATGCTTAACCTATACGAATGCGGCAATGGTTATTTTTCAACTTTGTGCAGATATAATTGGTCTAGTTAAAATGCATAGAAATACAAATTGGTTGCGATTGAATGTCGGATCGTTAAAAGTTTGCGGTGAACGAATGTTTGGATGGACAATTTCATATTCTGCTTTCATTCTTTTGTTTGTTAAACATCAATTAGAGTTTTTTAAATTGACTTTTAATCGGTGAAAACAGGATATTTTTTAGTTTGAAAATTTTAACATTAATAGTGAGGTCCTGTTTAGGGTATTTCACATTTTTGATTAACTTTAAAAAGTAGGAGGATCTTAATTTGACACATGTGTTTTTTTGTATGTTTGTTACGCGATTACACTGACAAATTCTGAATGAATTCTTGTTTTGTTGGATATCAGATACTTTAAGGGTAGTTACTTGTTAACAGGACGACATAACCTCATAACTGAGAAAAAAATTGAGGCGATTGTAGATTTTTTGCAAAATTCTTTAATAAAACAAAATATTATAATAACTCAAAAAAGGCACGGGCCCTAGAATTCGTGGAAAAGTCTTTCATTAAAAAAAAACTCATTGATTAAAATAGGGAAAATTTGAATCGGTCTAGGCGGGGTTAGAACCCCCGATCTTTGCCTTGCAAACAGCAATGCTTTGACCACTAAGCTACCAGACCTCTTCCGAACCAAATCAAATTTCTCCTTCTATATCTGTCTTTGAAGGGACAGTGGAGTGTCTATCAATATTCTTACAGACTATCGGAACCAATGAATGATTTTTCAATCTATTTTAAACATTGATATTTGAATATTCCGCCCAAACGATTTAAATGAAATTATTTAAGCATTTTGCATAAAAAAGCAAAAGTTTGAATCAGTCTAGGGGCGGTTTGAACCCGTGATCTTTGCCTTATAGGGTTAATGCTTTGACCAGTAAGCTACCAGGCCTCGCATAACTCATTTATTTGTAAGAATATTACATTTCAGTGTATAAAACATGCTGTATTCACATCGAGTAAAATATAATTAAACAGTGGATAGATTACACTATGGTTCATTACATATATTGATAATATTTAGTTTTATACTTTCCAAAGAACCAAGAACTAGAGATGAACAGTTGGTCACTAGGCACCTGTATGTATATGTATAGATATATCTCTATTTATTCTCGACTTAGCTTTCTGCCAAATGTAAGACGGTAAGTTTTGGCAACCGACTGCAGCGTATTTGTCTGTCTGGCTTAGGAAAATTTTACGTGAAGTACTTAGGAGAATATACGAAGATGCCAAGTAAATATGAGCTGAGCTGGAAGGCTTGTTCTGGGAACATGCTTATATTTATATTTCATATTAGGATGATGATAAAAACTCAAGAAAGAAAGAATTTAAAATGATCAGTATCCTACTGTTATAATTAAATGCGAAAGTTTGAACGAAATCTATTTGTTACTCAATCACGTCAAAATAGGGAATGGAATTGGGTGTAATTTGGTACAGAGATAGAATGTTGTTGGTCGTGGGCTTTTTTATACCACTTATATGGCAGGCAATTACACGGCCCACTTGATGGGAAGTGGTTACCGTGGCCTATGGACGTGTTCAACACCAGGGGCGTCACACGTCCCACTGACAGCACGAAAACTCTCAAGTGAGCTCTGGCTACCCTACTCACCGCAGGGAACACAACACGAGGTTATTATGGCCGCGTACTTCCCCAGTCGGACTGCTCAATTGAACGGAAATACCATCGTGTCCAACCTCCTTGACGTTCGACGATGACGTTGGGTTCATGATTTCAAGGTAATAACTACTTTATCAATATGATAATATTAAAACAATTAATAGCTTCACTTGACTGCACGTGGTGTGGATGTAGAGATGCAACAACCGTTCATGAGGTCCTTGTTCCGATTCCTGGGTCGGGCAGAGTGTTACTCCGTTTTTCTGTTGTCCAGTATTTAGTAGCATCACGGAATTATGTTCTGTTACTATTACGAAAGTACCCTATTGTTCTACCTATAAAAATCTCTTATGTCAGTAATGTTGTAAGCTTAGTCAAAACCCTTTGTCACTAAGTCAAAGACAATCTTTATGGTGTCGTGTTTCAGCATTCCTTTGTTCAGTTGTCTCGGGTTTACTTCCCGCTCAGTGCAAATAAAGCGTTATCAGAATTAATGCTACTTCAAAATATCTTAACTTTTAACCAATATTCTACGATCAGGGTTGAATGGTTTTTGACTCAACATACATACATAGTACCAATCTATACAGATAATTAAATTGGAGTGTCTGTTTGTAATATTGAAATAACCGTTTTTTACTACATGCATATGAATATAATACGGTACATACACCAAAATATAATTTATTACAATTTTTGTCTGTCTCTCTGTTTGTTCCGGCTAATCTCTGAAATGGCTGAACCTTTCTTGAAGGGACTTTAATTGGCCGGTAGTTGATGTAATAAGAAGTAACTTAGGCTACTTTTATTTTAGAAAAAAATAATGCTTGCGTTGACTCAACACTAAGCAATAACCGACATCTACGCGAGCGGAGCGGCGGGCAACAGCTAGTTCGAAATATAATTTATCAAGCTTGGTCAAACTCACTAAAAAAGTAAACTTAATAAAGTATAAAAAAGGTATTAATTGGACATTATTTGTAATGACTTGATTGGTAATGGTCTCATATTGTGATCCTCCCTAAATTTTGGGAAAATTTATAAAGTGGTATCTCACTATTTTTTTCTACCCACACAGTCAAAATGTTACTCTAATTGACATCTGATTCCCAAAAAACATGTATCAACCTTTGATAATGCCGTAAGGCGAAACCGGTCAGATAAATAATGTAGAATAGTACAAGTGTATTCATTTAAGATTTAAAATTTGCGTACAAAATGGACGAATTGGAAAGCAAATCTCTCCTACGTATTCCTGGAATCAATAACGTTAAAAATAAAAATATCATTGCCGGTGGTGGCCTGTGGGTAGTCCCTCCTTCCCTCTGAGCCAGGAGGGTGGCGATGGATGGCCTACACGCCATGCTCGTTAAGGGACGCCGCTGCTTGCGGCGGCTGATCGATCTTGACGTTGTCATCTTCGTTACTTATTAGATTTATCTGCTGTAACTTAATTTTCTAGAATATTTTTGGAAGTACTATCTAGACCTAAATAAAGTATGGATTGTATAGAAAGTTCTGTTGCTCGATCTGAAACCATACTTAAGTTTTTGCTAAACGCAAATTATAAATTAATTAATTATTATTTTAATTTTCGTATAAGCATGGCGAGTATCTATACTTTCTCATGAACTTTTTTAAACTCATTTCAGGTTGTGTATGCTATGTTTGGAATACTGCCTAAATTTAACTTGTAACTGTATGTGTCTCCAAATGCTTAGTCATGTACCTTTAAGAAATAAATAAATAAATTACCAATTGTATTTTCGAGTATAAAGTGAGGCAAACCGGCGTTAAATTGAGAGTAGTGAAGTCGCTTCAGATTTGGAAATGTGGGTTGAAAACACGGTTCGAAAGCGAAATAAACCCAAAAATAACTAATATATTCTCTCACTAATAAACGAAAATCACCATGTGTGGCGAACGGATTTGGTACAGAAGGTATAGATTGGCAAAGCTGTAAATGCATAGCGTCTCTGAAAGGAGGTCACTACCGATGCAACGAAAATGTGCAATAATTTTCATCAAAATCTGTTCAGTCGTTCGGTTGAAGTTTAATGACATATACGCGTACATAAAGTTTTATATGA
Organism: Eilema caniola; assembly: GCA_949126895.1. Taxonomy (NCBI): domain Eukaryota; kingdom Metazoa; phylum Arthropoda; class Insecta; order Lepidoptera; family Erebidae; genus Eilema; species Eilema caniola. The sequence continues at coordinate 7,501,938 of OX421488.1, read as the reverse complement.
AAATATGTGCTATTAGGTCTTAATAAGGAGGTACTATTATGAAACTATGGTATTATTTTATGCAATTTCTTTTATTCAGTAATCTAAAACTTAATCGTTTGAAATCTACCGGCGTGCAATCGCCCAGTAGGAAAATGCCTACAACGTCGACGTCTTATAAATTAATAAAATGCACAATTTACATACAAATGGGCGGTGGTGTACTATAGTTTTCCTTAATTTTTACGTATTACTTGCACATTAAAGTTTCTGTCATACCTCGTAATGGGTACCGCAATGCGGTTCTCTGGTGCTGAGCAATAACCATTCTTATTACGTTTGTTATAAAGTCGTGGCAAATAGTAAAATGTTACATTACTCTGTGTAACTTCTTAAAAAAAAAAACAAAAAAGGTCAGGTCACGCACGATTCCGTGACGCGTTTGAGGACTTTGGTGTTAGGGTTGCCAGCAATTTATTAAAGTTATTATTTTTTAAAGTTTGGTAATTGAATGATAATTTAGTGGACTGATCAGCTCATAACCACAGGATAATGAAAATTTGATTGATTAGATTGTTAATACGGCTGATAGGATCTGACTGAAATTTGGTACATGTATCTGAGATATAATAATATTATGGTCTGGAATACCACATACGCTGCTTTCTATCCTTGGAATAGGTTTCCTTGAGCTTTGTATCGAGCTTTGAAATGTAACCTTTTTTTGGCGCATTGGGCGTTTTTAACATTGACATGACATTTTCATATTGAGATGGGAAAATCTGTTGAATTCTGTTACCGTTACCCGTTACCGTTACCGACACCGCTGTATAAACATTCATATTTTATTCCTATATTTCAAGTTTTTACTTCTGTCGGCACTTCCGGAGTGTATTTTTTTGTATTTACCTAGCGTACCTACATCTAATTAGTCCATGCTGTCTTGCTTCATTTAAATAAAATTGTAACAACAAATTTTAATATATTTATCAGTCTCGATCTACGTGGCAGCCCTGATTTTGGCGATATGTTGAGTCATCATAGATCAAAAAAGTACTGATGCGATCTAATCTACCCAGTATATTTACATAATTTAGCTAGTACCTACTTAAATATCGTTGAATTCCCTAGGTAACACTGATTCGGAACTAGTCAGTAGGTAAGTATGTCAATGAAAGTCTTATTTAGGTAACAAAGTATTATAATTGAATACTTAAGGACAGTTATAAATACAGTAGCCATACGCCATGGTTTCACCCACCGTACTCGCTTCTTGTCCAGGCTGTCACACCGCCCTACCACGTCGCTCTCTTTCCCTCTCTTTTCTCATTGCTCTCTCATTGCTTTAAGGCGACCACTCACTAACAGGCCGCCTGCAGTCCGCCTGCGGTTTTTGATCTGTCCGGCGGCCTGCAGTTCTAAGCCGATAGCGCCCACATACTAAACCGATTTTGGCCTACTGGCAATTCCCAATTGTCAGTTTTAAGAACACACACCAGCAGTTGTGAGTCGACAGTTTCCCGCCGTACGATCGCCTGCCTGTTTACTGGTTCGCCATGACGGCCTAGGACTGTTCGGAATCGTTCGGCGGCCACACACTATCGGATCGTATTAGTCATCGGTCAGAAATCGGTAACGAAACTGTGAGTGTGTGAGTTATTGCGGTAAACTGACAGATTTATATCGTTCGGCCGTGGTCCGGTAAACTGATAGTGAGTGGGCGCCTTAAACGTCATAGCTGTGGTCATAGCATCATGTTATATAGCCTCCTTAAGAACTAATTTCGCAAATCTTAGATGTATTTCTAGATATCAATGCTTTAATCACACAAACTCTCTATGCTTTAGTATTAGTTTTCATGAACATTTATTGTCACCACAAAATTCGAAGGGTAAAGTGTTCAGCAAGTTTTTTAAACCGAACATTAAACCATTCCACTTTGCAATTAACTTCATGAACCATGAAAACGGTCTATTATTTTAATATCCCCTTTGCTTACATCAAAGTCTATCGTAACTACCCACTACCCACCTTCCCACATTCCCGGAACGACAGCGGGTAACTTTGAAAACACACCGTCATGCCTTGGTCACACGCACCGAGTGGAGTGGCGAGACACTCGGCCTAGTACTCGGTACGCGTGAGTCTAGCACCGAATACAGTCAACGACAAAAGTTTATTGACACAAAAATATTTATAAATCCTTTTTACATTGGAATGCATGTGCCCACAGCTAGTTTAAAAGTAATTTTAGAATCCCTCGAGGACAAAGTTAATACATAGCTATACTAATATTATAAAGAGGAAAGATTTTTATTTTTATATGTAACGAATAAACTCAAAAACTACTGGAACAATTTCAAAAATTCTTTTGCCATTACAAACCTGCGTTATCAGGTACCAACATTGGCTACTATCAGCGATGAACAGGATCAGAATTCCACGCGGGCGGAGCTGCGAGAAATAAAAAAAAAGCTAAAGTTCATATTTTGTTTATTATTTTATGATCGATATTAGATTAGATCGATACATACATATACTTACGCCTATACATTTTTGAAGAGGTAGGCAGAAGTGTATTAACATCCATATATCGCTAACTATGATTTTCGGTCCCACGTAATAAGGGGCGAGCCTATAACTTCAAATGGGCACTTAGTTTTGGGCTGTATGTTAACTGTCGGATGGACATCAAATTAAGTTATAGGACCCCGTAGTCACCTTCTACGACATCCACGGGAAGAGATGAGGTGGCCTATTCTACTCCACTGGGAACAATAGTTATGGTGGTCAAAGAATATGAATTAGTTAAGCTACTTTTGTCATTGACTGCATTTTATCCGTACCAAGCACACAGTCAAGTGCATTGTCTCGCCACTCCACTCGCGCGTGTGATCAAGGCATTATACCGTGAAACAGAGCTACTCGTTAATTTAGTTGTGATTGTGAAACTGTTTGAGAACAGTATTAATTGTAGCAAGTCGGGAGTTCTTAACTAACCACTAGTAACTTGTAGGTACATGACGAACTTACTAGGTACTTGTACAGTTGTACTTGGGACTAAGTTATCTAGGACTACGACTAGTTGTTTAAGTTAGTTGGGCGAAATGTTTGATCTACAATGATTTCATAGTAGAATTATGTAGATATGGCTAGCTTATGTTAGGAATACTTGAAGGAACACTTGTCTGAAATGACACTTAGCTAGACAATTCAAAAATGTTGAATAAACGGCTCATCAAATATTGAGAACATTTGTACTTTTTCTACAAAATGCCGTAAGGGAAAACTGGTCAGGTTCAATAATAAGAACCTGACCGGTTTCGCCTTACGGCTTTTTTAAAGGTCCATGATTACAGATTACATTGATGGTGATGAACATCTCTAGTCTTAAATACTAAAATGTCAAAAAATACTTATAAATGACAAATTAACATTGTTATTTGAAAATAATAATGTCGAATAAAATATTATAAAGCTGAAGAGTTTGTTTGTTTGTTTGAACGCGCTAATCTCTGGAACTACTGGTCCGATTTGAATGATTCTTTCAGTGTTGGGTAGTCCATTTATCGAGGAAGGCTATAGGCTATGTTTTTTTCAAAATTAGGGATCCGTACGAGAAAAACGCGGGTGAAACCGCGGGGCACAGCTAGTGTCGAATAAAATTGTATCATCTCAACAGTTAATTACCAGGCTTACTGGCAAGAAGGTGAGTGTAGGTTGGATCAGAAAGACACAGTACACATAAATCCGTGGTCTTCACCACAGAGGCTGGGGTCTGGTGGGTTCTTCGGTTATATTGGCAGAGACTACCCTCTGACTTCCTTTGTACTAACCGTGTGCCTGAGTTGTGGTTAGGGGTAAATCACTGACAGAGTTTTTCGGGGGACCAATACGGCCCTTTGTTTTGACCTAACGATTATTCCTAACTAGGATCTACTTTTGGATGCGCTCAGATGAAACTCCACTAAGCGGTCACCCATCCAAATAGCAACTGCAGTAGGTAGCTTAACTTACTGATCGTTTACCGAACAGTATGTACACCTGGATACGAGCTCTTCAACACAAGAAAACTATATTTTTATAAGTTTTTTTTTGTTATTGCATACGTGCATAGGCCCCGGTAACTACTTCCGATCAGATGGGCCGTGTGCTTGTCTGCACCTAAGTGGCATAATAAAACACGTATCATGATTCAAAATAATAAACGTGAAAATGAATACATTATATAATATTACTTCACGTTTAAACCGTCAGCTAAGAATCTTATAATATCCTATACGCCACAATTACTTTAATCATGAGGCTTTTATAGGCTTACGAGGCGTGGTACTGGCGAAAGAAGTATTTTGGGTTTAGAAACTTCAAACATACTTGGTATAACATTTATTTCGTGGTATTTTATCTTTGACTATTACCATCATCATCTAAGGCCTGACTAAGTATTGTCCCAGAATACAGGCCTTAGTATAGGTATCGGCCGAGTTGCATTCAAGGCTTTCACTGCGGGGTCCGGGGTCTGCTTATACCTTATTCTCAATTTTATTGCTATTTTAAGGCTTTAATGAGAACGACTGCCAATCCTAAAAGCATATCTTGAGCTAGAACCCCGTTCTCCAATCAGCAGCTAAGTGAGGTTTGCAGGTGAGGTTTGGCTTGGCCCTGATTCTCAATGGGACCCCAAACATCCTTATCTTTAATTATATAAATATTTCGTTTAATTATAATATGAAATACAGGTACTTTATGGCATTATAACAACTAAAAACCAAATTTCATTACTCAATTACGCTTAATCCTGTCGTGAGATTGATAATTTCCCTAAAGCTAAGCTTAAAACTTCAAATTTAATTAGAATAATTCATATAGCCTCGGGGCTACTCAAGGTTATAATAGAAAGAACACAAATATTTCCTGACTGACCGAAGAGGAAAGTAGAGGTGTATTTCTACCTACATTTCGTCAAATACATTTTTAGTTGCATGTTTTTTTTATGACATAGGAGGCAAACGAGCAGACGGGTCGCCTGATGGTAAGCGATCACTCCGCCCATGGACACCTGAAACACCGGAAGGGTTCTAGGTACGTTGCCGGCCTTTAAGGTGGGAGTACGCCCTTTTCTTGAAGGTTTAAAGGTCGTATCGGTCTGGAAACACCGCAGGCGACAGTTCATTCCACAGTTTAGCTGTGCGAGGCAGGAAGTTTCTGGAGAAATGCACAGTTGAGGACTGCCAACCATCCAAGTGGTGAGGATGAAAATGTTGTCGCATAGGGCGATGGCGTAAAGCTGTGGCACGGATTAATCCGAACAATTCCTCACAGCACTCCTCGTTGTACATGCGATAGAAAAAGCAGACCGAAGCTACATCTCTACGCAGCGCAAAGGGGTCAAGCCGATCCGAAATACGGCAGTCGACAATTCGAATCGTTCGTCGTTGAATACGGTCTAGAGGGGCAAGCTAGTACTGAGGTGCCCCTGCCCATAGAAGAGAGAACAGTATTTCATGTGAGGATGCATAGGAGACGAGATAGTCAATCACAATCTAGACCCAAGTAAGCATAGTTTGTAACATGAACCCCAAAAAGCAGAGCTCTTTTTTCTAAGAAGGTACATATATCATTTATTTATTATACCATCGAAGCATCCAGACTTATGGCAATATAAATATACATACATCTAAATATTTGCTTTATAGAATACGAAGAAGCGACCGCCTAGAGCAGTCAAGCAGTCCGGCGTTTGGTAGAATAGAATGACGAATGTATGGGATTTGACGAATTTGACAATCGTTGACGCATGTCATAAATGTCAAATCCCAAATATTTGTCATTCTATTCTTCCAAAGCCCTCTAAAATTCAAACACACGTCCTGATTTGAAAGAAAGAAAGAAAAAATGCGTTTATTTCAGCTTACTGCAGCACACAAAACAGATCAACCCATACACAAAACCTATACTAAGCATATCGAAGACGACATTATAGATAATTTTACATAGGTTTTTTTTTCATTTTTCATTTAAATATTTTTTTTACACACAGTTGAATGTCAATAAGGTAAATTAAAACAAAAATTATAACAGTACATTTAAACTATCTATAATCATATTCCATAATCATATATCATATATCATATCATAATCATATAATATCATATATGACAAAACAAATCATAGATTTATTTTTAGATTTATTTTGTCATAGATAAAATAATTTATTTTATCTATGACAAAACTATGACATCATATCGATCATAGTCTGTGACTCAATACATAATACATAATAATCTATGGAATCAATGATGCAATTCTATGATGCAATATTTTTTTCACATTTTCAACCATAACAACAATAAGTCGCCTTTGTGTTAGAAAAATAATTTAAAAAAATGGTTGTTTCTTAATAACATAAGTGTTGTGATAAAAGGTTAATATGCTATGCGCTGCAGCCGCCAAAACTGGTCGCTTCTCAGCTTAGTGCTGTGATGTAGTATTCGTAAGAATCTACACCAAGCGCTGATTTTCGTTCACGGCCATTTTGTGCAGTGACGCATCACGCCACCCGGCGGCGGTTCGTTGGTAGAACAACGGCTGTTTTGGATCATAATATCTAAAATCGATAAAGTATTTATAATACCCTATACAAACTAAATAACACAATTTAGATGACGACTGAATGCATCCAGTGTATCTACAAAAAAAAGAAAAAAAAACATAGAAAAAATAATAATTGGGTTTACATTACGCCAGACATCTTGAACATTTCCATAATTAAATCAGGGATGCCATTTGCGACACTTCAGCCGACACAAGACGGACTCCCGCGCAAGCATCCAGTCAAGCCAGCCTATTACGCACTTAACCAAAACCTATACACATCTTTAACAAATACACATCTTTACAGCAGCATCTTCAACAAATCCCGCCCAAGACCAGTGCAGTCACTCAGCATGCTCACAGAGACGGATCGAAGAGATTGTGATCGTCCACCTGAATCTCGTGGGGGCGGACACACGGAAACAAATTTACTGGCGTGGCTAACGTGGCTCTGGTATACTCGACATTGGCGTTTCGCCATTAATAATTTTATAATTCATTTTACAAGACATTGATGAATGGCGGTGGTTTGCTGCAGAGGCCATTTTGAAGAAGTTGAAGTTGAAGTTATTCTTCCAAACCAGGGGCGGCTATGCTACAGAAATCGCCATAGTGTTATCAACATGCTTATCACCGATTCACGTTTAATAGATTCACTTTCACTTCTGCAACGGTAACGAAAGATAATTTTTTTATTGAATCGAACATACATACACTCATAAGGTATTATTTAACCCAAGTTAATTTATATTGATTTCGATTGGAATCCACTGACCTATTGAGCCACGTCTTGAGCATACGAAATTAGTCTTTCCAATTCTTCAAGAATTCAGAGATTTAAAAAAAAAATCGAGAAGAAACAAAATAACTCCATGTTAGTTCATTTCAGGAACCTTAACTGAGAACGTAAAGGGTGTGTCCCAAGATCAAAGGTTTTGCAACAATCTGTCCGTGACGTAGGACAGGGTGATGTACAGAAGGTTCATTTGTGAGTGAGGTATGAGGGCTGAAGCATACAAACAAACAGTACCGGATCTTTTGCCCCCGAGGGCTATAACCACATGTAAATAGTGGCAAGAAACATTCGTTAGTTGTTATTATTAACCTGTTTACTGACATACATATATAACTTACATATCTGTCAATCATCGTCACTTTGGAATTTGCCAGTCTAATAAAGTGGCGAAAAAAATGTCACCTGCTTGATGGTAGACGTTTACCAGCTCAGATTAAATACTTGAGATTTCAACTTTAGCTCATTGTAAGGCAATCGTCCCTATATATAAAAACAAAAAATACTGCAATATACAAGCAACACTAAGGTGTCCTTCTGTTGACGTGTTCATAAAGAGCTTAGTCTTCAAGTTAATTAAGAAAACTAAGCACTACCAGTAGTTGTAGTACTAGTAATTATTGCTGAGTTGAGAGTTAACAAATTTCACATAGAGCACAAACATTCTAACTTACAGATTTCTTCTCTTATAGGTAACTTAACAAAGCCTTCTATCCTACTAATATTGTAAGTATGAAAAATTGTGGAAATGTTAGGATTTCTGTTGCTCAATTACGCTCAAACAGCTGAATGGCACTGGCTCAAATTTTGTAAACCAATAAATAATTATTAATCACGTAGGTATAACCAGTAGGTAATGTACTTCTTAGAAGAATAGTTTAGAAGGAAGTAGGACACGACGGTATTCCCGTCCAATTGAGCAGTCCAACTGAGGAAGTACCTCCGCCCTACAGAATACCGGGCCATAATAACCTCGTGTTGTGTTCCCGGCGGTGAGTTAGCACTGAGCTGGGATCGAACCCGCGCCTCCTGCGCAGCGACCGCGTTCACTACCGCTACGCCACGGAGGCTGTCGAGCCAGAGCTCACTGGAGAGTTTTTGTGCTGTCAGTGGGAAAACCTAAGGCTTGTCCTGCATTATCTTCTACACTGATGGCACAGAAACTCTGTTCTAACAGGGTCGGCAGTGCAAGTGTGACACCCTAGGTGTAACCCCTTAACATCTGCCACCTAAGTGTAATAAAAATAAAAATAGTAAAACCAGGAATATAGCTCATATTGCTTTTATCCTGGGAATTATTTCCTGTGGACCCGCTGGCATAAGAGTGTTTTTACACTTTTTTCACTCATCCCTAGCCGATATCCGACATCCGATATCGGAGGAAGTCAAATGTATGAGATATGTATCTCTCTTTCACATTGTCCGGCCCGATATCAGTTATCGGAGCCAACACCACTGTTTTGGCCCGACATCGGAACACAAAGAAACTAAAACAGCGACTGCAAGCAATTTTCGACCTTAATGTCATTTTCTGAGTAACATATCTTTTCGTTTTAATTGATGACGCTGATCACGAATATAACAAAAAAAAACTCGATACCATGTCATGTCAATAAGGTCGAAAATTGCTTGCACTTTTTTCTTTTTTTTTACTCTTGGCATCCATAACTAGGCTGTGCTATCGAGCAAATGGCCGTATCGGGCCGATTTTATCGGATAAATGTGAAAACAGCACAAAGTGTCGGCTATCGGCGTCCGACACCGATATCGGATATCGGATGAGTGTGAAAACGCTCTAAGAACATAAAGGTAGAAGTGATCATAAAGTTTGTCTTCCCAGTGACATCACTATTCCAATATAGGACTGAATAGTGCTCATTCCGTACCTGGCACACAGCCCCAACTCTAATCCAACATATCATCATGTTCAGAACGGTTATCAAGAGATCGCCAACACGTTTGGAATCATTCCAAAATACGGTCGTATCGTTGCATTCTGGTGTGACCTATGACGTCACAGGGCACGGGGTCACAAGCTGTGCCAATCGTGATCAGAGCCTGCCAATTAAAAATAAAACTGAAATGGAATCTGAAATGTGGTTTGTTTTATGAGTTATAAAGGAATGTTTGTTTAATGAGAATTGACAGCCTTCGTGGCGTAGCGGTAGTGAACGCAGTCGCTGCGCAGGAGGCGCGGCTTCGATTTCCGCTCAGTGTTAATATTTGTATGCATAAATATGGGTATTTGCATTGGTCTGGTCGTGCCTCGGACAGCACGTTAAGCTGTCAGTCCCGGTTGCCTTACTAACATCTATAGCAGTCGTTACGGGTAGTTTGAGCCCTCAAAAGTCCAACAACTGGTCTAACTGTAATGCTTATCGCCTTTGGGTTGTGGAGGCCAGATAGCAGTTGCTTCACGAAAAATGTAGAAGTTTAGCCAAATTCGCAGTTAGATTGGTAAAAGCGGACGCCAGAATCTAAGTTCATAGCTTCGGATGCGACTGGGATTAACGCTAGGATGAAAAAGAGTTCGTTGAATAAGAGCCGTGTTGGTTTCCCGTGGAGTATAATATGGCCACCTCAATCTCTACCCGTGGGTGCCGTTGAAGGTGGCTAAAGGATAGAACTGTCCTCTATCCGACGGTAAACATAAAGCCAGTGAAAAAGACCTGTTGTACAGAAATAGGCTCGCCTCATCACGTGAAACCGAAGATCGTAATTAGTGAAATATAGGTGTTAATATGTATATACCTACCCTTCGCGGATATATGTTTGTGTCTTACTAATATTATAATCACGATAGTTTGTATGCATGGGTGTATGGATGGGTGTTTATTACTCTTTCACGTAAAACTACTGAATGGCTTTTAATGAAACTTTACAATAATATATAATAACACATGGGCTACAATTTATAACGATAACCGATATAATAGTGATAACCGACATTCACGCGGGCGGAGCCGCGTTCAAAAGCTAGTGTGTTTATATTTTTACGATATGTAAAAAGGTTTCGACTACTTGTGAAATGAAGTCTGCCAAGTGATAATAAAAATGTGTAGATCCTCTACGACGTAGCATGCAAGCTACGCACGGTCTCATCTACGCTGTAGACAGTCATATATTCAGTAGTGTATTTACATTATTGCTAGTGCGAACTGGTTAGTTTGAGCATGGAATCCTCATGATGTCTAATGTTGGAGGGTTTATCAAGGGAGATAAAACTCACACACAAAAACATTCCTTTATTCTATTATTTTCTAGCTTTACTAAATTGAGACGCCATTAAAAAGCAGTTACTATTGAAATATTTTTTCACATCTGAAGCTGGCATTGCGTTCGTTACGTCACATATTCAGACGTTTTTTCATGAGGGTTAGACGGTTTCTTAAGGGTCGACAGCACACGTGTAACGCCCCTGTTGTAGCATGCGTCCATAGGCCACTACCGTGCCCATGTGCATGTCCGACACCCAAGTGTTTTTAAAAAAGTTATAAAGTCTACTTCTTGACTAAATTGTCTTTATATTTTTGTCCACCTCAAGTTTTACTGGAAGAAATCACTTTTCAATCACAAAAATCAACCAATTGACAACTTTCTGTTTTTTTTAAACACTAAGTTCAAGTCACAAGCGACATTTCTGTCAAGAGCTATTTCTGAGTCACTTAAGACGTTGTACAATGGTCTGGTCGAGCGCTGACGTCACACGACCTAGGTCACCACTGTCGCCACTGCACAATCAAGTCACGATCAAATATTCATACAATTTTTATTCACAAGCCGGAATTTGTACGTCAGCATTAATTTCTGTTTTGTTTTTAAATCGCTGGTTTTGCGTAACCGTACTCTAAGGGTAATAACGGATCTCTATTACTAAGACATCACTGTCACGAGCGTGTTAGGTGGCAGACAAGCACACCGCACACAGTCCACCTGATGGAAAACGGTTACCGTAGCCTAAGGACGTGTGCAACACCAGGGGAGTCACACTCGTGCTGCGGACTTTGAAAGAACAGAGAGTTTTTGTGCCGTCAGTGTAGAAGGCAAGGTAGGACTAGCCTTAGGCCTTCCCACTGACAGATGGTAGCCGCCATAATAAGAAATACAAAAAAAAAATGTTTCAGAACCCAATCATATACGCACGGTACGTTTTTTCGGGTCTCATTTGAGGAAAGCACGGGGTGCAACTGCGGCGAAGGAATGTAAATCTACCTTCTTCATTCTTCATCCTAGCGTTAATCCCATAAGAAGCTTTCAACTTGGAAGTCTGGGGTCCGTCTTACCAGTCTAACTGGATTTGGCTGAGCTTCAATATTTTCCGTGAAGCGACTGCCATCTGACTTCTACAACCCAAAGGCGATATCGAAGCATAGCAGTTAGACCAGTTGTTGGATTTTTGAGGGCTCCAATTACCCGTAACTACTGCCATTATTGTTCATATGGCAACCGGAACCGACGGCTTAATGTGCTTTTCGAGGCATGCCCAGACTAATGCAAATACCCATATCGTGCATACAAATATTTGCTTTGAGCGGGGATTAAACCCGCGTAGCGGCTTCACTATCGCTGCGCCACGGAGGCTGTTACGGATGCCACCAATCATAGATTAATTATATCAAACTAATTCAAGTTCTCATTTCCCTCGTGACTTAAGGTCATCATAACATAACATCATACAACATACTACTCAGTACCTCTTTCAAAACTTAGTTACTACGCATTAAAACCCCTCTGCAATAGCCGTGCATTAAGTCATACAAAATGGGGCAAAGCAACTATTCACATTAGCAAGAACTCTTCATCCCGAGTTGGAGACAAATCTGGGAAGTTCTTAGCCGTTCCGCTTTACCTCATACCCTTTACTTTTAAGGGAGAGTATAGACTGTCCAGTTTTTGATCCGGAGAAAACCGGATTAGTGAGATTATAATCGTTATACACTGTTGCAAGTAAAATAATAGAGCTTCTTTGTTCCTGGGTTTCATATAAGGTTTCAACATCTGAAAATAATATATAGCGTCTTAACAGTGCCCTTTTGATGGTGATACGTCATATTCTCAATTACATAAAACCGAAAAGATACACTCCTCAAGGCTGTACAGTCGTGAGAACGGGTATATTATGTTTGTGTTGTATTTCTCCCATTCAAACCACCGAATGATGAATTAATACATAGTTTTAGGCTTTCTGCCTTAAAAGCTAGCAATGTATTTTTTACCACTTCGGTGGCAGACAAGCACACCTTATGGCAAGTGGTTACCGTGGCCTATAGACGTGTGCAACACCAGGGACTTCACCTTCTAATGTCATCCTTAAAGAACCGGGGACCTTGAAGTAGCTTGGGAAAACCACGGCAGGATGAACACTTCCACAGTTTAACCGTACGGGGGATTAAGAATGAATAACAATAAGAGAGAAATTAAAGTAAAGTAACCTTTAAAAACGTATGCCTAACAACAAAACCGGACCGGGCCGGATCAAAATGTCTGCAGTCCACTTTATACTGAGCTACTACATTCAGCATAATTTGTAGATTCAGCGTAGATAAAGCCAAGTGGAGAGGGTCACGTTCTTTTAGAATTACTCCACGCCGGATCTTCATTTACATGTGGGCGTAAAAACATAACTAGCTAATTGCGTTGCGTGTAATTGTTTGCAAGCAGGACAGAGGGTCAGACAGGATTTATGTAGACTACTAGCGTTTGCCTACTGCTCCGCCCGCTTGGGCAGAAGCGCTACCAAACATAGCCTATGTCCTTTCTCAAGGTCTAATCTTCCCCTATACCAAATTTCATCAAAATCGGTTCAGTTGTTTAGCCGTGAAAGACCGACAAACAGACACACAAATACACTTTCCCATTTATAAAATTACTTTGGATTAAGACGACATTGCGTAAGGCAATGTTTTTTTTGTCTGTAAAGTATGGGAAAGTTATGGGTTAGTTCGGTGTTGCCAGTGTAGAAAAAAAGGTGATGAGGTATCATTTAAGGTGAAATCTAGAAATGCGATTAAAACGATGATTGAAAATTATGTAATATTTCGAAAGTTTATGACGATAGATGTTATATTACATTGCTAGATTCCTAGCCGAGTCAATTTTAGGATTAGTGACCATTCTTAAGACATTGAAACCCCACCGTTTCTCAGGGGAGGATACGTTAAGCTGTTGATCCCGGTTGCTATACGAATATCTATTGCAGTCGTTGGAGTCTCAAACATGCAGACAACTGATCTAGACAATCGCTTCATATTTTTTATACCACTGAGGTGGCAGACAAGCACACGGTCCACCTGATGGAAGGTGGTTACGTGGCCTACTGTCACTGTGTGTCACGCTCGTGCTGCCGACAGTGTAGAACAAAAAGCACGAATAGCTTTTGTTCTTCTCACTGATAGCACTAAAACTCTCTAGTGAGCTCTGGCTGCCCTACTCACCGCTGAGAACACAACACGAGGTTATTATGGCCGCGGTATTCCATAGGTTGGAGGTACCTTCCCAGTCGGTCTGCTCAATTGGACGGAAATACCATACCGTACCGAAATAGTCCGATGATGATACAGTCCACAGGGTGTAATCGTTAAGTGTGTCCAGGCGATTATTCCGTAACTATTACAGATATCAAAAAACTTTAAACTGATATCGAAAGTACGTTACCTAATGAGTAAAATGACATCAATAACTTTTTAAAAATCTAACGAGAGGTATCTAACGTTATCATTACGTAATTTAAGCTAACTGAAAAGCAACACACTACAAAAAAAAGATACTCTTTGGTGTTCGTTCTAAATTCAAAACTTTTATCTCGGGTTATTGTTCCCGCCAATTTATTGTTGTTTTTTTAATTTAAAAAAATGGCATTTTCCAAAAGAGAAAAGAGAGATATGCTAAAAATTTACTACAAAAGAGCGGCCATTATCGCCTACAGAAGATAGTACCCAGATAGAAAAGTCCCTTCTGGTGTACGTACCTAAAACCTTTCTACTAATCTCATACTAAATGTATGGGAGTGTTTAATATCAAAATATTAGATACCGCCCGTTTGATTTTTAAAAAGTTATTGATGTCATTTTACTCATTAGGTAACGTACTTTAGATATCAGTTTAAAGTTTTTTGATATCTGTAATAGTTACGAAATAATCGCCTGGACACACTTAACGATTACAGCCTGTATAGCGCAATACAATACTTATAAACAACGATGTACTCCATAACCAGATTCAATTTCAAAATAATTCACATATAGAAAAAGAAAAAAGAAACATCTTGAAACTAGTAGTGAGCTAACCAGTTGGCAACTGTTGCCTGAGTTTTGAACTTGTACAACCTTAACTTCAGCAAAATTTATGAGCCTTGTCTTCCAAAGTTGGGAACATTGCCGTACGTACCTACCACGTGTACTAAAACAAACATTCGTCTCACAAAATCTAATTCCACGTAATTTTGACTCTCTTTTCCTGGTTACTTACAAATTAGATATTTTTTGTTTGGGTTCTATTTGGTATAGGCGAATTATTTGTGGCAAATTTTATGCAGAACTGAAATAGGTCATGTACAATTCCATCAATTAACAATCCTATCGCATTCCGCTGGACATAGGCCTCTGCCGATGTTGGAAGGCTTTATCCTACTGTTTCCGCGCTTGCGAAACGTGTTGTGTAGGGTTTTATTTTTTCGCAGTGATATAGCATACGTATTTTTCCGATATTCGCCTCTTACGATACCCTTCGGATGAGATGGGTTGGTGATAATTGTATTCTTTCTTCATCAAAAAGATGCTGCAGTTGGTCTGGATGTTTCTATGTATATTATGTATGTATTTACAAAAAAAAAATGTATCTAAGCATGTTTATCCGCATTCTAGATTCCATATCACAAGCTAGTTAGGCTATGCTTACCATGGGTCTAGTAAGCGTTGTGTGAAATGTTGTGGAATATTTATTATTATTTAAAAAATGTTCTTTATAGATTTACAAGTCAATTGTAAATAAATGGCCGGCCAAAAATCCTAGCTACTTACCGTCCAGTCACTAGTCAATTGACGGGCCGTATAGTATAAAAAAATGCATATTTCGATTCCAACATCAATTTAACCAATTCGTATATATTGCCACAAATAGTTAGCTAAATACGATGTTGAGTCTAAGTCAACTAATAGCTGTTATAATTCTCATTATTCATGCAGTGGTTTTATTTCCTAAAACATTTTTATTTCATAAAATATAAATTAAGTTGTGTTTAGGGCTAAGCTTAGCATAATTAATTGGATATTAGGTTTTTATTAAAAACAGAAAATCGTGCTAACAAAATTTGGAATAGGCAAATTCTCATCGCAACACGTCATCATTACATTAAAGGTCTTCACTTGGGAATCCAGGGTCTGCCTTCCGACTTTCCCTTCTCCACTTTACACGGTATTGGGTATTTCTGACTGCGAGTATCCAATCTAGGACTCATTAGCTCAAATAGCCATCGGTCTTTCGAGAGACTGCCATTTCAGCTTGTTTATTATGCCAGTTATGTCGGTAACTTTACTACTTTGTCAGATGACGTTAGCAATGATATCATTCAAAGAGATTCTGAGTATAGCTCGCTCTATAGCCCATTGAATGACTATTAGATTTAAACTAACGCCAACGTCAGTTTTCACGTTTCAGCACAGTAACTCATAACCGTAAGAAAGAAACGTGTCCGTGACGTGTCCTATATAAAAAAAGAAACGAATTACACTTATAATGGTACACATTTTGAATACGCACTTCTACTTTTCCACAATATTGTATTATTGAACCGGACCACGACATTCTGACATGCTTACATTGTGGAAACGAACAAAATACTGTGGAACAGTACAAGTGCGTATTCAATATATGTAATAAGTTTCACCCAGTGCCATCGATCAACAGTATAAATAGTCTCAAATAGTACACTTCAATTAAAATCCCGATTTTATAGTAAAAAGAAGCGATAGACAAATTGAAATGTAATTTTATTAGCAACGGTACTCCTGAATCCTCGAGAAAATACAAACTGCAGAAAGAAGTCACGTTTAATATTGCCGAGTTATAGCACTTCAAGAGCTCTACTCGAAGAAAAGAACATTTGAAACGGAACTAAATTATTATAAGACTAAATAAAAATGCTTTTTAAGAGGTTGAATAAATAATTCTCGCAAAGATACAGGTAGTTAAGTTTGTTTTGATATGCAAGAAATAACTTCTATGTACTAGAGTGACTGTACGGAACCAAAACATTTCGGTGTGACCACAACCTTGACCAATAACTTTTTGTAGTTGTCATTCTAGAGACACATAACAAAGGCAATAGTCCTGGAAGGAGGAGTAGGCCTCAGAAGTCTTCAAAGAATCAATTTCGTTTATTTAGTTTAGGCGCATGTAAAGCACACATGAACGTTAAAATTTTACAAGTATGTCAAGAAATAATTAAAATCATAATAATTAAGTAAATAAATCATTTGAAAATGATTCTTTCGCTGGTTCGGTAAGTTTGTTCTACTGAGAAGATACCAGCAATAAACTCAGTGAACAAGATTATCGTCATTTTTTAGATGTGGTTTTATTTAAAACAAATTTAGATTGTGCAATCAAGCAAAAGATTAGGATGAACATGCATTTTTATCATTAAGCTATTCGCCTACCTTATAATATCCTTTTTTCATTAAACACTTTTTTACTTCTATTTTAAATTTATTTAGTGGCATGTCAACCAGATCCTGAGGAATTTTACTAAACATTTTATACTGTAGCCTACAAACGCATACCAACCTTATGAAGCTTGGGTTTTGGCACTACTTATTACTACTGTATTGACTATAGACTCCCAGAAATATGGACAAAATTGAATGAAATTTTGAAGCATTTACTATGCTAACTTTTCAAATCGATTAAAATAGGAAAAAGTGAATGCTTCACCGTCGCCCTAAGACGGTAGTATAGGAGAATTTGGATAGCTTCAGGTGTGGCTCGGTGGCTCAGTTTTCAGAGCATTCCCACTGTAAGGTAAAGATCATGGGTTCGAGTCCCACCTGAGCATTCACTTTTTCCTATCTTAATCAATATGGACAAAAGCCAGAAGGCGGTTCCTGGGCTTCGTAGTGAAGAGCCAAGATGCAAACAGGATAATACGTCCTATGATGATGATGTTATAGATGAGATTTTCAGGATCCAAGCCAAACTCACTTGTCGGTCGGTACACATGCTGATTCACGGACGAGGTCAGATTGTCGTAATATCCAGGATAAACCAAGACATAAGGAACAGTAGAAAAACAGACGCCAGCCTTTAAAGTACTAGTTCTGTATGTAACTTTGATTTTCGCTTGCATATAACCATTTTGTATTTATTCCTCCCTCATGAACTCGTACACCCCTTCCAAAGAACGTCTATTAGTATAAAAAATTAAAACATGGTGCTGTCAAATGACATTTAATGTAATATTATTCAACATTGGTGAACACGAGAAAGCGTGTAGTCGGAATAAGTAAGTGTGAAAGCGATGATGTTATAGATGACAACACAAAAAGGTGCACTATACACGATTAGGTTAGACTTAACCAGTCCGTATCACATATCAAATTCATAATTCATTCCATCCTTACCCAGGAACCGAGACGCATTTTATTTGTATATTTTAGGTAGCAGACAAGCACATAACACTACTGGACCTCGGTTTGGCTAAAACCAAATCACTGTCATGACACCACGGACACAGACCTCCCCATACCGGGGGCGAGTCGGGGACCGCGTGGTCCCCCCTCCCGAGGAGGGCCAGACCGAGAGGAATGGCCCTGGGTCAGCCGGGGTGCGAGGGATATGTCAAAAGACAACCTCACCTCCGGCCTAGCACATCGACCCACAGACGGCGTGCGGTTTAATCGGTTCGAGTCCGACATAACCTACCCCTCCGTATCCGTGGGGATTTCCCGCACGTAAAAAAAAAAAAAACACGGACACAGCAAAAAGATCCATTCAATTTTAAACTATGAACTATGAATTTTAAACTATGTACTGTTAAATTCTAAGATAAAATGGCTTTTTGTAAAGTGAATGAAAGAGTGTAACTAAACTCGTTTCATTTTATATTGATCTTTAAGTCTAACAAGTATATATTTCGATTTAAATTGAAAAAGTTTAATTGTTCTAGGCGGGGATCGAACCCGCGATCTTTGCCTTACAGGGGCAATGTTTTGAGCACTAAACTACCAGACCTCTACCCTAACCCTGTAAGGCAAAGATCGCGGGTTTGATTCCCGCCTAGACCAATTTAACTTTTTCAATTTAAATCGATTTGAATATTTAACATAAAAATGCAAAAAATAATAATTCAGAAGAATTTGTAAGAGGTAGTCCAATCGATTAGTCCGACTGGGCTAGTACCTCCACCCTACAGAATATCACGGCCAGAATAATCTCGTGTTGTGTTGAAAGGCTATTTCTACTTTGTCTTCTAAACTGACGGCACAGAAACTGGCTACCCTGGTGTTGGACACGTGCATAGGCCACGGTAACCACTTTTCATTAGGTGGACCCCGTGTGAATGTCAGCCACCTCAGTGGTATATAAAAAAACTTACATCTACTAGCCCTATTCCCCCTCTATGTTCGTTTCCAAGCTCTAATCCAACTCTGTACCAAATTTCAATAGTATATCTTAAAAAATGACAAATTTTTGAAGTGAAAACTTCTTTAGCGGCGTTGGATGGGTGTAAAATATTAAGGAAGCGTCAGGATTAGTTGACCTTTGAACCGTAACCGACGACTGACGTCATACAAGATTAGGTACAGACTATGTATTTTGCAATTTACAATGGATATCGTCGTAGCTCAAACGGTAAGCACGTCGACTGTCCTTATAGTTTCAGATAGTATCGGGTTCAAACCGCCTGGCCTTCAGGGATTTTTTGTGATTGTTTTTTCTTGTTTATAATTTATTAGTTTTGGTGATTATTTTTTCTTTTTGTAATTTATTACTTTTTATGATAATTTTTCTTTCTGTAATTTATTATTTTTTGTGATTATTTTTTCTTTTTATAATTTATTAATTTTTTCTGACAGAAAATTAGCAGAAAATAAGTGATAGGTTCTATGATTAGCGCTATATTATAGGTATGGTATGGTATGTTCTTTTTTATCTTTTTCTATGTATATAACGAAGAAAGAAAAAATGAAAATGTTTTCACTTCTGCCGGCACTCCCAGAGTGCAACCCGTCTTTTTTTCAAACTTACTTTCATCTCCTAGCCCAATACCCTCCCCCTTCTACCCCATTTTTCGGTAAGATCGGTTCAGTGATTTAGGTGTGAAAACGAAAAATACAGACAGTTACTTTCGCATTTATAATATTAGTATGGATGTTAGTTATAGCTATTGTTATTTTATAGTTTTAATCCATAATACTACTAATAAATTTTATTACATTCAAATATGAAATAATTTTGCGCTACCAAAATTGTTCAAGAAAGCTATCTACCTATACCTTGGACATGAGAGCGAGAAGAGATAAAATCTGTATGGGCGGCGCGAGCAACTTCCTTCGATGCCGTTGCTGTGATTTATGATGCTGCCACTTATTGGAGCCAATAAACAGAACTTCCAATGCTATCTGTACGTTCGTACTTACATGAATTGTTTATAAAGAATATTTGGAGAATACTCTACTTGAGCCTTGAGTTCTAAATAAAATAAATATTAGGTACACATGGCAGAGGAAATAAATAGTTATAATTTTTTATATAGGATATTATGACTTTGCCTCGCCTGATGGTAATGTCTCAGATAAGAGGGTCACCATTACAGAAACCAACAATGTTAAAATGTTGGCCCTCAGGTCGACGGCCTCACGTCTTCTTTTCACACCCCGCTTAAAGGACACAGAAGAAGGAAACATGTGTGCTGGGAAATTCTATAACTTTATGGTCCGAAAAAGAAAACATCTTTTCATGTGTGAAAGTATATAAAGTAGTACTTTTACTAATTTTCTTGGATATAAATATGTCACCGCCAACTAGCTTAATCGCCATTTAATGAACGGCCTAAATTATATTCAGCCGTAACGTTTTTTACAACATTTAATAACCTGGCTGGCTAATGCTAAGGCCATTTGTAAGATGGGGCACCACCCCGATATAAGACAGAAAATCACGCACATACATATACAGGGTGTAATCGTTAAGTGTGTCCAGGCGATTATTCCGTAATTATTACAGATATCAAAAAACTTTAAACTGATATCGAAAGTACGTTACCTAATGAGTAGAATGACATCAATAACTTTTTTAAAATCTAACGAGAGGTATCTAACCTTTTGACATCAAACACTCCCATACATTTAGTATGAGATTAGTAGAATCAGTTTCGATATCAGTTTAAAGATTTTTGATATCTGTAATAGTTACGGAATAATCGCCTGGACATACTTAACGATTACACCCTGTATACACTCACACCTTTGTAGGTGTATTCACAGAAAATTTGTGATAGGTTTATTGAGAAAGTTACGCAATCCGACTTGGATAGGTTAGGTTAGAAGGTCTTTTTCGTGGTTATTTTTTTTATAATCATACAGATATTTTATAATACAGAACCATTCTTCTAGCTGTTTTATTACATGGCTAGACAAGTTATTAACCGTCATCGATTCAAGTTAAATCAAATGACTGAAAACCATTCAGGCCGCTAATTAAACGGCGTCGTTCAGTAAAGAGCCTAGGCAGTTAATTAAACTGTGGATTAAGCTAGTTGGCTGCGAAATAACGAAAGCTAGGCAGGAAGGCAGTAGCCTAGTTAATGGTTATGTTGTCGGACATGCGATCGAGAGGCCACAGGTTCGAACGCCACCTACTAGCAAACCCACACCTAACACAAGAAATTCCACGTACCTCTTTATACAATGCTTGTTTTGGCTAATAACAAGATAGATCGAATTATATACTGTGCGTCCTATAAAAGATATTTATATAATCTTACCATACGACGAGACTGTTTGTAATGTAAACCATGTCTTGTATAAGAATATTTTTAGAATAACACTTTTTAGTCCTGAAGTATTTATTCATGAAGCTCAAAGAAGCATAACCAGTTCACCTTTTCAAGTCTTACCAATTTGCTTGAGATATATGATACGAAAAAATTCAACCGAAAATATTTTTCTACGTTACATCTTGTGTACAAACAGCGAATGTTAAGATGTTTTTATTGAGCAATGGCATTAATATAAAAGCACTATTGTATCTCTTACCACTCTGTGGAATATTGTTTTTTTTTTTACTACTAAACCTTAGAAGTCATGTTTTTAGGGGTCCGTAGCCAAATGGCAAAAAACGGAACCCTTATAGATTCGTCACGTCTGTCTGTCTATCCGTCCGTATGTCACAGCCACTTTTTTCCGAAACTATAAGAACTATACTGTTGAAACTTGGTAAGTAGATGTAAATTGTGAACCGCTGATTTTCAAACAAGAATAGAAAAAAATATTTTGGGTGTTCCGCATACTTAGAACTGAAACTCAAAAAAATTTTTTCATCTATCCCATACGTGTGTTTCTATGGATAGATCTTCAAAAATGATATTGAGGTTCTTAATATGATTTTTTTCTAAACTGAATAGTTTGCGCGAGAGACACATCCAAAGTAGTAAAATGGGTCGCCCCCCCCCCCCGGGTAACTTCTAAAATAAGAGAATGATAAAACTAAAAACAATATATGATGTACATTCCCATGCAAACTTCCACCGGAAATTGGTTTAAACATGATCTAGTAAGTAGTTTTTTTTAATACGTCATAAATCGTAAACCGCAATTTACCTACTTACTGCTACGGAACCCTTCATGGGCAAGTCCGACTCGCACTTGGCCGCTTTTATTTTTAGTAGATGTAGTTTTCATCATGTTTTTTAACCTTGATCTTCTTATTTAACTAGTATAAAGTTGGTAGTTTCGCAGTTAAGGATTTGGGAATTATAATCGAGAGGTCGATTTGAACAATTTTGGCACTTATACTACCGACCTGAACCCACTCTATATACATGCAATGAAGCTTAGCTAGAGGGATTAATATTCTTTTTTTTAAAAAACGGCCACACTTTGTCTTTGTTAGTGAAGAACTATCAACACTCTACAGTGTTTATATTTTGACCATTTGGTTAATTTAGGCTGCTATTGGATACTTAAGCCATTTATTAAATGCTGCGGTAGATAGCGAAATGTGCTCGAGGACACCGTGTAGGTACTCCAATATAGATAGATTAGGTTAGAAGGGTATGGCGTAGATTTTACTTTTGCAAGTAACCGTCTACAGAACCTGTGGTGTCCACGGGTGTTGGATTAGCTTGTAAAAATGATTGAAACATTCTTTTAATACCTACTGCACGATGCATTCAGCTAAAAATTGGATACCGGCGTTCAATTAGATGTCAATTTTAAACAAAGGGCTCTTAAAAAAATAACCGAATTACATCGCACCGGATACGATACAATCTTAGTGGTGCTCTTGATAGAAATGGTTACCCTGGGATCCAGATTTTAACAATATGGAGTGTTTTCTTTTCACTGGTTAAACCCAGTAGGCCAATTTTCATGTTGTGTATCATACACGGGGCTCAAATACCAAAAGAATACTTAATATATGTTTATAAGCAAAAAGTTTTGCATGAATAAACATCAAAATTACTCAGACCAACTGCGAATGTATTCCTCTTTGTAGTCAGTCAAAAATAAGAGAAATGTAACGTTCAATATATCTTAGTTATGCACAGTTTTGTATGTTATAAAATATTTGATGGAACCGCGGATGTCCCTTGACAAAAACACGTCATGAATAAGTATCGATAGCGTCATTATTTATTGAGTATATCATTGAAATTCAGGCGGAACGTTACGTTCTCTACACATAGGGTCCATTGACAAACCACTCATATTGGAGAGATATTTTATTGGTAGATTGGCCGGTGGTTACCCTAACTAATCCTCACATATCCCAGCTCCCATTCCCACGCTAAGAGAATATTTTAGATTTAAATTTTCAGAATCCAAGACAAACTCACTTAGGGGAGGGTACACTTGCTGATTCATGGACGAGGTCAGATGGTAGTCGCACTCGTAATATCCAGAATAAACCAAGATATAAGGAAGAGTAGAAGAACAGACGCCAGCCTTTAAAGTACGAGTTGTATGTAACTGGGATTTTCGCTTGTCTTAGAACCATTTTTTATTTATTCCTCCTTCATGAACTCGTACACTCCCTCCAAAGAAAGGCTGTTAGTATAAAAAATAAAAACATGGTGCCGTCAAATGACATTTAATGTAATAATATTCAAAGTCGATGAGCGCGAGACGGCGTGTAATCGGAATAAGTACGTTTCTCAATAGTGTTGTGAATTCCTGTATCCGAAAGCCCGGGATTCAAAATGAAATGTTACTTTTGTATTCGGATTTTATGGCGAAATATTTGAAATCAATATATGTGAATTTGTTTTAAATTTTTATATTTTTTTATTGCAAATATGCTTTGATGTATTTTATTATTTAGTCACGTGTGTAGTTACAACTACAACTGAACTAATTTATGGGATTAGAAAACAAAAGAAAGAAAGAAAAATGCGTTTATTCTGAATAGCTGCACCACCACCACACAAACACCACTTTCTATAAGATAATAAAAAGTAAACTACTTTTGTCCTCCAAGAAACTTATGTATAGTTACTTCTACACTTCTTATCAATTAATTGATGCACGTATTCCAATAAAAAAATATTTGTAAATGTAATAATGCTAAACAATTTTTATTGTTGACTGCACGCTGTACGTGTTACCCAATAAGGTTCTCAAGAGTGTGGTCTTATATAACCCCGGGAGAATGAAAAAAAATAGTGACGTAGTATTCACAACACGATCCTAAGTTTGTGTTAAATCGCTGCTTATTTTTTTGTAGCAGTGGTGAAATAAAATACTAGCTTTACTATCACACAAACTTTATGACTTGTAGTACAGGACATTTCGTTTTATTTATACACATTTATAACATGACATGTTAAAACGAGTTACGCTATGATGAAGTATCTGTGAGTAAACTGCTGGATATAACGCATGAAGATAATAGTTTAGTCTTTGGAGAAATGGTAAAAGATTTTAGAATTAATGAAGCACTTTTGATAAAGATGTTAGGATTTTATTTATCTAGATATAAATGTTTTGCACAATAAATTGTTTCATTAGGATGACAAAGTTACGTCTTTTCGATCCTTAACACATTTACACGAAACCTATTCAAGTTCGACCGATTTGTAGCGAAACTGAAAAGTCAAGCCCCAACGGAGTTGGAAAAAGGATCAGAAGACGGTTCACTGTTGAGATTCTCTTAATATATAGTCTCACCAGAAATTCACACTACACATTGGGAGCTCGAGGATCTGAAGGTGGAACAGATAGAAACTTTTTCAAGGAAGCAGGTAGGGTCAACAGAAAGCTGTGATTGCCAGATGTCCCACATCCTCCCTAGAAGAAGAATAGGTCAAATGGGTGACATGACCCTCACAGAAGAACAGTTTAATGGCGTCCCCTGCTGGCAGTAAGTAAAGTAAGTAGGTCACCAGAACTTGGCAACAATTGGGCAACAGAACGCTT
The DNA here is from genome assembly GCA_949126895.1 of Eilema caniola. Classification (NCBI taxonomy): domain Eukaryota; kingdom Metazoa; phylum Arthropoda; class Insecta; order Lepidoptera; family Erebidae; genus Eilema; species Eilema caniola. The sequence continues at coordinate 7,476,939 of OX421488.1, read as the reverse complement.
GTTTGCTACTCAAATCCTTTGTACTTTACATAATCACATTTAGAAGTTTATTCACATTCATGTCTAAAACATTACCAGCCGTGCCAAGCTTAGTTAGATGTTGAATAATAAATTCATTCGAGATTGTGTTCTAGACCTATTAAATTAGTTCAGTCACTCAACTCGATGATATACAGAACCCTTTTAACCTTGTGAAGTATTTTTTATAATATCCATGGCGGATTATTTGTATTATAATTCTTTCTGTACAACATCACAGATAGTTAGATTACTAGTTTCCGTTAGGATATTTTAAAAATACAACATTTGCTGAATGCAGGACACGGTGTGGATGAAAATAAATGCCGATTGATGTTCTCTTGGTCGCCATGAGTGGATTTAAACTCACCCAATTTAATGGTTTAAATACTCAAAATTTTACTAAACTGGTAACTTAACAATAAATAATAATAATTTAAGCATACATACTGATTACAATCTGTTACAAATATACCGATAAACCGAATTTACGAGTATACCGGAAATAAAAGTCATAAGGACCAAATTCCTTAGAAAATATATTTCTTCTACTAACTCAGCACACAGTGCACAGCTCCTGAACATTGGTTCAATTTATTCTACTTTGCATGCAGTCTGGGTTAGGGGTGAACACAAGAATGTTTTATAGAACTCTTTAATATGCAAGTCGCCATACTATCTATACTATAGACGAATAAAGTTACCGATAATTTTTATAAATGGAACTTCCGATCTCGGAATTTCTGAATTATGTTCGACATCACTATTTTAAAAAAGCAGCGCTTATAAAGGATGCTACAAACTCAAAGCTTCTAATGCATTTTTATTTGTACCTAAGCAGATGATAAATCGAATTTTACTTGATTTATTTCGTTGCGTTTTGTGTGTGTTGATGGAGATCGAATAAGAAAAGCTGCTTACGTGATACGTAAATAAGTAATGTAGGGCTTTAAAACAATTATTAAGTGTCCAGTTGTTGGTCGGCGTTGTTGTTAATGACTAATAGTAATAGCGATTAGGAGGAAGCTACTAATTATAATATTGATATTGAGTATGTTTGTTAGAAAGGCGTGGTTCCCTATAACCCGATTTCTACCGGCTTACTCTGCAAAGGGAACCTCGGATCAGAAAACGGCGATCGAGATGTTAAATTTGTACTAATTTTATAACTGAATTCAGTATCTGAAATCAGAACGCTCAGAGTTGTATACAAAATTGCTACGGTCGAAGGTTACTTCTACTAAAGGTTTTTCCAACGCCTTCCTTTTTGAAAATTGTTACACTTCGCCACTGTAGAGAGTCATATCGAGTAATCAAGGCTAAGCAGAAGTATAATAAAAAGGAATGATCTGGTATACTCGCTATCACCAGAGGCAACCGCATTAACTTTAGTCTGGCGTAAATAATTAATTCGAGCCATGGAATTTATGCAGCACGCACATTGCATACACATTTAAAAAACATGATTTTTGCATTTTTTTTCACTGAATAAAAATGAAGTTGATGCTAATAGTACTTCACACCTATCGAATCACCTTATACTAACCCTGAAGACAAACAAACAAACAATAAACAAAAGGTGTGCAAGTAAAAAGTACAAAACGAGCCTGCTTTGTATTCATGGGCTTCAATAAATAACATTGCCGAGACGGTGTGAGAAGAAAAGAATAATTCTACTATAGGTATTCGATTGAAACTCGATCATAACTCGTATGATTTACGCAATATCTTGGGAATTCTTAAAGCGGGTTAGATGGGATCTAGGTTCCGTGAAATCGTGTATTTTTGGCACTTAAATATTTAAAAACATGTTAAAATTAAAAAAAACCTCGACTGCTGTTTAAAGGTGTAAACAAGTTTGATAGCAGGCGGTACCAATCATCAACCAATAGAAAATTAATGGCTACCGCCTGCTATATATATAGCATATAATAAGCTTGAGTTAAAATGTATTTTTGTCCGCAAACATTTTGGCTCCTAAAAGCCACTGTGTACTTTGTATTGACATTTTATGTACCCTATGATACTCGGGAGATGTATACCTCGCATCTGAGACCCCACTCATCAAAATTAGTGCAGCCGTTAGCCGCGAGTGTGACGCCCTTGGTGTTCCACACGTCCAAAGGCCACGGTAACCGCTGTCCATCAGTTGGGCCGTGTGCTTGTGTGCTTGGGAGTCCGAGGTTTTTCAGATAAAATTATAAGTATTGTAACGCGTGCTTTATACAATAACAACAAGTTAGAACAGCTTCAAAAAAATATTACTACGCTACTACAAAATGAATTCTAAAGTAATCAACGAGTTTTCATGTTAGGGGCAACATTAGAACGTTACAACAACATCTCAGAGTTTCCTCTCGATTTCCATCCCATAATATATTAACGTATCGTATTTTATTAAGTAACTTTAATTCATTTTTCTTTGAAAAAAGCACTACATACAATTTGATTATATTACAATGTCAATCGGCGCTTTGTCATTAATGTTCTATTGTCCGATAGAAAACAGCCCTATTCCTAATTCGTTTTCTACGACACACGCAGGAAGAGATGGGCGACCCTATTTTAACCCAATCCTCCACTGTTTCTTCTTACCTTATACTCTAATTAAATGAAGACCTTTTACTAGGAGGTAGTACCGACAACGGTATTTCCGTCCAATTAAGGAGTCCGACTGGGGAAGTACCTCCGCCGTACAGAATATCGCGGCCATAATAAACTCATGTTGTGTTGCCGGCGGTGAGTAGGGTAGCCAGAGCTCATTAGAGAGTTTTTGTGCTGTCAGTTGGAATACCAAAAGCTAAACAGCACAAATACTAAAAAAACCGCGGTAGCCTAGTGGTATGGGTTATGGACTGCTGAGACGAGGTCTCGGGTTCGATCCCAGGTTTTCCATGGCACACACCAATGACTTTTCGATGCTTTTCGAAGTTATGTGTGTATTTATCGCAGGTTTATAAGTGCCCAGTTAATGGCAATAGGCTCGCCACCTATTACATTGGGACCTAAAAACATAAACCGGCGAATTGTGGGTGCTAGCACCTCTGCCTACCCCTTCGGGGATAAAAGGCGTGAGTTTATGTTATGTTATTCCTGCTTTGTCTTTTACATTAACGGCACAGAAACTCTCTGTGTTTACAGGGTCGGCAGCACGAGTGTGACTCCCCTGCTTGTCTGCCACCTCAGTGATATAAAAGAAGACAAATTCAAACCTTTTTAAGTTATTGCATAGCTTCTATCGAGGGCCTTGAGCGCGGGGACCGAATCCAGAAATTCCGTAACGAAAAAACCTCACGCTCGTTTCTTTTCGGCAGTCTTCGACACGGTGTTCGTGTGCGTGCAACTAGCCGTATCGTACGACTCTATGAAGCTCGCACGAATCGAGACGATCTGCTCCGAAATCGGACAAATACATAAGCAGCTGTTTATGAGAAAGTATATAGGTGTATAGGTATTTATGTACAACAGTGAATAGCTGTACTTGTAAAATTTGTCGATAATCAGTTCTTAATATCGTTATTTTTTTTTAAATGAATAATTTTGTTTTGGTGTGTCATTACACTATTTATACCTAATTATTTATACCTATTATTTATACCTAGATATTTTCGTTTTATAGAGAAGAAAAGCGTAAGGAGCCAAAAAGGAAAAAAAAAACTAATGCACGTCAAAGGGCATATTATCATAATTGCATAACTTGATACAAAATGCTATGCAATAGCTTTATCGCGGCAGTCCCCGAGTGCCACACGTCTTTTTTTGAAGTGAAAACTTCTTTAGCGGCGTTGGATGGGTGTAAAATGTTAAGGAAGCGTCAGGATTAGTTGACCTTTGAACCGTAACCGACGACTGACGTCATACAAGATTAGGTACAGACTATGTATTTTGCAACTTACAATAGATATCGTCGTAGCTTAAACAGTAAGCACGTCGACTGTAAGTCCTTATAGTTTCAGATAGTATCGGGTTCAAACCACCTGGCCTTCAGGGATTTTTGTGATTGTTTTTTCTTATTATAATTTATTACTTTTGGTGATTATTTTTTCTTTTTGTAAATAATACTTTTTATGATATTTTTTTCTTTTTGTAATTCATTATTTTTTGTGATTATTTTATCTTTTTATAATTTATTAATTTCTTCTGACAGAAAATTAGCAGAAAATAAGTGATAGGTTCTATGATTAGCGCTATATTATAGGTATGGTATGGTATGTTCTTTTTTATCTTTTTCTATGGATATAACGAAGAAAGAAAAAAAGAAAATGTTTTCACTTCTGCCGGCACTCCCAGAGTGCAACCCGTCTTTTTTATTATTCTTCTTCTCCTTTCAATATCCCTTTACTAGTTACAAAATTACTAAAAACATAATATAAAAACTCAGTTCCAAACAACTTGGGCGCCGTAGGTCTCTCAACGATCTCCGTCCTCCATGAAGGCGAGTATGGGCAATTTTCTCCCAACAACTGAATGACTAAAGACGGCGTGCGGTTATAGTCAACGAAAAAGAAACAATAAAGCTTATATTTCCCGCCATTTTGACCCCAAATCTTGAACAAATCGCTAACGTAACAGACAGGCCCAACAAAATACTTAAATGGAGCTACGAAATCGCAATCTAATTCATTCTACTTATATTTTCGCCATTGAAGCCCGTACATAAAGGAGCTAATCGACTCAATAAATCAGGATATCGACGAAATATCGGCTCGCCTGTCGGCTACTTACGTAGCTCAGAGTTACCGGGAAGCATTCTAATGAGACCGTTTAGGTTGGTTATATTCAGTCTTTTTTATACGAAAAGTAACAAGCGTACGGCTGTAATGGTTAGCAATTACAGAAGCCTATTAGACGCTAGCAAAATTAAACGTGAAAAATTGAGTACGAAGAAAAAGGAGCGAAAAAGGCCTCCGAAAATTCTTCGATCCACTCAATGCATGTATTTATTGGTTTTAAATAATAATATTAAGTGAGAGGGTGGAATTTCTACAATCCAAGTAACCTATTCGTCCATGGTCTTGAAGATCTAAATGTACATGATGATATTCATGTCTTCTTCTGTCGAATCGATGGCACTCCTACTCTCAAGTCCAGCTTTCTCCGTGTGCTGCTACCTGGAGAGTGTTCTTGGAAGCTTTCATTATGTCTTATTCTATACAAGTAGCTGTACAAGGTAGGCCTTGGTCTGTGGATCTTAGTAATTGATATGAAATCCCAACTAATGATCTACCAGATGATTTTAAAATCCTTATTAATCCGACGGTATCGCCAGCGTATCTATACCTGCCCGACGAATGTATAGGATTTGATGTATCATATCCCATACATAAGTATAGTTTAGATGCCAATGATTAGATAAAGATAAAAACGTTGATTAAATATCACTAACAGATCATGTATAATAGCAAATCAAACAAATCCAGAGTCGCTTTACATTATTCAAGAATAAAATCTTCATTTCAAAATTTATTACACGGAATTTAACCATGCCTCAAAGTTAAATAACCTTGTAGATAAGAAAACACGAATATTTGTAAGTAAAACTTATCTGCAGAATTGCATTGGAGACGAAGTTTTCAGTCTTACGTTTTACAATCAGCCTAACTCCTCCGTATCGATCTGTCTATCGGCAGGTAATAAATCCAGTAGAAGGGGATTGGCTAAAAACTTGAGACTCGTAATTCCTTTGAAAAACGCAAATGAAAGAGTAGGTACAGTCAGCATAGAATCGATTTTGATGAAAAAAGCACTCAAAATGATCTTAATGCCTTGATATTCCCCTCTTCCTGTTCACTGATTGTTCTAATATTTGTCACCCATCTTTAGTTCCGACAATAATACAATTTAAATCAATAAAGCAGTTTGATTTGCTCTTAATACGAGAGTTATGGAATCATTTTGAGACTTCGTAGTCAAGACATTTCTGATACTGACTGTACCTACCTACGAGTTGAGAGTTCTTACCTACAAGTTGTTATCGAATGTTTGCTACACGGCTTTGACATTCAAAGATGGCATCTATAGTTTCAAACGACAATATGACGTTGAATATTTTATTTGTGAGTAATATACTTAGCACATTTATACTGCTGTCAAAGAAGTGACTTATCGTTCTACTAGCTTCTTTTGTAGATATTTAAATGTATGTATATGTATATTTGCATAGTCTGACTACAGTATCTGTTTTTTTTTTAAATATATTTTAGAAAGCTTGTAAATTAAAACAACTACTGGAAGGCTAATTACAGGTTTTTACGTTTAGATATAGAGGTAGCTCATGTAAGAGAATACAATGTATACCTGAACTAAAGACAAAAGAGCAACAAATAATTATACTTTGCAGTAGTAATTACACAAAAACACAAAACACATTTGAGTAAAAAATTATTACACTGTATGTATTTTTTTATCCATCCGCTTTTTAGCTATACATTTGGGTCTAGATAGCGTTGTATATGTCCTAAAATAATTTGGGTGGTTTTTATTCTAGATCTTTTATTTTTATCTCCCTCGTCTAATAACGGAATCACAATGTTGTAATGCTATAATGAAAAAAAAGCTGCTGTCATAATACTACAGAACTGTAATGCAATTCTATGGAATCCTTGAACGACAAACCAAGGTTCAGACAGGCAATTTAGTATAAAGATAACATCATTTGAATGTCCAGTTGCCGTGACACGACTTAACAGCAGTTCACAACAAATGATCAAAGTAATTAGTCTTTCTGCGAATAATATATGACCTTTTAGAAATGCATTCTATTTACATACAGTGACGTAATTGGTATGCTATTCTGAGAAGCGAATAACATTACTACGTCAAGTGTTAATTTACACATAGTGACGTCACTGCGTAGTATGTTATTCTGAGAAGCGAATTATGCGAGTGATGTTATTTATTTTCATTTTATTTTATTTCTGATCGCATCTGAAACTCTTATTTTGGAACACGGACTCCGCTTATAATTTATTCTTCTCCTTTCGATTTGGTTAACGTGCATATTTATGGAAGGGAAGTGAATTGTGAGAAGTGTGGAACCACCCAACTCCTTAAAGAAAGCATGCCTCAAATCGGGAGTCTCATTTGTTAATTAGGTGTGTATAAAATAGCAAGGGACGTTGACTTTTGTTCGTATATATGTAATTGTTGGAGCCTGTTTAAGAACATTACGAACATAGCAGTCGTTACGAGTTGTTGAAGCTCTAAATTTAATATTCTAACGACTAACTAACTACAGCCCCTCTAGACAAGTGGCAATTCGCTAGCCGGCGTTTGGTGGAATAGAATGACGAATGTTTGGGATTTGACGTAAATGACAGTCGTTAACGCATGTCAAATACGTCAAATCCTATACATTCGTCTTTCTATTCCATCAAACGCCTCCTAGCGAATTGCTACTTGTCTAGAGGGGCAGGACTACTACAGAACTATCGCCAGTGGTTTATCGAAGTCAAATATCAGTAGTTTCATGTAAAATAACGAAGGTCACTGGAGAGTTTTTGTACTTTCAGTGGGAACACCATAGGCTTGTCTTGCTTTTTCTTCTACACTGACGGCACAGAAACTCTCTGTGCTTGCAGGGTCGACATCACTAGTATGACGACTTGCCTGATGATGCTCACGTCCATAGGCCACGGTAACCACTTTCTATCAGATGAGCCGTGTGCCGTTTCGTTGAAAGCCGACCCTCCCTGTTGGGAAGGATCAGAGGATTATGTATCTACACATTCTCATTGTCATCACGTAACGAAATATGATATTTATTAAATACAATACGTGCTTACCTTAAAATGAACTCTTGTCAACATTCATATTTTAATATTACAAGAATAAATTATTTTTGTTTATACTTACAAGCACGCGAAAAGCTCATTAACATTTTATCTACTTTTGTAATATATAATGTTAAGCTGAATGATTGCTTCGGTGATACAGTGGTGACAAACTCCGACTGGATTGTATGAGGTCTCGGATTCGATTCTAAGTTCAGGCAAAGTGTTGATTATGTCAAATCAACGTATGGATTATAGTACTTGAATGACGAAATTTATGAGTAGGTAATGTAACCTAAGTTAAGAACCTAGGTTACATTAGGTACCTACTCATAAATTTATTAAAAAAATGAACGGCAAGTTTGATGTTTCTCTTTCTATTTAAAAAAATCCTCAAACATCGACTCATTACTCGAGTGCTTTTCACAGAGTGTCAGTATAAACATGTGAAAATATCGTCAAAATGATCGGAAGATATTTTAAAACCATTTAAACAGTTCTGCATGTCGCCATGTTTTATTTTGATTAATTGATCGCACTCATCGTGAGTGTCTACTTGTTTTATGAAATGCAATTGAGGTTTTATAAGGTTTTTTATATTGTACCCTACCTAGGAGTTAATTATTTAATTATGGTCCAACGGCTCAACTGATGTGGATAGAATACACTCTGGAATAACATATATTCAAGGACTATGCCTTTATGCTACTGCTACATAGCATAAAGGCATAGTCCTTGAAATAGTGCCCATGGGGTTGCATTAACTATCAGACTAACAGTACCCCTAGCACGAACAACTAGCCACCTCATGAGGAATGGACGTAACTCAGGCATAGGTTATCCTGTCAGGCTGACTAGAAACCTTTGGAGGCAACAGGAATGCTCGGATAATGATGATGTCGTCCTGATATTATGGAAAAAACTAGCTATTACCCGCGTCTCAGCTCAGGTTGAATTCGGATCCTATTAATGCAACCCCATGGGGACTATTTCAAGAACTATGCCTATATGCTTCAGCATATGTGTTATTCCAGATTGTATTCTATCCAGATCTGTTGAGCCGTCGGAGCGTAATTGAATAGTAAACATTCTATCACGACACTTGCTTGTGCTAGGGGTACTGCACGATAAGGCCGCCAATTGTATATACCCACATAATAGTTTGTTATATCTAATTTATATTGTTCTTGGTGTACAATAAAGAAATAAAATATCTATCTATTTATCAAGTAACCTAAATAAGGTGTACAACATACACGTAATTATGACATTCACATTAAAATCGTGTACTGAGTGGGCTTCAAAGGAGAGGTGAATATGTTTAATTAATGTAGCCATTTGAAATGTACAAATTACTTTCCTTTTTGAATGTAACTAAATACAGAGAAAAGTTTTGAAACCGCCTCTAATGGTGAAAAAGGGTTAACAAATGTTACAGAAATTGGATACCTCAGAACACATAAGAAATATACAGATTCTTCCGTCTTGCTCTGGTTGGGTTACCATGATACTTCCAAAACTCCGGGCCCGCATGAAAGACCTATTTAAGAATTTAACCATTTTACCTAAATATAGCCACTTTGTTTTACTTCCAAGGGTTTAAGCCGAACCGAAGTATTGCTCGGGACATATATCTTAGACCTAAAATATGCTTATAGTGTGCTCGGTACACGCAGTACACGTTTCTTGGGTGTCCTTTGAGGATAGTACAAGGTACTACGACGGTGGATGAGCTAATTCAACAAGTAAAGATTAATAAAAAAACCAATCGGCGCGCTTCACAACATTTTTAGTCTCGGGATTTAGGTAGAAGATAATATCATGCATTTTATAACAAAGATAATGAGAATTAACGCGATCATGTTTAGGTTCTTACATACGAGATGAAGAACTTACTACCTCACGGACTCGTAGACGGTGGGCGTGTACAGCTGAGCCAGTCAGCCTGTGACCACGGCCGGTGTAACCTGGTCGAAACGTCAGGTAATCAACGATATGTAAGTACGTATATTAGTTAGTATATCATCCATTGTCTTCGGATTTGATTTTGGGATAAATGTGTTCCATGGAATTATCCGAAACTTCGATCCGCAACTGCGCATTTCATGGTAGGCTTGCTGATAACATGTTGAAGAAAGTAACGCTAGAATTGAGAAGATACTACTAGTGTATACCCTTGGCATATCCTGTGTGATACTAATAGTAGCCTGTTATCTAGATAAACTGAATCTCAATTATTATACACAGTGTGTAAAGTGACAACCAAATAAATCAAGCTGTTTTAGCGTAACGAAGTAAAATACAAATAAACTTACCTTGATATTTATAATAATTAATAGTCAAGACGAATTATAGTAAAGTTGACATCAAAAGAAACCTGTGTTAAAACTGTGAGAAGCAAAAGATAAACATGCTAGCATTCTTCTACAAGAGGCATGTATTCTTTTTGTATTTCCTTTTTATAATAGTAAGTTTATTCCTTGTATATTGTTGAAAAATCATTTGAAATAAACATTGTAAATAATAAAATATTCACTATAATTTAAGTCAGCCATTTTCAATTGAAGTGTATTAAACACACGTAAGAGCAACAGAATGATATTATGAAAAAGATATTCACCATGACACGTCGGGGCTTTGAACAGTGAACAAATAAAATTCCCTTCCATCATCACGCCTTGCATTAGTGTCACTTACCTGTGAACAAAACAATTGGTATAATAAAATTATGTATCTACTTACAAATCTTATAAAATATTTTCATGACTTTACATAGAATCACTAGCAGACCCAGCTCGGCTTCACCAATGGCATACTTTACCAAACCTTTATACCCCGTTTAAATTTACGTGAAAATTGATGATCAAACCAAATAATTCGTGTAGTTTTGAAAGTTAGCACAGGTGCCCAGATGAACATACTAAAAGTCTCCGAAGGTAAAACCGTTCGGACGAGCTATTCCAATTAGTCCCACCCTCTCCTTTCCTATACAGGACAACACGTGTAGGACTTGGATGTCACCCGCATACAGTGCAGAACATTCCTTCAAGAACCAAGGGGTTAGGTGACTCTTTCCCTAGTCGCACCATTAAGACCTGGAATTCCTTGCCAGCTCACGTGTTTCCCTCTTCCTACAGTCCCGGGTCCTTTAAGCGGGGCGTGAAAAAGCATCTGATGAGGCCGTCAATCTGAGTGCCATCATTGTTAACATGGCATATGTATATAATGGTGGCCCTCTTTCCCGAGACTTTGCCTTCAGCTTACCATCAGGCGAGGTAAAGACGTGTCCTATATTTAAAAAAAAATTACCGAGCCAAAGGTGGAGGAAGTGGGAAAGGTCCCATATTTCAGCTTTTTGCTTGCATATTGAAAACTAGTAATAATATTGCTTCACTTCTACACTATTTATCTACATTATGTCCAGATATTATTACTATAGGATCAATACTTTAATATATACAAGAGGCTAAATTTAATAAAGCTTATTAATTTGCGATAAAATCAACTATAACTTAGGTTATTTATTTTATTATAAAGTTTTTATTTTATTTTATATTTTGTTCATTAGACACGAGATAAATGTAGATTCGTTCACATTTAGCCTTAAGTATATAAATATTATAAATTGACGTCTGAAAAAATGCCGCAGTGGAGTTTGTTGCGCCGTTTCTTCTCCACCAGCGCCTTGGAAGCGGTGGTAAGCTTAGGTTAAGTAAAATTTATTGACGTCAATAAGAAACAATAATGCTGTTCTAGATAGATTAAAAATCTTTGACCTTGATTTCAACTCGGCTTTACCTTGTTCTATTGTTTTTAGGAGAAAAGATGATTCTTCAAGTATACATAGCACCCAGTACTCAGTCTAAGATTAACAAATATCGATTAACTACCTTTACTTTTACCAAGAATAAACTTAGTCTTTCTTCTGTCCCTCTAACCAAGGAGTCAGCGAAATATCACGCTTGGAGAGTATTCCCTCAAGTACAGAAGTGGCTTAGGAATCAATTTCCCCCTGAAATATGGGGTTGAAAGGGAGGACTCGATGGAAAGTTGGAGCTAATTATGACTTTAGATCTTCCTGCTCCTGACGCGTTGTTGAGTTCTTTTTCTGATAACGTAAAAGTGGTTCCACTGGATAATGTAGTTGCCCAAATACTCTTTTTATAAAACTAGAAAGAATTTTTGGATATATTACTGCTAATGGGTTAAAATAGGCAATATCTGCACTGGCTTATTAACTGAATATATCCTTCAACTATCAATATGAACTTGAACCAACAAATTGCACAAGGGTTGAATTTATGAATAGTATATACACACTCGAGTGGCGCTCGAGTTCATAAGCCCTTTTTATAGTTGAGTGAGTGGAATCGAGTGCGGTTACCTTGTATAATGATGCGGTAGAGCGTTCAACTGGCAGGACAGAAGTCGCGGCTTCAATTCCCGTTAAGTGCATAATATTTGTATGCTTGACTATGTCTTTGCTTTGGTATGGTTTAACAAATTAAAATTTAGCTAAGCTAGTTAGTTCCTTAATTTGACAAGGTGTAACGTTGTAGATTTTTCATAAATCAATTTTAAGTCGATATTTAAGTATTTGTTGGTACTATTATAACTAATTATCTATGGTTGAGCGAGCGAGATTAGACATCACTAACCAAAGTGTCAAACGACACTGTTCAAATCGGCCCTTAACAACCTCCATCAAGATCGGTCGCTTTTGACCCCGGTGGCCAACAGCTTATTGCCAGCTAACGCATGGCCTAATTATATTTATTTTAATGAATGTGCTATTTCAGTCTATCTACTTAGGGCTCGAGGCCGATGACCTCTACTGTTAGAGGTCAAATTATCAGCTTGCGCTGCTTAATTATATTATTGTTTTCTTTTAGCTTCTAGCTACGCTGCTTTGCCGCTAGGGAGATTATCTTCATCTGCTATATTTTAGTGGGTCACTGGTGGTATAGTGACACGCACTTTTCCTTTTTCCAGGGTCTAGAAATTTGATGGCACAAATTTGTCACAAATTTCGACCGGGTGAGTACCACCGTGCACTTTTGCGAAAAATCCTCCATAGTAATCCAATCTCGGTTGGATTGCGTTCAGGGGTCAGCAAGTGCATAGCCGGGCAGAGGGGATTGAGGTCGCAGCACGAGTGGGACCGGTGGGTCTTGGCGTAGTCTAATGGGGGGTGGCGCGGGGCGACGCGCCGAACAGGGAGACCTGTAGAAACGGTGGTGCCGCTGGCCGCCGCCCGCGGCATAGTACAGGGGCCCAACCGGGACTAACCACCCTGGGAGGCTGCCCCACCATGTCGCGCATAATCCCGATATGGCTCGTCGTGCCGGTTGGTGACCGGACGAGGGAGCCCGGCGACCATACTCGGGGGGGTACGGGGGCCCTTCCGTTCGGCGCGTCGGCTCTCGCCATACCTCACATTCATTGATAAAACCAATATCCCACGCTTTGTCACTCTGTGCTGCGACAACAATCGCCTCTTTTTTCACGCCTTCCCTCCTCTTCATCCTCATGGCAGCGCATAATAACAGTAGATTGGTCTACACAGCGGCAAGAAACTCTCCCTCGAGCTCGCTATTTGAGGTGGAGTCCACGAACATCGGTGGGCTCCATACAAACCTCAACGCCGTCCACCAACACCTGGAGACGGCGAAACCAGCAATGCTGTTTCTTACGGAGACACAAATACGCCGCCCTGATGACACGACCTACTTACTCTACCCCGGCTATGTCCTTGAGGAGAATTTCCGCGCAAAAGCTGGGGTGTGCGTGTTTGTTAGGGCGGATGTTTGTTGTCGCCGTTTGCGCTGCCTAGAGGACCCATCCTTTTCCACCCTTTGGGTACACATAGACCATGGCTCTACGAGTCAGATCGATGTGTGCCTCTACCGCTCCCATACAGGAGATGCCGAGACAACTCGACTCTTTGAATACCTGAGTCAGGCGGCAGATGATGTGCAGGAGCGGTTTCCGAACGCTGAACTGGTGTTTTTGGGGGATTTTAACGCCCACCACGAGATCTGGTTGGGCTCCGCCAAAACAACCCACGCGGGAAGAGCCGCCCATGCATTTGCTCTGGCGCATGGCCTGACCCAATTGGTACACGAGGTCACTAGGATACCAAAAAGGTCGGACCATGAGCCCTCTCTGCTAGACCTTCTGCTGACGAGTCGCCCGGACCAGTACAGTGTTTCAGTGAGCGCCGCTTTAGGTGAATCCGACCATTGTCTGGTCCGTTCCGAGGTGCCCATTTTAGCGCCCCTACGTCCCGTGCAGGGGAAGCGGCGTCTCTGGCACTACTCGTCAGCGGACTGGGATGGACTGCGTGATTATTTTGCGTCCATCCCGTGGGTTGAACGCTGCTTTGAAGGTAAGAACCCATCTAAGGCCGCAACTGCTGTCGCCGGTGAGATCAGTCTGGGCATGGAATATTATATCCCCTACACTGATGTCGCCGGTGTCCGCAGGGCGCGCCCCTGGTTCGGGCGCGAGTGCGCGGAGGCTGTTAATCATAAACAGTCTGCGTACCGCGCTTGGATCAGGGCGCGCGCTACGTGCGATCCCAACGTGGGCCACTTCAAGGCGGCGTACAACAGAGCCACAAAGGCCTGCAAAAGGGCTTATGTCGGAGCGGATGCCCAGGGCATAGCGCGGCTTGGTCAGGAGCTAGTAGAGCATCCCACGGGCAGCCGTGGCTACTGGCAACTGGCCAAAGCCGTGCAAGCCAACTTCTGCCAGCCTTCGCTGCCCCCGCTGCGCAATCCCGATGGATCCCTGGCCCATGAGCCGCAAGAGAAAGCAAATTTGCTGGTTAATCTCTTTGCGGCCAACTCCCGAGTCGATGATTGTGGTATGGAGCCGCCGACACTGCCCGTCAGTGACCATGCAATGCCTGATATTCGTATCAGGCAACGCGATATCCGAGCAGTGTTGCAGTCACTCGATGTCCGGAAAGCCAGTGGTCCGGACGGTATTCCAGCGGTGGTTCTGCAAAAATGTGCAGCGGAGTTGTCTCCAATGCTTACGCGGCTGTACCGGCTGTCCTACAGCTCTGGTACAGTGCCTTCGGCTTGGAAAGAGGCGAATCTACAGCCGATCCCCAAGAAGGGGGATCGCTCAGACCCAAACAACTATCGACCCATAGCCGTCACCTCAGTGCTGTGCAAGGTGTTCGAGCACATTATTAACAAACAGCTCATGCGTCACCTTGAAGATCACTCCCTAATTAATGACCGGCAATATGGCTTCAGGCCGAAACGGTCAGCGGGTGATCTTCTGGCGTATGTTAACCATATTTGGGGTGAGGCTATGGACAAGCACGGCGAGTCATTGGTAATTAGCCTTGACATCGCCAAAGCTTTCGATAGAGTTTGGCACAAGTCGCTTCTTTCCAAGTTACCAGCCTTTGGTCTGCCTCCTAGACTGTGCGACTGGGTTGCCGGCTTCTTGCAGGAGCGCCGTATTCGCGTCCTTTGTGATGGACGAGCCTCGGAGTTCTGGCAGGTAAATGCCGGCGTACCGCAGGGATCTGTCCTATCGTCAACTCTCTTTCTTCTGCATATCAATCTGTCGACCGGCAGCATTCATTGCTATGCGGATGATAGCACCCTACACGGGAGTTATCATGGACGTCCTGCGGATAAGCAGACGCATATTGCGGAAAAAAGGCAGCTTCTTGTCACTGAGCTTGACCGGATCCTGAATCACATTTCCCAATGGGGCTCTGAGAACTTGGTCGAGTTCAATGCCAAGAAGACGCAGGCATGTGCGTTTACAGCAAAGGTATCTTCTTTCCTTCCCATTCCCACTCTTCAGAGCACGCCACTGCCACTGCGGGACAACCTCAATATCCTCGGTATGGATGTTCGCTGCAAACTGAACAACAAAAACTACATCGAGAGTATCATCAAAGCAGCCTCGCGTAAACTCGGAGTCCTGAACAGAGTGAGACGGTTTTTCACGCCGGAGCAACGGTGTCTTCTTTACAAGACACAAATTCGTTCCTGCGTGGAGTACTGCTCACATCTCTGGGATGGATCCGCAAAGTACTTATTAGATGCTCTCGACAGGTTGCAGCGTCGTGCGGTCCGCATTATCGGAAATCCTGAGGTCACGAGTACCCTCGAGTCTCTGCAGATGCGTAGAGATGTTGCTTCCTTGGCAGTTTTTTACCGTCTCTACCATGGTGAATGTTCTGAAGAGCTATTCCAATTAGTCCCACCCTCCCCCTTCCTATACAGGACGACACGTGCAGGACTTAGATGTCACCCCTATACGGTGCAGAACATTCCTTCAAGAACCAAGCGGTTCGGTGACTCTTTCCTTTGTCGCACCATTAAGACCTGGAATTCCTTGCCAGCTCACGTGTTTCCCTCTTCCTACAGTCCCGGGTCCTTTAAGCGGGGCGTGAAAAAGCATCTGATGAAGCCGTCAAGCTGAGTGCCACCATTGTTAACATGGCACGTGTATATAATGGTGGCCCTCTTTCTTGAGACTTTACCTTCAGCTTACCATCAGGCGAGGTAAAGTAAAATTGACGTGTCCTATTTATAAAAAAAAAAAGGCTTCACGCCCTCATTCGGTCGTCAGGCACATCAGTGAAGACATCAACAGCCGAAAGTCAACCAGCTAAGTACTTTCACCTGATACAATGAATCCAAACAACGCCTCGGCAGAATGATTTATTGCGAATCTATCCCTTGAGATTCATTACATTTACATACCTTCAATATAAATTCATGTAACGTCATTATGAATCAATTATAATTGTTAATATATTGTAATTAAAACTTTAATTTCTCTCTGCTCTTACCCTAGCCGGTATATACACATCATATTACATTCATACTACCTTACATTTTTACAGTGTTTCCGTAGTCTTTTCAATTAACTTTACATTAAACCCAAGTATCAAAACTTTAATCGTTACAAAGGTTATCGGAATTTTAAAGGCTCAGTACCCATTACGACTGCTATAGATGTTCGTATGACAACCAAGACCGACAGCTAAACTAGATTCCGGGAGATCACACTGCACTAAAAATGTTGACACATCCTAGGACTGACTTTTTTATACCACATAAGTGGCACTTGTCTGCCACACGGCCCACCTGATGGAAAGTGGTTACCGTGGCCTACGGACGTATGCAACACCAGGGCCATCACACTCGTGCTACCGACCCTGAAGAAACTTTCTAATGCCCTTTTTGAAGAACCTCATATTGTAGTCGCTTGGGAAAAAGGAGGTAGGACAAGACGGTATTTCCTTCCAATTGAGCAGTCCGACTGGGGAAGTACCTCCGCCCTACAGAACACAACATAATAACCTATAGTATTGCTTAGCATACATCATCATTATCATTGTGTTCATTCTAGACGCATCCAAGACCCTCATCTAGGAGGCCGGGGTTCGCTTAACATTGCAATGTGTTAACCTACCTGGTTAACACACATTTTACTTAGCCTCGAGCGACCGAGCCTCTAGGTAATAAAGGATACGGGAATAGCAACTTTCTAAAATTGATAGATAGCATTTGTTGGACTAGGCTAGATGCTATTCGTGCAATTCCTATTCGGCTGGGTGCTCTAACTGGACTACACTATATTTATAACGTAAACAAAGTAAAAGTTATAGAGAATATATACCACCAAAATATCTCTATTGCAAACAGTATCAAAACGCTTACAGAGGGCTTATTTTACGTTTCATCAAACACTTCTGAAGGTTGAAGATCCTTCCGAGAGAAGTCATAAACATCCTTGTATCAAGCCAAGATCGTTGTCACGCAATCAAACAGGGTTGTTTTGCAATAGTTTCTGCCTGCCCTCTAGATTTGATAGCGTGATAGATGACCGGTCCCTTGGACTAGGGTTGTCAAACAAATTAAATGAAAATTCGAAATTCGTCACAATTTGTCACGTCTTCGACTGTCACAGTATCAAGTGTTTGTGGTTTCAACATTCATATGGGTTCAATGTAATTGTAAATTAGAAATATCAGATACTATGCAGGGGATAAATAAGTTATTTTTCTGCAATACCCTGACTATCTTGTTTAGGTTGGTGAGGTGAGGTTACTGCTGAAAATTCAGGAAAACTCCAATTATAATCTATATAATTTGAATTTTTCTGATTTTTAATTGCTTTTTATATATCATGATGTGATTATGATAATAATAATATATCATGATTTGTTTTATTATCAGGGATCCCCCTGATAATAAAACACATCATAATATATTAATAAGCCGGGATGGGTCGCCTAGTAGCTTCACCCACCTGACATCCCAACACACGTTCGTGTGTTATCAGGTATACGGACTCTCATTTGAGACTGATTTAAAACCTATTTTAGTGGATTACTATACATCAAGACAAACAAAAACATATCACAGCTTTATCTATTTACAAGTTTTTAACTCAGCAAGTTTAAAATTTCGCAATACCTTTTGAAATTAGATTTACGTGCCAACCCTAACGAAGGTCGACCTTTAGCCATAAAACAAAAACTTATACAGTGTGTGCCGGGATGCGAAGGGTTGTCGTATTTAAGTTTATGTCCGCCACTCGACTTTTGAACTGGTGGAGAGATGAGTTGCAAAATATTTATGTTTTATGTAAAAATATCGTATAAATGGTACGTATGTGTATTGGAAGGAAAGTTGTTGATGAATGGTTGTGGTTTTAGTGTTGATCCTTGCTCTAAATATGTGAGGATGAGTCTTCGTTCTAGATTTTATGATATAGCATGTGGTTTACCTGTGATTGGTAAACATAAATTTCAGTAGTGTTGATGGGAAACTGTAATTTTAGTTATTTAATATAAGTTTATGGAATTGAACAGGATGTTAAATAATAGATAAGCCATTTTTTATCACTATCTCACACACTTACTTAAGGTATTAAATGATCGGCGATAAAACACGCAATTATTTTTTTAATGAGTATTAGCAACCGAAATTATATAATATAATATTCCCTCTAACCCCTCCAACTAAGCTAAATTGCTTGTGCTAGGAGTGGGTTCAAGTCGGTAGTGTAATGATCAGGATACGAACCCAGGACCTCACGATCGCAAGGCCGATTTCTTAACCACTAAGCTACCGACGCTGTTTTAGCATGTATAGCATGTATTCTAAAATCATTTTTAAGTTCCAGTAAAATTAAAAATATGCTCCTAAAAGGAAAACTAAAATAACATTTCATTTTAATCTCTTTAGAAGTCAATTGGCGTCATTAATCGTTATATAAAGTTAAGTTACTGTTGTTGTACTGTTACTTATTTTACTAAGCACTCGTAACCAAGCGTCTATTCTCTTGAACTTATTCAAAAAAAGAAAGCAATTTTTTTTAAACCCAAATATCTTCAAGAACAAAACTAAATTCAGCCTAAATCCACTTATCACTGTTCAAAATAATCGCACTCATTTTATAGAAGCTTTTGAAAAATGGACACTATCAAAAGAAAACGAAAATAAAATTACTAACATTAAATAAAACTGAAGTTTGTTTTCGAATGCACTGAAAAGCCAAGATTACTTGAAAGGATTCCCAGCGTTCAGATCTGAGAGAAACTTAATTGAATTTGAAAAGAATGAACAAACCCATAATATAAGCATCACCTCTCAAGATGCTCCTTTAAATTACATTAGTGTTCTTGATTTTATGAAAACATCTTTTAAATTTTCTTTATATAGAGTACTAGCTCTTGCCCGTGGCTCCACCCGGATTTCCCCGAATCCCCTCGAATTCTGACCATTATACTACAGACAACGTGAACCTATTCGAAACATAAGCAATTTAGGTAATCTAAAGAGTTTGTGGGAAATTATTAGTAATTTTGGTTACTTATTTATTTAAACTTCATGCACACAATGTACACGGGCGGACTTTATGCCATAGGCATTCTCTACCAGTCAACCTCTTAGGTGGTGCAGAGAATAACTGAGTAAGTACGTGTATTATGAAAGGCAACTGACTAGATGGACACTAAACTACATAATATGTACGTCATGGTACTGTAGTGCCCGGGGCGTTGAACACTACAGACTTTCTATAATACGATCAATAATACACTAGTATGTTGAGATTTTGATTCAGTAATATAATATTCCTACACGACTTTTATGGGATTTGCGCGAGGTTTTTCGTGTTGGAGGATCGCGGCATCTAATGCACTTTTTTCACACATGTTCAATTCGAAGAACTCCCGCTGATACCTCTGTCCGCTCCTTGGCGCGAACTCTCTCACATAAGTTGTATTTTCTCTTCGCTCCCTTTTTAAAATCTTTTTTTTTTTTCAACACCGTTGACGTGTGAAGACTCGGTAACCAAGTAGTTCTATCACGAAGGACGGACACCACAGTATCTATCCAGGTGATTTAATTTGTATACCCAAGTGGCAAAACTAAGTATTAAGCTCACTAGCTTAATACTCTTTAAGACGCGAAGAAGCAGGCAGAGATCTGCCTATATTTCACAAATTAATGCTTCGGATGCGACTGGGTTCAACCCAGGTATGAAGAAGAATCCATATTAATATTATTAAATGTGAAAGTAACTTTGTCTGTTTATTTGTTACGCTATCACGCCTAACTTTTTGATACAATTTGATACAAAGAGACTAGAGCTTACGTCATAGACTATGTTTGGCCGTGACATCCACACGGGCGAAGCCGCGGTCAGCAGCTAGTCATCCTAATTCATTGTTATCAACAATTCCATTTAAATCTTCCTACACAACACAATGGTTCCTCTTTATAATTGGCTAAAAACAAAACATAGGGAATAAAAGTTGGGAATACAACGGGTAATTTGTCGGACACAGGGATGCAACGGAGGGAGATAGTGGGATATTTACAGACCACAATTACAGTTGAAATAATATGGAGCGCGCTCATAATTTAAGCGGGCTGCGTTTAATAGGTATTAATTTTGTCTGTCCTTATTTTTGACGACTTTATACAAAAAAGAGATTTCATGTCTTTGGGTTTTTCTGTATTTTGTATATTCGGGTGTACTTGTCAAACCGATTCTGATATTTATTTTTTGTAAATAAAGGTACTTCATGTAAATTGGTGGGATTCTCAAAAATAATATATTCTGTATGGACTATTAAAGCGAATCTTACAGAACGCCGAAAACATAATTAGCCTAAATATTTATGGGAAAATCACCAGACTTTTAAAGGAGACCGACTTTCTTGATCCTTACTGTTAATTATTTGCAATTAATATCCACAGTCTTGATAATTTGTTGAAAAAAAATCAATTAACTAGGTATTATTTCTATAGAAAAAAGTAAAAGTGAAGGCATTATTAAACCTGTAAAATACATTTTAAACATACTAGTCAATATTCAAAATTTGTATAAAAAATAGGTAAGTCCCAATTTTTCATTACTCTACAATCATCTAGTACAATCTCAAACACACATGATAACAGCCACTAAAACAACAACAAACAAACAACACTCCATACAATAAAAAAAAACACTCCACTCACTCACACACATACACAACTACATAAAGTTGATAACACGACAATATCGCCCAAGATCGTTCCGAAACTTCGCTCCTAACAAGGTTACAACAGTCTACCTGTGTCCCGATATGTTGATAGAACAAATAAAACGAAAGTTTCGAGCCTTAAGTTTCTCGGAGACGGTGGGTGTATTCCTTCATATGAGGCTCACAGACTAGATAAATAAAATAAGTGACGGTAAATAGGTTTATAGGTACGTACAATCGCGCACACAATGTTGAGTGTATATGTTTTTGTAATCATACTTACCTGTTTATTATAGAAAATATATGTGCTGCTGTCAATACAATGCTTTTTCTGCTTTTGTGCTACTGATGAGAATTTGTTTTCTTCTTTTCTTGAGTAGGTGCTCAAATAGATCGATAAAAATAAAAATTTAATTACATTAGGGTTAGCTAATCTTGATCTTGGAAGTAACCATGACCTTAAACAAACGAGGTTTGAAACACTATTTATTAAGGCAAGATAGGGACCATCATTTTCCAATCATTAGCATCTCGAATGGAGGCCCGTATTATCTGGACTTCACCCTAATTTTTCACCATTCAGTGGGCTGTAGTCTATTGAAGAGCTGAACATAAAAAATATTCCAAATAAAATAGACTTAACTCTACGTACGGGTGTAGTACAAAATACATATACTTCTATTCATGTGATTCACCGCAGTCATCCTACATCTATTTCAAACTGAAACTTACCAAGATATCAGCTAATTTCTTATTTAACTCCTCTCTTATCACGAGCTCTAGAGTTGAGTATTTAATCCGTATTAGCTATATTAAGATTAAACATGTTATCCACGCCACCGCTTCAAATAATTACGGCACCTATGAAATCAGATTACGTTCAACTTTCACGTCACTTAATTTGGTTGGTAGTTCGCTGATTTGTGCCTAACATGGTATAGCCTCTGTGAAGTAATTGAAAATAATATTTCTTGGTATCGGTCACATTACTGATGGTTAATTAATCTGATTAATCATGTCAATTTGACTTCAGCTCGCTTGTTAGTAAAATGAAGAAGAAATATCATCAATGAAGATCCCTTATTTTTCGTCGAGTCATTGACTCGTAAAATTCTCTAAATAATATCTGCAGCGGTGACTTTTCATTTGGTATTAATTTTATTTTTTTACGTTTTGTTAACCGACTCTATAGTGTAAGAAGACGGAATACGTACAAATTTCTTACAATTCTGTTATGATTCTATTTCAAAACCATTACGTTGGTTCATTAAAGATTACAAATCCACATTTATCACTAAACGCATTGTGTGATTTTAATTTAGCACCATTTCAATAAATTTATGTTTGCAGTCCAACAATATTAATTAAATCATCGGTAAAGTATTAACTACCGACACATTGCGAATGATTTATTTTAGAGCTCTCTATTTGCAATTCAATTTATGATTAAAACCACTCTACGTATTCAGTTAACAACGGAAAATGAAATTCTCTATTCATTATATTGATGGTGCATTTAGGAATAATAATGTTGGTTTTATCTAAAATTCTAATCCTAACGTTTCCACATACCGAAATTATTATAATCAAAACTAAATTTGATGATAATAATTTGTGTACCCAGCGATGAGTAGGGTAGCTAGAGCTCACTGGAGAGTTTTTGTGCTATCAGTGGGAAAACCAAAGGCTTTGCCTTCTACGCTGACAGCACACAAACTTTGTGTTTTTAGAGTCGGCAACACGAGTGTGACTCCTAGTGTTACACTCGTCCATAGGCCACGGTGACCACTTTCCATCAGGGGGGCCGTGTGCTTGTCTGTCACCTCAGTGGTATAAAAAATATATTTCAGTACGGGTAAAATTTAGGATTGTAATTTTAAAAAATATCCAGAGAATATTTGAAAATAGAAAAATATTCTAAAATATTAACAGTAGTTATTTCTCCCGAATTCTTTCGTCAAAGTTACAGTGGTGCTGTATAGTGTGCCTCTAAAGATACTCCGATATAACATGGTTTCGAAATTTCTGATGAAATGTGAGTGTTTGATACTAACGTATGTGTCTATCTTTTCAATAAATATATACATAATGTTCTAAACATGTTGCAAATTAAAATTCAAACCAAGTACTGTCGCATCTAAAAATCAAATTAATAAAATAATCTTTGCCAATATAGGTAAAGAAGTTCGGTTCAAGTTTATCCAGTTACCAGCTAATCTATGGCTAAGTAGGCTGGGAGTTGGGAGCCCAAGATTGTGTTAATGTATTCTACCTAATTGCAAAGTTGACAATCTTCCGGCTCTTGAATAAGTTATGAGTTTTGATGAAGCCTGTAATGTTCTTGTTTGAAATGTCTTTTGATTTTAGTAGCATTTCATTTGGAATCGAGTATTTTAGGTGTAATTCGTACATGGATCAATTTTTGTATGTTTTGCTGAACGCTGAAGCATTTCTTACCCGCGACGGAACGGAAACGATTGTGTTAAGGGTGATTGTGTAAATATACGTTGCCAGTATTCTTCAAAACTTCTAGTCCGATCTTGATGTAGTTTTTAGTTATATATTTGAGTTTGAATGGTAAATATTCTTAGATACATGTAACAAACAAAGTTACTAGTACTGTAACTGCAGATAATAGTACTATAACAGAAGTTACTTGTACTGTAACTGCAGTTCTAGTACTGTAACTGCAGTTAATAGTACTGTAACTGCTGTTAATAATACTGTGACTGTAGCTACTAGTACTGTAACTGCAGTTAATAGTACTGTAACTAAAGTTACTTATACGGTAACTGAAGTTACTAGTACTGTAACTGCAGTTATTAGTACTGTAATTGAAGTTACTTATACGGTAACTGAAGTTACTAGTACTGTAACTGCAGTTAATAGTACTGTAACATAAGTTACTAGTACTGTAACTGCAGTCTAGTATTCTGGTTAACCACTTAAGTGACATTAGGATTGGGTTGACACAGGCCGTGTAGTCGCTGGATCTCCTCCACCTTTGTGGATTGACTAATGTGGCTTTTATGCGAGTGTTTGTGCATATTAAAATGTATGGTCACATTGGTCTGAATGGGTCTTTGTATAAATTATACCTATGTTATAACAGTATGGTTTTATTTTTATTTCGATGCATTAAAACAATAGTGCCTGGAATACGGCATGAGGTTCACCCCCTATTACGTGGGACCGAATACGATGATTGATGAAATGTGGGTGTTAATTCACCTCTGTCTGACCTTCCGAAGCTAAGGGCGCGATTATATGTATTGCATAAACAGTGCTTTAGATCCTATATAACAAGATATGCTTAGTTTACAGCTAGAAAACGCGGTGTAATATGCCCTCTAGCATGGCATAACTAAGGTGTGAATATATTCCAATAAGTGTCATTAACTCAATAATGATATATAGTGTGGCACAGGTGTCCTATCATGTTATGGCAAGCACTTGGGTCCCAGAGTAAAACCCTGTACTCATCTTTGTAAAAGCTCGTTTAAAATTGAATCTTATGCAGGATATTTTAAAGATGAGATTTAAGTTTCATTGATATAAACCGTAGTGTGAAAACTAAGTATACCGGGAAGGTCATGTGTGTTAAATTCCATTAAATTCAACTTTTTACGATGTGTTTGTATCTATAGTCAAGTTAACTAAAGCATAGCATGGAATACCCAGCCATCATCATCCTTATGTGATTACCCTGTGACGTCTAAAGTTTCCACTTTGGAGCCCGAAATCAGCTTATTTTAATTGGGATATCGTCTTTTCCAGGAGCGACTGCAATCTTTTTTTTATATATAGGACACGTCAATTTGATTTCACCTCGCCTGCTGGTAAGCTGAAGGCAGTCTCAGGAAAGACGGTCACCATTACATACACGTCCCTTGTTAACAATGGTGGCGCTAATCTTGACGGCCTCATCAAAAGAATAACACCCAACAGTCCTACTAGTGTCGCGACCACAATCCCTCCTGCCCGGCTATGCTCTTGCTGACCCCTGAACGCAATCCAACCGAGATTGAATTGCTATGGAGAGTATTTCGCAATAGTGCACGGTGGTACCGACCTAGCCGAAATTTGTGACACTGAGTTAACCAACCCTGAGTTGAAAACCTTGTCCGTTGTATAGTACTTAGGTATAGTGACTCACTGGTAATAGGTGACATCACGGTCTTAGTGAACACTTATAGAGACTATTTTGCCTGCCGTGTTGCCATGTTGGTTCCCGATGGAGTAGAATATGACCACCCAATGTCTTCCTGTGGGTATCGTAAAAGGTGACTAAGGGATAGGGTTCTTCATCCGACAGTAAACATACAGCTTTACCCCCCGCCCGTTTAACGGGGTAATAGGCTTGCCCCTATTACTTGTGACCGAAAAGTATAGTTGGCAAAAACGCGCCGCTTACACGTACAGTTTTAACCGCGCATCGGTACTTCGTTCCAATCTGCCGGTGGTCTTAAAATGGAATCCTTCACATGTGTCCGCGGATAAAACTGTGAAGCGATTCGTGCGCCCCGACCTCCAGATCGATCCGTCGTTCCCGACGCGTCGCTAGCGTTTACATGTTCATTTCGGAGTGACATTTTGGACTGGCGAATGTAGAATCGGTCGTCTCTCAATTTGCAAACGCAGCTAATGTGGGTTTTAATACATATTATTTCCGCCGTATTCCTACTGTCCTATAGCTATTTTTGACTCGAACCATGCATCTGAGGCTGCGTCGACACTGTTTATAAAGTGTAACAAAATGTACTCTTGAATTTTTGTGTGATAACTTGGTATCGGAAAATATGTGTAGGTATTTTTTTCTGGTAGCTGTCTGGTAGCTTAGTGGTTAACGCCTTGAAGATCGCGGGTTCAAGCCCCGCCTATACCAATTAATTTTTTTTCCTATCTTAATCGATAGTTAAAAAAAAATTAAAAATATTGGCTGATAGCCACGGAGGACGGAATATAATTAGCTCACCCATCATTTTTAAAATCCTTTCTTCTCTCAAATTCAGTTCCTTATAATCAATATAATTAAATGTTGTATTTGCAAATAGTGATTGCAGTTACAAAAAAGTACATAATTCACAGTAGGTCTTACAACTATTTATTGTTACAATCCTGTGGATAAAATTCTGTTTTCCTGGATAGTTTAGTTTCAACCTGTAGTAAGGAGCAACAGTCCCCTTCCCTATGGTTTTCTTTACCTATGATAACCGTACCACATGGATATGGCCAGCACATGGGTAGCAGTTGTAACGGACTGAAACACCGTTTCGAGGTTCTTATAAAACAAGAAAACATAAATAAATAAAATAATTCAATGTCGTAAAACGCCATCTAGTAATTAAGTAAGAATTTCTACAAGTAAATTGAATATCACTTGGTTTTTTATAAAACGAAAATAATTCAATGTCGTAAAACGCCATCTAGTTGATTAAGTAAGGAATTTTTTATACGTAAATAAAATGATGAATAAATATACACTATGGTATGTGGTCAAAGAAAAAAATTGATTCATAAAGAAATTATTCTGTTAAATTGCAAAGGGCAAGTAAATATGTTTTATGAACAAATAAATTTAAAATGTAGTTTAATATATACAGTACCTATAGATGGGACTATGATTGAAAGAATTTAAGAAAAATAGTCTATGGATATTTACACAAGAATAATATTATAATAGTTTTGTGTATTGTTTATAATAAAATTAATAAGGAAAAGAATAAACAGATAAAGTTAAAACTTATTAATTATTTACAAGGAACAATAATTATAATATTTAATGCAATAAAGTACTGTTGAAAAGAGATTATAAATACTATTTATTATCTGTGTGCCTCAGAGCTATGGAAAATGCAGGAAATGGCTCTGATTGGCTATTATTGTTTAAAGGTCAAATGATTATTGAATAATTTTCTATATCTATTATTGAGTATAATATGGATGTTTATTAAACATAAAATTAATCTTATATTATTATGAAAATATTGACAGTTAGAATCAATGAGTGTAAGTATGTAAATAGCTTATAAATATTTAAAAAAGGGCCACTGGTTCACGGAAGATTTAAGTTAGTTCATAATTATAACGCAGGCGCCATAGAAAACCTAGCGCTGTTGTCAATTATTCAGAAATTGTGACTTTTGGCGGGAAAATCGAATCTTCTGATTGGCTGTGGGGGTGTTGGAGACCTTGAAGCAAGGTCTACGAGGGAATTCAAGGACACTTTTTCTTGGAGCTGGCTTCGGGGTTGGTCGATTCGCGAAAGGTATTCTGTACAATGTACTTTGGCGGGAATTTTGAGAATTTTACATTTAAAGTCGTGAAGATTTTTTACTTTGATTGTGAATAATTGAGTTTAATTAGTAAATATATAGTGTTTAAATTAGTGAAAAGAGGAATTAGGTAGTTCGCCTTTATTGAAGTTTATAATTCGCGAAATGAACATTTTATCGTATGAGCCAGACAAGACACCTTTATCTCTGGGATTAAGAATTGAATCTCGTGTTCAATTCAGAATATCAGCTGTACTGTGAGTCTGCGGTACAGGGCCATACATGAGATAAAATGTTTATATAGGGATTCTTTGTGGGACTTTGGTAGGGCTAGGGACGGTTGAGGCCATAGGTATTAGCTAGGTTCCCCCGCTTAGGAAGTCAATCGACGTGATTGCCTTGAGTTGATACCTATCGGTGATAACGAAGCTCTTGTCCTCTGTTCAGCTAGGCATGCTGAGGATAGTCTGAAGCGCTCAGCACACGGATTTTGCCTGAAAGGGATCCGTGAGCTTCCAGGATGGTTTGTGACTGGAGAGGAGGCGGTTGTCGCTCTCCAGAGCGGATCAGTCCTGTCTATCTTTATATATGTATATATACACACTTTTATGTCCTTGTCCTGTGAGAGAACACATCCTTGGCTCCGGCCGTGGTCTCTTGCTCGTAGGGGGTACTAGTGATAGTTCAAAGTCAGGCTTACTACCTGCGCCCTAGTCAGATAGATTAGCCATACACATTTCACGTTTAACGTAATTAAATGTTTGTTGATACACGGTTAGTTTAGTCAGGTAGGTGAGTAGGTACACACTAATAGCAAACATATGAATATATATATTAGGTAGGTAGTATTGCGTTTGTAAAGGGGTGATCTAAGTTGTTATTATTGTAAATCATGGTAATCTGATTGGGAAATTAGATAGACAATTGGTTCAATTACAACAAAGCAGATTTGTAAATGACCGCCATCTTGTGACCGAAGAATGAAAGTTTCCCGCTAATTTTGCAAACCAATTTTCATGTCGATTTACGTTGTTGGAATTTACTGGGATTATAGTGACAGGATTGTGTAATAATTACGCTAAGATTATGGTGAAAATAAAACTACAAGCGAACGCTGCAACACCACGACGAGTGATTTAATAGTGAAGTGAGTGATTGTGAGTGAGATGGAGGCAGTGAACTGGTGTATTCATTACAGAATTCAGATATTGTTAAAGGTAAATACACGGTGATTAATCTGTCCTAACCATCCTTGATATAATATTTACTATTTACATATAGATCCTTGCTGGTTCATTATTGAACAACAACACAACGGTATATTGTACATTCACACTAGTGAAACCTTTCTGGCTACAGAATTATGTGCAAGACCACCGAAGTCTGAAGGGTCGGAAGTATCTAACAGACTAGCTACAGAGGTAGTTATTTTACTATTGTTCTTTGTGTACGAGCAAGATCTTACACATGAGATTACCATGACTACAAACACACAAATAATGATGTTTGGACATTTTAATCACTGTTGCATAATCAGCTATTATATGTACTGTATTAAATGCACATGGTCGCTCAATCGCTATTTTATAGTAACTTTGTCATCCGCTAGGGTGAAGCAAAAGCTATATCTGAGCTGAATTATTGTAGTTCGATCAAGTGTTCGGTGAGAATATATTCTCTCTGAAGTGTCTATATAGACATTATTATTCAGAAGTGAATTGGTTCTAGTATTAACTATAATTATTTAGGTCTGTGCTAATAAATGAGCTTTTCCTAATTAAACTTATCGTTAACAATCAGCGCAGAAGTTACTGCGATAGATACTAATATAATTGTCCTAAAATGACGCTTAGAACAAAGATTCTGTGTTATCATCTTAATACCTTATATTAAAGGAATTACGGCAATAGTACTGAAGTCCTGCGTTAGAGTTACGCTATTCTGAAAATAGAATTGGGGATTTGTGTATCGGATGCCTCGATACAGTAGGCAGGAGACTTTAAAATTGTCTTCTAAATACCTACTTAGGCATAGGAAGGACTATGTTGGTACTAGTGGCGAGTCCTACTGAATGTGGCGAGCACGGGGCCACATTTCTTATACACGGGGGGGGGGGGAAAAATACACTATATTACAGAAATAATAAAGATTTATAGAAGTTTCAACGATGAGTTGATCTTAACTATAAATTATCACTGATAGTAATTGTTTGTGTATTATTTTGAATAACACGACCTCTGTTGGTATCCTCGAAAACAATTATAATTTGAAGTATTGAATGATTGACAGTTAGTTTGTTGATTCTAATTTTACGTGTAGTACAAGCGTAATGTGGTAGGTGTCTCTGTGCTAAGTGTTGAATGAAGGGCGGTGAATATTGTCAAATTTCAAACGTCATTAAGAATGTTAGTTGTCAAAAGATTGTCTGGTTGTATTCCACTAAGAAAATAAGTGAATTTGTATGTTATATTGTGAGTTTAGTATGATAAATAAGGTGACGAACTGTGGATTGACTACGGAGTAAGGTTGGAGTAGCGACAAATCTGTTAAGAGGTATGTTAAAGTAAATACGAGTTACAATCATAAGAGTATGTGAACTTTAGGTTGGGGAACTAGGACTGGGATATACATGAATTCTATTGTAGATAAAGTACGATAAGGAATAGGTCTTTCACAACCCATTTTTCTATAGAATCACGGATTACTGCGTATCACGATAAGCGGTCTGAAGGTCATTAGACGATAGCGCGGCTGGGAATTGTAGGTTTGAATACGAGAGGCGTACGGGGATAGCTTTATACATCTAGATTCAATGGTCATGGCAACAATCAGTTACAAC
Organism: Eilema caniola; assembly: GCA_949126895.1. NCBI lineage: Eukaryota > Metazoa > Arthropoda > Insecta > Lepidoptera > Erebidae > Eilema > Eilema caniola. The sequence continues at coordinate 7,446,510 of OX421488.1, read as the reverse complement.
TTGGAGCCTTGACATAGGATCATTACAATTTGGTTCCGCGTGACCAGGATATTACAACTCGGTGACGTGATCCATGGCACTGAGCATTACAATTTGGTGCTCGGTGACCAGGATAACACCACAATTTAGTGCCTGGTAAACAGGATGACACTACAATTTTGTGTCGTTAACCAGGATGTTAACGTTTGTTTGTCCCGGGAAGGTCAATATCACGGTGCTACTTGGTACTGTGCGACCAAGACTAGCTAGGGATGCACGGAAGTAGGTACAATACTAATATCTTGAAACCAGGATCCAGTAGGGTCTGGTATTAAATAAGTAAATGCATTTATATTAAGCGGAGAATATGGAGTGGAATAGAATGGAAGTTTTATGGTCACAAGATGGTATTAATAATTTAGTATCATTAATTAGAATATATTAGGTATCGGTACAATCATTCTGTGAATTATAATATAATTGAGATGTAAACAAAAAATATCATTGACCTCAAAATATTATTATTGGTTATATTAAATAAAAACAAGAATTATATATAGTTGTAGTTAGATTGATGTATTGATTTCCTTACAGTTTAGGTATTTATAAAAAAAAATATAACAAAATGGATTTAAAGAATTATTATGAGTTGGAAATAAGAGGGAGAAATATTGCTATTAAAGCAAAAATATATTGGTATAAGGTTAGGAAAAAAGGAGGGTCTTATGGGGTGGTTTGTAAGAAGAAAGTAAGTAAGTATTGAGTGAAATTATTTGGGGTTAATATAAGTTAATGAGTTCCTTAAGGTACGGTATGGTTATGCTATACCGTACAATTTGTTGCCGTGAATATATATAGGTAAGAGGGAAATGGGTTGTATTAATATATTAGAGGGGGTTTAATAGTAATAATTAAAATTAAAAATATTAGAAAATGGGGGGTCGAGATAGTGTTTTAATAAAAAAAAAACATGATGAATGAAATAAAATATTAATAATTGGGGGGTCGTCCTTGGAATTTATGATAGATAGGGAAGTAAATGGGGGAGACAGGAGTATAGTATAATAGTGAATAAGTGTATACAATATACAAGTTAATGCAATTGTGAATTAATTTTTAGAACTAAAAGTCGTCATTTATTAATAAATAAAAAGGGAAGAGAAGAGAAAAGAAGGTGTAATTTGATAAGTGTACCTTGAAAATGTGTAAATTTATTAAAGTGTAATGAAGTGTAATTGATAAACTGTAATTTGATGAAGTATAATTAAATACGGTGTGACTTTATTGTGTTGTGATACTATTTGATATTGGAAGCCACAAGGGGGGAATTGTGTGTGGTTTCTAGTGAACTAAATACATTTAGAATATTACCTTGATAATTGTCCAAGAGAAGATGGTTAAGCCAAAGGGTAGGGTGCGTAAGACACCTGCTCGATAAAGGGAGTCAAATACTGGGTTTACATGTGCAAATAGCATGGGAGATCTGAGTTCTGAGGAGTCGTTCAACGTTCACCCAGTTTCTAGGCGAGTAAATAAAGGAAATAGTGGGGGTTTGAACTCTAATAAAGTAGTGGAGCCAATGGATTGTTCAGTGATAGAGAAGATAAACCAGGCATTGGGAATATTGACTTCACAGATAGAGGCATTGAGGGCCGAGGTGAAAGAGGTTAAATCGGCGTCTGTCAATCAAAATGAGGAAATGTCATCCGAGGTAGGGAATCCTTCTGCAGTGGAACCAGAGCTTTCGAATTCTTCACACGAACAAACCAGAGTGTGTTTGGATAATGGAGAACGTAAGGAGTTTAATAATCAAGGTTTACCAGGAAATATTAATTATCATATACGGAATATCACATTAGATAAGCCTAAGTATGGAGATGATATGGGTTTGCACCCAGTGACCTTTTTAGAAGATTTAGAAACTTACTTTAAGAAGATTGGACAAGGGGGTAATCAACTAGAATTAATACAAGAATGTCTGTCAGGAGAGGCCAGGGATTGGGCGAGGGTTTATAAGTTGCGTTGGACTAATTTTGAGGATTTCAAGATGGATTTTCTATCCACCTTTTGGAGTGAGAGCAAGCAGAATGAGCTGCGGAGGTCGATCGTAAATGGCGTTTGGGATAAAGATAAATCTTCAACTATGTTGGGGCACTTTTTGAATTTAACCGGGAAGGCGCAAATGCTTACCTATAAGATCTCAGAGAGACAACTAGTGAATGATATAGTCAGACAGTATCCTAAGTACATACAACAAGGATGGTATACTTCTAAATTGAACACAATCATAGAGACGGCGGATTATTTAAGGGAGATGGACGACATCGCACGAGTAGACAGTGGGGTTCAACAGGCAAAGGCGGAGAGGAAGAAGGAGTTGGACCGTAATTTCAAGGAGCATCGTCAAAATTATAAGAAATGGCCAAGACCAGCAATTAGTCAGCAGTCAAAGGTAGCAGCCGTTGCAGCTTCGGATTCATCGGTGGTAGTAGAAGATACAGCGAGGGAAGGTTTAAACTAGGAGGGATTGGAAATTTGGTTCCCGGCCCAGTCTCAATTAAAGGGGGCGCTGCATTAGGAATTATGCGTAAAATGGGGTGGAAACCAGGTGAAATGTTAGGAAGAGGGGGAAGGGGAATTAGGACACCATTGGCACCGGTATTATTAGATAGGAAGGCAAAAGAAGGATTAGGTTATAGACATTTTGAACCAAAACAGTTATATATTGACGAGCAAATAGTAGATTTAATTAAGTGGAAGGCTGACTTTAAACAAGTAGAATGTATAAGTCCAAGGGTAGAAGGGGTAGTATTTGAAGAACAGGAAGGTAAAGAGGGAGAAATTAGTTTTACTTCGGAGGTATATGTACACGTTTTCGGGTGTGAGGTAAGGGCATTGATTGACACAGGTTGTGATATTACTAGTGTGTCAGAAGAGTTTTTAAACGAGTTAAAGTTAGGCCGGGAGGTAGAGATACCCTGGTTACCAATTAAACCCTTTCAAATAAGAACAGCTGTAGGGCATAAAAGTTTGGAAATAAAGAAGGTAGTTTTGTTACCGTTACAGTTAGGAGAGTTTGTTGCGGAGACGGGGTTCATAGTAGTTCCGGGGTTGATAAATCCTTTAATATTGGGGTTTGATTGGCTGAAAGGACATGGAGTAACTCTTAATACCAGTGGGGAAAATAGAGGTTTAGTGATAAAACAGGGGGATCAGTTATCCGTAATTCCGTTCGTTAAACGTAACAACGGGTGTAGCTTTAAAGAAGTTCAAGAGTCCTTATTAATAGAGACTAGATTAGATGAAGTTAATTGGTCAGAGTTAGAAACGGGGGTTGTATTAGAGAGTAATCAAAGGGATAAACTGTTAAAATTGTTACAAAAGTTTGAGAATTTATTTACATCACGGTTGGGTAGAGCTAATTGTTATCAACATAAAATAGTTATGGTATCGAACGTCCCCATTGTTAAGAGGAGTTATCCAGTACCTTATGCTTACAGAGAGCGAATGGAATTAAAGTTAAACGAAATGGAAAATTTAGGTATTATTAGTAGAGCTTCAACTCCATATTGTAGTCCCTTAACCTTTACAATCAAAAAAGATGATTCCATCAGAGTGTTATTAGACGCTAGAGAAATTAACAAGTTTATGGTAGCTGAGACTGAGAAGCCGCCTTTACAATTAGACGTTATGAACTCATTCCATGGGGCTAAATTTATTAGTATAATAGATTTAAACAATGCGTACTTTCAAATACCAATATCTCAGGATAGTAAGAAATATACGGGATTCACCTTTAATGGGAAGTCTTATGTTTATAACGTATTACCGCAGGGGTTAAAGACATCTGTTGGGAGTTTTAGTAGGGCTATGGACACTATATTGGGACATGAGGTTAGGGAGTATTGTGTAAATTACCTAGATGACCTAGCTATTATTACTACAGGATCATTTAATCAACATTTAGAGCATTTGGACATAGTACTTGGGAAATTACAAAAGGCAGGCCTTACTTGTAATTTCAAGAAGTGTGAGTTTTGTTGTGAGGAAGTGAAGATGTTAGGTTATATTATTTCTACAAAGGGATTACGCACTGACCCAGAGAAAGTTAAAGCTATTCAAGACTTTCCAGCACCTAGAAAAATTAAACAATTAAGAGCATTTTTAGGATTATGTAATTTTTATAGGAAATTTATTCCAAATTATCATAGACAGGCTCAGCCATTATATAATTTATTAAAAAAGGGTAAGGTTTGGAATTGGGGAGATTTGGAACAAATAGCTTTTCAACAACTTAAATCATTGTTTTTAGGAACTATAATGTTGCATCATCCAGACTTTACTAGGCCATATTACTTACAAACTGATTGTTCACAAATAGGGCTGGCCGGGGTTCTATACCAGATAGAAAGTGATGATGAGCAGAAGATATTGGGGTTCTATAGTAGAGCTTTGAGGGGTGCACAATTAAATTGGACTACAACAGAACAAGAGTTTTATTCAGTGATTTGTTGTTTAGAGAAATTTGAATCATATTTACGGGGTGCAAGGGTAATTATTCAGACTGACCATAAGGCTTTATTATTCGTGAAGACTTGGAAATTATATAATGCAAAAATAACTCGCTGGATAAATTATTTGGAAAATTTCCAATATGAAATACAACATATTAAAGGTAGGGATAATATAGTAGCCGATATATTATCACGTTATCCGCCAGAGGGGAAGGTTTTACAAGAGGAAAAGATTAAAATGCCTAGTATTCTTTACATGGAGTCAAAACAAAATAAAGAATTGTTAAAAAGACTTGAACAAATAAAATTATATCAAAGGGAAGATGAAGAGATTAGCAAATTACTTAACATATTACAAAATCCTAGTGAGGTAGGTAGACAATCGTCTAGGCTGATTAATAAGTGTAGATTAAAAGATGGGGTTTTGGTTATAGAGAGGGATGGTGGAAAGAGAAATTCGATATACTTGCCAGATAAGCTTAGAGATGAGGTAATTAAACAGGTACATTTGGAGATGGGACATCAAGGTAGTTATAAGATGTTAAAATATATAAAGGAGAGGTTTTATTGGAAAGGTTTGACTAAGGATGTAAAGCGCAAAGTAAGGGGGTGTAATGTATGTCAGTTAACTAAACATAATAATAATAATAAAGTGGGTCCATGTTGCCCCATTGTGTCTAAAGATATAGGAGATTTAGTGATGGTAGATCTATATGGACCTTTACCTGTGGGGAAGTTTGGAATGAGATACATATTAGTTTTACAGGATTCCTTTAGTAAATTTGTGAAGTTTTATGATCTGAGGAAGGCAACAGCCAGAGCGGTAATTAGCAAGGTGAAAAGATATTTAGAAATAATAAAACCTAAGGCAATTATGTCAGATAATGGAACGCAATTCACTGGTCGAGTTTGGAAGGAAGGGATGGAATTGTTAGGTATTAAAGTAATTTATACCACAGTTAGAAATCCCAGGCCTAATACTGTAGAGAGAGTAAATAGAGAATTGGGAAGACTGTTTAGGACTTATAATAGTAGTAAACACAGGGGATGGGTTAATACATTGCCAAAATTAGAAAACTTGTATAATAATACATACCATGAAAGTACTGGCTATACTCCTTGTGAAATTCTATATGGGATTAGCACTGAACTATCATTTGACCAAGCTAAAGGGAAGGATAGTGATAGATTAGATATATATATATGAATTGATATGATTAGATATTTATATGAAGGGCCTTATGTCATAGCGGGGAGTCCCTGTAAGAATGTTTATATTTTGGTAAATCCATTAACAGACGAAGTGAAAGGAAAGTTTAATACTATACATTTATCGAGGTATTATAAAGAACCATGATAGGAATTGCTACACAATGGGTTGATTCCTAGGAGTCATAAAGGATGATAGGGGGAGATGTTATTAAGGCTAGGATAAGACTGGATTGGGGAACAATGGGAATGGCTAACTGTATCTGACGAAATTAAATTGAACCGTATTTGTGTTATAACTTCTGAGTTAGGAATTGGTGATTCAAAGTCACACCAAAGTAAATTGGTGATTGGTTGAAAGGTTAACTATATGAAGTTATTGGAAGTTTTTTTTTTCTTTCTCTTTTCTTTCTCCAGAAAGGGAGCAATTTGTTATGATGATTTTACGTTTGTAAGTAACTAATGTGTTGTTAACAGAAAGTTATATTATTTATTTTGATTAAAGGTTGAAAATTTTCTTTAAAATTAAAGAAGGTAATAAAATTGAAAATTGTAAGATTTAATTAACACTTTAAAAGGGGAGGAAATGTTTGACAATTGTTAAACATGATTGATAATTATTGAGGTAGAGTAAAATTAATATTGTAAAGTAAAAATTCAAAATAAAATGAATAAAAATGAATTAAACAAAGAATTGTAAAATTTTGAATTGATGTTAAAATTGTTGGAATTGTAATTTTGTTGTACTAATAAATGATAATAAAAGGAGGAAAGGGGTGAAGCCCATCTGAGGACATGAAGGAGAATGTGGCAGTTTAAGAATTTCTTAAGTTCTGTATACATGTAGTCAAATATTAAAAGGGTCAGATATGTTTATATATATCTTGTTCATTTCGTCAGATGGTGGGGCGTAGAGGTGGCTCCACCCAAATAAAATAATAATAACTAAGTAAAGTTGAATATAAAAAAAAAAGGAAATGAAGGAAACATATATAATAATAAAATAAATAAATAATATGTTTACGTATAATGTCAATATTAAAGGAGACAAAAAAAGGGGGGGGTGGAAGGAAGACAAATAATGAGAACTCTTTTACATACTTTATTAGTACTGGTCGGTTGGTAGTGAGCACAACCGCGGAAGTTGGTTCTGAAAGTGTGTATGATGAATTTCTTCATTATATGAGATGTATACGTTAGTGAATTGCATGAGTTGATGGAATGGGATTGTTAAAATCAGAATGGAGGGCCATCCCGATTAATACTATAATTAAAGTGTTAAAATTATTATACCAGTTTGGTTCAATTATCTATGCACACTACAATAGATTTTGTGAAGGTTATGCAAGGTGTTAGGTTAAGGAAGGATTAGAAGTCTAAGCATGCCGTTAATGGGCCTTCACAGGGTCTCAACTATACACGTTAGGAACAATTAAGAAAGCACACTCTACATGCTTGTTTGAGAAATGGGATGTGTGTCCTTGGGTCTCCTTCGGGTGGAGTGGAGGCTATTGGCCCCTTTATTTTTGTTTGTCCACAAGGTTTGGCTAATTTTGGGGAATGGGGTAGGCGGATCATGGGCGACGTAGATGGATCATGCTACAAAGTCCCCTATGATCTTCTACTCTATGCGACAGCGCTGAGATGATTCACAACCATTTTTTCCCGCTGAATTGGTCAGGCTGGCAGGAAATAACGTGGTCCCGTAGTTTTCGCCTTAAAACTTGAATGTGGGAGCAAGCGATATGGTGTCCCAATTTTGAAACACACACACACACATATAGAAATTGGACCTAAATTGGATTTAACCAATCTAACAATATGTATACTACCAAAATAAATTTTAATTTCATGCAGGTCTTTTAGACTAGAGTTATAGCTAGGTTAGTGAATCTTTACTTCGGACACAAAGGGGGAATGGTTATGCCTGCGTAAATGATTCAGGGGTCGGATGTAACGGACTGAAACACCGTTTCGAGGTTCTTATAAAACAAGAAAACATAAATAAATAAAATAATTCAATGTCGTAAAACGCCATCTAGTAATTAAGTAAGAATTTCTACAAGTAAATTGAATATCACTTGGTTTTTTATAAAACGAAAATAATTCAATGTCGTAAAACGCCATCTAGTTGATTAAGTAAGGAATTTTTTATACGTAAATAAAATGATGAATAAATATACACTATGGTATGTGGTCAAAGAAAAAAATTGATTCATAAAGAAATTATTCTGTTAAATTGCAAAGGGCAAGTAAATATGTTTTATGAACAAATAAATTTAAAATGTAGTTTAATATATACAGTACCTATAGATGGGACTATGATTGAAAGAATTTAAGAAAAATAGTCTATGGATATTTACACAAGAATAATATTATAATAGTTTTGTGTATTGTTTATAATAAAATTAATAAGGAAAAGAATAAACAGATAAAGTTAAAACTTATTAATTATTTACAAGGAACAATAATTATAATATTTAATGCAATAAAGTACTGTTGAAAAGAGATTATAAATACTATTTATTATCTGTGTGCCTCAGAGCTATGGAAAATGCAGGAAATGGCTCTGATTGGCTATTATTGTTTAAAGGTCAAATGATTATTGAATAATTTTCTATATCTATTATTGAGTATAATATGGATGTTTATTAAACATAAAATTAATCTTATATTATTATGAAAATATTGACAGTTAGAATCAATGAGTGTAAGTATGTAAATAGCTTATAAATATTTAAAAAAGGGCCACTGGTTCACGGAAGATTTAAGTTAGTTCATAATTATAACGCAGGCGCCATAGAAAACCTAGCGCTGTTGTCAATTATTCAGAAATTGTGACTTTTGGCGGGAAAATCGAATCTTCTGATTGGCTGTGGGGGTGTTGGAGACCTTGAAGCAAGGTCTACGAGGGAATTCAAGGACACTTTTTCTTGGAGCTGGCTTCGGGGTTGGTCGATTCGCGAAAGGTATTCTGTACAATGTACTTTGGCGGGAATTTTGAGAATTTTACATTTAAAGTCGTGAAGATTTTTTACTTTGATTGTGAATAATTGAGTTTAATTAGTAAATATATAGTGTTTAAATTAGTGAAAAGAGGAATTAGGTAGTTCGCCTTTATTGAAGTTTATAATTCGCGAAATGAACATTTTATCGTATGAGCCAGACAAGACACCTTTATCTCTGGGATTAAGAATTGAATCTCGTGTTCAATTCAGAATATCAGCTGTACTGTGAGTCTGCGGTACAGGGCCATACATGAGATAAAATGTTTATATAGGGATTCTTTGTGGGACTTTGGTAGGGCTAGGGACGGTTGAGGCCATAGGTATTAGCTAGGTTCCCCCGCTTAGGAAGTCAATCGACGTGATTGCCTTGAGTTGATACCTATCGGTGATAACGAAGCTCTTGTCCTCTGTTCAGCTAGGCATGCTGAGGATAGTCTGAAGCGCTCAGCACACGGATTTTGCCTGAAAGGGATCCGTGAGCTTCCAGGATGGTTTGTGACTGGAGAGGAGGCGGTTGTCGCTCTCCAGAGCGGATCAGTCCTGTCTATCTTTATATATGTATATATACACACTTTTATGTCCTTGTCCTGTGAGAGAACACATCCTTGGCTCCGGCCGTGGTCTCTTGCTCGTAGGGGGTACTAGTGATAGTTCAAAGTCAGGCTTACTACCTGCGCCCTAGTCAGATAGATTAGCCATACACATTTCACGTTTAACGTAATTAAATGTTTGTTGATACACGGTTAGTTTAGTCAGGTAGGTGAGTAGGTACACACTAATAGCAAACATATGAATATATATATTAGGTAGGTAGTATTGCGTTTGTAAAGGGGTGATCTAAGTTGTTATTATTGTAAATCATGGTAATCTGATTGGGAAATTAGATAGACAATTGGTTCAATTACAACAAAGCAGATTTGTAAATGACCGCCATCTTGTGACCGAAGAATGAAAGTTTCCCGCTAATTTTGCAAACCAATTTTCATGTCGATTTACGTTGTTGGAATTTACTGGGATTATAGTGACAGGATTGTGTAATAATTACGCTAAGATTATGGTGAAAATAAAACTACAAGCGAACGCTGCAACACCACGACGAGTGATTTAATAGTGAAGTGAGTGATTGTGAGTGAGATGGAGGCAGTGAACTGGTGTATTCATTACAGAATTCAGATATTGTTAAAGGTAAATACACGGTGATTAATCTGTCCTAACCATCCTTGATATAATATTTACTATTTACATATAGATCCTTGCTGGTTCATTATTGAACAACAACACAACGGTATATTGTACATTCACACTAGTGAAACCTTTCTGGCTACAGAATTATGTGCAAGACCACCGAAGTCTGAAGGGTCGGAAGTATCTAACAGACTAGCTACAGAGGTAGTTATTTTACTATTGTTCTTTGTGTACGAGCAAGATCTTACACATGAGATTACCATGACTACAAACACACAAATAATGATGTTTGGACATTTTAATCACTGTTGCATAATCAGCTATTATATGTACTGTATTAAATGCACATGGTCGCTCAATCGCTATTTTATAGTAACTTTGTCATCCGCTAGGGTGAAGCAAAAGCTATATCTGAGCTGAATTATTGTAGTTCGATCAAGTGTTCGGTGAGAATATATTCTCTCTGAAGTGTCTATATAGACATTATTATTCAGAAGTGAATTGGTTCTAGTATTAACTATAATTATTTAGGTCTGTGCTAATAAATGAGCTTTTCCTAATTAAACTTATCGTTAACAATCAGCGCAGAAGTTACTGCGATAGATACTAATATAATTGTCCTAAAATGACGCTTAGAACAAAGATTCTGTGTTATCATCTTAATACCTTATATTAAAGGAATTACGGCAATAGTACTGAAGTCCTGCGTTAGAGTTACGCTATTCTGAAAATAGAATTGGGGATTTGTGTATCGGATGCCTCGATACAGTAGGCAGGAGACTTTAAAATTGTCTTCTAAATACCTACTTAGGCATAGGAAGGACTATGTTGGTACTAGTGGCGAGTCCTACTGAATGTGGCGAGCACGGGGCCACATTTCTTATACACGGGGGGGGGGGGGAAAATACACTATATTACAGAAATAATAAAGATTTATAGAAGTTTCAACGATGAGTTGATCTTAACTATAAATTATCACTGATAGTAATTGTTTGTGTATTATTTTGAATAACACGACCTCTGTTGGTATCCTCGAAAACAATTATAATTTGAAGTATTGAATGATTGACAGTTAGTTTGTTGATTCTAATTTTACGTGTAGTACAAGCGTAATGTGGTAGGTGTCTCTGTGCTAAGTGTTGAATGAAGGGCGGTGAATATTGTCAAATTTCAAACGTCATTAAGAATGTTAGTTGTCAAAAGATTGTCTGGTTGTATTCCACTAAGAAAATAAGTGAATTTGTATGTTATATTGTGAGTTTAGTATGATAAATAAGGTGACGAACTGTGGATTGACTACGGAGTAAGGTTGGAGTAGCGACAAATCTGTTAAGAGGTATGTTAAAGTAAATACGAGTTACAATCATAAGAGTATGTGAACTTTAGGTTGGGGAACTAGGACTGGGATATACATGAATTCTATTGTAGATAAAGTACGATAAGGAATAGGTCTTTCACAACCCATTTTTCTATAGAATCACGGATTACTGCGTATCACGATAAGCGGTCTGAAGGTCATTAGACGATAGCGCGGCTGGGAATTGTAGGTTTGAATACGAGAGGCGTACGGGGATAGCTTTATACATCTAGATTCAATGGTCATGGCAACAATCAGTTACAACTTGGAGCCTTGACATAGGATCATTACAATTTGGTTCCGCGTGACCAGGATATTACAACTCGGTGACGTGATCCAGGACCGGGGTTATTACACAGTGAGCACCTGATTTTTGGAAGTCATTTACCGGGGGGTGTTTCTTAGACAAGTTTCTTGAGCCGACGCACGTGTACTATGACTCAAGAGGCCCCGAATTACGAATTGCGGCCCCGTGGTAATATAAGCATACAAACTTGAGTATAAAATTAAATAATAAGTGAAAAATTAACATGTCTATTTTTATCGGGCATAGTTACTAATACTGATTAACCCCCACAAAGGTCCGAGAATTCCTTTAGTTACACCTTATATACCTATCTCCTGTTAAGCACCCCTATACCTTAATCGGCTGGTACGACACCGCATAGAAAGAGATGGAGTAGCCCAAATTCTACTCTGCCAGGAACCATGTGACTTTACAGACTCCTCATAGATATTATCTTAACTTGAAGCTAAACTTAACAAAGTCATGATATCCTGTGCCAGTGAAACCGCAGGTAAGTATTAGTTTAGTAACACACGAAGGTTTCCATCAAATATTCAACGCTCAAGTCCGTCAGGGTCACTTCTCATCCGAATGTAAGGACGCGATAAGGGTGAAGCTTCGGTTATCGGACTTATATTGCTTTTACCAAAAAATGTCTGCTTAATAACTTTATAATGTGTTTTATGACCGAGCGAACGAATTGAGCCAGTCTCCGTTTCGGTAAGGTGGCCCGTTTTACTTTCGCCTGTATTTGTGTACGAGTATGTTTGTGTTTGTCACTTCTGATTTGGACGGCGCATTTCTTAACTGATTTTCACTAAACTTGGTGCACGTGTTTTTTTATTTAAACCAGAACTTTTGTCCCTACTCATCACCTCCGTATGTAGTTGTAGTCGAACGCTCTACTTCCCTGGCGCCAATCGATCCTTCAAATCTTTTCATCTACATATGTTTGTGACTTATAAACAATCGTAATTAATAATAAAAATACTAAAACAAGTTAGCTTGTTGCTCTTTCATGCAAAAATGGCTGAATTGATTTAATTAAAACATCACACACATATATAGTACGACCATAATTACGACTTTTTCTGCCTTTTACCCCAGGAAGGTACAGTTAGTAACTAATATATATTAAAAAAACAGCTCGCAATGACTTCATATACTCATTCCATTTCCTCCCGCGTCCTTTTAGCAGATTACGGCATATTAAATAATAAAGTCATGTCACTCAAGCCTTAGAAAAGTCTCGGGTGACCCATTTTGTGACGTCATAAATACGTAATGAGCCCCGATTGGTCACTTTTTGTGTTAGTTTCACTTTATTATGTTTAGACTCTTTATGGGAAAACATTTACTGAGTCATGGGATTTGTTAAAGTTTTCCTATTAGTTAGGGCAGGTGAAAGAATATTTTATTAGTAGAAATTATTAACATGCATACATAATTTTAATAATCCGAGAGCCTCATTACTCATCAGCCAGATCTACACCTTCGTGTTAGTTCATAGAAGATGTGTCTGACAAGTTTTCAGCTTACCTCAAGCAAATTCCCAAAAAATCGTACCAGCTCTCGGATTATTAAAATTATGTATGCATGTTAATAGTTTCTACTGATAAAATATTCTTTCACCTGCCCTAACTAATAGGAAAACTTTAACAAATCCTATGACTCAGTTAGTAACCCAACCTCACCTGCAAGCCGATTTACCTGCTGGTATATAGACGAGGCTCTAGCTCATGATTTTCGTCCGGCGTTTGGAGGTCAAACGACAGTTGCTTCCATATAAATTAAATAAGTTAAACCAAAACATGATATGAATTATTATGATGACGATAATGTGTCTCTGTTAAACAAGGCAATTATTTAAAATGGTACTTATATTTTTTGAATTAAATTCTTAAACATTTTTCATTTTGCCCTTGTAAGGTACAAACCCCGCGACCGATTTAATTTTTTCTTCTTCTTTCGAAGGAATTTATACCTAGTTATTTCCTCGTTGAAGAAATCGACCTCAACAAAACATCAATTAACACATCTATGCTAACATTATAAATGGGACAGTGTATGCGTGTGTCTGTTTGTCCGTCTTTAACGGCAAAACCACAAAACCGATTTTGATGAAATTTAGTATAGGGGTAGATTAGACCTTGAGAAAGGACGTAGGCTGTGTTTGGTCGCGATAACTCTTAGTATGGAGTGAAGCCACGGACAAAAGCTAATGATGCTATAATTGATGAGTTAAATATTTAAAACATTACATTATCAACCAATCAATGCAATAATAATGCGCTCCGGGCGTGGTCTCCTGTTTGATACCGTCGACCCAAATTTCAATAGTACATCAATTATACAATAAATTCGCCTCCTTTAAGTCTCATCCCATGGGACCCTGAATTGTCTACTTTGCTTAGATTTAAACAAACAAGTATAGGAAGTTTTACCTTAAACAACTTCCAAGGACTCTTGACTCCGAAGTTGTTACATATTAGCGAAGGATTTTTGTTATTGAGGAATTTCTTATTTAGAGACGCAGGAGATATTTCTTAGGATCGGTTTAAATGATAAAATATAACTTCAAATAAATTGTGATGGATTTCGTTAAATATCTAGTTTTATTATGATGTATGTTATTCGAGATATACTCTGATAATATTGTATCATTTCGAATAGTTATTTGATACTCTTCAATATCGTCAGATAATAGAATATCGGTTATGTAGATGACCGATATCGTAGTCGTACTCTTCGGTCGGTGTTTTGTAATATATCTAATATAAATAACTTTTCTTTTGAAATAAAGTTAGCCTGTAAATTCGATGACGTCATCAGTTGCTATCACAGGACGCCTCATGCACTGACTAATAACTGATATACCCGATGCAAGTTTCTTGCCTGTTGCATTGTAGCAATAAATGAGTTGCACCCTCGAAAGAACATCTCATATTCTAGGCAATTTTTCACTTAATTTCAATTATTGCACTTAGTTTATTGCATTTAATTAATGTTCTTGTATTTAACAAAAAATGGTTTCGTATAAATTGGGCTTAACATCTTCGTGTACACTCATTCAATCCATCATACATAATGTAATGTCACATTTATGTTCTTGTGAAGATATTTATATATATTGTATTATAAAACCACAACACTTACTTATCTGATATAGGCCCCAAGATAAGCAGCCCCAACATGTAGCCGACACTGTGTGTAGTGGCGACATCAATTCGGTGCCGAAGCCAACATCAACTGCAAGCTAACTAGCTGATTACCAGATTCTCTGTCTGTAGCTTTTCTTTTGTGATTTGGAGGTCAGACTGCAGTCACTCAGAGAGCCATTACAGAAAGCCAAAATAATTTAAAACAGTTAGAGAGTGGATCAAGCTTTGGATGCAATCGGGACTCCCTAAAAGATGATGATTATGAAATATCCGATAATTAAAATCAATTGAATCACGAAGAATTTTTCCGCACAGCCGCGTGATCAGGAGGCTGGTTATTATCTTGCACAGAGGATAAGCATTGCCATCTAACGTGGCAATGCTGCCAGCCATCGGTGATGATCCGGAGGAATTTCACGACGCATTATGTGTGTAAATATTTATTTATTTTAGATTATTTTAAAAATTGTTTTTTCTTTATACCACTTAGGTGGCAGACAAGCACACGGCCCACCTGATGGGAAGTGGTTACAGTGGCTTATGGATGTTTGCAACACCAGGGGCATCACAATCGTGCTATCGACCCTGTAGATACCTTCTAATACCCTTCTTGAAGAACCCCATATTGTAGTCGCTTTTATTATTGTAGTTAAGTGTTGTAGTTTCTAATTTAAAATTTCATTTAGTAGTTAATTGTCTTAATTTATCAAATAAAATAATGTTTGGATCGTTAATTTCAACTTGTACGAGTTTAATAAACAATACTTTCATTCAGTTAAAACAAATTGAATTACTGTGATTTCCACCTTAGGTATACATTTAAATTGTCATCAATTTCTTACGCATTCGTCTTCTCACAAGAGAAAATTTCCTCATTCTTTTTTAATTCTAACCCTTACCTTCTCTTGGTTCTCTAATGATGTCCAAAGGTCAAGGTGACCAAACGTGATAGAGGTTACCACCTACGTCACTAATAAAAAAGAAAATATATCACTTCTTGTTCCCTCTCTCCAGTGAATATATGTTCCATAATATTTTCCTCGTACGAATTCCCTGAGCAACTAATATTGCTCATATACCGAAGTATAACGTCCATGTATCTTTTGGTGTATATGTATAAAATTCTGCTATGAATACGTGTTCATAATACTTTTATCTACTCTGATACTATAATACAAAGATTATAAAATTGAAATCAGAACTCTTATGACAAACATTACGCACAGGCCAAAAAAAAAGTTTTATTACGATACAGGTCTTGTATGGAGACCTGTATCATAATATAACTTTTTAATCATAACGATACACCTATACAATCCCCAACTGGACTGAGCCTCTACTTTAAAAAAAAATCGGAAGAAAAAAAAAGAAACGCGCATGCGCAATCGATGTTTGCGGCCTTGGCTTGGCGTCAACTTTTTTTTTACATTTATATTAAACAAAGTTTGGTTTTGTTTGTAAAATAAATTAGTTTATGTATTATAGTATGAGAGTAGATAAAGTAGTGTATGACACTGTACATAACTTGGTCTTATAACACTCGTGTGATATTATAAAAAAACTCGCCTACGGCTCGTTTTTTTAAAACACACTCGTGTTATAAGAACCCTTATTATGCAACAGTATCATAAACTACTATTCCTCATAAATGGGTTACGATTTTTATGATATTTTTGCACTTATGGTCTCACCTGTACAGATTTTAACTATAAAGTGACCTGGTATGGAATACCCTGTAGAGAACATTTTTTTTAAAATTCATAGCTTTACCCTCGTACCATACTCATACATTTAACCTTACCAAGACAGTTTTCAGCAATCGTTGTACCTAGTAAGATACCAATGTCAAGAATCAGATTTTATTTGTAATTTTCTAATTAAATTTTTAGAGTTATGGCATTATCTGAACAGATAGTTTATAATTGTAAATACATAAATAATAGTATACACGGCAACATTTAAATAAATGCTATTATATATTCGCATGCTTCCGAAGTAGACGACGAAACCTCTGCTGCTGACGAAATATCACACATGTCGCCAAAAGATATTTCACATCGAAAACTGGCGATACCAATATTACGCTCATAATTTGTCTTCGCTTGAACTAAAAGTGGAAATCATTTTCTTTTTATCATCAAAATAAACAGAATTTTCTCGAAAATAAAACAACCATGAGACTGTTATTCATTATCAAACTCAATCTATTAAACACATCTTAACGCTGTTGTCATTGGACTCCATTTGAACACCCTTTTACTCAACAACCTTAAAGGGCATAGAACCTTGATATTGGGAGAAACAAGCCAAGGGACGATTCAACCACGCATGCGTGATGCTACGCCGTAGCTGCTCGTAGCCAGAGAACTACGCTCCGTAGCGCCGTAGTAAAGGTTATTTAAATATTAAATTACGAACTGTGAGCCTAATGAGAAATCGTATTCTATGAAAGGAGTGAAAGGTTCTAAATATTTATAAAAAGATTGTATTGTGGGTTACACAATCCTGTGTATCTCGAAGAGGTAAGCAGTGTTAGGAATGGACTCATTTCTAACAGATATATTAAAATATTATATTGCCTTCTAGACATAAGTAGTGAATTATTGATTCTAAAAAGCGATAAACTATACTTTTTGTGTTCATTCAAATAGTCTACAATAAATTAGACTAAAGACTGGATACACCCAGATCAATGAAAATTAATATAATATTCATGAATGCAAATATAATATTTGATCTAATATTAACACTGAGCGGGTATCAAACCCGCAGTCAAGCTCACTCCCTCTCTATATAGGTCTAAATTAAAATGGTCTTCTGTAGCAACCCGAAGATATTATGCCCAACACAGGAATTGAACGCGTAATATCACGCATTGCACTGTTTGGGAGGAATAAAATGTTACTCATCATAATGGTTGTATAATTTATTAGATAAGTTAGAAAAGTTCAATATCGAAATGGTTCTGTTTCAGTATTGATTTTGTAATTCTAATGGGTTCTGTCTCAGGGGGTTAGAAAGTTTCGAAGTTATTTTTCTCGTGATTTCTAGAACTCATAATGTTGTTTGAAATTGTACCTAAAAGTTTTTATAGGTATACTTTTAAATTCTATCCAAGTTATTGGCCAACCAGTGATAGAGTTGTTCAGGTTGCCCATATTTAGAGGTAAGGACTATTGACAGCCGGGACCAACTTTGAAGCGCAGAAGCACTCATATGAAATGCCACTCATACACATATTTACATTAAATATCAAAGATAAGTCGCAGTATGTATACAGGCATATTTTAGGGCACCGCTACATGTCCACGGGTGTATACACGGCTCGACTTATTCCTGTCAGGGGATGTTAGAGGACCCAAAATGCTACAAGTTATGCCCCCCATATGAATGGCCGAAATGCAATAGTTTTCGAAATAATTGACTTTCTGATTTTTTGTCGTATTAACCCAGAATTAAGCATTCAAGTGCAAATTTAAAAAGATGTTTTTACCGAGTGGGAATCATTCTAATTTATTTTTGTAGTTGATAAATTTACTAACTTAAAATAATAATAAAAAATAAGAAAAAAACTCTTTAAATAAAAAATTGTGGACCATTTAATGGTTTTTTTTTTTAATTTTCATCTTGCTGCCTAGCCCTTCATGCCGCTGAAACCTTGGAATGGGTATGTAATGACTGTCATCTCTCTTCAACCAGAAGAACATCGTTTCTCACAATTGTTGATGAAGATGAAGAGGAGGACGATGAGAATGGGGAACGTATTCCATCCATCGACATGAAAAACCTTCTCGAAAAGATATCCAAAGAAGTACACAAAATTGTCATGAAGGAGCTAGAAGCTGTTATGAGGTCGGTTAAACATGCCAGTGACAAGATTGACGAATATGAAGAGACTATGAAGAACAACAAAGAAATCATAAAGAATCTTGAGAGAAAACAAACCGCTCTCAAAAATCAAAATACGCACCTGGAGACGAAGGTTTCTGCGCTAGAGCAACGATTAGAGACAATAGAGCAATCATCACTTACAGACTGTATAGAAATTGCCGGCGTCCCGGTACGAGAGAACGAAGATGTAATTCAGGTTGTCCAGAACATAGGTAGTTTGATTAAGTTGCCTGTCGAAGGTGGTAACCAAGTGAGGGTCGCCCGACGCCTGCCTTCCCGCAACGGAAAACCAGGACCAATCTCCGTTCAACTCACAGATGAAGCCGCTAAGTTACAGTGGGTAACAGCTGGTCGTGCTGCACAGCTTCTTGTGTCAAATATTCACAAAAAGCATAAATTTCAACCAATAAACCTAACAACGATTCACTCAGAATGCATGCTTGGTAAAATCACAACACCCTCAAAATATGAATTTAATTTGTGTGCGTTGTACAGGCCTCCAAGTACTAACAAACACTCATTTATTAAAGAACTGGAACGAATATTGCTTCTTTCACAGGCTACCGAGCTTATAATTGTTGGAGATATGAATATTGACCTCACTGAGCACGACTCTGTAGTAAAGGCATACAGGAATACAATGAGCGAATACGGTCTTGTAAGCGGAATCACGAACTATACAAGAATCGAAACTAGAAAAAACACAGTAACAAAATCATGTATTGATCATGCCTTCGTTAGATCCCGCTTACTAGACGCGTACTGTGCAGCGCTCGCAACCAAACTGGCCGATCACAAAATAACAGTGGTCGCTCTCACGGGCTTGTCGCACATCCAGGCGGCTCCAATTTTTACAACTAAGATAAATAATAGAGAGTTGGAATTGCGGTTGAATAGTGTTGACTGGAATAAAGCCAAGGATTTCAACTGTCCTTTAAGTATTTATAAATTCATATCCGATAACCTGATACACTGCTATAATAACGCGAAATATCAACAGAAAGTTAGCTATTCTAAGCGTAATAGAGAACCATGGGTTTTTGGGAAAGTGCAAAGGGAATGTGAAAAACGGGACTCTTTATTTTTAGACTGGGTTAAGGACACTAACGATATGGTAAAATGGTTAAAATATAATAAACAGAGAAACAAAACCAATAAGATAGTAGAACGACATAGAAATGAATTTTATAACAATAAAATAAATAACAACAAAGGAGATATGAGGAAATTATGGGGTATTCTAAATCAAATGTCCGGCAAAATTGTTACTTCCATTAATGACGAAATACGGAAGGCCTTCAGCTCAGTGGGTACCGATAAGCAAATTGCGGACACATTTGCGCGTTCCTTCAAAAAGTCTGTCGCGGACATTATCCCGCAATGTAACACCCAATTGTTGAACGAAACTACTTATAGAAAACCCCTTGATAGATCAATGCTATTTAAAAAAGCTACTTCTAAGAATATACACAAGATAATAAAAAATACAGGCAGTAATAAGGCTCCAGGTATTGATGGGATAAGGGCCAGTGATCTAAAACTTATAGCCGACAAAATATCATCTGCAATAGCACATCTAATAAATGAAAGTTTTAAATCAGGTTTGTATGATTTCGAAATCATTTTTAAACATTGATTTTTGTCTACTTCGCCTAAATAATCAATTAATTAAAATAGGAAAGTTTGAATAGGTCTAGGCGGGGTTTGAACCCGCGATCTCAGCCTTACAGGGGCAATGCTTTGACCTTTAAGCTACCAGACCTCGCTATCCTATCCCAGACCTATTTAAATTTCTCCTTCAATATCTGCCTTTGAGGCGACAGTGGAGATGAGCTTAAAACAGGTCTAGTGCGGCCCATATACAAGGGTGGAAGTAGGAGTGACCCAGCTATGTACCGTCCGATAACAATGCTGCCAATTTTGGATAAAGTGGTGGAACGATAAACGGTGAAATCCACAAATTTTATCGTGACAATGACGTACTATCTCAGAACCAGTTCGGATTTCAGGCTGGAAAGAGTACAGGTATGCTTTTGTCACGATTTACTGATGAAATTAATCAGCATCTCAATGCCAAAAAGCATGTACTCATTATACTGATCGACTACAGCAAAGCGTTTGACACTTTACGGCACAAAACGTTAGTTGAAAAACTGGACGATTGCGGTGTGAGGGACAGATGCTTAAACAGGTCTTTTCAGGTAATGGTTGGGGACTCACATAGTGAGGAGGTGAGCGTTACAGAAGGAACTGCTCAAGGATCCGTGTTAGGGCCCCTCCACTATCTGTCATACGTGAATGACATGAATCACTGTGTCAAAAACTGCACCATATATCAGTATGCTGATGACACGTGTATTATCGCAGCGGACAGAGACCCTCAAATCGCTGAGCAAATATTACAATCGGACTTTGACCTCATATGTCGATGGTCTCATGATGCTGGGCTTGTACTCAATTCAAATAAAACAAAGCTAATGCATATCCACTCAAATCAGTCAAGAACTGCTAAGCCGATTAGAATTCTTAGTTATAATCACCATTGCTTACACTCTAAAATACATAGTACACACAACTGTAGCTGCGAACCGCTACAACAAGTAGATACACAAAAATACCTTGGCTTAGTTCTCGATCATCATTTCAATTGGGAAGCTCACATAAACACAGTTTGTGATAAACTTCGCGCCCTTCTGGCAAAATTTTATATTCTACGCAATAGAATACCCTACAAAATTAGACTGAATTTGTATATGGCCTTAGCCGAAAGCTTAATAACATATGGCTTAAGCAGCTACGGCCGAACCTTTAAAATATATCTGGACCACATTTACAGACTTCAAGTTCGTTTATTAAAATTAGTAGTACCATACAATGTTAAAATTAAGTTAATTAATGAATATGACCTTTTTCAGTATTGCAAAGTTTTACTTATCAACCTACTATTTAGTTAACAGATCTTAAAAGAGCAATTTTTAGAACCGAAATTCAACATCCAGTTATACATAATATATACACACGGAAAGTAGCTAACAAACACCTCAAAAAACCGATTTTTAATAACTATTACGGTACGCGTACATCTGAATACATTATTCCCGACCTTATTAACCGACTGTCGAGTGAACTACGAAACAAAATGACTCCTAATAATATAGGTTACTTACTTAAAAAAGAATTTCTGAGTAAATTGGAGCATCCTGTATAGCTCGGCAACCGACGGCGTCAACTCGAAACCAGCCCTGTGTGTGTGGTGCGTACGCGCACGCTCGCTTATCGCCTCGAGTCATACATACTTATGCCTACTGAGTACTGACTGCGTATAGAATATAACTTTTTATTATGTATACCCACCAATATTGTTAAATTAGTTAAATCTTATTATAAATCATACCTATATACATATATTTCTTCTTAAGATGATTGTTAAAGGTGCAGAACTGGCATCTGGACAAACCTATTACAGGTTTATTGATACCACTTTAATGTTATTTAAGTATAGTAATTATGTATAAATAAATAAAAATAAAAAAAAAGGTAATTGTTATTTATCCCAAAAAAATATTATGGCAGTGAGCGTACTAATTGTGAATTCCCAAAAGGTAACGACATCCACAGAATGACATATTGTTTATGAAGAAAGGCGAATTTTAATAAGCGCGGGTACAAATACAATAAGGACATTTTCATTGTTAAAGAATTAGCATCATCAGCACATTGGGCATAACGATAACCATTTATTATTTTATCTAAGTTCAGAAGTGTCATATGGCTGTGTGTTGTGTTGTATTATTAGTTGGTTACAATTTTGACCCGCGTAAGTACATTTACTACCATCAAATCATTCGCGGAATTACTTCACTTTTGTTTTGTACGCACGCCACTCATCGTTATTACATCATAAAGTGTTTTCGCCAAAAGATATGGGTTAGAACCTCACTCACGTGAACTACTATGATTTATATTTCATAAAAGAAAGTTATATTTATAGGCCCTTATCATTTGTAACGGAATAAATGTAAAATCTCCGTCATTTTAACACATCATTCACGTTCGTTTCAACTGTGAACCTTGGAGTCCGGAGTCTGCTGTCTTATTCTTTTCCATTATTGATTTAGCTACTCTTGGCTTTACGGGAGTGACTGTTATCTTTTAGGGTAGAGGAAAGTCTGCAGTGGAGATGGGATACTACTATATTAAATGATTTTACTTGAGAAGTCGATAGGACATAATTTGTGAATATGTTGACAAATCTATTACAAAACTATTCATTTACTGAAAATATATTCGGGGAAGACGTTATTCGAATTTTACATATTTTATTCCACATCAAATAATTTAATTAATTACTTTATAATATTACTCCGCTTTTTACTTACAGGACAGTTATTCTGTATTATGGTCCCAATTTCAAATTAACTTCCTTCGACGAACATGTTGGAGAGCCTAAAGAAATCCCGTATCATTAATATTTCACCATGAAACGCACTGCAGTTGAAAATGTCGCAGCCATTTTTTTTATTCAACTGCCAAATGTCATTGTCAAATGTCATGCGTAAACCCTTCCCTCTCACATTTACTTACACACATCGATTTTTATTTCAGCTTAAAATATATTATTTTACTAATACTGGCTGCTAAAAATCATCCTGTTTCATAAAACAATTAAGTAGAAAACTTTGTTTGTTAGTAATAAAATAATAACATCAATCGCATGATGAAACTAATTTATGTCAAAAAACAATTAAAAAAAAAACAATAGCATATACCGCAACCGGGCCACAATAAAACTTTACACACACGAAAATATTCATTTAGGCTCGGAAACGTGCTAAGATATATCACCGTATAACGACCGACTAAAAAACAAGCCAAAATCAACCTTATTGCGAACAAGATAAAATTGAAAAGATCCGTGGACCCGATAAACTGTTGCTGATAAAATTTTCGTCCTAATGCGGTATTTATAAAGTTCAATTTTAAACGTAGCACGAAATCCGCAGAGGTGCGCATCTAGGGATTGCAATTAGTACTTTTATATTGCAGATGTTTTCATTTTCAACAAAAAGTATACTCACCGTCTGTCGTAGACGTTATATTCATCTCGAATCAGGAAATAAACTTTTGATATCAACTTCGACACTGATTTAAAACGCTTTGAAATTTAGTTTCAGAGAAGTTTTCCACGAAATTAGGTGATATATTCTAGAACTGTTACTGACAGGTATCACAGTTTTGAATGTTTACTCAAATAAAATCACAAATCAGTTATAAACAGCACTCACAAAACGTCAAGTTATTCGAATTTTGAGCGACCGCACGCGGTCTAATGTCAACTATTGGCGCGAACTCTTGACAGATGGCTGATTGATTCCGCGCGTTCTGAAATAGATAAACACTGGCACTATTGAAGGTATAGGCTCCACGGTACTTAAGATACGTGAGGATATCAGCCAATTAGCAAGGAAGATGCTACTATGCGAGCAATCCGAAGCTTTTTGATAGTGTAACGACAAAACAAATAGTCCGGAATGAGTGAGGCACGGGCATGCGCAGCAGGCACTGCCGTATGCGTACTTTGTTAAGACGTGGTTACTGAGGTAGGCTCAGATAAAATTTTACTTACTTAATAAAAAGTGACATGAAATTCAATGAATGCTAGGTTGGTACTGCTTTAGTACCACGCCGTATTTATTACGTCAAGTAGGGTGTAACAATAGGTAAACACGTTCTTTTATATTATTTATTGCGTTACAATGAAGGGTAATATTTTAGTTTGTTAAATTATTTTTTTGCAAATAGTATTTAAGCACCAATTGCTATTGCAAAGTAATTTTTATTATACTGCTATTTATTGGTTTATAATCATTATATATTGAAAAAGTTACTTTTACGTGTCTGTATGTTTCTCCGCTGACTTTTGAACACTCAACTGATTGTAATACAACTTATACAGATATTTTTTATGAAATTTTAAAATACGAATCGTGGGCAAGGCCACTGATCTATAATAATAAACGAATTTAAAAAGACTTACTTTTATGCTTATGCGTTCCTTGAAAAATAGATATTAAAACCAACATTATACCTTCAACCCTGACCCTGACCCTCGAACTCAGGGTATTATACGATCGCTATAAACCTAGTGAAGGTTTAATTTCTTTTATAAACACTCAGATTGAACGGTATATCACCGAATGGGCTAAACAGAGGCATATTTAAGCCCACATTTCAGCAATTGATTTCATTCTCATGTAACCGCAATTCATTTTCTATAGATTAACAATTTTATAACACATTTCTTTTTAATTCAATAAAATTTTGCTCAATTTGGTAATATGTAATTTACAATAATCATTTCGACTGTCAAAATCTTTCTTTTTTAAACCTAACAGTACCGCAAATAAACAATAAAATAAATCTCTAACATCACCTAACCAAGATTTTTTTATCGTACTTAATTCGGGCTACAAAATACAATACAAATACAAATTTAAATTATTTTCCACATTGTCACGCTGTATGGACGACGCCGTACTGCAGCGGGCTAGGCCGGAGCACGTACCGCGCAGGGCCTCCACTCTTGAGATATTTATCCAACAGTGATGGATACCTGACGCACACCACTACAATAATAATTGATGTACGTAAACACACATGTATATAGCTGACATTTTATTTAAATTTAGAATACAATTATATAGATTTTGTATTTGTGTGTGTACAATTACGTGAGTGTTTTTAATTATGGGGATGGGAAATGTTCATTGATATATTTATCCATACTAATATTATAAATGCGAAAGTAACTCTGTCTGTCTGTCTGTCTGTATGTTACGTTTTCACGCCTAAACCACTGAACCGATTTTGATGAAATTTGGTATAGTGGTAGATTAGACCTTGAGAAAGGACATAGGCTATGTTTGGTCGCGATAACCGACAGCCACGCGGGCGGAGCCGCGGGCAACAGCTAGTTGGGTTATATTTTTTTGATATTTTCAATTATATTTTAAATCGTTAATAAACTAAGTTTTCACATATTAAACATGTTTTGTTTTGGTATGCTGATAGTGTGAAAAGTTGTACTAGGATAAACTGTAATAATTTGATTGACGCTCTCTGTAGCGTGACGTTTAAACGTTTGACAGCTCCGACACGGCCGGGAGTCGTAGAGTCGGTTCTCGCTTAGTCCAAATAATGGTTTGCATATTTTCTTGCATTTCTATAAATGTATCTATGTATTTATTTATAAAAAAATGTATGAAGGTATGTTGGTCCGTATTCTAAAACCCATATTACAAGTCATGCTGCGTTTTAGGCCTATCACATAGTACATATGTCCTACTATTTATAATCATAATTATGAATTAGCTAAATCCTATTATCATATTATGTTTGCTACAAGCTCGCAAAGAAAAGTAGTACCATTTTCACTCCTTTGCAAACTTTTTATAGATATTAAACTAATAAAGAAAAAACTCATAAATGCAAATGATAAATACACGCAGGCCAAGTTGCTAGAACTTCGAGAAGTTTATCGATAAAACTTTACAACATAACTACACTAGAAGAAAACAAAACGTGTATAACTTTAGGTTTGTTCTTAAAAATATTGATAGCTTACAGCACTGCGCTGACTTTAAAATGTGTTATGAATATTTTTAGTGAAGTAAGTAGCATCGGGAAGGATTTAAAAGTACGGAGATACGACAGGGCAATATCAAGATGCACCTGTTTATTTCTCATGATATTGTGAAGATTTTTCAAGTTTGTGCATGGTGTATGATTTACGATGGTGATTTTCAGAACCATCTATGCCGTCAGTGTTCTATCCATCCTCTTGGTTGACGTCGATAGAGAGCAATTCTTTGACGCCCGAACCAGCAGGTTTGTAATAGTGTTTCATTGTTCTATATTCTTATCTAGATATAATTCTTAGAACTATCTTGTTGTTCTAAGCATGGCGGTTTGAAGGAAATGACAACGATCTGACTTCAACAACCTACTGGCGATATTGCAGATCTGTAGTACGACCTTTTTTTTACGTACGGGAAGTCGCCGCGGATGCCTTCACCCCCCCGTCGGAGCCGGAGGGGGTTATATCGGTATCGAAACGACTAAACCGCACGCTGTCTGTCGGTCGCAGTGCAAGGCCGAAGGTGAGGTAGCAAGTGCATATCCCTCGCACCCCGACTGACCCAGGGCAAACTGCAGTGTGACTAGATTATTGGGCTTGATGACTCCAATTACAAGTAATAAATGCGATAGATATTCGAATGACAATCGCGGCCGACAGCTTAAGAGCATTTTCACACTCATCCGATATCCGATATCGGTGTCGGACGCCGATAGCCGACACCTTGTGCTGTTTTCACATTTATCCGATAAAATTAGCCCGATACGGCTATTTGCTCGAAAGCATAGACTAGTTAGGATGCTATGGATGAAAAAATAGTGCAAGCAAATTTCGACCTTATTGACATGACATGCTATCGAGTTTTTTTTTGTTATAAAGAGAGAGAAGAGAGAGAAGATGTCAGTAAGGTCGAAAATTGCTTGCAGTCGCTGTTTTATCTCATGATCCGATATCGGGGCAACACAGTGCTGTTGGCGCCGATACCCGATGTCGGGCCGGACTATGTGAAAGATAGACACATATCTCATACATTTAACTTCTTCCGATATCGGATGTCGGATATCGGATGAGTGTCAAAACGCTCTAACGCGCGCTCCAAGGCATGGTGATTAGCCATCCTAAGACTAACCTAGCTAGTATTGTATAACCTTGTAATCTACTAGCCTACATGGTTACTATTCAACGAGTAGGTTCTATGGTGTTAAGATATACGTATAATGCTTACTTAAATCTTTTAACTATAGGCCAATGTGCAATCATATCACATGATGTCTTATATAAAAACTAACACAAAAATAAGTTGCTCTAATATTAAAAATAGTTTGATTTCAATACACAGAAGCAATCATTTTTACTTAAAGAGAAGATGATTACGCTCTCTTTGAATAGTTTCTGTTTGTCGTTAACTCGAGTTATGCATTAATAAACCCACGGTGGAAGTAAATTGTAAGTTGAAACAAATCAAAGAGAGTCATGGATACACATCACTTAAAAAATGGTCAAGCCCAGTGTTCCACGTTCAGGGACCTTATTCTGATTGACCAACTGTAATGTAAAATGTGCGCGTTCGTTTTGAGGTTGATTTTCACCAAACGAGCGATTGCTCATTCTATCCCGTCTACGTCAAATTGCAATAGTGTAAACAGAGACAGAACATTCCTTCAACGTCAAATTTTACTATTGCTCGTATAAGAGTGCGTTTAGACCAAACGAACATAGAGCTAGAACTAAAACAAGAGCATTCTAAGAGCATTCTTTCTTAATATTTTAAACCTTGTTTTCAAAGACCGAACAACGAACGAAGAACGGATAGAATGAGCATTCGCTCGTTTGGTCTAAACGCACCCTAAGAGACAGTATGCTCTAGTTATACCACCCGCTCTATGTTCTTTTTATCTAAATCCACCTTTAGCCGACACACAGTAAAGTTTTATGCCAGTTTTGTATCTATGGTAACCAATTGAAATCCCACCCACGTTATGACAGCGATTAAAACTCATTGTCAAGTAGAATGATGACCCAGTAGTACAGATAGCAGTTTTCCTTGACAATCGATACTGATTGATATCACAATTCTATGAATAAATAATATATATTGATTGGAAAGAAAACCAACTGTATATAAACCTATTTATAAATGCTATTAAGTCAACATCAATTTGGGTCTTCGAAGTTTCAATATTTTTGTAATAGGGGTATTGACTTTTTGATTGAACTTCATATTCAGGTACGCACTGGCTTCACCCCGCACCTTACCTTTAGACGTATTAGGTGCAGTCGTTTCCAACTGCATAACTTCAGTGCGACTGCGCCAAATTGGATTTATTTTTTGCGTTTATTACTGTCAGGGCAATGTTTGAATGAAATAAAACAGTGCACTTGGGTAAAATAAGTGCGCAGCTAGTATTGATTAAACATATAATTTGACATACAACATGGCATGCCATACAACAATGCTGCCATTCTTCTGGGAACGTTACCCCAAGAGGCATGAGATATGGAGGAATACTATGACGCATTTTAATTGTTATTTTTAGCTATAATAGTTCTTTAAGTTTTAGTTTTATTTTATTTTTTTATTGTAGTAGTCCTTGTATATTGTTGAAAAACAATTTGAAATTAAAATGAGTCCTTTTAGAATGACAACTTAAAAAAAAATCTATTTCAAATTTCAATATCAAGACCTA
The DNA here is from genome assembly GCA_949126895.1 of Eilema caniola. Classification (NCBI taxonomy): domain Eukaryota; kingdom Metazoa; phylum Arthropoda; class Insecta; order Lepidoptera; family Erebidae; genus Eilema; species Eilema caniola. Next base: position 7,417,597 of record OX421488.1, on the reverse strand, counting down.
AAAAGATGTCAAATCTTTTTTCAGCGAGAAATGGAAGGTAGTCTGACCCCAACAATAGGTAACTGGGATAGACTGTATCGATGGCAGAAAACGTAATTGCTGTAAGTAACACAAGTCAAACTTTTCAGGAGAGCCGAAAAACATAAAAAAAAACATACCTTGTAAACTATAGATCGCAGACAGATGATTTTCTGTACACAGTTATATTTTAGGAGTAGCCTACAAATGTAATCATCAAATAATTGCTTAAGTTCTTAATAACAGGTTATTTGTCACTTATAGCAATTCAGTTTTTATTTTCAGAACGTAAGGGCGTCGTAAGTTGTGAAATTTTATAGCGAGGCATAGTTTTATGGCCTGACATTGATGGTGGTACGGTATTCAATTCAAGAAATAGAATATTAAATGCTGTAAGTAGAAAAAGGGAGAAAAAGATTTATACATATTTTTGTCAGGCAAGATTTTGCATACTTACAGCAAAATGGACAGGAATAATTTGTTGTAAACAGTGACGACGTAAGTAAGTTTTATGTGAACGTTTTAAAATGAGACCACGCGACGCAGTATTTCTTTCTGATTTTAATGGTATTTTAAACCCATCTACGCCATTTTAGCTACTTACAGCAATAATGTTTTCCGCTATCGGTATGCAGAAAGCGGAGTATTAGGTAATATTCCATTCAAGAATTGATACGATTCTCCTCATTCCTGTTTAACACATATAATTAAGCTTACCAGAAAGTGACGCTAACAAGTTAGCAAGGATAGTAATAACTTCAATCTTTAAATAATTGTATTTACATTATAACTACAAATTATTTGCTATTCAAACATTTTACTCACTAATAACACACTTTTCGCCTATTTCCTGTTTTACATAAAAAGTAGCACTTATACAAAAATAATGCCAATTCACGTTACCAGCACATTTTACTTGAAGTCCTATATTATAAGTTTAAGCATATTCATTGTAGGTGGCAGTTTCTGAAACACCCCAATGTATGACACCTCTGAGATTACTGAAACCACAAAGTTCTGTTTATATTGAATAGATGGCGTTACTTGTGGTATTTTTCAGACTATTCCAACTTTCAGTAAATAACTTTTGCAATTACAGATGTTTATGAATCGTATTCTAGGAAACGATATACTGTAAGTACTTGTAGGGGAATCGATATTCAGGGCAAGCTTATGTTCAAGGACAGTATGAGCATAATTACGCCGTGTTGCTAGTTCCTGAAGTGTTAGGTGAACAATTGTGAAATTTCGGCAAAAGAGAGAAATATTTTTTTCAATATTTTTAAGAAAGATAGTTGATAGGTCACTTTCACCATATCCCGGGGTCGAATCATCGCATTGATACTTCAATTTCTAATCTCTTTTGGCCGCTATTTATTTTTGCGTCCTATACAAAATCGTTTTTAAAGATTTTATCTTATTTTAGGAAAATGGGGATAACTTTACCCGAATAAAAAATGTGTTCATCCAAATTTGTTTTCGACAAACTTTTATAAAATATAACACCACAATTGCTCGTTTAATAGTACCAGATAATAGCATCTAATAAACCATCTTATACACCTGTCAAGAGTAATAATATTAAGCACTTCGGTACCCTAAAAAAAAGTAATTAACGCCACAACAATAGCACTGTGCCCTTTCCAACAAAAGGCTCGACAAAATACGACCACACAAAAGAGTTCAATTTACTTGAACTAAGCTAAGAAACGCGAGCTTGTGTAGCGATAAAAAATCATACACACGCGAACGAAATTACTGGATGTTAGTGCGTCATTCTGTAACCTAAATGTGCCAGAATAATTTCTGTTTATTAATTGTAGTTGTTAGTTCATAGTGTAATGTATTTAAAATGTTAATTAAGACTATTATTTTAAATTCGAATGTTTGTATTGATGGATGTACAGTCAGCGACAGAAATATTTTGACAACAAGTCTCAAAATGATCTTAAAACCTTATTTAAATTGTATTATTGTCCAAACTAAAGGTGTTTACTGTAGTGTTCGTACTTCTAGTCGAACCTATAATTAGTATTAAATAAAACACATGAATTAAATTTGAATTCAGAGAATAGGAAAAACAAGGGAAGGAGAGATATATCGAGTTAGTTGGTAATCAGGGATCTATCTTGGTTCTTCAAGAAGGAAAACTGAAGAAGTCAAAAGGGAATTAGGCTTTTTTTTACGTGCGGGAAATCCCCACGGATACCCACCCCTCCGGAGCCGGAGGGGGAGGTTATGTCGGACTCGAACCGACTAAACCGCACGCCGTCTCTGAGTCGTAGTGCTAGGCCGAAGGTGAGGTTGTCATGCGACATATCCCTCGCACCCCGGCTGACCCAAGGGAATTAGGCTCAATCACTGAGCAGATTTTGCGATCATCTCGTTCGTATCAGTAAAGTTAAAGAACCTCGCGTAAATCCCATAAAACTCGTTTAGTAGTGATAGAATTACGAATAAATATATTAATAATACAGATACTTCTCTTATAATTTAAATATCTCAAGTTATCGACAAGAAGCTGTGGAGTTAGACCCCCGAACTCCATAGTACCAACTATTAGAACAATCCATCAACATGAAGTGGGGGAAACTAAAGCAATTAAAATAATTTTGATTACTTTGTTCATCAAGATCATTCTTATGCTGACTGTGCAGGGAAACATGTGTGACTAGGTGTAAGAGCGTTTTCACATTCATCCGATATCCGATATCAGTGTCGGACGCCGATAGCCGACATCCGATAGCATAGAATCGCCATGAAAACGCTCTTAGAATTCTTTTTAATCTCAATCGCTCGCGTTTTAACTCTATCTCACCTGTTGGTAACTAATGACGTGGTCAAAGTTAGTGCAAGCTTATCTAGAAGCAACTCATTCGCTCTAAACTTAATGACAGCCAAGTTATAACTTTTAAGGAACACAGACTTAGGCAGGGCATTCCACCCTAATATCAGAACAATCCGTCTACAGGAAGGGGGGGGGGGGGGAAACCAAGGCAATAAGATTATTTTGTGTACTTTTCCATCAAGATCGATCTGTCGCTGACTGTACTACTGTACGGACTGACCCTTTAGACAAGTGAGAATTCAATGCCCAGCGTTTTGTAGAATAGAATGACAAATGTATGGGATTTGACGTTGATGACTTGCGTTAACGACTGTCAAATACGTTAAATCCCATACATTCGCTGGGCATTGAATTGCCACGTGTCTAGAGGGGCGAAATTTGTGTAAAACTTAAGTGAGATTATATGCAATTAAAAGACTGTCATAAGTCAATTATAACATTATAATTGGTTTAAAAATAAATTTTAACAATAAACTTTTGTGTTTTATTCATGGGGTGATCCAGCGTCCTGTTGCTGAAGATTTATGATGATTACGGTTCTAGGGTTAACAGATAATCTACCGAATCATAAAAGCGTAGTACAGCGTCAGAAATACTTTGATTACAAAGCCTCAAAAATGTTAAACTCTTGTATTAAGATCAAACTATTTTATTGATTTAAATTGTATTATTGTCCGAATTAAAGGTATGTCAATCAATAAATCAATTAGCCCACTGCAGTCTATTGCTAGACATAGGCCTCTCCCAATGTGCCCCATGTAAAGGTATGTACCAAATATCAAAACAATCAGTTAACAGGAAGGGGGGGGGGACCCCTTGATTCCCCTTCCCCCTTCTTTGTCTTCATTAAGATCATTTTGAGCACTGTACACATTTGATGCTAACTGTACACAACTGTACTCTCTTAGATTATTTGCTGAAGTTAGCAATTGATAGTCCCTGCAATTTCAAAAGCCAATATAAAAATACCAACTATAAACTCGAACCAAGAGTGAAAATATTTGTCATGTAAACACTTCTAACTGTATTCGTGGATCGAATTCTTCGGCTTGTAATGTACAGCCAAATTAAATTTCAATGTACCTCTAACATGCCTAAGTAAACACTGTGATTAGTCGACAAACGTTGGTTGAATTCAGAGAGTTTTTCTTTTATATAGCTGGTAAAATGTATCTTATACCACCTCAGGACTCATTACTCATTTATTCATAAGGATAATCATTACAAAGCAGGCCATGGCGGAGGCGTGTCGTGTGTGTCCTACACACGCCTGTCAACTCACTTACGCGGGATAAAACCCGACCCCACCAGGCGAGCCAGCGGTGGCGACCATAGTCCGCCGGTAACCCTGGGGTTATCCTTTCGAGGGCTTACCAGGGGTGTCCGGCAATGGACACTTGAGATGGACACCTTGTGGTTTTAGTCGGTCCGATTCCGACACGCCCACTCCATCGTCGGCACCGATGGGGTGAAACCCGAGGGGGTTTCCACACGTTAAAAGAAAAAGGATCAACATTACACGTTGTACATCTATTCTTAATAACTTAATACTTCTGCAGCATTTAGTCAAACATAAAATAAATAATTTAATCAACAGTCAAAGTCAAGTCAAAAGTCAATATTATGTCAATGGTTCAATTATAACAATGTCAAGTTCTAATAGGAGTCAAATTTTACAAAATATTTTACACAATTTCAATTATAAAAATTGTACCTTCAAGATTTTCGCGATTTCACCAACCTCGCTTATAAACCGGTATACTACTGTTGACTTTGGAGCCTATAATTCACTCTCCTAACGGAACCGAAGCTGCAAACTAAAAGCTTTGGATATAGCCGCAAAGCTGTAATGATGACCTCAGAAAACTGGTAGTCAGATTCCTAATACTTGGCTTGCCTTAAAAATTATCAGATATGTGCTAAATAGCATACTGACCAGTACGCAGATTTGGCGATACGCGGATTGGTTTACTCCAAGCTGTGCGAGCAGCCTGTGCGTCTCTATAAGTATCTAGGTTTGTAGCTATACGGTCTGTGGAAGAACCATCGTCATCACTTGTAAAGAGGTGGTGGAAAAGTAACAGGAGAGACCTCTCTCCCATGCTATAGAAAGTGATGGGCCTGGGGGCTTAAGTTTTAAGTAGCTCATAATTTAGGTCATTATCATCATATCAGTTAACAGGAAAATCAGTCATCATATCAGTGGCACATAGTCCACTGTTGAACATAGGCCTCTCCTATGGACTTCCAGAACGACCGATCTAAAGCAGCCCGCATCCAGCGCTTCCCGGCGACCGGCGAATAATTTAGCTAATGGAGTTAATTACATACTTCTTTCTTTATCGGGCTTACTCTACTGTCCTTAAACCTTGTATGCAAGCCCGGCTGTTTCAAGTACTCTTGACCCGCCTTTCAATACGTCATCATTAACAAAAATATAAAAATAACTAGTTTTTAACAATATTTTGTGGTTTAAGCCAGTGATTGTTCAATCCAACCCCACATTAGCCTTGCCCTTTACATAATAAACTAGTTCGTTATAATTAACTATGAAATCGTGGTTAGTTTGCGTGTACCAGTCGATTTATTAAAGCGCCAAACGATTGTTAACTTTAAGAAGCACGTCAAAACGACTCCAGTTAATTATTTATTTCGATAGCTTGAGAAATGTTCATAATTGAAATTTGATTCGGCAATACTGTTAACTTTCATTCAATTCGCACAAACAAGTGTTACAAAGTTAAGATTAAATATTTTTCAACATTATATGTCTAATCTATTAACCCATGCCTAACCATACCCGTTGCAAAAGTTCTCATTATGCTGGCAGCACTGCCCCGCAGAATAACAATGACCTTTGCCCTAGCTGTGCTCTACGCATATAGTCTCGAGCACAGTGCTGCGCCCAACCCTGATAGAGATCGTCATTGGTTGAACTTTAGTGACGTCACCCAGTTCGACCAATAACAATCATTATCAACGTTGCTCACGCTGTACGCTTAGAGAATCGCACAGCAGGACATCAGGTATGAAGCTGAGTGGGAGTCTAAGAAGTTCGGTTGGAGTGACATTAAAGGACCAATTAAGACTAGAAAGATTGTTTGGACACTTGGTTAATGTTGACCAGTCAAAGTATTGGTCATTATTCATATGAAAGGACATAGGCTACCTTTTACCCCTGGACATAGGGACAAAAGTTCGTCATTTTTGAAGATCACCTAAAGAAATTTTGAAACACAGAAAGATATAAAGCTTGGAATAGGACATAGGCTATGTTTGGTAGTGAAAACCGAAATACACGCGGGCATAGCCGCGGGTAACAGCTAGTTACATATATACAAACACATTATCGGATAAATTTCCTCAATCATAAGTAATTTTATCTACTCTGATACTATAATACAAAGATTATAAAATTGAAATCAAAACTCTTATGACAAACATTACGCACAGGCCAAAAAAAAGTTTTATTACGATACAGGTCTTGTATGGACACCTATATCATAAAATAACTTTTTAATCATAACGATACACCTATACAATCCCCATCTGGACTGAACCTCTACTTTAAAAAAAAACGGCCAATTCGCAAGAAAAAAAAAGAAACGCGCATGCGCAATCGATGTTTGCGGCCTTGTCTTGGCGTCAACTTTTTTTTTTACATTTATGTTAAACAAAGTTTGGTTTTGTTTGTAAAATAAATTAGTTTATGTATTATAGTATGAGAGTTGATAAAGTAGTGTATGACACTGTAAATAACTTGGTCTTATAACACTCGTGTGATAATATAAAAAAACTACACTCGTGTTATAAGAACCCTTATTATGCAACAGTATCATAAACTACTATTATGTACCGTGAAAGTTGAAAAGTTTTAATTTATCTTAGTTATAATGTATTAAAAAAGTACTACAGAAGCTATTCAGAACAGAATTCGTTCTCTAATTTAGTAAGAGTTGAAATTAAAGTTCGCTTCAGCTTTCTAACAAATTAGTCGTCTAACTCAAATATTCAAACATGCAGCGCTAGACTCGCTTCTAGAGAGTAGTTTTCTTGTGAGCAACGCTATTCGTTCGACGTGGAGTAACAACATTTTTACATATATTTCTTACGAAATAAGTAGTCGAATATACGCGAGAAACTGTTTGATAGTATTTCAGAGGTCATAGGTTTAAATTCCGTATATTGCAAATATGTTTATACATTAATATATCCATTTAATCACACTCAAACGGCTCAATAGATCTGATTAATATTTAGCTTAGGGATAGCTAAACTGCTTTATCATCCCTGTAAGTCGTTTTCATGGAACTGAATCCAAACTCCACACAGATGGAGACACGGCCAAATAACCTAACATTCAAGAGGTCCTAGGTATTCAATGTTAAAAAGACTATCAGTAAAATGCCAGCTTTGTTCATATATTTATATTCTGCCTACGTACGCTTACCAATTTTGATCGCCACACTGCTTATTAATATCTATAGGTATATATATAAAATATTGTATCGGTGTGCTTGTGGTTACAGAGGTAAAAAAGTCGTGAATAGATTTTTTTTGAAATTTTGACAGGTTGTTTCAGTTTTAGCTCTCTATTTTCTTGCGGATACCTCCCCGCCGTCCAGAGTTATGTCAGAATCGAACTAATTAAAACCGCACAACATCTTAGGTATACAGATGCCAGATTGATGCCATTGTGCAATGCTAATGGATCATTTCCCTCGCATCATCCAGGGTTATCTCCTGTTTCAAGGTGGACCCCGGAATATGGGAACTACAGTGCCTTGTAGTTTTACTTAAGAGTATTTTAACATTCATTGTAGCACTAAAATCAATTTGAAGCATAGCCGGCATAAGTATAGGCACAGAATTGATAATGATATAGGTAATAAGATTTTTTATACAACTGAGATGGCAGACAGCACGCGGCTCACCTCATGGTAAGCTGTTACGGTGGCCTACGGACGTGTGCAACACCAGGGGATTCACACTCGTGCTGCCGACCCTGTAAACGCAGAGAGTGTAGAATACATAGCAGAAAAAGACTTTGATCTTCCTACTGACAGCATAACACCTCTCCAGTGAGCTCTGGAGTACTATATTGGGAGAGGGCATTGTCCTGCAGTATACTGCAAAGGGCTAATTGATTGTATTGAACAGAAAATAGAATACTAATATTAGTTGGGCAATACGCAATTCGGATACAATAATTGTACGGAAATATGTGAATCAGTCAGCCATATTTACATAAATGCACGTCATTCGCCCTGCAGGGTAGGCACAGACAACAGCGCATTATCTGCTTATGTTCCTCTAATAGCACGTGAATTATAAATGTGCAAACACGCGTGCGCGAAGCTTATGTCCGTCCAAACAATAGGATACTAAGCTCTAAATTCAGGAGGCAACCCCATATTTTTCAAACCTTTGTTTATAATTGCCATACTTATATTTTCTAATCACGAAGGCTTCGGTTGTAGTCTAGTTTTAATAACCTACTTATTACGACCAATATACGTGTAACGAGGCAGTGCGGTCAACAGTAGAGTTGATGGCACAGTTGAAAAGACATTAATTTCTAAAAAAGCTTTCGATATTAGTCCTGCAAATACTTCGCTGAATTAAAATACCTAATAAACCTAATATTGATGATTAATTTGAGTAACGTATTTTATATTTTTATCAGGGAAAAACGAAAACAAAACTAAATATACAGATTTTAGTGATATATAGTGATACTTTGCTTTCAACTTACCATTAGGCGAGGTGAAGTCAGTTTTTTAATATATAACAGACATATCTTGCACAAAGGATAAGCATTGCCATCCATCGTGGCAATGCTGCCAGCCTTCTGGGAACGTTACCGGTCGGTGATGATGCGGAGGAATTTCACGACGCATTATGTATGTATGTAAATATTTATTTATTTTAGATTATTTTAATAAAAGCAATAGTTTCTAGTTTTAAATGTAATTATATTTCATGCATAAAACAGATCATCCTATTAAAAAAAATCTGTATGTCGTCAGCGTCGCTTCGAAACTATAACTACTAGAAGATCTAATTTGATAAGACTATTTTAATGATTTTTATTGCGATTTACTTGGTATTATTTCGTCACTAATCTTGACATTAGGTTAGTTGCTTTTTAACAGCTATAGATAGATAATTAGATAGCTCTTTCTTGTACACCAACATTAAATTACAAGAGACAGTAGTACGGATTACAGCAGCTATTGTCATGGGGAGCTGTAACTTGCCATACAAATTAGTCGTCACGCCGACAAAGTGGTATTATTTGGACTCGCGTTTGAGCACTGTCTCACCTGATGGTAAGTGATGATGTGGTCCAGGATAGAACACGTTTGCCTAAAAGCAATCAATTTGCATTAGATTTGAAGTCTCAAGCTGTAACTATTCAGAAACAAAAGAATTCCTCTCGTTAGCTGTACATACAATGAACGTAGATTTTTGTACCTTTGTGCTGACTTCCATGAATTCTAGTAGACACGATGTTTCATTTTGTTTCCTTAAAGGCATCAAAATTAATTATACCTCACACAGATCTTCTTTTCATGACCAAGGTTTTAACGTGTATACGCAGACGATCCTCAAATATAGAAAAACATTTAAATGTTCTCCTGAAAGTGGTATCCACTTCACATCAGGTGGGCCGTATGCTTGTCTGCCACTTAAGTGGGATAAAAAACATCATCATCATCATCACAATTTAGTCCCAGTTATAATCTAAGGCTTATAGACCTCAAGTCTGGGATCTAGGGTGCAACTGTTGTGGGGTGGGTGTTTCTTGAATTCGCTAATCTTAACTTTGACGAAACTAATTGCCATCTAACTTTATAACGCCAAGCTTACGCCTAAGCTTCTTTAGATATAGTTCCCTAGAGTCCAAAAAATCTTACTAGAGCAGCATTTTTCTTACTAGAGCACTTTCTTAATAGCAATAGGTTATTTTGATCATTTAACTATTGAATAATGACCACTTAGTAATAATGTAATGAAATGCACGAGTACTGACCTACAAACAATGATAATGAATAATCAACCAAATTTTAACATTTAAAACGAGTTCCTGGAAGTGGAGAATCTTCGCAATTTATGTATTTTTCTCTAAACTTCATGTGGCTTTAATACTAAATATTGGTTTGTGAAAACGGACTTGAGAGTTTATTTTTCTGGCAATATTAAATTCTGCACCACAATGCAAATTAAATACAGTATTTTAATGTGTCAATTAAAAAGCTGGACCTAGTGGATTTTTAACTGAACCACCTGGGTTAGATTCAAAAGATACAGATATTCATTTAAATGCATGATGGATACGAATTATAAATCGAAATTAATTATATATTGAAAGAAAGGTTGCTTCTAGGCAAATAGGTTCTATAATCGACCAGATTCCTACTTAAAAACTTCAAAACGCGGGTCTCTCATTATAAAAAAACGGCCAAGATGCGAGTCAGACACACGTACGTAGGGTTCCGTATCATTCTGTTGTTATAACCTGAAATAGCTATCACGGCTCATGAGATACAGCCTGGCGTGAGACAAAGTAACATCGAAGCCTTAGGAATAGAGTTCCATGTTTTCCTTTTGAATACGGAGCCCTAAAAAGCAATAATGGCGGAAAGAAATTTTGAAGTAGAAACACACTTTATAGTGTGTAATGGTCACTTTTAACTGTTAGTAAAATATTATATATTCCAAATTTTGAATAATTCGGTTTAATCCTCCAAATGTTAAAGTAACAGACGAGCAAAGTTTCACTTTTGTAATAACCGCATGTATTTTAATTCAAAATTTGGTTACCTCACTCTAACCTACAAGTTAATTCAAATACCTTCCCAATTCGACAGTTCCCACTACATACCTATTCAGTTTCGGCCATTGTGCAAACAAGGGTTAACATGGGTGTCATGTAATTTGGTATGTACGGCGTGCCGCTGGCTAAACAGAAGACAATCAGGGGGTATGTTTACTAGTTAGATCATTAGGACGAAATGTCACCAACGTGCGCAGTGGTTACTGATCAGGGGAACTGAGAAGTTTAGTTATGAGTTTAGGAGTTTAGGCTTATCGATGATAACACGATTTTGTTTTTTTTTGATTGATTATGAATGTGAACTCACCTTGGACATGTCTATTCTGCTGATTCTGTATCGATATGGTTTTTTTTAACGAGGAGAATCGGTGATCATATTAAAGGTTATATTGTATACTAGCTGTTGCCTTCGGCTCCGCCCGCGTGGATGTTAGATATCTCGCTTAGTGTTGACTCAACGCTATTTTTCTAAAATAAAAGGAGCCTAAGTTACTCCTTATTACATCAGCTACCTGCCAATAAAAGTCACGTCAAAATCGGTCCAGCCATTTCTGAGATTAACCGGAACCTACAGACAGACAAGAAATGTAAAAAATGTTATTTTGGTGTATGTACCGTATTATATTCATATGCATGTAGTAAAAAACGGTTATTTCAATGTTACAAACAGACACTCTAATTTTATTTACATGCTGATGTTGGTGATGATGATGATGATGATGATGATGAGGAGGATGATGAGGATGATGAGGATGATGATGATGATGATGATGATGATAATGATATATGTATAGATTCGAAGTCATATACAAAAAGAAAGTCATGAGGTTTATAAGGAAAATAATAAAATTCATGACTAAGAGTCCATAATAGGCCACGGTAACCACTTTATGGTAAATGGTATAAAAGAAACAACGCTAGTTTTTAGTACTTGAATAACTTTGTTCTTTATAGATGGATATAAATAAGTCTTTGTCGATTGGTATAGCTAAGATTAGGATTAAACTCAGTCACTAATCACTTCGCTCACATAATATTATTAATAATAATATAACCAGAGAATAGATACAATTTTCTAAATTCACTAAACTAAATTATAATGAAATAATTAAACTCTTTTCGTTTATTGCGCCGCTTATTCTCCACTAGCATCTAGGAAGCGGTGGTAAACTTAGTTTAAGAATAATTTGACGTCAATACGTAAGAAATAACAATGCTGTATTGAAAAATATAGACAATTGAACATACTTCACGCTATAAAACAGAAAAATTGAAAAATCGTATCATATTTCACATACTGCTCTAAAACTTTACTGTGACAATGTTTCAACAAGAAATTCTCTTCTACAATCAGCATTCTACTTACTAAACAAATTTAACTTTATTACCTAAACCTAGAGTTCAATGTACAACAACAATGTTTCCCACAGATTTGGTTAGGCTGCTCGTCAAATGCAATCAACGCGAGAATTAGGCTGTAGAGCCATAGATTATTCAAAGGATGATGTTTCTTTTCATGTATAAGTCGGGCAAAGTGCGCTAGACGCCATACATACTAATTGTTTGAAGAATAATGAGAAGAGAAGCAGTCTTGTGAATTTATTCAGATGGTTGGTTTGGATAGTTGTAGATGAATGGTAGATAATTTTGGCAATTCTTATTCCACGTTCAGTTTGAAAGGAATACGACCAGGATAGATGACTGACTGTGTAACTAAAAGACGCCTATGTCCAGCCGATAGGCTAATTGTTAATATATATATAGGACATATATATAGGACACGTCAATTTGACTCCACCTCGCCTAATGGTAAGCTGAAGACAAAGTCTCAGGAAAGAGTGTCAACATTACATACACGTACCACGTTAAGAATGGTGGCCCTCAGCTTGATGGCCTCATCAAAAGAGGATGGTCGTCGCAGCACCGCGTGACACCCACCGGTCCCGCTAGTGCTGCGACTACAATCCCCTGCCCGGTTACGCACTTGCTGACCCCTGAACGCAATCCAACCGAGATTGGATTACTATGGAGGGTTTTTCGCAATTGTGCACGGTGATACCCATCCGGCCGAAATTTGTGTTCGATATGGTATCCAGTATATTTACTACCTGACCTCGAGAACCTTTTGGTGATATCGAATTTCTGTAGTTCTAACTACTTTTAGAGCTCCATTCCTACCCGCTTTTTTTCATTTTTAATTTATTTACCCGCTCAATGGCAAGACACTTGTAGTCGGTGACTGTACCTGTCATGTAACACCGAGTTGATAATGTTATGCAAAGTTTATTCACGTTGTTAATTGAATGAAATTACGTAATCACTATGAATATACTCAGTTATAAGCCCTTAAATAATCTTAGATAGTTAGACGCAGATGTAAAATTATATTACAGTAATAGATTACATCTAGATTTACTCTATTAGTAGTATCACTACATAGTATAAAACAAAGTTGCTTTCTCTGTCCCTATATCCCTTTGTTTGCTTAAATCTTTAAAACTACGCAACGGATTATGATGTGGTTTTTTAATAGATAGAGTGATTCAAGAGGATCGTTTATATGTATAATACACGTTTATTATAGTAGAGGGTGCAGCGGGAACAGGATCTGACTCCACGTGAGCGGAAAAATATTGGCGGTACGAAGTTCGCCGGGTCAGCTAGTTTTAGCATAAGACGAGGTGAAGTCGTGTTGACTATCGAAATAAAAGTATTTTTAAAGGACTCTATTGCAACTTATTAGCTGTTAATTTATCATGCAAACCGAGCTCGATATTTCGGTTGGTTTTCAGCAGCTATGAGACTATCCATCCAGCCAACTAAAGCCTAAGTTGAGAGATTTGCGAGGCTCTTGGAGTTTATACCCCGCTAGCTAATAGCCCAGCTGGCGGACGAGACTCGTACTCCCTAAGGAATTATGACCTGTGTGTCGCCACGCATATTCTATTGTCCACAGAGTCCACAGAGTGTTTTTCAAACCTCGTGTTATAGGATACCTATCTATTTTTGTTGGCATACTTTTTTGAAGTGAAAACTTCTTTAGCGGCGTTGGATGGGTGTAAAATGTTAAGGAAGCGTCAGGATTAGTTGACCTTTGAACCGTAACCGACGACTGACGTCATACAAGATTAGGTACAGACTATCTATTTTGCAAGTTACGATAGATAGCGTCGTAGCTTAAACGGTAAGCACTTCGACTTTAAGTCCTTATAGTTTCAGATAGTATCGGGTTCAAACCACCTGGCCTTCAGGGATTTTTTGTGATTGTTTTTTCTTTTTGTAATTTATTACTTATTGTGATTATCTTTTCTTTTTGTAATTTATTAATTTCTTCTGACAGAAAATTAGCAGAAAATTAGTGATAGGTTCTATGATTAGCGCTATATTATAGGTATGGTATGGTATGTTCTTTTTATCTTTTTCTATGTATATAACGAAGAAAGAAATAAAGAAAATGTTTTCACTTTTGCCGGCACTCCCAGAGTGCAACCCGTCTTTTTTTATATGGGAAATACGCTCAAAAGGCAGAACGGTACTGGTTGAAATGTAGTTAAAGGACTGAAAAGACTGGATTAACATAGGTTTTTACCTGGAGCTATAGTTTTTATCTACGGAAGGAGTGCGAGTACGGGATCAGAATTTGAAGTCAGTGAAGCCATGGGCAGTATCTTTTAATTAATATCACAGGTCTACAACAGAAATGCTGCATGGGTTTATTTCAACTGATTTATATATATGCATTTGGGTGTTCTAAGCACTAAAAATACTCAAAAAATTCCAGGACGTCAGGTTTTGTTGCATAACGCTAAGTTTTAATTTAATTTGAGGATATAAATAATCGGTTAAATTTAATTAATTTTCATTACTGTTTTTAAATGTATGCGGACCTAAATATCATAAGTTTTTAACTATTGAACGCCTTGTGTGAGCTACATGACGTGTGACTTTGTCTACACATCAGACGAGGTAAAGTAAAATTAACGTGTCCTATATAAAAAAAAAACAAGAAACCTAAACTACTACTACTACTATGGTAACCTGAAAGATGGAGCGTTTCAATGATGGTAGACAACTGTTGGACGCTTCAGAGATACCTTACAGATGCTTTACACAAGCCAAAATGAGTCTCACTGGGAAAAAATTAATAATATAACTTCTAACTAATGAATGTTATCTACATTAAAAAAAATAGTTTTTTTTAACTTCTTAGTCTTTTATATATTATTTTAAGATGATAGAAATGGTAAATTATTCAAAATTGAAAGTGAAGTCTGGAATCACATATATATTTTTTGTGTGTGTGTAGCGTGAATGGTAACAAAATATCACACGGGCGATGCCGCGGGCACCAGCTAGTAAATTCATATAGGTGCCAAATCAAATGATTGGACTATATTGCATTTAAAGTTGTTTGTACATTTGTAAATGTAGGTGGATATGCCCTTAAATTGAAACTATCTGTTATAATACAGACATAGGATTGTATACAGGTGACATGCTGAAAATAACAATAAGTCTACCTCGAGCGAATGCGGATCTGTCGGAAATAACCGAAGTATATTTGTGTTGCTCTAAAGGTGCTCTCGCACTGGGAGCAATCGTCTGTAATGTAGCGTTGCAGAGTCGGGCATTCATAAGCGAATGAACGGAATCACAGTTGAATCAGTGTGCAAAGAGACCGTAGTATTACAAAATCTGTGCGCAAGATCTGTGTATTTGCAAATAACTTTCAACGTTAATTTTTCACAACAACCCAGTCAGTAAAACGATATTGTAACATAATCTCTTAAGTAAAAAATCAAAAACGAATGCTTTTCAGTTAGTTAGCATTGTAACATGATTGAACAGATTTGAATCTGAAATATTTGTCAATTAAACGGAGGTAGTACCTACTGTAATATAATTCTCAAAATAAAAAGAAGAAAGATAAATCTTTTCTTAAACACACGCCGAATTAGGTAGTAAGAAAAATACAAAAACATTATTTGAATATGAAAAAAGTTATATTACAGTCATAGGTATGCTCCTAGTGAGTGAGCACCTTGAGCACAAACAGTTATGTACATGCTAAATTCATTTCAATAGTTCACGTCTAATAATTTGTCAATGTCAACCTTTCTTTGTTATGAGAATCTAAAAACGGGTTCACGTGGGTTCAGTGAACTAGAATCGTGATTATGATTAATAAAAATCGTAAATATGAGGTCGGGTCATATTTGACATAAAGAATACAAATTATTGGTGGAATGATTTGGCATCGCCTCATTGTGTACATACCCTAAAAGGATATTTTTCGGCCACTAGGCGGTAAGCGACAATCGCACTAAGCGGTCAACATGAACTATGGATGCTTATAAATTATTCGGATTATTATCACCTGATTTACACCTTTTTAATATGTTTATGTAGGAATAATACACGAACATTTATACGTTAGCCTGTGTTTCTGTGTGTAAAAAATAGAAAATTATACTATATATTTGCATTTTAGAACCATCTACAAATAATTGAACAAGCTTTGTTTAATTTGTGTATATGCGATTACTAATCGCCTAGACCCGAACTATTACTACTACATACACACATACATATAATCACGCCTTTATCCCCAAAGAGTTAAGCAGAGGTGAATTAAATTAACACTCAGATTTCACCAATGATTGTATCCGTTCCAATGTAATAGGGGGAGCCTATTGCCGTATTCCGGGCACTATTGTTATTCGAGCCATGCGCCTGAGACTGACACTGGGCTGTATTTATCTGTGTGATTTGCCCTAACCCTTAGTCGCCTTATACGACATCGCAGGGGTCGGAACGGGCCCGAGGAGAGCCTGACCGAGAGGGATGGCCCTGGGTCAGCCGGGGTGCGAGGGATATGTCGCATGACAACTTCACCTTCGGCCTAGCACTACGACCCACAGACCGCGTGCGGTTTAGTCGGTTCAGTCCGACATAACCCTCCCCATCCGGCTCCGGAGGGATGGGGGGGGGGGGTATCCGTGGGGACTTCCCGCACGTAAAAAAAGGGTCGGAACGGTAAGAGACGAGGTGGCCAAAATTCTTTTATTATTACATACTTGGGATGTGTAAAGATACTTCTGTGGGAGACTGTACGTGACATATTGTAACGGTTGACCGATTTTATTATAGGATCCAGTGCTAGTAACCCCACGGGAGGGCATTTTGTCGCCGGCGGCAAACTAGCGCAGTTTTGTCGCGGCGACAAAACTTACGAGATTTGTTGTTGTTTTTGTTGAAGTTTGTTTGTTGACCGCAACTAAAAGAATTGGCTTGTCGGTTAATCAATGTTGTCGGTTAATACGTGAAGAAGTACTGGATCGTATGCTTTTTTTTAAATATTTTAATATTAAACACAGTGCTATCTAGACTCAAAGTAAGAATAGCCTAACTAGTGTGTGTAAAGTGTACACAGATAAACAAACTCAGCAATTTTTTTGTAAATTTTAAATATATTATATATAGAAATATATATATCCACTGACCGGGAATCGAACTGGCTACTTCCAATATAACAGCCGCTTACGCCATTTGGATCAAAAGACAGAGATGAAATTACTGCGTGTGATTTGGGGCCCCACCAAGATCTTCAGCGCTTAAGCCTAATAGAAGAATGAAGTTTATTCTTTTATTCTAGTTTTGGCATAAATTGTTAGAGGAAAGCTTATTATAGAGCCTCATCCGTTGCTTAGCAGTTGCCCCGATCAGTAGGTGAAAATGACTTGATGACATTTAAAGGTGGGTAGGTACGTATTAGAGCGGACGCCGATTGCCGACATCCGATAGCCGACACCTTGAGCTGTTTTCACAGGTATCCGATACGGCCATTTGCTCGCAAGCATAGACTAGTTAAGGATGCTAAGGATCAAAAAACAAAAAAGAAAAATAAGTGCAAGCGACCTAATTGACATGACATGGTATCAAGTTTTTTTTTCTTAAATTTGTGATCAGCGTCATCAATTAACGCGAAAACACACATAACTAAGAAATTTTTATTAAGGTCGAAAATTGCTTGCACTCGTTATTTTAGTCTCTTTGTGATCCGATATCGGGCCAAAACAGTGGTGTTGGCTCCAATAACCGATATCGGGTCGGACAATGTGAAAGGTAGATAAATATGTCATAGATTTGACTTCTTCCGATATCGGATATCGGATGTCGGATATCGGACAATGTGAAAACGCTCTTAGTTGGGCCTGCTCTTCACTCAACGTCAAAAAAACTAAACTAAATCAAACTAAAAAAAATGTTTTAATCTCGCCACAAAAACCAAAGCGCCACTATTACACCCCCAATGTCCCACTTTCAAAAGCCATTGTAATCATAGAACAATATTCAAATGTCATTAAATCCTTCTGATTACATCGGGGCTATACTTGAACCCCTCGTACAACCTACATTTTGTTATCAGATCCTACAATGCGCAGCCAAGGTGCTTGTACAGTCGACACGAAGGAGAAATGTTTATTTAATATGTGATATTTATTTCTTAGCTCTTAAGAGGATATTTGTTACACGAGCACGATAGATGGGAATATAAATATATTGCTATTGCTATCAGATTCTTAATCCTATAGAATCTTCTTCATCTTGTTTTGATTTGGCTTACATGACTTTTTGAAGTGAAAACTTCTTTAGCGGCGTTGGATGGGTAAAAATTGTTAAATTTGCGTCAGGATCGTTTGACCTTTGAACCGTAACCGACGACTGACGTCATACAACATTAGCTAAAGAGCAAGACTGTCTATTTTGCAAGATCATTAAATAGCATCGTGGCTTAACGGTTAGCGGTTCGACTTGTAAGTCCTTATGGTTTCAGATATTACCAGGTTCAAACCTGGGCTTCTGGCACTTTTTGTGATTATTTTTCTTTTTGTAATTTATTACTTTTTGTGATTATTTTTTCTTTTTGTAGATAATTTTTTACTTTTTGTGATTATTTTTTCTTTTTGTAATTTATTACTTTTTGTGATTGATTATTTTTTCTTTTTGTAATTTATTAATTTCTTCTGACAGAAAATTAGCAGAAAATTAGTGATAGGTTCTATGATTGGCGCTATATTATAGGTATGGTATGGAATGGTATGCTATGTTCTTTTTATCTTTTTTCTATGTATATAACGAAGAAAGAAAGAAAGAAAACGTTTTCACTTCTGCCGGCACTCCCAGAGTGCAACCCGTCTTTTTTTTATACCATTGAGGTGGCAGAAAGGCATACGGCCGCATACGGCCTACTTAATGGTTAGAAGTTACCATCGTCTATGGATGTGTGAACACCAGGGGTGTCACACTCGTACTGCTGACCCTGTATGAACCTAGTAATGACCTTCTTGAACAGCTCCATATTATAGTAGCTTGGAAAAATCCTGCCTGGAGAAAGCCTGCTTCGAACTTTTCTTATCAATCATCGAATACAAGCTTGCACGTGAGGTTGGCTTGACTTCGACGGTCTTGCTGATTCCCCAAACATCCGAGTTAACCCCTCATATTCCTTACTTCCTAATATTATGAATGTGGAAGTCCGTGAAGGTGTTCGTTTATTTTTGAATCATACTCTAACAACTGAACTGATCTAGCTGAAAATTAGCGCAGGGCACAGGCGGGTGGAGCCGCATGTAATAGCTAGTAGTTAATAATAAAAATAGCAATTAATGATTACATGGCACGTGGCTCGACACGCACTATACCGGCTTTATCGCTCATTGTGAACAAATTACGGGGAAATTTCATAAAATACGCGCCTGTCGCCTACAAGCTCGCGTTGGGCACTTTTCTTATAATATTTTCTGAGATGAGAAAAAACCATTGAACTCGTGACACCATTACCGACAACTCTTGTTTTTCTTTACGTAGGTGATAGACGTATATACGTGATACGACGTGATAGAAGTATACGACCAAACTGATAGAAACTGGTTACTGTGGCCTATGGATGCAACACCAGAGGAGTCACACTCGTACTGCCGACCATATAAAAATAGAAAGTTTTTGTCAGTGCAGAAGACAAAGCAGGACAGGCCTTTGGACTTCCCTCTGACAGCACAAAAACTCTCCAGTGAGAGCAGGGTACCCCACTCACCGTCGGGAGCACAACACGACAAGACAAATGCCGATATGAGCGATCTGTACAATTCTGTTAGAGGTTGGTTACTGAGCCACTAACTACAACTCAGGCTGGAAGGACATAGGCTATTTTAAGTTGCAATAACCGACATCCAAGCGGGCGGGGCCACGGGCAACAGCTAGTTACCCATAAAATAGAAGTTTTTGAACAAAACGTAAATTATCAATTTTCTTATTTCAAACAGCCCGTTTAGTTACGCCGTTTCTATATTAAAATGTAGTTCGGCTTTTACTACGAAATTCGACTAATTTAAACAGCCATAAAATGAAAATTAGAGATTAAAATACCAACTTGAAAGCTTAGTAGCTAAGCTAGCTGTAAAAAATATTATTTTTTCATAGGTACTTAGATTTTGATACTCATGTAATCGGCTAATTCGAGGTTAGCCTCATTTTTGTTCATTAATAAGAATTAGAATTTGACGTAGGACCAATACCAGTTTTGTACTACTCCATTATTTAAGAATTTGTCTATAACGTTAGAAGTATAGTATAAATATAGTGGTATAGTATAGTATCGTTCTGAACAGTATCATGGGTGTCTGGGAATTGAAAAAAAAGGCCTTCTTTGAGCTCATTTTGCGTCATAATTTTAGCGTTTCCGGTTTCATCCGATGCTTTCGCCTTGAAGCCCGGGTTCCACTTACGCCTCCTCTTATTGTTATGGGACATATAGCATTTATAGGAGCATCTATCGTCTGATTTCCCACCTCGGAAACAAAAACTTGGCTCAAACAAAACCATAAAATGACGTTATTTCAATTTGTAGAAGATTAATTATGTTGCCGCGGTAGAACTTACCGTCTGTCAATCTGTCTAAACTAAACAATCTGTCCTTAATTCTAGAATACTTGCCAAGGCAAACTAATGATTTATCTCCTACAAACTTCAAAAATCAACACAGTTTGCAATCTTACCTCAAATTAGCTGATCTATCCGTGCAGTTCATGTATATATTATTAATCTAAGCCTAAGGGCCAAGTTATGTCTCGGTCAACCTTGCCCAACTCCATTTGTGTAGCGATGTCGCCCTTCGTCCCTTTAGTGCCTTCAAACTTGCGAACAAGTAAATGACAACGTCCATACTGAAGATGACATATAAAGATTTGTACACACTGGAGAAATTTCCTAAATATTTCAATAATATAACTACGGATGGAGCTTGAACTATAAGCTATTGCCTGTGGCTCCACCCGCGTTGATCAGTTGTATAATTCTACAGACAAAAAATTTAAAAGAATATTTTTTGGATTCAGATTTTTAACATATTTCAAGTTTTTTGCTCCAAATATCTTCAATGTACAAACGTAACTAATTTATGATTTTATAATAGTGTAAGTAATTATAGCTTTTTTAGTGATGGCAAGTGGATAAAGATATTTTATCTGATGCGTAGATTGATGGTCCTAAAGATGTTATTTTTCGGCAGTTAGCTGATAGGGCACTGATTGTAGCAAGCTAGTTCCAGAAAATTTAGGAATACATATTTGTTTCTGCCAAAAAAAATACACGAAAGATTTTCTGAGTAAAATTTCCTATCTCCAGTATTTAGAGTACGTACATCCATGTGGTGTAAAAAATTGCCAAAAAAAGGTTGCCTGGAAGAGATCGCTTGTAGCGATAATGCCGACATTTTTTATTTTTCATATGTTGTACATACATGTACTGTACTTCTGTTGAGTACAATAAAGATTTATCTTATCTTATTGTATGATTCATCTTTTGCTTGCACCTATCCCAATGTATCTCTGCATCACCCTAAGGTTGACTGTTAGATAATGTCTTTGGGTGTCTTTATACAATTTTTATGTGCATAAAATTTAAAAAAAATAATAAATAACAAAAAAAAATAGGTTCGCGTCTACAATATGAACGAACGATACGAACCCTTACTTAATATGGTGCTATATCCACGGACAAACTTATCACTTACATTACTTAACGAGTTTCAAGCTAAGTTATAATAAGTTTCGGGGCACACTATCGACTTTGAGTTGCCTGTTCCTAATTGCATTGAATGGCCTTGTACTATTCTTTTTATATTGTTGGTTGAAATTAGAGTGTGGGTTATGATGTAGTGACCCTATATCATCCGAAGGTAGTCGCAAGAGGCGACAAGCGGAAAAATACGTAGAAGATTTTGCTATAGATAGATATATAGATAGATAGAAGATTTTTACTGCGAAAGAATTCTGCTCTCGAAAAAAGTCCTGCACCAACCCGTCTGGCCAGCGTGGAAGCTTCCCAACATTGGGAGATGCTTCTGTTCAGCTGTGCACTGCGATAGGCTAAGTGATTGGTTGTTTGAGGCGCTATCAAGATCGTGGGGTCCTTTTTTTTACATGCGGGAATTCCCACGGATACCCACCCTCCGGAGCCGGAGGGGGAGGTTATGTCGGACTCGAACTGACTAAACCGTATGCCGTCTGTGGGTCGCTGTGCTAGGCCGAAGGTGAGGTTGTCAACGACATAGCCCTCGCACCCGGGCTGACCCAGGGCCATTCCTCTCAGTTTCGCCCTCCTCGGGTACGACTCGCCCCCGCGCCGCCTCCGTAGCCTTGAGGTCCTCGATAATTTTACCTGCATGCTAGTGCTATGCTAATATCTCCAATGAACAGACACAATTTACACTTTCATAATACTTTAGACAGATGAATACTATTTTTTTTATTTGAGAACCTTCTGTTTATAAGTATGTTACTGAAACTTCTAAATGGACGACCCTGTCTGAAAATTCTTTCAGAAATAGAAAGCCACATTATTGGCAAGTCGAATAGGCTATAATTATATCATCACGCTATCATGGGGTCAGCTGAGGCAACGGGATCAGAAAATCACGCGAGGCGCGCCCAATAGCTTTACAGTGAAATTTTAAAAGCAAAAATTGACGTTTGGATGGAAATGGATGGAACTGCAACTTTACTAAACTAAATATAAAAAAATCATAAAAACGAAATCGTCTCAATTATGGATAACCAAACTATTATCGGAAGATTGCGTATCGATTCGAAACCCAGACGAGGTCAATAAACGGACAGCGATCCTATAACTATTACCGTATCTAGTTAACTAAATCTGTGATAGAAACGTCAAATAGACCTCTCGAAATTAGCTCAGGTCTTTTCATTTTTATTACATGTAGTACTAGCTGTGGCCTGTTGCTCCGCCTGAATGAAATACTGTTTGAAACGACCCACAAGAAACTAATCCCTCGAGAAAAAGTAACCTATGCAAAATTAATTACTGAATCTATCTCTGTTTCAAATTTCACTCAGATCTGTTCAGCCATTTTACACTCTCGTAAACTTTAAATAGATATCTATTTAAGCTTATTATTATGAGACAGATCAAGTAACAGAGAAAATTATCGTACAGTTAATAGTTCACAATTTAATCATGAAAATTCATTAATTTTTTCAAATTTTGTATCGTGTTAGTTATCTTTACACCTTAAAGCTTTTCTGGTGGCACTTTTTAAAATTTAGAAGGTAAGGTAGAAAGATGAGGAAGACAGAATACGTGATTATTATATCGGTAGTTAAAAGACTAAAGGTTGTAAGCGAGAAACATATTTCACGGAAAAAACACCCCAAGCGACATTTTAAAATACTTTTAAGCAGAATTATATTCCCCTCAACTATTTTTGGCGTTTAACTTTTTTGCTTCTCCACTGTCGACATGTATGTTCAGAAACAGACAGGTAAATTGAAAGCTTTTAGTTTATTCAAACTTTTTATAAAACATTTTAAATCGTACAAAGGTGTCGTTTTATTACACATCTTTACAAAGCCGCCAACAATTATTTCAACGAAGTCGGGATGTGTTTTCTGTTCACCGTATTCGTACGACGCGACGTAACCTTTTCAGATTTTCTCCATTTCAGTCTGCACAATATTATTTAAATGGACATGACTTTAATGTGTTGTCAAACTATATATAAGGTTGTTAGAACTATGTATTTACCAAGTATTGTTTCGAGTTTCCGATATTTCGGTGCTGTTGCAAGTACCTTAATATTTTAATTTGAATTGAATTAATAAGGATTTTGTCAGATATTCTTAATGAATTTGTATGAGTGACTACTGAGTATATACTATTGAATTCCTTAAGTTTCCTGTCGGTCCATTATAAAGGTAAAATAGAAGTTAGCAAGGTGGAATCCAACTAAACTTAAACCTTTTCGCCATTTAAGATCGCGAATTGAGAAGAAGAATATTGTTACTATTTTAACACGATATATTTCCAATACCCTACACTACCAATTCATATACTGAGATCGAACCAGAATCCCAATCGTGGTAGACGAACTGGCTGTTTAATAATTCACCAACATCATATTGTTCCAAACATTTAATTCCCTATCATATAAATGGTGATATTTTCTTTGTAAGTCGTATCCATACTAAGCCAAAAAGAACCGCAAGAATTCTTTAATTCGTGACACGTCTGCACAGGCATAAGACGTCGATTTTAGTAGGGATTTGTCCTCCGAAGATTATTTCACTCCCCCCAAGGGGTGGGATCTAAATCGAATCGGTTACGTCATAGTGGCATTAAAGCTGGGGCCTTAAATACGGCGAATACAATGCGAACATTTTATTTCTGAAGGATTTTTTCTTTTGATTAACACTTTTTTGTAAAGGGTATTGCCTGAAGCAGTCATGTGTGCCGAGTCATCTTATTTTTATGTATTTTCTGGATTGGACTGCTTAGTATTGTGTGGTACTATAATGTAGAACTTTTCGTACGAATATTTTGTTTTCATACGCTTTTTTTAATTGCTTGTCATGCTTTGGCAACCGTTTTAAAGGCGTATTGACGTAGAAATAACTCGTAAGACCACAACTCAATGATCAACTTTTAGTAACTGTCATACAGATGATAGTACGAAAAGGTGTTTTATAATTGAACGAATAGGTCTCAAAATTTATTAACACATGTATCTGTTTCCTACGTTAAATTTTAAATTCGAATTTCAAATTTCATACCGGTCTCACGCATGAACTGTCACACAATTTTTATAATATACAGGTTGTATACAAAGAAGAGATTAATGCAAATAATAGTTTTAATAATAACCTACCCGCCTACCCGCTATTTTCATGGCCCCACATGAGGATAAGGTACAGAGGTTTTCTTAATTAAGACACGGAGCAGAAATGACTATGTTATTTGCATTGCGCAACAGATAACTCATTTCTGTTACATTTGTCTGGCGTGCCATTATCGGCTGCTGTGATAATAACTGGGTTTGTGTGAGGGATGTGTAAACTGTGTGTGAGAACTGTGAGTGTATGAAAAATTTTAAAATGAAAAAGAAGCAACCGGAATTACCCTAAGATGATAACTTAAAGTAATGCTAACTTTAAACTGTTGGTCCAAAAGGACTAAAAAATGGTCCAATTTCTTGTTTTGTGTAGTTTAAATTTTTGAGGTCCAAAGCGTACAAAACGGGGTCCAACCTCGATTAGATAGATAGATAGATAGATAGATAGATAATTCTTTATTGTACACCAATAAATTTAAACTAGGACAAGTAGATAGTATGTATAGATTATTATATTATGAAGAAGGTTTAAAGTGTGATAGGGTCTAAGCTAGGCGAACGTTAATAACCTCCAATTGACTTTATATGCGCTTAATGTTGTAAGATTTGACGTACGATAATGTATGTAAGTACAGATTTTTTTTTAATATTTATGACGGAGACATCCACTTTCATTTTAACCACAGGGTGTTCCAAGAAGCTTAAGATATCATTTTATAATTTTACTTAGGTGTACTCGTTATAATATGAATAATAATGATTAAAACAAAGCAAGCGCGGGAATCTCGAGTTCCACGAGTATTCAAGTACCGCCCCCGGAGATCTAACTAAGAAGTGCTTGATTTAAGACAAAAGACTGCTAATAATGAACTTTTACATTTTGAATAAAAAAGAAAAATTAAGTTAAGAATACGGAAAGGGTAGCTTGAATAGATATGTAAGACGGAGGATTGAAGCAAGCATGTATTCGTACACCACCACATTTCGTCAACTGTGAGTTTGGGTCTCATGTCACCAGCGGGCAATTTGACATGGGCTACATGCATATCCATAATATTTTAGTCGTTATTTTTTAATATTAAATATGAATAATATTAAATGCGTTCTAATATCTAACAATATTGAAAACTGTCAAGGTTTATTTAATGTCAAATATTAATGTCTACCATTTTAACAACAAGAAATTTGCTGGTAATATTTTGTGTTTTTATACTCTTGTTTCTGATACAATGTTTGTCCATTGAAATCGTATAACTGGGACAGTATTGTTTAAAAATGGCATGTATTTAACGTGGCGACAAATAAGTCAAATTCGGCCTTTAAAAAACATTAAAGTGGGTAGCAAAAATAATAGGTTGGCGACTACATTGAAGTATCATTTTATTTAGAAAGTAGCAGCTTAGCGCGTATCAAACCCGCTAAAACTCAAATCCTTACCCAGATTTATGGCATGACGGCAGTTCGAAAGTCAGGAGCCATTCAAAAGCCTCGCCGATTCCTCCTATTTAGTTATGATAATATCTAGTGAAACCACTGCTTAATCATCATGAATTTTAATGTCTATTCCGTCTAGTCAAGAAGCTTGTACAGGTAGGGTAACAATACATTTTGAAATTTGGAAATTTCGACTTTATAGATATGATAAACTAGAGCTACAAGGCAGCGGCAGTCGGGTGTTAAGGTGATTTTCCACCAGAGTGACGAGACGAGGCGAGGCGAGGAGAGAATTGAAATTTGTATGGAAAATTTTCAATCCTCTCCCAGCGTATCTTTGGTGGAAACAGTGTGGATTGACGAGAATATGCGAGGCGTGAATTGAAATATTTGTTTGTGCAAAAATGAACCGTATTGGTTCCGATATAGAGTATAAATCACCTTCAAGGTGATTTTCCACCAGAGTGGCTAGGCGAGGCGAGGCGAGGAGAGAATTGAAATTTGTATAACAAATTTTCAATCCTCTCGCGATGGCAATTTTTAGTGGAAAAGGGTCAGTGCGATTTCAATTCTCTTCTCGCCTCGTCTCGTCTCGCCCCTCTGGTGGAAAATCACCTTTATGGTGCATTGTAAGAGGCTTCCATCAACGTTTTGTATTATAATTCATAGCTCTAATAGTGGTCCTGTCGATTCAATACCATTATGTATATTTTCGAGACAATAATACAAATAAGTTATTTTTGGCAAAAATATTAATCCGACTTCTAGAACATAAACGCCCTGAAAAGTAAAAATAAATTAATTACATATATAATGGTCACTCTTTTACATACATAGTCGTAAGTAAAGGTGCAACCGTATCTCTTTGGTCGACTGTACTATTAAAATTTAATAAAACATGAATTTCACTTGCTGTCAACTTACGTATTCGATTACTATTTCATAGCTGTATCCCGCTGGTGCCGCGTGGTTCCCGGCAGAGTAGAATTTGGGCCACCTCTTCTCTTCCCATGTGGTGTCGTACAAAGCAACTAAGGGATAGGGCTGATTAACTTTAACATCAGATAGATATGTACAGCCCAGACTCAGCCTCAGATGCATGGTTCGAGTCAACAATAGCGCCCGGAATACGGCAATCGGCTAACCCCCTATTACGTCCTAGCACAACGACCCACAGACTTCGTGCGGTTTAGTTGGTTCAAGTCCGACATAACCTCATTCGGCTCCGGAGAGGTGGGGGGGGGGGGATGTTCCGTGGGGATTTCTCGCACGTAAAAAATAAAATTAAAATAAACCCCCTATTACGTGGGACCGAATACAGATTGGTCAAATGTGGGTGTTAATTCAGCTCTATGTATGTATATCCCGCTTCACCCGCGTGGAATTTTGAACCTATTTCTATAAAAAAATATTATCCTATGTATTATTCCAGATTGTAATCTATCCTTGTGCCAAATTTCAGTTAGAACCAATCGGCCTTTCAAGCATGATTATGTAACAAACATCTTATCAAACTTTCTCATTTATAATATTACTAGCTTTTGCCCGCGGCTCCGCCCGCGTGTATGTCGGTTATCGCGACCAAACATAGCCTATGCCCTTTCTCAAGGTCTAATCTACACCTATACCAAATTTCATCAAGATCGGTTCAGTCGTTTAGGCGTGAAAGCGTAACATACAGACAGACAGACAGACAGACAGAGTTACTTTCGCATTTATAATATTAGTATGGAAGTAGGAAGTAGGATTTATATCTCATAAAGGCATGAAGCGTGGTCACCCTATGTTTAGGTTACTTATAGATGTTAAGACTGAACTCGAGTTTGTAATAAAATCATTATTTCTACTTTCATTACTTTGGTTCTCGGAAACTCATATTTAACGGATGAAAATTTCGGTAAATGGAATGGCTTCTGCGTATTTCTCAAAACTAATTTATTTTTAATGAATTAAATATTGTAAGAAGGTTTTACTTTATTACATACCAGTTTGGACTGTGACTTTACTTATGTATGACATGTTCAGTTATTGTTTCTTGAGTTTATGTCATTGCAGTGAGATTTTTTAATTAATCATTATTATGTTTTCTCTTCATATCACAGTGATCCTAAATCATTCATCAATTAGGTGGCAATAACCGTGGAATATGGAAGTGTGCAACACTAGAGGCATCACACTTGCCCTGCCGAAGCTATTAATACCTCTTGTAGTTGCTTGATATATATTTAAATTGTTTCGTTTTATAGTTTAGAATTGTAGAGAGTTGACGTCTTATTTTGACACAAAAAGACTACACTATATTATGTCTTGTTTGTAGTGTACCTTTAAATTGCAAAATGTGTATGAGTTCCATACCGTCATGAAGAACCTCCAAATTACCTGAAAACAAAACAAATTATATTAAAACTTGAAAAGATAAGTCCGTATCACTAGGAGGCCTGCCCCTCTTGATAAGTGGCAATTGTTTGTAGAATGCGATGCAGTAGATAGCTCAATGTATGGGATTGGCATACGTTGACGAACGTCATAAACGTCAAAATACGTGTCAATTCCATACATATTTTTTTACAACATTTCACACAATTCTTTCTAGATCCATAGCAAGCATAGCTTAACTACCTTGTGTTATGGAATCTAAAATGCGGATAAACATATTTAGATATTTTTTTTTTATAAATACAGATATATTATACATATACATGGCGCACATTGGGAGAGTGCGAGTGCGAGTGCGCTATGTCCAGCAGTGGACTGCAGTGGGCTAATTGATTGATTGATTGATTATACATAGAAACACCCAGACCAATGCAAATATCATATTCATGTATACAAATATTTGCACTGAGCGGGGATCTAACGCGCGCCTCCTGCGTAGCGGCTGCGTACACTACCGCCACGCATCAGAGGTTTCTATTTAACAATACGCGGATTCTGAGATTACTAAGAACCATTCAGTTCCGTAGAGACATCGTCTAGTCATAAATACCGAATAGGCTAGGTACTTTTGATCCTGCCTTGTCGGCGTTATCCTTGGAAATATTCGCACCAAAAAAGTTAGATAGTTTTTATCCCGGGAGTAGGTCTCTATGGGTCGAGATAATGGGAACTGCTAGTACACCATATAAATAAACATTACATTCTATGAAGGGACAAACTTTTACGCCCTAGAGACTAATCACTCCAGGTAAACGGTAAAACTAACATTTCAAAATCCTTAGAGTACATATTTTCATTACAACTAAACACCCATTTTGTTCGTTCTCGCACCAAAAGCTACAAGGTTTTACTGTAGAAAGTGTGATCGCATTTTAAGTTAATATTTGATACTAATTTGTAAAGGACTGTGAGTGCATGTCCGGTTTAAAAAATTATAATGTCGAAACCCGAATCCGGTTGACTTACATGAAAGGTTAAGTAATGGAAGCTCGTGAAGTATGTCAGGATATAATTAAAGGCAGGCAGTGTTCTCTGCCTACTCCGGACGGGAATATGCGTGATCATAACCAACGGGTGATAAAGATATGTTTCGAGAGTTAATGAAGTTTTAAGTAGAGAGTGAGCTACCTCGTGTTGTGTTCCCGGCAGTTTTTGTGCTGGCAGTGGGAAGACTAACGGCTTTTCCTGCTTTATTTTCAGCAATGACGGCACAGAAACTCTCTGTGTTTTCAAGGTCGGCATCATGAGTGTGACTCCCCTTGTGTTGCACAGGTCCTTTGGCTTCGGTAACCACTTCCACCTCCACCTCAGTGGTATATAAAAAAAGCTATATACAGCATGTGCACTAAAAGGAACGAAAACCGATTTTTTTGTACCTAACAGCATTGATTTTACGCGTGATATTAAGTGATGCTGCTCTGTTAACACAATCCTTTTAATTGTAGAGTGTTGTAAGCGAGTACCGTCTGACTTCTCAAAACCTAGAATATGGCCTATGAGTACGACTTCTAGTCAATCAAACCTAAACTCTATAGGTTTACGTTGTTTTATTACAGAGGTGACCATTTTCAGCTCCATCATCAGACCAGTGTCATGTCACCATAAAATTGAATTACATATGTTTAAGCAAAATTTCAATTGAACCGAACGTCAGGAATTGGGTCATATTAAACCTTGTAAGATTTAATTATAGACACAGGAACGCGAGTAACTGAATAAATGGCTTGTTAAAATACGGTGGTTCGATAGGTACCCTTTTGGACATGTTATGGCACATAAATCTATAATAAATCCTAC
This sequence comes from Eilema caniola, assembly GCA_949126895.1. Classification (NCBI taxonomy): domain Eukaryota; kingdom Metazoa; phylum Arthropoda; class Insecta; order Lepidoptera; family Erebidae; genus Eilema; species Eilema caniola. The sequence continues at coordinate 7,387,036 of OX421488.1, read as the reverse complement.
TAATATAATAAACACGACAGTTTGTAAGTATGGATGAATGCTTGTTCCTCTTTCACGTAAAAACGGCTGATTGCATTTTAATTAAACTTTACAATAATATAGCTTATATATCAGAATAACACATAGGCTACAATTTATAACGACAACCGATATTATAGCGAAAACCGGCGGGCGGAGCCGCGGGCAAAAGCTAGTCTATTATAAATACTAATAATAAAGCTGTAGAATTTGTTTGTTTGAGGTTGTTAATCTCTAGTACCACTTATACAATTACAAAATGTCTAGAAAAATCCCAACTTGTTCTCTGTCTTATGCAGTATACAAGATTTCTACGCCTTTATGCTACGTTAAATTCTTTTTTTTACAATAGCTAGTGATGTATCTTAGTGTATATCGGACTCGAACCAACTAAACCCACAGTATTTCATCACATCGGCTTATAATTGACCATATTATATATAAAAATTAAATACCCGACTGCTGCTGTTTTGATAGAAGCAAGTTTGATAACAGGCAGTACCCGCGGTAGCTATTACATTTCATTGCTTACATGAATCTTATGATGAACATAAGTGGATTGCATGACGTCACCACTGTTGGACAAAAATGGTGCGCTCGATTTTAATACTACATGCTGTATCTAACTCACTCTCAATCTGTCAATTAATCAATTAGCTAATTGCAGTCCACTGCTGGTCATAAGGCTCTCCAGTGTTGGGAGGCATTAGCTTACTGTTTACACGCTGCCCACAATGATGAACAATGATGAATAAATTAGATATATAAGCAAGTAATATATCAATCAAGTTTGAAATATATACATATACTACATAGTATGTCAATATAATATACATACAATAAATATTTACAATACATACTTACTACGTTAGTATGTAAATTATATACTATACAACATTTTAAATACACAAAATTACAAACTATAGATAGTCAGGGGAAGATAGATAATGTCCTTTTAACATTTTTTTAAAAGCCTCTAGAGATTGTACTCGTTTTGCATTCCAGGTGAACTGCCTATATAGTGAAAGATTTGTCGAAGAAGCTTGTAAGGTGCAGTGGCATTGTTAGTCTCAAATTCTCCGACGATCTCAGACGACTAGTACAGATTTTCATTACGAGTTTTTCTTCTCTCGTAGTGACATCGCCTGTGCTAAATTTCAATAACCTCACGAACCTTACCTCAAACAAAATACAACAAGGTCAATTGTAATCATTCGCCATATGAACATACCCCCATATAAACACAATTACTTAGCAATGTGTACAAGTACCTCACACTAAAGTACACTAAAGGACATAAACAAACCAGATCGTTTAGGTCGAAGCTAAGTATACTGCAAACATGGGCAAGTCTTGTAAGCTTATGTGCAAAGAGTTATATACAATTGAACTATTATATTAAGGTTCAAATTTGTCCATCTTGGTACGTAGACAATCGCCTTAAGCATTAATATAGATAGTTTGTTACTGTATTGACATAAGTACTAAAGAATTATTAATTTCTATTTTGTTTCTACCATAGGAGGTAGGACACGACGTCATTTCCGTCAAATTGAGCAGTCCGACTGGGGAAGTACCTCTGCCCTAAGAATACTGCGGCGGTGAGTAGAGTAGCCAGAGCTCACTGGAGAGTTTTTGTGCTGTCAGTGGAAAGACCAAAGGCTATTCCTGCTTTTTCTTCTACGCTGACTGCAGAGAAACTGTGTTTACAGGTTCGGCAGCACGAGTTTAACTCCCCTGGTGTTACACACGTCCATAGGCCACGGTAACCACTATCCATTAGGTGGGCCGTGTGCTTGTCTGCCACCTCGGTGATTTAAAAAATAAATCTACTGACAGTTTTCTTTAGTTAAGTGGCAATTCGTAAGTTGAATAGAATGAACAATTGACAGATGTTTGCGACATTAATGAACGTCAAACTACGTGTCAACCCCTTCTGTTGTAAAATAAATACACACACCGGCCAATTTAGCAGAACACAAACAAGGAGAGTACAAAGTAGTTAACTTTATTTTTAAACAAATAATAATTAAACATGAAACAACAACATGTTTAATAACGAGCGTTTCAAAAGTGCCCTGATTAAGGTTTCCACCCCTTAGGGCATGCTGCGAATGATGTTCTCAATGATTTTTTGGGGCAACCTCTGCCATACTTCAACTAATGTGTTTCGCAGCTCACCCAGATTGTTAGGAGGTGGCATTCTTGATTTGACACTCCTCTTTAGCAAGTCCCAAACGTGTTTAGGTATGCCTGTACTGAGCGAGCACTGTTAGCCCGAGCATTATCCTGCATTAAAATGAAGTCGTTACCAATAAATGGGGCATGGTACAACATGTTCCTCTAAAATCTCCCTGATATACCGATCAGCAGTCAGATTTCCGCCGTCGACTACCACTAACTGTGCGAACTCCTAAACATATCCCTCCCCAGACCATAATTTTGTGTTCCGCTAATTCTGCCGGTGTGTCTATACTAAGGGATAGGGCTGTTCTTCATCCAACAATAAACATACAGCACAAGCCAAAGAGCCCACTAGATGGCAACGGGCTTGCCCCTATTACATTGGACCAAAAATCATAGTTGGCAAAACTTGAATGTTATTACACCTCTGCCTACCCCTCCGGGGATTTACAGCCGTGAGTATTTCTATGTAATCTATAGGTACATGTGGGATTTGGGATTGACTTGGTTGGAATACAGTGTACCGGGATCATGGCGCTTGTAACAATGCTGAACTATCGGTTACTCAGTACAAGTAAAAATCATGGTAAGGGTTATATTAATAAAATATAATACCTAGTTATAGATTTTTTAACTTTATCGATTTATCTATTTCTGTGCCTCGGAGAGCAAGTTAACCCTTCGGTCCCGGTTGCCATCTATACCTGTCATTACGGGTAGTTGGAGGCCTAAAAATTCCAACTAGCCTAAAAGCAAGTTCCAAGCAGTCGCTTCACGGTAAATATCAAAGTACAGCCTCAACAATTATACTGAAAAGCTAAATAACTGAGTGGGGAAAAGGCTCAGAGAGAATAATAAATGAAGTAATTATAAATACATTCAAAACATTCCAATGGTCTATGAGCCCTCGCCTCACTATCTAGTTCTTGTAGGCACGTACAACAATATATAAGTCTAGATAAGTCTGGCTAGTACTCGTATGCCTAGGCCGCGCTAGGACGAGACAATTGTGCAGACTGCGAGACAAATGAAACGTGCAGACCGCGGCCTCGAGTTGAGCGCACTCAAAGAGAGAATAGTGAGGGTATAGATGTCGATAGAATGAGTATCGAGTTGCGAGAACATTTAGTATTAAAATTATTTTAATGGATTTAAAATCGACTTATTAATTTTAATGCCATAAGCGTTTTGGGGACCCTTTAAGACCCTAGCAGCATGTAAGGTAGCAATAAAAACCTACGCTAAAAAACCTCATCCGTCACCAGGTCGGTCAACTAACAACTTGCTAAGCAAGCTTTTCTCTCTGGCAGTCAATCAGTTCCAAGAAACCGTAATCGTAGCCATAACGATCTGATACTAATCGCATAACAACCTTATTTTCTTTTCATTTTCCTGGTAATATAATAGTTAGTCTATTGATAATAATCAAGCAGCTGTATTGCCAATATTTTCTTTTCTAAGAATACTGTAATGACGCTATTTTATGTTTCTATTATCATTGTTCGTAATACAAATAAATTATTCACGATTCCGATCTCAAGTATCAAGATCGTTTACAACGTCCACTGGCTCAATTCTAAGAAAAAGCCTTCCAAATTCATGAGAATACAATAACGTGAGTATTCTCATGATTTCAATAGTGAACTAAATTGTACAGAATGATATACTTAGAGCATTCATATTTATTTATTATCCACCGTTAAGTATTCTAACGCGTAGTACAACGCATATTACAATTACAAGGTAAAACTAAATTGCATGTGAAAATTGAAATGAATTTCATTTCTTTATCAGATTTTAAATTGCATTAGTGAATCATTTGACACTTCCCTTCAGGAGGCCGAAGGAAAGTGTCCTCTAGAAGTAAACCTGCGTCTGAACATCATCCAGCTTGTACCCCCAAAACTTGTTGGAATCCAATACACTTGTGTGAAGTATAATTCACAAATCATAATGTGCGAATAATATTTCTCAAATTATAGTACCTATGTAGTAAATTACAGTTTTCTGACAAACATCGCACATGTAACCATTATTTATAATTGAGTAATACCCGGTATATATTCCAAAGCCTTTTCTTTTTGTTTTATGGGAAGCCTTCAAGCAACTGCAATTAACAACTGTACAAAGTTTTAATCACGGAATGGTAAATTGCATGAAAAAGAAAAGAATCTTATGAACAATACTATATTTCTCACCTTTTTACGATAATCCATATGAATAATGTTAATGCGAAAGTAACTCTATCTGTCTCTCTCGTGTTACACTTTCACACCTAAGCCACAGAACCGATTTTGATGAAATTCGTTAAAGATGTAGATTAGAACTTAGGCGGTACCGCGTGCAAAAGCTGGTGATTATATGGTTTACTTGTAGTTAGGTGGTGACATAAAAGTATTTATACGGCTGCACGGAAGGCGGGACAGCCGCCAACAAGATAGACTGACAACCTAAAAATGACAGATGGACTGGATGTGGAAGGAGGAAGTTCGTGAGCAATAGCGCATTGTGATAACGCCTATGTGCAGGAGTGGACAGCGATAGCCTAATTGATTGATTAACTGACACGGCGTGGAACGAATCTAGCTTATAAGTCTATATTGGAGCCGACGTTGCATGTAGAATATACTGCTTCCGGGCTGTTTGGCCGTGGTTCCCCCCTCCGACTGCGCCTATAAATACGCCCGGGCCTTTGCCACGGCAGATGTCGACCGCAGTGATCGACGAAACGTCTGGAACGCAAGTTTCATATGGACCACGGCCAAATAGCCCGGAAGCAGTATATTCTAAGATTTTAGCTTAAATTGGTACAATGATAAAATTATAGAAGGGACACACATAGGCTACTTTTTATTTCTAGAATAGGTTTCCATTAGTGGCAGTAAATGATGGGAAAGTTTGTAAAGATGATTATATACATGATACTCAATGATGCTCAAACGACTGAACAGATCTGGCTGAAGTTTGGTACAGGGATTAATTTTGGAGCAGAATTAATCTAGGAATTAAGATTCCAGAAATAGGTATGGGTGTCGTGGGCAACAACTTGTTTTGAACTAGTCTACACGATTTTGCATATCGGCATTCTTTGGCTGTGGTCATGCTAATCTTCTCTGCTGCGTTCAAATTTTAGAAATAGAGGAAATCAGGTACTTTGTGAAAAAAAATGCTGTTAAAAATGCATTATCGATAACCGCGTCTCATCACTAATGAATACAATCGTGTGCTCGTACCAGCACAGATGCACCACTATGCACACAACAACAAATGTGAACCGCTCCCTAATCTTGTTTCACAGAACACTTGTGCCGTTCGTTTTCTTCGCTGTAGTTTTATAATCTTACTATGAGACGCAATCCCCAACACCAAATAATACGCAAATGAAAAGCATATAACGAATATACCTCGATCTTATTATTAAAATAACATGGAAGGATATAAGTTTTATGCTTAAAGCAGTTACTTTGTTGAGTTTGTAATAGAGGAAGAGTTTCATTTGGTACTTTTATAAATAAGACAGAAAAAGTTTGTATTTATTCACTTGTGCATTTTCCAAGATGTTTTTTTTCAAACATAACTGTGTACTGGCACGAACGAGCACAACAAAAAGAAGTTATGCGTGTCCATACATTTCGGTGATACATAAGTAGGTTTTATAACTATAGCTTAAAAAAATATTAAGCTGTAGACATGGTGTGTGATGCAATGACGTGCCAAATTAAAGGGGTAGAAGATTCTAGATTTCATAACACAAGCCAGTTAACCTATACTTACTATAACATAAGTAAATAAGTATAAAAGTCTCCTTTTAAACCTAACATTTACAACTACTGGCTTTCACATGACATTTCAGGAGCAGTACAAAACAAAAACCATTATGGCCGCCAAAACTATTTCGTGATGTTTGAAACTGCAATGTACCTGTTTTAATTCCACGAAATTAGCTACAACGGCAGCGTGCGAAAGGTCAAAATGCAAATTGTTGCAGTTAGTGACCTTTGTCCAAGGTTGCTCGCAATTGCCTGCGTGTTTCGTGGTGATGTACTGTGTAGTATTAATACCTAGGAATCGATGGAGTAGATTAAATGTCATGTACAGTTAACAATAAAAATAGATTAATACTTATTTTCTTTATAGGGCACGTAAAAATGACTTTACCCCACCTGATAGTAAGCTAAAGGTGGAGTCTCTAGAATGAAATATTATAAACTAGCTGACCCGGCGAACTTCGTACCGTCAATATTTTTCCGCCCGCGTGGCGTCAGATCCCGTTCCCGCTGCATCCTCTACTATATTAAACATGTATTATACATATAAAACTTTCTTTTGAATCACTCTATCTATTTAAAAAAACGGCATCTAAATCCGTTGCGTAGTTTTAAAGATTTAAGCATACAAAGGGATAAATGGACTGAGAAAGCGACTTTGATTTATACTATGTAGTTATTGAAGCCAGACACCCGTCTGCCACTCCAAACTGGCTGCAAGTAGATACGTATATATTTCGCTGTTTTACCATATAAATTCCAAAATATTGACCACAAATATCTGAACCCTTTCAGATAAGATCTCGAGCCCACGAGAGTTTTTGCCTGAGTCTTCTGACATCGATGACACTTCAACTGTCATCGAAACTTATAACTAATGACACAGAACTGAGTCTTTTAAGATCAAACAGTAGTGAGGTGAAAGTTTGTGAAGATATTTGTTACTCAATCACGTACAAACGGCTGACCGTATCTGGTGAAAATAGGGGTAGGTTATAGTCATGCATAGGATACTTTTATTCCTGGCACAGGTTTCCATGGGTTGCCGGCAGGGGATCGGAATCTAATCGCACAAAGCCACGGCCCCGAGTTAGTAGATGCCAATAATAATCAATGATAAAATGGTGGTATTCAGTTTTATATGGTAAAACACCGCTTGAAGGCTATTCCTACTTTGTCTTCTGCGCTGGCGGCACAGAAACTCTCTGTGTTTACAAGGTCGGCAGCTCGAGTGTGACTCCTGGTGTTGCACACGGCATAGGCCACGGTAACCACTTTCTATCAGGTGGGACGTGTGCTTGTCTGCCACCTCAGTGGTATAAAAAAGGGTTCGAGATAATATGAAGACGAAACATTAAGAATTAATATAAATTCACAAAACCCTTTAATTTTCCATTTATAATAATTATTGCAAACTTTTCTTTAAAAATTAACTAAATACTTATCTGTGTTAATCAATCAATAACAATCCAGTCAATTAAAAAAAAAAAACAAAAATATGAAGATTTCATTACAAAGTAGGTACTTACTCATAGACCGTTTCATAAAATTTGCTGATGTATATAAAGTTTTGTCGCTAACCGTACAACAGCTGGTCGATTCCGTAAGGTAACTCTATCGATTTTACTATAAAAACCCATGTGAACGTACTCATGATGGGCATATGAGTGGCTGACTACGAATGTACTTAATTACGGTCCCTTGAGGGAGCTAGTTAAGGGAATACAAGTGGAATACAAAATATTATAACAAATTTTACGATCTCTACGCCAAACTGAACCTTGCGGCGGAGGCAGAAAAGGTGGTTTAGGCAAAAATTTGTTTGCTTTCAAAGTGTAGTCACTTTGGACATACACATACAGTTTGCTTATTGACTACTAGCTGTTGTCAGCAGCTCTGCCCGCGTGGATGTGGGTTATCTCGACCAAACATAGCCAATGTCCTTCTAAAAGGTCTAATATACCCTTATACTAAATTTCATCTAAATCAGTTAACTGGTTTAGGCGTGAAAGTGTAACAGACCGACAGACAAAGTTACTTTCGTATTTATAACATTGGTATGGATTGGTGTAGGGAAAGACAATATATTTCTTAACAAACGCCTTTCGTTTAGTCTACAAAAATGATCTGTCGCTATCATCGTTATCTTAGTTTCGTCTATCCGAAGCTTCTTTACCTCGGGGTCTAGGTTCTGCTTACTCCTTCTCCTCCTTTTTTATGTATACAGCTTTTATAGGAACGACAGCCTGTGATCTCCCAACACAAAGAGGAAAGTCTATAGCAGAGCTTTTTATAATTTTATTTTTTTCTGCCGTTTGTCAATTTACCGGCCTGCAGGGCTTTGTAGCGCTCAATTTGTGGACAAACTATTTACCACTAAGCACCAAAAAGGCAAAATATTATCGCAATACTGCACTATAATAAACTAAAGATATAATATTAAGGTCAATATACATTAGCGCATGTAACCGCATCAATCATTCTGACGTTCACTACTCATCGTGAATGTGGCATGTCTTTTACTAATGAATTTTTATTTTGTGCCGTCGTTTAATGTTGAGAAGATAGGGATAAATATTGTCTTACAAGAACTTTTTTAAGTCCGCAATATTATACGGAAATCTTGAGGTAGAAAACCACAGAACAGAAAAAACTGTTAGAAGTGTGATAGGACAGATTCTATAGCGGAACCAATGTCGCCAAACTCACACATACAACCAGAAAATAATACGTTGCACTTCTAGTAAACAATTGTTTTGGTTGGTCGTATGTCTTTAACGCCAAATTAGCCACACCTTATTGATTGTTGATTCGCAGTAGGGATTACTTTAATATATGGATTTACAACGTTTCGCATCTGAATTATACGTGCTACGGGTTACGAAAAAGTACAAACAATTTTCAATAGATGTCATTTTATGCTAAAAAAGCTATTTAACACTTAAAAACTTAAGGATACGGTTGACATTACTTTGAAGGTCGCTGTAAACGCTCTTGCAAACCTCCGCATATGAATGACACGCGTGCCACACTTATTTCACACTTCCACCGTTTTTTTTCAGTTCCGTGAAAGAAACGCAAAAAAGAATTTTGCCGTCACAATGTGTGTGATAAATTTAAATCAATCAATTAGTCTAAAGCAGTTCACTAGTGGACATAGGGCTCTCCCAATGTTTGGGCATTGGCCTACTATTTCCACGTTAGCCAGACTTGTTGATACAGGATTTTATTCAGACATTTCCTTTTTTCGCAGTGATATCTTCTGCGACCAATTAAGATTCCCTTCGGATGAGATTGTTTGGTGATACCTGGTTTTATTAATTCACCGTCACCACACGGAAAAATCTATGTCTACTAAATGTAAAAAACATAGGTTGAACGTCATATCTATGTGCCTTCAACTAACCTCCCGACCCTGAAAGCTAAACCAAAGAAAAAACTTCGTCAAATGTTCAGTTGTACCGGCTGCCAGGTGTAAGTATTTTACCCAGAATCCATGGCCTCGTACATCCATGTATGAGTAATAGACACCAAGTGGGCATTTTTATACTGCTCCTTTTGCAGATAATCACACGACCCACCTGATTACCAATGAAATGATGGTTACCATGGCCTATGGACGTGTGCAACACCAGGTCAAACTCGTGCTGTCGATTCCATAAGAATATTCAGATGCAATTCTTGAAGAACTCCATAGTGTAGTCGCTAAAAACCGAGTGAAACTATCTCTCCACTTTTGTTTATTTTATATATTATGGAACTGTAAAACCGGAGTTTTATACATCATGTAATTGTAATTGAAAAGGGTAAAAGTTTAACTTGATCCGGGACTTTCAAACAAAGTCACTTACGTTTCTACTCAGGTAGAAATTTGCCTTCACATCACTGTCAGAATCCTTAGAATCTACAGAAACAAAGTTGTGGGATTCCTTGGTTCTCTTGTCATTGATATTTCGGAAACAGCAAGCCTTTTAAAAGATATATAATGGATGCCTTTTATGGTTTCGTTTCTAGTTTGTGAATATATAATGGACTCCTGGTCTCGAAAACCTCCTTTTATATCAACAACCTACAGTGTAGTGACTATTGAATACAATCTAGAGAAATCAATGAATTCTAAGAATCGAAATCGAACTCTACGAAAAGTTTGTTATTTAGTCATGCTCTAACGGCTGAACAGATGTGACTGAAATTTGGTACAGGGATAGATTAGAGTCTGGAAAATCATGGGTAGCGGGAACTTGGTCCAAACCAAACATAGGCGGAGCCGTGGGCAACAGCTAGTAACCCATAATTGTCCTTTATTCCATCTAGACCTACCAGTAGTTCGATAGTCGAACTAACGATGAACTAATATGAACCGCGGTAGCCTAGTGGTATGGGTAATGGACTGCTGAGACGAGGTGTCGGGTTCGATCCCAGGTTTTCCATGGCACACACCAATTACTTTTCGATGCTTTTCGAAGTTATGTGTGTATTTATCGCAGGTTTATAAGTGCCCAGTTAATGGCAATAGGCTCGCCACCACGCTCGTCCTACATTGGGACCAAAACATAAACTGGCGAAATGTGGGTGCTAGCACCTCTGCCTACCCCTTCGGGGATAAAGGCGTGAGTTTATGTTATGTTGATATGAATGATTTTTATTCTCTTTCTAGTGCCCGAATATCCTACATAAATACATCTTCAGATTGCGTTGATTAATTTTAATTCGATTACATCACTGCTCCGAGAAAATGTAAGCCCGAGTATTTGATATTGATTTAAACTTAAAACCTCTACGCGTTCCTAAGTAAAAGATCAACGAAGTTGACCTAAAAGGGTTATTTTTGTTTCCTTTGAGGTATAGAACCTAGGTAGGAGAAGTTTAGGACCCTAAAGTGTACTCTATCTAAAGTTTTCCATGCCGGATCACCGTTTTGATTTAAGACTGAATGTTGGTTTTATTCTGACATCGACAGTCATCTCACTGGATCATTAGTACAAAACATTCCAAAATCAATATAACAGCGTTTCACACCTTCACACCTTTTCTAGAATCTGCGTTATATGTAGTTACACTAAACTAATGCGTGTACAAACTGCGATATTGCATTCCAATCGTGTTTGCAATTCAGTTTGAAAAACCGGAAAATAGCAACGAAACGCGATGAAATGCTGACTAACCTATCAATTGGAGTTTAAATCATGAACACGACATCGTAAAAATAAAGTGGTTTAAATCATGGATGTTCGCGATTCGTTCGTTAACAATCTGTGATAGTAAACATTCTGTGGGCTATATTATGTCAGTTGTACGTGGTTTACCCAGTTTTAATTACAAAACAATTTTCGATATTGGTGATTAAACTTATGTTTGGTTTTTCGGTGGATATATTGAGGCTAGGGTGAATGGGGAACCCAGCAAAAGTCAACCTATATATACGTATGTCAATTAGATTGAGGACATTTTAAGAAAAGGCCAGGTCTAGTGTTTCTCCATCAGCAAGCCTGTATGAAAAAACTATCCATTTCTCAATTGGTGGTTTAATAGCAAACAAGCAAAACACTTACAGATGAAATTGAAAACGTCCTCCATTTTGTTGTCACTAAAAAACGTATGAAAGTAAGAGAAGTGAACAATATTTGCTACGATCATAGGAATAGGTACTTTTATAGATCAGGTGAAAAAAACATTTTTTTCCGCAACTACATTTGCCCGATACGCCAAATCAAAAACTGTACTGAAACGTATGATCATACTTTCTTCATTCCTTTACCATACATTCATCATACATCTTTCTTCTACAGAAAACCCTGGCATAGTCGGTTGAAGGTGGGATACAAATTCCGTCATCATGCAAAATAGAGCCGGAGCCGGATTTCCTCGCAGTTATATTTTATTACCCTCACTTTACCGGCTTACTTCACCTTTCAGAACTTAGTGTACAGTTAAACAGGGATAAACGGGGCTCATAAAACTGAACTAGCGGTATCATTTATGCACTTTAGGTGTAGGTAAGTGAATGTGATTTCTGAAGCTTTTTATTTGTACCGATAGAACCAATGTTGGTTCCAATCGACTTTGGTTTAATTGATAAAATGATCGAATATTGGTATGTAAGTTTGTTTATAAGTTTTTGAGATTATAGTTTATCGCCGTAAGAACCTCCTCCTTTTTGGAAGTCGGTTAAAAATAAGTGTGTTTTATTGGCATAAGATATATTTACTTATTGTAATGGGTAGCACCATGCTACGAGAAATCATTGTGGTCGCACTGCACCACATAAATTGTACCAATAAATTGAGGACAGTATATAAAAAATAACTGTATCATCATAAATCAGCCGCATATAGTCCACTGTTGAACATTGGCCTCTCCCATAGACTTCCAGAACGACCGATCTAAAGCTGCCCGCATCCAGCGCATCTCGGCGATATTGACGATGTCGTCCTTCCACCTGGCCGTTGGGCGTCTTACACCAAATTTGCCCGTACGCGGTCGCCATTTCAGAACTTTTTTGCTCCAACTGTATAGTTTTAAAGATTTATCGATTTCGTTGGACAGCTACAATAGTATCAACCGTTTACATTGATATTCGGGTGATTGAGATTGAATTGAGACTGATTTTTGATCAGATTCTAATTGCAACAATTGAAGAATTTGAGTTTAACGATGAAAGAAATTTCTCTTTGAAGATAAATTACCAAGAGTATAAATTGTATATTCTGCCAATTTTTTGGGTAAAAATATTGTTATCGAAATGAATTAATAAGTGTAACAAAGCCAAGGTTTTCAACTAATGACCTTTGAAACATGACCGTCAGGTTTTCTTTAGCATTTTTAACGAGATCTTGTAATTTTTTATTTGAACTTTAGGAGAATAATTATTGTTTTCAACTATATTATCTACAAGTACATAAATCGTATTTGGTATTGTTTGTATACATTGAAGTATTTTATCTTCATTATCAACTTTGGAGAACAGCCCTATCCTTTCATCGCCTTTTAAGGACTACACCCACGACCACGGGTACATATGAGGTGGCACTACATTACCAATGACAAAGTACCCGCTTAGCGGAAATTGCCTGGCCACCAATTACATAAGAGCGAAAATCATAATTTGTAAAATGTAGGTGTTTTCATAAAATGTAGGAGTTTTTTAATGTGCATATAATATTAGCGTTCTAATATTATGTATGGAGTATGGATTGTACGGAAGTATGGATTAATTATTATTTATATAAATCCGAAAGTAACTGCACGTGTCTGTCGGTCTTTCATAAAAGCTGAACTGTTTTTGATGCAATTTTATATGAATGTTAGGGTAGGACATAGGCTACGTTTTGGTGCGATATAACCGAAAGCCGATTTTGGTTATATCGCACATTTTCGTCGCGAGAACCGACATTAATGCGGGTGGAGCCGCGTGCGACATAAAAGTATGTACCTAGATAATTATTTCATTATAATAATAAAAGCGTAAGGAAACTAGACTCAGTTGTTTTATTTCTCGGAAACTATCCAACGGATCAAGAGTGTGTTTTTTTTACTTAAGGTACTTTTTAGGTACAATTTTTTGGTGTAATTATATTTTTTGAATAATGGTTAAGTAATAAAATATTATAGTACACCCGCCGTATTGATGTCAATATGGTGGATGTACTTTAGTTCCGAAATAATTCGTCGAAATAATCGACGAAACGTCTGGAACGCAAGTTTCACATGGACCACGGCCAACCAGCCCGGAAGCAGTATATTCTACACGAAATAATTTCGTTCTGAATCGGGTACACATTTTTTAGACTTAGGTACAATTTAGTACATTTTAGGTACATTTTTTTGGTAAGTGGTGCAACATGATTCGCAATGGTATACCCGCCACTTTGACTCGCATGTTATTACGCCTCTGGCTACATCTTCCGGAATTTACAGGAATATGTGGTCCCTGATTACTAGTTTACTAGTTCATCATGTCTAAGCTACCCTTTTCAACTCTCGTTAATCCCTCCTTCCTTTTTCGTCCAAGGCAATCAACTGCCCACTTCGTAAGTATTATAATTTACTATTACAAGTAAGTAGTATTATAATTTTTTAATAATTTTCCTTCAAGCTGTTTTATTCTTAAACATGAAATAAGTTGTATTATTGTGCGTCATGCGATGGTCGCGTTATAAGTACGGTTTCACCTACTTTTTGTACTTTTATATTATGATTGACCTACTTAACAATCAGTTTTAAGCTAAAATACTTATAAAATACCTTATAGAGCATTTAGGAGGAATTCTTGGGGTTACTGGTTTCTTTATGTTATTTTCGCTCGCTATGAAAATAAATATTAATATATCATTAATCCATAACTTACTAATACATATTATACATGCGAAAGTAACTCAATCTGTCTGTTACGCTTTCACACGTGAACTACTTAACCGATATCGATGCGGGTAGAGTCGCAGGCAGCACGTAGTAGTAAACGTATAAATGTCCAGGTTTCAGAAGATGGTAAGCTTAGCTAAGCAAAAGGTGTCAATTTATTTTTATATATATTTTTATACCATTTAGGTGGCAGACAAGCACACGGCCCACCTGATGGAAAGTGTTTACAGTGGCTTACGGATGTATGCAACACCAGGCACGTTGCACTCGTGCTGCCGACCCTGATAAATAAATAATAAATAAATATTCCACAACATTTCACACAACGCTATATAGATCCACGGTAAGCATAGCCTAACTAGCTTGTGTTATGGAATCTAGAATGCGGATAAACATACTTAGATACTTTATTTTTTGTAAATACATACATATTATACATAGAAACAGCCAGACCAATGCAAATACCCATATTCATGCATACAAATATTTGCACTGAGCGGGGATCGTACCCGCGCCTCCTGCGTAGCGGCCGCGTTCACTACCGCCACGCCATTTATATTAGAACTCAACGCGAATATTTTTATATACCAACATGTCACGTCGACAGTTACTGAAATTATCTTCAAAGTCAGTTCTCAGAGTAACAGCACAGGTAACAGGTTGTCTATTACTGTCAGTGGCGGCTATATTCGCGCTCAGTGAACCAAAAAATTACGATGCGTGAACAATTTCAACATAAATTACATACATGTGAAGTGAAAAGTCAAGTACAGGATGGATTTTTTCAGGATTACAAATTCTATATGCCGTTTTTGAAAGTTTGTGAATTCTAGCCCTTGATTCTGCTAATTTTAATGACATAACAAAACCACTGTTATAGCGCAAACGTTGTGTCATTAAATTTTAGACTTTATAACAGAATTTTTAAAGTCCAAAATGAAAATAGAAAGATTTTATAACATTTTTCATTCACTGTACAAGATTGACATATAATTTTAGACTATAAAAGTATCACAGTGAAGTCTAAAGTTAAATGGCATTTGTTACAGTGTCTGTGCGGATTTGTTACGAAAAAGTAATAGCAGAATCATGGCACTGGTTGCATTCGAGGCCTTCACTTCGAAGTTCAGGTTCCGCCTTCCCCAGTCTAACTGCGAACCGACTGCACTTCGATATTGTCGTTCGAAGAAGAGATTTCGAATTATTGCAGTCTGATCGATTGTCGACTTTTTAGGGCCCTAACTACCTGAAACGACTGCCATAGATCTTCGTATCACAACTGGGATCATTGGCTTACTGGAAACCAAATAGACATATTGAGTGTTTCCGTCCCCTATCCGCGAGTTAAGAGAATAACAATTATTCCGGTTCCTAACCCCTGCAAAAGATAATTCCGTAATTTACCCCATGCATATAAACATTTGTACAAAGCGGGAATCGATCCTGCGATCCTTACGTAGCAGTCGAATGCTCTAATGCTACGCCACAGAGACTGACATTCTTAAGTATTTACTGCTACTTCCAAGATAGAGACGAATCAATTGTCGTAAGAACCATTTCGTACCTACCAGATGGTTCTTATGACAATTGATTAGTAATTGTCGATATGTACAGTCGACAAAGGATCACACTTCTTCATCTGTCACACTTTCTGTCGCACTTTTTCATATACAATTATAGGTAAAGGTGAATCCGTATAAGCTTTGCACATAAACTGTAAAACACATTACTCTCTTAAACTCTGAGCAGTCGGATTAAAATTAAAATACACGATGATTTTTTAGACTATATAACTCTTTTAAAAGTTCTGTATGTTTGAACTATTTTCAATAAAATGTTTTAAAGATAAATTTATTTTATTGGAAGATAAGAACAGCGGAGTTTGAAATTGTTCAAAGAAGTAATACGATAATATTTATTTCAAAAACAATAGTCAAAAGTTATCAGTTATTTTGGAATATTTCAGTTACTTTATAACGGTATTTAATGGTTTTTTGTAATAATTTAGCTTTTTTCTGAGATTTTATTTATATGTTATGGGGCAAGAGATAAATCGGGCATTATAATAATTATAAGAGGTGCACACTGCGCGCATCGACATGGATACATATAGGTTAGAAGGCTAAGGAAGTGGAGCGGAGCGGAGCTCCTGCTTTAGCCTTTGCGGTTTTTTATATAACCCCATATATCAACTGCAGTCGAGTCGCCATAAGCCTGAGTTTGATTACTTTAATTCTCATATTTATCATGATGCTCGATTTATCACTTGGATGGCCCAACATATATAACTAGATTTATTAACAGATTTACTTATAAAGTATTTTTAAGAATCTTCAATGAAAATAATTGTACTATTCCACATTATTTATTAATATCCTGACCGGTTTCGATTTACGGCATTATCAAAGATTGATAAATTATTGATTAAAAAACATGTATCAACCTTTGATAATGCCGTAAGGCGAAACCGGTCAGGATATTAATCAATAATGTGGAATAGTACAAGTGTTTTCATTGAAGATGTGTAACAAGTTCCACCAAGTGCCATCAATTAACAGTATAAGCAGTAAACTAACTTTTAAACTCTCGCGTTCCATGATATATAATACACGTTACACGTGATATACAATACACACCGGCCGTGGTCACAGCCGGTGTAACCTGGTCGAAACGTCAGGCAATCAAAGGTATGTAAGTACCTATACCATGATCGCGTTAATTCCCGTTTCGTTAATTATAGTATAAGCAGTATTTTTTAAGAAACTTAAAAACTTAATTAAGTGGATACTTAAAAACTTAATTAAATGTACCAGTAAGTGGCAAGCTTCAGCGTATTCTATCATGAAAGTAGAAGTAGAATTGAAAATTTCTTTTTTATTCCAATGAGGTGGCTGACAAGCACACGGTCCACCTGATAGAAAGTAGTTACCGTGGCCTATGGACGTGTGCAACACCAGAGGAGTCACACTTGTGCTGCCGACCCTGTAAACACAGAGAGTTTATGTGCCGTCAGTGTAGAAGACGAAGCAGGAATAGTCTTTGATCTTCTCACTGACAGCACAAAAACTCTACAGTGAGCTCTAGCTACCCTACTCACCGCCGGGAACACAACACGAGGTTATTATGACCGCGGTATTCTGTAGGGCGGAGGTACTTCCCCAGTCGGACTGCTCAATTCCCTACACTAATATTTATACAATATGCCAGGTTGAAAGCAAATGATTTTTTTATATCTACCTAAACCAATGAAAACTAGTTAGTATATATAAAAGCATATTAAAAGTTGTACTACATTTCACATATACGTAGTACAATTACATTTTGTTAGAGTCAGAAATCGAGTTCAAAACTCCATACACACTTCCTACCACTCTGCCATTGTGGTAAACAATTTAATTAACTACCTAAAAGCGAACAAAGCCGGGAAGCGTGTACCCGTTTGACTTCGATTTAATTATTTTCCGACTTGGATTATTAATTCTGACTTCCATTGTTATTCGATTTCCTTCCTTTACATTGTAGGCTTAGACGTCAAAAATCAAAAGACAAGAATTTTAATTATATAAGATTAATTCTCTGCAACATACGGACCATTTTATCATGTTGATTTAGGGTTCGGCACCTCAAAAATAAAGCAGAACCATTATAGGATGCATTCGTCCGTGGGCCAATCAATACCTTTTTCTTAGCATCAAAATGAAGTTAAAATCAAATACCGTGAGAATACACAGTAGAATTCTACACAGCAAAATTAGCAAAACTTTTATGTAAGTGGTCACAAAACAAGATGTTTTAGTAATGTAATAGGATAGCGATATATCCCTCGCACCCTGGCTGACCCAGGGCCATTCCTCTCGGTCTGGCCCTCCTCGGGAGACCACGCGGTCACCGATTCGCTCCCGGTATGGGAGGGGGGGGATAAGGATTATAGTTGCGTGTACTCAAAATCATTCGTTAGTTATATCGATAATAATAATATATAATATGTGCTACTATGATATCTTCACTACGAATTTATCCACCACGTTCACCGATTTGCTTCTCATTTGAACTTCGAACAACAGAAAGAAATAAATTGAAGAAATTTATAGTATACCAAAATTCTATGGAATAGCAATTGCGTCTAGATATTTTGGCTTCAAGTCACGAAGGTTTGCATTTAACGTTTTAGAGCTAGAGGTCAAACGCATAGGTCAAAGGTCACAAGGATATATCGGATTTTGACATCTGAAGTTGAAGAAAAATATGATTTTCGTCGACATTAGAGAGTGTTTTGAAGCAAATAAAATATCGTGTGTATTTCGCTCTAAGATTTTTGGGTTCATTATCCGTTTACGGCAAATAAGTTTCTTTAAGTCTCAAGTTATGAGAGAATAGCGAATGGCTTCGCACGGGTGGTAAAAACGTTCCCGTGGAAATCGAATATAGCCTATGTTACTCAGGGTGAATGTAGCTTTCCAATGGTGAAAGAATTTTTGAAATCGGCACAGTAGTTTTTGAGTTTATTCATTACAAACATACAAATGTTTCCTCTTTATAATAGTAGTGTAGATATAGTGTAGAAGTGAGGATGTAGATTTCGACAAGTATTATAGCTTATTGTATTTGAAGGTACCGATCATGTTACCGATCCCGTCTGATGGTACGGTGGGATGCAGTTCAATGAATAGTGGCCGCCAATTTACTGGAAAAATATATTTAAAAAAAAGGAAAACCTATTGAAACTTTATCTCTGAAGATTGCAATTATCTTTACACTTCCATTCTGTTTTGAACAACTGAGGTGACAGACAAGCAGATAAGGACACTGCCCACCTGATTACCGTGGCCTATGGACGTGTACAAGAACAGGGGAGTCACACTTGTGCTGCCGACTCTGTATACACAGAGAGTTTCTGTGCCGTCAGTACACATACTGACTGCAATGAAACTCTCCAGTGAGCTTTGGCTACCCTATTCAACGCCGGAAATACAACAGGAGGTTATTATGGCCGCGGTTTTCTGTGGTGCGGTGGTACTTCCCCAGTCGGACTGCTCAGTTGAACGGAAATACTGTCGTGTCCTACCCTCCTTAGTGTTTAACTTCTGAGAGCAAAGGTGCACACGGCAAAGAAGATAAGTATACACCTTTCGCATGTGCATATGTATACTTATACTGTTAAGGATTCGGAGAAATAGTCCTCACGGGTTCACGTGTCATCGTCGACACGTGAACCCACTCTTAACATAAGCAATTCTTTTTTGCTGAAGTTGAGGGTATACTAGTAATTTCAGTTACTAATATACTACGCTTAAAAACTACGTTGCTTATACAAAACAATTCTCGAGCGAGAGATGAGTCAGCTCCCTAAAGCCAGGGTCCCACGGCCTGTCGAAAGCACAGGCCGCGTCAGAGCGCGCCAGACCGCGCCGGGCCACGCCGTGGGAACCGATTGGCGCGTGGCGCGAATGGAATAACAG
This sequence comes from Eilema caniola, assembly GCA_949126895.1. Taxonomy (NCBI): domain Eukaryota; kingdom Metazoa; phylum Arthropoda; class Insecta; order Lepidoptera; family Erebidae; genus Eilema; species Eilema caniola. Next base: position 7,367,247 of record OX421488.1, on the reverse strand, counting down.
GCCTCGTGCTTACATTTGCACCTCGATGCGCCGCGCCTATGAAGTTACCGACTCACGATGGATCGTACGCGCTGCGCCAGGCCGTGACAGGCCGTGACAGGCGCGCAGATTCCCAAGGCGCGTTGGCCTGTCCTGGCGCGGCGCGGCCTTTCATTAAAACGGGCCGTGGGACCCAAAGTAGCTTGCATCATATTGCATCAAATGGTCGCAAAAAGTTATTTGTCTTATATGACAATCGCAAGCGTTCCTCACTGCTGTGGAATTATTTAAGCATTCAGCATCGAGCGCAGCACTGCGACAACCGTGATAGAAATTGTAATTGGTCGATATCCAGTGAGGTCACTCAGTCCGACCAATGACAAGATGTCACAGATGTGACAGCCTTGATAGAGTCAAGGCTTGATTGCAAAGCTGTATTTATGTAAAAGCATTAATAATGAGTTCCACTTTAAACAAACAATATAAACAAACTTCTATATAAACAAGATGGTGGCAAAAATAACTCAATTCAGCAAAATCATTTTTAGGTAAAAATGGTACCAAGGCTCCGCTGTCCGTCTGTCTGTCTGTCACCAGGCCGCATAGCCTGAACCGTGATGGCATCTATCGTATCGTGATAGTAGAAATTTTCACAAATGATCTATTTTGGTTCCCGCTATAAAAACAAAATACTAAAAAAAAATCTAATTGTACGGAACCCTTCGTGTGCGAATATGACTCGCACTTAGCTGGTTTTTAAATGACGTCATTAATATATTAAAAGTAAGTTTTTCCTTTCTCCGATTAACAAAATGGGACACGACCCGCCTTACAAGCTTCAATAAATCTTAAATAAAAGCTATCTTCGGTCTCTCCGCACGTCGCTTATACTTGCACCATCGCTATTGGATTCTGAATTTCCCCAGAGCTCGGTGATATCGCGACGCAAAAATTCAAACCACCAATGTTATATCGTGTACCACTAAGAGAACCGCTAAGATACGATTACACAGCGTCTTTATATCCACCAGCCACATTATAGGTATTTAAGTACACTGCTGAGATCGAAAACAATGTTAATATCAATAAATTAACCTATTGCAGTGCACTGTTGGACATAATTTAAATGTCGCAGGGATATGATAAAAACAAGGATTTGGTCAATTCCCTAAGCGATTTGATCAAATCACGGAAGATGTTAAAATTACAACCCGGTTTTATCATTTCCCTAAACAAATCTAGTGATTTTTGTTGTAATTTTAACATCTTCCGTGATTTGATCAAATCGCTTAGGGAATTGACGAAATCCTTGTTTATATCATATCCCTGCGACTTATATATATTAAAAAAAATAGAATCGGAATAACTGATATTCCCTCTAACCCCTCCAACTAAGCTAAATTGCTTGTGCTAGGAGTGGGTTCACGTCGGTAGTGTAATGGCCAGGACTCGAACCCAGGACCTTTCGATCGTAAGGCCGACCCCATAACCTGAGCCTAAGCTACCACGATGCACCATTTCTTTGAACCTGATGAGTCTTTTCTGTGCTTAAGTGCATTGAAATGACTTTGAATCTCTAGTTTTTTTAGATAGTATTTTGATATACCTGTGCGTAATAATACACTATACTAGTACCTGTCTGCACAAACCCTAACTAACCCTAACCCACGTCATCCCTTTAATCTGTATGTATCCGCAATTTATTAATTGTCGAACAGGTAATGTGTAGTCATTTGCCGAATTGGTAGATATTTATGATTACTGATCCGCTCCCTTGGATATATTTGAACCACACAGTTGTTCCTTAGATTAGCGCGTTAAACCAGACAAACAAATTTCAGTTTTAAAATTTTACAATAGATTTCACTTTGTTTATCGGACTGAATAACATACCAATTATATGGTATATTAGCAATTTAGAAAAGTATAAATTAACATTTATTTAATTAATAAGTATAATCAAATACGTCAAAGCCGGTAGTTTCTAATTATTCATTACCAAATTACCTTAAAAAAAGTCCGGTGTAAATATAAAACAATCCCGGACATAACGCCGGGACAAAAACACCCGACATTCAACTAATTACCCACGCCACCCTTTGACCAGCCCTTTACCACCCTCGCAATTTACCAACCTAGTATTTATTTTAAATATAATAAATTGCTTTGCGGAATGATGAGTCTTTTCTGAGCTTAAGTGTATTGAAAATACTTTGATTCTTTAGTATTTTTAATATTGTAATGGTAAGATTTATTTTATCCGAAGTACAGATGGCAATCTTTTCCAAAAAAGCTATCAATCAATTAGCCCACTGCAGTCCAGTGCTGGACATAGGCCGCTTCCAATGTGCGCCATTGCGTCCGATCCTCCGCCTTCCGCATTCAATATGTTTGAGTCACCTTTTTCAGGTCATCAGTCCATCTTCTAGGGTTTTTTTTACGTGCGGGAAATATCCACAGATACCCCCCTCCTCCGGAGCCGGAGGGGGAGGTTATGTCGGACTCGAACCGACTAAACCGCACTCCGTCTGTGGGTCGATGTGCTAGGCCGAAGGTGAGTTTGTCACGCGACATATCCCTCGCAACCCGGCTGACCCAGGGCCATTCCTCTCGGTCTGGCCCTCCTCGGGAGGGTGTCCTACCTCCCATTGCCTTCTCGCGGTCTCCACTCTAGGACGGACTCCCACGGCCATCCATAAAAGCTAAGATAGGGATATCAGGAGGAGAATGCATAGTAGAATAGATGTGGACTATCATGTTTGATGGAGGTAGGAAACGCCAGTTTTACCGTCCGATTGAGTAGTCCGACTGCGGAAGTAGTAGTAATAGTGTAATAACCTCGTATTGTGTTCCCGGCGGTGAGTAAGGTAGCCAGAGCTCACTGAAAAGGTTTGGGCTGTCAGTGGCAAGACTAAAGGATTGTCCTGCCTTGTCTTCTACACTGACGGCACAGAAACTGTCAGCGTCTACAGGGTCGGCAGCACGAGTGTGACCCTCTGATGCACACGTTCATAGGCCACGGTAACCACTTTCCATCAGGTGGGCCGTATGCTTGTCTACCATCTAAGTATTATAAAAAAATCTAACTTTATAACCCGAAGAAAATAGCCCGTGCAAGCCTTATCTGTTAGTCAGCTTATGGGTAGGTACATCTGCCAACTGACATACAGAGTATTGCAGGTGAGGCAGGTCTGGCTTCAAACGTCTTGGTGAAGCCACAAGCACTAAGGAAATGCATTTGCGATTAAATTAATTTAAAAAAAGTTTTTTCTACAAACTGTTGCTTTTGTTCAATAATATTTTCGGAGACGATTACATTGGATTTCTATTTCAGGACATTCTCGGAAGCAGCACGAAGTCTGTACACGTGCCCGCAAGACGACAATAAGTTCGCCCCCACTTGGAGGTAATCCTAAAATAGAGTTGGCGGTCAATGGGCTTATGAAATATACCTCTGCATTCCTCTTCACGTGTTTGACTTTCCGTCAATAACAATTTTTTGTTTAATACTTGTATTAATTAGTGTGTTTGTGAATGAATAACTTACTTTTATGTATATTCATAAGCGGAGTTTACCTATTAGTGATTGTTGCATTATAAGCTGTAATCGTTGCATGAATTTAGCGTAAGTTTTATATGTAAACAATCGTTGATGAACTTAAATTAATAAAATAAAATAAAATAAAATAACTTTTCACGTATATATTTGCTAGTACATATTATAAAAGGGAAAGTGTGTTTGTCTTTCACGCCTAAAACACTGAAGATAGATTAGACCTTAAGAAAGGACAAAGGCTATGTTTAGCCGGGATAACCCACATCCACGGGCAAAAGCTAGTGTGTTATGTTTTTTATAAACTATTTAAATTGATTTATTTGGGAAACAGGTTACAATAGTATCATTATCAACTAGCATGTATCCCGATTACATACCTGAGCCCAAAAAGCCTCAGCCCCAAGCTCTTCTACTTTAGCCTTTAACACGCAAAATTAAAAAAAGATCCTGGAATCAGACCCTAGCTGACTTAGCTTTATGGGAGCGACTATAGTCTGACCTCTTAACACCAACAGGAAAGCCTGCGTCAGACTCACTGCAATGATCAACAAGTTTACAGGGTAACAGGCCCATACAATCACAATAACTCCAAAAACAATTCTAAAAATATTATAAAATCACAAATTCAACCTTCAACTATAACATTAGCATTCAAATAAGCGAAATAAAGAAAATTTGTGTATACATATGAATTAACTTGAAGCAAAACTTTCGGAAGGTTTAGCCTACGTTACGTAATGGCCAGAGGTCTGTACTTTACTACGGGGGGCTCGTCATGCGGGTTTTACGGCGTCATAAATTTTGCAAACTTTGACGAGACCGTGTCGCAGGCACTTTTAAGAAATCAGACATATGAACAAATTTCGAGAACCGCCAACTTTTGCATCTAGAGCCGCGTACGGACATCGCGAGACTGCTTCGCGAATGGTTCGTCTCGCATGCCTCAGCCTAAGGCATACGACGGTATATTTTAAATGACGCAAATTCTCAGTGTGAGCACACATGTCTACACAGCCTGAGGCCGATGTCTTCTAAATTGCTGAAGCAGTAGACTGAGCACCTATATCCACTTAGCGTCCCCAAAATTCTGTGGCAGATTATCAAATCGCAATAGCTTTAAGTGTAAGTCGCTAAATATTGTTTAATATTCAAACACAACATTACTTATTCGTCACATCAAATTGCAAAAGTTTTTATTTACTACAGTTTTCTTGAATAATTTCTCCAAGATTACTTAATAAGCTAGCTCAAATCGTATATTTATATCAAATAGATGTTAGTAAATATTTCAAAAAGTAATTCGTTTCTGATTCGTTAATGAATTTGAATAATTGGAACTTCAGATCCGAGCTCGAATTTCTCTATAGAAAGCAAGTGATCATCCAACTAGGCTTTCATAGCTTTACAGACATCTGATTAAGTTGGAAAAAACCTCCACAAAGTTTCTTTTTATTCGCATATTTATGAGAAGAGGGAGGATTTGAAGATGGTGTGAAATAACGTTTGAAATAATAATGGCTAATTATACGAAGTAAAATTTAAGAACGGATTAACATTTTCACTGAGAATATTGTTAAGCAAGGTCTCTACAAACACAGTGTATTTAAATGATGATTTTAAGAAAAGTATCAAAGATTATCAATCTTGGTATATTAGATTAAATTTTATTTCATATTCAACATAGTTCAGATTGCATGAATTTATAAACTACATATACAGTTAAAATAAAAATTTAACAATATTCTGTAATTTGAAAGTAGCTATATAAATTAAATGGGAAATATATTTTTGCCCGCAGAATATGAGACACGCACTCCAACACAAATAGATATTTATTTATTTATTTAGGTTAGAAGAGGTTAGCGGAAGTCTCGCAGAGATCGTGTTAGGTTACTTTGATGATAATGCACGAAGAAAGAACGATGTACGACAAAAAATGCTATTATTTTAGTGACAAATAAATCACAACCATTTTAAATCACCATATCAAATCTGACTACAATTCAGGTTGGCTACGTGCCTATATTTTAATTGTAGTGCAGATTTCAATACATTTGCCGTTACAAAAATAATTTGCAAATACATTTTGTGTAATGAGCGCTATTTAATCTGTTTCATTCACGAATTGCTCTCATTAATTGTTATATCTGCGGTCACTTTAGAAAATTAAAATCAGTATAACGTGAAATTAATCAATTAGAACGGATTTATTGACTTAAGTTTATAACTCAAAATATATTATTACTGAAGAAGTTTTTAATATTTACTTTTATTATAAAGATATTTCTAGATCAACTGACCTGATTTTGAAAATCCTTTTACCAATAGAAAGCCACATTATTTGTGAATGTTATATTATGCTATATTGCATCATGATATCGGGAAGGGTCAGCGGCAAAAACGGGATCAGAGGTCCAAGCGCACTGAGCCGTGGGTAACGGTTCATTTTTAATTCTTTATTTTACACGACATACACAACATAGTACAGTAACAGACATAAATACATTTTGATGCACAAAGGCAAGCTTAACTGAGTATTGAGTTTTCTCCTAGCAAACCTTTGTGGGATAGAGGAGAAATAGCAATAAAAGGGTATCTTATACGTTATTATAAGACGCTAGAACTTGGAGTGACGAACATGCAAGCATTTGAACATCTTCACAAAATAGGAAATTAGTAGAATACCATAGTATGTAAAGTCAATTTGACAATCTAGTAATTTTATTAAATGTCCAAAATATACATCAATTGCAACAGTCAGTATGTAAACCGTGGTACACCCAGAAACTCTTATCGGCATATATTATTTATATGTTAAAATCATATGAGAATATCTGAAGCAGAAAGCAGGATCATAAGCCTGGATGGAAGAGGAATCGTAATTTGTTTGGAAGGTTTGGGGTAAACGCCTAACCTTGGGGTATTATGTAGCGAGCTTTTAACATAAACAGTGTAGAATTTTTGCAGGTAGTTTTGCAATATACTAAACTTTGAATAGTTGTATTTTTGAAATTATATAGTGTACATTAACATACACAGACACACACACATACACATCAACATAATCACTACCTATGTTTACTAAAAATTATCAGAAGAGGTAGGAAATCGGGACTACGCTACTAGCTATAAAGAGTTTTTTTCTTTTTTTTTTACGTGCGGAAAATCCCCACGGTTACCCCCCTTCGGAGCCGAAGGGGGAGGTTATATCGGACTCGAACCGACTAAACCGCACGCCGTCTGTGGGTCGATGTGCTAGGCCGAAGTTGAACTATAAAGGGGTAAAGTTGGTGAAACGGAGGAAAAAAGGGGGTTGAATCTACTGAACCGACTTTGAAAACTCTTCTACATTTATAAAATTTATTTATTTATTTCGTGAAACATAGGTTACAGAATATATGTTATAAAGATAGTAAGACTGTTATTATAATACATTTATCATCACGCGGTCCAAGGGAGTGGAGCAGTAATTATAAATATCAATAAATATCATAGATACCCATATATTATTTGAAAAATATAATAAATTATAAGCATGTTTAAGGCATGCAACAGGGGTTCGAATTCGAAAGTATGTCACAAGCGAAAATAAGGTTACAGGTATGCAGACATACAAAATACATATTAATAAAAATTAACAAGGGGCATATTATGACAGATATATTTTAACCCGCGCCTCCCAGGGGCGTCATAAGCAGGGAGGTTCATCCCGTGGACGGTTTTCATTGGGATGGTGGACCGCCTATAAATTACCTGGTACGAGAGGCCAGGGGAACTAAAATAAAGGTTTCAGCATAAATAAAAGTACGAAAAATAGACATTTGTGTTTATTTCTTTTTGTTGATGCACGTCAAGTGACGTCACTCCGTTTGATTGTAAATTTTAAGAAAACGATAAAGGAACACAGCTGATTCTAAGTAGCTATCGAATAGATTAGTACAGTCAGCATCATTAAAATGTTGTTAACAAAAGTAGTCAAAATAATCCAAATACCAAAATTCTAATTTTGGTATTCGGATTATTTTGAGTACTTTTGTTAGCAACATTTTAATGATGCTGACTGTACATTGCTAGGTTAAGTAATACTAACCAGAAGAAGCGAACAGTGTATTTTTTAAAAAGTGAAGCCGGTACGATAAAACTTAACTCGATCCAGTTTGTCATGCACCATGCGACCTATTGGGAAGCCGGCAGGAACCGAGTTCCAGGAACCCCTTGCCATTGGTAGCCAGGCCAGTTGCACCTGGATGGACGACCATTCTTAACACGTCGAGACCCCTTCATATCTTGGAGAGTATTTTAAGCCAACTCATCAGTCCCGGTTGACACGCTTCATGGAAAATATCGAATAGTTTGACTGAAATTCAACCCCAAATTCAAAACCCCCAAAAACCCTCAAAACCCCTCAATTCACATAAAAACGGCTGAATGGATATGAAGGAATTTTGCCACAGAAATACAGTACTACATAGGCTGAGCTTAACCTGTTTTTTTATACATCTGATGTGACAGACAAGAATATGGCCCACCTGATGGAAAGTGCTGTGGAGTGGCCGTGGCCTGTGCACGTGTGCAACGCCAGGGGAGTCACACTCGTGCTGCCGACGACCCTGTAAACACAGAGAGATTCTGTGCAGTCAGTGTAGAAGACAAAGCAGGAATAGCCTTTGGTTTTTCCACTGACAGCACAAAAACTCTCCAGTGAGCTCTGGCTACCCTACTCACTGCCGGGAACACAATACGAGGTTATTATGGCCACGGTATTTCTGTAAGGTGTAGGGTAAAATATGTTTCTATTGACTACGGGCCAGAAAGAAATGATTCCCATCATATTAATGACAAAACTCACTAACTCACCTGTTATACAATAAACAAATATATTTTTAATATCAAACGTTCAGAAATTTCCTAGAGCCATCGTGCAGGCCTGGATCCCGATAGCGGACAGACCTGCCGATGTTGATGCCGAGGTGGAGTGGTTCGGGAGGGCCATGTCGCATATCTGCGATGCGGCGATGCCCAGGGCTAGGCCCAGACCGGCGAGGAGACAGGTGTACTGGTGGACGCCGGAAATCGCGCAGTTGCGCGTGGAGTGCGTTACCGCACGCCGTCGGTACACCAGGTTCCGCCGGAGGCGTCGCCGCCCAGACGATGCGGCAGCCCGAGAGACGGAGCTCTATGATGGGTACAGAGAGGCCAAGAGGGCCCTTCAGGCGACCATCAAGCAGTCCAAAAAGTTGGGCCGCGAGGAGCTGATGGAGGCACTGGAGCGGAACCCGTGGGGGCGCCCGTACCTTATGGTAAGGGGTAAATTACGCCCTAAGGCGCCCCCACTGACCCAGAGTCTTCAGCCGGAGCGGCTGGAGGGGGTCCTGGACTCCTTGTTCCCATCAAGAGCGGAGGAACACATTCCTCCGCGCATGGCTCCGTCTCAGGCGCCCAACGCGGAAGGCAGCGAGAACGACGTGCCCGTAGTCACGGAGGGTGAGTTAGGGGCGGCTGTACTGCGGCTTAAATCCCGCAGAAACACCGCCCCTGGACACGACGGCATTCCAGGCCGAGCGTGGGTCCTGGCTCTCGAGGAGCTTGGGCCTCGACTTATACGGCTCTTTAGCGCATGCCTCGAAAAAGGCCAGTTTCCCAAGGTCTGGAAGACAGGGAAACTGGTCTTGATCCGAAAGGCGGGGCGGCCGGCAAATTCTCCATCAGGATACCGGCCGATCGTGTTGCTTGACGAGGTGTGCAAGCTCTTCGAGCGTATTATTGCACAACGCCTCGGCAAGCACCTCACACGCGTGGGGCCTGATCTGGCGGATAGCCAGTTTGGCTTCCGGCAAGGGCGCTCCACCGTGGACGCGATCATGCGCATTAGAGACCTGACGGAGGAAGCAATCTCACAGGGTGAGGTGGTGGTGGCGGTGTCTCTTGACATCGCCAACGCCTTCAACACCTTGCCCTGGAGCTGCGTTAGGGAGGCGCTCATCTACCATGGAGTGCCTCCCTACCTCCGTCGAATTGTCGGGGCCTATCTCTCCGAGAGGGCCATTACTTACCCGAGCTGGCTAGGGCCGGGTCGGCGAGATGTATCGTGCGGTGTTCCACAGGGATCGGTATTAGGACCGCTCCTGTGGAACATCGGTTACGATTGGGTGCTGCGCGCTCCGTTGCTCAGAGGGGTCGGCGTAACGTGTTACGCCGACGACACCCTCGTTACGGCGCGGGGAGCAACGCACCGAGATGCAGCACTAAAGGCCACGGCAGGGGTTGCTCAAGTCGTGGGTCGGATACGGCGGCTGGGTCTCGAGGTCGCCCTTCACAAATCCGAGGCTCTGTGCTTCCACGGACCTCGGATGGGGCCACCTGCGGGATCCAGGCTACAGGTAGGGGGCGTCAGCATCGGCATCGAGCCCTCGATGAAGTATCTGGGACTCGTACTCGACGGCCGGTGGAACTTCGGACATCACTTCCGAAGTTTGGTCCCAAAACTGAGGGGAACATCAGCCGCACTCGCGCGGCTGATGCCCAACATCAGGGGACCCAACGCTCCCTACAGGAGACTGTACCTGGGGATCGTGCGAAGTATGGCCCTATACGGGGCCCCCGTATGGGCGGAAACCCTGACGGCCACCAATGTGGCTAGATTGCTGAGCCCGCAGAGGGCGATGGCCATCAGGGTGATAAGGGGATACCGCACGATCTCAGGTGAAACGGCATGTCTCCTAGCCGGGACCCCTCCATGGGACCTGGAAGCGAGAGCCCTTGCGTCTCTATTTAAATGGCGCAAGGAGGCGCTGGAGCGGGGCCAAAGGCCTGCGTCTCGAGAAATCGAGGCCCAGCGGTCCCAACTCCACCAGGAAACCGTGGAGACATGGAAGGTGCGACTTGAGCAACCAAAGGGGGGATTCGCCACAATCGCGGCCGTCAGACCGGTCATGGAAGAGTGGCTGGAGAGAAGACATGGTGCTCTCTCCTACCGGTTGTCACAGATACTTACCGGGCATGGTAGCTTCGGTAGATATCTGTGGCGAAGACACCGGGAAACCACGCCCGAGTGTCAGCACTGCGAGGACCGCAGCGACGACACATCGCTCCACACGCTGGTGGAGTGCACAGCGTGGGCGGAACAGCGCCAGGTCCTCGTGGTGGGTCTGGACGTGGACACTCTCTCGCTCGAGACCATGGTGCGAGCCATGGTCTCCAGCGGGAGTAAGTGGGACTGCGCCGTCTCTTTCTGTGAACAGGTCATGCTCGCGAAAGAGGCGGCGGGGCGGGAGCGGGAGAGAACTCTCCCACCCGAGTTCCGCAGTCGGCGGCTTGGGCGCCGCCGACGTGTCTTCGCCGAAGACCATCGGCCTCCATGACCGGGGTCCTGAGGACGGTGAGTGGGCTGCTCACCGTCCTTACAGAAGCAGGCCCATGACGGCAGCGTGACGTGAGAGATCACGCACGCCCCTCCTCCCCCAAGAAGCGGGGTGACACCCGAACCCCCCCCATAGACGCGGGATAACACCCGAACCTCCTAGGTGAGGCCGCAGCCGTAGGTCTGTTGGTAGTCCTGGGACATCCTTCCGAGGGCTTACCCGGGGCTACCAACCGCAGGCTATTAGGCGGTACGTGAGGGTTTTTTAGTCGGTAGGAGTCCGGCATAGCATCCATGAAGGATTTTCCCTCACGTTAAAAAAAAAAAAAAAAAAAAAAAAAAGAGCCTACGTGTGAGAATCACTCCCAAGCAAAAATACACTTAACTGCAATGTTGTTGAGTTTAAATTTTCGTTGTAACGATGATATAAGTAATTTTATCTACTCTGATACTATAATACAAAGATTATAAAATTGAAATTAGAACTCTTATGACAAACACTTTTGACTTAGCAGCTTCTTACTGTAGGCTAAATAAAAAACGTGGTGGTTCTTGTGTTTTAGTCAAGCGAGGTATACGCTACAAACAATTGGAATTTTGTGTTGACTACTCTGTGGATAGGCATTTCGAGTGTTGCGGAATTGAAGTAATTTCACAGAAAATGGTGGTTATTTGTTTGTATAGAACACCAGACTCTAACTGTGAATTGTTTCTTGACAAGCTTCAAGTACTTCTGCATAGAGTAACCTACAGACTCAATGAAAATAAAAAAATTGTTATAACTGGGGACATTAACATAGACACATTACAATCTCAAACCAAGGAATGCAAACATCTTACTGATCTTATGAAAAACTACAATCTAGTACTGCATATAGACCAACCAACTCGACAGCAAACATGTATAGACCACTTCATAAGCAATATACCACATGCGACTGGAGAACTTTTGCATTTGGAAATATCTGACCATAACACTGCTCAATTGCTCAGCATCCCAACAGAAATTAAAGAAAAACCTTTAACAGAGTATTATATTCACAAAAGAATTTATAACAACGAGTATTTGCTAAGATTTCGGGAATGTTTATCTAGTCTCTCGTTCAAGGAAATATATGAAGGGGACAATTTTGCATCTTCATTTCAGTTATTTCATGAGACCTTTTCTTTATTTTATAAGTTATGTTTCCCAAAAGTGAGAGTAAAAATATCAAATAAGATTCGCAAACTAAGGTGGATTACAAAGGGGCTAAGAATAAGTTGCAAAACCAAACGTTCGTTACGCTACAAGTACTATAGCGATAAATGTAGCAAAATCATATGTAAATACAAAAAATACTCGAAACTTTTACGTAATTGCATCGATCAATCCATCAAAAATCATAATCGCGATGAGATTCTGAATTCTAAAAATGTGTGCAGAACTTCCTGGCAATTAATAAAGCAAGAATCAGAATCCAGAAAGCAAATGGAGACTATCACTAGTATTTATGAAAATGAAATATTACTTAGGGAACCGCTCGCTATAGCAAGAGCATTTAATGAATATTTTGTAAATTTGACGTATCAAATCAAATCAAATCAAAAAATCATTTATTCCATAAAAATATTAAATTTGTTTGGAATCGTCATTATTTTTTTCCCCTACCGTGCAGTGCGTGACATGGCAACTACTGAGAAACACTGCCAAAAAACTCAGTAGGAATCCTTTTTTAAAAAAACGTCGTACGTACGACGTATAATGATAACATTCCATCACAAAATACATTTAAAGGGTGCATTTGTGGTAGTATCTTCCTGAGCCCATTCATTTGTGACGAAATCCATTCTATTATTATGTCTCTAAACAATAGTAATGCTGAGGGATATGATGAAATCTCAACAAAAGTTATTAAAGCTTGTGCGATAGAAATAACTCCTGTTCTGACCTATCTCGTTAACTTTTCATTTAGGGATGGGTATTTTCCCAATGAGCTCAAAATTTCCATTGTGAAGCCACTATATAAAAAGGGAGAAAGAACTTCTTTAGATAATTATAGGCCAATATCTTTAATACCTGTTCTGTCGAAGGTCTTTGAAGTGGCAATGCATAAGCGTTTGACTGGTTTCCTCCAAAAACATAATATTTTACGCAATGAACAGTATGGCTTCCAAAAGGGTAAATCTACGACTTTAGCATGTTTTGATTTGGTGACCAAAGTCATACAGAATATTGACAATAATAAAATAGTAAGTGTAATTTTTTTTGACATGTCCAAAGCATTTGATCGTGTTTCTCATAAAGTGTTACTAGAGAAACTTGAGAAGTATGGTATAAGAGGGCCGGCACTAAATTGGATTAGGACTTATTTAAAAGATAGAAAGCAATGTGTCGAAATTCAAAATATGAATGACAGTAAGGAGCTTACGGCATACAAATCCGATTTTATCGGCAATAATCTAGGCGTTCCTCAGGGCAGCGTCTTAGGCCCTTTATTATTCTTATTATATATTAATGACCTTCCTGACATTACTTCAAATGCTTGTATAATGTATGCTGACGACATTTCTTTAATTATGACTTGTGATAAACGTGCGGACATTGAAAATTTCTCAATTGACATAAATAACCAAATAAATGATATTATTAAATGGCTCAATGATAACAATTTAAAGGTGAACCTGAATAAAACCAATTTAATCCAATTTAACACAGGTCCGATGTTACACAAAAATCTAACAGTAAAGTACAAGGAATATGAGATAAATGAAGTAACAGAAACCTCATTTCTAGGTATAACTCTAGATGAACATCTAAATTGGAAACACCACGTAAACAAAGTGTGTAGCAAAATAAATAGATTTGTATATGTCCTATACACACTGCGTAAGACTTCTAATGAAAAAACAGTGTTAGCAGCGTACCACGGTTACATATCTTCTGTCTTAAACTACGGGCTTATCTTATGGGGGAATTCAACAGAAGTACAAAGGGTCTTTATAGCTCAAAAAAAGTGTGTAAGAGCCATTGCTGGTATACCACCTTGGCAATCTTGTAAACCCTTCTTTAAAGAGTACCGTATACTTACCTTGGCCTGTATGTACATTTTGGAAGCTGCTAAATTTGTAAAACTACACCCACACCTGTTCAAAAAGGCAAAAGATCTTTATCCTAGAAATACTAGACGTCCAGACAGAATCGTCTTGACAAAGATACCAAGAACCACAATGTTCCTTAAAAATTGTACAGCAATGTGTGGCCGTGTTTATAACGCAGTGCCAGATGAATTGAAACATTTACCCACGAATAGGTTTTGTAAAAAACTTAAATTATGGCTCTTAGAAAAATCATTTTATTCTTTAGACGACTACTTTAAAAATTAAATTTATTTAATGACATTCAAATTTGTAATACCTATTGTGAACATTATTAATGTATTTATTCTGCACATTGTGAATTATCTTGGACATTATGACTATTTTATTATTATTGCTATGTTGACATCTTGTATTATATGACATTTTGTATTGTTATCTTATTCTTTTAATAATTGTAATTAAATTTTGTTTTGAATGAAAGAATTTAAATAGAATTAAGGTAATATTTGCATGCCACTGAATGGTAGATGTGCGGAATTGTATTATATTTATGTAACATCATGTATGACCACATTTCTGCAAATAAATGAATTTGAATTTGAATTTGAAACATTACGCACAGGCCAAAAAAAAAGTTTTATTACGATACAGGTCTTGTATGGACACATATATCATAAAATAACTTTTTAATCATAACGATACACCTATACAATCCATATCTGGACTGAACCTTAAAAAAAGAATCCGCCATTTCGGAAGAAAAAAAAAAGAAACGCATGCGCAATCGAAGTTTGTGCCTTGGCGCGAATATTTTTTTTTTTGTTCCATACATTTAAATTAAACAAAGTTTGGTTTGGTTTGTAAAATAAATTAGTTTATGTATTATAGCATGAGAGTAGATAAAGTAGTGTATGACACTGTACATAACTTGGTCTTATAACACTCGTGTGATAATATAAAAAAACTCGCCTACGGCTCGTTTTTTTAAAACACACTCGTGTTATAAGAACCCTTATTATGCAACAGTATCATAAACTACTATAGTTAAAGGCAGCTCACGGTTTTATTTTTAAAGGGTTTATTGAAAACAATCTAGCATTTTGTGCTCATGTGAAAATTTTTCGTTCAGTCTTCAATTTTAATTTGTGGTAGTTTTGTTTCTCTATGCGATTGTGTTATATTTGTTTTATGATAGCACAAAAAATGTTTATTTTATCATAGAGGTCAAACTAGATTGCTATTTCGGAGATGGAAAGTGGTTACCGGTGCCTTAGGATGTGTGTAACACCAGGGGAGTCACACTCATGCTGCCGACCCTGTAAGAACTGAGTCAGTGAAGAAGACAAAGCAGAACAAGCATTTGTTCTAACCAATGACAGCACAAAAACTCTTCCCAGTGAGCTCTAATGTTCCCTAGTCACTGACGGGAACACAACACGAGGGTATCATGACCGCGGTATTCTGTGCTGGTGGAGTTACTTCCCCAGTTGGACTGTACAATGGAGGTGGAATTTAAACTACAAGCTGGTTGTTGTGAGAACGGCAGCTGGGTGACTTGTCAATCCTGAGATAAAACCAAATCATTCGTTAATTAGATGATGGTATGGGCTTCAAAAATCTTAGTGCAGTCCTCAAAACACCCTCCTTTTTTGCCTTATACATTATAATAACCTTATTAATTCTTTAAACCATATTCGAACCTACGCTATACCCAACACCATATCTAAATAAACCTGACAGAAATCATTAAATTAATACAGACTGGAATTATTACTCCATAATATAAAGTTTATGAAACCATCTCTTTTATCTAACTCAGTGCTTTCAAAAATCATTAAATTCTCGCTGAAACACATCAAAGACTTGAAATCAACGTTTTTGAAAAGCCTAAAGCACCTTAACGTGCTATTTAGTTGCTATTATAGCCTTAAATAGCTCCCAAAGGCTTAAGATGGCCGTCGGCTTGCATTATTGAGACACTTGGTGATATAACAAGGTTTGTTTGAAATAACTTGAATTTTGACGGTGGCATTGTCGTAAAAGGACAAGGTTTATGAAGCGTAAATTCAATTACTTTGTGTATTCATACAGGGAAATGTGAATATGTGACGGTATAAATTATATTACTAAGTGTATGGGGCTCAAGATAACGTCACCTGCTGACTGACAGGCGAGGCTCTGGTACAGGCATGCGGCGAGATGCCCCCTTCCCACCACTTTTCTCAGGAAAGATGGGTACGCCGTAGTCCCTCACCCAAAGGGGGCCTTCTATGGGGTGTCGAGGTGCACGAGGGATATACGAAAAGCTGCCTCACTCCCGGCAACTGACGGCCCGAGACGGCCGTGCGATTTCAGTTGGTTCGAGTTCGACATAACTACCTCCGCTGGCTCTGGAGGGAGGGTATTTAAGTGAATTTTCGCACGTAAGAAAACTGGTAAACTCAGGTACAAGCTTTATTCTGGGGGTTAGGAGGGTTAGAAGGTGGTTGTTGCTGAAAAAGGCATAATAATCTAAATTATGAATGAAGCGGGTAAAAGAGCTGAGTCTAAAGTTCAATCAGGGATGTTTTCTTTTTATATGACTTAACACATGGCCCACCTGGTGAAAAGTGGTTACAGTGGCCTATGGACGTGTGCAACACCAGGGGAGTGCTCCTGACCCTGTAAGCACAGAGAGTTTCTGTACCGTCAGTGTAGAAGCCAAAGCAGGACAAGTCTTTGGTCTTCCCACTGACAGCACACAACTCTCCAGTGAGAGTCTCCACATTATTTGTTGAGTACCTGACCAGTTTCGCCTTACGGCATTCTCAAAGGTTTACATTGATGGTAAATTTACGTTATCAATATATGTAACAGCAAGTCCCATCAAGTGTCATCAATCATCAGAATAGTCTCATTATTAACTAATGAGCCTGGTTTGGGCCCCGAAATTTTTGGAAGGTAGAGTCTAATTTGAGATCTAAAGGCTATTAAATAGATCTGAGAATAGTTTTTATCATAAGTTACTATACTATACCATTAACAAAATAATGTAATCACGAACGACCGGAACGACACGTTATGTGTCTATGACGAAATTTCATCGAAACTCATATTACCAAAAAAGCATTGACTGCTCGATTAAAACACGTTAGTTATATTCTGATATGTATTAAAAAATACACTATTTAATCCTATGTTCCTTTTCACAAGCTTTTATATTAACTTACAAAGTTTGTATTCTCATTAAAATATTTAAATAACTCAATCCAAAAGTTGCCTGGAAGAGATCGCTTTTAGCGATGAGGCCGCCATTAACGATTACATTTTTCATATGTTGTTCGTACATGAATCTACTGTATTTCTTTGGTGTACAATAAAGATTTATCTTATCTTACCTTTTCTTATCTTATCTAATCTTATCTTTATATGTTAAATGAAATTAAGTAAGTTAAACTGATATTGGACAGACCCCATCTGCCGAAGAGAAAGAAAGAATGATCACCTAAGACTGACTTGACTATTGTTGTTTAACTGTACAATATGCTAATTTTATCAACTACCTCTTAGCTACGAAACCCTCTAATTTTAAACTTAACCGTTACATGTAAATAGTAACCAGTCTCAGGCCTGTATTCCAGAAAAAGGCTCAGTTGTGAATCAACTATCACAATGACATTAGAGCTCATCTAGAATACAATCTGTTATAAATCGAGAGTCAGGACTGGGTATCATTCTGGACGGGCTTTATAGCTATAAATAAGTCTATAGCCCCAAGTTCCGCATACAATCACTCAAAAGAAAACAGAGTGAAAGGCGGCGTATGTCACGGACGAACGTGACGAAACGGCTGAGGGTGAGACGCGAGTGAGGTCACACTACGCAAATATTACTAATAGTCTTGTGTTCTGCGGTAAAATATTTAGCTTAGTTGCCATAAATAAATGTTGATTACGCGAATATTAATTTTTTTAAGAATATTTGCAACTGAAATGTAATTTCCAAGTGTATTCGAACCCAGGACCTCTCGATCGTAAGGCCGACTCCTTAACCGCTAAGCTATCAACGCTGCTTGTTTTAAATCACAAAACATTTTTTAAAAACGCAGAAACATGATCATGCTTGAATTATCCACGTGATTGTATTAATAAATAACTATATAAAAAATAATTGCGTCATGTTTGATCATGAGATTGGAGTTCGGAGTCACCATTTTCCAGTATTACTGCGAAGCGGTTGAACTTCGATATTTTCTATGAAACGACTGCTATCTGGCCTCGAAATCGTTGATGATAGCGAAATTTTGTAGTTGGGCTAGTTGTTGAACTTTTTGGAGCTCCAACCACCCGTGACAACTGCCATTTTAGATGTTCGTATTGCAACTGGGAATGACGGCTTAACGTGCTCTCCGAGGCATAGGTATCAGGATAAAAATATAAAATTCAAAATTGGATACAGTATTTCACCAAAAAGAGCAGGTAAAGTTTGAAAATACATTTAATTTATGGATGAAGTTATTTATAGTATCTATTTTCTCTGTGGCTCAAAGTTTTCAACTCATCCATCGTTTCGATCTATCGAATAATGAAATAATCGAATCAGAAGTTCTTAAATAACTCGATTGTGTTTGATGTACCTTCCTGCTCGTATCTACCTACATCAGCGCGCGCAATTTCTGGTATTTCGTGAAAATAGACTGAAAAGTTTTAGTGTAGTCTTGCTGTAGTCGCGAAAATCGTAGCTTTAAACAGGTATAATGGTATATTGCATAAATACGAAGAAAATTTATTGTTATCGGCATTAAATTTTCTAGTTGTTGGTAGTAGTTCTCTAGTAGCGAAGTGTTTAATTAGGTGTCATTTAAGACGGGGCGAGTTCCTCGCACTTTTGGGCGATTATTGCTAGCGATAGTTGCGTACACCTGTCGGTACGCAACTATCGCTAGCAATAATCGCCACCATTATCGTATTAAATGTTTACATACAAGCAAACACTCAATTCTCGCCTACGATTAGATCATACGAGATTCGCAAGTGGCAAATCACTTTAGGTCTTATGTGATTGTTTGAAACTTCTGTTTAGATGGACATTATCAATATTAAATTGCGAGATAATTCTCGCCAGGCGTGGACGAGCGGACGGCAATAGTTTCTGCGAACGTTCAGACGAAGCAATTTATTTCTGTCCTTTCGAGAATCGTATCTTGCGGGCGAGACACTCTCCTCGTCTAAACGATCTTTTACTATTGACAGGTGTCTCTATATTTTGGGTAGAACTAGAGCTGGCGGTGCGAAGGCTTAGAGCCAAGAAAGGCACCGCCCCGGGACCCGACGGCATTCCAGGCCGCGCGTGGGTCCTAGCTCTAGGGGAAGACGGCCTCGAACCCCGACTGAGAGGGTTCCTCAGCGCATGCTTGGAGCGGGGCCAGTTTCCGAAGATGTGAAGGACGGGGAAACTGGTCCTCATCCGCAAGCAGGGACGCCCGGCGGACGAGCCGTCCGGGTACCGGCCCATAGTGCTGCTCGACGAGGTGGGCAAACTCTTTGAAAGCCAAGAGAGAGAGATGCTCGACGAGGCGCTTGGCAATAGCCAAGCGCCTCGTCGAGCATCTCTCTAGAGTGGGGCCGGACCTGGCGAACACCCAGTTTGGGTGGCGTTCCACTGTGGATGCCATCATGCGTGTGAGGACTCTGGCGGGGGATGCGGTTGCCCGGGGCGAGGTGATGTTGGCGGTGTCCTTGGACATCTCCAACGCCTTCAACACCTTGCCCTGGAGTTGCATCAGGGAGGCACTCGTGTACCACGACGTGCCTCTCTACCTCCGCCGCATAATCGGGGCGTACCTGACGGAGAGAGCCGTCATCTGCCCAAGTTCGACGGGAGTCGTTAGGCGTGAGATGTCGTGCGGTGTTCCACAGGGGTCGGTCCTGGGGCCGCTCCTGTGGAACATCGGTTACGACTGGGTGCTTCGCGGTGACTTCGCGTACGGTGCCTACCGTCACGTGTTACGCGGATGACACGCTAGTGACGGTGAGCGGGGCTACGCACCGCGAAGCGACCCTGAGGGCCACGACCGTGGTTGCTCAGGTCGTCGACAGGATCCGGCGGCTGGGTCTCGAGGTGGCTCTGCACAAGTCCGAGGCCATGTTCTTTCATGGCCCTCGGCGCAGGCCAGGCCCGGGAGCCAGCCTAACAGTGGGAGGCACTCCCATCGACATCAAGCCCCGGTTGAAATACCTGGGGCTCGTGCTTGACGGTCGATGGGACTTCGGACAGCATTTCCGAAGTCTGCGCCCCAAGTTGGTGCTCACGGCGAATGCCTTGGGCCGGTTGTTGCCCAACTTGAAGGGCCCAGAGGCCTCCTGCAGGAGACTCTACGCGGGTGTCGTGCGGTCCATGGCCCTATACGGGTGCCCCGTGTGGGCGGACACCCTGGAGGCCAGATTCGTGCCTCTGCTCCGTACGGTGCAGAGTACGATGGCCTCCAGGACCATCAGGGGATACCGCACGATATCCTTCGAAGCGGCGAGTCTCCTGGCCGGATCGCCACCGTGGATCCTGGAAGCGAGGGCCCTTTCGGCACTATATCAGTTCCGAAAGGAGGCGCGGGAGCGGGGATTCGATCCCGAGCCCGAGGATATTCGGGCCGAGAAATCCCGGCTCCACCAGGTCATGGTGGCCGAGTGGGAGCGACGACTTAGGCAACCACGCGCAGGGCACGCCGTCATTGCGGCGGTAAGGCCCATCATGGGGGAGTGGCTAGATAGGCCACACGGTAGCCTCTCGTACCGTCAGACGCAGATTATCACCGGGCACGGTGGCTTCGGGCGGTATCTGCATCTGATGGGTATAGAGCCAACGCCCGAGTGCCATCACTGCGACGCGAGCGTGGACTCGGGGCTGCACACGCTCACCGAGTGCCCGGCGTTTGAGACGCCGAGGCGGGAGCTTGTGGCGGCCCTGGGGGTGAGAGTGCTCACGCTCTCCACCCTGCTCGCGGCGATGGTCCGCTGCGCGAATGCGTGGGCGGCCAGCGCCTCCTTCTGCGAGCAAGTCATGCTCGCGAAGGAGACAGCAGAGTGGGCGCGGCGCGATGAGCGAGAAAAGCTCGCTGACATCGCTGCACGCGCCCGAAGGCGGCTCGGGCGTCGGAGGGCGCAAACTGACCTCCGCACCCCATGAGCGCGGGCCTGAGGGTGACGGGTGGAGCCGCCCGGCACCCTAGCAGAAGCAGGCCACGGCGCCTCCCCACACCGGGGTTGAGTCGGGGACCGCGTGGTCCCCCCCTTCCCGAGGAGGGCCAGACCGAGAGGGATGGCCCTGGGTCAGCCGGGGTGCGAGGGATATGTCGCATGACAACCTCACCTTCGGCCTAGCACTACAACCCAGAGACGGCGTGCGGTTTAGTCGGTTCGAGTCCGACATAACCTCCCCCTCCGGCTCCGGAGGGGTGGGTATACGTGGGGGATTGCGGGATTTCCCGCACGTAAAAAAAAAAAAGGTGTCTCTATATTATACCCTAGAAGGCAAAAGGTAAAGTACCTATTACATGTATAATAAATTAATAAATCAATTACCGTCAAAACATTACAATAATCTAGGTAATGAAACATAGAAACACCCAGACCAAGGAAAATTAACTTAATTCATGCACACAAATATTTATACTAACCGGGAATCCAACCTGCGACCTTCAACGTAGCAGACGAACGCTCTGCCGCCACAGCACAAAGATTTCCATAAATCGAACAATCAGAACCAAAAAGTTACCAAACTTCTCCACTTTTCAACAAAACTACTAAAAATATTACATAATTTCCGCTTACATATTTAGTAAACCTACCAACTTTTTCACGATATTAACCTTGCAACACTGGCCAATTTGGTATGACGTATAAACTTAATGTAGGGATCGTAAATGCTCTATAAAGTCGCGGACGCATTAAGCTCAGTTAGTGGGGCAAAGGGGCAATCTGCCGGCTAATTTGATAGCTACGGACAACGAGCTGACGATATGGGATGGTCCAAGTTAGGAGATGAGCGGGTATGCGTCTTCTATCAGCATTTGTTTATAGGGAATACTACAAAGAATTTTTTTCCATGCGAACAAGTAAATTAGCATGTGGTAAATGTATAGGGCTTTTTTCGCGACCAAGTCAACTGCACCAGTAAACCTATTGATTGATGAACGAGGCTCTTGTGCTAGGTATCTCCTCGGGGTTGGGGGCGCAGACAGAAGTCCCATAGAAGAAGTTATAAGCTGGACCCAAATCAATTATTTAAAATAAAAAACCCGACTGATACTGAAAAGAATGAAACAAGCTTTATAACAGGCGGTAACCATTAATTTTCATCAGGTTTGAGATTTGCAAATGAGTGCCGCCTTCGATCTTTTCAGCATCAGCCGGGTTTTTATTTTTAATAATTTATTTTATTTTATACTTTTTAGCGTCTTCTAATGTCCTTCATTTTGATACCCCCACTCGATTAATTTTGACTTTTTCTACCACAAACATTTTGGCGCCACAAAACAATATATAGCTTTTGTTCATATTTTATGTACCCAAGAACACGGGCAATAAATACTTTTCATTTGAGAAATGAATCATTGAAGTCCGTACGTTGGTTCAGAAGATATGAGGTAATAAAGAATAATATTAACATACATACATACAAACATACAAGATACGCGCGAAAAACGTAACCCTTCTTGGCCGTCGGGTAAAAAGATTAGGTTAGTCGCACTTTGGATACTACCGGAAAAAACGCTAAAATGATGGTAATCAGACATTGACATACAGACTAACAAGTACATCAAGAAGAAATTAAAACTCTAGCAAATCCTCAACAGCCGTTCTTTTTTAAAATTGTCCCGTTTACTTTATAAAACGTTGATAAACAAAACAAGTATTTAACATAAAATATTCCCCTCTTTGAGAACAGGAAACCGCGGCACATCTTGAATGACGTTCATTAATTATCACAGCCACGATTCACATTACTGACAAAGTGGCAGCTTCCCTTTATTAATAGATTGTCACTGAGCTGAGACTTTTGGACTTATTACTATTTTGCTGCTATTATTATTACTATCAATGACGAAAGTCAAGTTTATTGTCCTGCTCACGTGTTTCTGTAGGTGTTTATTTTACTTTAAAAGACATGGCGAACATAATATACACATTTATTGTTGATCTTTTGAACAACCAGAATTGCATTGACATTAGGTGAAAAATATCTGACGCACCATATTCATAACAAGAACCATCGACAGTGATGTGGCCAGTACCAACACTCCTCTTCACGGCACTATCGTGGTATTCGCGATGATCAGGACAGTCCCAGACTGCTCCGCAATTTCAGCAAACGCGGACCAGCTAAAGCTTTGGTTAGTAGATCTGCTTCCATGTCTTCGGTTCGCAGATACTTGACGTCTATGGCTCCTTCTTGGATACAGTTCCTAATGAAGTGCATTTTTAAATCAATGTGTTTTGACTTTGACGTCACCATTGAATTATGGCTTAACTTGAGGGCTGCCTGATTGTCCGTTAAGACAACAACTCGTTCATAGTCAGCTCCCAAGTCTTTGAATAGACTTTTCAAATGTATCGCTTCCTTTGCAGCTTCAGTTAAAGCGACGTATTCCGCTTGTGCTGTCGAAAGGGCAACGCTCTTTTGTTTCTTTGACATCCAGCTTATGGCCGTACCAGCATATTTAAAGCAGAAGCCCGAGAATGATTTCCTGTCGAGCTTACAGGAGCCCCAATCCGCATCAGCCATACCGAACATGTCTTGGCCGGTCTTCGTGAATGTCAAGCCGACGTTCTTCGTCGCTTTGAGGTATCTAAGTACTCTTTTGGCGCACTTAAAGTGCTCTTCCTTATAACAGTCGTTGAACTGTGATAGGTAGCTTATAGCAAACATGATGTCAGGGCGAGTTGCCACTGCCAGATACATCAGCGTACCTATTAAATTTTTGTAGGGAAAATTAAGATGTTGATTTTCATTTGTTCCACATCTTTCAAGTTTTAGGCCTGGCTCCATTGGTGTCGATGTAGTTTTGCAATCTTCCATTTTGAATTTCTTTAAAGTGTCTTCTATAAATTTCTGTTGGCAGATTTTAATTTCATCTTTGTTGTATGTCACATCTATACCAATGAGCCGTTTCGGTCTTCCCAAATCTTTAAGTTCAAATTTAGAATTTAGCAGGTCTTTAATTACCTTAAGCTTTCTAGGACACGAGTAGGCAATCAATAAGTCATCGACATAGATTACTATTATTATTTTAACTCCTCTTTTCTCTAGTAGGTATACACATGGGTCAGCTTCTGATGCTCTGAAACCGATGTGTTTCAGTTCTGTGTCGAGCTTTTTGTACCATTGCCTCCCTGCCTGCTTGAGTCCATAAAGTGCTTTGATGAGACAGCATACCTTCTCTTTTGGGTTGTTTTTTATGTCTCTCAGCATTTCAACAGTTTTGTTGTAAATAGTTAAATCTTCTTTAGTGCTTTCTTCGACCATAATTTCTGTCAGGTATTCTTCTAGGTAGTCAGGGTATTTCATCACGATCTTTTCTTCCAGCTCACCATTTAGGTACGCGGTTGTGACGTCCATTTGGTTCAAATTTAACCCTTCTTCCACAGCAACTCCGATGACAGATCTGATCGAACTTAATTTCGCGACGGGTGCATAAGTCTCATTGTAGTCGATACTTGGTCGCTGTGTAAAGCCCCGTGCTACAAGTCTCGCTTTTCTTGTGACGCTGTCATTTGGTCCTACTTTGTTTCTCAGAACCATCTTGTAGTCTACAACTTTCACATTCTTGTCTTTCTTATCGACTTTCCAGGTTCCGTTTTTAACATGCGCTCTAATTTCTGCTTTTATGGCATCATGCCAGTACTCGTCGTTCTCATTATCATTTTCGTCGGACAGGTAACTAATTTCGTTGAGGAAATGACTTTCTTCAGTATCATACAGTACATAATCTCTAGTCCATGTAGGTGGGCGCCTTTCTCTTTGCGGCCTCCCATTCTCAGGAATTTCTACTGTCTCCGATGCGTCGTCGAAGGCTTCGATTTCATCCATGTCATCAGGTTCTAGAGGTAAGTTTTCTGTATTTTGAATTTCATTGTTCATTGTGTCATTTTTCTTCTCTGTAATTTCGATTTCTATTTCCTGTTCCTGTCTTATTTTGTTCTTTTTTCTTTTATATTTGTTTTCTTTTTCAGATGTGTTCGAGAGACGGCGTTCCTCTTCGTGTACAAGGTCTTTATATTCTGTGTCTTTCTCTTTAAAGTACATCTGATCTATAACCTTGATGTCCCTGCTTATCACCACATCGTCATCTTCAGGTATGTATACTCTGTAGCCTTTTGTGGTCAGTGAGTATCCCATAAATACGCCCTCTTTGGCGAGTTGATTCAGCTTTCCTCGCCTCTTCGTTTTCAGGACAAAAGTCTTTCTGCCAAAAACGTGAAGATGATTGCCAGATGGCGTTCGGTCGATCCACTTCGTAAAAGGTATGTCTCCGTCTAACGCTTTTGAAGGGCTACGGTTAATGAGGTAGTTGGCCGTATGTACCGCTTCTGCCCAGAGCTTTTTGGGCGCATTTGCTTCAATCAACATGCATCTGGCTTTATCTAGCAATGATCTGTTCTTCCTCTCGCTTATCCCGTTTTGTTGCGGGGTATACACGGTGGTCAATCTTCTTTGGATGCCATGTAGCTTGAGGAAATCGTCAAACTCCTTGTTGCGATATTCAGTGCCGTTGTCAGTCTGCAGGTGTTTTATATTTTTGTTGTGGAGCGTCTCAACTTCGCTTTTATATTGTTTGAACATGTTGAAAACGTCACTTTTCTTTTTAATGAAGTAGACGTGGCAGTATCGAGTGAAGTCGTCTATGAATGTGACGTAATATCTCGATCCCGCTAACGTTTCGCACTCGAAAGGCCCACATACGTCGCTATGTATAATTTCCAGCTTTTCCGTTGTGTAAAAGCCTTCATGTCGCGTGAATGGTAATCTTGACAGCTTGCCTTTGATGCAGGTTTTGCACGCTTCTAATTTTTCATCAGTCGGTTTCATTCCATACATAAGGTTGTCTTGAGCCATCTTCTTTAGATCCCGTTCATTTATATGGCCTAGTTTTCGATGCCATTCCATTAAGTTGCAGTCTTTGCCTTTTTGGGTGTAGTTTGACACTTCTTTCTTCTCAAACTCGAAGTAGTATAGACCCTCTCTTCTCTGTGCTGTCAGTGTCACCTCGCCGCTTTTCTCTACGATGTAGGCTTTATCTTTTTCGAATATGACTTTGTGTCCTCTGTCAGCTATTTTGCCCACTGACAGTAGATTCACTGACACGTCAGGAACAAACAATGTGTCTTGGAAGTTGTAGTCTATTTTTTCTTGGCTGACTGTAACTTTTCCTTTGCCTTCAATTTTACTTGAATATTTATTTGATGCCAACTTTAGGGTTCCATTTTCAGGGATCAAAGCCGAAAACATTGTCTTGTCGCCGCACATATGAGATGAGCAGCCGCTATCTAAACACCACATGTTTTTATTGGTGCTTGAATTTGCAGTACTCAGGCAGACATTGAAGTTTCTTGGCTGGCTTCTGTTAGGCTTCTCATTTGAGCGATCCTTCTTCCCCCAACATGCCTCGGTAGAATGGCCCTTCTTCTTACAGTTCTTGCAGTACACCTTCGTCTTATTTCTCTTGAAGTGGTATGCTTCACTACTCTCAGGTGTCTCGCTACCGCTCCTGGCCTGGTATTCTTCGAGTATTTTCACTTTCAGGTCGTCAGGATTAGGCAATGTGTCTCTTGACTCGATGGCTATTCGGAAGTTTTCGAATGATGTTGGCAAACTGTAGAGCAGCATTATGCTAAGCAGTTCTGGTGGTATTTTGATGTCCATGTCAGCGAGTTTATCGACCACATCCATGAAATTATTTAGGTGGTCACGGATGTCTTCGTCAGCTGTCATACGTTTGAGAACTAGCTGCTTTAATAAGGTTGCCTTACGTGCGGGTCCGGTGCTTTGGTACGTAGCTTTAAGTTTGTCCCATACAGATTTCGACGACGTACATGTTTTTATTTGCTTGAGTTCTGAAGGTGACAACAAAAGTAAAATTTCAGCTCTTGCCTTGAGGTCTTCCTTTTCGAACGTAGATTTTGTCGCCGCATCCGCCGTTGATGATAATACTTTCGTGCCGCTTACGATATCCCAATAGTCGTTTTTTATCAGGACGGCTTGCGCCTGTAGGCACCAAGTATCATAATTTGATTTGGACAATGGTTCGATGGTTCGATAACTCGTCGATGCCATTTTTTTTTAACCTTTTATTTAGTAAATAATCGTACAACCACGCTCTGCTAGCAATTGTAGGTGTTTATTTTACTTTAAAAGACATGGCGAACATAATATACACATTTATTGTTGATCTTTTGAACAACCAGAATTGCATTGACATTAGGTGAAAAATATCTGACGCACCATATTCATAACAAGAACCATCGACAGTGATGTGGCCAGTACCAACAGTTTCTTTTCTTCTTCCTACAGTCCCGGGTCCTTTAAGCGGGGCGTGACAAACCATCTGAGGAGGCCGTCACGCTGAATGCCACTATTGTAACATGGTATGTGTCTGTAATGGAGACCCTCTTTCCAGAGACTTTGCCTTCAGTTTACCATCAGGCGAGGTGAAGTCAATTTACGTGTCCTATATATTTAAAAAAAAACCAGACGGTTTTATGCGTATAACCTAAAAATGTGCTAAAAGAACCAGCGACCTCCGACAACAGAAACATACTTGCATATAAAAATCTAGATCATAAGAGAAAACATGTTGTTCAAATTTGATTTCCTATACTACTTCCTTACTAATATTATGTGTGGAGAATTGTGAAAATGTTTGGATTGTTTGTTACTCAATTACGCATAAACGAAATACGACTGAGCTGGATTATGATCTTCGCAGATTGCGAAATTTATTCTAGAAATAGACAAGTCATTTAAAAAAAAATTACACTAAAGATAACCAACGCAATAAAAGCTGCTTTTTCTTAAGTTATTTACTTACCTAACTCAATTTAATTAAAAGATATAAATACGAAAATACGTAATGAAATTGGTAACAAAACGTAAACAGGAATCGCGACACTTCTCTCCATTTTATTATTGGAAAACGTTGCCGCCTATAGTTTATAATTTTTAGTAAAAAGGAACCAAACAAAAAAAAACAGTAATATTTAGGAAGTTGCAACAGAAGTGAAATGTTGTTTTTACCATCTCAAAAATGCATCCAACGAAATTTCCACTTTAAAAATATTACCGCCAATAAAAGCACAAAACATGTCTCATTTCTTGAGAGCATAATTCTGATCCATAAAGATTTTTGAATACTTTTTTGAAGTGAAAACTTCTTTAGCGGCGTTGGATGGGTGTAAAATGTTAAGGAAGCGGCAGGATTAGTTGACCTTTGAACCGTAACCGACGACTGACGTCATACAAGATTAGGTACAGACTATCTATTTTGCAAGTTACGATAGATAGCGTCGTAGCTTAAACGGTAAGCACTTCGACTGTAAGTCCTTATAGTTTCAGATAGTATCGGGTTCAAACCACCTGGCCTTCAGGGATTTTTTGTGATTGTTTTTTCTTATTATAATTTATTACTTTTGGTGATTATTTTTTCTTTTTGTAATTTATTACTTTTTATGATTATTTTTTCTTTCTGTAATTTATTATTTTTTGTGATTATTTTTTCTTTTCACAATTTATTAACAACTTCGCTGCCAGCCCCGCATATGTGCGGGGTGCGGGGCGTGCGCGGTTTGCCGGTCCCGCACATGTGCGGGCTACGCCTATATAATTTCTAAAGGCCAGTCTGCCGCCGGCACTGAGCGCAACGTGTAGCGTGTTGTCTGGCCTCCCGCGCAACGGACGTAAAATTTAGGTACAAGTGTTGGTTTTTGGATACCCTATTTATTTATTTTTATTCGTGGGGTTTATCTGGAGGTAAAAATGAGTGACGGTGGGGAATGTTCAAGGCCTAAAAGGCCGAGAATTCAACGGAATTTGGTGCTTGATGAGAGTGACATTGAAAATGAACTGTTTGGTGACGACGATAGTGATGATGACTTTTTTTTGGACAATTTGAATGAGGATGAGGAAGAATCGGACGAGGAAGACCAACAGCTGTCGTTTTCTGTGGCGGTTATTAACTCACCGTGTCCGATTTCAGCGTCGTTAGAGGGTAACGAAAATGTATTATCGGATAATATAAATGTACCCTCTCCAGGTAGTTCACAAGAACCTGAAGCAGGTCCTCCTCAGCATACTATAAGTTCGTCTTGGTCAACTGTATATTTTTATTTCTGATTTTTATTTAGATTTTGATGACTCTATACGTACTTCTTATATTTAAATATGTTATAATTATTTTTTGTCTGTGAATTTTTAATTAATAGGTATATAGTTGATTTTTGTGTTAAATTTATGTAAGATTTATTATTGAAATAAGAAATTTGATCTCTTGTATTCCAAAGTGATATGTAGGATAAGTGTGTATTATAACTCTAAGAAATATGAGAAATAAGTCCAGTGTTCCCATAGATAATATTTTACTATAAAACATACAGTATTTTGTGATTGTTACCTGAATATACATTGATAAAAACTGAAATAGTTAGCTCCGCGTATGTGCGGGGCTGGCATACAGATTGAAATTTTCAATCCCTGTGCCAGGGCCCGCATATGTGCGGACTTTAATTTATTTATCTATTCCATACAAAAAATGGTTTTTATTCATAGTTTCATGATAATTTTGTTATTACATAGCAATATCACAGCAAAAAAGAGAATTAAAATATTTTGGCCACACGCGTCGCACCGGAAATTTCAGCCGGCAGCGACATTGTTAATGTCTTCTGACAGAAAATTAGCAAAAAATAAGTGATAGGTTCTATGATTAGCGCTATATTATAGGTATGGTATGGTATGTTCTTTTTTTATCTTTTTCTATGTATATGACGAAGAAAGAAAAAAAGCAAATGTTTTCACTTCTGCCGGCACTCCCAGAGTGCAACCCGTCTTTTTTTTATAGGACACGTCAATTTGACTTTACCTTGCCTGATGGTTAGCTGAAGGCAAAGTCTTAGGAGAGAGGGCCACCATTATACACACGTGCCATGTTAACAATGGTGGCACTCAGCTTGACGGCCTCATCAGATGCTTTTTCACGCCCCGCTTAAAGGACTGTAGGAAGAGGGAAACTCATGAGCTGGCAAGGAATTCCAGGTCTTAATTGTGCGACAAAGGAAAGAGTCACCGAACCGCTTGGTTCTTGAAGGAATATTCTGCACCGTATGCGGGTGACATCTAAGTCCTGCACATGTCGTCCTGTATAGGAAAGGAGAGGGCGGGACTAATTGGAATAACTCTTCAGAACATTCGCCATGGCAGAGACGGTAAAATACTGCCAAGGAAGCAACATCTCTACGCAGCTGCAAAGGCTCGAGGGTACTCGTGACCCCGATAATGCGGACCGCACGTCGCTGCAACCTGTTGAGAGAATCTTTTCCTTCCAGACTTCGGTTTCAACTTAACAGATATCAAGCTATAGACATGCTCCGTGCGATAGAGAGTGCCGAAGTATTCCGATCTTAGGTGCCTCTCACTCTAATTCCCGACGGAACGTGCCAAATAATAGTCTGGCCCTGTCAGTCAATAACTTTTTAATGGTCTGACAGACATAGTGGCTAACATCGCCGTATAGGAGATAAAGAATAAAGACCCCCTCCTCATCATGTATGGCGTCCTCCGAAGTCACAAGGATGACGATCTGTTGAAGGCCATAAAGTTACGGAACCGTGATGTGTTCCGTGACTTGGCCCCAGAGCAGGCGAGGATGTCTGTACACTACCGCAAGACGGCGAAAACCCTCACGTTTGCCACGTGGTGCTCAGGGTCTCCCCTGCGGTTCATAACCGTGCCCATGACATAGGGAGATTGCACGTTGAGCTCCAGTCTTTAAGGGTGGAGGATCAATCACCGTTAGTGCATGATCCGTCTGGGCATGCTACGAAAAGTCTTAGAAAAATGCATTTTATTTAGTTAAGTTTTTTTTTTTATGAAAATTTAAGTATGGTGTTGCAAATTATTGTCAAAACATGTTAATTTAACTGTTGTTTCATGTTTAATTATTATTTGTTTCAAAATAAAGCTAACTATTTTATACTCTCCTTTTTTTGTGTTTCGCTAATTCTGCCAGTGTGTGTAGTATAATATGTAAATCAATGCTGTCAGTACTGTTATAAAATAATCGCCATCTCTTTCTCTCTGTACCACACGAAGACATTAGCTCGCGACACGCCCCACACGTCATCCTGCCATGTGTCATATTGTCACGTAAGCTCAGCCAGACGTCGCCAATGTTTCTGTTTCAATAATTTGGGTGGCGAAAGGAAAGGATTCTATATATCATGAATGTTTAATATGTAT
The DNA here is from genome assembly GCA_949126895.1 of Eilema caniola. Lineage (NCBI taxonomy): Eukaryota > Metazoa > Arthropoda > Insecta > Lepidoptera > Erebidae > Eilema > Eilema caniola. Next base: position 7,335,790 of record OX421488.1, on the reverse strand, counting down.
AATGTTGTTGTTATTATACAGGTAAGGAAGTACGATATGGAACCCTATTTTTCTTTTTAATGGGTGCAAAATCCGGGAGGGTGGCCTCAGCCAGCGGGATAGTTATGTCGGTCTGGTCGAAAGGCACAATTAACACACGCCGTTTATGGGTCCTCGGTTGCGGGGAATATATTTCTCGAAATATGGCCGGCCAAAGACTATCTCTTTAGAGATGGTTCTCTTCGCGTGAAGGATCCATGGTGAGCCCAACTAGCACCGGGTATGAGGAGCCGAGTTTTACGCCACCACCGCGTGTACCTGGCCTAGGTCCTGCCAAGATTCTTGAGATCAAAGCCCATCTCACTTGCTAGATGATGCATCTGATAGGATGTAGAAGATAGGACACGACGGTATTTCCGTCGAATCGAGCATTCTGACTGGGGAAATACCTCCGCCCTACAAAATACCGCGGCTATAATAACCACGTGTTGTGTTCCGAACGGTGAGTAGGGTAGCTCAGAGCTCACTGGAGAGTTTTTGAGCTGACAGTGGGAAGATCAAAGGCTTGTCCAGCTTTGTCTTCTACACTGATGACACAGAAACTCTCTGTGTTTACAGGGTTGGCAACACGAGTGTGGCTCCCCTGGTGTTACACACATTTATAGGCCATGGTAACCACTTTCCATCAGGTGGGCCGTGAGTTTATCAGCCACCACAGTAGTATTAAAAAACTGACTAGAAGTAAAGTCTTATAATAAACATCTGTTTACAATTTAGTCTCGATGTTATCGCAATCGCCCATATGTCAGATCGGTATCCCACCATTTTCTTTCCTACACAGGACAACACATGCATGCTCGCATACAATGCAAAATATTCCATTTAGAACGAAGTAGTTCGGTGACTTTTTTCTTGGTCACGGTATAAAGTCTTGAAATTCTTTATCAGCACAGCACACGTGTTTATCCGTTTCAGACCCTCAGTACGGTTATCTATCTTAATCTCGAATTTTAATATTCCGAATATCATAATCCAGAAAACGTTTGGCCAATTTTTCATAATCCCGGTTTTTCAAATTCCGAAGTTTTATTTGCCATATAATCGCAACTCCGAATTTCATTTGCCCATTTATTCATTTGTACGACGTTTTATAATCCAGACGAACGAGTTCCAGACACACGAAATCTAAATGCACAAAATCCAGATGACCGTAATCCATATGCACGAAAGCCCAATTTTTAAAACACAAATTTTTGAAATGCAATTAATTGATATCCAGTTAATTGATATCCAGACAAACAATATCCAGATTTTAAACCTAAAATTAAACCTCATATGGCATTTACTATCTACAACTGGAGACCTACTGAACAAAACACACGTTGCCTTAAAAATATATGTATGCATGTAAGCAAACAAGCATGCATGCAGGCAAGCTGGCAATCAAACCGGCAAGCATGCAGGCATGCAAGCATGCAGGCAAGCAGGCAAGCATGCAGGCAAGCAGGCAAGCATGCAGGCAAGCAGGCAAGCATTAGTGTTGCTCTTCTCCGGCGCTGCGGGAAGTGCAGTCCTTCCGCCCTTGCGTAACAAAGTTCGGGCACCCATGCTCGCTTCCGCAGCTTCGGCTTGCTGGTCGCCTTCGCCTGCGGGCGAGGACTGCCCTCCCTCCGCGCCTCCGGTTCTTAAATAACACTCTAGTGTAGGGCAGACAAGTACCACGGCGAGTCGGGTCGGGCGTGGTACGCAGTGTTCTTAAGTGAACGTTAGATTTTTTGTTATTATATCAACCGTTACACACCCTAAATGACTCGTATAAATTTACTGATTTTTACTATACCTGTATATAGTTTAGCTGGAACACGATTGGTATGGGAACCAAATAAAAAGATTATGAAAATTTGGTAATAGTTTATTCGGAAAATGGTACGATGGGAAACAAAAAACAAATTCTGAGAATCTGGTATAACTATATTTGGATTATGACAATATGGGAAACAAAAAAATACTATTTGAAAATTTGGTTTTAGTGCACATGGAAATTGATTCATCTGGGAAATGGAAAACGGAATTTTAGAAAGTTGTCATTTTTTTTTTTTTTCATTACAATCTGTCTTTTAAAAGTTCTACCAACCGTTTTCGGGGTTTTAAGATTCGGGTAACAGAAATTCGATATTTCAATCCTGGCTATACCCCTGGTGGTACCGAGGGTCTTTTCAAATTGAACGGTACCGCCGACTAATAGTTATGTGATGACAAACAATACAGTAATCTCATAACGACAGGTAGGTAGGTCAACACATCACTAGGGTCACTTACTTGATGGTACAGTTCCGTTTAACTTTATCAGACCAACGGTACCACCAGGGTAATGGCCAGGGGTACGGTAGGTCTGAAGCGGTTTCTTTCTTCCTACAGTAGGGGACAAAAGCACCTGATCAGGACCACTATTGTAACATTGTTATTGTCTAAAATGGTGATCTCTTGCCTGAGACTTTGCTTTCAGCTAACCATCAGGCGAGGTGAAGTAATATTAATAGATCCTATAAAAATATTGTGACACAATTTTCACTGACATCGTGATCTTTTATGACATTTGAGAAATTGAGATTAGATCAAATTGGACTACTAAACAGATTATTATTATGAGAATGGGCCTTCTGACTTTTTATAACTCAATGATGCTGATCGGATCTGTCTATAATTTAGTACCAACACGTTTAGATTATAGTCTACAAGCTTTTGCCCGCGGCTCCGCCCGCGTGGATGTCGGTTATCGCGACCGAACATAGCCTATGTCCTTTCTCAAGGTCCAATCTACCCCTATACCAAATTTCATCAAAATCGGTTCAGTGGTTTAGGCGTGAAAGCGTAACATACAGACAGACAGACAGACAGAGTTACTTTCGCATTTATAATATTAGTATGGATATACATTTTTTATTCCTGGAATAAGTTCCCATAAGTAGCGAAAACAGGAGCAGCATCCTATGCGGGTTAAACCACGGGCAACAGCCAGTGATTCAATAAACCTGAAGCCAAGTGTCACTAACACTTATGTAACGATTCCGATACCTAAAAAAGTGTCACTTGCCACTAAAGTGTCATTTCGTCACGGTACCTTCGCGTTCACGGTCACGGTCACGGTCACAATTTATTTTCCTTCTTCGAATTTGGGTCTAGAAAAGTCGATATTGATAAAATATATAGATATTTAAATCTAGATAGTTATACATACCTTCATACATACATTAACGCCTATAAATCCCCGAAGGGATACGCTGAAGTCTATTAACATGCACATTTCGCTACTTGAGATTTTCGGTTCCACGTCCTGCCCCTCTAGACAAGTGGCAATTCGCTAGCAGGCGTTTGATGGAATAGAATGACGAATGTATAGGATTTGACGTATTTGACATGCGTTAACGACTGTCATACGTCAAATCCCATACATTCGTCATTCTATTTCAAGAAACGCCGGCTAGCGAATAATCGCATAACGCATAAAAAATATTATTATACACTTTATTGATTGACTGTACCCATTTTTATCTAAACAGCTATACAGGGAGGATCGTTAAACAACTTTGACCACGAGGAAATGTAATTCCTCATAGTCAAACCAGTTTGACAAAAAAGTTTGACGACGAGGAAGAACCCACTTGTCTAGAGGGGCTGAACCGGTGAGCATGTATGAAAACAATTATGGATGTAGAAGAAGCGAAAGATGTATGCCAGGATTTTAGCATATGGAAGCGTGCAATCTCTGCCTACCCTACTGGGAAAGAGGCGTGACTATTATATATGTACAACTTCAAAAAATAGCTAAATAAGCCAATTTACCATTCTATGAAAAAAACATGTCTGACGAAATAATGACGAGAGTTTTAAAAGTGTAACCAATTAGGCCCATAAGTATTGTAACAAGGGCTCGTGTTAAATACCAGCTAGTACAATAGTGCTGCATACACCATTGTACTATACTAGTGTAGCGTGAAAAGTCTAAAACTTGCCTATGTAAGAAATTTCTAAAAAACATTACTTGATACAAGGACACCCAATGAAAGGCTTTCTCTTTTTCAAATAAATTTCGATTTAAGAAGTTAATTTCTTAGTTCGGTACCAGACATACTCACTTGTTCAGTATACCCTTTCACCGTACCAATTATGGTAAAAATGCTGTAATGACACTACTGCCTCGTATTCATACGGAGAAATTTGAAAATATAGACATGTGTTTCATTTGGCGAAGTCGGCTTATCGCAGCCATGTTATGAAGTTACCCGCCAGTGATCAATCAATAAATTAAATGAAAGAATATTTGTTTAATATATAGTTATTTTTTAAGGTTAGTTTTATCTTTTACATGATTGCACTTTATAAAGGACATGCGGGGAGTGTTTGTTGACTACGAATGAAAGTGAAGACTAAGTAACTTGTGAATTGTATTGTCACCCAGCCATTCAATCGCAAGCGCTCAAAGCGCGTAAAGAACTTCAAAAATAAGTGCATTTCTAATTGCTACAAAATACTAAACATAATTTTACGTAACCGCGAAAAAGTATCTAAACATGTTTATCCAATTCCCAGAACTCATAATACAAGCTACTTAAGATATGCTTACTTTGTGTCTAGATAAAACCATGTAGAATGTTCTAGAATACATATTTATGAATAATCATTACTAGCTGGTAACCGTGGCTCCTCCCGCGTGGAATTTTGATCCCCGTTACCGCAAACCTGTATAAATAGTAGCCTATGTGCTATTCCAGTGTCAAATTTCAGCTTAACCCATTCAACCTTTAGAGCGTGATTAAATAACAATCATCCAAACATACAAACGTCTTCACAAACTTTCGCCTTTGTAATATTAGTAAGACCAAACCCGAAAGAATTTAATAGTTCTTTCGATAGAGTAATTTTGCCATCATACCCCGATACCATCACAGCTACTCAATATAACATTATTCGACAAACTAATGAATACCACCGCTGTTTCAATGCTTCATCAACATGTTTCAGTAAATAACTAGTCGCTAGCTAGTAAATTATACGTATTGTCGATGTTCGGACATGTACCGCAACATATACTAATACACACTCTAGCTGTACTAGAACAGTCTAGCTATACTGCACACGGAGGCCGACTGGCGCCTCTAGGAGTTATCGATCATACCTCATAATTAGTTTCTTTTAGTTGTGAGCCGTTTGTCGATGTTTTTATAATGTTTTGGCTATGTTTTAGAATGTGAACTTTTATTTATTTATTTCTAAAAGATCATCCACCACCTTAACTAGGGTAACCCCAAAACAGTGATGGTTTTACATACATAGTACAATTATTATCTGTTGGAATTACTTACTGAACTATTGGCAGTGCACAGTGTATAGAGTGTTTGGACAAATTGAACTTTATGCTGTATTCACGATGGGTAAAGTCAGTGAATGAACGGGTCGTGTGCCTATATTTTGAGTTATGATTGTACAGTCAGCAACATATCGATCTTGACTAGCAAGCACTCAAAACGATGTGTAGGAAATTACACTGGTTGAATAAAAGGAATATTGGAATAATATCGAAAGCTGTATAGTTAGGAACAGAAATCAACATGGTTGGATGGACTAGTGTTACCTAAAATCTATTCATTGATTGTCATCAGGCTTTAGTCACAGTTGCATTCAAAGTTTGCATTATGGAGTATGAGGTCCAAAAGATATTCTCTAATCAGGGAACCAATAAACACCTACATATATAGCGAGACGAATACACATAAAATTGTACAACTTTTATTCCCTGAGATGAATTTTAGTATACCAGATTTGTTGCCGAATTCTTTCCAATCGGCTTATCTTAATTTTTATGCAAGCAACTGCCGTCTGACCTTTTAATACTAAGAGTATTTAGATCATTTTGAATATTTTTTTTCACGCATTAACATCACCTGTGTATGTACTGTCAGCATCAGATCGGTCCTAAGCTACAAAGTAATCAAAATGATCTTAACATCAAATCAAATCAAATCAAATCAATCTTTATTTCAGAGAATATCAGGTTTTATAGTATTTCTAAGTCGGTACAGCATATTCTGCTGTGTGGCGTTGAAATATAATATTGTAAAAAAAAACATGAGAATTAAATCAAAATAACATAAAATAAAATTGAATGTAGTCAAATTAAAATCAAATTAAAACCAAATTGAAATTAAATTCAAATCAAATTCAAACCAAATAAAAATCAAATTAATTTTAAATCAAAGCATTAAAATCAAATGAAGGTCAAATTCAAACATTAAAATCAAATTGAAGTCAAATTAAAACATTAAAATCTAGCTAAAGTCAAATTATAACATTAAAATCAAATTAAAGTCAAATAAAAAAAAAATACCTAAAATTAAATGAATATGAAATTACAATGTTTCATGATTAAAAATTGATAAAAAATTAAATAATAATGAAATTGTTCATTTTCGACTATTATTTTATCACATAAATATTCATCGAGATATTAAGTTCATTTTAAGTACTTTGCTAGACGAGATCGGACTTATGCTGACTGTACTTATAGAGTCAATTATTAGGTTTAAGTGTGTCAATTACTAACAATTTACCCTCATCTTACAGTCCTGTGTTCTTTAAACGGTGCGTGAAAATTTATCTGTCGAGGCCTACAAGTTAGGGACAGCATCTGGAATAGTATCTTTTGAACTGTACCTCAACTCTTTACCATCTAGCGAGGTGCAGTCCAGCTTTTGCCCGCGGCTCCACCCGCTTGGATGTCGGTTATCGCGACCAAACATAGCCTATGTCCTTTCTTAAGGTCTAATCCACCCGTATACCAAATTTCGTCAAAATCGGTTCAGTGGTTTAGGCGTGAAATACACACACACACACACAAGTTTTAGTATGAATGTAAAAAAACGTCATAATATCTTCTCTTCTTCTTTAAATTTTATCATCTTCTTTTTCAATATTTTTTCCTATATATTCCCTTGAAAGTGTTTATAACATTTTTTTCTCTTCAATTCAACAACAATATTTGATTAGTATAACTAAGATTCGTAATACAACGGCATATCGGTTTGTCTAGTCTAGTAATCGAATACCTTACTAGGTACTACCGTTTCACCGAGGCAATTTACTGCAACAAAAAATCCCATTCAACCTAACTCGGTCAAAAGTACACTTAACAGAATCAAGGCCTTTCTTAGGCCCTACTATGAAAATTCTCTAGTTTAAGCCATATACTACTGTAGTTGCGATAAATATATTTTTTCAGCGAAATTTAGTTGCATATTTGATTACAATTGTGGGTAGCCTAAAATGTTAAATAGACGGCTTTACAATCGAAAGGTTCCGAGTTCGAATGCTATCATTCTATTACATCACCGACATGAACCCAATCGTAACACAAGCAATTCAGCTTAGCTTGAGGGTCAATGGGAGTACTGATTATTTCGGTTACTACTAGGTACCCTTTATTATTACAAAATAAAAAACAAAAAGTCGACGCCAGTTTAAATTAAAAGAAACCTTACAACTGATTTATTTACCTGCTAATTTCAATGTAAAATGATATTTCACTGTAGTCGCCAACCTATTATTTCTGATATCTGCTTTAATGTTCTAGGTGGCGATATACTAAACTTCAATACAGAGGTGTCGGCAACGGTAACAGATTTGCACTTTCCATGATCTTTTTTCAAAAAAAGAGCCTAATATGGTAGGTAGGTACACCTAATGAGCTTTTCACTGCCTAACGCGCTCAAAGCAGTTTTCACTACAAAAACGTAACTACAATAGTTAAGTTATAGTAGGTAATAGCACACAGAGGTCTATATGTAACTTGTAAGTAGTTTAACCGCCTCTATTAGGCAGCACGTGACGTTTTAAGCTAATAACACACCGGTGGGGCCAAAACAATGTTAGCTGCGCTTAACTGTCGTAAACCAAAGCTTTGGCCTTTGATCCCGTCGACTGTAGCCCTGTACATACGTGTATACTTAGCGTTATATCATGCGAAGGTTTAATTGTATAATGTGTACGTAATTATACTGTTTGGATAAAAGGAACGAATAATATCGAAAGCTGTATGGTTGGGGATGGAATTCAAAATGGTTATGACATTATGAAGGCATTGAATATGTTGGCTGGCGGTTGGACTAGTGTTACCTAAAATCTAATCATTCATCGTCATCAGGCTTTAGTTACGGTTGCACTCAAAGTTTGCATTATGGAGTCCGAGGTCCAAAAATTATTCTAAACCAATGGGAGTGACGAACACACATAATATTGCACAACTTTTAATCCCTGAGACGAATTTTAGTAGACCAGATTTATTGCCGCTTTTCTTCTTTCCAATTGGCTCATCTTAATTTTTACCTAGGCAACTCCCATCTGACCTCGCAGTCAATAGAAAAATCTACACCACAGCCTTGTTTGTCAATCAGCAAATTTACTGGCTAGCAGTAGACGTTGGATTGGATCATGAAGATCGCGGTGAGGCCTCATACACTCTACACCCTACTACTTGTAGGAGCTAGGACACGACGGTATTTCCGTCCAATTGTGCACTCCAACTGAGGAAGTATCTCCGCCCGCGCCCTACAGTATACCGCGGCCATAATAACACTCCTGTTGGTGAGTAGGGTAGCCAGAGCGCACTGGAGAGTTTTTGTGTTGTCAGTGGGAAGACGAAAAGCTATTCCTGCTTTGTCTCCTACACTGACGGCACAGAAACTCTCTGTGTATACAGAGTCGGCAGCACGAGTGTCACTCCTCTGGTGTTGCACACAGTAACCGCTTTCCATTAGGAGTAAAACAATGGTAAAAAACAAATGAACAATGCATAATTATGTTTAGTTTCCGTCCACCTACCCGTATGACATCAATGTTGGGTACTTCTACAATAACACCCACATGACCTCCACTTAGAACTCACGATTTGACATTCTTGACAGCAAACTTATGTAAGCTACCTTATATAAGTTTGTGGGAATGTTGGTTTTACTACAGCTTAGATTCCGATCATTGGACGAATGTCAGTATGACCTAAAACGTCCTAATAAAAATCGAAAATCAGTATTACGTTCTCACTGACAACTACTAACGATTTCATAATCAACTAAAGCTGTTTATTGGCAGTAATGCGAGTTAAATACGCGTTCAGAACGGACAATGTTCTGCACCGTGAACATATTAACAGCCAAGTGATAGCCGACCAACTAATAGCTATTGATTGGTCGGATTTAGACCGGGATTCAATACACGTTTCATCGAGGCATAAACTGCATTATATAAATGTGTTTTGTGTTAACATAATAAACACTTTAGTCGTTAGTGTTCTATGTATCCTACGAATCCATACTAATATTATAAATGCGAAAGTAACTCTGTTTGTCTGTCTATCTGTCTGTCTGTCTGTATGTTACGCTTTCACGCCTAAACCACTCAACCGATTTTGATGAAATTTGGCATTGGTGTAGATAAGACCTTGAGAAAGGACATAGGCTATGTTTGGTCGCGATAACCGACATCCACGCGGGCGGAGCCGCGGGCGAAAGCTAGTAATATTATAAACGCGAAAGATTGTAAGTATGGATGAATGGATTCCTTCACGTAAAAACTACCGAATGGATTTTAATGAAACTTTACAATAATATAGCTTATACATCAGAATAACACATGGGCTACAATTAATAACGGTAACCGATATTATAGTGATAACCGTCATCCACGAGGGTGGAGCTGCGAGTAAAGGCTAGTAAATCATAATTGTGTGCCTAATACTACTAATATTATAAAATCTTTATCTATATATAAATAAATAAATTAATCCCTATTTCCCATGGTCACGTAATTCTTTTTTTAGAGCATTCCTTGCAGTACGGGGATGGTTCTTACGCAGAGAAACATAAAAAAAGGGTTAAGCCGTCACGGGAACGGGAATAGAATTTCACGCGGGTGAAGCCGCGAGCATCAGCTAGTAAGTGAAGATGTTCATTTTGTTTGAAGCATATGCTTGGATATCTGTTATATTCAATCACGCTCTATCGGTTGCAATTTGGTGCAGGTATATATCATAATCTGGAATATTACTTAAGCTACTTTTGACCTCGGGAATAGGTTCCCATGGGTAGCAAAAACGGGATCAAAATTTTACGCGGGTGAAGTTGCGGTCATCAGCAATTGAGTTATAATAACTAAGATAAGTCATGAACTTGCGTGAAAGATTTCATGACAGGAGAAAAAGGTCGTATAGTGGCTGTTGTCTCTTCGAACCCCGAAGGGGAAAAGGCGTTTTTTTATATACAACTGAAGTGGCAGACCAGCGCACGGGCCACCTGATGGAAAGTGGTTACCGTGGCCCATGGACGTGTGCAACACCAGAGAAGTCACACTCGTGCTGCCGACCGTTTCTGTGCCGTCAGTGTTGAAGGCAAAGCTGGAGTAGTCCTTAGTCTTCCCATTAACAGCACAAAAACTGTCCAGTCAGCTCTGGTTACCCTACTCACCATTGGGAACACATCACGAGGTTATTATGGCAGCGCTATTCTGTAGGGCGGAGGTACTTCCCTAGTAGGACTGCTCAATTGGATGGAAATACCGTCGTTTCTAACGTCTCTACTCTCCCTCTCTTTACCTAAAAATGACATGACTCATGAAAAGGATAAGAAAACAGACACAAGAAGTGAAAGCCTTGGAAGCATTCGGCAACAAGCAGTATGCTCTTATGGACTATTATAAACTTGCACGCTATGTTTATGTGAAGTATAAACAACGATATACATTAATCATTTTGTCCGAAACCCACGAAAATAGCTGCTGTTGTCCTCGTCTGTGTACTCTGTGTGACAAAAAAAAACAACCAAACAATAAAACAATACCTGGTACTAAAACACAAATAACCAACTCCCTTTGTTTCACTTTTACTGCAAAACTCGTCTAATTTGAACTACCGTAAAATGAAAATTAGAAATAAAAATACGAGCTTCATAGCCCAGCTAGCCGTAAAGAAATATTATTCTTTCATTCTTAGATTTAAAGAGCCGTAAAATCGGATAATTCGAGGTCAGGTTCGCCTTTTGTCCTTTTATGAGATTTGGAATTATACAGAGCACAATAGTAGCAATTTCGTTGATCTAACTAGAAGCATTCTTTGTGCCTAAATTGTATTCGACGGCAAATATAGTCAAAGAACATAGTTGACTTTATATCTCTAGATTAGTTTTGGTTTCCAAATTAGGGACATTAGAATTGTTATAATGTACGTAATAATGATTCTGCAATCATTGTCCCTATGATCATATCCACCCATGGGCTGATTGCTAAGAGCCTCGACCAACATGCTGACCCCCTTGAGCCTGATGCAGAAGTTATGCTAGGCATGGCATGCATTGTGAGGAAATTCCTCTTTTTCGAGCTCTAACCACCACCCGTGGTTACGGTTCCATTGAGAGAAACCTGGACTCGAATCCGATATCGGTGGGGTTACTATTTTTTTAATTAAATGTTTCCTTACCCGCGGCTCCGCCCGTGTATATAGCCTATGTGTTATTCTGATGTATAAGCTATATTATTGTGATGTTTCATTAAAATCCATTCAGTAGTTTTTACGTGAAAGAGTAACAATCATCCATCCATATTCACAAACTTTCGTGTTTATGAGATTATAGTAGGATCTTAAAAAATGTTTACTTAAGTAAAATAAAACGGTTTTTTTTATTAATAACTATTTTCAAATTAAATTCATAATGTAGAATATACTGCTTCCGGGCTGTCTGGCCGTGGTCTAAGTGAAACTTGCGTTCCAGACGTTTCGTCGATCCCTGCGGTCGACATCTTCAGTGGCGCAGGGCCGGGGGACGACGACTTCGGAGACCTTGCCTCGCCGGCGGCCGAGTTGCGACTTATAAATTCATAATGCTTGTTAACTTCGTTTGTCAAAGGTGTGTGATAAATATTCGAAAAAATTACATGTTAAGTAACTTATAGAATAAATCGATATTGTGCCCATGATAGTGGAAGGTACAATACACAATTGAATGAATCTATTCATTGTAACACCTGGGACATTGTGACGTGGTGGTAACCGAACCACGGGTGCGAGGTAGACAAATGGCGGTGATTTCACATCTTTTTTTATGACGGGACAATTCATTGATAATTTGATTGATATCCAGTTTTTCGGGTAAAATGTTTCTTTTCTTTATTTAACTTTATGTACAACAGTACAATGGCGGACGTAATGCCATAGGTATTCTCTACCAATCAACCTTAGAGTGGCGCAGAGCTATAACGAGGTAGGCACAAAAGAATTCTACATTAAGTGCTCCAATAATATCACAACAAGCAAGCCAGACCGAGAGGAATGGCCCTGGGTCAGTCGGAGTGCGAGGGATATTTCGCGAGACAACCTCACCTTCGGCCTAGCACAACGACCCACAGATGGCGTGCGGTTTAGTCGGTTCGAGTCCGACATAACCTCCCCCTCCGGTTCCGAGGGGGGGGGATAACCGTGTGGATTACCCGCACGTAAAAAAACCTACGTCCATTAAAAGTCATATATACATAAACATACACAATACATAAATAAATATACTTATACTTGCTGTACTATTTAGGATGCCTTCAGGTGGTTCAGTTGATAAAGTATCCAACCTTCAAAGTAAATGCCGTGGGATCGTCTCTGTATGTTGACTTTTACCAATTATAACGTCATCAACTTAGCCCTGTATCCGCTTGCATTTGAAGCTCTCACCTTGAAGCACGGGTTGCACTGACTTCTATTGATTTAGATTAGGTATATGATTTTATGGGGGCGACTACCCTCCGAACCCCCACCCCTGAGAAAAAACTAGCGCCAGAGTCTCATACGTCAATTAGAACCTATAACGGCGTTAAGGTGGGTTAGCTTGGACCAAAAGGAAACACCAATCCTTGGATAAAAAATTACAAATGAACGAAAAAAGAAAATTCTTCTCAGAAATAAGCATACGTAAAGAATAACTTCATGAGTATTCTGACTGTAGCTGCGTGAGTTTACAACACGTTTAGATAATAAATTGTAAATAGAACCTTCTCTTCACCCTTAAACGGCGCACTTCATATTAAAAGCTCCACAGGATATCATGCCCAATATCTAATAAATTATTAATATTGAATATCTTAAACAAATTATTCATGAGTTTCATGAATGGGTTGTTTTATCATTTACAGTACCTGCATAGAGTGGTTAATACCAAATTTAATACAACCAATAAATGTATTTATTCGTATAATATTGTATCTGCTCACATCAATGGAAATGAGGTGTAGCTGTTATCTACCTAAACTGGTAAATATTTTTATTGAAATAAGAAATTGATTAGTATTTCAAATTCAGTAAAATAGGTGTAGACATGTAGATAAAAAATGACATTTGCGAATTTACATTGACATATTACATAGCATGTTAATATGTAACTCTGTATTAACACCGGCAGTTTAAACAGATCGAAACATCAAGCTGTTTAAAGACATGTGATATGGGAATGAACACGAAAATACAACACCATGATTGTTTTGAATCCCGTAAACATATTAATATGTTAAAACGTGTAAGTTTATAAGTTAATACTTGTATTAATGACAAATTACAACAATAAATGATGTTTTTATCATTGCATGTTTCGTAGGCAGACATTAGCGACACGTAACGTGTTCAATAGCCGCGTTAAGGTTTAAAAATGAAGTGACGTAATAGACATTTAATAACGATAGAAATTTTAATTGCCAAGCAATTACACTCTACTATTTTTATGTCATTTTGCCAACATTTATGCAACGTTTGTACTCAAGTAAATAGAAGATCAACAATACCCACTTATTATCTGCAGTAAGCGGTAACCGACGTTAGATCATTACGGTCTTCAGTCAGTCTTGGAATAGGCATATTCTTAGCATATATAAAGGAAAAGCTTGCCAAGAAAAGCACGATAAGCCGTCGGTCCCGGTTCCCGTACAAAAATATTGGGCAACTGGTCTAACTACAGAGTTTGTGAGAAATAATTCGGTAGTACTTCAGAGGGCACGTTAAAAGTCGATCCCGGCTGTCAATAGTCGTTATTTTAAGACGCCTAACGCCTATACAGGCGACATGAACAACTCTATCAGTGTTTGGGTACCAACCTCAATTCACGTTGGAAAAAAGCCGAAAAAAACTAAGTTACGTCATATTCAAGCGTACTTTGGACTCCGATGATAACATTGCAATAAGTGTCTATTACGTATCATTAATCCTACTCCAATATAAATTATCCGATGACACACAATAAAGCCAAACAAAAGATGTGTTCAAAACAAACGGTTTTACCGATACATCCAATATAGTCAAATAGCCAATCGGTTATACTTCACTTTTATGAGCGGTATGACGTAATACCGTCTTTGATTTATATAGAGTTGTTTTTATTGTCTTAGAATCTGAATACAGATTCATGAAAGGTGGTAAGGCATTATTGAAACGGTAGAAAATATTTATTTGTTTTCTTGAAATAAAAGCTGAAACGGAAAACTATGTAGCCTTTTTCGCTAGTGGTTTGCAAGTTGATGGTTTACATAGAGTAGAAAAGGTGGAAAAGAAACGACATTATGACTTTTGTAGTTTTCTTGTCAATCTTGGACATAAGCAAATAGGTAAAATTTTGACAAAAACATACATCACATAATCAACATACCAGCGTTGGTCCTGGTTGCATCGGCACTTTGGAATCCAGGTTTCACTTTCCAATTCTTTCTCTTAATTTGACTTATCTTATCTGGCCTTCAACCTCGAGATGAAAGCCTGCGAGCCTGATCCGTTACTTAGCAAATGTATCCCAGAACATCTTGTTGAGATCCATTACCATTGCATGATCCATTGCTTATTAAAGAATGCAAGCCTTCTTATGAACAAAAAATAATTATGAAATCCGAAACATATAAGACGGAGACATGTGCGCAAAAAAAGACAAAAAGAACCATAAATGTGAAACTTGAACCTCCTTATTTAAAAAAAAATTGTTAACATATTAGATTAAACCATTTAATCTAATATCAAACATCCTAAAAAATATCTTCCAGCACTTATAAACCACATTAATCATTACATTACATCAATATAATAATATATCTCACTTGAGAAATGGCGACACTAAACTAAGAATACCAAATAAAGCAGTGGATTCACGAGACGTCAAGAAAGCTCAAACCGAATCTAAAAGATAGGCCAGAAATAACACGCCGACGTAACTGGAACCCTGGCCCAACCCGCGTGTGTTATATAACTAGCTGACACCTGCGGTTACACCCGCGTGTAAATGGGTAAGTGCGACTTTGTCTCACACTATTTTAGTCACTACCGTTAGTATTAGAGTTAACGTAAGTAATTCAAAATAAATATACTACTATTTTCTTAAGTGATTTTTGGTAATATCTTCTACTTGACCAATTGCGATTAAACATATTGATAGATTTTAAGTATGATGAAAACCTTTCTAAAAATACTATTATAAAAATGCGTTCAATAGTTTTTCGTTCATCACGGGCAAACAGAATCATTACTTGACCCATTTGTGATGCACACACATATAATAATGTCTTCATGGTGACCCATATGTGGTGCATACACTGTGAATGTTAATAAAAAATCAATAATTATTCTTCCATCACGAACAAACAGACTTATACTTTTCATAGATTTTTTTTAAATACTTAACATTTTTTTTAAATAATTTCAACTAACAGGCAAATAATTTACAATTTTACAATAGTATAGCAGTATGACTAGTGAGAAAAGCTGTATGTATGGAGGGGTCTCTTTAAACCGGTCGTTGGGTTTGCCCGGGCACGGGGTACGAAAGCAATTGCCTGCCACTTGCGTACGCGGTTGATTTATTTCCTCATTACGGATGTATATAGAGATGTTGTAACCACCCGTTTGTTTTAAATTTATTCTCGCTGTTTTATGGGGCGGATGATATTTTTATGTTCCTTCTTATTTTTATGTGTAATGTACCTTTTATAAAATTAGAGTAAGAGTTTGGAGATAGGATATTTTTGGTACGATATGGTTGTTCTGAGTTGTTCATACTACATTGTGACGTTTAGTTCAAGTTCTTTATACGAGTATTCTACTTGCTTAACAATAAAATAGTCGTCTGTGGCGAAGTGGTACAGGCAGCGTCTCTGGTTTCGATTCCCGCTCATTGAAAATATTTGTGTGTATGAATATACGTACGTATTTGCAATAGTTTGAGTATATCTATGTATAATATTCATACTATGGGTAACAAAAACTGTAAATTAGTAAATATATTTATGAGCATTCCAGAACCCAGAACTAAAACTAGTTAAGCTATGCCTGCCTTGGGCCTAGATAGCTCTGAGTCGAATATTTTTGTATAACATACTATGTAGCTTTTATATCTCTGAAGCGATAAGCAGAGGTGTATTAATATCCACATTTAGCCAACAATGTGTGAAGTCCCAGGTAATAGGCACCGAGCCCATTGCTGTGAACTGGGTACCTAACTTTTCAGACGCTTTATTATAAAGTTAATTTATTTTCTTGTTACGGATGGTCATAGAGATGTTGTAACCTATCATTTGTTTTAAATTTTTTCACGTTGATAACGATAGAACCCAATGACACCCGCGTAAGAGCTTTCAGCCGATTAACAATTACGAGGCAACTTATAGACATACATGCGTACAGTTAAAATACAATGTCACGTCCATAGGCCACAGTGACCACTCCCCATCGTATGGACCGAGTACTCGTCTACCACCTAAGTGGTCTAAAAAACGTCGATTTAGCCTTCATAAAAGTCGATTAAATAAAAATCTACAACTGTACCTTTAGATTGTTAAACCAACATTATTTTAATCTCATTGCTCTGTTTATGTGTTGCTTTCCAATTGAAAAGTATAGTACAATAAATACGTCTTACAACTTTCACCGAACAAGAAACTTTTGTTACCTACAAAAACGTATACAGGAATTCAAGCACTTTTTATTGAAACTTCCGAACAAAATAACTGTGTTCCACTAAAGAATACCAAGTATTACTTAGCTTACAGACGTTGACACACTGTGCGTTCTGATAGCGGCATAATGTTTGATAACTGATTAATGGAAAGCTTTGGACGGCGATCTTAATTTAAAATCGACCTTATTAAGTTTGGTTGTATATATATACATTTTTAGTATAGATATAGAATACAAGTAATGTTTTAACAATAAAAGGGTGTATAAGAGCATTGGGGCCCAGGGTTCACACCAACTTGCTAGCCACTACAATTGATGATTAATATACGAAGCTGTTGCGCAGGCAATCCTCCTTAGATTGGAGGTTCAGACGGTAGTTTTAAGTAATTTCGGAAGAAGAAAGGGTACCAAAGCCGTGGGGATGACGGTTGGAACCCCCTGTCAGCCTAATCGAAGCAGACCGCGTATTGTTTCGGCCGGGGTGCGGGGGATATGCGTGCCAATACCACCTTCGGCTTTGCACAACATCCTATAGAAGGCGTGCGTTATCAAGTCCGACATAACCTCCCCCTCCGGCGCGGAGGGGGGAGGTAGGAGTATCTCTGGTATTTTACGCACATAGAAAAAACAGGGCAGCAAAATAGATATGGGGTTAATAAATGGAACCGAAACTGAAAAATAATGTGAGCATGCCTAAGGTGCTAAAGTGATTTCTGGATATCATATTTAAAGTTTTAAAATAAATTATTTATCTTTTTTATTAGGATTTACAAACATTGCCTGTCAAAAACTTTGCAGGTTTGTCCAGGCTCCCGAAGCCGCTAAAGTTAGTAAGCTGCCAACAATCTGCGTATCGCAAAGTCGTCTTTATTTCTTAATAATTTATAGAACTCTTTTAGTGTCGACCTTGAGTGGTTAGTTAGACAAACAGTAGAACTAACACGTCTTAGCAGGTCATATTTCAACAAAGTCTTGCCATCCATTCGCTGATTTGCAGAATTACTAGAATAAACTCAATTATTCTTTTTCGCACACAATCTCAGCATACATCATAGTGAACCACAGCTACTTATTTCCAAATAACGTATTATTCTTTCTGTACTGAATATATTTGAATTTAACTTTAGAAATATGTAAACTAATCATTAAAAAACTAAATAAGTTCGAGAACTTTTTAGAGAAATTCAGAAAAACCACCTTTTTTTCATTATTTAAAGAATCTACACAGAGAAATTCCTACTACCTCTAACGCCTCCAACAAAGATAAATACACAGCTTGGATTAGAAGTGGCTTCACGTCAGTAGTGGAAAGGCCAAGATTCGAGCCCGGGCCCACCAGACCGTAAAGGATCCCATTAAACTAATGATGCATTATATTTTTGCATTGCATTATTTGTAGGCACCTACAAAAATAAAAGTTACCTTCATTTTTGTGACTTTCTCTGTAGCTTACTTAGTCCAATCATGCTACAAATAAACAAAGAAAAAAACAGAACAGTAATCTGGAAATATTTAAAACAGATTTTTAATAATTCGCGATTGCATCCGTTAAAAAGGTTTTAATTCAGATTTTTTAAAATCGATTTGGTAATATAATACTGACAGGTATCGTTCAAGCTTAATAATATTAAGAAAGTAATACCCAAAATCTATAGATTTTTGATTAACTCGACCACTAACTTTGATGTAGTCTTAAACTTTCAGCCTGTGATTGCAAATTTCAATCTCGTCGGATATTTAACACAAACAAAATCTCGGGATTCTAATACATAAACGTATATACACATCCCGTAAGATAGGTCACTACTGTTTGAATTTTGTTAGGATTTACAAGTTTTAATCTGTAAACAACTAACGGGGTGTTCGGGTATCGCTTAGAACCTTTTAGTTGACCCTGTATTTAGAAAAGATAAACGTATGGAGCTCTAGTTTCCGTGCTAACCTTATTGTTTTGTTTTATAGTGAAAATCCAAAGACTTTCATTTTTACTTGTATGCTACTAGACTAGCACTTTGAGCCAATACCACTGTTTTGGCCCGATATTGAAACAGAAAGAGACTTAAACAGCGACTGCACGCAATTTTCGACCTTAATGACATTTTCTTAGTTACGTATCTTTTCGCATTAATTAATGACGTTGATCACGAATACCAGAAAAATAATCTTTTTTTTTTCATCCATAGCATCCCTAAGTAGTCTGTGCTTTCGAGCTCGGGCCGATTTTATCGGATAAATGTGAAAACAGCACATAATGTCGGTTATCGGATGTCGGCTATCGGCGTCCAACACCGATTTCGGATATCAGATATCGGATGAATGCGAAAACGCTCTTAAGGTTAAGGTACCTAAAAACGAGACGATAAAACAGTTTTCAGACCGAAAACACATACCTATCCTAAATGTTAGCCTCAAATTGAAATGGGACAAACCGATTAGCTAACCGTCCCGACGCACCTAAATCAAACTCTTGCCTCAAGTCGGCCAAAGCCAGGGGCCCTGAACTAGGCCTGTCCCCTAACAGCCCCGGGACACGCGATGTCGATGGGACATTGACGGACTGTGGCTGACAAATTACTTCGCCATTATCAGCTCTTTTTGCAACGGTTTAAAGGTATCGTGTGCCTGGTAAAAAAAGGGCGGTGACATTTTTTTATTTCGTTTTTTATTCTGTTTAAAACAAATGTGTTTAAAAATATAAAGAAAGATGATTCATTTTTATTAGTAGAGATATAAGGTACTAAATGTTGTCCGCGTGGATGTCTTTTTTTTTTTTTTTTTTTTACTTGCGGGAAATCCCCACGGATACCCACCCCTCCGGAGCCGGAGGGGGAGGTTATGTCGGACTCGAACCGACTAAACCGCACGCCGTCTCTGGGTCGTAGTGCTAGGCCGAAGGTGAGGTTGTCATGCGACATATCCCTCGCACCCCGGCTGACCCAGGGCCATCCCTCTCGGTCTGGCCCTCCTCGGGAATGGGGGGACCACGCGGTCCCCGGTCCGCGTGGATGTCAGAATTATCATATCATTAGAATCGTCAAAAATTGTTAAAGCGGGATAGTGAGACAGACTGACAGAGTGATTTTAGCATTTATAAAATAAGACTGAAGATAAGCATACGGCCCGCTTGATGGAAAGTGTTTACCGTGGCACAGAATAGATAATAGTACTGGCGTGGATATACCACCTGAAGCGTTACACCTTCTAATGTGAATTTAATATCGAGTCAAGCTAGTTTGACCAGCATTGTTTTCAGAATTTAATTGATAAACGAGTATTATGCTCAGAATTTTTTTGATGAGAATCTTCAATAAAAATAAAGATTACCACCAGCAGCCAGAGCTCACTGGAGAGTTTTTGTGCTGTCAGTAGGAAGACCAAAGGCTATTCCTACTTTGTCTTCTACACTGACGGCACAGAAAATCACTGTGTTTACAAGGTCGGCAGCACGAGTATGACTCCGCTGATGTTGCTCACATCATAGGCATAGGCCACGGTAATCACTTTGGACTGTGTGTTTGCCTGCCACCTCGGTGGTATTAAATAATAAATGCACGCTTACCACAAATATTCACCTATTACCATTATATCTATATGCCGTAGCCAAATATATCTGTGTTCAGTCTCTCACCATACAGCGTGAGATCATTCATCACTCACTTTCATTCAAAATACTAATAGGGATCGATATGACTTTACACCCACTCGATGGTAAGCTGAAAGTGAAATATCGAGAACAAAGGACACTATTATTGATGTGCACTGGCGTGCGTAGCATTTAATGCTGAGATGGGTTCCTATTTAGGTACGTACAGTGGGAAAGATTGTACCTGCTGTTACGAATGATTGTATATACGCGATATATTGTGAGGATCATGAATGAAATATGTCTGTTTGTTGTTCCTATTATTGCTACTAATCTAAATCTAACTAATCATGATGAATGCTCAAATGGTGATTGAATGCCTCAAAAGCATCTCATATAGTTTATTTAGGGAATATGGTTAGACTGTAGCTGTCTGAAATTCGAGTTAGAATGTGGAAGGACAGCCTCCGTGGCGTAACGGTAGTGAACGCGGCCGCTGCGCAGGAGGCGCGGGTTCGATCCCCGCTCAGTGCAAATATTTATAAGCATGAATATGGGTATTTGCATTGCCCTGGTGGTGCCTCGGAGAGCACGTTAAGCCGTCGGTCCCTGTTGCCATACAAACATCTATGTCAGTTGTTACGGGTAGTTAGAGCTCTAAAAGTCCAACAACTGGTCTTAGTGCAATGCTTCGATATCGCCTTTGCGTTTATGTTGGGTTTTGGAGGTCACTTAACGGAAAATGACGAAGTTTGGCCAAATCAGCAGTTGATCTGGTATAAGTGGACCTCAGAATACAAGTTGATAGCTTCGGATGCGACTGGAATTAACGCTAAGATGAAGAAGAATGTGTAACATTGTCTAGAGCACGAATAATATTCGAATTCGTAACGTGTGAAAGTTTATGAACATGCTTGAATATTTGTTACTCAAACAGGTTCCAACAGCTAAACGGCTTTGCGAGAAATTGGCACAGGAATAGAATATATGTGGTGATTGCAAGGCGGCTATGTCCCAACTGCCAATGATGATGAAAAAGTTGAACGAGCTGACTGAAGAAGTACAGCACCTACGTGTACGACAGAGTATGCTTGCTACCGAGTCCGCAATCCAAGAGATGAACGAAAGGGCCATTAGAGCCAGCAATATAATCATCTATGATGTCCCAGAGTCGGTTAGTGATGTGGTTATTGAGAGAAGGGAGCATGATAGGAGGGAGTGTGCAGCCGTTGTTGACACAATAACAAAAAAGGTAAAGCTAGATGGTATAAAACTTTTTCGCCTTGGTGCCCCTAAAAGTGACTCAAATGGCAGACCTCGTCCTTTAAAGGTTGTTCTCCATAGCAAAACTGATGCTTTGGAAATACTCCGTAACAGAACCAAACTAAGGAAGCCCACATCTATTACGGCTGACCTAACTCCTATGCAACGAAAATACATGGCATATCTAAGAGAAGAACTTAACAAGAGAATGAACGACGGTGAGTCAGACATTACCATAAAATATATTCGAGGATACCCGACTATAGTAAAGAATAATTTTCAAATAAACTAAGCCTCAAACACAACAACTCCAAGCATGCTCCTTACACACCTGATAAAACAGAAAATACCATTGTGGAAAAGGTTGCAGCACCCCTAATTACAATTACCATCCTCTGCACAAACATTCAGTCAGTGACGTCTAAATTAGATTTGTTCATTGCACGAGTTGAAACTTTGAAACCTGAACTAATAATTATAACGGAAACATGGCTTAAACCAATTATACCTGACTCGATGATAAAAATCCCAGGATATGACCTATATAGGGATGACAGAATTGGTAAACGAAGTGGTGGAGTAGCAATATATTCCTCAAACAGAACTAATTTTATGAAAACTAAATTAAACACCAAATATAATTTCAAACATGAAGCGTCGGAATGTATATGGCTGGATCTGAATGTTGGAAACAAAGCTTTTCTGTTATGTGGATTATATCGGGGACAGGACTCAACATTGGATCAGGACAATATCTTATTGACACATCTAACCAATGTATCTGAAACTAACACAGTAATTATAATGGGAGATTTTAACTTTGGTGGAGTTAGATGGCCACTCGATGTGAGTGGATACCTCACCCCAAAAGAAGAAAATTTTGTACAGTGGTATAAAAACAGCAACCTTGAGCAGTTGGTAGACCAGCACACCAGATTTCGACAGGGAAATCAGCCATCCTTCCTGGATCTGATCTTAACCACAAGATCTGATCTTAACAATACACCATTAATAGCCAATATTGATCATCAAGCAGCTATAGGGAAGAGCGATCACACATGTCTGGTAACCGCGATACACCTTCAGGCACCTAGCCAAAATAGCAAACCAACACATAGACTTGACTACAAGAGAGCAGACTTTCATAATAACAACGAAAAATTACACACTTTGTCGCTTGGAAACTCAACCAGTATTAATTGCGCCAAAAGCCAATATGATGCTCTTCATAATACACTTAAAGAAGCAATCAACCTACACGTGCCTCGTACAATGTACAAACGCCATACTATGAATAAACCTTGGGTATCTAATGATACGAAGCAATTAATAAAACAGAAAGTGGCACTGTGGAATAGATACACCTTGACTGGACTTCCTGAAACTTACAAAGGTTATCGGAAAATCAATAATAAACTGATAAACCATAATAAAAAGGCACGTATAACTTATGAAAAGGGAATATTGCAAGCTGAACAGAAAAAAATCTTTTCTTACATAAGGCAACAAGTTACATCAAAAATAAGCATCCCAACCGTTTTGTGTAACTCCCAAGGCGAAACTGTGACGACATCTGATGAAATTGCCAAAGCATTCGCGGATCAGTTTGCAAGTGTCTACCAAATAGAACCACCTAACCAACTGCCAACTTTGGATCCAGCACTCCGAGTCTCAGACTCCATTAATGACCTCTTGTTCACAAAAGATAAAATCCTAAACGCCATTAAAGAAATGAAGACAGATTCTTCAGCGGGGCCGGATGAGATCCCCGTAGTCATATTGCAAAAATGCGATATTGCGGATCACTTGGTAACCATTATGCAAACATCATATGACACAGGGGTACTGCCAGACTTGTGGAAGACTGCAAATGTAACACCTATATATAAGAAAGGAAGTAAACTGGAGCCCTCTAACTATAGACCTATCAGCTTGACATGTGTGGCTTGCAAAACCATGGAAAACTCATTGTGAAACATATAAGGGACTTCTTTAAAAACCATCTTGTAAAACCTGACCAGCAGCATGGTTTTTGCCCACATCGGTCCACTATATCCAGTCTGCTATCGTGTTTGTCATCGTGGACGAAAGACTTTAATATTAGAGAGCCTACAGACGTAATCTACTTAGATTACGAAAAGGCCTTTGATAAAGTCCCAATTAAAAGACTTTTATACAAGTTAGAATTTGTAGGAATTCGTGGAAAGTTGCTGGCCTGGATTAGTGCATTCCTACAACAAAGATCCTTCCGAGTGAGAGTGGGGGAAAGTCTTTCAGACCAAAGGGTGATAACCATTGGGCCCGGTACTCTATATTATCTACACTTTTGACCTACCCTACTGCTTGAGATGTAATGTCAGCATCTTTGCCGATGACACTAAACTCTTTGCAAATCCACTGATCAATCATGAAGATATACAATCAGACCTGGACAGAGTTGCAAACTGGTCAAAAGAATGGCTCCTTAATCTGAATGCCTCGAAATTTACGGTACTGCACATAGGAAATCGCAATCCTCATCATACATACACACTAAACGACACACAACTTACGGATGTCAAAGTTCAGACAGATCTGGGCGTGAGGATTACCGAAGACTTGAAGTGGGAGGCTCATATAACATCAGTTATCAAGAAGGCAAACAGCCTAATCTACCTCACAAGGAAAGCATTTGGAACCTTAACTCCAGAAATGGTGCTGAAGATCCATAAAACTTTTATAAGACCAGTTTTGGAATATGCATTCCAGGTCTGTAGTCCCTACTCCGTCAAGGACATTGATTGCTTAGAAAGAGTACAGCGAAGATTTACCAAGGTCCCTAGTATTCTCAAACAGCGGACATATGAAGAACGCTTGTCAATTTTAAAACTCACAACTCTGAAGGAACGCAGGGACCGTGGAGATCTAATAGAAACTTTTAAAATCTTGAACGGACACTATGATGTAAAGAACTTTGATACCCTATTTATCCGTAATGAGAATGCACATCTAAGAGGACATCTAAAGTTATGCACTGGCTTCTCCAACAACAACCCCCACAGACATTTCATCAGCAATAGAGTGGTTAGAGCGTGGAACAAGCTCCCAGAAAGTGTAGTCTCAGCTGATAGTATCAACCAGTTCAAGAACAGACTTGATGCATACTACCTAATGCTGTAGAAATATAAAGAAAGAAAAGGGAAACAGGATACAGGCACTATCAGTCGACCACGACTGCCTGCCTGCTAAATAATAATAATAATAATAATTTATCTCGGGCATAGATTTCCATAGAATCTGGAAATAGGATAAGAATTCAATAGGGATAACAACTAGTATTCATACTAAAGCTGCTTTCATCGCTTCCAATACACAGTGTCACCGATCAGTAAGAATTTGAAGCATTTTTTATAAGTATCAGGCATAAGGTCGCTCATAAAGTTCGTGACATTATAGAAATAAATGTTCAATGACGATCTCATTTAAATTATTCATGCAATGGTCGAATTCTAATTTCAGACGCGTCGTAAATTGTCTGTTAAAATAGACGTCCACCCTCATTCACGTACACTGATAAAGTGTTATTATAAAAGGTAGAAAATGCACCCCATTATAATATTATAAAAAATTGTAAAAATAACTGACTATAGGTACATCATGTCTGCCTGTATTTTTATTCCATAGAATATTTTTTAAAGAGTTTTAGCGCTCATGGAGTTAAGGCACGCCGGCGTGCCTGTTCAATTGATCAGTCTGACTGGGAAAGTACTTTCGCTCTACAGAATACCGTGGCCATAATAACCTCATGTTGTGTTCTCTTCGGTGATTAGGGTAGCCAGAGCTCACTGGAGAATTTTGTGCGGTCAGTGGAAAGGCCAAAGACTTTTGTCTTCTGCGTAGAAGACATTCAGTGTTGAAGGCACGGCATCTCTGTGTTTGCAGAGTCGGCAGCACAAGTGTGACAGGTTTTTTTTTTAAAGGATATTAGTAACCGATATTATCGAAATAAGTAATATTTCCTAAAAGCCCTCCAACTAAGCTAAATTGCTTGTGCTAGGAGTGGGTTCACGTCTGTAGTGTAATGGTCAGTAAGCTACCGACTCTCAGTGTAAACAAATATAGTCTTTGAGTGTGACTCCACACGTCGCACACGTGTTGCACACGTCCATAGGTCACAGATAAGAAGCGGCCTTTGGCAACAATTTCGACTTTTTGCTACCATAGTAATAGATTGTCTTCACTTTAAACCAACAATATAAAGCTTTCGACGTAAACACTCGTTAAATATATTTACAATTGAATGTATGGAAAGACGAGTGATAAAGAATAAAATTCCCTTATATACCCGCATCACGTCCAGCCAATCAATCAAATCATATATTATATTCACCGGCTTTTTCTTGAGGGATCGACAGCGCATTGCTAAGCAGCTCAATGAGAAAATGCCTGACATAGCGACCCTTTCCGGGGTTTGAATTGGATTATTTTATTGCTATGATTAGAGTTTTTTCTATTGCTAATATTCACAATCCTATTCATTCCTATTTGCTACTAATAATATAGAAATGTGAAAGGTTGTAAAGACGTGTTATTTCATCACGCTTTGCATGATTGCCAAAACTCAGACTTCATAAGGTTGGTAATTCGTCTGTGGGTAACAGTATTAAAATGTTTAATAAAATTCCTCAAGATCTGGTTGACATGCCACTAAATAAGTTTAAAATAGAAGTAAAAAAGTGTTTAATGAAAAAAAGATACTACAAAGTGAACGATTACCTCAATGAAAAAAATGCATGGTCATCCGAATCTTTTTGCTTGCTCGCACAATATAAATCTATTTAAAAAAAAAAACAAATTGTTTTAAAAAAAGAAACTATAATATTGTTTACTGAGTTTGTTGCTGGTAGCTTCTCAGTAGAACCAACTAACCGAACCAGCGAAAGAATCATTTTCAAATTATTTAATGTCGGTTATCGCGACCAAACATAGCCTATGTCCTTTCTTAAGGTCTAATCTACCATTATACCAAATTTCATCAAAATCCGTTCAGTGTTTTAGGCGTGAAAACGTAACATACAGATAGATAGACAGACAGACAGAGTTACTTTCGCATTTATAATATTAGTATGGATTATATTATTCATTTCTTGACATGACTGTAAAATTTTGACGTTCATATGTGCTCTTTATGTGCCTAAACTGAATAAACGAAATTGATTCTTTGATTCTCTTCTTTGATCGAACGGATTGTTTTACACGGGCAAACGAACTATTATAGCAACAGCCCGTTGATATGATGACTGAAAATCGAATCTTGCTACTATGAAATGCGACTTTGCTGCCCTCCTCTCAGGCTAGGGAGGAGGAGACGGTGTGGTAGTCTTGTTTGCGACTGGGACAACAGTTATGGTAAAAATTCTTTTCAAATTAAAACGTGTCAACAATTTGCCTTAATCAAATTTCCTATCATTAAACTCAGTTTACCTGAACGAATTTTCACAGGTGAAATCCAGTGTAACAGTTAAACAATTCTATGTATGTCATCTAGGGTTACGCAGATAGTATCCATGACATTTTATATAAAGTCGAGTTGGTACACTGAGTGATAAAACTGTCGACCCATGTTGGCACTGACGGGATAAGCCTACAAGGTTAAGTACTAGTAGTAGGGTTGGATACAAGTGAGGTAATACTTGTAGATTTTATCCTGTTGTTACCTGTTATGTAATCTAGATAGTTTAAACTTCTAATATGGTAACAAATGGGTATAGATGACTTATTTGCTGTGTTCGATTACTAAGACACGGGTCATGAGTTGAATTATTGCTCAATACAAGTTATGTATTGGTTACTGTACCGATTGTATCTAGATAGTGCTCTATGTAGTATATTTAAAAGTGCTGATGGACTTGAATATCGTGCATTCGCATTGTAATATTTTTTTTAAAGAATATTAGCAAGCGAAATTATCGAAATTACTAATATTCCCTCTAACCCCTCCAACTAACCTAAATTGCTTGCGCTAGGAGTGGGTTCACGTCGGTAGTGTAATGGCCAGGATTCGAAACCGGGACCTCTCGATCGTAAGGCCGACTCCTTATCCACTAAGCTACCGACGAATTTATCTGAACAACGAACCGAGCCAAGCATGGAGCCCAACATCAATATGAACATTTTTATAATCTCCTCAGAGCTAGTCGATGTAAATTTACTGTCCTTTCGATAGAATTATCGTCAGAATGCTCGATAGAAAGCTCGCTATAAAGCTCTCGTTTATTTTTCTTTTTAATTATATTATAATTCTTTTTTTTATACCACTTAGGTGGTAGACAAGCACACGGCCCACCTGATAGAAAGTGGTTACCGTGGCCTGTGGACGTGCAACACCAGGGGCGTCACACTCGCGCTGCCGACCCTGATAGAACAGAAAGTTTCTGTGCCGTCAGTGTAGAAGAGCAAGCAGGAAAAGCCTTTGGTCTTCCCACTGACAGCACAAAAACTCTCCAGTGAGCTCTGGCTACCCTACTCACCGCCAGAAACACTACAGGAGATTATTATAACCGCGGTATTCTGTAGGGCGGTGGTACTTTCCCAGTCGGAGTGTTCAATTAGACGGAAATACCGTCATGTCCTTCCTACCTCCTCTAAATCTTATTTCAAGAGAGAGAGATATTTTTATTTCACTCATTTTTATCAGCATCTCTAGAATATTCTGTAAGTTGGACATGCTGACTTAAAGGTTAAGAAGATTTACTCAATATTCATACCGGATTACAAACATACGCTAGGGAAATAGGCGTGATTTCCCTCCGGGGTAGGCAGAGACAACAAACCACCATTTGACTTTATCCTCACATATTTCACGAGCTTCCTCTGCTGACCTTTCATGCAAGCTCGCCGATTTCATACCGAATTATCATTCAATATATCAGACAAATTAAAACCATACCTTCTCAAGAAACCATACATTTAATTACATTCCAACCTTGACAATATTTTCGTCAAATCTAACAAATCAATAGCAAATAATCCTTACTAGTAATATTCATGACTGAATTACAATGCAACCATAAAAATGAGGTGGGCCATCGCGTGGCGAATTGATTACGGACGTAAAGGGCATATTTAGGTCATGCGTGCTGCGGACGCAGCTCTGTCTTTTCGCTTTTACGTATAAATTAAGCTGTAATACTGGCATATAGTAGGGGAGCCCAAGAAGGGAATTCAGGGAGGATAGTTAAATATTGACATGTAACTCCAACCAGTATGTGCCCTTAATACAAAATAAACGTTCATCGGATTTACACTTACGCGTGAGATTTATGAAGCCTTTAGACGAAGTTAGCTTCTTTGGGGAATGTTGCCGAAAATTTTGATTGGCGAATTTTAGGGGTTCAACTCCAAAGTGTAGCCATCAGAACGCTAATACTAAGCTAAAACTACGCTAGATGAGCATACCCGCGTGGATGTCAGTTATCGCTTTAATATCGGTTATCAATATAAATTGTAGCCAATGTGTTATTCTCATGCAAAGTTTCATTAAAATCAATTTTGTAGTTTTTACGTGAAAGAGTAACAAGCATTCATTCATCCATCCATCCATGCTTACAAACTTTCGCGCTTATAATATTAGTAGGATATCAGTGTGCTATTTCTTATTAAACGCAAATGCTAGCCAGGTGTTTTAGGGCCCTACTAAGATCGACAAACCCAGCAGAAGGCAATCTCATCTGGAAGTCGATGTACCTGCTGGTTGGCAACCAAGGCTCTGGCTCCTCTAGAAGTGACAAGATCAGATAATTTCATCCACAAAAGCCTCATAAGTCAAATATAAAGGGGAGAAAGAAGTAAGAAAGCCCCGGTTTCCAAATTACAAACCTTGTATACAACGGGAAACCATGGTACGATGATAAATGACATGATGGTGATACCGCCTTTTCGCTTAAAATTCAACACGTAATAAAAAACCACCTTCGCATAGATATATCATATTTGTAATAGCTACTTAACAAGTTGGTACCGTTTACTATATTATGTACTAACAATTCTGTCTGTATATTTATGTCCTTTATTATAGAGCTAACATTATTATCGCCTAGTGTACCTACGAGTATCATTACGTACCTTAAAAACGGCATCGTGTAGACAGAAGGAAATATTAGATGCCCTAACGGTTGCTCACTTTGTCAGGCTGCTTGTACGACAGAATTAATCGCCTGTTATGCGACCAGAATACAATGGGGCTGTAATTTATAACTAATTATGTTATGGTCATGTCAAGTTTATTACTATTCTCCGTCTCATATATATATATATATATATGTCGCCGCCAACTGGCTTAATCAGCCGTTCAATTAACTGCCTAAGCTGTTAACTAAATGGCGCCATTCAATGAACGGCCTGATTGATATTCAGCCGTAATGTTTATTACAACATTTTATAACCTAACTGGTTAATGGTTAATTCTTAAGATAGGTTAGGTTAGAAGGCTATAAGGAGAGGAGCGTAGCGAAGCTCCCGCATTAGCCTTCGTGATTATTTATTTTTATATCCATGCAGAAAAAGTCATTGTCATAGCAGTTTAAGGAAATGGCTGAACATCATTCAAGCCGCTAATTGAACGGCGCCGTTCAGTAAAGGCAAGCAAAGCTAGGCAGTTATTTGAACCTCTGATTTAGCTAGTTGGCTGCAACATAAAATTCACGCCTTTAAATCCCCAAAGGGGTAGGCTGAGGTATGTTAACACTAACATTTCATCAACTGTAATTTTCAATCCTACGTATTAGCGGACGAGCTTATTGCGGTCAAGTGGACATTTTGATATGGACTGTATGTCTCGTCTTCTAGTCTACCCACGGGAAGACATAGGGTGGCCCTATTTTACTCCGCTGTGGAATATCACGGTTTTCTCTTCATAGGTATATTATCATCTGAGGCTTTCACCAGAGAGATAGGGTTCACTTACTCCACTTCTGGTTTCGTTTGTGGAAGTGACAACTCAAACTATGCAACTCCATTTACGCTAATGGTTTGTGAACGTCTTAAGGCAGTATCTTCATGGAAAATATCGCAACTAAGATCTTTCATTTTTAGACTAAATGCCCACCCAAAGTGGATTGGAAAAGTCATAGGCCACGGTTAGGGTGATCACTTCCGATCGGGTGGGCCGTGTTGTTAAACCAGAAAAAATAAACATATGAGCTTAAAATTTTGAAATCGCGATATCTCCAAAATGGTGACCCTCACAGAAAATGTAATAGATCATTTTTGTAGGTAATTACATGATCTACGACTTTGTCCAGCATACTTTTGTGCTAACACTTGCCGTTGACGAGAAATATGCAGAAATCCAATCGAAGGGAACTTTTGATATCTCTTTCATTATGGTGTACTTAAGACTCCACCAATTTTTAACTCTATGCGAATTTATGCAAGCTTACTATTTTATTTCGTTTATTTTGACTGCATTATTAAGCGTCATCGGTAGCTTATTTTTAAGTAGACAAACTTACGATTCCAGATTCGAATCCTATTTGGGTTCGAACCACAAACAATTTAGCTTATGGAATTATGGATTAAGATAGGAAAAGTGAATGCTCAGGTGGGACCCGATATTTCGTATAAATGTCGATAGATGGCTCCCACCGTCGCCCTAAGACGGTAGTATAGGAGAATTTGGATAGCTTCAGGTGTGGCTCGGTGGCTCAGTGGTCAGAGCATTCCCCCTGTAAGGGAAAGATCGTGGGTTCGAGTCCCACCTGAGCATTCACTTTTCCTATCTTAATCGATTTGAAAAGTTAGCATAGTAAATGCTTCAAAATTTCATTCAATTAAAATGATAGTATTTGAATTAACTACACTGTTTATATAACAAACAGTTAAGACAGCTCATAGTGTGTATTTAATCGTACTTTAATATTATTCATCAAGTCTGCCGGTAAGCAAGCGTTTTTCCATTGCGAACTTTTCCCATTACACTAACTACGCTATAACGTCTGTTATACTTTTGAGTTCGTTCTTGCCTCAGAACTCACAAACAAACTGTTCACAGACATTTGACACAGATAATTTCAATGATTTTGACGAATTCAAACACTATCATTGTTCATTATTAATATTATACAGGGTACTTGATAGTTTGATTGTATTAAAAAGGCTCCGAAACTAATCGATTAATTAGAAATAAAAATTACTAATAGAAAACCACAGCGTTTGTGAGTAACATAGGCTATATCATCACGCTACTATCCAGAACAGCGGAACAGTACCCAATTGGGTATTTTACTATAGTTAAAAGAGTGAAAACAGTTGCGTCGGTTCTTATTTTATCGTGCTTATTTATTTTTAATCATCCACCCAACCTTTAATAGTGAATGATTTGACTATTCAATATTATGACGTCACAAATAAATTTTCTTACAATTTTCCTTTTAACTTACTCTTTTGACGTTTAGTAAAAAGTAACTAATTTGACTAGTCAGTCAAATACCTAATTATGAATCTCATATATTATTAGAAATTTACGAGGTGTATGGAGCTTCAAATTATGTCATAAACGAAGTTGGTGACGGTGGGGCAGCTGAACAGAAGGTACAGTGAGAACGGAATAAGAATTCCAAGCGACTGAAGTCAAGAGCAACAGCTAAGTAGTTGATAAAATTGTCAACACTTCACCTAAATAATTTGGCAAAATATTTAGGATCGTACGAAATGGCGCACATTGGAAGAGGCCTATGGCCAGCAGTGGACTGCAGTGGGCTAATTGATTGATTGATTGATTGATTTTAGAACATTTTATTTTAGATAATATTACGGACTTATAGACGGCGGGCGTGCACCGCTGAGCCAGTCAGCCTGTGACAACAGCCGATGTTATTTGGTCGAAACGTCAGGCAATCAAAGGTATGTAAGTATCAATAACATGATTCCCGTTATTTTATTATATATCATGAAATGCGAGAGTTTAAAAGTTAGTTTACACAGGAATTACTAGACTCCGCAAACTGACCTCCGCCCCCCATGAGCGCGGGCCTGAGGGTGACGGGTGGAGCCGCCCGTCACCCTAGCAGAAGCAGGCCACCCCCCCTTCCCGAGGAGGGCCAGACCGAGAGGGATGGCCCTGGGTCAGCCGGGGTGCGAGGGATATGTCGCATGACAACCTCACCTTCGGCCTAGCACTACGACCCAGAGACGGCGTGCGGTTTAGTCGGTTCGAGTCCGACATAACCTCCCCCTCCGGCTCCGGAGGGGTGGGTATCCGTGGGGATTTCCCGCACGTAAAAAAAAAAAAAGGAATTACTAGACTCACGAAACCTACCAACATCTTTGGAGCACAAGTCAACCTTACCAGTCAGCCATGTGCTTGTCTATCACCTAAGTTGTATAAAAATCGCTATGAGAATGATGATGAAAAGAGATATAAAAGATGATTAAACTCACGTTTAGCTACTAGAAATACTCACTAGAAATTAAACGACGATGCGGTCTACAATGGAACAATGTCGAACGATATTTCCACCGCGTTCATCGTCCAAGGTGAAATGGGAATTGGGGAATTAAACTGTGGACTAAGAAATGGATATTCTAATCTAACAGAAACCTCTGGTAACCGAAAGGCACTGGAAGAAAACCAAATACCGTATTCCCTGCTGGCATTGTTGGTTCTAGCTGAGTCAACAGTGTTAGCTAGACTTCCACATTGTTCTACAGTTCGTCTTGTTTACACAAGATTTCAAATGTTATCTTGTTATGTATTTAAAACTATCCGCGAAGTTAGTTATCTTATCGTCAGAGCAGATTTATTCTATCAAATCTGTAGATGAGAATACAACCCAAATTGCCGATATGTGGCAGACTCAAAGTTCTCACATATAGTTTAAAAAAATCAGAATATGTTGTTGCTGTTTGTGACCAAGGATTTCACTTCGCATCCCGGGATTAGTTTACTCCTTCTCCTCCCCTTTATATAGCTTTTATGGGCACGACTGCCTTCTGAGCTCCCTAATAGGAAAATCTACGCCAGAATCTGGTCCAAGAATCAGCAGTTTTACCGACTTGCAAGTGATTTTGACTCCGTCCCGACGGCCTAGGAGCCTGACAACATAACTAACACTTTTACAGTAAAAAAAGAACTGCTTACCTACCTATCAGCTATCCCTATTTCACTACCTATTACACACTATCTGTATTTCAGGTAAATAATTCAGTCAAATAAATAAGGTAAATCC
This sequence comes from Eilema caniola, assembly GCA_949126895.1. Lineage (NCBI taxonomy): Eukaryota > Metazoa > Arthropoda > Insecta > Lepidoptera > Erebidae > Eilema > Eilema caniola. Next base: position 7,301,754 of record OX421488.1, on the reverse strand, counting down.
GCCTATGAAAAACAAAAAAAAACGATACCCGTAGTACAATACACTTCTATAGTACGAAACATCTCTCCATTATCTCATACATTGAACCCTTAAATACATAAAACATACTCCAATCTTTACAAATGCACCATTCTTCTACAAAGTACCTCTTATCTAATGTAAGCCTTCGATTTTTCATCGTTATATAAAGATATTCTGCCTGGATCCAGTACTTTGCATAACCGAGTACCTCTCTACTACAAGATAGCGATAATAGATTTAGCATAAATTATTAATAACTAAGATTCTCACAGCGTCTGGGTACCCTAAAATGGGAATAGGAACTTTAATCAATTATATCTGGGAATATAATTTCGGGGCAGTATTTTAGGGTTGGCAGGTATGAGGAAAACAGGAAGTAGAAATAAACAAAATGAAATAAAATGACTTTTAATTTAGCGAAATTGTTTTTTGAAGAAATATTTCTTATAGAATACTTTAGGGCTTGAAGGTGTATCTTCAAGTCCCCTTCAAAAGTAATGGTCCAGATGAGTGGTAGTTACTTTTGGTATAATAATACTGCGAATGCTTGTAGTAGAATGTGAACTGAAATCTCAAGAAATATTTTATCTAAAAATATTCCTAGGATAACGGTATTTAAGTACCCCGGACCTATAGAAGACCTCAGTTATAATAATCTCGTGTTTTCTTCCTGGCTGTGAGTAGGGTAGCCAGAGCCCACTGGAAAGTTTTTGTACTGTCAGTGTGAAGATCAAAGGCTTGTCCTGCTTTGTCTTCTGCACTGACGGCACAGAGTCTCCCTTACAGGGTCGGCAGCACGAGTGCGAATCCTCTGATGTTGCCCACGTCTATAAGCTACGATAACAAGTTTCCATTCGGTGTCTTTAATGCTTATATGCCACCTCAGTCGTATGAAAAGTCCTCCACGTGAAGGTCACGTATCACATGCTCACTGAGTATCACTAACGCATTGCTGACCTTATACTTCTTTCAATATAACTCTGGCAAGGTGATATTTTAGATATAACACAAGCACTATGCAGGTAGTTATGTATCACTGCGGTTTGATGCAGAGTGGAGGCACTTTCCAGTCGACCAGCTCCTAATTTGAACAGGAAAACCTTTATAACTGTATTTTCCTTTAGAGAAATAGTTTGTTGTCAGAATACTTAATACATTTGAATGAAATTTTTAAGCATTTTGCATGCAAAATATTCAAATTGATTAAATAGGAAATGTTTGAATCAGTTTAAGTGGGGTTGCCCCTGTAATGTAAGGATCGCGGGTTCAAACCCCGCCTAGACCAATTTAAACTTTTCATTTTTTTTATCAATACGTAGTAGATATAAAAGTAGCAAATGTTTCTGAATTAAAGTAGGCAAATCAGGTAGATCCATGCGTAATTATTTTTTGAATTTAATTTAAAATACTACTTATAGATAAAATATTTGAAGTTAAATGTACAATTTATTATTTTTTGTACGAAACAACAAGAAATTGATAGAAAAATCATCCTGGTGGTTGCTGCCTACCCAGGAGTGAGAAAGGCCTGAATATATGTATGTCGGTGTAACTAGATAGTAATTAACTATTTTATGGATGCATTAAGAATATGCGTCAAGCTGAGTGCCACCATTGTCAACATGGTACGTAGGCTCTCAACTATCTTACTTGTGTAAATGTAGTTTTACGGGATCGACTGTCGTTTGACGTCTTAACCCCAAAACGCCAGCTCATAAAGTTTCATCCGATTCTCACCATAGAAACCATTTGTACCGTGCATAAAATAGCAGAAACAGACATACTAGTATCGCTAGTATACCTAAAAATGACATATGGTACGAACCGAACCCAAATTGGCGCTTACATTTTGTGTTCATAAACGCGAACCGATGGGCCGTCCGATAGCCGGTAGGTCTACGTGCCACTGTAAGCGTTATTGCGCCGATTACGAATGCCTTTAGTGAAATAAGGGGTTGTCAAAATGGAAATTTGGAATCTGATCAGTGCTTTGGAATTTAAATTATAAACACGATATTTTGAATTCATTGCTATTAGTCATTCTCCCTGGGTTCCTACCAGATTGCGTTAACTAATTACAATTAAGGGTTTTTTTATAATTTGGTTTTTATCGTATAAATATGTATGTACAAATTTTAGTGCTTTATGCTTTAGTCAATATAACGGTCTACAGCTCGACATAAGCCTCTTTCACTGGAGACAGCCAATCGTTATAGGGAAGACGGATCTTGTTTCACAAAGAGCATCAAACTCCAAGTAGTACTCAATTTAGAAAAGTAATTTGAGTCCGCTGAGCCGTTACAGTGCAACAGTTCGTAGAATATAGTTAGCAGACTTAGCAGTATACGAGTAGGTAAGTTAGACACTTTCGCATTAAAAATAGAATTATTATTATGAAGGAAAAAAAATAAGTGGCTACAAAAGTGGGATTACTATTACTGTTTCCTAAGAAGTAATCAAAGTATCGCAGAATCTTATAAGCGTATTAACATCCATAACAGAAAATGATATCCCATGTGAAAACGCCTAACTAAACCCGCTAATCTACAACTAGATATAACCCGTTCTCGATCGCACCAATGCCTAATATACCGATCTGATTTGTTCGTGGAAATAACCTTATAATGGTGAAACTATTCTGACCTACCCATGGATTTATGAGTTGAAATGCATTTCTCTATGAAAATAGCTTTTTGTAGTCATTTGTGGCGCACACTATTTTTGTTATAGTTCGCAAATGCGAACTATAATATGCAGGTCAAGGTGTTTCTCACCCTTTTCATATACAGGATGATCTTTTACACGAAGATGTTATGAATATGAACTTTACTATTATATGATTATGAAGTGGCAGTGTATTTATATTGAATCGAAAAAATCTAAAATAAAAGTAGCCTAAGTTACACCTTATTACATCAGCTACCAGCCAATAAAAATCCCGTCAGAATCGGTCCAGCCGTTTAAGAGATTAACCGGAACAAACAGACCGACAGACAAAAATTGTAAAAAAAAAAATATTTTGGTGTATGTACAGTATTACATTCATATGCATGCAGTAAAAAACCATTATTTCAATATTACAAACAGACACTCCAATTTTATTTATATGTGTAGATATAAAAAATATGATAATTAACGATGTTGAAAGCATTCTTTTTTCATACCACTTATGTGACACACAAGCATATCATTTTTAAATCTTGCCTGTTTGTCATAATGGATTTAGAAAAACTACTAAATTAATTTTGGAGCGATATTTTTAATGGCCTTGGTGAGACTTAAAATTTTACGTAAGTTTGCTTGCAATCGGTTGAGTAGAACTGTAGATATAAGTAAAAGTCGCTATTATCTACATCCAAGTGGACGAAGCCGCGGGAAAATATCAACTAGAAAATATTGTAGTTCAGATATGATCACATGAATCTCAACTCACATATGAGGAGTAAAATTATTTAATTTAAACAGGACAAAAAGCAGCCTATGTATACTTACGGTAGAGGAATCTCTTGCGTAATAAATTTACGGACGGAAGCATCCGTAATTACAACCTCAAACTCAAAAGCAGGAGAGATTATGCAGAGACAACTGCACACCATTTGGTATGCTGTTGTGTTCAAACAATCATCCTGAGGAGAGAAATATGTTAGTGCTAGCTGTGGCTCGCGACTCCACGCGTGTAGTTATTGATATCGCGACCAAACATAGCCTTTGTCCTTTCCCAAGTTCTAATCTATGTCTTTACCAAATTTCATCAAAATCTTATCAAATCTCAGTCAGTAATAGACAGACATAGATTACTTCGTAGTTAAAATACTAGTATGAAAGTATGAATATATGTAATTATATCTAGAAATTTAAATCTCTTGAGCCCTTCATAAAGAAACTTTATTGTTGATGATTGATGCCGTTATTATCTCGTTCCTTCCTCAGATAATAATCGATACATGGAAGGTATACTCACACCTTCATGTAGGTAGAGAGAGACAACACGCTATTACAACAATACCTATTCATTTAGTTATTTTTCTTTGCAATGCTTTTGAAATTTTCAATGCGTCTTACTTGTTGTTTTAACCGACCTTAAAAATTGCAGAGATTCCTAATTTAACCTATAATTATTTTTTTTCAAAGTGACATGCCAAATACTGTCATGTACGTTGAACGTTAGGTTCGAGTTTAACTCTAACCGCCTTATAGTGACTTATACTTTTCCTAATTTAACCTGCAATATAATTTTAAGAATATTCATTCTGTCAATCATCTAGTAATATGAAGTAAATTTATGATTTAAATAGTACGTTCAAGTTGAATACTGAGTCATCCTGTATATCAAAAACATCCTACCTGTTTGTATCATACTGTCATGAAAAATACATTTATATGTGTGCGTTTAAAAGGCTATATGTGTGCGTTGTAAAGGCTATACATCAACAGGGGCTCTGTGTGGTGCGATGTTGTCGGCTGTTAGGGGCCTTTAGAAATTCGAAGGTTATAAGAAAGGCATTCATCGAATGTATGGGGATCATTTTGGCTAATAGTTCTAACTCTCTGTTTGTTGTAAGCCGTTTATATAGATAATGGTTTATTTTTACTTTCAATTTAGTTATGTATTAGTTATTCAATGGTTTTTTTTTTGACGCTGAGAAGGTTAATTCATTTTATCTAGTTAAGTAACTTAGTTAGGTTATTAAATTGGATGATACTGCCTCGATTTGTATTGAAAAAAAAAGTTATTGCGTATTAAGTAGTGTTATCAAATTATTATTAAAAATAAAAAACCCGACCAACTGACTGAAGTTTGATGGCAGGTGGTATCCATTTGTTTTGATCCGGTTTATGATTTACAAATGGGTACCTGCTATCAAATTTGTTTCGTTCTTTTCAACATCAGGCGGGTTTTATATTTTTAATAATAAGTATTATTTTATCCTTTTCAGTTATGACATTTATATATTCGCCTTCTAATTTCCTCTCTCTAATTCCTCTCTCTAATTACTCTGTTAAATATTTGTAGAAGAAGAAAAAAGTACATTAATTCAGTTCAAATAACGCTAAAAGTTTAGAAGACCTAACCTATAATTCGTGTGTGAACAGAATAGTGATAAACCTGGACATTCCGTGAGTAAAACCACAATATCAATATCATATAACAGTTACCATATTTGAACTACACTCACACATCGACAACCACCTGTTCTCCAGCTGATACATGTATATTATCCGATACACACACGTGAAATCTGAAAAGTAAACAAAAAACAGGACCAACTGATTTTGACACCTTTGAACTTGAAACATCAAACAGTTCTACCAACATCAACAAACAGTTTAGTAACAGATAACAAGCTATTAGTATGCTGACATTCTCGTCAAAACCACAAACAATACTATCTACATTTCACTGATATTGATTTATCGAAGACATCATAAATATAAAAGCGCCTATAAAAGGGATACCATACTTAAAAAATTATTTGCGCTTAGAAGAAAGTTTCTTTTTTTATTTTTTTATTATGGGGGATGATAACATAACAATTAGAAAAAAACAAATATCCCTTTCTCTCTCTGAAACTTCAATGTTTGATGCTACTACAATGAGTGTACCAGAGGTTTATGAGGATGAAGAAGTCTTCAATATGAGGGAACAAATTGCTAAGTTGACGAGTGAATTGATGAGTGCTAATCAAGAGATTGATAATATGCATAGTGCAAACAGTATACTGAAAGAGACCCTTGACAAATGTAATAAAGAATTAAAAATATATAAAAAGATTTGTACTAGAGATTTAACTTGTATTACACCTGGATCCAAACGTAATCTCAAAAATGCCCATAAAATTCATAGTCTTACTTCTACTCCAATAAAGCAATCTATAGTTTTTGAACCCATATCCCAAAGGATCCCAAACAAAACTATAAAAAGACAAAATCTTGAAAAAAGTGGTTCAAATCAGGTGCGGCATGTATCTCGAGTTCAAAGCGTTTCCATAAGTAATGAACAACTAATATCCAACAAGCAATCATCTGCTGACACTGCAGGTCAAATACAGACTCAGGTCTTTAATAAATCGAAGATGTTAAATTGTGTGCAGCTGATTTCCCAGACTCAAGCTGTAACCATGAGCAGGCCTTCGTCTGCTGCCACTGCAAGTCAAATAGAGTCTCAGATCCCCAAAAAATCGAAGATTGTCATAGTTGCTGATCATCTAGGTAAAAATATTCGAGGAATATTGCAGGCTCTCGTCGGTTGTAGATATGCTGTCAGTTCTTTCTGGAAACCATCTGCTAGCATTTCAGAAGTATTAAACTCCAAAGAAGTTTACTCTTTAACTAAAGATGATTTTGTTATTATCCTAGGTGGTACTAATGATGCCAATCCTTATGTATTTCAAAAGCATGTTCATAACTTTTTTCAGTCTGTAACTGGTCCAAATATCTTGGTAGGCGAAATACCCTATAATAAATCTCTAAATGAGAGGAAACTTAACTATGAATTCAGATTTATATGTAGTAAATATACCAATGTAACATTTGTCGAAATGAACTATTCTACATTTTCGCCACATAGATTTAATAGACCACAAATTACATGTTGCTATTTATTAAAAGAAATTTTGAAAATTGAGTACCACACAAATTTTAGAAACTATCTTCACAAATATAATACTGGGATAAAGTCGCAACCAATAGATAAAAGTACGCAAACTGACAATGAGCTGATGTCGGAGGAATTACCAAATATGAACGACATTGCAATTAATTCGAGTTGAAATGTAACAGGGGAAGATTTTTTTCGTATACAATAATATAAATATACTACATCAAAATATTAACGGCTTACTTAGTAAATTAGATGCTTTTACTGTTGCGTTGCATTCTTTGAATAATAAATATAAAACAGTCGATGTTATATGTGTCACTGAACATAATATGATTGCAGCGGATGCTAGTTTGCTGTCTATTCCTAACTATAGTCTCACTACGTACTCTTCAAGGCTAAATAGAGACGGCGGCACCTGTATTATGGTCAAAGATGGTTTCAAAATCAAGGAAGTGGACTTAGGGAAATATTGTGTATCAAATGTTTTTGAAAACTGTGCTGTTGAATTGATTGACCATAATATAATAGTAATATGCATGTATAGGAATCCACAGAATAAAGACACAAACAAAAAGTTTGACATATTTTTTAATAATTTCATTGACATTCTGGAAAAATTTTGCTACAGCTTAAAAAAGAAAATTGTTATCTGTGGTGATTTTAATATCGATCTTTTAAAACAAACCAATAACTCTGAACGATTTAAACAAATCTTACGAGATTTTAATTTAAGACATGAAATAAAAAAACCTACGCGCCTGTGTAGTGGTACCTGCATAGACAATCTGATTCATAATGTACATGGGAGTAAAGGCATAATATTAGAGCTTTCATTATCGGATCATACAGCGCAAATGCTAACGTGTCCTGTAAAAAAAACCTGTCGCTATGATTACTGGTTCTCTATCAAAAGACATTATTCTCATGATAATATGGTGCGATTTAAAGAATTTCTCCAGGATGTTAATTTCAATGACGTGTACCTTGAAAAAGATGCATCTAGAAGCTTTACCATATTTTACGACATATTCAAAGAAAATTACGATAAATGTTTTCCAAAAATTAAAGTAAAGAATCGCACAAAATTAAAACCCAAATGGATAAGTCGAGGTGTTCAAACATGCAGCAAAAGAAAACGCCAATTACTTTGGAAGTTTAGATCAAAACCAACTGAACGCAATAGAGAAAATTTTAAAAACATTTCAAAACGGTTAAAAACCGTAATCCAGCTTACGAAAAAATCACAAAATGAATATTTTATTAAAAACTCCAAAAACAAAGCAAGAGCGACGTGGAAAGTGATACGTACATCTAGAGTAAATTATCCAAATAAAAGCATAAACAGTATAAAACTTGAAGAAAAAATAATATCTCACCCCCAAGATATAGCAGAAGCTTTCAATAATCATTTCATTGACCAAATACAACCTTTTAGAGGTTCTGGCCATTGGAATACAAATATATCAAACAAAAAATCATCTTCTATGTTCATGCCTCCGACTATTCCACAAGATATACACCGAATTATAATGTCGCTTAATAATACCAACAGCACTGGATATGACGATATCAACACAAAAGTGGTTAAATTAGTATCAATTATTATTTCCCCCGTACTCAGTCACATAATTAATAACTGTATTTTTGAAGGTGTTTTTCCTGAGCCGCTAAAGATAACTGTGATCAAACCACTTTTTAAGAAACAAGACAGGGAAGACTTATCCTGCTACAGGCCCATTGCTTTAACTCCAATTTTCTCGAAGATTATTGAGAAAGTAATTTCTAACAACCTGAATACCTATTTTGAAACCAATAGCTTGTTTCACAATGGACAGAAAGGGTTTAGGCAAAATAGGTCGATTAACATGGCAATATATGACTTCCTGAGCTTGATTACCAATAAAGTAGACCAAAAATTGCCAGTATTGGGGCTATTTATGGACATGTCAAAAGCTTTTGACTATGTCGATCATAAAACTCTAATAAACAAACTTAGTTGCTATGGCGTTAGAGGAAATATATCCAGACTGATCGAATCATATCTTTACAACCGTCAGCAAATAACTGTCATAAGCAGAATAGTCAAGGGATCTGAAGTAACATTTAGTTCTTCACAAAGAACAGTTACCTACGGAGTTCCGCAGGGCAGTGTCTTAGGTCCCCTGCTTTTCATTATATATATTAATGATTTTCCACACTCTGCTTCCTATCCAATGATAATGTTTGCTGATGACAGCACTCTGGTTTTTAATAATAATGATGCAAATGACTTAGAAAATGACATTAATGAGAATATTATTACTGTAATTGACTGGCTTGCCACGAATAATCTGAAAATTAATCTAGACAAAACGACATTAATGCAATTTGGACAAAGAAAAAATAAATCACTTGACATAAATATACATTATAATGGTAAATCAATTAATAAAACAGAAATCATCAAGTTTCTTGGTCTGTATATAGATAATTCCTTGAATTGGAACGAACAGATTCAAAATGTGTGCACTAAATTACACCAATACTCCTACAACCTATACATGCTTAGGAAAACTGTAAATGAAAGTACATTAATAACAGCCTATCATGGTCTTGTCTCTTCAATTTTAAGGTACGGAATTATATTTTGGGGTAATGCCACTGGTAAGGAGAGGGTTTTCATAGCACAAAAGCGATGCATACGAGCAATGTGTCATCTACGAAGAACTGACAGTTGTGTACCATATTTTAAGAAACATAAAATATTGACAATGCCATGCCTTTACATCTATGAGACTGCTATGTTTGTTAGGCAAAATATGGAAAAGTTTGAGGTAGTTAGTAGTGCACGTCGAGCAGATAAATTGCATCTAGTAACCTGCAAAACGGCACTATACCATAACAGCATCTTTGCTATGGCACCAAAAATTTATAACAAAGTACCAAAATCAATAAGGCTAGAGACAAATATAAATATATTTAAAAAAGAATTATTAATATTCCTGGTGAATAAGACATACTACTCTATTGTAAGTTATTTAAATGATAACACTATTAAATGACTAGCATTAATTGATATACCGCATGTACAATTGACATTTATTATTGATTGACGTTTATTTAAATTATATATCTATTGATTAAGAATTAGAATTGTTAATACTGACTTATTTGACATGTGTTGTGTAGCTACTTAATGTTCCAATTTGTATCTAATATTTAATAATGCTTATGTTAATGCTTTTGATTAAATTTATTGGCATCTAATATTGACTGACATCTGTATATGAATTCACTATTTTGATTATTTAATTTTATTTACTGACATAATGTGTGGTGCTTGATTGATTTTTGTATAATGCAGTTGATATGATAAATGCGCGCTGGGTATTTTATTTATTTTTAATTTTATTTAGTATAGGTAATAATCTGTAAACCACATGTGGTAGGACATAGCGTACGTAATATAGCTTATAAGACCTTTATAACTAACCTATGATCCACAGAATAAATATTATGATTATGATTATGATGATTTCCTTCATTTTGATAACCTTGAGTGAAAATATTTTTTGACGATATGCATTTTGGCCAAAATTTAAAATCTAGCATAAGGCATTATCTATTCTGTGATATAGCTTTTCTTCACATTTTAAGCATGCAAGAACCATTGGAAGAAGAATACCTTTCATTTGAGATATCAATCAATGACATCCATATAGTGATTCAGAAGATATGAAGTACTAAACAATATTACAAACATACATACATTCAAACATACAATATACACGCGAAAAACATAACCCTTCTTAGCAGTCGGGTAATTATACAGATACTTTTGTGCAAACCAATCATTATTAACACCAAAAATCTATCATACCGTCGGTGTCCCAACAAAATAAGAGTTAGAAAAAACTAAAATTAATGGCTATAGCCATGAATGAATACAGAGTCAATAAATCTGTTAGCCTTAACATGGAATTGGAGAGACGCGGGGATAGACATCCATCAATCAATTAACTTATCGCTGCCCACGGCTGGACATATGCCCCACCTAATGTTGGGATACACATGAATAAAACACCGATTAACCCGAAATACTGCTACACTTTCCACAAAACAAAAGATGATTGTTGATAAAAAACTTTACTTGGTTTAGAATATTTTTAGTCAAGGTAAGGCAAATTTTTGGTCAATATTTAGCTTAAAATCTCCCTGTAGTATACCTGATCCCCTTCAGCACAACACTTTAAATAATCTACGTACACAAATAACCTTCATTATTATCTATAAAATTTTAAGCAAAATCTTGGTATAAAAATGCAATTTGCATAGTACAAGGGTACAGTCTAGAAAAAAATGTTTTGGATGCTAAGTACTTCCTATCGTAGAATTTTTTCATCATCAAAATAATTATTTTTTGTTTTATTTTTATGGTAATCACTGTGGGGTATACGAAACCCGGTCTTCGTCCGGTATTCAGCTAATGACTTGCTGGTGAGCACACGCTACACTTCATGAGCTCCAGTTGAAAACTAATGTCAGGTTTTAACTGGCCCTTGGTTAGCTGGTAACCCAATTGGGAATTTTGTGTATCATTTTATCTATGGGCCTCTAGTGTGTTTAGATAATAGAAGTATTTATTCTTAAATAGCAATAGAATAAAAATAGTGTGGTATTTCATACTGTAATCTATCCCTGTATCAAATTTTAGCCAGATCCGATCAGCCGTTATGATTCAATAACAAACATCTACAAAGTTCACAAACTTCCTCATTTATAATATTAGGTCCTTTTTTTTTAACGTGAGGGAAAATCCTTCATGGTTGCTATGCCGGACTCCTACCGACTACCAACAGACCTACGGCTGCGGCCTCACATAGGTGGTTCGGGTGTTATCCCGCGTCTATTGAATCGTAATGTTCGTGATCTCTCACGTCACGCTGCCGTCATGGGCCTGCTTCTGTAAGGACGGTAATACAGACGGTAATAAAGAAAAATATTGCCATATTGTGCACACAACGATCTGAACATATCACATTCGAAACACAAATAGACGTGCTTAAAACTGAAATGAATTTGAATTTGGAATTCCTAACCAAACGCTATGTAGAATTTTGAATCCAAATGAGCATTCGATAAAACGCCATTTCATACGTAAAGACATATAAGTATAATTATGATTGTACATACAAATATAAATAGGATTGAAATCCGGGTTGGTCCACTTTCGTTCGAACAATTATAACACACCAACAAATATTTCTTTCTTTCAACCTGAAGAAGCATATAGGATACATTTTATTTCAAAAAAATAGATTTCTTCGCGGACAAGCACCCGGGCAGTAACTAGTAATATACAAGGTGGCATTTCCACCTCCGACGTAAGACCAAAGTGTTACAATTTTCTAAGAACAGGTAAACTCAACCTTATTACAAATTACAACTGTCACTGGTCTTAATTAATATCGTAGCTTGTAACAATGTCTACTTTCCTGTACTTTTGGTTGATTCCGAATTAAAACAGTAATTACTTTCTACTTGTCCACTGAGAAAGTTAATGGGAATGGCGGATAAATTATATTTATTTACTGGTAGCTATGGTTGGGATATAATGTTTCTATTGCAAATTTCTTATTTAGTTGACAACCGAAATTATCCAAATTACTAATAATCCCTCTAACCGCTCCGACTATGCTAAATTGCTTGATTCGAACCCGAGACCTCTCGATCGTAAGGCCGATTCCTTAACCACTAAGCTACCGAGTTTATAGGTACTATAAGCTACCGAGTTTATAGGTACTATAAGCTACCGAGTTTATAGGTATATATATATATAGGTAGAATCAGGATAAATGGCGGACATTGGGAGAGTCCTATGTCCAGTAGTGGACTGCAACAGGCTAATTGATTGATTGACTGGTATCTAATAGGCTAACTTCCTATTACGCAGGACCTCTGTATAGGTGATAATCGATTTTGATTCCCACGTTAGTATCGCCTAGGATGGTGACCAAGTTCCATCTTCTTTAGGGTATACTTGATTCCTCGGCCACAAGGAGCATTGTAACGAAAGACCGTGTAGTTTTAGTCGGTTATTATTCTGGATCAATCACACTCTCCGTCCTTCCTTCTTCCTACAGTCCCGGGTCCTTAAGCGGGGCGTGAAAAAGCATCTGATTAGAACGTCAGTTACCACCATTGTTAACATGGTACGTGTGTGTAATGGTGACTCTCTTTCCTGAGACTTTGTCTTCAGCTTAGCATTAGATGAGGTGAACTGAAATTGACGTGTGCGATATAAAAAAAAACTATTGCTGGAACGAATCCACCGAAAAATTGGTTCAAGGTAAAATTGTATTATAGTCTAGAACAATACATACGTACTTACATACTTTTTATCCCTGTAAAAGGTTCCCATGGGTAGCGTCAATGGGCTCAAAATATCACGCAAGCATAACCGCGTGCGTTAGCTAGTGAGCGTAAAGTTAAACAAAAAACAGGGTTAAAATTTAAAAAAAATGGATGTCACTGGCAAGTTGTACTCAACACAAGAGCTAGTGATAGACAAAGCTCAAAGTCCTAATTGTGCGACAAGACTTAAAGCCTCTGGCTCCGAGCTAAGATGAAACTTGTATTATGTATGTCAAGGCTCTCCCAGTATTGGCCACAATTCACGTTTATTTAAACATGTTTCTCACATGTTAATATGTCTAAAGCTTTAGTAATTTTGTGGTTTAAGAGTCGGTCTTACATTCAAGAGGTCCTTTGTATTGTGGGGTTAATGGGAGTGCTAGCAATTTCGATTGCTAGTAGATAGGGTAAACCAGGTAATCGTGCCCCACCATTCAAAGAATTGAAATAAAAAAACGGTGTTATTTTAAACAAATTTATTTAAGTAGTCACTCTGAGTCAATTCACATAACAAAAACTATAAAAATCTTCTTAAATGTAAATATTACAGCTGAGATCAGCGATTTCTTAATGCCTAGGGTGGGGCACATTACACGGATACATCGGTCTTATGTGCCCCAGTAAAGATTTTTGTTTTATCGTCTGTTCTCTTTTCCTTTCCCTTTATTATTGCCATTGCACTTATTGCCTTCTCTGAAGAACTTGAACAGCCTTCATGTAACCAGCCAGAACATTGAAAATACTAAATATTATTATTTTATATATCCGGCTTGCCGCATTCATTCCCAGTTCCAGTTTCTTGCGTTTGACATTTTCTATCATGTTTATCTTTTTTTTCTGTTCATTTGCATGCTGGAATTTACAGCTTTTTCCTTTACAATCCTCTAAAATATAATAACATTAATAACTGATCTCAAATACTTCAAAATAATGACACAAAAGAATACAGAAATGGGGCACATTACCCGTGTAAAATCAGGGCACATTAGCCAATTTTTACGCTTCTATAGATACGTTTACCTACAACTAAATTTAATTCTAGGCATACAAGAGTTCAAAGAGGTTTATAGTAGAATAAAACTTCAAAAACTTAAAAAAAAATTAAGAATATACTTTACCTTAATGTAATATAATAACAAATATAAAACAAATTCAGGCTACCAATGTGCAATGTCTGACTAATTTCATACATACATAAATATACATCGTCGCCATACTTGTGTCATTGGTCCATTCAGATCAAATTGACGCTAAATTCAAAATGCAACTATCAGTTTTCAGCTAGTGGGCACGTTACCGACTGGGGCGCGTATGCCTGGGTTACCCTTTTCTGAGACTTTGCCTTCAGCTTGCCATCAGGTGAGGTAAAGCTAAATTGACGTGTCTTATATATAAAAAACCCTACTCCATTAAGCACGTTAAGTCGGGGCTTGTACAGGTCAAATTGCAGTCGCTTCATAGAAAATATCGAAGTTTCAGCCAAACCAGCAGTAAGACTGGAAAAGCAGACCCCAAAATCCGAGATAAAAGCTTCGGATGCGACTGGGATTAACGCTAGGATGAAGAAGACTCTTTTAAGATGACAAAAGAAAAAGTCTAAAGTCATTGATTCCGTCGACCCAGTTGAAAAAGTGTATAAAATCTAGAGAAATTGCCCTTTTTAACACTAAAACTACTAACCGTAGGTAGCAATTATTTCGAGTTAACAGCTCAACATCCGCTCTCCTTCGCGCCACACACTATATCCGTATAAAACCGTTACGAGCTTATATTAGACGGATGTGAGAAGCACCGCGGTACTTTCGTTATTTTCGACTTTAACTCCAGTAAGCCTTCAACGTGACGTTATTAAATACCCTGTTTACGTTACATCCCAGTAATTAAACAATCAAATTAGAAATAATATTTTTTCTCTAACATCGTAATGACAAATTAATTCTTCTTTGTTAAGAAACGACTGCCAAGACTTAATTATGAGAGAATAAGGATCTGTAATTTACTTTCCCATAGTCCAGATGAATACTACAATATATTATTATACCGATACTATCTGACCCGGCGAACTTCGTACCGCCAATATTTTTCCGCCCGCGTGGCGTCAGATCCCGTACCCGCTGCACCCTCTACTATATTAAACACGTATTATACATATAAACCTTCCTCTTGAATTGCTCTATCTATTAAAAAAAAACCGCATCGAAATCCGTTGCGTAGTTTTAAAGAATTAAGCATACAAAGGGATATAGGGACAGAGAAAGCGACTTTGTTTTATACTATGTAGTGATAAGATGAACCTGAAAAAAATATTGACCACTTTCGAAGAAGGTGAACCATATAAGTGGACATTAGGCACTATTAGTACCTATAAAACATCAACTAAATAGAAAATTCATAGTAGAAACATTTAACGCTCTAATAAAATAGACGTGCTGGCTTCATACAATTTCAAAATTTATTTTTCACTCACCGATTCTGTACGAGGTAGGACACGACGGTATTTCCGTCCAATTGAGCAGTCCGACTGGGGAAGTACCACGTCCCTACAGAATACCGCGGCCATAATCTCGTGTTTTGTTCATGGCGGTGAGTAGGGTAGCCAGAACTCACTGGAGAGTTTTTGTGCTGTCAGTGAGAAGACCAAACTGCTTTGTCTTCTACACTGACGGCACAGAAGCTCTCTGTGTTTACAGGGTCGGAAGCACGAGTGTGATTCCCCTGGTGTTACACGCGAATAAAGGCCAGGGTAACCACTTTCCATCAGGTGGACCAAGTGCTTGTCTGTCACCTCCAGTGGTATAAAAAAACCAATCGATCCAACAGATCGTTTTATGAATTCGATTTTTTCTGATTTTCACGATCAAACCAAAACGGTACGAGTATTACGCATAATCTATCGTTTGAGTGTTAATTTTAAACTATGAACTAAACAGAACATAAGTATTCAACATCAAAACGACAATTTGTTCCACTTATCATAGTCGTGACTTTATATAGCGGCCATCGCCATCGTCGCTTCGTCGAAACAACCTAGTTACGTCACATTTGAAGCCCTTCCAAATTCAAATAATCTCATTGATGAATGTTTAACGAGTTCACTTGAAATTACTACCACGACATTATCATTGACTGAATTAATGGAAGACGCTACTTATGGAATAAAAATCTTATATCTTAGTTCAATTTCTTGACTTCTATGCATACGAAAGACCTAAAACTGCTGTTTAGAATTAAAAGTATTTCAAGATTCTTGAGTGAAACGGGACTTAGTTATGAATTTTGAATTTGGAACGGGGACACAAACTACTCATTTTTGAAGCTATAATTTTATACTATACTATATAATTTTTGTACTTAAATATTTATTTTTTGTACTTATGCTATTTCGTACTTATTTGCAAACCTAAATATTACATAGTACTTGCCTTTCTTTCCATCTATGTCGCTAAAGTACCACGTACCGTTATCTATATCTTAAATAAATGACAATTATTATTTTATAGTATTTTGATGCAAATAAAGATCAATCCCATTATAAATAAATAAATAAATATTCCACAACATTTCACACAACGCTTACTAGACCCATGGTAAGCATAGCTTAACTAGCTTGTGTTATGGAATCTAGAATGCGGATAAACATACTTAGATACATTTTTTTTGTAAATACATACATAATATACAAAGAAACACCCAGACCAATGCAAATATACATATTCATGCATACAAATATTTGCACTGAGCGGGGATCGAACCCGCGCCTCCTGCGTAGCCTTATTATTAGTAGTAAGCCTTATTTTCCACTTACCATTAAATAAATCAACCAGAATTTACACGGCTTTGTTCACTTTTAATTGCCCCGAGCATATTTAAATATTTATTGAAGCTATAAATTTAACCGTCTCAAAACGCGTTAAAATGCAAAATACAATATTATTAAAAAAATACAAACAAAATAGTCATTTAGATCATTCCTTTTGTAAGGGACTGATTGTGGGCTTGAGACTTAAGCCCACAACTGTCTTGGACGTCTACTTCTAGCGAAATCAATCTATATGACTTTAGCTTACTAATTAATTTAAAATTTCATTAAAAGAAAAGTCATACCTGCTAGCTTGGTGGTTATTGGAGGGGTGATCGGAGCGGCCGCCGTCGTCGCCGTGTTCGGTGGATAAACAGGATCGCAGCATTCTCTCTCTGGGAACTCGCTGCCCCCCACCCATGCCACTAAGAGTACCAACACACCCACCACTGACCATATTCCATTAAAATTGAAACCCTCACGAGACATCGACCCCAACTTTACCCCAAAAAGACAACTCACTTTAGCAATTTCACTTAAAATTGCAAAGCTACGTGATGAATACAAGTGCAATGCACCGGCTATTGAAATTTTAGTTTTTGCGTTTGAATTTCGAACTGAATTTGAATTTAGAATGAGTGCACTGAAATTGCCAATGGTTGGACTTTCAAATAATGATGATTTTTGTGCTTCACTTTCATGTATTTTTATACCATTTTGTTCTTGCACTTGTAGTAATAGTTCTGTCTCTTTTTCACCTCCCACATTTTTCCTTTCATTATCATCGCAAACGTCTCTTTCTTTTGTCATCTGACGCTTTTCACATTACAACTTTTTTAATAATTATATTATGAGTTTTATAACTTTCCTGATATTCGGATTCTCCTTAATTTATAGGTACATAATTGACTTCAAATTTTGCACAGAACATAGAATTTGTTTTATATGCTTTGTTGTAAATTTATTATTAAATATTTGTGTCTATTTAAATCTGAAATAAGATTATTAAATTTACAATATAAATAACAAAACAAAAATAAAACTGCAAACAAAACGTATCTTTCATACCTGTCACTTACATACCAGTAAACGGTTAATTGAGTTAAATATTCATAGGCCGCTCGCAGTACCAGCCATTATACACACACAAATTATGAAAAGTTCAAAGTTCCGTTGCTGCGTGTGCAAGACGCCTAAGGTTAAGAGGGTATTAAACAAATTGAATTCCTAAGACGCTATTTAACTTTTTGTCGGATATCCTAACGCATATTACTTTTGTACGTACTTCCGAAACTTCTTCTATTTACGGCGAAATTTCATTAAATGGCCAAAGAAAAATAAAATCATCCATTCGCCTTTGTTTCCAGTCTTGTCTTGAGATGTGATAATTTATTTTAATTGTAATTCTTAGAAAGATTTCGGCCTCCATTTTATGCAAAGTCACAGTGGGCGTCGAAAAAAAATTGTTCTTTTCGTAACGATATCTCATTTTTTGGTAATAAGATCTGATTTATGAGTTGGAAAGGTTTTCTTAATGAGAGAAAGAGAGTTTATTCAACTAATATACAAAAATCAATGTTTGTTTGTTAGTATTTTATTTGCTGTCGTATAATATTGCCTTTTTATAATTTGCACTTGTACAAAAGTTAGAGAAACGCACTTTTTGATTGGGTACGTTGTGAAAAAGAGTAAAACTTCAGCTAAGATCACCTTGGATTTTGCAGGGCGTTCTCTATATCACACAGTCCATGTTTGCTTGATATATTCTTAGAGTAGTTAAAACCGAAGTCATAGTTTGATATTGTATTAACAAAGATGGTTTACCTACTCTATAAAAGTATTAAATTGTCAGTCTGAGTTCCAATAGACAGAATGCTTTACAAAATTGAATCATGTCGGCATTAGTCAGTTTTCTGCTCTTTTAGCCAACGTGCAAAATATAAACACATAAATACAAGTGCAATCTATAAGTTGACCAATTTCATCGATATCTAATTAAATGAACGACAGTGAATAAATTACAAACCAGCAAACATTAATATTTATAAAATAAGTTAAGTGAACCCTTCTCTCTTTCTCTCTAGCTCTCTCTCTCTCTGTCCCTCTCTCTCTGTCCTTCTCTTTCTGTCCCTCTCTTTCCTTCGCCCACTCCCCTCTCTCTCTCTTTTACCCTTTCACTTTCTCTCTCACTCTCTCTGTCATTAAGAAACCTTTACAGTTCTTATAAAACTCGGTGGTTTCCCATAATATCTCGTGTGAAGCCGGCAGAGGCCAGTTGATAGTATATCAATAGTTAAAAACTCTCACTTATAGACTGTGACTTTTCTAATAATAGTGTGTTACTTTTGTTTTTCAAGTTAGTCATTTATGTAAGTTTTGAACTATAAATACCGAATACGTAGGTGACAATTATGTCGTTGAATTATACATTTTGGTATTTATTTACGTGTCTCGACTCTCGACGGTGCGTGTTTGAACTTAGACTCATTAAAGGTTTCAAAAGCGTGTCGTATGAACTTTTAGGAAAACCTAGTTAGAATTTAAATAAAGTGTTTTTGGTGTGGAAAACTACAGTCATAAATAGATGTACAAGTGCTTAAAACATATTAAATCGATTACTTTGTTGTGCTTGTTTATAATTAGTTTATATGCCGTTCATCCAATCGCGATAAAGCTTTCTCAACCTATTGCTTGCACTTATATTTTACTGTCTTTTTTTATCATATAATGGACAAACATTGTAAACTAACACACCGAAAACATTTCATCTGTGACATAGTAGTTACCTACAATTATTGGACCTAGTAGGTAGCACTACAATGAAAAACACGGACAAATGATTTTTTAAGAAACATATTATATAATTTCAAAAATAATGGGTAAGAACGTGTAACAGGTATCTTAATTACATTTTAAAGAAACTTAATTTACTTAAAGTCGCATTTTCAACCGAGTTTGTTTAGACAATTAATTTAAATTAATAATTTCGTTAAATTCAACGAATTTGACGTGTGTAACTTCAATAACTTTAAATTTAAAATGTTGTTTGAGTAAGATAATTGAATTTACACTGAATTGAATTCCAGTTGAGCACTGAATTTATTTATGGAACTCGATTATTTAAACGGCGATTAATTCTAAATATATTATTCTTTAGTTTAATATTAAACGCTTGTAAATCTCCGAAGGGGTAGCCCGAGGTTTATTAATACCTACCCACATTTCGTCAATTATGATAACCTAATTACCGGTACCACTGTTTTTTGTTACCAAATGGAAAACAGCCCTATCTCATAGTGACTTTTTATGACACCCATGGAAGATTTTAACTTACAATCCACCCAGAGATGGAGTGTCGCTTTTCTAATCCACCGGTACACGGCGTTAGTAGTCAATATTAAAGGACAGGGTAGCTCGGCTCTTAAAAAACGGAACTTTTTTGTTTATGTGTTGATTTTTTTTATTGATTGATTGAATGTTTAACTTAACCTTATCTATTTTGGTTTATGTCAGTTGTTCCCAAGATATTTATAAGTTGTCCTTAGCAACAACGGTTGATGGACATTCAATGTAACAGAAACACACATTTCATATCAGTAAAGTTTGGCTTCAGCTTACCATCAGGCGAGGTGAAGTCAAATTGACGTGTCCTGTATAAAAAAGTAAAGTGCAATAAAGACACTTACTATAACCATTCTTCAAGTAAAATTAACAATTCTGTTATAACCTTACCGAATTAAGTATGTATCTAATCATCAACGTTACTAAATACTGCAACTACCCAAAATTTTAAAAGTGTTATAAAGGTGATAATTTAAGGAGGCTTATGAAAGATGTCATAAAAAGGTATAAGATCGGGTTGGACGCTTCTTAACGCCGGATGATTTCTTTTGAGCGTCAGCCCCAACTTCAGTAATTAGCTCAACTAAAGCTATTATTGAGTTTACGTTAGGGTTGTCACTGCCGCAAAAATGATATGAGATCGCAACTTGATGAAATAAATAAATGAAATTAATTATTGTGAATGGAACAGAATATTAATTCTGCTACAAAACTCAGTACCAATCCGATCGCAATGTTGCAAATGTCTAAACCAATCAAGATATTTATGTTCTTTTTTGAAAACTTTATTTCATTGTGAGTATACACTTTTTGAAATTTGGCATACCGAGACCAGATCGAGACTGGATCTTGGACACATTTTTATTAGGAGAATAGGTCTTCAGGTACAGTGAGGATTCAAAATCAAGACTCGGGAAGCTTAGTTGGAAAGAATGTGGCGCAGAATAGTAAATTTCAATAAGATCTATTCCAACTAAGCATAAATTACTAAAAAATAACATAACATCTTCACAAACTTTCAGATTAAATAATGTTAGTAGAATATCTACCCGCCCAGTCTCACCCAAGTTCCTACTTTCGCTGTGGAGTTTCCAAAATTTTGCTTTCATATTAGAAACTTTGTCCTGACAATTACGAACACAACAAAAAAGAAATAATTTAAATCGATCGAACTGATCTCAAGTTTTGGGTGTACCAACACAATATGTTATCCATCTTTATTTAAATACTAGCTGCGTAACCCTGCTGCGCAAGGGTTTTTCCTAGAGAAATATGTAACAACCAAAAAAGCAATAAGATACTTTGGCGCTAAGTATATTGGTGCATCATTTGGGTATTTCGTGTACTTACACATCGGTAATTCATTTTTATTTATAATAGAATAGATGATGGAAAGGAAATTTCTTTCGGACAACCCTACTAAAAATCGTAAACTTTTAATTTAACTTTGGTATAAAATTATAATTTGACTTTCACCTCAAATTCATAGATGTTAACCTAACTAAAGTGCTAAGTTTACGAGAAACATTCGAGTTCCAAGAAAATTTGAAAAGTTTTAACTTTGTGTTAATGCCAGCTTTCGATTTGACCGCGGGCCTGGCAGCGTCGTATCAAGACTTTCATCATTTGAACTAACATCAGAACCATTAATTCCAGTTTAATGATAAGATATTTTGTTCGAAAGAGGCTTAAGTGTTATTGAGGTCATGACCGAGGCCAAGGTATGTCAGGAGTTCAGGGATATTCCTCTCTGGGCTCTTACCTCCGGTATTTCTGACTGCGTTAGACTTAGAGTGATTGCTGATTAAATCTTATAGCTATTTCTACATAACTGGCTAAATCCATTATCTCCATTATTTTTAAAATTTAAAATATTTTGTGTATTGACAGAATCTTCACTTCATGCCGATTGAAACTGCTTATATTATATGTTTATTGCGAAATGTTAGAACAGCACCAGTTCAGTTTGGTCTAGGTACTGAATAATTAATCATTTCCTAATCAGTGAGCTACTTTACTACCTAAGAAGCATAAAATAAATAAAATATTTGTAGCTCCTTTTCTGGCGAACTCATGTTTACTTATTGGACGTATACTAAGACACACAATGACGTATCGGGACAGCACAACTTGTTGAAGGTCACTAATACATCATCTAGAGATCGACGCAATCCATTTTCTTGTATTGACTCTATTTCTCACAACTTGAACCTGTTGTTTTGTACAAAAATATTGGGAAAATATGCTATTATTAAGACTCTACTACTGTATTCCTGTTAATCTCTAACAACAAAGCTAAACTGCTTGAGTTAGGAATGGATTAAGACTTGTAATGATCAGGATCCGAACCTGGAACCTCTCGATCGTTAAACCAACTTCTTAACCACTAAGCTTCCGACATGAGTAACATGTATAACTATAGTTCAGAAGAGCCTTACTCAAATAGCATTCGGATCAGTACGTTACTTACGTACATGCATAAGGGTGTAATTTTCTGGGCAATCTTTGAGTATTTAAATATATAGCATTTAATTAGGAATTTATAATACAAAATTATAAGCAGAAGTCACATCTTAGGCATGACTTACATACTAAATGCGAACTCAAGAGCGGATTGCAGCCGTTTTCGATTTTTAAACAATAAATTATCAAGTTATACAGCAAATTGCGCCAAATAAAGATCATATTCATAAAGTAGACTAAACTATCTAAGGACATCTGAAGCACGATTCATAATATTTGCCTCGTTAAAAATTAGCGGCAAACATGGCTCTATATTACTCCAAATTGCTATTTCAAACGTTTTAAAGTAAGACTCTCTTTTCAAATAATTATTAAGTTTGTTTTAAAAAATAGAGCATTAAAATATCACGGAACTGGTAAAGTAAATTTTTATCACGCAGATTCTTTTTTCAAAACATTTTAAATACATAAAAATCTTCTAAATCACTACTAAATGTAGTGATTTAGAAAATTTTAAACTCTAGCGGCCATCTCTCCTTCTCTCTCTCTCTCTCGCGGATTTTAATGTAATGTAATAATAAGTAATGCGAAGAGTACAGATGTCGCACTGCAACCCGGCCTTACTTACTTCAATCTGATATATGAATAGTTCATATTTAATTACCACTTAAAAACTGCTCGAGCATTTTACCACCTGATTTAAACTGACCCTCATGCCTGTTTTCTTACCTGTATGATTCAAGCTTAAACGAGAAAACAGAACGAAGCTCCATTCGGCTGACTTCATTGCAATAACGTGTTTTCTGCGCAGTTCTAGCTCACCTCTAGCACACTTCTTGCACATCGCCACTGCCAAGTTAAAGTCAAAAACCACACATACACACATAAACGATTGTAAATTCCAGAAGGGGGTTGGCACAGGTGTATACGATACCCACATTTCCAACGCCAACTATGATTTTCGGTCCCACGTAATAGGGGGCGAGCCGATTGTCAGCAAGCGGGCACTTAGTCATGGGCTGTATGTTTACAGTCGGATGGAGGACCCTATCCCTAAGTCGCCTTCTACGACACAGCAGGAAATAGCGTGGCCCTATTTTACTCCACTGGGAATCAAAGTCAAGGGGGAAAATCAAATTCCAGCGAATGGTGAAGTTAAAGCGAAGTGTCACTTAATACCTTTTGTATTAAAAACTTTTAAAACACAGACCTCAAGCTCGTATAAAGGTCAATTTAGACTAGATGAAAAAAATGCTTAAACATTTTGTACTTAGTATTAAATACATATCACATATCAATCTGATATATGAATAGTTCAAATTTAATTACCATTTAAAAACTGCTCGAGCATTTTACCACCTGATTAAAACTGACCCTCATGCCTGTTTTCTTACCTGTATGATTCAAGCTTGAAATAAGTACGAACCGGGAACAATTTGCCATATCATGGCATATTCAGACAGACTGACCTACGCAATAATAAACTGGCCACGGGCGTTCGCGTGAACATGAAAAATCTATATTTTCCTACACAAGGTAAGGTGACCGTATACTCTCGGGAATCCATTAATCCGTACTGGTTATTATAGACCAGAATAAATGTAACATACGAGTCTTATTCAGCCCCGGTGGTATAATTCTGTAGGTTGGTACTAAAATATTCTAGTGTGATATTAAGATCTTCCCCTCTAGACAAGCTGGCAATTCGTTGTTCGGCGTTTGATGGAATAGAATGACGAGTGTATAGGATTTGACATTTATGACAAGCGTTAACGACTGTCCAATACGTTAAATCCCATATATTCGTCATTCTATTCCATCAAGCGCCGACTAACGAATTGCCTCTTGTCTTAAGGGGCAGGTTACAATTATAAATGTAAAAGATTATGTAGATGTTTATTACTCTATGACATCTCCTCTAGACAAGTGGCAATTCGTTGGCCGGTATTTGGTAGAATAGAATGACAAATGTATGGGATTTGACGTTTATGACAGTCGTTAACGCATGTCATAAACGTCAAATTCCATACATTTGTCATTCTATTCTGCCAAACGGCCAATGAATTGCCACTAGTCTAGAGGGGCAGAACGGCTGAATAGGTTTGTGTAAAATTTGGCACAGAGATTATTATCCGTATAAGCACATAGATCACTTGTCATTCGAACAATAGCAAAATATAAGATTGACATGGCCATTCACATTAATAGTGAAACACTCACCAGGATATTTACCATGTTGATTATTTTTGTTGAGTAACCGATATTTCAGCGCTGTTACAACCGCCATGATCACGGTGTACTCAATAGAAATAATCAACATTGTAAATATCCCGATAAGTGTTACACTATTAAAATAGCAAACTAGGAACTGTTTTACAAATGGATGTATTAAATTGTTGACTATTATTCAGAAGATAAAACAAAAGAAAATGTTTTGTACGCCATTCCTACATCATCATCTTATACCAAGATCTTTTTTAATCAAGATCTTAGAATATCCACAATACGTTCCGCGAAGCATGATCACCTAAACTCTTCGGAACACCTAAATTTTCCTATCTTAGTCATACAAGTAGAAGGATTTGAAAGATTTGAATAAAAAAAATTGTCCCATAAAAAGAATCTACACATCGCCAGGCAAGGATCCACGCACATAACTCATAACTCATTTATTCATAAGATTATTACACATCACATATACATGTTATGTAACAATAATATGTATAAGTATTATGAACATTTTTAAGGATCTTCCTATCATTACTCTGAGATATTTGAGGACAAAGGCTGACATTTGCTGGCCCGTAATAATAATAATGATAATGAATACATCGTTATCATTAATGTCACCGCCAATAATTGCCTACCGTACCTAATTATATTCGCGTAATGCCATTAATTTTGATTGGCCTTTGAAATGATAATTGTGTAAAAGATGTGTATGGGATTTTATTTATATAAAAAAAAATTGTGCTATAAAAGACATAATTTGTGTCAACATCTTGAAAAGATATCTGAATGTTTTTCTTTTTTTTTTAATTCATTATCAGATAAATTTATTTATAAAATGTTATTATTATATAAATATTAATTATATCTTAGAAAAAAAATGCAAGTTATTTTGGCTTGGCATGTCATTTTGTATGCGTCGCTAATAGTACAATAAAATAGCTCAAATAATAAGGGAAAATCAATTAATTAATAAGTAAGTAGCCTAAGAATAAAGATATTTTTTGTATCTTAAGCAATATATTAGGTACTCCAATAGCACTGCAACAATCCCTTTGCCTTCGGGCATTTGGTCGCACGAAAATTACTTCTTAAATAATCTAACGCTATATTTTCGAACATTTGAGTTTGACAACTCATCTGTTTCAGCACTGCAGTGAATTTTACTTCTCCTAAAAATGATCAAGAGTTCTAATCCAAATAGTTTCTCAAGTACAGACAACGTAAGAACGATCTTGACTACAAAGTCTAAAATAACCTTAAAACCAACGCAAATCAAACAGTTAATTTAAAATGGTATAATTTTTCGAACTAAAGTTGTGTACCAAATACGAGAATCAGTCAACAGGAAGAAAGAAAATCCAGGAATTTAGATCATTTTGTGTTCTTTGTTCGTCAAAAGCGATCAAATGCTGATCTACTTATTACATATATCTCTGTAAGGGATTTCTGTTACTATACCATTACTACCACCAAAAACTCGAGGACCGCGTAGTCTCCCCTCCCGAGGAGGGCCAGACCGAGAGGAATGGCCCTGGGTCAGCCAAGGTGCACATCGACCCACAGACGGCGTGCGGTTTAGTCGGTTCGAATCCGACATAACCTCCCCCTTCGGCTCCGAAGAGGGGGGTATCCGTGGGGATTTCCCGCACGTAAAAAAGCCACCAAAGACTATCAATACTGATGATTAACCATCCATGAAAACCTTTGAGAATGCCGTAAGGCGAAACCGATCAGTCGTTACTAAATTATCATGGATAAGTCCAAGTGCATTATCAAATGTACCACCAACAACCTATAATTCGTCCATCCCTATTCAAAAAAGCTGTACCAATCATGTTGTTATTAACCTAAACACCTACATAATCGACGTAATTTCCATAGCCACGTTCCATATTCAAAATCAATAAGCATAAAGGTATAACGCCGGTGTTTTTCCCGCCGCCGCTGTACACGTTGCCATAAATAAAAAAATGGCGGACTTCCGGTCAAGGCACGCGCCAGTATGGCAAAGGTAACCCTCCCGTAGGGCCAGTTGATTTCTGTTATAAATACGCCGTTCACGGCTCATGATTTACCTGTAGTTTATTCTGTCATATATGGTTTTCTGAACACATAGTTTTTTTTTCATAGATTTTGTATGAACACACGGAATGGTGCAACGATAATTCATACAATATATAAACTAGCCAAGTGAGAGTCGGTCTCGCGCATGAAGGTTTCTGTACCATTACCTGTTTTAGTAAGTATTTATTGTTATTACAGCAACAGAATTACATATCTACATTATCTGTGAAATTTTCAACTGTCTAGTTATCACGATACAAGAGATACAGTTTGGTAAGAGACAGATAGACAGCGCGTCTTATAATAGACTTCTATTTTTACTCTTTGGGTATAGAACCTTAATTATCAACTAGCTTTTCGTATATAGCCTTAAAAAGCACAATTAATAAAACTAAATGTCAGAATTTTAATAGCCTAACTACACGTAGAACGCCATAACCTATTAAATAAAAAAGCTACACAGTCTAAAAGAAAACAATAAAATGGCGTGATTTTTGTATAAACACTTAATCAAACACACTTTTAACTTCTTATCGTTTTTCCATCCAACTTGTCAAATTAAATATAACTATTTACTTATGGACCACTCACTATGTTTACGTCGCGACAGTTAGGGTTGACACCTTAGACAGTTTTTTTTTTTTGATGTGAAAACTTCTTTAGCTGCGTTGGATGGGTAAAAAGCGTTAACTCGCGTCAGAATTACTTGACCTTTAAACCGTAATCAACAAATGACGTCATAAAACATTAGCTACAGATTCTTTATTTTGTTAGGTATGCTAAGAAGTTTCTTAGCTTAGCGGTAAGCGCTACGACTGTAGGTCCTTATGGTTTCAGATAGTACCGGGTTCGAACCTGGGCTTCTGACACTTTTTATGATTTTTTTTCTTTTTGGAATTCATTAATTTTTATGATTAGTTTTCCTTTCTGTAATTCCTTAATTTCTTCTGACAGAAAATTTATGATTGGTTCTATGACTTCTGCTGGCACTCCCGGAGTGCAACCCGTCTTTTTTTTTATATTTCTGTTAATCTCATGTTTGAGTTGGTTCCCGGCGGAGTAGTAGCACCCAATCTCTTCCCGTGGGTGTCGAAGAAGGCAATTAAGGGACAGCGGCAAACTAAATAATCCATATTAATATGAAAAAAAGTGTGTGTGTGTGTGTGTGTGTGTGTGTGTGTGTGTGTATGCGTGTGTGTGTGTATGTGTGTGTGTGTGTGTTTGTGTGTGTGTGTGTGTGTTTGTGTTTGTCCGTATTTCACGGCTAATCGAAGAATTTGAAGAAAAAGATTTTGATGAAATTTGGTACAGGGGTAAATAAAATACGGATAAACTCACTGAGCTACACGTCTTGGATTGTATAATAAATTAAAGGAATTAGTGTACTAACTATCCAAATCTAATTGATTTCAGATTGGAAAAGTGAAATGCTCAGATGGAACTTGAACGGGGTCATGTCTAAGATGCTCGAAATTTTCTTAAACAAGAAATTATCAGAAAGTTAAGGGCATGGTTACTGAAAACTGACTGTACCAAAAGTAGCATGCTACTCCTTAGCGATAATATTAGTGAAAAGGTAGTGTTTCCCAGCTTAGTCACCTGTTAGCTACCACATGTTAACTGTCACAGGCGTCTCACCAACCTGTCACTCACATACAATAACTCAACACTGGCTAAGTAATGATATTAAGCTGCGGTCTTCTGATGTAAGAAAGAAGTCTTAAACGAAACGGTGCACATGTAAAAGCAGATATCTCAATCTTATGACAATGGTTTTGTAAGTTAAGATTGAGATAGCTCTTGAAAAGTGATCTTACATCCAGATTTACACATTTTCATAGTTGGAAGTAAATCACTTTATAACGGATTCTATTGCGACTTATTTGATAATTATTTACACTTAGTCCGATGTTTCCTTTCAATAGCCATATACTGTCGTGATAGAAATCTGTTGAATATCTGATCCGCATAAGCTTTAGACATTTCATAATTTAGAAATAATTCTCACGATAATGTTTTCAATAATTGTCTTATGCACATTTGAATTTCAAATGTTTTTGCGCTGAAATTCAAAAAAAGTACAACCCAAACTTATGTACGCTTTTATGCTTCAAAATCCATTCATGTGGATTTTCATTTTGTATTGTAAACATAAATTTGAAAAACAATTCAAAATAACACCTGACAACCCTACCTACAGGTGTTATTCTAAAAAAACAACACAAATAAGCTGACGACCACCGACTCATCGAATATCGATTACTCGGTGCCCTTGCAGTCAGGATCGATATAAAAACGATTCAATTATTCGGTACAAGCTCCGAGACAACCGTCGTGATACAGTGATTTATTTCGATTGGTTCTGTACAAAACTACATATTGGAAAAGTCCCAGTTAACAAAGGTTTTTCAGATACCAAGATACAGTATCTCAGAGTCTTTTATAGATTTTATGTACTTTATTGCTCCTTTTTTAAAATTTTATACCTAATGTTTATACAGATGAAGAAATTCAATATTTTATAATGTATACCAGTATATACTATTATGAACTATTGTTGTTGTAAACTATTATAGTACATTACTGCCGCGGCCACCAAGTGTAGTGTTGCCGGACAATCGTGAAGTATGCGGGCCGAGGCGCAGCCGAGGCACGCATTACGGAGTCCGGCAACGCTCAGTTGTGGCCAAGGCTTGTATAGTGCTTTTCTCAAACAATGCGCGGAAATTAAAATTAAGTAGTATCTAGGCAAAATTTTTTAGTTACCTACTTTTCAAAATCAATGACGAACAACGAACAACAGTAATTTTTCACGCGGCGAAATGTTCGCTTGTTTTTTTCTTCTTAATAAACAGCATTCTATTTGCAAGCCAGTTCTATATTTAAATAACGCCTTGGAAAGTTACCTCCTTGGTTGCCATGGTTCGGAGTAAAAGTTGGTTCCATTTTTAAATTACACGACAGATATGAGTTTACATAGTAATTTATTTGGCCGCTAAAACACGACAGATATGGATTTTCAAACAACTTTTGCCGGCCGCTGCTTGCATGTACAGCAATTTCGATTTATCTCGAAGAAGGTTGTCAAAATAATGTTCACATTTCCAAGCATGTTTGAGAAAAAGTCTTTACATTGGATATATTAGAAAAAATACTTTGGTTTTGAAATAGTTCAGTATGAACACAAAAATATTTTTGTGGAATTCTTGTCTGTTTATCGGTTGCTTCGCAAAGGATGTAAAAAGAACTACTCAACTGATATTGATGCAGTTTTTGTTTGAAACGTTACCTTATTTTCATCACAAATGGTTAAATAAAACAGGAGATATGAACAAAAAACAACATTAACCGATATTTTAAAGATATTATAAAATATAACTGCAACTCCAACACTTAGCACTAAACGCCAAAGTATTTAAAGTGCATTTATAAACTGTTCCACGACTTGGCACGGGCCTCGGTCTGGTATGAGACGTGAGACGGGCTGGCCTCGGGAGACTTCGAGAACTTTATTATAAACTAACATGCAGGTTGCTTTTCGTTTTATTTTAATAAATCATAATAAAATAGCGACCCGGGCCCGGGGTTCATTCGGGAAAAAATTGTTAAAAAATCCTGTGGAAAAAAAAGTGTAAGATAAAAATCATATTTAAAACATTATTGTATATCGTAACAAATCAGCTCTGTCGATGCAGAATCTTTCGAGTGTTTGTGTGAAAACAATTTAACATTTAAAAATATTGACAAAATAATAAGATGACTTCTAGTACTATTGCAGAGTCAACTACATGGTACAATGAAAAGGAAACTATCACATCTCATAACTTGGACCAAAAAATGAAATTCTTTAAAATAAATTCTTCAATTTAGGAGCTCATCTCGGATAAACAACGTGACACGAACTTTTATTACATTATATAGATTTAAAAAAAACTTGCAACCAACAGTATAAAGTGACTACATAAACCCTTGATATTACCGATATTACCACTACACAAATAAAATACTAACACCGTTCTCAAATACCAAGGATACGTATTAGAGCAATCGGGAACACGTTACCGTTTTTACGTAATCAATGTGGGAAGAAATCGAGAGAGGCTACCACGAGTCCCGCGGGCAATGTAGGGTTAAGATATTCATGCATTCGATGGGAATATCTACTCGAGTTATATACCCTAGGTCTTAAGTGTTATACTGGGAAGGTGTCGGCATTTTTTCGTGTATGGTTTTATTTAGGTTTCTTTTTCGATTTTAACTGAGTGCAAAAAAGGAGCCTTTTATTTTTAATTCTGGTAAAAGCCACCAATGGTAGACACTTTAACGACAAATCGAACTTCACTCTTCAAAAAACGTATATCTTTTTTTAAAGAATGGTCGTTGCGTTCTTTTTAACTGCTAAAGCAAAAATTTTATATTAACTTTGATATTAGATAAAATCTTTAAAATGTAACATATTTTTACTTTAAATACAATGATAAACATGTTCGTAAACCACAATAGTCGACAATCACTTAGAACTGATAGAAAATCTAGTCATAAAAATACGGCAATGGTCTACGTAGTTCAATAACTTACATATTTATAAAATACATTATAAAAATAGTGATAGTCATTATTAATAAATGAAAAATCGCACCTAATAAAAATCTTAAGAAACAATGGTGCCAATTCAATATTTACTGACGACAGTGTTGGGAATTTATGAACATGTATTAATTATGCCATAAGATGTCTTTTAAGTAGACAGTCAAGTAAACCAAATAGTTATTTTTCTTATAATAAAGGTTTTTTTCGAAAGTGTTCACTATTAGGTCAGTGTCCACCATTGGTGCTTTTGTCTTAACTAGTTGAATTTAATTGCCACTTTTAAACGACTATACAACTGGAGGTGTTTATAAGATGTAATACTTTATGTTTAGGACTGATTTCTATCATTACTTTTGCCTGTTTGCAACAAAATAGATAGATTTAAAATTATGCGTTATTCCCTATTTCTCTTAATCACGTTGTCACACTTCCATGGCTGGACCGATTTCGTTGTTTCTTTTTTTATCAGAAAAAGGATCTTTTAACAACTTTTTTTTTGTAAATCCACAAGAACGGGCGACGCCCAGCAATCAGACTGTACACCGAAATGAATTATTATTCACTTCACACAAATCTTAAACATTCTACTACTTTTTTTTACTACAAACAAATCTTTGAAATGTTGTAATGAAAATTCAGATTATTAATAATTTTCGTATTACTTTTCATTTATTTTTTATAACCACTCAGGTTCCATTAGCGTTCGCAGAATGTGTCGCAAAGAAAATTTCTAGTCGGCTGTCAGTTACAAATCTAAT
This sequence comes from Eilema caniola, assembly GCA_949126895.1. Taxonomy (NCBI): domain Eukaryota; kingdom Metazoa; phylum Arthropoda; class Insecta; order Lepidoptera; family Erebidae; genus Eilema; species Eilema caniola. The sequence continues at coordinate 7,269,491 of OX421488.1, read as the reverse complement.
AAAATAGGTACTTTAGGGCAGTGAGATCGAGTCCGGGAGACTTTTATTTACTTGTAACTTTTAATGGTTTTTTTTTCTACTTATTTTTTATATAACATATTTACGACTAATATATTGTTGAAGGGGTGCGCCTTTCTTCAACCTAGACTACTTTGATTTTACTGTTCGAACTATACGTCAGTTAAGAAAATAATTATTAAATTAATGATGTTAATATACCTCTGCTTACCCCTTCATAGATTGACAGGTTTAATAATATTGTTATATGTAAGTTTTCTACACTGCTAGGGCCTTTTAGAAAGATTGTTAGCTCCACCCTCTATATACCCTTAAGGACATGAGTGTACTAAGGTAGCAAAGAAGTTGTTATCATGCTTTGTACAAAAATTACTAAACGACTTCCCAAGACCTAACTATATAATATTTCTCAGATATGAAGAAAACCTCATCTACACATAAAAGTACACAAAACTTATGAATACACAATAAACAATACACATACGAGATGATTTCTTCATAAATAATACACTACCGAATAACACACACCGTAGCACTTGCTACGAAGTTTCGTAGACTCTCTACGACATTTAGTGTTACTACGCGTATCTCAATATATTGGTCGTAAAAAAGTGTAATAAAAATAATATTTATGTTTCTGTTTTTATATGTAACATCGGGTGTTATAAATTCTTACTTATGTAATGATAAATATTAGGGGTATCGACAAAACTATTAAAGTGCGAATTGAACTCAAAATCAAAATAAAATGGCGGAAAAGGGCACAGAAAATAAAATTTGTGTCTTAATGTAGAATCGTCCGAATCCGAACACTTATTCTGGTTGCCTCCAAAGCCTGCACTTTGGGGCCCAGGGTCCGCTCTCTGAGCCATCCTTACCATATTTTATTTTGTTTGGCTTTTACAGGAGCGAATACTGTCTGACCCCCTAATCCCAAGAGACTACTGTATACACTCCATCCTCATCCATCAATTAGTAGGCACACTGGCTTGCTCGTGAGGTTGGGTTTCCCTCAAAAATTGCTTGTGCAATTTCAAAGTGTTGGGGCATAAAATTGAAATAACCGATCAAAATTATAAAAGGACTATTATCTTGCTAATATTTTTAATGTATGTGTTGTATGAGGTATGTTTGTTACCGTTTCACGCGCAAACGACTGAACTGATCTTGATAAATTTTGCTACAAAGATAAATTACAGTCTGAAATAGCAACATAGGCTACTTTTCATCTTGGGATTAGGTTTCTGTGGATCTCTGTTACAAGATCAGTATTTCACGTGGGCAGTGCCGCATGCTACAGTTAGTTGAAAATGAGATAATGAATCAAGACTAAAAATAATAAGTTATTTATGAAAATTACGGCATTTTAATATTATAGTTCCAGACCAGAGTAATCTGGTAAGGTGGGGGAAGGCCACAGAAAAACAATGTTATACGTGTGGTGAGGCAATAGGGACGGCTAGGCACATATTAGTAGGATGTAGGGTGCTTCTCGATAGAGGCCAATACTCACGCCGCCACGATAAGGTGCTTTTCATCATACGCGAAGCAATGAGTCTGGCAGTAGCTAGAGCCCAAAAAGGATTGACTACTAACAGACGACATATCAACTTTGTGTCTGAAGGTTCATCCATAAAATCCAGGAACAAACCTTATTCAATCTTAGATACTGCCCCAGATTGGACTCTCCTAATCGACACGTATGAAAAGCACTATAAAATTCCGGAGGATGTTGGGGTTTCGTCATCTAGACCGGACATATTTCTATACTCGAAAACGACAAAATATGTGGTCCTTGTGGAACTTACTGTACCGTGGGAAACAAATATACCGAAGGACCACACACTTAAGAAAAATAAATACTATGATCTCACAAACGAATTAATCAAAAACGGTTACGTGGTTAATTTGTATGCAGTAGAAGTGGGAGCTAGAGGTATACCAGCTAAATCTCTCTATAACCTACTTAAAGATCTAGGCCTATCGAGAGCTACAATAAGCTCATTACTAGGACGAATGTCTAAAGCGGCACTAGTAGGTTCGTATCAAATTTGGTTAGGCAGGGAGGGGAACTTGGGTAGTGAAGGTGAGTGTTGATGTACATCAACAAAAGGGGCCCCTTCTAAACCTACACTTGGGTCGCAAGTCCCAGGCACTGTTCCGAGTTCCCAACTCAGCAACGCGATGGACCCGGCACCCGCACGGAGAATCCATGGATTGCTAAGAATATCGTCTCACTTTAAAGTGTAACAAATATATCAGGTTTAACTTATCTAATAAATATAACTAATAGAATCCTTTTAATACTAACATAGTTATTAAGGATATTTTATACTAACACATATGGATTATAAAGTCTGAAATTAAATGAGTTACTATTATTATTAATTTAATTCCATATGGGTTCATATAGTTAATGGAACGCGCCATATCAATTCAAAATAATGATTGCAACGAACAATCCCATTAAAAAGTAACTTGTATTCACAAGGAGTTCGTACCGAAAAGGTTCATCGCATTGAAATAAAACCTTCGCATCGAAACAGATTAAACTGTATAGATATACTAGTGACATTCACGAGAGCAGACAAAAAATCCCATCCATAAAAAGTAATCATACATTTTGTATGAAAAGAAGTGATATTACGTAATGCCACACGATGACTCAACTTTAAAACATACTTTCATACATGTACTTTCTACCTACATCTGTAGTACGCCCGTTCGAGTCTGTCCGATGCATTTTTTACGAAGTTGACTACTTTGCGTATTAAACCGTGCTCTGAATAGCAACCATGGTCTTAGGATTAGACATTAAATATCCAAGCAACCTTAGAACGATTTTAAGACTACTTCATTTTCATCATAAACTTGTAATCAGAAAGGTCTAGCTAAAATTTTAATTCCCAATTTCCCTTCAGCATGATACAGCACCTTGTAGGATTACACAACAATTTCCATTTTAAATTTCTACTTGAAATTTTAATAAGAACATTCTCTTTACGCACACTTGTGCCTACATCACCGTTCGCGCCATTTTTACCCGCCATGTGTGTTTCCCGCGCTTTTGCTAGACAGTTCTATTTTTAATTTCAAGTATGTGAACACTGTTAACCCTTTATACGGTCTACTTTTTTTTTCTTTCTCAAATTATAGCACCTGTACCTGTCCACAAGTTAAGTAGGTCATACATTCACTGTATACCAATCGTACGTATCGCAGCGCATCTATTAAACTCTGCCGTTTCACTGTGCAATCACTCCAAGCGGCCATACAACACACACACACGAACAACTAATTAGTTTCAAAGCAATAAAAAATCATAGTAGAGGTAAGGTTACTAAGTATGAAGAGGATTACGTTTTAAAAAAAATCGTAAAGCGCAAGCGCGTGACTTTACGCGCCATCCATGCGTACGTTACGACAGACGCGGCGGTACTAACGTAGTAGCCTGGAAAGCCTTTAGCTGCCCCTACCTCCCCCCACACCCCCCGGCACCCCTTTCAGCCCTCGGCCGCGGCTACTATCTTACTCACGAAACATTATATTTCCCTCAACAACCTCATTGAAATATGTATTCTATGTCGGAGGTAAAAGGTGCATATTGATCGTGAAGTAGGACAGCGTTCCTTTACCAAAGTTGTGTGTCTGAAAACCGAATGCACGCCGACCTACGAGTCAATAGGTTGTACATAGTATATTAATCATAATCGATTTTCAACTTAATTGTTCTCTCTCTAAGGACGATTTTAAATCAGTAATATGAATAGTTAGTGAAGCTTTTCTATGTGTGAGAAGTACACAAACGTCCGAACTTGATTACGGTATAATTGTGTTATATAATAGTGGTTCTTAGAACATAAAAATTAAGGGTCATTTTCGTATTTCTTTTGATTGCTAGAGAATATAATGTTTACTTTCCACGGTTCATATTAGTTAGTACGGAGCTTAGGAAAGTCTTTACGTAAATTTGGAGCTCTATTGCTGACGAGTAAGGTGTTATTTTGAGTGCCATTTTGCGAGGTGAAAAATCGAAATTTAACACTAAGAGACTGATATTAATGCCGACATAGATTTTGTCAAATGAGTGTAATGAGAGTGCATTCTCTGCAGGTAGGATGCATTTCCTCCTTGGCCAAGGCTCAATTTCGAGATACTTTCTTAAGAGTTATGTAAGTTTATATAGGTTACATGTAAGTAGGTACTGTTGAAATAAATGAACGGCCGAATTTACTACATTATTTTAGTATGACTTACTACTTAATTCAGTACTGATACAGTTATGAGAAACTAAATTTTTCTTATTAATTATGGTGTTTCTTGTAGCCACAATTATTTTTTGTTTTTATTAATTTTTAAATATACTTTTATGAGCTTGGTATGTTCGTTTGTAGGTATGTAAAGGACCCTTTTTACTCGATTTCGGAGTTCATCAAATAATCGTCGCTTAATCAAGTACTAGAATATTTTTTTGGCTTTTTGGTAAAGGGAGTAACTGAGGAAATGACATCTAACAGGCATTTATGGAGGAGAATGACATGTTGTGCCGACCCCAAATCCCGGCAAGTAGATGATGATGATAAAATTGATTTAGATTTTCCCGACTTTTGCGGTTGTGGCTGCAATTTGACCTTTAACCCCATGAAGAAAGTCTACTTTAGGGCTTCATCCGTCAACCAGTAGTGGTACCGGTGTGCAGGTGAACTGGGCCCAAAAAATTTTGTGTGGCCCCAAGAATACCCATGGCCAGATTTTATGAGTCAATTTCATTTAAACCAGAACTCGGCTAACTAAAATACCAAAACTAGAAAAATATTATTTTTTCTGGGCCATTCCCAGTTGTACTAGCGTCTAGTCTTACCAGTGGTGCTACTGGGAATATTCATCCCATTATACTTACTTAAACAACTCAGTAGAACTACTGGGAATTTTGATCAGAATAGACTTACCCTTAAAAGTCTGACTGTGTAGACATACTAACATAACTAAATGAAACGTCTTATTGAATTATTTTACATAGAATTAAAAGTTATTTGTATTCATTTTATTAAGTTCTACTGGGAATAGGCCAGATTCATAAATACACGTAAATTTTAACCACGGCAGTTAAATTACGTTGTTATCAGATTGTATCGTGGTTTATTACTTACTAGCTTTTGCTCGCGGCTCCGTCCGCGTGGATGTCGGTTATCGCGACCAAACATAGCCTATGTCCTTTCTCAAGGTCTAATCTACCCCTGTACCAAATTTCATCAAAATCGGTTCAGTGGTTTAGGCGTGAAATACGGACAAACAAACAGACACACACACATACACTTTCCAATTTATAAATTAGTATAGATAATTTTGACATTAACAGCTTTTCCGACGTTTCAGCTACTTTTTAGCATTCATGGTTACGGGCAGTTTTCGCATGACTGTAGCTACTGATGCAATATAAATAAACAGAAAAATGTTGTTATTAGTTGAGATCGATCGCCAGTAGCTTAGTGGTTAAGGAGTCGGCCTTACGATCGAGAGGTCTGAGGTTCGAATCCTGGCCATTACACTACCGACGTGAACCCACTCCTAGCACAGGTAATTTAGCTTAGTTGGAGGGGTTAGAGGGAATATTAGTAATTTCGATAATTTCGGTTACTAATATTCTTTAAAAAAGAACGAAATATAGGCAGTAATAAATCTCTACCTATATCATACAGGATAGAATATTAGTAACAGTTTTTGCTGGTGTCCTCCTACTCCTTCAACTAAGATTGTTCACGTTAGTAGTGAGTTTTTTTTTACGTGCGCGTAAGGTTGGGAGGGAGGTTATGTCGGACTCGGACCGACTAAACCGCACGCCGTCTGTGCGTCGCTGTGCTAGACCGAAGGTGAGGTTGTCTTCGACATATCCTTCGCACCCCGGTTGACCCAGGGCCATCTCTCTTGGTGTGGCCCTCCTCGTATAACGTTGACGCGTATAGGTATAGAAAGAAATAACACCGATTTTTTGAAGCGAAAACTTCTTTAGCGGCGTTGGATGGGTAAAAAGTGTTAAACTCACGTCAGGATTACTTGACCTTTCAACCGTAACCGACGACTGACGTCATACAATATTACAACAGCTACTGATCGTTTATTTTGTTAGGTGCGTTAAGAAGCTTTATAGCCGTAGGTTTCAGATAGTGCCGGGTTCGAACCTGGGCTTCTGACACTTTTTGTGATTATTTTTTCTTTTTGTAATTCATTAATTTCTTCTGACAGAAAATTAGTAATAGGTTCTATGATTGGCGCTATATTATAGGTATGGTATGGTATGGTTATCTTTTTCTCTGTTTATAACGAAGAAAGAAAGAAAGAAAAAGTTTTCACTTCTGCAGGCACTCCCGGAGTGCAACCCGTCTTTTTTTTTGTCGTGGACAGCCTTTGTGGCGTGGCGATAGTGAACACGGCAATGGTTCGATTCTCGCTCAGTGCAAATATTTGTTTGCATAAATGATGAAAAGTCAAAAGTTCAACAACTGGTCTAACTGCAATGCTTCTATATCGCCAATAGATTGTGGACGTCAGATGGTAGTCGCTTCATGGAAAATATCGAAGTTCAGCCCAATCCGCAGTTAGACTGGAAGAAACGGACCAAAGACTCCGAGGTGAAAGTTTCGAATGTATCTGAGATTATCGCTAGGATGAAGAGAGTGTGATAGCATACATTTGTTTATGTTTGCATGTATTTTTTGAAGTGAAAACTTCTTTAGCGGCGTTGGATGGGTGTAAAATGTTAAGGAAGCGTCAGGATTAGTTGACCTTTGAACCGTAACCGACGACTGACGTCATACAAGATTAGGTACAGACTATCTATTTTGCAAGTTACGATAGATAACGTCGAAGCTTAAACGGTAAGCACTTCGACTGTAAGTCCTTATAGTTTCAGATAGTATCGGGTTCAAACCACCTGGCCTTCAGGGATTTTTCGTGATTGTTTTTTCTTATTATAATTTATTACTATTGGTGATTATTTTTTCTTTTTGTAATTTATTACTTTTTATGATTATTTTTTCTTTCTGTAATTTATTATTTTTTGTGATTATTTTTTCTTTTCATAATTTATTAATTTCTTCTGACAGAAAATTAGCAGAAAATAAGTGATAGGTTCTATGATTAGCGCTATATTATAGGTATGGTATGGTATGTTCTTTTTTATCTTTTTCTATGTATATAACGAAGAAAGAAAAAAAGAAAATGTTTTCACTTCTGCCGGCACTCCCAGAGTGCAACCCGTCTTTTTTTATTAATTTGAAGGAAATACCGTCGTGTCCTATCTCCTACAATCCTTCTACATAGAAATCATTGGAAGTTACACGGAATTTGCAACTATTAGTCACAAGTCTGCGTGTACCAGCCACCTTTAATTATCTGTCTGTATACCCCCAGCGACATTGGGATGATTGTCTAGTGCGTGAGCCGGTGGTTGAATATTTAAAACAAGGAAGCCTTGAAGTCCCACGTACAGTTTATTAGCTACGTATTCTTGTGATTACGTATTCAAGAGGGAAGCCAGTGGGAATCGTGTTTTATGAACCTTCTGTTTAGCGTGGGGGTTCCTTGAAATAACAAATACCAACAAAAGTATTTCCGTATCTACAAATACTTATATTAACTTGTTTGCAAGTATTGCAGTGAATATGCAAGCTCTGAATACAATGTGATTGGCACTCGGATAAAATACGTGATAGCTACGTGGTTAAGAAGCCAGCCTTGCGATTGAGAGGTCCTAGGTTTGAATCCTGATTTACAATCGTTTGTCACTGTTTCAGGCATATTAATACTTCCTTTATACGTGATTAGCTGACACTCATGGTTTTGAGGATATACATTTGTTTTTCTCGACTATGATCTATAGTCAATCAATTAGCTCCCTGTAGTCAACTGCTGGACATAGGCCTCTCCTCTCCTAATGTGCGCCATTTAGGTAGGGCGCCCCCTGGCCTGATGGACCGATGACCTAAGAAAGGTGGCTGGGACGGACTGGATGCGGAGGGCAGAGGATCGTACTATTATCTATACCTGCACCAAATTTCAGCCAGACTCGTTCAGCCATTAAAGGGTGATTGAATAACAAACATCTTCACAAACTTAGTAAAATAGTTGTTTAATTCAATCCTATACATATTAAAAACTCATTACTCTCTAATCCTTGTTAACTAGATCCTTATACTACGAAACTGGTACATCTAATGAAGATACCAAACTTAACAAGATTCTTGGCAATATTATAACCACCCAACTTAGTCTTCCGCCGTCCTTATATTCACAAGTGGTAAGCAGAAGGGTTTCACTACATAGTATAAAACAAAGTCATTATCTGTCCCCATATCCCTTTGTATGCTTAAATCTTTAAAACTACGCAACGGATTTTGATGCGGTTTCTTTTAATAGAGTGATTCAAGAGGAAGGTTTATATGTATAATACATGTTTAATATAGTAGAGAGTGCAGCGGGAACGGGATCTGCTGCAACGCGGACGTAAAAATATTGGCGGTACGAAGTTCGCCGGGTCAGCTAGTTTTATATATGGCAACAGGCTCGCGTGGCGGTAGTGAACGTGGCCGCTACGCAGGAGGCGCGGGTTCGATCCCCGCTCAGTGAAAATATTTGTATGCATGAATATGTATATTATTATTAAATAATTAAATTATTTACAAAAAAAAGTATCAAAGTATGTTTATCCGCATTCTAGATTCGCTTACATAAGCTAGTTAAGCTATTGCTACGCCCGGCGCTGGGCCACTTCAATATACGGCCAAATTTCCATAGGAGTGAGCGAGACGGCACTATAGAAAGAGACAGCACGCCTTGACGTCACTGTTCTAGAAGGAATCGAATGAATAGAACGAGACGTCAGGCTAGAAAGAGACACAAGACCCAATAGAACCTTCCAGAAAGTTCCTGTCTTTTTCAGAACGTACCTGTCTTTTCTCGATCTTTCGCTACTCGGCCGCGCCCGATATAAAAGGCGAGCTAACAGCCGCCGCTTAGGTTAGTCTAAGACTAGTATTCGAAGCGATCAAAGCGATAAAGTGTGCGAAGCGATACAGTGCGATTTATACAAGTAACTGTGTATTGTTGAAGGAAAAGTTTTGAATTTCTACGCGCTTTGCTGTAATTTAAGTGCAGCCGAATAAAATCTGTCTTCAACGGTTGTCCTCGCATTTTCTATTTAAACCGACCCCCACTTACCGACCCCCACGCTCGTAACACTATGCTACATATAATATTATTTAGAACAGAACAGCACTCAGTAGAAACACTACAAATATGAATCGAATCTTAGCTTTAGTAATCCTTAAAAATACCGTATCTAAACGAGCAATTCACTATTATTAGAATGGCCTATGCTCTTAGCACTTTCCAATGAAATATTCTCATCAAAATCTTTCAAAAGTTACTTTAACCTTGACTTCAATCCTATTACAGAATATACTACATTATAAATAAACCCTAAAGCCCTCTAGACGAACTACAAAGGGTCTAAGCGCATCCAGTTTCAGCCCTTTAAATTTCAGTAACAATATAAATCAATGTCTTTAAATGGGTATTTTGTACTTCAAAACTCTTTCGAACGAACTTTAACAGATAAATATGTTGTTAATAAATAACGAACTTCATTAGTTATAGGTTCATTTCAAAGTTCGTGCTAAGAGATTCAAGGTGTCTTTAATAACACTTCGAGGTCAGATTTTAGGGCTTTGACGAACAGAGGGCATGATATAAAAAATAAAACTAAATAGGAAATTATAATAATACTTACAGTAGTACGTGGCGTAGCGTCAGCGAACGCGGCCGCTACGCAGGAGACGCGGGTTCGATCCCGCTCATTGCACACTACATATTGTCTGCATGAATATAGGTATTTGCATTGGTCTGGTCGTGCCTCTGAGAGCACGTTAAGCCGTCGGGCCCGGTTCCCATACAAACATCTATGGCTGTCGTTACGGGTAGTTGAAGCCCCCAAAACTCCAACAACTGGTCTAACTGTTATGCATCGATATCACCCTTGGGTTGTGGAGCTCAGATGGCAGTCGATTCACGGAAAATGTCGAAGTTCAGCCAAATTCGCTGTTAGACTGTTAAAAGCAGACCCCAGACTCCAAGTTGAGAGCTTCGGATGCGATAGGGATTAACGCTGGGATGAAAAAGATTTAACCTCTTTTTCATCCCAGCGTTTCTTTTCTTATACAGCCTCTGTGGCGTGGCAGTAGTGAACTCTACTGCCGCGCCACAGAGTTATCTACTGCGCCGCTTCGATTCCCGCTCAGTGTGCATAAATATGTCTATTTGCATTGGCCTGAACAATTCGGTGCCTCGGATAACATGTTTAGCAGTCGGTCCCGGTTATCCTGCAAACTTTTATGGCAGTCGTTACGGGTTGTTGGAGCCCTAAAAATAATCGAAAGCTGGTCTAATTGGAATACTTAGATTTGGACACTGGATTGTGAAGGTCAAATGGCAGTCGCTTGACGGAAAACATCGTTCAACCGCCTCGTATTTATACTTGAAAATAACGAACCTTGACTCCAAGGTTAAAATATCAGCCCCTCTAGAAAAGTGGCATTTCGGTGGCCGGCGTTTGTTACAATAGAATGTATGGGATTTGACGTATTTGACAGTCGTTAACGCATCTCATAAATTTCAAATCCCATACATTCATCATTCTATTCCAACGCTTAAAATGTCAGGAGCCTTCAGCGGAGAAATAAAGCAATTTTTGCCACGTATAAAAAGTGTCGAGTTAGTCTATTTTGATCTAAAACTTCTTAATCAAAAATCGTTTCAACATCACTAACTCAAACATTCTAAAATGTTCTGATCAATGAACTCTGTATCTCGGATTTAGATTTTACAATACTACCTGAACAAAAACCAAAGGAATACCAACTCTTTTTCGTTCGAATAGAGTTAAAATTAGCAAAAGAGGAGTTGGAAGAGGATATTTATACCACCTGACCCAGACGGGATGACCTGGTACGTTCTGGAACTAAAATAACCCATACTGTACTACACCGGCAAATAAAGGCATTACATTATTATTGGAACCTATTGTTAGGAAAACAGCTCAGAGGAATAGTATTTTATTATTTCTCAAGTTTGAGTTAGCCGCCTCATAAAGTATAAATAGTAAAACGTGTCCTGGTAGCTTAGCTAGTTATTGTATTTCTCCTAAAAAGTGACTGGTCGCGTTTCAAGGACAGAGCCTGTATCATTAACGCTTTAAAACATTGAACTGTTGTCATACTACCAACTGAAAATGTATATTCTTTTTTCTTTTTTCATGTGCGGGTAATCTCCACGGTACCTCCCCCCCCCCCATCCTCCGGAACCGGAGGGGGAGGTTATGTCGGACTCAAACCGACTAAACCGCACGCCCACGCTAAACTCGTCACACTTAATCCTATATAAATATAGAGGATTACAAAGGTTTTTATGCATTTCGTAAATGATAGCCGTTCGATTATGGACCAGTTTTCAGACTTCATAGTAAACCTGCTGGATGTTGACTTTTGCAGATGAAATTGGCGTGGGCCCCGGAGATCTTGGAGCCCCAAAATATCTTGTATTTAACAAAGTTCATGATAAATAAGTAAGCATCGTGCATTCGTTCGAAATTGCCCATTACACTACCAATATAAACCCACTTCCATCAGAAGCAATTATGAGGTTCTTCAAGAATGGCACAAGAAGGTTTCTTCAGGGTCGGCAGCGCGATTGTAACACTTTCCATTAGGTGGGCTGAGTGCTTATCTGCCACCTAAGTGGTATATAAAAAGCAATTAGCTGGAGGAGTTAGGGCGAATCACAGAGGACAGAAATATGATTAGATGGGAATATTAGTTATTTCAATTACGAATATTATTTTACAGAGATATAAATCTTCCTAGACAGATACCACATCCCGTAATCCATACCTATCAATGCACACTTCCTCTTCTGTCATTAATTTATGCTTTCAGACTCATCATTAAAAGTCCCTATCAGTAAATAATAAACCAGATAAAGCTTTAATACTCACTACTAAATAATCCATTTCATCAGTAGTTAATATCCTGTACAAGAATTACAGCACACCCTCTATCAATAGACTTAATACAATGGAAAACCACATTCGCGGTACAATTATGTTGGGATTTCGGATCGCTCACAGATTACAAACTAAGGGTAAATTTACCTATAAATGTGAAATGGCTAAACTTACACTACTGATTAAAACGCTATGTACGTCTTAAAAAGGTTTTATAAAGGCTTAAAAAGGCCCTCCTGATGGGAAGAGGCTACCGTTACCTATGAATCCATCTTCATTCATTCAAATCAAATCATTCATTCATTCAATATAGGCAGAGCAAAGGAAAGACAATCTGATAGAAACATCAAGTAATTAAAAGATATAAAGTAAACCATTCATGACGGTATTCCCGTGCAATTAAGCAGTCTGACTGGGGAAGTACCTCCGCCCTACAGAATACCGCGGCCATAATAACCTCGTGTCGTGTTCCCAGCGGTAAGTACCACTACCCCAGAGCTCACTGGAGAGGTTTTGTGCTGTCAGACTTTTCCTGCGTTGTCTTCTACGCTGACTGCACAGAAACTCTCTGTATTTCCAGGGTTGGCTGCACGAGTGTGACTCCCCTGGTGTTGGACACGTCCATAGGCCACGGTAACCACTTACTATAAGGTGGGCCCTGTGCTTGTAATTCAAAAAAGATATACATACACGGGCCTTTTAATTACGAGCCCGTGGTATGATTACTCCTTTCCCACCTTTTGATTGGGCTTATAAGGTTTTTATGGAAGGAACTGTCGTCTGACTTTCCAACACTGTGAGGAAAAAATAGGCCAGGGCGTCATCTGTCAATTAGTTTATAAAAACTTCCAGGTGAGGTCGATATGACCCTGAAGATCTAGGTGAGACCTTCAGAACTTCAAACCACATCCAAACCTAATACCAGGTAAAAATACACTAAGCTAGTTTATTACTTAAATATGGAATGATAAAAATAATTAACCCAAATTAATATTAAAAAAGTAGTAAAGTAACAAAGTTAAAACTAAAACCAAAGCTGTGTCTGTAAGTTAGCAGTACCAGACAGACTTATATTCGTCTAACTTACGGAACTGATGTCCCAGATTTGGCGGAACTCGGAACACGAAAGTTTAATTTGTTCCATTTTTAGAACCCGTTTTAAATGGAACAGACATTCTAGTGGAACAAAACGTACATTTGCATAGTGTTTACTTTGAGTAGCTTGGACTATTATCATTGTTATCCGACTGCGAAGTAAGCAAATGAGGGTTCTATTTATCCCTTTTGTGTTACGGTACCATAAAAAGTAAGATATACATATGTTCTTTGACCTGTACGTTACTTCGTAATTTAAACTGACCTTTATATTTCATGTAAATTAAGGTGCACAGCTGTTATTTCTAGAAATTATTACATGTTATTGTACTACTTTTTGAAGGCGCTGAAAGTTGTCACACAGTTTTTAATAGTACCGCTGTCAACGTTCGACATATCTCAATATATATATATATATATAACTCAAAGGTGACTGACTGACTGACATAGTGATCTATCAACGCACAGCCCAAACCACTGGACGGATCGGGCGAAATTTGGCATGTAGGTAGATGTTTTGACGTAGGCAACCGCTAAGAAAGGATTTTGATTAATTCTACCCCCAAAGGGATAAAATAGGGGATGAAAGTTTGTATGAAACTTTGTCAATTTTAAACCGATCGGGCTGAGACCTTGCATGCATACAGCTACTATGTTGACTCAACACTAAGCGATAACCAACATACACGCGGGCGGAGCCTCGGACAACAGCTAGTTAAAGATAAGATAAGATAAGATAAGATAAATACTCTTTATTGCACACTAAACATAGGATAAATACAGAGGATAGGTACAAGATAGGAAGTTGTACAAACTTAGTTGTAATACAAAAATCAGTACATTTGTTTAATTTAATAATATGTAATTTTATTTGTGATTGAACTAATAAATATAATCTTATCTTATTTTATTTTATTTGGAAGAAATTCAAAGCATTAAGATCATTTTGAGTACTGTGTTCATCAAGATCAAATCGATGCTGACTGTACCAACATTTCATGACAAAATATAAGCTACTAGCTTTAGCCCGCGGCTCCGCCCGCATGGATGTCGGTTATCGCAACCAAACACAGTCTATGTCCTTTCTCAAGGTCTAGTCTACCTAGGGTTACCATTTAGGATTTTGAAAAGTCCTGACAAAAAGCCGGACATTTTGATAAAAGTCCGGACACTTAGTTGCAACGGCATGGTATTGCTCGGGACATAATATATATCTTGGACCTAATGTGCTCTAAAGGCGCATTACACGTTTCTTAGGTGTATATTGGGGATGGCAAGGGGTGCTACTGCGATGGACGAGCTGTAATTCACCAAACGTAGATTATTACAAAACAATCCGTGCGCGACTTCATTTATGATATTACATAGTATGTATGTAGTTTTATTACTCATATACCTCATATTCCATCGAATAAAAAGAAATCCGGACAAATTAAGTAACCGGACAAAGTCCGGACAAATGTCTAAAAGTCCGGACATGTCCGGATTAATCCGGACGGATGGTAACCCTAAGTCTACCCCTTTACCAAATTTCATCAAAATCGCTTCAGTGGTTTAGGCGTGAAAGACGGACAAACAGACACAAATGTGTTGGAATCAGGTTAAAGTATTTATTTACGAAATTCACCCATTGCAAGAAACAGGTTCGAACAAAAACATACTTTAAAACAGAACTGAAAATACTTATTACTGCATATGAAAAAAATATACAAATATCTAAAAACCCTTCATGCACGAAAGCTTTGTGTGCTCATGTGAAGTTGACGCAATTGGTTCTAAGAAGCCGGTTGACGTGACCTGGGACACGCACGCCATGGACTTATAACTATGAATTATGGCGCTTATGGGCAACCATGGTGGTCAGCAAGTTATGGGAAAGTAGGTGACTTTAATGTTGCACGATATAAAAATAATATAATTTTTCAAAAAGTGACTGTAACGTTCTGATAAGAACTTTTTGATTTGGCACTTTATATAGCAATTTTTAGTATCTGTGCTGATAAATGCCAGCTTTGTGGTCATGAGAAGCGACAAACATACGCTTCGCAATCTCCTTGAAGACATAAATCATATATCATCACCATAACATAACATAAACTCACGCCTATATCCCCGAAGCGGTAGGCAGAGGTGCTAGCACCCACATTTCGCCAGTTTATGTTTAGGCTCCAATGTTATAGGTGGGGAGCCTATTGGCATTAACCGGGCACTTATAAACCTGCGATATATACACACACAACTTCGAAAAGCATCGAGAAGTCATTGGTGTGTGCCATGGAAAACCTGGGATCGAACACGACACCTCGTCTCAGCAGTCTATTACCCATACCACTAGGCTACCGCGGTTATTTTTATTTTATTTATTTATTATTATTATATTTATTTATCATTATATCATCATCATCGTTGAGTTAATCCCATGAGAGCCTCTGTGGCGTGGCGGTAGTGAACGCGGCCGCTACGCAGGAGGCGCGGGTTTGATCCCTGCTCAGTGCAAATTTTTGTATTCATGAATATGTATACTTTGCATTGGTCTGGGCGTTTCTATGTATAGTATGTATGTATTGACAAAAAAAAGTATTTAAGTATGTTTATCCGCATTCTAGACTCCATAACACAAGCTAGTTATTCTATGCTTATCATGGATCTAATACGGTGTTGTGTGTGAAATGTTGTGGAAAGTTGTGGAATCCCGGTAACAATAGAAGCTAGTAATCTTGGGTCCGTCTTTTCCAGTCTAACTGTTACGCGGATAATCTTTGATATTATTCACGAAGCGACTGCTATCTGATATGCATTGCCGATATCGAACTTCTGTAGTTCGACCAGTTGTCAGACTTTTTAGGGTTCCCATTCATTCGTCCCATTTTCGTATGGTAACAGGGACCGATGGCTCAGCATGTTCCTCCGAGGCACGGATAGCATACTTGAAAGGATATATCGTGAGTTAACAACACCTCTGCCTACCCCCTCGAGGGTCTAATTCCGGAACAGTAGTAGTCATGTTAGAATAATACTTCACTAAGCAGTATGGATTCAAATCTAAATGTTTCAAAATCCTTCTCATTGTGGAGTGCATCTGCTGACAGTGTAGACAAAGCCCTAAAACTGGGATGGTGAACGAGAATAAATGGTTACAATTTGTTACAATCTAATATATAAAATTCTCGTGTCACAGTTTTCGTTGCCAAACTCCTCCGAAACGGCTCGACCGATTCTCATGAAATTTTGTGGGCATATCGGGTAGGTCTGAGAATCGGCCAATATCTATTTTTCATACCCCGATTCGCGATAACCGACATCCACGCGGGCGGAGCCGCGGGCGACAGCTAGTCTATGTATAAAAAAATTAATCGCTGAATGTGTTGCTAAGCGCAAATCTCGAGAACAGCTAAATAAACAGATTTCGCTAATTATTTTTTTAGAATATTCCTTGTAGTACGAGATTGGTTCTTACGCAGAGAAAAAAAAAAAAAAAAAAAACAAAATACAACACTTTTCCATACGCCCATACAAACGATTCGTAATTTAACTTAAAAGTCAATTTGAACTTTAATACCAGACGAATAAGTCAGAGGAGATGTTCCGGGAAGGTAAAACAATTGAGTGATGCATACTGGCTTAGGGGTGCTACGGGGTTGAAGTATGATACGGGCGAAGCCGAGGCGGGTCAGCTAGCATTTGAAAATTGTACATAAAATAACGTACATAAAATATCCGTATCATGACAAAAATTTCAGGATAGGACCGGGCTCAGTTGGCTAGAATCATCAGAATAATCATAATGATTACCCGGTTACGTCCGTTATAATCTATACCCCGGGCTCCGTTATTACTTTTTATTGTACTTATTAAAGTGTTTATTTATTTTCACGTCATCAACTACCACACCCAAACCGGTTGAAAACCTGCATTAGAGTTTCTTCCGTAATTTAAGCAGGTGCATTTACTTCAGATGACATTGATCAATGTTAAATTATTCCCTAACTTACCTCTGATATAAATGTATATAAGACTATCTCAATCTCAAACAAGGAGAAAAAATTTCCCGTAGGCTCAGTGCGTTGAGGCGCGCACTGCTAAATATAACTGACATAATAACGCGTTCATCTGTAGTAAGTAATAAAACTAAAAAATCATAATACCGTTCTAAATATTGCTCGCAAACAAAGGCACCGGTTATTTCGAGCGTCGCATGGCGTGTTACATAAACCAAAGGCTATTATAACAGCGTGTTTCCAACTTATATACGGCCTTATATTTTTAGCGACGGAATTAGTTTAAGGGCGGCTACACGTGTTTATATTGAGAGTTTATGTTCGAAATGTATTTTAGGTTGAAATTGTACTCGTTTATTTAAGTACCACATAATGTAAGGTACCAGCAGAATGCCGTTATCTGAAGACTTAGTAATGATGAACTGGAGAAGAGGTTCAGAATCTAATCGATTAATATTTTTCTCTCTTATAATCACCTAGGTGGCCGACAAGCACTTGGGCCACGTGATGAGAAGCGGTCACCGTAGTCTTTGGACGTAAGCAACATCAGAGACATAGGTCCAACCCTTTAAAACCTTTTAAAGCCCTCCTTGAAGAGTCTACAAACGACAGTAAGGAAATTACTTTTGCAATTAATCAGTTTTCTGACTTTGTACACAGAATGAAGTCTAGGGCTAGTGGCGCGATTATAGAATGTGTTCGTGGCATCGTATCAAATAATTCTACCGAACATTTATAGGCAGTTGATCTATTAATTTCAAGAATACAAAATCTAATATAGGTAATTGGTGTGTGAGCGAAGAAGAGTTGCACACGTCCATAGGCCACATTAAATACTTACCATCAGTTGTATTTGAAAAAAGAAGTGCTCACACCTTATTGGTTACGGGGCATTCCTATACACTATAATGAATAAGTCGCAAGCCCAATTCGTTCAGTCGTAGGTCACAATAAGCCCTATGACTCGCCATAAAAGGTGTTTACGTCAAGTGGAATGTTACGTCTACAGTCCAGACTTAAATAAGTTGGCTCCTAGATTATTAATATTTAGTCCACACAAATTGAGTGTGATTTCCACTCATTTTGTTTGAACGAAATATAACGCTCATGTTAAATGAAATTGGATATTCATAAACTATAATTATTAATTCTTTATTGTAGATATGAAACTTCTGAAAGACATCACCGTGAGCATATAAAAAGGGACAGTCGTATAATTGTTATAAGTGAGCATCAGATTAATCTTGACGAACAAATCACTCAAAATGATCTTAATGCCTTGGTATTCTTCCTTCCTGTTGACTTACTGTTCTGATATTTGGAACACACCTTTAGAGCGTTTTCACACTCATCTGATATCCGATATCCGATATCCGACATCCGATATCCGACATCCGATAGCCGACATCCGATAGCCAAAACAGTGGTGTTGGCTCCGATAACCGATATCGGGCCGGACAATGTGAAAGAAAGATACATATCTCATACATTTGACTTCCTCCGATATCGGATGTCGGATATCGGATATCGGATGTCGGATGTCGGATATCGGATATCGGATGAGTGTGAAAACGCTCATAGTTCGGAGAATAATACAGTTTAAATTAATAACACAGTTAGATTAGCTCTTAACTTTGGCATTAAGATTATTTTGTTGTCAAGATCGTTCTGACGCTGACCGTACCTACTAAAATCTATACATATCTATATCTATCATCATCTATACATATAAATAAAATTGTAGTGTCTGTTTGTAATATTGAAATAACCGTGTTGTACTACATGCATATAAATATAATACGGTACATACACCAAAATAACACTTTTTACAAATCGTTGGACCGATTTTGACGGGACTTTTATTGGCAGAGAGCTGATGTTATAATAAGTAACTTAAGCTACTTTTATTTTAGAAAAATAGCGTTGACTGAACACTAACCGATAACCTACATCAACGCGGGTGGAGCCGCGGGCAACAGCTAGTAATACATAGTTTTGTATACTAACCTTTAATATCCGCACGTTAGCGGCTCCCTCACATAAGTTTCGAACCGCAGACAACACCCTATCCGCCACTTCATCCCTCGTTTCGATTCAAGGAGCGTGCAGATGCATGTTCGCGGCATTCTGCAGGCAAACGTTTGTATCCGCGTCACGTGTTCGAGCTTATGGTTATAAACATGTCGATTTGTAGGCATTACGACTAAATTTATTTGTTTGTATATGTGTCCATAAAAAACAAAGAATATAGCAAGTAACAAATTTGTAACGTTAAAAATAATATTTATTATTATAATAAACTAATTATTAGCTATGGCTCCCCTATAGCGTGATGATAGATAGCCTACCAAGCCTAGTCGGCTCAGCAGATCCGGAGACTATCACACAAACACTTAAACTCAAAAACATAACGTCTTTATAATTATAAGTATAGATATCGAGGTATTTACCATGTATTGTTTGGAGTTGCCGATATTTCGCCACTGTTACAAGCGTCAAGATCACGGAGAAACTGAAGTACCTACTTGTTAACAGTGAAAAAAAATTAGAAGTAGAAATGTCCATCTACCCTCTTTCTAGTTCTTTTGCTACGCGTAACAGCACTACTACTGATTTCACTACACATACGAACTCATTCACGTTCACGATGCACGATCCTTACGCGTAATGATGCCCCGAGCATGAATAATATTCTTCGTGTCGTTAACGTATCGATAAAACGAGGCAATGCGATTGGCCGCCTGCCTACTGAAAACCAATCGCAATGCTCCTTTCTTTCGATACGTTTACGTTACGAATTCGAATTTTTTTTCGTACTCTGGACAAACATATTGCCTGCCCCTCTAGACAAGTGGCAATTCGCTAGCCAGCGTTTTGTGGAATAGAATGACGAATGTTTGGGATTTGACGTAAATGACAGTCGTTAACGCATGTCAAATACGTCAAATCCTATAAATTAGTTTAAGGGCGGCTACACGTGTTTATATTGAGAGTTTATGTTCGAAATGTATTTTAGGTTGAAATTGTACTCGTTTATTTAAGTACCACATAATGAAAGGTACCAGCAGAATGTCGTTAACTGAAGAATTAGTAATTATGAACTGGAGAAGAGGTTCAGAATCTAATCGATTAATATTTTTCTCTCTTAGAACCACTTAGGTGGGCGACAAGCACTTGGGCCACGTGATGAGAAGCGGTCACCGTAGTCTTTGGACGTAAGCAACATCAGAGACATAGGTCCAACCCTTTAAAACCTTTTAAAGCCCTCCTTGAAGAGTCTACAAACGACAGTAAGGAAATTACTTTTGCAATTAATCAGTTTTCTGACTTTGTACACAGAATGAAGTCTAGGGCTAGTGGCGCGATTATAGAATGTGTTCGTGGCATCGTATCAAATAATTCTACCGAACATTTATAGGCAGTTGATCTATTAATTTCAAGAATACAAAATCTAATATAGGTAATTGGTGTGTGAGCGAAGAAGAGTTGCACACGTCCATAGGCCACATTAAATACTTACCATCAGTTGTATTAAAAAAGGAAGTGCTCACACCTTATTGGTTACGGGGCATTCCTATACACTATAATGAATAAGTCGCAAGCCCGAATCGTCCAGTCGTAGGTCACAATAAGCCCTATGACTTGCCATAAAAGGTGTTTACGTCAAGTGTAATGTTACGTCTACAGTCCAGACTTAAATAAGTTGGCTCCTAGATTATTAATATTTAGTCCACTCAAATTGAGTGCGATTTCCATCCATTTTGTTTGAACGAAATATAATGCTCATGTTAAATGAAATTGGATATTCATAAACTATAATTATTAATTCTTTATTGTGGATATGAAACTTCTGAAAGAAATCACCGTGAGCATATAAAAAGGGACAGTCGTATAATTGTTATAAGTGAGCATCAGATTAATCTTGACGAACAAATCACTCAAAATGATCTTAATGCCTTGGTATTCTTCCTTCCTATTGACTTACTGTTCTGATATTTGGAACACACCTTTAGAGCGTTTTCACACTCATCTGATATCCGATATCCGACATCCGATATCCGACATCCGATATCCGACATCCGATATCCGACATCCGATATCCGACATCCGATATCCGACATCCGATATCCGACATCCGATATCCGACATCCGATATCCGACATCCGATATCCGACATCCGATAGCCAAAACAGTGGTGTTGGCTCCGATAACCGATATCGGGAGGAAGTCAAATGTATGATTTCTTTCACATTGTCCGTGAAAGAAATCATACATTTGACTTCCTCCGATATCGGATGTCGGATATCGGATATCGGATTTCAGATTTCGGATATCGGATGTCGGATATCGGATGTCGGATATCGGATATCGGATGAGTGTGAAAACGCTCATAGTTCGGAGAATAATACAGTTTAAATTAATAACACAGTTAGATTTGCTCTTAACCTTGGTATTAAGATTATTTTGTTGTCAAGATCGTTCTGACGCTGACTGTACCTACTAAAATCTATACATATCTATACATATAAATAAAATACGAGTGTCTGTTTGTAATATTGAAATAACCGTGTTTTGCTACATGCATATAAATATAATACGGTACATACACCAATATAACATTTTTTACAATTTTTGTCTATCTGTTTGTTCCGGCTAATCTCTGAAATCGATTGTAGGCAGTCGATTTGTAGGCATTACGACTAAATTTATTTGTTTGTATATGTGTCCATAAAAAACAAAGAATATAGCAAGTATAAAATTTGTAACGTCAAAAACAGCATTTATTATTATAAGAAACTAATTGTTACAATAGCCTATCTAGCCTAGTTGGTTCAGCAGATCCGGAGACTGTCACACAAACACATAAACTCAAAAACATAACGTCTTTATAATTATAAGTATAGATATCGAGATATTGACCATGTATTGTTTGGAGTTGCCGATATTTCGGCACTGTTACAAGCGTCAAGATCACGGAGAAACTGAAGTACCTACTTGTTAACAGTGAAAAAAAAGTAAAAATGTCCATCTACCCTCTTTCTAGTTCTTTTGCTACGCGTAACAGCACTACTACTGATTTCACTACACATACGAACTCATTCACGTTCATGATACACGATCCTTACGCGTAATGATGCCCCGAGCATGAATAATATTCTTCGTGTCGTTAACGTATCCATAAAACGAAGCAAACCGATTGGCCGCCTGCCTACTGTGAATAAATCGCAATGCTCCTTTCTTTCGATACGTTTACGATCCGAATTCGATTTTTTTTCGTACTCTGGACAAACTTATTCCCTGCCCCTCTAGACAAGTGGCAATTCGCTAGCCGGCGTTTGGTGGAATAGAATGACGAATGTATGGGATTTGACGTATATGACAGTCGTTAACGCATGTCAAATACGTCAAATCCCATACATTCGTCATTCTATTCCATCAGACGCCGGCTAGCGAATTGCCACTTGTCTAGAGGGGCTGTTGTTTCCTGGTAAATATTTCTTATAGTATTGTGAGCGACTATGGTAGTTTAAATATCTATAATGTACTAGCTGTCGCCCGCGGCTCCGCCCGCGTGGATGTCGGTTATCGCGAATCGGACTATAATTTGAGATTTAAACTATCCTATCTCTCAAGTTGGATCGAACTGCACATGGTGTGCGAATTTTATTATAATCGGTTAAGTGGTTTAGGAGTCCATTGAGGACAAACATTGTGACACGAGATTTATATATATTAAGATTTTTGCTTCTAATGTTGTATATCACTACTATACTAAAGTCTTCCGAAATAAAATTACATTCAGTTTGCGTTTATTTATTGCTTATCTCGCTGCATAATCTGTACATATCACAATATTGACTAGTGTATTAAACTAAAGACTATTTATTTACTAATTAATTAGTAAGTATATTATACTATACAACAATATATTTCTATTTTATTAAACACTGTTGGACGGACTCCATTTTACAGACACAACTTTTTTATACTACTGAGATGGCAAAGAAGCACACGGCCCACCTGATGGAAAGTGGTTACCGTGGCCTAAGCTTGTGTGCAAGACCAGGGGAATCTCGAGGAGGGCCAGACCGAGAGGAATAGCCCTGGGTCAGCCGGGGTGCGAGACAACCTCACCTTCGGCCTAGCACAACGACCCACAGACGGCGTGCGGTTTAGTCGGTTCGAGTCCGACACAACCTCGCTCGGGAGGGGGGTATCCGAGGAGATTTCCCGCATGTAAACCACCATGGGAATCACACTCGTGCTGCCAATCCTGTAAACACAGAGAGTTTCTGTGCCGTCAGTATAGAAGACAAAGCCGGAATAGTCTTTGGTCTGCTGACTGACAGCACACAAACTCTCCAGTGAGCTCTGGCTACCCTACTCACCGCCGGTACTTCCCCAGTCGGACTGCTCAGTTGAATACCGTCGTGTCCTAGCTCTCCTTCGTATCCTATCCATTGTCTTTTGTTTTAGATTCATAAGAGAATAGGGCAGGACAGGACCTATGTATTTGCAAAAAGACTGTTTCGAAATTCCAATACGAAACTGCAAACTCGTTCGATGCAGATCACACAGATTATAATTATAGCATTGTTTTCATAGTTAAAATTACATTACAGTATATCTTAGATAGCACTCTGCTCGTAAGATCAACTATTATGTGTAAACTTATCATCATTTACCTCATCACTAAACAAAAGTACGATCCTTGGACCTATCAATTGGCCCACTGCAGTCCACTGAAGATACCTTCACCCAACATACTAGACAGTACTTACAGGCAGGGCCTAGAGTCAACTTTTAACTTAATCTATAAATTACTTTCGAAATTACTTATACCAACATTTGTATCACTATCTAACAAGTGACAACCTTCAAACTCATTCTGTTTCTCATCAACCTTCTCAAAACTATTTTTGCAAAGGAAATCGTTATCACAGACGAAATCATTTCTTCCATCTTCCATGATTGATTCTTCAAAAGTATGCTCTCTAAACCTCTTCTCATTTTCACTTTGATAATTTTGATACCTTTGTATTTCAAAATCTGGTGATATCGTTTGACCTTCACTTACAGTTTCTTTTCCTAATATATCTTCAGTTTCGATTGCTTGTACCGCTTGTATTTCACTAAATGTAACTCTGTTTTCATTCTTTACTTCATATTTCAATTCCATATCAACATTATCCCTTGTTTCTATTAAAGGTTTTAAATTCATCAAATTAAAATTCGGTATCATTCTATTATCCCAGTTAGGTTGTTCTGTGGTTTCTAGATCTAAGTGCACATCTTCACCAATCTTTTTGAAGCTTCCAAGGTTGTATTGTAGAGGTATGGAAAATGATGGGAGATCAACTTGAGAGTTGTGTCTCGTAGGTAAGGCTGAAATGTGGATGGCTGGTGGAGACGGCTTCGATTTCGTCGCGTAAACTTGAGTTTGTGTGTCACTCAGATTTATCATTTGCGTTGACGACACTGGAAAAGGTAAAACATTATAAGTGACATAAAAAACAGTGATTCAAAATAAAACTTTATTTAACAGAAAACGGGAGAGCTCTTTATCAAGACGACGTTAAATGCTTAATGTTATGAAAAGTGATATTTTAATACAATTTTAGTAACCGAAATTATAATTATTTCCTCTAACTCCTGCAGGTAAGCTAAAGTGCTTGAATTATTAGTGGATTTACGTTGGTAATTTATTGAGCAGGTTCCGAACCGGGAACCTCACGATCATAAGATGATCGATGTTTTTAATTCGTAATTAGAAGGTCAAAGGTTCTCACCCAGAATACCACCGAAGTATTATACATAATTAAGAATGTCATAAGGGTTAGCAAAATGCCAGCAGTAATGTGTGTATACGGCATGTAATACCAGAAATCATAATCATAGATTTTTTTCAAGTAGATTTTGGACATACCATTGACCGTATTTTTAGGTTCGGAGTTAGTTATTCTATGGAAAACTAATATTTATTGCTAATATTCTTTTAAATAAATACCAGGTATAGTAATGAAATCCCTCATCTCCAATGCAAGGGCTGAGGGTGATCTCTCAGGGGACCTAGGACCTCTTGGCGCGGAGTACGGTTCACAACCCGCCTTTTGCTGCTTCCGCCATTTTGCACGCCGATTTTGGAACCACACCTGAAACGACAAAGTGGTGTAGGGTTATATCTTTGTTCTTTAAAACACAAGGTAATTGTATTTTTTTTATTTTTATATACTTGATATCGGTGTCGGACGCCGATAGCCGACATCCGATAGCCGACATCTTTGTGCTGTTTTCACATTTATCCCATAAAATCGGCCCTATATAGCCGTTTACTCGAAAGCACAGACCAATTGGAGATGGTAGGGATGAAAAAAAACTGTGCAAGCAATTTTATAATAATATGACATGGTATCGAGTTTCTTTTTTGGTATATTCGTGATCAAATAACGCTAGAAGACACGTAACTAATAATATGTCATTAAGGTCGAAAATTGCTTGCAGTCGCTGTTTTAATCGGTCAAAACAGGCTCCGATAACCGATATCGGGCCGGACAATGTGAAAGAGAGATATATAGTATCTGTTATCGGACAATGTGACTGAACGGATCTGACTGAAATATAGTATAGGGATAGATTATAGTCTGGAATAATACTTAGGCTACTTTTATCCCAGGAAAAGGTCTCCATGGGTTGGTGTAACGAGAACAGAATCCCACGTAGGGAGAAACCCGGACAGCAGCTAGTTCCTTATTAAATGTACCTGGACTCTGGCTTCAGTCAGATCTATCCTCATGGCTAGTTCTTCTCTGAAGAAGACATCTGGATAATGTGTCTTGTGGAATGCAGCCTCAAGTTGCTCTAGCTGAACGTTAGAAAACGTGGTCCTGAAACATGTACGTACGTTAGTGTTTATTATTTTAAATCTTCGTCATATTAATATGGGAATAAATAATTAACATACCTAGTTTAAAGTTACAAATATTAAAATGGTACTGTTTTAATGGGAAAATTAATAAGTTTCTTTGATTGGGAATTCAGACAAAATAAACTTTTGACCTTACATGCATTCGCATCGAGCTAAAAATTGGTGGAGGTTTCAAATCCTCCACAATGGAAAAAATATTCAGACTGTTTATATTGGAGATTGATGGCACTTGGTGGAATCTACTACACATATTGAATAATGAAATCACTTGTACTTTTCCACACTTTATTTTATTTTTATTTTTAACCTGACCGGTTTGACCTATTCATTCATTTTTGTAATTCAAGGTTTTGGCCCCATCTCATCCGAATGGTGTCCTAAGAGGCGACTAACGCAAAATTAGACAGACGATATCACTGCATGAGAAGGAATACTCGAAATCAAACCCTGTGCCAACCCGCCTGGCCAGCATGGTAACCGTAGGCTAAAGCCTCCCAACATTGGGAGAGGTCCATGTCCAGCAGTGGTCTGCGAGAGGCAAATTGATTGATTGATCCCCTACACAAGGAATACTTTAACAAACTGCCCCTCTAGACAAATGGTAATTCACTAGCCGGCGTTTGATGGAATAGTATGACGAATGTATGGGATTTGAAGTATTTGACGGTGACAGTGATTACAAAAAAATGACAATGAAAGATGATATATTCTTCCCTTGTAAATTCACAAAGTTCTGATCCATAGTTGCATTTTCCAAGTCGAAACTTTAACCCTTTTCTTTAAATCCATATTGGTTAAATTAGTAATAACTACTGAGTTGTTGGCGGAAACTTAGGAAGCGCCATATTACAAAAAAAAAAAAAAAGATGACAGTCGTCAACGCATGTCAAATACGTTAAATCGCATGTCAAATACGTCAAATCCCATACAATCGTCATTCTATTCCATCAAACGCCGGCTATGTCTAGAGGGGCTGAGCTACTTAGACATGGATCTAGAATGTCATTCTCTGATTCTATTTCCAAACTCGGTTGGGGCTAGCTTTCCTCTATTTTTGTTATACGACTTAGGTGGCAGACAAGCACACGGCCCACCTGATGGGAAGTGGTTACCTATGGACGTGTGCAAAACAATCTCCACAAAAACTCTCCAGTGAGCTATGGCTACCTAACTCACATTGAATGAAATTTTGAAGTTAGACTAGTCTTACCTATTTAGGACTCCAACTACTCGTAACAAATAGATACCTACTGGATGGATCTAGTACATATTTAATATTTATTAAAGTTATATTCACCGCGTAGTTCCCGGCAGAGTAGAATTTGGGCCACCCCTTCTCTTCCCATGTGGTGTCGTACAAGGCGACTAAGGGATAGGGCTGATTAACTTTAACATCAGATAGATATGTGGTGTAGCCCTGTGGTGTGGTAGGCCTGTGGTGTGGCCCTAGAATAGCACCACCCATCTCCTCCCGTGGGTGTCGTAAGAGGCGACTAAGGGATTCAAATACCGGAGGATGGGCAGCAGCATCTTTCCGCGTACTAGCCACCAAACTGCGATCGCCAACCCGCCTGCCAAGCGTGGCGATTACGGCATAACCCCCCATGATGAACGAACCCAACAAACGGCCCCTAGTCCCCGGCGGCCCCGCTATTCCTGGCTATGGTAGCGGCCATGGTAACGGCGGGGCAAGGGGTGCGAAGAATCCCCGGCAGATGCCATGCTACCAACCCCGACGACCTTTGGCCCTGGCAACGTACAACACGCTCACACTGCGAACCGACGAGAAGCTCGCTGAACTCGAGGAAGAATTGAGCAGGTTACGGTGGGATATCGTAGGATTGTGTGAAGTCCGGAGAGAGGGGCAGGACACCATGATCCTCAAATCCGGTAACCTGCTCTATTTCCGGGAGGGCGACATACTGTCCCAGGGTGGTGTCGGGTTTATCGTCCACAGGTCCCTTGTCAACAACGTGGTCCAGATCGATAGTGTTTCGACGAGGGTAGCGTACCTTATACTCAGAATCACCAAACGGTATTCGCTGAAGGTCATACAGGTACACGCACCGACCTCGAAACACCCCGACGACGAGGTGGAGACTATGTATGAGGATATCTCTAAAGCCATGCATAGCTCCCGAACACACTATACCGTTGTGATGGGGGACTTTAACGCGAAACTGGGCAAACGAAGCGACAACGAGCTGAGAGTGGGGCAATTTGGATATGGAAAGAGGAATGCACGTGGCCATCTGCTGGCCGGCTTCATGGAGAAGGAGGGCCTTTTTATGATGAACTCCTTCTTCAGAAAGCCGGAACAGCGTAAGTGGACATGGCTACACCCTAACGGTGTCACAAAAAATGAGATTGATTTCATCTTGTCGACGAAGAGGCACATATTCAATGATGTCTCCGTGATCAATTCAGTAAAAACAGGAAGCGATCACCGGATGGTAAGAGGTACATTGAATCTTAGAACAAAGCTCGAAAGATGTCGACTGATGAAGTCTACGCTCCGACCAGCACCTATCCAGTTCCAGAACCCTGAGCACTTTCAGCTCGAGTTGCAGAATCGCTTCGAATGCCTGGGAGATTGCGAAAGTGTGGATGATTACAATGACAGATTTGTGGAAATTGTCCAAACGACTGGGTCTAAGATCTTCAAAGCCCGTCGTTCAAAAGGAACCAAAAAGATTTCGGACCTCACCAACAAACTCATGGAACAAAGACGAAATTTGGTTCTGCAGTCCTCTGAAGATGCTACTCAGTATCGGCGTTTAAACAGACAGATCTCCAAGTCCTTGACTCGCGACCTACGCCAATTTAATACGACTCGTATTAAGGAGGCGATTGAGAGCAACAAAGGCTCAAAGGTTTTCGCAAGGGATCTGCCTGTTGGTCAAAGCCAACTGAATAAGCTGAAGGCGGAGGATGGCAGAATTATTTCGTCAAAGCCGGAGCTGTTGGAAGAGGTCGAGAAGTTCTACGGACAATTATACACGAGTGTACGGCAATCTGTTAATAATCTGGCCAAAGACCCAAGAGCCAGATTGACCCGACACTATACCGAGGATATCCCGGACGTCAGCCTGTACGAGACTAGAATGGCTCTCAAACAGCTAAAGAACAATAAGGCACCGGGTGATGATGGGATCACGGCTGAGCTTCTAAAAGCTGGTGGAACACCGATACTTAAAGCTCTTCAGAAGCTATTTGATTCCGTCATACTCGAGGGACGAACGCCTAAGGCATGGCGCAGAAGTGTGGTGGTACTCTTCTTCAAAAAAGGTGATAAAACCTTGTTGAAGAATTATAGACCCATCTCGCTTCTGAGCCATGTCTACAAGTTGTTTTCGAGAGTCATTACGAATCGTCTCGCTCGCAGGTTCGACGACTTCCAGCCTTCCGAACAAGCCGGTTTCCGAAAAGGCTTTAGCACCATAGACCACATACATACGCTGCGACAGATTATACAGAAGACTGAGGAGTATAATCAGCCACTCTGCTTGGCGTTTGTGGACTATGAGAAAGCCTTCGATTCGATCGAGACCTGGGCTGTGCTACAGTCTCTCCAACGGTGCCAAATTGACTATCGATATATCGAAGCGCTGAAGTGTTTGTACGAAAACGCCACCATGTCAGTCCGCCTCCAGGATCAAAGCTCAAAACCTATCCAGTTGCAGCGAGGGGTGAGACAGGGAGACGTTATATCTCCGAAACTGTTCACCGCCGGCCTGGAAGATGTTTTCAAGCTCCTGGACTGGAGAAGACTCGGCATCAATATCAACGGCGAGTACATCACTCACCTTCGATTCGCTGACGATATCGTAGTCATGGCTGAGACCTTGGAAGACCTAGGCACAACGCTCGAAGACCTCAGTAGAGCTTCCCAACAAGTGGGCCTCAAAATGAACATGGACAAGACGAAAATTATGTCAAATGTCCATGTCGCACCCACTTCTTCTTTAAAGGTTGGAGACTCTACACTCGAAGTTGTCGACGAATATGTTTACCTGGGACAGACAGTCCAGTTAGGCAGGTCCAACTTTGAGAAAGAGGTCAATCGTCGAATCCAACTCGGCTGGGCAGCGTTCGGGAAGCTTCGTAATATCTTCTCGTCCAAAATACCGCAGTGTCTCAAGACTAAAGTCTACGATCAGTGTGTGTTGCCAGCGATGACCTACGGAATTGAGACTTGGTCCCTTACTATGGGCCTCATAAGAAGGCTCAAGGTCACCCAAAGGGCGATGGAGCGTGCTATGCTCGGAGTTTCCCTGCGTGATCGAATCAGAAATGAGGAGATCCGCAGGAGAACTAAAGTAACCGACATAGCACACAGAATCGCCAAACTTAAGTGGCAGTGGGCGGGGCACATAGCTCGTAGAACAGATGGCCGTTGGGGCAAGAGAGTTCTCGAGTGGCGACCACGCGCCGGAAGACGCAGTGTAGGCAGGCCTCCCACACGGTGGACCGACGACCTGGTGAAGGTCGCGGGAAGGGCATGGATGCGAAAGGCGCAGGACCGGTCACTGTGGAAATCCTTGGGGGAGGCCTTTGTCCAGCAGTGGACGTCTTTCGGCTGAAATGATGATGATGATGAGATATGTACAGCCCAGACTCAGTCTCAGATGCATGGCTCGAGTCAACAATAGTGTCTGGAATATGGCAATAGGCTCACCCCCAATTACGTGGGACCTAATACAGATTAGTGAAATGTGGGTGTTATTTCACCTCTGCCTAACCCTCCGGGGATAAAGGCGTGATTAAATGTATGTATATTCACCTGTAACGCCTCTGTTTCCGTTTCGGTACATCTCCTTTGGCACTTGACTTCGGGGAATATTCCTCGTCTTCATCATACTGCTGGTGTTCTACATTCTCTTCCGAGGCTTCGGCGTTAGGTGTGTAAGATTCTGACGGCTCGGAGTCTACACGCTCACATAGTACTGATCCGGGGCCGAGGCTGGGGAACGATTATATATAATTAGTCATTAAAAAACTGAGTTCAATAGGATTAATCTCCCTCTAATCCACTACTAAATGAGCAAGGATTAGACAGTCAATAGATTATATCGCAATCTTAACAACTTATACAATGTTAACACCTGTAAATCCCTGAAAGGGTAGGTAGACGTGTATAAACACCCATATTTCGCGAACCATGATTTTCGGTACTTGTAATAGGGGTGAACTTATTGCTGTCAACCAGGCACTTTGACATGGGTTTTATTATACGGGTTGAGAACAGCGTATCACCTCCCTAGACACTCACAGGATAGGAACCAACCCTATTCTACTTCACTGGGAACCAAAACTGTTTTTTGTATACAGCCTTGAAATGATTCGTACCTAATGCTTTTTAAGAGGGAAATTTTGCAATTCGAAATGCACTTATGTAGTCGTAGACAGTCACTATCTACGGCGTAGACGTCTACGACAAGTAAACACTCTAATCACTTAATCACTAAACGCGGCCCGTAGGACTCATTGCGAGTGCGTTACGACTTAAAATCAATATCAAAGTTAAAAGAAGTCGATAAAAAAACTTCACCGAGATCTGAATTCGTAGAAAATATACGGAAGGAAAATATGAGGAAGATTTCCTCATAGAAATTTCTCAACTGCGTCCAAAGTTTGCACTTGAGAGCCCAGGATCCACTTTTGTTTATGATTAGGGAACGTACCCAAATTACGTGACCTATTTTGAGGACTTTGTGACCACTCATAGTACATGCAGAAAACCGCCCCTTCCCCTTAAACTTATCACGTATTATTATTTACAGGTACAATTTTTAATCATCCAACAATGAAATAAAGGAAAAACAAACCGCGAAGCCACCCTGAAGGGCACAACTGCGGTTGCCTAAGTCGTGGAACGTATGCGGCCGCTGGGTCTTGAGGTGGCTCTACATCAAACCGAGGTCATGTTCTTTCATGGGCCTCGGTGTGCCACACAGCCTCACAGTGAGAGACACTCATTGGTGTCAAGCCCTAGATGAAATATCTGCGGTTCATACTCATCAGCCGCCCAGAGGCCTTTCGGTGCTATATCGGTACCGAAAGAAGGCGCGGGAGCGGAGACACGGACCCGAGCCTGTTTGCCCCAGGTGGGGCTAACTGGAAGTACTAAATTATTTTTACTACACCACGTTAGGACTTCACGAAAAGCTGTCACACGTGAAATGTACTGCGAACACTGCTACTAGAACCAACTCTTTCCAAATGTATTAGGCACTAAAAATTGCGTGCCAAATTCAAGATAGGTCTGATGAAATTCGCCACATTTGGCGAAATCGACTACGTAACAAAAATCTACAAAATCACCCCAAAATACAAGGACCCTGTGACAGACCCTAGTATTTTGGAGAGAAAGCCCCCCCCCCCCCCCCCCCTAAAACCGGTCACGTAATTTAGGTACGTTCCCTTGGTATAGCGGTCATCAAACCCTGATAAGAAATCCTGTGCTAGAATCTAGTCTGTAGCTTAGTAGCTGGGTTTGGTATAGTGAGAGATATGCCAGAGGTAATCTCACCCTGCGCCAATGATGACCCGACATGCGGATTTAGTCACTTTGGGTCCAACATAACCAACCCAGCCAGCTGCGACGGGGGTAGGGGATATCTAAGGTGGGCTTGGAATAGTTCTCAAGGACGTTGGTAGAACTCTGTAAAGCCGAATATTATAAAATCTTACCTATTAAATAAATTAGGTATACTATAACAGAAGCTTGTAGTGGGTGATACGTCATCATTCAAGATGGCTGCCGAGTCGAAGCCTGCTGCGCCAGCGGTGCCTTCACGAACATCGAGAGTTTCTTCCATCTGAAATAGAAATATTAACTAAAATATTTATGCGGATACAAAACTTAGTAGCTATACATTATACATCAATGACAAAAAGCAATAAATAAAAACATCTAGCAGGTAGCGTAATTGGCAGAGCATTACAACCACAGCTTTGAAATTGTCGTGCAATTTAGCTAGTGATCGATATTCTTAGCAACTTACAGATGAAATTGCCGAAATTTTCTTACAGATTCATATCCATTTTAATTATAAATTATGTATTACTTTTTTACAGCTGTCACTTTTCAAAAATGTAATAAAATTTGCTGTTAGCTTAATGTTGTCTCATTCATAAACAAAAAAAATATCAAATTTTGATTTGTCATTCCTAAAAAAATGCAAAAATGTTAGTACTGCAAATTGGATTTCCTCCAATTTCTTCAATAAATCGGCAATTTCATATGTAACGACCATTGTGATGTTTGTAAATCCCTAAATTCGTATTTGCGAAACGCGCATTGTATTATGGCATCGTCTTAAGTAAACTTTATGTTCCAATTATACGTATAATTATCATACCTATATTAGGATACCTAAATCTCTTTCGTTGGTGGAACTTATTGGTACAAAGTCGCAGACTAATATAAAGTTATTTTGATTATGTAGATATGAAGTTATTATGTGGGTGAATTTCGTTGTGGTACTCCCACGGAACCACCTACCGTATCCGCCTACTCACATACATATATATGAATACCCAATTACAAAAATATTATTTTCGACGACATGAGAAGTGGCGTTCGATAGCTCTGATAGAAATCACGAGTTCTAGTCCCGCTCAGAACAAATTTATGTATGCATGAATATCTTTTTAACAAACCATTCAAGTAAACTAGATACTGACGATTAAAGGTTCTTCTTAATCGAGTCAATACATAGTTTTTTTATGGCTCCACATTAGTTGTTCAGTTGCTGGTAACCAGAAGTGGTTTGAAATCAATATTAAGTAGATTTTTATATTCCCAAGAGCGCGTCTAATAGAAAAGGTAATTGAAAAACGTAGCCGGGCATCTTTTCAAATCGAAACCTGAATTTTATATTACCCCTAAGACAAATAATGACGTCCTAATAGTTTTTCAAGGCGTCTAGAGAAAATCATAAGTATCATGGTATTCTTAATAGGGTGTAAGTACATTCTGTAATATTATACCAGCTTGGAGGTCAATGACCGTGAGCGAGCGGCGACCACTCCACTTAAATTGAATTAAATGTCTATAATTTAGTTAAGTTTATTAAATTACCACTAAATGAGTATAATTTGTGTTGTACTTCTATTGCCGAGTTGCAACTAGACGGCTCTGAGGTGCCGCGAAGCACGCCATTTAATTTTTGCCGCCAAAAGTTGTGTTTAAACTTTGACGGTGATGTGAAAATTGGCGGGAAATGTGATTGAGTGATGTGTTGAGTGATTGCCTTAGTGTCATTTCGCCATAAAATAAAATCATTGAGATAAGTACGTGTAAAAATTATACATGTATGTAAAGTGTGAAATAATTCGTTCTATTACAATAACAACTTTAATTATTTTTCGTATAGCCAAACTATAAATAAAACACTCAGATATATTTGACAATAGATCGAAAATGATTTAAAATTAAATAGATAAAAATAATAACTTAAATTTCTATAACTTAGATCGAAAACTGTAATTAATTAAAGAACAATATTACGAAATAAACAATTGACTCCATGAAAGCTAAAATCTGTTTCAAAATGAAAAGCACTTATAAACTCTAATAAATATCCTACAATGAAACTTCTTACAGCTTTAATACCATTGAATTAAATATACAAAGGGGCGAAGATAACGCATAGATTAAAATAAGTATTTCTAAAAGAAAAAGAAGATCTAGTGTAGGTTCTTTTCTCGGGATTGGGAGATCAGCTTCCGCTGTGTTTTCGGAACAGTCATCAAAAATTATAATAAAATTTAACTACGAAGTCGAAAGTGTAGTCTTTTGACACAACTATTAAATGATCTGAGAATGTTGAATAAACAGCGAGGGACCTCATGATATGCCATCGACATACGGAAGAAGAAGGATGTATAATATTCTCTTGTTTTACAATTAGAATTTGTAATATTCTGCTGGTGCAAAGTAAAATAGGGAAAAACAAAGTATGTAATGTAACAACTATATAAATGCTACTATATATAAATGCTACTATGTAATGTAACGACTATATAAACTATGTAAATGTTTAAATGTTAACTTTGGACTTACAGGAATGGCTCCTTTTGACAAATATTTACTATTGCAATTTACTAAGGCTTTGTAAGAAATACTAACTGGCAAACTGACGAATCGTGCTGAATTCTTTAATTACTACGAAAAGTATACTAGACAACACTAGACACGCAACATAAACTGAAAACTTACACAATTACGAATGTAAAACTAAGTAATCTTGTACATTTAACAATAGTTCCATGTGTATATAACACTAAAAACTTACCTTCAAGGCGAATAGTCCTTCGTACTCATAATCACGGCGATAGTGTTATTTAATTAAGTTTCAACTGCGGCTGCGGCTGTGTCTATCGTCACGTGGTCATTACGACTGGACTCGACGATGGGGACGTATTTGTTACTTAGAGTATGTTACGCTTAGAGTTGGCATTCAGAAATGAAATACATTTTTATTTAATAACACTTTTGTACTGGAAAACTACCATTTACCGGTGACACTTATGGTAGAAGTGGTGTCTACTAATTAATTTTAACAATAACAGTAATTATATTGGGTAAGTATACAGGACACGTCCAATATTCTTAAGGTTCAAGCTAATCTCATCTAAGTTGGTATTAAAAAACGGACGAGTCTGGCGCAGGTTTTCTTCTAAGCCAAAATACCAATTTAAATCAATAAGCGGAATTCCAAGGTGTAAAGTTTGGGCGCCACTAGGTTACTACGTGGAGAGTGAATAGCAATACATAGATAATGAAATTCAAATAAAGAGCATTTGAGTAATATTTATGCTAATAAAAAAAAAGACATTTTAAATCAAACGATTCGTTCGCAATTATGTTGCAGGTAATTATTTACTTAATTATTCGATGCTTTTCGAAGTTATGTGTGTATTTATCGCAGGTTTATGAGTGCCCGGTTAATGGCAATAGGCTCGCCACCTATTACATTGAGACCTGAACATAAACTGGCGAAATGTGGGTGGTAGCACCTCTGCCTACCCCTTCGGGGATAAAGGCGTGAAATTTATGTTTATGTTTTTTATGGCTGTTAACTTAAAAAATAATACTTATATATTCCGGTGCCTTCTCTCTACAATTTGTAATCCTTGGCTAGAAAACACATGACGTTTTCTATTACTCTACATAGTTGTAGATATACGCGGGTCGCAGGTTCATTCCGGAGCTAAGCACGGCTTAGTGAGGCCCCTCAAGTGCCGTTGTGTCGCTGTCAGAAGTATTGCGGCTTTTAGTAATGTGTAGGTATGTATGTAATATGCTTTATTTGTGAAGAATTGATACAATGATGGAGTCCACCTTCAGTTATGAACACTTTGAACAACAGAAACGGCATTTTTTATTATACCTCTAAGGTGGCAGACAACCTCACGGCCCACCTGATGGAAAATGGTTACCGTGGCCTATAGACGTGTGCAACACCAGGGAAGTCACACTCGCGCTGCCGACCCTGTTAGAACAGGGAGTTTCTGTGCCGTCAGTGTAAACGATAAAGCAGGACAAGTCTTAGGTCTTAACACTGACAGCACAAAAACTCTCCGAACTTTAGGCGTTCCTAGTCTTGCAAAAGTTATTTTTAAATATTTTTCAAGGTCGTTGTCTTTTCATATTAGTACCTTTTTCCCTGCGGGAATCCCGGGGGGTGGTAGCGTCCGACTCGAAGCAACTAATACCGCACGCCGTCTCAGGTTTGTTGCCAGGGTGTTTGTTAGCCCATAAGGCACTACCCTCGCACCCCGGATGAGCCAGGTCCATCTCCAGTTCTCCATCTCGCAAATGTTACCTTACTTTCATTCAGTAGGTAGGATGAAGCCAGACGAGTGTGTTTTTTTAGTTGTGAGTTGCGAAATTTCGGTCTCTGCGTTCTATAAAAATGTAAATAATATTGTTTATAATAAATAAATAAATAAATAAATAAATAAATAAATAAATAAATAAATAATTTCATTGAAAACTCCTGTTTGCAGACGACTTATTTTGCGTCACCGTGTTTTCTTTAGACCACTAAGGTCCCACCTGATAAAAAGGGGTTACCGTAGCCCATGGACGTGTGCAACATCAGGGGAGTCACTCGCGCTGCCGACCCTGTGAACCCATGAGTTTCTGTGCCGTCAGCTTAGAAGACAAAGCAGGAATAGCCTTTGGTCTTCCCACTGACAGCACAAAAACTCTCCAGTGAGCTCTGACCCTATCCGTGTGAATAAAACAAGACCTTTCTATGAAACCGAATGCAGTAGAAATTACAAAACTGTAATTACGGAACTCACAACTCGTAAATTTGACTCGTTAGGCTTCAGCCTTACACTTAGGGATGATTTACTAAGGTCTGTTCATCTTGTGGATGATCAACTGCGAGAACAGTAGTATAGGTATGCATGAGATGAAATGCTTAGAAGGTCCAACGACGTTTGCAGAGCATTTACCTTACGTTTATTTCATCTTAAGGAACTACTTTTTCATTTCTATCTTTTCTTTTTCATCTCCAGTTCAACTGGGAATGAAAAGGTAACCTTTATGAAGTAGCATTAGGTGTGCATTTCACTGCTAAGCGTCGATTTTTAGTGTGACTCTCAAAGATAATACTTTTCTTTCTTAACAAAGTCATTGAATTTTACCCCTAATATCGACGTTGAGTAGCAATATACCATATTCAATTATTACACATTTTGTGATGGTGCGGAAAATCCTAACCTCGTTGCCAGCTTTTCTCCCTCCTCTCTTTCTTCCCCTCTGGAGATGGTAACACACAATTGATGTATAAATTTTTAGAGTTTTGGCTGGAACACCAATATTGACTCATCGGGTTATTATTTTATTGTCTAAAATTCGTGTGTATTCGAGTTTTTATGTATAAAAATGGCGGATTTTTAGGCATAACGACTTGGAGAACTCACAAAAGTATAGGAAAATGGAATATTACATTGAATTGTGACATTTCGTGTTCGTTGCAAATCTCCCTAGAGAGCTCATAGTAAACTTTACTGTTGCAGCAATCATCATTCATCATCGTCATCAGCAACAAATGAAGACACGTATAAATGTTGACGTGGCTTAAAGGTCTTGTAACCAAGCCAATAATATTCATTTAAAATATCTATTGTTACGAGTATTCATAGGCCATGATAACCGCTCTCTATTAGATAAACCGTGGTTGATTACCACCTTTAGATGAGACGATTTTTTATATTTAAGAAAAATGCCTGCCTAGGTCTAACATAGAAACTATCGTGAGCGATTTTACAATTCGATAACTTTACTACGGCTATACTCACGTCACTCGTCAGGATGCGCCCGACTACTTTTGGACCCGACCGGAGTCCTTATTCATGAGCAGAGTATCCAGGATGCTTTACAGGACTCCGGTCGGGTCCGAAACTAGTCGGGCGCATCCTGACGAGTGACGTGAGTATAGCCGTAGTAAAGTTATCGAATAGGTCTAACATGTCTTGATAACACAACTAGCTGTGCAATTAAGTTTATCTGTGGGTCCCGGCGGACATTTACACCCTAACATGCAAACCACACATAGTGTTCCTACGCAATTCTCTTAGTAAAAATATGAGACACACCTGTTTTTTAATAAAAGTGAAGCAAAATGATGGCAAGCGAATATTTAACAGTACATGTAGTAGGGGAAAAGGGTATTAAATAAAAATAAAAGAAGCCTTACTCATGAATGTTAATTCATATTTAATAAATAAATACATTCTCATCGTTTTATGTTTTAAATAAAACTATTATTAAGTGACTTAGTTGTAGCAACTCTCAACAACTTCAATTATGATACAATACGAAGATCGCGCATTATTGCTTAATACCTAGTTTTTTTAACAATGTTTCAAACTAAATCATATATATTAGCAAAAACTCTTCAATATACATACATTTATAATAAGTTAGTGGGTATATGATACAGAATTGAAAACCCTATCTTAATTTTAACTAAATGTAATTAATTATGTAGATTTATTCGTAAGTGTTCAATGGTTAATATATGACCTTGAAAATTAACCAACGGTCACCGTTCTTCGGTGAAACGACCGACTGCAAGAAAGAGAGGTTATTGTAAATTTAGAAAGAAATTCAAGAAAGTTTTTAGTAAATTTTAAAACAGAACAAATAATTTACAATTACAATGAAATGAAGAATTTGAAAATGACAATTACGAATAAAACTACGCCGCCTAGAAGAATAAAGGCGTAACTCGAAAATTATGGTAGCTATAAACAATACGATATTGTTTTACATAAGGTTCATCGTGTCTGAACACAAGAATAATTACATCTTTGGCGTCAAGCGAAATCTACAAAAGCGATTCAAATTTATCATTTCATACATAACACGTGGTGTATTTCTTAAAGAAAAATAATGTTATAGATTCTTAAAGCGGCCATTGATGGACCGATTTGCTGACAGATGAATCAGATAATATGTTGGACAATGAATATAATATAAGATATTTTGGATATTTAAAATAATAAAAATATCGATATTGAAGTAATGACTGGTGTAATAAAGAAGTTGAGTAATTTATTCCTTAAGTTTTAGTAATAGAATTAACCATTTACTAATACATTACTCAGTAATAACTCAAAGAATGTTAGCAATTTACACTTATTCCACCCAAAAATAATATGGCTCCAATATTCCAGTGTAAATATAAAAATAGTTGAACGATAGAAATACACCACACCACCACAAAATCATACCATATCCCTAGTGAAATAAATGCGCATTTCGCTTGAAATACGCTTACAAACATTACATTCGAAGCTCATGACCAAACTTTATGGAATAATTATTTGAATTCAAAAGATCATTATTACAATACGCATTAGGATCAAAATCCAACGAAGAAACATTTTTACATCAATTCCTTTTATTTTGTCATGCATTACATTTTTTTTTAGAACTAGGAAGGTGTAGAACACTTTAGGTAGTCGGTCACACAAGACTTAAGAAATTAGTAGTTTTAGTAATGGTAAATATTTTTATTAAATGAAAGGAAATGTAATTGTTGAACTGAGAGCGTGTTCGACTGTACTACACAAATGATAAATGTAATTAATGGTGATTTATTTATTATTACGTAGAGATTCATAATCATATTACATTGGACAGTATAAATAAGGATACTTATAGCCACGTATTTTTACTTAATAGTGACGTCATAGAATCTTGTTTTTTTTTTATTAGTTAAGAATGTCTAACAAGTTTTAGTATATTGTATTATAAGTAGTTACTGAACTGTTTTAGAATTTATGAATGAGTTTTTTGAAATTGTATCTTATTTTATTGCTTTTAATTTTTACTGTGTGAATATATATTCTCAAAAGAAAGAAGAAAAAATCAAATTAATAAGTAGTTACTACACATTGGGACAATTTTTTTTGTATCAAATATTTATATCAATATATTTTAAAATTATTCTTTTTAAGGCTCAAAATTGACTCATAAAGTCAAAATTCAAAGGATATAGATTTCAAATGCTGTTAAGTCTGACGTCACTATTTAGTAAATACAAATTTTACACATTCATCAGTCGTGAACTGCGAACGAAAGAAGATAGTACGAAAGATTCTCTTCCCTTATAACGAGTCGTTTTTTTTTTCTATCTACCCACG
Source organism: Eilema caniola (assembly GCA_949126895.1). Lineage (NCBI taxonomy): Eukaryota > Metazoa > Arthropoda > Insecta > Lepidoptera > Erebidae > Eilema > Eilema caniola. Next base: position 7,228,723 of record OX421488.1, on the reverse strand, counting down.
TATCAAATAGTAGAAACAACAAGCCTAAATAACCGGTACAAAGTCAACAGTAGCTACATTAAATTAGTCAACATTTTTAAATTGGCCGAGTTTTTTGAAATTGAACCTTATCGAGCAGACTTATAGTGCAGTTCAATATGTACAGAAACAACTGTAGCACGAAAGGCAACACAAATGGATTTCCTGCTTCTACAGTCATTCATTTTACAGAAATTGAAGGCATCCGGCACGGCTTGGGTATTGTAACGTTCGAATAATACCTGTATATGTATAGTTGTATCATAGTCAAGTGTATCATTGTTTATATTAAGAGTATACACTAGTGTTGTGTTAATAGATACTGGTAATTGTCTACCTCAAGCTGAGAACTCTTTGGTAGAATACAATTAAGTTAGAATAAGATGTGAGATCTATAAAAAAAACTGCACTATAATATTGCATCTCAAAAGTTCGTTTTCTCGTAACTGTGCTCGCATTGTTGCGTATACGCATTTCACACTGGCCTAAACTTACACTATTTAGTTATTAGTTACGGTAAAATCCCAGGAAATATCGTATTGGTAACATTATATAATATATAAAATCCATTCAAAAGATAAAAAATGAAAAGCAGCCTTCAAGTCAGTAGAATACAGAAAATCGTACATAGTTTTGGAAGATATAGGTACTTCTTAATATTATTTTTCTAATAGAATTTTATATGGACACTGGAAAATGCACCGATGTCGACTAGACGTCATCAAACTCCATTCGGATAAGGGTACTAGCCTATTTTAAAATTTCTCAAATCACCTATTCTAATAAAATTCATCAACAATAGTGAATAAATTCGTTATTTTTATTTATAAATATTTTCTTTAACTGTGATGTCTATGTATTGCTTTGTGCTGAAATTAGGATATTTGTGTACTTTATTTACTCTTTATTGCATTAACTATTCCAAACGTATGTACAATTATTCTAAAGAAAATATCATGAATATCTAAGATAAAAATCTTTTTTATATAATTATTAAAAGTAATGTTTATAATACTTTCTGGTTGGTAACATGCAGTGAATTTTAATGTGTATCTAATAGTATTGACGCAATTTAAAATTTAATAAATCGTCTTATTATATTTCGGTACCCATTCTTTTACCTCCCTCCACATTCAATTCTAGCTACATCTCCCAATCACTTTCACTAATCCTGAGCAGATAGTCGAATCTAAATACCCACGTTTTTATACACCCGCTTAATATTGTCAGTTTGAAAACAATGTAAAGTTACCAGTCGTCAATTAATTTAATTCGTTGCCATCGTATCTTATTGACCGTATTACAATTCTGTTGCTGTTATATTTCAATGCATTGTTAATATTTTTATAGCGAATTCGTTAAATAGTCACAGGTATAGTGACAGCGATTTAGCCAAACATCTAAGAAATAATCTAGCTCCGAAATGTGGACCCAAGTTAATTTCGATTCATACGTCTTTCGTTTGTCGTAATAACTCCTCTTTTTAACAAATGAGGTTAATCAAGTCCTTGTAATTCTCTTACGAAAATAACTATAATATCTATAATATCATTTGAAGATCAAACACCGTCTATCATATCATTCAGAACATTCTAAACTTTATTTTCGTATCGTGGCTTTTAGCATCGTAGTTTCGTTACAAGTCTAAAGCCATTTTGAAAATTATAACGAATGTTTTTATCTTTCCCGTGTACAATTGTATCATAGTCAAGTGTATCATTGTTTATATTATTAAATTGGAGTGCCATTATTTGACACTAATTTTAAATATAAATGATCAGAGTAAATAAACCATACCAAAATGCCTATCGACCATAACCAACCCTGATTATGTACCGCAGAACCACGTAATTATAATATGATACAAGAAATACTAAGGGCGAAAATCATTGTTAGTAATTTTTACTGTAGTAAAAATCATAATGTATAGTCGTATATATTCTTACCCGCAAATAACGTTACGTATAACATTTAAATCTTCGTTGAAACTAGAACACTATAGTCTCCGAAGCGATCTTTTATTCATTCAAAAACACATAACTTTATTTGCGAATATCACAATAGCATAAAACATACTAGCAGAACTTTATAAAGATAAATCAATTCCATGCTTATTATAGAGTGCTTGAAAATAAGATGGCACTAAGAAAACGAGGTACCTGACCATTATCAATCACATTATAGGAATTAATGTGACACCACTCGGCAAACTAATTCCCAAATATTAATCGAAGAGAAACGAATCTAACCGAACGCGTTCGTTTAATATTCGAATTTTGAATTCGATCTCGAAACGTTCGGATTTTGAATTCGCGAATTTCGAAAACATTCGGTTGTCGTCAGCGAAAGCGACTTTACCCGACAGTATAGTCGTTTGTATAGTGTTTAGACTTCTGTGCTTTTGCCCACTTGACCGTGCTTGTTGTCCGGTATACCTGACGCGCTTAGCTTGCGCGTGCGTCCAGGGAAAATGCCTCCGATACCGCTGAATAGGCGACCTATAAAAATAAAACCACGGTTACCTTATGTTTTACGCATATGGAGAAAGAAGAGAGAGAAATGCATTTAACATAATCAACTAATTTATGGGTCATGCATCTAAGTTATGTGACATACCTATTATTATAATAATGACAACACTTCGATTAACATTGTCAACTTAGCTAACACACAAGGCCTTTTTGCGATAATATACATAATATCTGTACATGGTGTCTAGTGCCATCTATCAACAAGCCAGCTGAACTATTAGAAAGTATAGATTCTGCATCGCGATATTAACTTTTAACTAAAAATAATTGTTATGATCCTCTACTACTTTTTCCCACTAGTTTGGACTCATCTATATCTATATGCCAGGTATGACCACCTTACTTGAACGAAGACGTACGAACGATTTATCTCCGAAAAGATTAAAAAAAAAATTCGTAAAGAAATTACTAACATTCTCGTAACCCCTCTAGCTAAGCTAAATTGCTTGTGTTAGGAGTCGGTTCACGTCGGTAATGTAACAGGCTGGATTCGAACCCGGGACCTCTCGATCGTAAGGCCGACTCCTTAACCACTAAGCTACCGACGCTTCACCTATTACCACTTCTTAATCGTTAATCCCAGTCGCATCTAAAGCTTTCCCCTCAGAGTCTGGGATCCGCTTTACCAGTTCAACTGCTTGCATTTGGCTAAACATCGATATTTTACGACTGCCATCTAACCCCCACAACCCAAAGGCGATATCGAATGCAGACAAGCTGTTCGACTTTTGAAGGCTCCAACTACCCGTAACGACTGCCGTAGATGTTCGTATGACCGGGACCGATGGCTGAACGTGGTGTCCGAAGCTGGACCAGACCAATGTAAGTACCCATATTCATGCAAACAAATATTTTGCTTGCTTCCGTGAAGAGACTGCCATCTGAGCTCCACAACCCAAGGGTGATATCGATGCAATACAATTAGACCAGTTGTTGGATTTTTGGGGGCTTTAACTACCCGTAACGACAGCCATAGATGTTCGTATGGCAACCGGGCCCGACGGCTTAACGTGCTCTCCGAGGCACGATCAGACCAATGCAAATACCTATATTCATGCAGACAATATGTAGTGTGGAATATTTGCAATGAGCGGGTATCGAAACCGTGCCTCCTGCGTAGTGGCCGCATTCACTACCACCACGCCACAGAGGCTGTCACCTAATACCACTGTATCGTAGAATCATTTCTCCATATGTACCATAAAATTTTGAACATCTTACCGCCAGGCGAGCGCTGCTCAGGAGGATGTCGTGGTGAAGTAGCATGCAGGGCGGTGCGGCTGCCCTGTTGGAACGACACCGACATACCGCTGTCAAGTGAACCCACTGACCCGCGCCGCTGCAGCCGCTCCGCCGCCAGAGCCACTGGGATAATGTACACTACACATTACTTATAAATACTGACGTCGTGTTAGGACGCTGGATGTACACGTACAATAATTTAGTTACCTTTAATGGCAGGTTGTATAAATTTTTTAAACGTTTTTGGACATTTCAAGATATGTGATCTTTTAGATTTTTTAAATTTAAAGAATAGTTTGAAATTCCCGATTTGTTCCATCACCGTTTTAAACGATGGACGGAAATGCGCACCCTGTGTAACTCTCAATCAAATTTACAAATTCAATTTAAAATATTCTTTTCCAAAATTTGAATCAACTTTTTTTTTAGTTATACTTTCTTACACTTCCAATAACGAGGGATTCCTGTAACCCAATTCCTACTGGCTTCCTAATAGGTCGCATGGTGCAAGATAAACTAGAACGAGGTTTTATTTTCTATCAGCTTCCCTTTTGAAAATTTTCACTCTTTCTCCGTGCTTTATGCACTTGTAATTTGTGCATGATACATTTTCACTTTGTATATGACACACATGCACTTTGTACATGATACACTTTCACTTTGTATATGATACATTTTCACTTTGTACATGATACACTTCACTATATACATGATACATACCAGGATCGTTGATGTCGACGAGTGAGTTACTCAGTACATTCCTCTTGATGATGCTGGTGGGCGGCGGGTTCTGCGACAGGCGGGAGGGAGCCGCCGGCGCCGGGCAAGATGGCGGCGGGGGAACCACCACGCTGGGGACGTTATACCACAGTTGTACTACATAGGTATTTGAAATATCATGGTCACTCACATTATTATAAGTGTTATCGTGATATTTACCATGTTGTATTGTTGTATTTCGTCGTTGCAATCACCATGATCATGGTAAATATACCTCCAATAATAACTTGTACTACATATTGTAGAACACACACTATACAGGTTTTATGAATCTTATTGGTCAATAAAACGCGTAGTATAAGGTTACGTGATTGATTTTTTGACTAATGTTTTGGCCGAAAAGACACGAGATATGGATGAAGAAGAAGATACGAGACTACACCACCGTGGTGAGTGAATCGCTATCGCAGGTCCACTGAAAGAGATTTCTAATAGAAATAAGCAGAGCCTTTGTACTTCTATTAGCACCTTAGTATCTCTATGTTTCTTCGTATGTTTTCAAATAAAATAATAAGAATACTTCGAGACCTATATATCTTGAATCTAAACGTACTCTTTACTTGCAGTGCACGTTTTTTAGGTGACTATTGAGGATAGCACGGGGTATTACGGCGGTGGATGACCTCATATTCATGCACCATTAAGACCTGGAATTCCTTGCTGGCTCACGCGTTTCCCTCTTCCTACAGTCCCGGGTCCTTTAAGCGGAGCGTGAAAAAGCATCTGATGAGGCCGTCAAGCTGAGTGCCACCATTGTTTACATGGCACGTGTATATAATGGTGGCCCTCTTTCCTGAGACTTTGCCTTCAGCTCACCATCAGGCCAGGTAAAGTCAAATTGACCTGTCCTATATAAAAAAAAAAATACCAAGCATAGGTTATTACAAAAGTATCCACGCACGCCTTAACTTAGGTACAAGATATGTGTCCGAAGATATTGCTGGTCCGGTATAGGTATTTTAATCAGGTACTTTGTAACATCATTATTTAGATCTGTTTTTGTTTTTCGTCGTCGGTCGTCGCACTCTACGCGCATCGGACGCTGCGGCCGACATAGTAGTTGATGCTATAAATCCACATTTTTGAAGTGAAAACTTCTTTAGCGGCGTTGGATGGGTGTAAAATGTTAACTAACCGTCAGGATTAGTTGACCTTTGAACCGTAACCGACGACTGACGTCATACAAGATTGGTACAGACTATCTATTTTGCAACTTACAATAGATATCGTCGTAGCTTAAACGGTAAGCACTTCAACTGTAAGTCCTTATTGTTTCAGATAGTATCGGGTTCAAACCGCCTTCAAGGATTTTTTGTGATTATTTTTTCTTTTTGTAATTTATTACTTTTTATGATTATTTTTTCTTTCTGTAATTTATTATTTTTTCTAATTATTTTTTCTTTTCATAATTTATTAATTTCTTCTGACAGAAAATTAGCAGAAAATAAGTGATAGGTTCTATGATTAGCGCTATATTATAGGTATGGTATGGTATGTTCTTTTTTATCTTTTTCTATGTATATAACAAAGAAAGAAAAATAGAAAATGTTTTCACATCTGCCGGCACTCCCAGAGTGCAACCCGTCTTTTTTTTTTTGCGTGACACTTAATGTATTTGAAGAGCATACACACCCATGCATATGAACGTGATCCATGCACTGCTGGTGATCGATTTCAACGTCGGCTACTCCACTGTCTCTGTTGTCCATCACTGTAACATAGAATGTTACAATTAAAACCTTAAAACGATATCAGTATATAATTTTTAATATTTTAGGAGGGTGAAACAAAAAATTGTAGAATGGATCATCGCTTAAAGTTACGAATTATTACGAATCTTGAATCCCCACAGCACTTCTTCTAGAAATATATTGCTTTAACGAAACATATTCATCTAAACAACTCACCATTCCTGCCAGTATTCGATTCCCCCCTGCCGTTCCCCCTCGATACTCATGGCATCAATGTCGTCAATCTCGTCCATCTCGGCGATGCTCTCTCTTATATTACTTAGACATATTTAAACAACTCACCATACCTGTTAGTATTGGAGCCCCCCTGCCATTCCCCCTGTTGAGTTCCCCCTCGATCCGATCCTCATGGCCTCCATCTCGTTCATCTCGGCGATGCTGTCTCGCATATTACTTCAATAAAACATACTCATTGACACAACTCACCATTCCTGCCAGTTTTGGAGCCCCCCTGCCCTTCCCCCTCGATCCTCATGGCCTCCATCTCGTTCATCTCGGCGATACTCTCGCGAATATTACTTCAATAAAACATACTCATTTAGACAACTCACCATTTCTGCCAGTATTGGAGCCTCCCCTGCCCTTCCCCCTGTTGAGTTCTCCCTCGATCCTCATGGCCTCCATCTCGTCCATCTCGGCGATGCTTTCTCGCAAGTCCTCTGCGAACTTGCAGCGGTCGTGCTCATTGCGCGCATTGAACGTGGCAAGGCGACGACCGTCTACCCGCCGGGACAGGCGGATACCGAATGGGTAGTCTGGGAAGTTACATGTAGGTTAGTTAGAAAGAGTGTATCCGCTACTTGTATTAGTTGCGGGTACGAGTAATGAAAGTTGACTTTTGATGAGTAAAATTTATATGGTAATGAGCCTTTTACGTTTGATATTTTTAAGTTTGGATTACCTTTAGGTATATTTTTTTATTTAAAGTTCACAAAACTGGTCACCACAATTAATAATTACGCTCATAATTTAACACATTATGATGTTCCATGTTTGTGTGACCTACTAGATGCAAACACAAAATACACAACAAATTATAAATTACATTTGGTTCTATCTATAATCTATCTCGCAGCCAATGCGTGAGTTATATGCAAAACACATGCGAAAAATAGGCGAAGTTCGAGCAGTCAGCGTTACAAATGTTCTCCTATTGTGAAGACGGCAAACGCTGCGAGGCACCGCAAACGTTGTATAAAGTTGTGAATGGTTTAAACAATCGACTAAACCATTCACAACTTAAACAAGAACTAGATTTAACCGCGGCTCCGCCCACGTGGATGTCGGTTATCATTATAAATTGTAGCCTATGTGTTATTCTAATGTATAAGCTATATTATTGTGAAGTTTCATTAAAATCCATTCAGTAGTTTTTACGTGAAAGAGTGACAAAAATTCATCCATTCATCTATACTTATAAACTTTCGCGTTTTTAATATTAGTAGCATATAAGATTAGCTACATTGCGTCTTTGATGTAACGAGGCAACGCTGGAATGACCCAGTCGTTATCCTATATTACCAATACGTGTAGTACTATGTAGATGCGACTTATTTTATATCATTTTTAAGGTACGGATTTCTGTAACATGTCACACCGACTTCACCTTAGTAGATCTAAAATAAATATAGCAGGATTCAACCGTCTAATATCAGGGAAACCGTAGATAAAAATGCCCTGAGACATCTACCAACGTTGTCAATCCTACCGCGTGGTTTAGGGATCAAATCAATTAACAACTCAGGTAATCACTTCCCCCTTTGATCACCCAACTGCCAAGAAAGAGTTGATTTTTATTCCAACCCGAAATGCTTGTTTAGACCGATAGGCAATGCATTTGTCACGATTTTTGAAGTGAAAACTTCTTTAGCGGCGTTGGATGGGTAAAAATTGTTAAACTCGCGCGTCAGGATCACTTGACGTTTGAACCGTAACCGACGACTGACGTCATACAACATTAGCAGACTGTTTATTTCGCAAGATACGATAATGAGCTTCGTAGTTTAGCGGTGAATGCTTCGACTGTAAGTACTTTTGGTTTTAGATAGTACCGGGTTCGAATCTGGACTTCTGACACTTTTTGTAATTATGTGTCTTTTTTGTAATTTATTACTTTTTGTGATTATTTTTTCTGTTTGTAATTTATTTCTGTTTATAATTTATTAATTTCTTCTGACAGAAAATTAGCAGAAAAATAGTGATAGATTCTATGATTGGCGCTATATTATATGTATGGTATGGTATGTTCTTTTTATCTTCTTCTCTGTATATAACGAAGATCGAAAGAAAGAAAAAGTTTTCACTTCTGCCGGCACTCCCAGAGTGCAACCAGTGTTTTTTTTTCTTATTTACTTTGATTTATTGAGTCGTTAGCGAGCCTTATAGGAAGCTGTCACGACCTGGTGCTATAAAACATAAAAACAAGCAAGTAACACGTGGTACAGAGACAAACACTTACGTGGCACAGAGAACAGGTTGACGAGCATGGCACACAACGGGAACGACTGGCGGAATGTGTACGTCACTGATGACTTCTTCTTGCTGAAGATCTTTGTGATCACCAGCAGATCGTTGAATAGAAACACCTGGTAGAAAACAGGAAGTTTCGTGACAAAAGATAACTTTACTACATACAGTGGGTCGTTTAAACGGGGCGTGTCAAAGCATCTGATGAGGTCCTCAAGCTCAGAGCCACGATTGTAACATTATGTGTTTGCAAAGGGGACCTTCATTCCTGAGACTTTCCAATATATTCTAGTAGACGAGGTTAAATAATATTAACGAACCCCACACTAAAAAACATGCTATTGAAATATTTTCTTCCTTCATTTAAATAAAACATGAAGAATGGTTACAGGTCGTAGAGACTAGATAATTTATATTATTAATTATTATATATTAATTATTTTATTTTCTGTGTATTAATCTGGAAAGTCATAACACACTTGGTCATCTGTATAACAGCTGCAAAAGTTGCTGTTTTTTGTTCTACACAGTCAATCTATTTAATATACAATGACAGTCATTGCTTTACTCAACACCCTTGTGTACTTACTAGCTGTCGCCCGCGGCTCCGCCCGCGTGGATGTCGGTTATCGCAATTCGGGGTATGAAAAATAGATGTTGGCCGATTCTCAGACCTACCCGATATGCCCACAAAATTTCATGAGAATCGGTCGAGCCGTTTCGGAGGAATATGGGAACGAACATTGTGACACGGGAATATTATATAAGATTATATACGCTGTTCAGCAATAAACGCCTATATGATTGATCAATTATACCACCACATTACTACCAGGAACTTTGACCCCCGTAGCTATTACCTCCAGAAAAGGAAGAAGGTACGTACCTCTCTCTGGTGCACGCCGGGCCGCTCCTTCTTGTTGATGTCGGGAATCTCGTAGAGACGGCAGTAGCACACGAGGCGGCGGTGCGGTAACGCCAGGTGAGGCTTCTTGCCCACTATCGTCGCTTGCACCTTCATTACCTGACATATACGTTTTATGTTAATATATTTTATGAAAAAGAACACTTTAAAGTACCGTTATATAGTCACTGAACATCATTTGTGAACTGGCAATCGGTCCTGTATAGTCCATATTGAAAAATGCAAATGTACTTTGCCACGTTTTTTTCTTTTTTCTTTTTTTTCCTGATCGGTTTCAACACATAGCATGCATCTTTGAGAATGCTGTGAGGCAAAACCGGTCAGCCCGAGTAGGGCCAGACCGATAGTCCCTGGGTCAGCCGGTTTAGTCGGTTCGAGTCCGACATAACCTTCCCCTTCGGCTCCGGAGAGGGGACGGGGGGGGGGGTCTTCCGTGGGGATTACCGGTTAGGTTCAAAAATAAGAAAATTGTGGAAAAGTACAAATGCCTTATTCAATATGTGAAGCAAGTTCTACGAAGCGCCATAAATCTCCATTATAAACGTTCCTATCTATTACTTTACAATTTTACAGGGCAAGAAACTGTAAACTGAAGAAATAAATAAGTTATGTGAGTAATATATTTTGTTAAATTGTTTGGTAATTCAACGCATTACTTACCACCAGGCCATCTACTTATTTGCCTTATCAGTAGGACAGCATCCACATATTCACCTTATCAGTATAGTACAAAAAAACATTGAAATATAGCTATTTACCTGCGTAACGTGATCACTGCCGGGTCTAAACTCGCTAGTCTTCACCCTCTCATAGATGCCGGCGAGCATGTCTCTGTCTATATCACCGCAGTCGTCGATACCTCGCAGGTTCCGTACGAAGTCGTCGAGAGACATTCGCGCTTCTGGCTTCAGGTTTGGAGTGTGTAAGTCTGTGTTCAGCATTATTATTGCGAATGCTAGAACGAATATCTGTGGGAAAGACGAGAATACTGGTATTTAACTGTACTGAAATTTTTTGTACCCACTTAATTTTCTAACCCTTCCAGCATAGCATGCTTGTTTAGGAGAGGGATTTCGTCGGTAGTGAAATGATTAGGCTTCAAACCCGAGACCTGTCGATCGTAACGCCACCTACAGCATTATCAAGACCTAAATTACGAATTTCTCGTATTTATAGATTTTAAAATACGGATGACGGAACGGAATTTATTTCTAAAAAAAAAGTTTTTTTCCGTTAATACATACATGTTACAGAAACACACAAATCAATGCAAATTGCATTCTTGCATAAAAATATTTTCACTCATTAGGAATCGACCCGCCACTCCTTGAACGCTCTGCTGCCAGGCCACATAGGTCGTAAATAGACATGAGGAATTAATAATAATACCATTGTCACTGACTTCCGCAAATATTCTTATCAGAACAAATTTGTTACAGATAAGTGAGTCGAGCACACTCAATGAATCAGACACTGATAAAGTGATATAATTCATAGACAATAATTGCAATCATTTACGATAAATTGAGGTTTGGTGTAGGTTATATTTACATAACAGTGCATATATCTGGTTTCTTTTTTGAAGCCCTAATACTTTTGTCAAATAAAACTTATAACATAAGATATCTGCCAGAGAAAGTTCCGACAAAATTGCTCTAGCCATTTCAGAGATCAGCAAAATCAAGCAAAAAAAGACAGAAGGAATTAATTCTGCTATCACAAAAAGACTCTTCAATTTAATTCTATTCTGTTCTGCCATTTTGTGACATACAATACCGAAACATAGACACCGACGACAGAGCTCAATACATTGAAACATGTGAATAAATCTATAGAGCGATCTTTACTTGAAGTTTCTTTGGGGGATTAAATTCGCAATGAGTTCTTCCGACAGAGAACTAAAATTAAGTACCGACATAACTCGCAGAATAAGTAAGTTGAAGCGGTAGTTGGATCGCCACAACTCTCGAAGGATCGACGGTCGTTGGAACAAACTAATTCTAGAATGAAGACCGCGAGAAGGTGTAAAGGAGATGAGACGGCTACCGTTGAATTGACGACCTGAAAAAAGTGGCTGGGATGGATTGGATGCGGAAGGCGGAGGATCGGGCAAGCGTAGTGTAGGACGCCCTCCGACCAGGTGGGATGACGATCTAAGAACTGCAGGCAGATGCTGGATGCGGCAAGCTGAAGACAGGGCGTTATGGCGCTCATTAGGAGAGATGATGATGATGATGAATATGTCCGGCAGTAGACTGCGTTAGGCTAATTAATTGATTTAGATTTAATACGTACCGTGTCCTGAGTGCGCAGGCGCTGCACGAAGTCGGGGTTGCACACGGCGTATCGGCGCGCGAAGGCCTCCACTAAGCGCTCGATTTTCTGCGCCTCGCCCGGCAGGCGGAAGTGCGCCTGGTAGCGTCGCAGGGCCACGTCTACAGCCATGCCGGATAGGTCTAGTTCTGTCACGAAGCACCTGCGCAAAAGCATATATAACTATTAGGCTCCGTGTCACCGACTACAGCCACCGGTGGCGGTACCGCGCTACAGCTACATCTATATAATTTTGTAACAATGTCCGGAGCGAGCGACAGCCACCGGTGGTCCGAAGTTAACCCGTTCTGTTTGAAAAAGCGCGACAGCGGCGCGTATCGGCGTCTATGTGGCCCGTAGCGATACTAGTAGCGCGTGGTGGCCACCGCCCATACGTGTGCATTAAAGGTGACAACTCGTGTGAACTGCTGGTCGCAGGCCACGGGTGGTGGTAGTCGGTGGCCCGTTTGCACCGAGCCTTGGGGTCCGGCCAGACGTTTGTACTAAAAATTATTGCGACTGACTGGCGGGGCAGCACTATCCCCTCTTCGGCTACAAATGACTATGATATTATTCTCCAGTAGATTAGATTAAAAGGGGATTGTAATGGGCCGCAGCTATTTTTTTCCCAAAAACACGTAATTCGATATTTTGTATTGAGAACGTGATCGAGTGCGGAGTTTGAACGTGGACATGTGCAGTGGTGATGCGCGGACAGTGGTAGTGGTGACACGCGTACGTAATTACTACGATAAATACGTTTCAAAATCAAGCAAATCCATCTGTTACCGTCATACAAGGCAATTAAGAGCAGATTTCATGAATTTCATATTATTCATTAAAATCTGCTCCTAATAGCCAAGATCTATTGAAATTTCGTTACCACTTATCAGAAAACTAATTGTCATAAGCCATTAAGTAGCCTAGCCTAACTAAGGTTATAAAAAAATAAGAAATCTAACAGTACAACTCACTCTAACACAGCCATATTGAACGGGTTCTGCAAATTCCCAAGGTATTCTCCAATCATCTGCTTGCTGAGCCCCTTCCTCGTGATCAGGAACCTGGCCACTCCTCGCGGGGAATTCTCGAGGAAGCCTCGAGAGATCAGGTACGCGATACCTCGCTCCGGTTTCTTGTTGAAGAGATTGAGGCCTACGCGATATTGGCGTTTGCGGACTGTTTCAGAGACCTGTAATGTGAGAAATAAATGCAATTATTTTTTGTTTAATTTTATTTTCAAAAAAAACGATTTAGGCTTTTTTTTTTCTTAGTATTTTTTTCTGCGTGCTCCGTTGTCCTTAATTGTATCAATGACGACGTGTATGTGAAATTGTTCATGACGGTTTGTTGAAAGAAATTATGGCTTGAAAGCCTAACATAACAAACAAACTCATTTTCACGATTATTTATTTTAATTAGTTTGAAATAAGTGATTTTTTTAATAGATATTTATTTAAATACATGCGGTTACTTCCTCAGAGATTTAAGAAAGGATACATTTTAATCATAGAATTCCCACTTTAACCTTTACTAACATTATAAGTGCCAAAATAAGTCCGTCTGTCAACTTCACGCTTTAACCACTGAACCTGACTCTCATGAAATTTGAGAATAGATTAGCTTGGACTAGCCTAGAAAGGATAACATAGACTTTGGTCACAATAACCGACATCCATGCGATCTAACTATAAAATCTTCCATACATACATGAACTGCCTATCTCCCCATATCAGTCCTGGTACCATACCTTGAGCGGCGGATGTGGATGCTGGTGGTGATCATGCTGGGGCCGACAACACGCCCCTTGGGCACTCGCCTCGTAGTACGGAGGCGCGTCCTGTCGCTTCCACACGGAGTACCTCTCCTCGTACCCTGACGCTGAACCGGTTCTCTGGTGCTGGTAGGTCGGTTCTTGGATGTGGACGTGCGGCTCCTGTGGCATGCAGGGTCAGACGTGACGACACTCATAGGTATGTTTATTTAGGGAATAGGAATATAATAGGATGTGTTGGTTCCCGGTCAAGTAGAATAGGGCCACTCCATTTGTTCCTATAGGTGTAGTAGGTTACTAAGGGATAGGGCTGCTCTCCATCCAACAGTAAGCATACAACCCATGACTAAATGCTGCTTCACGACAATAGGGAATATTCATGTTTTGTTTTTATATTTTTAAATGATTATTAAAATCCTTGTATCAATATTAAAAAAGAAATAGTGGCAAACAAACAACTTGTGTTTTTGTTTTATTTAAAAATTGTAAGCTGATGTCAGCTTTTCAAACGACCGCCGTCAATGTATATGATACTATGTATATATGATACTAAACAACTACATGATATCGTGAATAGCTACAAGTATTTCGGGCTGTTATTTATTAATGTTTTGTTTTACTTCAATTTAATAATGCAAACAAACAATTATTTACAACAACTGGACACTAGACGACAAGAGCTGATATTTTTGATTATGGGATATGACTTAAGAGTGAGCTCCGAGTCAGAACGCTATTGGTCGGAACTGCCTACCAATAACGTTACGTTTTATCTCGTTTGAATTTCCCTATCACGTTACTTACTTTTCGATAATTATTTTCTTAATCAAATCGTAATTACATCTTAAAAATATTAATATGTACGTAAACGTGGGAACCTCACCTTCGGCCTAACACTACGACCCAGAGACGGCGTGCGGTTTAGTCTGAATCATAGCTTCGTCTGTCAATCACCAACCGTATTGGCTTGTAGTTAAGGTTGGTTTGGCCCCAAAAACTTAGCCCATATAATCAGTACTTTGCGGGTAGTTCGAGCCTTGGATATATGACTGTGACATGCAGGGTCCATAGGACATGTGGTGGACTTGTGTAAAGTGCAAACTCATAATATGTGAGTATATTAAATTTGAGTGCGATACTTAGATGCTTGGTATGAAGTTGTGCAAATTTTTATATCCAGCAAAGTTGGTTCAGATAAAATGTTTCGGGAAGTTGTGTATTGTTGTATAGCTCTGTTATTCCACTCTGACCAACCAAACTGAACAACTAATCGTTCCGATTGGAACTCAGTACGTATAATTTCTGTGTAAACTGGTAAGGGCAAATATTACATTCCTTTTTGGGATGATTGCATAAAAGATTACTTACGTCTTGTACCTAATAAATAAAAAAGGCTTATTATTTTTGATTGCACCCGATATTGCTTCAGAATATCACACAATATCTTAGCACTGATGCACCAAGTTGGTACGCATGCAAGTGTGTATGATGAATGATGACCTATTAAGTCTATATTTTAGGCCTTCGATATATTATGACCTTTCCAATTGAATTTTCTGTAAAACAGTCGCTTTTTGCGTACGTATACGCGACTCTTTATATATATAGGTAGGACACGACGGTATTTCCGTCCAATTGAGCAGTCTGACTGCGGCCATAATAACCTCGTGTTGTGTTCTGACGGTGAGTAGGGTAGCCAGAGCTCACTGGAGAGTTTTTGTGCTGTCAGTGGGAAGACCAAAGGCTATTCCTGCTTTGTCTTCTACACATACGGCATAGAAACTCTGTGTTTACAGGGTCGGCAGCACGAGTGTGACTCCCCTGGTGTTGCACACGTCCATAGGCTACGATAACTACTTTCACTCAGGTGGACCGTGTGCTTGTCTGCCACGAAAAGAGGTAGAACCTCCTTTCGTGGCTAGTTATTTCACTACTTGAAAAGTCTACGTGTGCGAACCTAAAATTTCCGGTTTTGGTCAACTTTGTACTCACCGGTGCTCGAGGCTGATATGGCTGGTGGTAGTGGTGTCGGTGCTCCTGCGAGGACGATGATGATGACGATTGGACCGAGGACATGGAGCCACCCCGAACCACAGCGCCACCACACTCCGCGCGACGCAGGGACACTGGACTTTCGGCACTGGGGGAGAGAAGTCACAGTTTAAGAAAGAGGTAGGTGGTTTAAAAAAAAAGTGAAAACTGTTCGACAGTGTAAGTCCTGTTTTGAAAAAAAAAAACATCGTTGTATTGTACTGCGAGCTCAGGCTTCCTGGCTCTAAACAAATATTTATGAATTACAAATAAATAAATATTCTACGTCATTCTACACAGCGCTATCTAGGCTCTAAGTAAGCATAGCTTAACTATAGCTTAACAAAAAATATTAATTATGACATAAGGGAATTGAACCTACAACATTCAATTTAATTGTAGTTGGTACTGGACAGAGGCCTCTCCCAATCACTGCATCATTGTAACCAATCTCCCACTTTTCTTATCCAGCCCTTTCCAGCTACCTTTTTCAGGTCATCAGCTAAATATCATCCCCATCTGGTCTTCATCCTAACTTCTTATCATTCAGCAGGGTGTAGTCAATTTATAAGTTGAACATTAAAACCGAGATCTGTACCCAAAGCACGAATGACATTCGAATTCGTAACGTGAACGTATCCAAAGAATGGACCATTCCGATTGGTTCACAGTAGGCAGGCGGCCAATCGCATTGCGCCATTCTGAAAATACGTTTACGTTACGAATTCAAATAATATTCGTGCTCCGGGCACTGAACAACGGACGAGATTTTGACATAGGCTTCCATCTTTGCTAGCAGGTCAGTGCCCCGAGCACGAATTATATTCGAATTCGTAACGCAAACGTATCCAGAGAACGGTGCAATGCGATTGGCCGCCTGCTTACTGTGAACCAATCGCAATGCTCCATTCCTTCGACACGTTTACGTTACGAATTCGAATGTTATTCGTGCTCGGTGCACTGATGGTAGCCAACCCTTTTTTTTTATCGGGAAATCCCCACGGATACCCACCTCTCCGGAGCCGGAGGGGGAGGTTATGTCGGACTCGAACCGACTAAACCGCACGCCGTCTCTGGGTCGTAGTGCTAGGCCGAAGGCGAGGTTGTCATGCGACATATCCCTCGCACTCCGGCTGACCCAGGGTGGTAGCCACCCCTGTAAAAGTAGATATGAGCCGCGATGTTGACGATGATTTAAATATAAAACTTACTTGAGAGTAATACTACTAGTCCTCTTAGGAACCTCAGGCGGCAATCGCCGGGCGTTAGCGGCTTGTATAGCGGCTAACTGCTGTTGTTGCCGCGCCGTTGGCGAAGAGAGGGGCTTCCCCCCCGAGGAAAGCAGGTTGCCATATATCGGACCTGGAATAACATATCATGCTAAGTAATTAGTTTACTTACATTTTAGCTGCCTCGGTGGTGCAATAGAAGCGTATGCGACTGCTATGCATGAGGTCCCGGGTTCGATGCCCTGGTCAGGCAAAGTTTTATTGAGTTTTTTTTTTTATTGTTAGGTAATTGTCAGTAGCAGCGTGGGTACTTAAAATGCGAACGGATGACGGGATTAAGCTAGCGTTTTAGTACTTGGAACTGAAATGGTTGATGAATATTTATATTATATCTATAGAAATATTTATAGAAATTCGATTTATAGCTTCAGTAGCCAATCAAGATGAAAAAGAATAGGAAATATATTAAATGAGTGCATTGCAATCTTACTGTGATTAGGTACCTATTCTGCATTTATAAAATGCAGCGAAAACACAATTACTTATTATGATTACATATTTGTATAATAATATTGTCTTCCCTAGCTAAATATACCTACAAATTGGGTGGTTCATAAATGGCATTATTGTTCTGTTTATTAGTATTAACGACGTATCTGTACACAGACTGCACAAAAATCTTGAAAACTATTCTTTCGATTTCAGTAACATTTGGTGGATGTATAATCGACAAGGAGATGCGGTCGCAGTTTTTCATATAAAATTGTATGTTAAGGTTCAACCGCATCTCCTTTGTCGGCTGGCTTTACATGGTTAGAACCATCATCAATCAAAGTTTGAAAAAAATATCTTACCAACTTCTTTAGAACATTCTACGGTTACAGAACACACGACTATATTTACTGCCATTGGGCGACCAACCAGTCCTTCACCTTAGTAATTATGTTTTAGTTTTCTATTTCGGAAAATAAATAACATAGAAAGATAACACTGGACATAAATGTTACACTACAAGCCTGCACTTTGACACACTAAAATATACTTTTCGATTGATATTGGGAAACACTACATCGACACGTGGTGTAACACTAATAAACATATTAACCCTAGTGTTATTAACACATTAGACACATTTATACTTAACAAAAACACTTTATATGTATTGAAATACAACTTTAAATACAATTTGCGTCTACTTTCCACTATATATTAATTAAAAGCTGTTCGATAAGTTATTGATAACAGCATGTGTTAAGACTATTAGTGTGACAATGTCCCTAAATATATCGCGAAACAGCAACATAACAATCTACAATGATAACATTCTCGAGCAATGATAATGCAATTACTTGTGGATAAGAAATGTGCTAAATGATATCGCATACAGCGGATACTTATATTGAAAGGTGTTCGGCCTAGGAAGGAAGAAGGAGAAATTTCTCTCAAAAGACACCATAAAAAAATCTATTCATCCAAAAGACCGTTTAATTTATTATTTTCTGAATATTTTTGAAGTGTGCCTGTACACACACTGCACACTAATCTTCAAAGCTGTCTATTTTATATTAACGACATTTCGTGGATGCACAATCGGCAAAGGAGATACGGTCGCACTTTTTCATATAAAATTGAATGTTAAGGTTCAACCGCTCCCTTTTTCGGCTTTACATGGTTAGAACCATCACCAATCAAAATTTGAATATCAAAAAGGAACCATCCAACAATATTTCGTAAAAATATATATATAAAATCATGGTTAAAGAGATCCATGTTTTTCTTCTTTTCTTTGGAAGACTATTCCTGAAAGCTAATGTTTTATAAAAGCGGTAAGTAGCTCACAGTTTCGGAAACCCAGAGAATCATTTTCGAATGGTAGACATGTCGAACGAGGGAGAGGTTTAACACAGACCAATAGTTGGCTGTATTAAACCACAGGCTACAGTGTGCATGTTTAAACAACATTCCATCTTTTTTTGGATAGATATGACCTGTACGTCAAATTAGAAAGAAGGAACTACTAACTGGGTGCAATAAAAACTGAAGCCAAAAGCGAATCTGATAGATGAATTACCACCTTCAATGCAATGATGGAGTTTGAGAAAGAGATGTAAGATATAAAAAGGAGTTTGAAGTTTACCTGTATTGTTCAGCAGCTGGTGGTTGTGTAGAGATTCATTGTGGGACGACGACGTCGATATGTTGGTCACAGAACCGCTCACTGAGCAGCTACACACCTGGAAAATAGAAGAACAGGAATATAAGTGGATTAAGACAGATAACTTCAAATGATAACAGAAGAACACGAATTTAAGTGGATTGAGTCCCAGGCAACTTTAAATGTTAAAGTTAAACACAGTATTTTTATATAAACTATAGTATAAAGATGTTTTATATATGGCCGGTTCTAACATTGGCTCACCGGAGAGGTTTTGTGCTGTCAAGTGGGAAGACTAAAAGCTGTTCCTGCTTTGTCTTCTACACTGACGGCACAAAAACTCACTGCTTTTACTGGGTCGATAGCACGAGTGTAACTCCCCTGGTGTTGCACACGTCCATAGGCCACGGTAACCACTTACCATCAGATGGGCCGTGTGCTGGACTGTCGCCTTAGTTATATAAAAAAAAATTGTTTAGTGTCAAAGAGTAAAATAACATCCAACTAAAGGAAAAGGATCCCACGGCACTATCGAAAATACGCTTTGGCACGCTGCAAGATTCTTAGGGATGATGCCAATAGATCCTTTTCCTTAGTCCCTTTTCCTGCCCTTAGTCTTATATCAATGTCTAGCTGACCCGGCGAACTTCGTACTGCCAATATTTTTCCGCCCGCGAGGCGTCAGATCCCGTTCCCGCTGCACTCTCTACTATATTAAACATGTATTATACACATAAACCTTCCTCTTGAATCACTCTATCTATTAAAACAAACTGCATCAAAATCCGTTGCGTAGTTTTAAAGATTTAAGCATACAAAGGGATATAGGGACAGAGAAAGCGAATTTGTTTTATACTATGTAGTGAAGAAGAGAAACGCTGAAGGGCTTTACGAGCAGAGGTAGACCTAAGCAAAGATGAATATCACAGAAGGAAGTAAGAGTACATGAAGCGACTGAGATAACGTTCGATATGAAAATATGGAAGAAAATGACAAGTTGAGCCGACTCTTAATAATTAGGACAAAAGTAGACAGATAAAATTCAATCAAATTCTTCAAACATACATAACATAAACTCACGCCTTTATCCCCGAAGGGGTAGGCAGAGGTGCTAGCACCCACATTTCGCCAGTTTATGTTTAGGTCCCAATGTAATAGGTGGCGAGCATATTGCCATTAACCGGGGACTTATAAAACTGCGATAAATACACACATAACTTCGAAAAGCATCGAAACATCATTGGTGTGTGCCATGGTAAAACCTGGGATCGAACTCGAGACTTCGTCTCAGCAGTCCATTACGCATACCACTAGGCTACCAGGTTCTTCAAACCGTCTCTTAAAATTCATAAATCTAATGTTGAATACTACCTATGTATCAATCTGAACTCCATACACATAAAAACAAAGGTTACCATCAAACAGTAATAAAAATAAACGGATAAGTACTACGAACTTGCTATTAAGGCCTTGCTATTAAACCTTGTAAACTTGGTTACAACTATTAACCACTTTGTATCGTATTGGGGTACTAAAAATGTAGCATTCGCGGTTATACACTACACCTACATTGTTTTAGAGAAACATTTATGAATTCTTCACAGTTTGCGAGAATTGAAAAGGGTAATGGTGGTTGAGGCACTTAGAACGAAGGAGGGAAAGAGGTATATGAATACCCTGTGTGAGGTGAACGCTCATTAAGCTGAAGGCCCCTGGTAGTACTTCGGGTACAATACAATTTGGCATAATTTTTTTTTTTAGATTTGTTGAAAAAAAATTTTTTTTTTCTTATTTTTCATAGCAAATATGTAGTGTACCCAGAGTACTACCAGGGGCCTTCGGCTTCGGGAGCGTGCCTCTTACACCCGATATTTTAAATAAATTACTATAATATTGCGTCGTACATAAATGTATACGATATTAAATGAGAGATTTTTCCATTTCCCACTAGACGAACCAAGTATCGACTGAGAGAAAAGAGAATAATTATACTACCGCAATGCAAATTCCTAAACTATTTTATATACTACTAGTTTTTGCCCGCGGCTCCACCCGTGTGGATGTCGGTTATCGCGACGAAACATAGCCTATGTCCTTTCTCAAGGTCTAATCTACCTCTATACCAAATTTCATCAAAATCGGTTCAGTGGTTTAGGCGTGAAAGACGGACAAACAGACACACGCACACACACTTTCACATTTTATTATATTAGTATGGATATACCTACATACTTAACGAAACACAATTAGACTACAGACTACTAGAATGAAACTACAGACCAATTTATATAGTAGATAAACTACTCCAGACGTAAATAGGTTCCGATGTATTCAACATGGTAACTTATTTATTTAACCTTCTCTATTCTCTTGGCGACTTCCCGGTTGCGTCCAAAATTTTCACTTTAGCGCCCGGAGAAGCTCAATTTTTATTTTTACGAGGGCGAATGCCATCTGTCCTGCCAAACTTTAGAGGTAAAACTATGTAAGTCTTGTCCTTCAACAGCAGGTGCACCGGCTAGTACGTGAGGCAAATACGGTAATGGCTTTGACCCCGAAGATCTTAAAGCCCCCAGTAAATTATTCCAAGCGTAATAAAGAAAATTTGCTTCTCTAGTAATACCACACACACACTTTATACTTTCCGCAGTTAAATCCCCAAAGTTTAATTCTCCTTAATTTCTTGACGAACGACACAGTTTTAGTCTTGCCAATACTTCGTACAACCTCAGTCGTCTTATACTGGTTCATTTCTGAGATCATGTGTATATACAGGATGTTATTCTAAGCTACGTATGACATATGATACTGATAAGACTATGATAAATGATAACAGACAATCGTGATGATAATTAGTTAGTTTAGGCATAGTTTAGGTTTTTTGAGATGATTTTATCAGTGTTATAAGATACATATTTGTATAATATTGGTATGTGGTGACAGTAGTCTTCCTTTCTTTGTCCTGTATGGACCGTGTCCTTCTCTGTCATCTATCCTACTATCCTACTAAAGGTGAACGCAGACTTGGCCGCACCGCACGCACCGCAGTCGCCGCAGTCATCGCTTTTGTTAACGGCCTCGTACATCTGTCCGTGCCACAGTCGCCGCAGTTACCGCAGTCGTACTCATCGCCGCAGGCAACGCACTGAATTTTTTTCATTCAGTTTACATCAAGTTCAATTTACATCAAAAGTGGACATGTTTTACAGTATGGCTCTTGACGATCAATTTGTTATCAGTTGTTTATTAAAGGAAGATGAAAATTGAATACCAACAAGAGTAAAAAAAATAAAAATGTGGATTCATAGCATCAACTACTATGTCGGCCGCAGCGTCCGATGCGCGTAGAGTGCGCAGACCGACAAGGTTGGTGACGTCATCGGCGTCTGCGGCTTGGGGAATTCGGGCGCGGGTAGGCATGCGGGTAGGCATGCGAGATTGCATAGAACTTCATATAAGAAATTCCGAATGCGGATACTGCGGTGCGTGCGGTGCAGCCAGGTCTGCGTTCACCTTTATATTTTAAGCGGGAAAGTTTTTGAGTATGGATGGATGGATGGATGTTTGATACTCTTTTACGTAAAAACTATCGAATGGATTATAATAAAACTTAACAATAATATAGCTTATACATCAGAATAACACATAGGCTATATTTCATCACGCTACTACTCAAGGGTCTCATTGATCATTAATGTAAAAATAGTCGAGGACAAACTTGAGTAGAGAGGTGAAGTAAATGCTCAATAGCGTCGACTTAACACTAAGCGATAACCGACATCTACGCGGGAGGAGCCGCGGGCAACAGCTAGTGTAGTATAAAAAAAAACTTATTATCATCATTCACCAATTTCGAAATCTACATTTTATGGTTCCGTATCTACCACAAGAGGAAAAAAACTAGGATCCTTATAGGATCACTTCGTTGTTTGTCTGTATGTCCGTCTGTCTCTGTCAAGATCTTTTTTTTAGGTGTTCAAACCAATCTCAACTTCAAGTCAGTTTATCTGCTGGTTGACGAGACTCTGATGCAGAGTTTCCTATCGGAGTTGGGAGGTTAGACAGTGCCGTTTCCACAAGTACAAGCTACACCAAAAGGTAAAGGAGCAAGAGGACCCAGGTTCCGAAATGAAGTTCCTTAATGACCCACCGAATACTTTTTTAATCCAAGCTGGTTTCATTCATAATACACATTTGTCAATAGTAGAAATGTTTTATTAATACTAGGTACATACAATATTTTGCTGTCACCTATTTAGTCAGTAAATTTTATTGCGAAGTATGAAGTTGTTGCTTATTTTTTACTAAAGAACCCAAATTTTAGGGAAAATGACGAAAGCTTTATCCTAAAGTCTGGTTCCAGTTTAAGTCGGTTTCTACATTTATTTTTAAGGTAAACTAGTGTTGAAAACGCAGCTTCATTTAAGTTAATATACGCTGCGTCGATCAATAGTAAGTTTTTTTTTAAAGGGCGGGAAGTGAAGTGAAAACGCTGATATAGACTCGTCTGCAAGCAGAGCCATTTATATTTGACACGCTGACAAATATGCCTACGAAAAGACAAAAACATAAAGACGATGCACTACGCATATTTACATTAAATTGTATCATATACCATGACATACATTATTATCACCTAAATAATCATTATAATGTAAACCTCAACCATACCTCTGTACGTGGTGCGATGTTGTGAGTGCGCTTTCACTATTATTTACAATTAATCACCTTCACCTGTCAGTGTTACTCCAACATAATTTACTTTTAATAAAATCTATACTAATATTTCTAAGCTAAAGAGTTTGTTTGGTTGAACAACTGGTTCGAATTGAAAAATTCTTCTTGTATTGAATAGCCGAGGATAGGACAATTATTTACCGAGGAAGGAATCCGTAACACAATCGATTTAGCTTAACTAAAGGGGTTAAAGAGAACATTAAAAAAAACGAAAACTGAAAAGAACATAAAGAAAAACTAATACAGTAAGTAATATGAACCTGTCTTACCCCGCTGTCTGCGTCCCCGCGGTGCAGAGGCGGCATATCCGCCGCTATCATGTGTATCTGATGGGCCGACTGCTGTACCCGAGCCACCATTGCTTCCACCTCGCTTTGAGGATCACATGACATGTGGTTGCTGAAAGGACAAGATATCGTTCATTAAGAATAAGTATCGAAAAGTGGCGCCCAACAAGGGACCCTCCAAGACCCTCTTGGTTAGCAAGGGAAACAGCTAATTGACACATGAGGCTTAGGTGCAGACTTTCCTGCTAGGGTGGGACGAGAAACGCTCCAATAAAAGCTGCATAAACAAAAATTAAAGGAGTACTTTAACACTTGGCTCGGTGCTCCACTTTTATTTCTTTCACCTCTTTTGTTTTAAGGTTTGCACAGGAATAAACTTGTTTTCATTCTATCACTTCAGTCAAGAAAATACATTAACTTTTATTTTTATTACAACTACTGCTGAATATAGTATCTCAACAAGACATTCACAAGGAGTGATCTTACAAATAATACATCCGTTCCGATAATACCATTATATATTGTTAATTAATCAATTGTTCAGAGTTGCATAGGATACAATAAATAACAGGGATTATAGTTTATTCAAGAACTTGAACTTGACGTAATCGCTTACTCAAAAGAAACAAACAGACTCTTACAAATGCAATATATTGCTAATAAAAGAATGAAATGAAAATAACGTAATAATACGAGTCAAGGAATGCAAATGCAACTATCTAAATAAAGCAGTATGATTTGCATTTTAAGTTTACATATGTATCTACATAATTTGAATGTTATTAAAATATCGCACTGAATTTGGATATAAAGCTTTAAATCCATATACAATACACAGTCGGGATAAGTGTACCTAAACCTATAAGTTAACTACATATATCACTTTCAAAACAAAGTACAAAATAGTGTAATGAAATAACTATCGAATAGCCCATAGCCTTAGATAAAACCCAAGATATTTCTCATGGGACAAAACTGAAGTCTGATATCGACACCTTTTACCTTTCTTCTATTAACTTGATCGTTATACAAATTCTCCACAAGTTAAAGCAAGGAAAACACCCCTTTGGCTTCTAGGTAAGAAAATTTAATATCGTTTGTCAGACGTCGGTATTGAAATATTCAATAGTTAGTGCTCCTTTGGCAGTAAAGATAACAGAAGTAGACGACATTTGATTACAAATATAAGGCGTCACGTTTTATTGAAGACGTTTTACTTTCTGCGAAAAGGAATTTCGAGTGTCATGCTTTAATACTAGTCAACAGGGGTATTTGTGTTATTTTTGTATTTCTCTGTCGAGCTTACAGGATGGTTAAATGTCAATCCAGAAATAATCACGAAAATATTATAAGGTATGATTACCGATCTATTTTGCTACCGAAAAACTTCTTGCACACAGAAACACAAAACCATTTAAACGCTGCCGCTTCTTTGTAGATTTTGGAAGATGTACTGCCCCACTTGAACTGTTCAAGTTCGAACGAGAAATTTCTGTCCTCATTACCATCGAGGAGTGGTTCAATGTTTATAAAGATGAATAAATTCAACGATAAACTAGTAATTTACTTAGTTTAATTACTTCCTTGAGGTAACTACAAATAAATTTATTCTGCGACAAAGATACGAGAGCCGGTTTTATATCGGACACGGTTTGTTGATTCCGTCAGCATTAGTTCTTACGATGAAGATTAACGTTAGTATACTGGTATTACAGCAATATTTTTTGCTTTCGTATGGTAACTCTTGCGAATATTAATTTAATAAAGGCTTTCTGGCGGAAATGGTATTAAGCGAATTTGGCATCTTTGTAAGTTACCTCCTTTTGTAAGTTTCTTACAAATTTTCCTCGTGTAATAAAATATATTAAAGCACATTCCAGGTTTATCTTGACTTTGTTAAAGTAGATAGATTACCCTTCAACGTGCTAGATATTGGACTCTCAGAAAGTCGATTAATATTTGTCTTGAGGACAACTCTATGCCTAAGAGAAGAACTGAAAGAATCTGTTAGTTGCTTCGGAGATAAGTGGTCAAATCATAGAGCAACTTCTGTCGTCTCAGAAAATATCTGGTCTACCTAGAATAAATCCCGTATGTATAAGGTGAACTCTTCGGGATCAGAATGCATAATTTGATTTAACACGTTTTATTAATACTTATTACTAATTTGTGATTCAGTCTCACCTCATATCCATATCGTGGCGTTCTCGCAAGGACATGGATCGCATAGGCCTTGTAAGAGCCAACGATTTCTCCATGCCTCCAGGACTTTTCTGCATCAGTGTATTAGCGTATATATCTGTACCTAGAAAGAAAATAATGGAAAGAGTTACTTACTAATCCGTATATAAAGAGGACTTAAAATTAGTGAAATAGATTAAGCTAAAATATGTGCTCGTCCATACTTAGTCCGGCAATGAACAGGAAAGAGTTGTTTAGGTAATAGTAGAAAAAAATTAGATACTATTCTGATGTGCTATTCCACAATAACTTTCCAAGAAAATGCTGGTAGAACGAATCTGTAAACATCTTAATGTTAAAAAATTGGAGTGCCTTTTCAAAATACAGCTATTGCGAATGGCTAATGGAACAAGTTGAATAAGATTACTGCTATGAACTACTTTCTATAAAATGTAACGATAATCACAATATTTTTACCCGGGGTTCGTCCAGTTCCTATACGGATGCTATGATTGTTATGCAAACTTTCTGCAGCGATAAAAATTGCAGCACCGAGGATTTATGTCCTGAGGCAACGACTGTTAAATAATAAATATACTATATGCGTAATTTGCAGCAGTAAACCTTGTCAAAGAAATTGGGATGGATTTTTCGTCTTTTGTGGGTAATAACGTTTGTTTCAAGGAAGAAAGCCCTCCGATACAAATGAAATAATAACCATATTCACTTACCATTGACTAATTGACCGTGATCTGAACCATCCTGCAGCCTCCTTTGGGTAGAATCAGCTGCTTTCGCCATTGCGGTAATGGCGCTGAATTTCTTCAACAGTTGTCGTCTTCTAAATGCCCTCTGAATAGTGACAGCTGCCCTCCTGGCCCTTAATCCTCCGTACCTTCGCTCTAGGATCTCCACTTGCTTATCAAGTAGATCTTGGGACATTTCATAACGGCTGGAAGGTGGAATTTAAGGTCACGTTTGCGGGAAAATTAATTGAACATGCAGGTAAAACGAACATTCATTTGGAATATATGTGAAAGTGTTTTATCCGGATTTTGGAAACGATCTATGAAAACGGATTTTTGACTCAATGGCGCAAGTTTAGGGGTGCAATCAGGATGACCGCAAGGATTATAATGATGATCCAAATAAAAGACAAATGTCCATTTTACCTGATTAAGTTTTTAAGTAATATTTAAGCAAGTTAATATTAAATTATGTAGTTTATATGAATTTAGATCAACATTTTTTTGAGATAATTATATCTGTAGCTCAATAAGCATATTAAATTTCTGCTAAAATATATTTAATGACAATGTATTTTTATATATGTCCATATTTAATAAACAAGCTCAATTTGGTCTTTAAATACTTGTGATGCAAAAATTCTTCACGTTCTAATTTACTTCGGCTATTAGACAGTACTCTCAAGAAATAGAATAATTTGGAAAAAATAGTAATGGACATAATGAATGATTCCAAAAGTTAACTAGAAGATCTTGGTGTTTGGGATACTCTTTAAAATTACATGCTGTTAACATATTTCAGAGATTATGATCATATTGTGATTATGCTTATTATTTTTTAATGACAATCAATGCTTTGAAGTTGTGGTCCACTCTAACGACGTAAATATTTTACAAATTATATAAAAATCTCGACATTTTAATCACTATAGTGACATTAAAGGCCTTGCAATGACCGCGATGACTTTATAACAACAATGACTGTATGCAAATGCAAAAGTTTCTTAAGATAATTTTTTCAACGTGATCAAAGATATACACACTGGCCAGTCTTCTAAATATATACCTGTATTTGCTGATATATATCAATCGTAATATTGGATGCGGCAAGCTGAAGACAGGGCGCTATGGCGCTCATTGGGGGAGGGCTATGTCCAGCAGTGGACTAATATAGCCTGATGATGATGATGATGATGATGATCATACGTATCGATAATATAACAGTCAATTTGCCTATCGCAGTCCACTACTGGACATAGGCCTCTCCTAATGTTGGGAGGCTATTAGGTGCCGACGTCTGCGCCCCAAATTGTTGATCACAGCGAACGCTCTGGTTCGGCTGTTGCTCAACTTGAGGGGCCCGGAGGACTCCTGCAGAAGACTCTATGCGGGTATCGTGCGGTCCATGGCCCTATACCAGTGCCCCGTCACCCTTGAGGCCAGGTTTATGCCTCTGCTGCAGATGCCTCGACGCAGAGGACGATGGCCGCCAGGGCTATCAGGGGGTAACGCACGATATCCTTCGAAGCAGCGAGTCTTCTGGCCGGATCGCCACTGTGGAGCCTGAAACCTGTCACCCTAGCAGAAGCAAGCCATGGCGGCGGCGCGCATCACGCGATGCGTGCCTACCCATACCGGGTGCGAGTTGGGAACCGAGAGGTCCCCCCTCCCGAGGAGGGCCAGACCCAGAGGGATGGCCCTGGGTCAGCCGGGGAACGAGGGAGCACAACGACGTGCGGTAAATCGGTTCAAGTCTAGGTAATCTGTGCTACTGTTTCCACGCTGGCCAGGTGGGTTGGTACAGTTTTATTCAATCCGTTGGGGAATAGGCAATATACTACTAGGATACTAGGATATAACTACCTAGGATACAATTCGACTAACTTGGATATATAATAGAAAACATTTTGGGTGAAAAGTGCTATTTAAATTGAATCATCTCTTGAAAAAGTATAATTATACGGCATTAAGTCCGCCAATGTACATCGTGCATAAAGAATAAATAAATAAATATAAATAATTAATTAATTATACCGATTTTTTTTAACGTGTGGAAATCCCCACGGGCTTCACCCCATCGGTGCCGACGATGTTGTTGGAATCGGACTGAGTAAAACCAGCCCTCGAAAGGATAACCCCAGGGTTACCGGCGGACATTGGCCGCCACTGCGGCCTCGCCTGGTGGGGTCGGGTTTTATCCCGCGTCGGTGAGTTAGCCGGCGTGTGTAGGATACACACCGCACGCCTCTGCCACGGCCTGCATCTGTAAGGTCGGCTAGTCGGCCAACTGCCGTCCTCAGGCCCCGATCGTGGGGGTCGGTAGTCCCGATAATTAAAATATTAAATTCCAATTGAAGGTTGTCTCTCATTTCGTCACTTTGTATTCAAAATGCAGGTCAAACTTTCAACAAGTTACTACCGAAATTTTCTAGAGACCTTTACGTTTAATAATAAAAACGGTTATTTATCTCGACATGTCATTTTAAAGCCATAAATGCGTGAAAGTGGACCAGGGTCTTAAGAACTATTTTTAAAAATCATGCCTCGAATTAAACAAGTGTTAAAGTTTTGAGTTACTAAGTTACTGTCGGCTGGTGCAAATTACACTTAGAGATAATTTAGATGTACCTAAAAGGTAGTGAAAATGTCTTGAAACTAAATGTGGTTTAAGCACAAATGTGGCAACAATGGATGCATAATGCATATGAACAAATAAATTGTCGTTACAGTGTAATTTGCATCAGAAATTGGAAAAGCAACTATTTCCTTCACTTGAACGATGACAGAAATAGCAGAAATATTTTCGAGATTAAACAGGAAAGTGTTATCTAGGTGTTAAAGGGCACACAAGACACATTCCTAAGGTTTCGCGACATACCCTCTAGTCAATTTACCCCTTTTTTGGGGTAATGTGGGATCTTTTTGTGTTATCCCCGTCGTACCAATGATGGACACGTCTGTGCCACGCCTGTGGCTGTATGGAAGGAATTGAACAGTAAAGAAAAGATAATTCAAAGTTAGTAACAAACACCCAGTGAGATTGTTCACATACATATACAATCATATACTTGCACTTGTGACTACATATAGTTTTGTGCATTCCCGAAAGTTATAATCAGAAATTAAAATACATTTGATGTTTTTTTTTGCAGATTTGATTCCAAAATAGATTCCGATCGAATTTATATTATTAGAAGGGCGTTCTATCATTTGTTTCAGTTCTATCTATTCATTTAGGTCTTTATTAATTTGTTTAACGCCAAAAAAGAAACACGTTCATGACTTTTATACTTAAAATTTATATAAAGCCTACACACCACACAAGGTTTTGTAAGGTTGCAAGCTTACAAATCCTAAAAGAATTCATTATTGTTAAAGGATTTACTAATAAATATTATTTACGAATCTATTTAAACATTTCGTAATGCCAATCATAATCTACAACCCATCAGAAAGAATGCAAAGCTAAGAACGTGATTATCAAATTTTCTATAACTTGTCAATCCGCCCACTGTCTACGAATGATAAAAACTCCCTTAAAATGAACAATAAATAGTACTAAACCATCAATGGAAACTTATATCAAAAGTCAAATCCGCACAAAACACACATCTAAATTAAATGTAACAAAACTAATTAACATTTCTAAAATGTCCCGTTAACACAATCTGTACAGTATAATACAAAACCGCAACAAAAAGTGCAAGTGATAGAACCCCAGTGGCTGATCACCAAATAGATATAACCGTGTACATCGACGATGTTGTATTTTCACTGACCTGTTGTTGTGAACGGCTAAGCCGAAGCCCTCTGGCGGAGCAGCAATGTAAAGCGGCGGCGCTGGCTCCTGTGCGCCCGCGCACAGCCCCGCGCCGGTCGACGCGTTCGACGCCGACGAGCATGACGAGTTTGAGTGGTTTAATGCTGAAATGTACGGATTAGCTTATAATTACTGTTACCTATGTTATATAAAAATCAAAGACAATGAAATCAAGAAGTACCTTGTGCCTATGGAAAATAGTGTTATCAAACTCATCAAGTTCTTACATATTCTGACCAATCATGTCTTAAAAGCTTGCCTTCCTTTCGAGAGTTTGGATGATATCGACTAATTTGGTATGTTCTGGTTCTCATAAAAGCAACAGCCGTCTGAGGGTCTAACATAGTGAGGAAAGCCTGCACCAGAGCATCGTATATCAGCAGGTGTACGAGCTTACAGTCGAGGTAGACTTGGACCTCTAGAGATCTTGGCCACCTGCTTTACACCACAAAGTTGTGATTATTGGCCTTTTAGAATTATGTGCGTTGGCTGTAATTTTAAAAGCTTAATAATGGAAAGGAAGAGTAGTAGAGCTGACTCTAGGCGGCTAAATATAAACTTGGAGTGCACCTGAATGCATCCAAAATGTAGTGTTCGAATGAAGACGAAGAATGTTCCATTAAAGTCTTGGCACTTACCAGGTAGAGGTCGATGTACAGCAGTGACGTATCTATTGCCTTCCATATAGCCTCTGTCGGGCTCGGAGGTATGATGGGCATGGTGAGCATGGATCGAGCGCTGATGGGAGTAGAATCCGTCAGGTGGATTGAGAGCCACCCCGCCGCCCCCCTCCTCCTCGTCTACTTTCTGCGAGAAGCTGCGAACAAAGAAATGGAACCATTAAAGCTTGATTCTCCTTATTGACTAACTCTCACGCTAGGAAATTCTCCTGTATTGCAAGGAAATTTATTCATTTATTATTTATTTATTGGCGAAGTAGAAAAAAATTGGAATACGCGACCGCAAGTCTATAAACTACTTATATATAATAATAAATTACTGTTTCCCTTGGTTACTACATAAATTGAGATACTCCATAACTTGAGAAGGACTAGCGATTACATTTAACTTAATCGTTTTTATTTCTCTATGAAATCGCGAAATCGATTCAAAAATTTCAGAAAGCTTAAAGACTTCTTTGATATTTCACGAGGGTGCAGGAACGGTGGGAAATAGTAAGTCTTTTATAAAGGCGAGTTGTACAGTTTCAAATGACAAAGGTATCTAACATTTTCCAGGCACATTCCGTCCTCTTGTAAGACGAAAATATTTTCACTATCTTAGTCAAATATTTGTGTTACCAAAGGTTTCTGGGACACTTCACAACTTTTGTAAATAGGACCCTCATTTTCATTGAAGAATTGTGTTGAAAGTTACCCCTCGTACTAAGATGACAAACAAACACGGGCCACTGTTATTGAGCAGCTTTTGGAACTATAACAATTAATATTAATGTTTTTATAGTTCTTTTTAGATTAAGGAATATAATGTACATTAATAGAAAAGTTTTATATTGTATCAGTCATTTAAAATATCGAAGCTTAGCTTTATAGGTAAAAGAAGTAACACTGTTTTGAAAGCCATTGGCGCCATCCTGTAGAGGTTTTTGTTTTACCCGACAGTCGAGAAGGGTTATGTTTTTCGCGCGTATCTTGTATGTTTGTATGTTTGTAATATTCTTTATTATCTCATATCTTCTAAGCCACTACACAGATTTCATTATTGACGTCTCAAATTAAAGGTATTTATTATTCAAGTGTTCGTGGGTAGGTACATGCAATGTGAATGAAAAGCTATGTAGTATACTTATGGCGCTAAATGTATGTTGTCAAAAAATACTTTTACTCAAACTTTTCAAGTAGGGTGTCAAAATGAAGGAAATGGTCATAACTTATATTTGTAATAATTGTATTTAAAGTTTGTTTTGAATGAAAGAATTTAAATAGAGCCTAAGGTAATATTTGTATGCCACTGAATGGTAGATGTGCAGAACTGTATTATATTTATGTAACATCATGTATGACCACATTTCTGCAAATAAATGAATTTTAATTCTGAATTAGAATAAAAAGTATACAAAACATAAATTATTATGAATTTAAAAAAACCCAACTTATAACTGAATACATTAAAACAAGTTTGATAGCAGGCGGTACCCATTTGCAAATCATAAACAGGATGAAAATTAATGGGGACCGCCTGCTAGCAAACCTGTTAATTCGGGTTTCTTTATTTTTTATTATTTATTTTTTTATGTAATGACATAGTAGTATCATATGTGTGCATTTTGTCAAGCATAAGTTACTGGACACTACTTATTTTCATAAAAAACGAATGATGGTGTTATTTTCAAGTAAATCAACTAGCACAAAAAAGCCGGGCGTCTCGTCGGTTTATTTCATGATTTTTCCCATCCAGGACGGTGCTATGTTTCATTACTACGTGGGTGCTCATAACACGATATGACCTACCCTGCCCTCCACTTTTTTAAAAAACCCAGTAACTCCATTTCATTTTATACAACCTTATCCTGTAAAATAATAGTTTTTACTCATAGAGTAGCTAACTTTAAACTTAAATTGAAACAATACTAAAGTAACAATGTATAACTTAATGACGTCACTTCGTATGTGGACATATTTTAATTAAGTTTAAGCGTATATGTAAAGTTTCCAGACGGTAGGGTTACTCCAAGTTTGGGTTACAATACGTTAATGAAAATGTCAAAGTCAAAGTCAAAAATCATTTATTCTGTATAGACCATTAAAACGGTACTTACAAAACGTCAAGTTCAAAAAAAAAATCTAGACTAGTTTAGCAAATGGACCACCGGTTCGAAACGCGGCCCCGACCTGAGAAGACTCCGGCAAGAAACTCAGCGGGCATTTTTTTTTTTGGTCTATTTACAAACTAGGCGGGATTATAAATAGGCGGAGCTGAAGATAAACAATTTTGTTTCAACTGATTTAATGGATAATATGCGCAATTATAATGACTTTAGAATGAATTCTCTTTGAAGATTAATGTTAGGAAGTTGCTGTGTGCGTGTTTACCTAAACAGTTAGCAGGTTAAAGAAACTCAAGACGTCTTAACTCCAACTTAAGAAATTTCATCCCACGCACGTTCAAGCTGTGAAATGAACACACTTCTCTTGTTTTTCCAAGCGCCTAGCTACAATGTAGGATTCTTTAAGAGGGCCCTTAGAAGGTTCTGAAGAGGTCGGCGGCACGATTATAAATCCCCTGGTGTTGCACACGTCCATAGGCCACGGTAACCACTTTCAATCAGGTGACTCGTGTGCCACCTAAGTCCAAGCTCCAGAAAGTAGTCAAAAGACTTTTTAAATGTTATTGCAGCAAAAATCATTCATTAATGGAAAGTAGAAGCGTA
This sequence comes from Eilema caniola, assembly GCA_949126895.1. Classification (NCBI taxonomy): domain Eukaryota; kingdom Metazoa; phylum Arthropoda; class Insecta; order Lepidoptera; family Erebidae; genus Eilema; species Eilema caniola. Next base: position 7,194,346 of record OX421488.1, on the reverse strand, counting down.
ATATCAGTCCAAACGCCTGACTTGGGTTTAATAAACGAATCTGCCCAACAGGAACTTCGGTTTCAGTTATCAGATTCACCTGTCGTGCTGGTGTCAGCAAAATCGTGAGGGCGCCGGTTCATTTCCTGCAAAACGTCATTGGATTTTCTGAAATTGTTGTGACGTTTTGACATTTGACTTCCCTACCTATAGTATTGTTTGGTCATGATTACGACAAAGCGTTCGTAAAAATGTTATGTGTTTTCTCAATGTTTCGAATCAATCGGTTTGACCAGGAAAGTATCAGCCTTTCTATTAATTGACCTTGACGTAACTTAAATTTCCTAAGGGTGTGATTTAAGCTATCGCCTAAATAATAGGGTTTGTCATGAAAATAGCAAATCTGTCACCAAAATATTTTGGCGGCAGATTTAGGTACAATTTAGATGAATTTAAATGAACAACATTTACTTCCAACGTTTATCTAACCACTTTTGTCATGTGACCTGGTGACGATATAAAAATAACAATTATTTACAATTTTTATCGAAGAACGCAATCAGATAAGAAATACGTACATCCGTCATTAATTTGACTATTATTAACCAAATCAATTATGATAACGGTTTAGACGTTTTTAATAGAAGACAATAGAAGTATATATGCAACTTTTGTATAACGTCTTTATTTTTAGACTCTGATTCGTCTAACGACTGTTTCTCTACAAGGATGTAGGCAGAGCCGTATCATGAGCATAACACAAACCATAGGTACATATCTCTATCTGGCATTTAAATTGAGTAAAAGGTGCCTGTGTTAACTACTTTCTTATCTACCAAATTTTAAAATGCCTGTTTAATAAATACGAAGAAAATATTTTAAAACACACAGACGGAGAAGAGTGAACGTCCATAGTCATTAAAAATGTTATTATTTTTGAGTGATTAATTTCAAAATAATCAATTATTCCTAATTTTTTTAAAGGCACCTCAGAACTGCCCGTATTTTAAAAATATTCGGGCATGCCACCGCATTATAATTACGATGTAAAATTCACTGACTTGGCAAGATTGCGAAGCGGTTTTTCGGGAGCTATCTACATTTTACGGTGGACCAATGAACAAGGATGATGCTATAATAAATGTTCCGTAAGCTTATTACTTAACATTAAGTGGGAAAGATACAAGCAAATATAACGACCTCATACAATAATCCTGTACTGCGAAAATACTGGGATACTGCCAAAACTCCCCAAATATAATATACCACTTTATACCTAATAAGTCCCTGAAATTCGTTAATTTTGTTTGACATAAAACATTAACGTTGTTTTGTGTGTGTTCTCAGAATACACACAAGCACATACAGAAATGTTACACATGTAATTTACAATGAAGTCAAATATATCTATATAAAAAGGGAAACCGATAAGATAAAGCAGCAAGTAGGTAAACCAGCTGGCCCTGAAGATCTTGGTGGGCCCTTTATACATCAAACGTCTCCGTATAATTACATCTGTGTTCGCGTTACATGACGTCACTTTTGCAAGCAGTTATGAAGTCTTACACCAGATTTCCACCGTTTCAAGGACGCGAACGCAGACACGGACGAATTTATTATGACAAACAAGTCTGTGTTGTGCACTATCATAGACCACTGACGTGCCTCATCCCATGGCGCATAATGCGCGAAATCTTGGACCGAATCTAAACTGCTGTTGAATCTTTTACCTCCACAAACACAGACCCGAAACTCAACTGCCAAATAGTTATTAGTTTAATGAAAAATAAACTAGTTACGTTCTAAATATACTCGTACCTACACGTTGATATTACGTGGTGAACCTAATTGCATATTAAGTGCTGTTGATAAAAACAGGTTTTAGTTAATTGTGTTCTCATTTTATATGCGAATACCTGTTTTTCCATTTTATAGCGTGTACACACGAAAGTGGAATCGTGACCTTATGTCTAAAACTAAGCATACTCTAAATAATTTTAGTTCAATGTTACTTTTATGTCAGTTTTGGACCACCTAAAAACGTGTGTATTTCATGCAATCCTAAAGGTAGAATATAGACTATTCTACCTTTTTTGAATTTAACCTTTGCCTATTCACCACTTCTTCTTTTTCCATTCCCTCTTTCAGTGTTACAAACGTCTCTAAGATCATTAGCTTGATTGCTACAAGAAGTCTTGTGTAGTTTTTTTTATCCATATGAATATGAATATCTTTATCCTATCCATATGAATTTTTTGCGGCCTCTTAAACTATTCATTTATTAATAATATGTATGTATATTTTCTGTAAATTGTCAGGAAAAATACCAGCGATGCATAACTGTTACCTACATCTTGCCCCAATTTAATGAAATTAATCTGCGAATAAACCACTTTTTTTAACGTGCGGGTTATCCCCACGCATACCTGCCTCGCCGGAGCCGGAGGGTGAAGCTATGTCGGGTCTCGAACCTACTAAACCGCACGCCGTCTGTGGGTCGCAGTGCAAGGTCGAAGGTTAGGTAGCTATAGAGCATATCCCTCGCATCCCGGCTGATCCGCGAATAAAGCATATAACATATTACGTCACCAGTGAACAAATAGACAACATGAAAATAATACCCAATATATTTATTGTATCAATTGTGAAATAGTGAACAGCATATACCAATGTCTGCTAATATCGCCAAGTATTGATCTGAGAACATTCGTAGAGCAAGTAATTTTGTTTAGGTGGGTAGATAAATAATCTGTAGGTATAGGCTACATGTTATAGAGTAGGCTTTTTCATAAATAGATAATGGGAAAAATAGTATTTCTTTCTATCCGTAGAATAATAATGCAAATAGATCGCCATTTCCTTTATTGCACTGCCAGTGTTTTAGTGATAAGTTACTATCTTTTTAAGTCTGCTGCATAGGTTCGAAGTCGTTAGTGGTTCGACCATATGAAATATTATAACGATTTACCTTTTTGCTATTATAGCATCAAAAAAACTAATAGCCCTTAAAAATTAAGAAAAGATTTCTGTCTGCATTTTGGCAACCTTGATTCATATTCGTATGTTAGTAAAAGTAATGACGAGCAACTCTATTAGAAATATTAGAATTATATACTAATGAAGATGCTCCTTACAGTGCTTTATTAGTATCTAAATGCTAAAGAGTATAGTGAACACTGCTAAACTATTCGATTTAACCTTTCACGTTACGCGACGTAGTCGATAAAAGACTTAGTAAGTAAATCGAAAAAATTGAAAATGTAACTAAATAAATCATACGCAATATGTACCCTAAAGTGCGCTAATCTTTAATCCAACTGAAAACATCCTCTTTCGTCATAGCAAATAACAAAAATGACAAACCCAAACACACTGAGACAATATTATATCCTAATACTTACTAGACAAGATCGTGCCTATTAGTTTAGCGTGGCATCAATCAATACCCGTCACGACGCCGGAGAAAGTTCTAGAAACACCACAATTTAGTGTAGTTAGCGATAAGGCATTGCATCAGTGAATAACTAAATTATAGCTATTCAAACGTGGCTAGAAAATGGCACATGAAACCGGAACTATAATCGACACGTTATAAAAATGACAGCTCTATAAGATTTCGCGAAAAGTCGCACTGGAGTAAAAGCTGTGAGGAGCGTTAGAATACACCAGTTAAACATACATTTGTGTTTATATACAGTTACCTATGCTTTTCAGTACTTTATAATGAACTAACTGACTTGGCGAACTTCGTAGCGCCAATATTTTTCCGCCCGCGTGGCGTCAGATCCCGTTCCCGCTGCACTCTCAACTATATTAAACATGTATTTTACATATAAATCTTCCTCTTGAATCACTCTATCTATTTAAAAAAAACCGCATCAAAATCCGTTGCGTAGTTTTGAAGATTTAAGCAGCACAAAGGGATATAGGGACAGAGAAAGCGACTTTGTTTTATATTATGTGGTCTGTATCTTGGAGTCAAAGACAACCTCACCTGCACGTCCTTTATTTTTTCTACACCACTGAGGTGGCAGACAAGCACACAGTCCATGTGATGGAAAGTGGTTACCGTGGCCTATGGACGTGTGCAACACCAGGGGCGCGCACTCGTGCTGCCGACCCTGTAAACTCAGAGAGTTTCTGTGCCGTAAGTAGAAGACAAAGCAGGAATAGCTTTTGATCTTCCCACTGACAGCACAAAAACTCTCCAGTGAGCTCTGGCTACCCTACTGACCGCCGGGAACACAACACGAGGTTATTGTGGCCTCGGTATTCCGTAGGGCCTTTCGCAGTCGGACTGCTCAATTGGACGGAAATACCGTCGTGTCCTACCTCCTTTTTCGCTGGCTCTAGCTTTCTTTTGGGTTTTGGGTATCGCACTGCTGTCGCTTCGTTAACCCGCCAGTAGTCGCGCCTCTTTTTGAGACATGAACAGTCGCGCTGGGTCGAAAAGATGTCGTTTTAAATGTATTAATTTCATGAAATCAAGGGATTATTTGTTCATCAAATAGACAGAAGACAGTAAAACAAATTTAAAAATAACACTATGTTCATCTACAATGTTACTTGAAAGTACTTAGCGCGACAATATGAATGAGCCAATACTAAAGGAGTTACGGCCCAAAAACTAGAGCCCTGGGTCTTTTTGAGCCGACGCGACTATTTGCGGGTTAATACTGAATTAAACCATAATTCTACATATTCCAGTAACAATATATATCAATGGCAATTCCTTAGTCGCCATATAATAAAATAAAACTAGTTATATCTAACCATTAAAGTAGAAACAATTTATTTAACTACAAATCATAAAATACTTTCTATAGTAACTAGTCTGTATTTCATATGTTTAGTATAGAAAGTGAGGTACTAATTTTATTAGAAAGATCAGAATGTAGGTCTAAAGAGTAGATAATAAAAAAACATAATAAAGGTAGGTAAGTGTGCCATGCAATTTATGCTTAGTGGTTAAAATGGTGTCGATCAATTTACTTTCTAAAGGGTTTATGATGTAAGCAAACTACTGAGGTACACACGGCCAAAGTCGATCTATTCATCGAATAGAAATACTCCTGCAAAACTACACTGTACTTTATAGGACAGCTGTTTTAAAGTATGTACCTATACGCAAATATTTTTTCTTTTTCTTGAGAAATGATTCTTTGACATGAACATTTAAAGCTATTAAGTACTGACTGTTGCTCGCGACTTCACCCGCGTAAATGTGGGTTATTCCGACCTAACATAGCATAATATGTCCTTTCTTAAGGTCTAATCTACCCCAATAACAAATTCCATCAAAGTCGGTTCAGCGGTTTAGGCGTAGCATTCAAACAGGTTACTTTCTCATTTATAAATTAGTATGGATTGATAATATTAGGGACAAAATACAAAAAAAAATTATTTCGTTTCATAATCACATGTTCTTCAATTTGTATACCTATTACTCCTTAAGACACACCTTCATATGGAAAGGTGTATATTCATTGCCTTGGTCGTGTGTACACTGCGGAACAATATCTCATCAACCCGAGCAATGTAACGCTAGTACGTCATAGCTCACGCTGATGAGGTAGTTTGCACTCATCAATCTGCATGTGAGGTGTATTATATTGGTTATACTTATAACAATATTCACCGACCGTACAGTATATTTTCTCTGTGTCACGATGTACCAACGTTCTACACAGTGCTATGTAGACCCAAAGTAGCTTGAGATTTTGAGTTCTAGAATACAAGTACGTATACATAAGCAGACTAATGCTTATATCAACTTTTAGTTTAATGTTGCCAAGACAAGCTTTAGATCTTTGTAAATAGGCAGGGGGGGGGGGGGAACTATCTACTATCTTCATCCTGTCAAATGAAGTTACGAAGACAAAAAATGAGGTGGATTTTATGTTTTTGATCGTTAAATCAAGAATTACGTTGTCACAAAAAGATCCTTCAGACAAACAAAATAGTCGAATAGAGTTACGTAACTATTTTAGACTAGTTAGCAACAGTGGGATAACAAGTTTATTCATTACTCAGTGTAGTAAAAAAGTAAAACAATAGCTAAGTGAGACTAAAGATATGTGACACACGTCATCATAAAAACCCATTTGGAGTTCCAAATAGTTTACAATGATGACGTCACAAACATCAATCAATCAACCAATTAGCTTATTGCAGTATACAGCTGGACATACATCTTCTATCCTCAACCAATTAGCACTATAGCACTTATCATTCTTTCGATATCCGCATCCAGTCAATTCCAGAAACCTTTTAAGGTCCATCTAGTTACCATCTAACTGGGGAGCGTCTTACATTTCGTTTACCTACTCGCTGTCAACATTTTAGGGCATCCGTTGTGTTAAATAGGCACCCGACGCGGATATAAAGAGTGGGCTCTCACGCTACCGGCTAGGTCGTCAACAATAGTCTGACAGGCGACGCGCCCAACATTGTGTTGCTCTATGAGTTTGCATGAAACAACACGCTTCGAGGATACCCGCAAAGTGTGCTCACTCAACGCAGTGAACGACTTTAGGACTCGTTTGCACACAAATATTATACAAATCTATTTACAAACATGAAACACCAAGTACGAAGTAATGCCAAACTGGAAATTTCGCAAATCCCCAGTGTCAAGCAATCCATATTTGCACTATATGACCGCCCCTGAAAGTGAATAGCTCATAAATATTCATAAAAACCTAGTGCAAACACGATGCCTAAATATGTTCACAGTATTGCGTAACCCAACCTTCTGTGGACGGTAACATATTCATTGGATATACTTTTATATATCCGATTGCTGTCCATGATCTAATAATATTTAATGATTTAAAACTATTTTAAAGTCATTATCAATTAACGACGTTCGGCGTACCGGTTCAATTCTCATATAGAGCAAATATTGTGGGTGTTGTCGTAAAAATAATTATGATAGTTTAAATAATAAATAATAAAAAGGCCCGCTTATTACCAAGTTTAATTGTATGCATGTTGGTTTTCAAGATTTGTTTGAATAAATAATTAGATAGAGATGAAGTTCATAAATAGTATTTAACTTAGAAACATTTAGGTTCGCTTATTCGTTTTAGAACTCATAATAAACGCTAAATTTGTTTTAAATAATGCTATGTAATATATCTTGGAAGAATAGAAACATACAATAGATAGCTACAAATAGGTGTTGGAAGCAAAAAAATTGCAACTCATTTACGTAAGTCGACATGAAGCGAAGTCTCGTCCATTAGAGATATAACTACTTATAAAATAATGGGATTTCCGATTTAAACAGAGCTATTCGAATGGGTAAGTACATTCTACGAAGAAAGTTGTTTGACACTAATGAATTTGCAAACAATCTTTATAGCAAACTCTCTTTGAGTACACACGACGCGACGTGTCCCGAATCCGCGCGCATACCAAGCGCGTAAGTCGGTAGTGTGCCCTTATAATTAGAACAATCTACAATGTTTTTCACATAAATTTGAATATGTTAGACGTTCTCTAAGTACTACAATGAAATCCAATTTATCTAAACATTACGTCAATCGAATGGTACGCGTCCATTCGCTTTGACCCGTTCATACTTCTTCTTTGCGGCCGTGGTCTGTGATCCATTCGATTTGGGCCACTGATTACCCTATAAAAGCTAGGAAATTATTGCCAAAAATCGCATTCACTATATGCTGATAAGCCTGAGAACTTCTACCCCTCTCAAAAAGAATTTCCGTTGTAGTATTCGGACAGTTCCAAAAGGAAATACATAACAAGGCTGTCATCTCTGTAAATTGTGATACAGGAAAATAAGTGAATAGATTTATAGTTCTGTTTGTTTGTAAGCTACATTGAATGTAACCGGATCTGCAAGCCATCTGTCTCCGCGAGTTAAAATAATAGAGAGCTTTTTGTTCTTTTCTTTTCGTGTGTTTAGTGGCCAACATGTGACAGAGTTGTTCAGGTCGCCCATATAGACCTCCCGTCTTGACCTAACGTCAGTTGACAGCCGGGACCGACTTCTAACGTGCCCTCCGAAGAAGGAAGCACTCAGATGTAACACCATTTAACGGCAACCCATCCAAATGGTAACCTTCGCCTAAGTAACTTAACCCGCTGATCGTTTACCGCACCTGGCCACGAGGACTTAGAGAGTTGTTCATCAATAATACGATTGGTTGTTGATATTTGATGCAGAATTTATATTTTATTCTTTTGTGAGCCTTAATTCTAGTTATATCATTAAATCAGGTCAATGATATTAAAACTATAGGTAGGTACATACATTAACTATACATTTATCATTCGGATTGTAAATACTTAGTCTCTAATCGATGAGGCGATTAAAGCCCATATACTACGAGTTACGAATCTGTACTTACTTTTCCGTGTGTAGGTACATGGCTTAATACAGGTGTAGGTGATAAAAGTGAATTCCATTCGATATCTGAACTACGTGACGTGGTTTAACCTCTATATCAATAGCAAGAACATCTGCGCGATCAACAATCGAGTTAATTATTCGGCGAAACGTTGAACAGAGCCAGTACAAACAAACAAACACCTAATAACAGAAGCGCTTCGTTTACCAGCCGTTTTGTGGCAAGTCAATATTTTTATATAATAAACTGGTAATTGGGACTATCGTTGGACTTCTTTCAGTTTCAATACTACGTTATTTAATAGTGTCAGTATAAACGGTAGGACATACGGAGATCCAACAAGATATTTATTAGGAGTTTAGGACGCAAGTCAACATGCATATTTTTTTTATATACAACTGAAATGGCAGACGAGCACACGGCCCACCTGATGGTAAGTGGTTTCCGTGGCCTATGGACGTTTGCAACACCAGGCGAGTCACACTCGTGCTGCCGACCTTGTAAACACAGAGTTTCTGTGGCGTCAGCGTAGAAGACAAAGCAGGAATAGCCTTTGGTTTTCCCACTGACAGCACAAAATCTCTCCAGTGAACTCTGGTTGACCTACTCACCGTCGGGAACACATCACGAGGTTATTAATTTTTTATCATTAAAACTATGTTATTTAACAGTTTCAGAAAAAACTGTGGGATATACGGAGATCCACCAAAATCTTTAGGACCCAAGTCAACCTGCAATTTGATATACCCGATGATTTACGAATGGTAGAAAGCACTTAAAACCAAGATAAACAAAATCGTAGAAAGTAGTGACTCTCCACCCTACATATAATATCTTGAATATTTAAAAAACTTCATGAAATCTTCAACAAAATGTGACGTTCATATGTGCTCTTTATGTGCCTAACCTGAATAAACGAAATTGATTCTTCTTTGATTCTCACTTTGCAAATTAACAATTTATTGAGTCTACTTTTCCACCAGAGAAAAAATAGAGGCTGATGTAGAGTCGAAGTCTATGCAGACAAAACTTTTCCAGTTCATAAGTGCCCTCTAGTCCACGGAACAAAGAAAACCTCAGTTAACTAACTACCTTCAGTTTAAAGGTAAAACATTTTCAAAAACATGGTAACTTTAAGTAATATCATTCACAATAGATCCAGCAATATTAAATTGCCCTCAAGATTTGCTATTACAATGTAAAGCTCCATCAATTTATATTGTATGTTTAATTTTCACAATAAAGCTTGCCAATTAGTCGGTAAGGCTCTTGTTTTCCTGGCTCGGAGCCAATACGGCTCGTGTGGCGATCGAATGAAAGTTAGATCACGGAGAAATGTTGTTTCAGTAAATATGCGTGTATTTCTCTCTCATTATATTTATGCGTGTAGGGATATAAGAAGTAAATACGACGCGGAGAGAAATTGCTATAAAGAAGAAAGAAAGTTATAACATAATTACAAAAAAATGACATTAATAACCTTAAATAATAGTGAAATGCTTGAGCAAATTTAAAAAGTTAATATTTTTCTGATACCTGTCCTATAATAAGATTTAAATTAAATGAACAGAACCACAAGCCAAGCAAAGCATTCTGTAACAAAAAAAAAATGGCCACACATACGAGTAACGTTATAAATGAACCAACGATTGTCACTGACAAATGCGAACATTTTATAGCAAATCAAACACAACTAAGCCCGAATCGACAATATTGAAGGGATGGTGGCCTCCTTCAGATCTCGGAATTATTGGTTTTACTTATAGGATGATCACTGAAGTCTATTTAAAAATATGTATGAAATAAAAATCGCCTCCTTTTTAACGCGTCTCAAAAGAAATAAAAAAATGCATTAAGTATGTTCAAACGAAGTGTATCTTTAACAACCCGCAAATTACACAAGTCATAAGCGAAACAGACAATCCGTAAAACAACAATTTTTCAAAGTAGATAGCAGCTTAAATACGAGTTCCCTAAGAGATTTAAGTGCAGTTTATTTGTCAAATGGAGCGAGATATCCCCCCATTGTCATCGACCGCAGAGGGGAGGTTGGGAGATCTTCTATTCAGTTGCACCGACTTGATTAATACGCCTGAATGCGCGCGCTCGCTGCAGAAACGACCCAGTTTCTGGGCCCAGCAAAAATTGTAGGTTATTAGACTGGGCATTGCCTACGCCTGCGAGAGGCCGGGATAGTGCGGTTTTAAAACAAAATGAGAAATACTGCTATCATCATCCGCCTTTTAGTAAAGCTTGAATTTTAAATGCTTTATTTGCTTCCGCTGTTTAAATATTGCTGTGGATATTTCGTATGAATACATTTATTGACTTTACCTGTTACCATACACGTTCAGCATTTGGGGTTTGAGGCGTTATTTAAATGGTTTGTGACGTAAAATATACGATTATAACAACTGATAACATTGAAATTTGCTTTAGTACCTACGCCAAAAATAACAGAACAAAATAGTTTTTAGTTTAGCGACGTCTGATAGAAAGAAAGCTTGCGTGAAATCCAAAAAGTATAGGTAAAGCAAAGTATTCTTTTACGTAAGATAAATTGTAAACTTTCTCCAACAGTATCATAGAATATTAAAACATCAGAGGCATCCTTTGGCTAATGTCCAGGCACTTGTAGTTATAAAACTCCTCTTGTTGCGTTGTGTCAAAGTTGGAATTCCAATATTCGATCAAGATGTACATGAGACATGTTGTGTTAGTAAAGTGAATATAATCAGAGATTGGAAGAATGTTGCCTTAAGCATAGAATAAAGACAAATGAGATTAAAAACAAAAGTCATTTAAGCACTGCACTGGATTGAACGGGCTATTCTGTAAAATAGGCATTTTGTAGAAGTAATTCTATTCGTCTTATTCTAAAGTAGTATAGTCGTATAGTAGTATAGTAGTGTAGTATGTTGTATTTGCTTCTATTGTTTATTACTCCACTGTGATTGAAACCACGAGTTCTATGAATATTATAGTGGCATGAATTCATTTTATTAATTGGCTTTAATGCCTATGTTATCTATTAAGATGACTGCCGAATAGTCCAAAAAAGCGTTTTCTGCAACATTTAAAAGTTGAAGTAATTTTTTTTTTACTGTTATTTTTTTAAGCTCAATACGTTGTTGTGTTTTATGTGGTCTATTTACGTGTATGTTGAAATATAACATGCTTTCACTAAATTATGGCATGAATGTGTTTCACCTTTTATAAAAATAAGTATGTCTCAAATCACCTGTTACATCAACACAGCCAACATAATTATAGTAGAATCCTGCGTGTATAATATTATATTATAATTTATAACTTTTATAACATAAACAAGCTTTATTATTCGAAGCCGATATTTTATTTGTTGAAAGATACATGTTCGAGTATTAAAATAACATTCATTGTTTGAAATCCAAACATAACTGATAAATTAATATTGAGTTCATATTCATAGCCCAGTTCTTCCGAAAAGCGGTTTAATTTATTCGGCTTAATAATAAATCTTTTATATTAAGTTATGGAAACAACCAGACAGATATATAAAAAAGAGGAAATTGCAATTCCATTTCCTTTGACGCATTTCTTACTAACTCTGAAGTTCTTTGGGACTTGGGTAGCTTTAATTAAACTTCGCAAGTACACGTGGTACGAAGATCCTACCACTGTCAGTCTCGAAGCTCCAAATTTTATTCATTACGTTAAAATGAAATTTTGATATTGACTTAGTTTACTGAAAGTGTTGTCAGGTTAGGTTACTCTCGTTACTGCTCACTAGGATTATTCAAAACTAGCTGACCTGGCAACATACGTACCGCCTCAGAATCAATAAAAAAAGTTGCAATTTCCCATTTTTCCTCACCGTTTAAACCTTCCCTGGACATCCACAAATATTTCTAGACTAAAATTAGCCAAATCAGTTCAGCCGTTCTCGAGTTTTAGCGAGACTAACAGAATTGCAATTCATTTTTATATATAAGAGATTCCAAAAGGAAGACTACTTATGGTATGTATAAAAAATATTTGCTTATTTCTAAGGGTTAAACCCTATACATTATCTAAAGTTTCTTCATACGTTTTGTTATTGTTTGGTATTTATTGCATAATGTTTGAAGTTGATATTATTGATACAATTTTTTGAGTGGAATAAATCAGCAAATTTTTAACTCACCCGTATCCAGGTTTCTGACAGAACCAAGACCTGGTAAGCTTTGCAGCTTCAAGCAAAACGCCGCCAAGGTCACCGATCCTCATGCCAGAGCAGGAGCAGCAGCCATCACCTTCCCCATCACCCACTAGCACAATGCGCGACTCTGACTTCGCCACTTTGAAGGTACTTAACAACACATTATCCCCAAAATATTTACTATAGTTAGTCAAATTACTTCCATTAGTCTTTCCACTGGCACTATTGTTTTCACTAATGATTTCAGTTCAAACGAGACCTTGGTCTAAGCTGTCCAAACTTTATTCTATTCACAAGTTGTCGTACTGTACAGTTAGAGGTCGTCAATATAAACAAATCTATCAAAATGAAAATATGAACTTAATTACTGCCATCATCACGACGCCATAACTTGATATTGCAAGCAATAAATGCGATTGTATTCATAATGATTGTCGATATAAACGATGAAATAATCTAAACGAGCCATTTGCGGTTGCGTTGGCGAATACCTGTTTGTAGTTAATAGATATAATGATTAGTTAGATATGAAATCGTTGTAAAAAAATTACAGATTTTGATGATACAATTAAAAAACCTAAGTAAAGGATAACGGTGCTAAGATAACTTATGTCAATAAATGTCTGTCTGTCATTTTGAAAGCAGAAAAGTAACTAAAAATATATCTATGTACCTTTAACCAAATATAGATAGTTCCAACATTATAATATTCAGAAAATAACACTTCAAAAACCATATTACATAGGAATATAATCGATGAAGCCGGACAATGAAAGCCGTATATCAACATTATCGAAAGGCAAATATATACAACTCGATGTTCATTCATCACATACATTTCGTTAGAGAAGATATGACTGGCATGAAATGCTAACCAACTTCGATTTAATAGCATAGCATATTCTTGCTTATCGATGTTTTCCCTCTAAAGATATTTTAATATATGCATAGTTGGCTTCCTAGATAACTCTCTCTTGCATGTAATAGCATTCTACATATGCACTGCAAATAGGAAAACGTATTACTTATTGATAACGATTTTTAAATATTACATATTCAGCTTCATTTGTAGTTAATGTAAATTTAAGAATTCATTTAGAAAATTGTTTTGAGAAGATTAAAGATAAAAGAAAAATAATGAAAAATAGAGGTATATTGGTTATCAGCGACCTCAAGAATTACAAAGAGGTACCAAAAGTTTCCACAAGGCAGGTAACAAAGTAAGAAATCACCTATATCGGTTGTATGAATTAGGCGGGGATCCTGGATTAATTGGCTTTGTCCGGATTTCGCGCACGCTACATGTATTCCGATTTTATTGCTTTAGGAGTAGATGCTTAGAAATGCTTAATCCAATTTCGTGATGTTAGGGAATAAATAAAATATTCGCTTTGGGAATTTCGAATGATAACGTTGTTTACTTATGCTTTCGAGGTTATCAAAGGTATTATTTTGGTAGTTTTACTATTGTTCTTCAGTTTACAAAAGTAATAATAGAGTGGAATAATACGTATTCTATAATATATTTTTATTTGATGGATATTATAATAATTGCAATACAAATAACGACTTAACATGTTAGATGATGTCATGTTCGACTTCATGCATTAATATTATTATATTTGACAGATACATATATTTCTATCCACGTAAACTGTATAGCTATCTATAACTTTAAACTTTTTATTTTATCTTGGAAAAAATGGACACTACGTTAAAACAGACGCCAAAAGATGGACACTATATTTCATTTATGGTCATAACAGTACCAGTTTGTAAGTTAACTACAGAATAATAAAGGATACGATGATAGATACAAATGAATGAAACTAGCTAGCAACAAAAGAGCACACCATTAGATGGAAACTCTTCAATCGAGTGAATAGAAGTGATTACGCATGCCCAAATTCACGGCAGTGTGACTAATGAACACGTTTCATTGTTTCAAAACGGTTTTATTAAGGATGTAAACGTACACATAGTTCGGTGAAACGTATTGCTGGAGATTTGCTATGATCTTAGATGTAAATTAAGTTAATAGGGGTGTAAGTGTCTACCAATATTGTGATTTTCGGTGCCTATAGAGGACCCTAATCCTTATGGTTGTATTCGTGAGATGATGACTAATTTTCATCTAATGTAGCTGCCCTCCAAGATAAATATAGCTTTATATCAGTAAAAAGGTTTGGCTGAAGTTTAGATTATAATTTTATTAAAACGGGCAGTCCCTTTACATCTACCCCATTAGGTACACATCTCTAATATCTTTACAGGGTACTCTACTTTTGCAGAATTATGTGTAATTATTTTAGCATCTCCATCAATTTTAATCCGTCAATCTTATTTATTTCTGTTTGTGTGACAACTAAAAGATTACTCAGATATAAAATGGAAAATTGGCACTGGTTACCAGGCACTCAGAAACTTCACAAATAAGTCGAAGAGTCCGGTCATTGAACGTCTCCAAGGGCAAATCTGTTGATCCCATAAACTATGGACGTATATTACGATGTAATTCTTACGTTCCGGAATACACAAATATATCGATTTTATTTGCTCTTCAGGGCGACAGTTCTGAACGGATATAATCCTTCTTAGCTATGTTACATAGTTGTAGGAAATAGGAAATAATAGTATGTATACGTCTCAACTTGGATTTTTGCCAAAGTATGTTTTTTTCTTTGTGTGTTTCATTTAATATTAATGTTATGTATAATATTGTCGCCTATTTATATTATATGGGTAAAGTTAAAATAATATTAATGTTATAAATTCTGTCGCAAGCTATAAATTGTAACCATAAAGAATTTGTGTGGCAAATGTTTTGAAACCTCAATATGTGCAGAACTAGACTAGAGATATGGATGTAAGTACACTTATGAATGAAACAATCCTTATTTTATTACGGTAAGGAAATTCTAGACAGTAATTCCACGAGAAACAAAGTATTCCATACAATACCCTTCATTTTCACTTAAAACATTACTCGTGTAGTGTTTTAAATGAAATAATATCATAGGCACATTTTAGAAGACATTGCAATGCGTAAATAGAAATTAGCACATTACAAGTCACAATCTTATTTACCAAATTTGGAAATGGATACCTATTGCTGTTGTTATAAAAGCAGGTTTCTTATTTTAGCATAAGATCATTAAATTAAAAAAAAATTAAAATATTTATAACTTGTGAGTGTTTTTGTAAAATATCTCCTCCACTTCGCATAACAATTTAAACGCCTGAATCACTACCAATGTGAATATATTTCTTGTAAATACACTGTTCTTCGTGTTTCTTAAGCCTGGTTCAGGATCAAATCTTCGACAGAACCAGGGTAATCTTTTACGCTTTGTTATGTACACGGATGTATCGCCTCTGTCTGAACGATTTAGACAAATGCGGGGTATTTTGGGTTGTCTATAATATTCTTAACTGTAGAATATGGAATGAAGTAGCACTAAGAATATTAGAAGTAAACTAAAATATATGGCGAAGAAGCCATCAAACCTTTCAACAAACTGATGTTTAGTCATATAAATCATATTTTCTGCCACAAGAAAAGCGGGATGAAAATCAGAAATACTGTTTTAATTGAACATAATAATGATTTTATTCGAAGAAAACTACTATCTGGAGTCTAGACCCAAAGTAAGAATGGCTTAACTAGCATGTAAAATGAGATCTAGGAAGCGGATATAATAATACTCAGATATATTCCATATTTAGTGAACGTTACGAAATGTATTGTGATCGGAACTTCTAGATTAAAAGTAGGCCTCTATAATCGAGGACACCAGAAATTCGTCACAGACTGTAACTATTATTGGCCAGATCAAATGTGGTACGTTATCGTACAAACCGTTGGTAACTATAAAACGGATCGTATACTTCCACGGTGTCGTTATAGGTTAAATGACTTTTAACATACAATTCATTTTGCTCTTTTTATCGATATGTTACATTCCAATCGTTTGATAGGATACTGTTTGAGACATGTATCGTTCTGAACGGATCTAATTGTTATTTGAATTGTTTAACCTCAATACACATACCCTGTATTTAATAAATGATATCTGTTATTCCCAGAATCCATATTTTACATTATATGCCTACGAAATTGTTAAATTATTCTGGTACAATCAACCTTGTTTTGTGTAATGTTCTGGAGCTCGTATAACAAAGACAAATAATGTGATTCTTAGAATATTTTTCGATTCTCAAGTAATATAAAGGATTTTGAGATGGAATGCCGGTGGCTTTCTAAGCGAGAAAGTTGTCAAGCCCCGAGGTAACTCGTATTTTTTTTAGGCGAAGTTTAATTAATAAAAAAATGAGTTTGTGGGTCGTGAAAATATTTATTTGAATAAACTAAGTAATAAGTTGAAGTATTATAGATTTCTTCTTCGATTCTTTTTGCGGATTAGAGAACTTGCACGGTAAGAAAAACTTTTCTGAACATGCGATAAAAGGTAATAAATAGTTTTTAACTAGTTTTCGTTATATTCAGTATACGAGCTGTCGACCTCTTGGAATATCTTTGTTTTTAAAAGTATACTTACTAAAACTAATCTTGCTATTATTACGAAAGCCGGACTGGTAGCAATTTAAGTAACATCCAGGTGAAACCATGGCAAATGAGAACGATTGAGAACTCATACGTGTAACTGTAGCATTACAACAAAACCATTACTAACTTCTACCTTACATTACAGACACGTCATGCCATGAAATGGAAACATGCATTCTCACTCAAGAAACGAAGCACGTAAAGAAAGTGCACAAAGGCTGTGTTAAGTTAGCAATATCGCTGAACGATAAGATTTACCAAATCCTAAAGGGCTTGAGTATAATGATAATAAAACTCAGAAGCTGTATGTAGTTTAACGCAAAGGATACTAAAATTTATATAGACACTGATAGTGTGAAGAAGTAAGGTAACATTGCTCGATAATATTGGTATGTTTGACGGTGAAACTTGGATAAGAAAGGAAAAAAAGGAAATGGAGAAACGGTAAAAAACGAGAGCTGCCTGCATTCTACACTAAACGTCATCGTTTATATTTCACGGAGGTGTGACTCATAGTGGAATAGTAGTAATTCTTATAATATGATACAGTCCTACAGAACTCCTAGCGAGAGTTCCATAAAAATTATCGAATCACTAGTGCGTTGATCGAGCCTACTGGTATCAAAACGAACTATCCTTAAGTTTGCTCCCAGGTGACATTAAATACGTAAGTTAAATACGTAGCTACAAAATCTTATGGGTAGAAAACGGAATCGATTTTTGCAGTAGGTTGAAAGCAGAATTATTGTTATTCTTAACTTGTTGGTAGAAAAAGGTGGGTCGAAAACGGAAATGCCCAAATTTTATCAGTAATTATTGTATCAGTTACATCAGCGGTAAAGTAAGTCAATGTTTTAAGACTTGAACCTGAATCGAAGTGAAACGGGGAAGTATTGCGCAAGGCCGCCATTGGATTATGTCAATTGTTTAATTGTGTGATAATGGATTATTTGTTTAATTATTTTTTTGTCTTCACTGTTGATATCAGAGGGAAAGTCAGGGTTAGATTTTGTTGAGATCTGTTTTAGAATGTTGCAATCAAATGATTTCAATCAATTATTATTAAATGAGTGTGTATATTACATGTCAATATTTAATTTTTAGGCACAAAAATCTTACTTTTTCCCCTCACGAATAGTTTGGGCTTAATCTTACGGCTATCTCATCATTAATATGGATATAAAAAAAACTGTTTAATTATACTCTCATCTTTATAATAATATGTAATAATTATACCTTTATTCTGTGTTACATAGTGACATTAGCAAAACTTATTGTACTTAAAATTAGTAGCTGGTAACTATAGCACAGGATTTCCTTTTTTAGTTTCTAGCTGTTCATTATCTGATAATTGTGCATCAAACAGCTAACCAAAATATTTGTAATTTTTTTGTAATAATAATAATGTACTCGATGCCGGTGGCGTACTATTTTTAATATTAAATATAATTTGTATTTTTTTAGGATATATTTAAAAATGTAATTCATAATATGTGTTTTAAATGAATAAAGGAAATAATAATAAATCAATGGTGAATTTCATAGTAGGTTCATCCCATATTGTGAGAGTATCAAAGGTCCTTTGGTACCTTTTTTCTTTCCAACTGTCTACTTTTCCTCTACTCTACAATCTTTATGTGGTAGATCGTGAACGACACTTCTAGTATTACAAAGGTTGAGCCAAGTGAAGATAAAAATAATGGGAAATTGGATCTGGGAGTGAACCTGAGAGGTCTCTTAGCTGTGCCAACATCAGATGCCGGTGACGTGACATGAAGGTAGATGTATACAAATAGATATATTGGCAAAATATGTGTGTACTACCGAAATAAGATACGAGCGTGATACTGTTACGATAGGTAAAATAAAATTTTGTATAAAATGTACTATGTTACACAACGTTCGATACTTTAATTAATTTGGACCGAGATATTTAACATGGAATGCATATTATCTAAGAACATACAGAATAAAATATCGATTCTATGAATAGCGTAGAAAGTTTTGTCTAAATGTATGGTCGTATAACTCACAAGATATTATATCATTTTAAGCTATAACAGTAACGTTTATTAGTATATTTTTAATTATTGCCGAATGAACAGTCGTTTAAGAAATTTTAAAAATATAAATGAAATTAAATATTTATGCTAACTTTCAAACCGCCTAAAGCTGGAGGAATTCTTTAGATATTTATTTTGTTACGACTTAGGTATCAGTCACACGGTTCGAAATCAGAAATATTTCAATACTTGAGTGCGTGGTCGGTGGTCCTTGACGGTTGCATATTAGGTGAGGTTTGATTTCTCAGCTTCTCGATTGTTCTAATCTAGTTATCTACTACAAAAGATATCCCTTATTTTTTTTCTGTATAAACTCTTTATATTTTCATTATTCAGCTTTGATATCTCTTCATTATTCAGCTTTGATTCATGTATCTAATGTTTGTACAACTGAAGTAATCACATGAAAATTCAAAGAGCGCACGTTAAATTTTGTGATCATTTACAATATCGAAACAATATAAACTGAACAAATAATATTTCATACATTATGTTGTACTTTGATTATTTTTTCTGGATTACTTTTTCCTATTAGGTAAGTAACATTTACACTATTATGTTATGTATCATGAAATGTTGTTTAACCTTTAATTAACGAGGTGGTGTCACTGTGACACCGCACGGGTTGAGATGGCAATATAATTTGAATCGTCTGTCGTATACGTCCGTGTTTTTCAGCAGCTGCTTACATTTACTTTATGTTTCGTTAGTCAGTGTCGCGTTCGCGACACGTTCTTGCGTGTCTGTCCACGTGACCTAAGGTCGGTATTAATGCAACTATATTGTACCTTAATATATTTTTAAATAATTTCAAAACGTTATTATTCTGTCTTATTTTTTAGATTTCTGAACCGGGATTCATCCTGTACAAATTCACCTACAATTGATCGAGGACGTTTCTTACAAAATTTTGCTAGAAAACTCGTTACACCGCATCTAAATCGATGTGCCTATAACACATACCACGGGAACTCACGACATCTATAAAACATATTCTTGGCAAAGATTTGATAATAAAGGATCAGGAAGTCATTAAAAATAACTCTGGTAATACAATTAAGAAGCTTTGCAATATACCTATGTCTCGTGAAATTGAAAAAAAAGCCCCGCACCAGTGTATCAAGTGTGAAAAAATCATATATCTGCAATGTGCCCAAAATGTGTGTCAGATATTGTTGATTAATTTCTATTTTAAATTTCTAATTCAACGGAGTTTTTTAAAGTTATTTCTAAAAGAAAAGTTACTTTAAGTTGATAATTTTATGTTTGATCTCAAATATTCTAAAGTCTGATGATGAAGTTCCTTAAATTTTGTTATTTTCGTAAAAAATAATAAATAAAAGTTGGAATTAAAAACACATTGTTTTTTATTATTATATATGACCAGTAACTATTGTTATTCCTGAAACCTGATAGCTTATGGTTATATTGTTTCGTGTTTATGAAAAATTTAGTACTTATTTAAAGTAGGGTGTCACTATGACACCACCTCGTCAATTACGTGCCAGATTATAGGGTCGTTAACTAAAGGTTAACAATAATACACACAAGCACGAGTTTGCAGGTGTCAAAGAAACGTAAAGGTTGGCTAAAGGCTCTCGGCCTTGATAAGCGATCAAGGTTATTTCTTACGAATCGGATTAAGTTGAAGATTTTAGCGTTGATAATGACAATTTTTTCATTAAAGTATGCGTACAGTGATACGGGGTGTAATGTTAAAGTGAATTATTCGGTCTATCACCACCTTAAGATACACTTGAGTATCCACAAAGCGTGAGAAAACAAGCGAGCAACGAAACAAAAAGGGAACCGAATATATGTTCAGATTTTAGCACACGGCGACGTTACAACCTGCTTACTGCGATGTTACATTACACACCTAAACCCAATACAGTACTAAAGTTAATAATCTATAAGAACACATCATTCAAGACTGAGAATATAGCTTCAATAAACCAAAAGGTCAGTCAGATTTCGATTTGTGGTAGGGAATAGCCTGGCTATGATGAGTTTGCTGCGGTGAGTCGAACATCCAGTAGTAATATCCCATTAAGGAGACCCTACGGATACAGTACGTGGCGGATGTGTTTGTCCCAAGAAACCAAGAAATATTGCCGCAGAGACTCCAGTTTATCTTTTTTTATGGTTCGTTATATAGGAATATGAGTACCTATTATTGATTTCGTAAGCATGATTTGGTATACGTAAGCATGATTTGGCATTATTAATGCGTAAGGAACGGGAAGGTTTTGAAAATAAATAACAAATAATCAGTCCCAGCTCAAATTAAAATAAGAGATACAAAAATGAAAAGGTTGAAGCTGCAAGCTAAATAAAGAGTTAATATAGTCAAGAACATTTTTGGCTACTTGAAATGATAACATCTAGAACTGATGTTATTATAATAAAATGTAAAATTCAGCAATCGTTACTCTAGTCAATTCCAGATACAAACTCAATATGACCGCGACCGCTTATAGCTTACAGCTGACGCTTATGTCACATTCGAGCGTAATCAGGTAGACCGATACTGGTCCGTCCGGAGATGTCGCCGGTTTCCACAGAATCAATTCATTTCAAAACATACCTACAGCAATAAGCTATAAAGATAAAAATTCAATAACAATCAGCTGTACAGACTTGTGCAATTTTAAATTCAAGCGCAACGAGCTACAACATTTACTTTACACTGTTGAATTACAAATATGACGATTAATATTAGCTTTTATTACCACAACAATAAGCGCCACCTTTGAATGTGAAAACAGTGAATAAATATATATCATAAGCCTTATCACGTCTGATTGCAAATATTAATGTTTCTACGAACGCGACACAAATTAAATTGAAATCTGTTTTAGCTTAAAAACGACTTAATTAAATATTATTTACACAGGGCTAGTGAGAAATCGTAGCAGCGATAAGAATATTCTAGAACTGTAAATAAGATGACTTTTTGAAATTTGAACGGAGAGGACACGAGTGATAAGTGGAACAAATTCGACAAACTGCCTATTGCCACGCTAATGCTATTCATCTCCCGACGCATGATAAAAGCATATTATTAGGAAAAAACGAGATATTTGTTAACCTTTAATGTCATGAACGTCCTAGAAATTAAGAAATATTAGAGGTGTGGCAAGGTCGATAATTCAAATGCAAACACAAAACACACTTGAGTATATTTCACTCCAATGAGGTTATTGCGTTAAAAATATAGGTAAGTATATTATTAAAATAGCTGTCACAATTTTTGCGAAACCAGTTCTTTAAACGGATTATTTAAGGAAATATATTCATAAACATAAACGAACCGGACTTAAATATAAATTGAATAATATTTTGAAATGTAGAATATTGATTTATTGACTCAAATTATTTATTTAACACCAGCTGTTGCTGAGAATTCGTTGCTGCAGTTTTAAGTTAAAAGCATTACGAGTTATGTTTAAAAATAAGATTAGACAAGGAAAACAAAACAGGGTCATAGTTCATCTTACTCTAAGCAATACAAATGAAAACTAGCAGATCATAGGTGTTTCATATCATCGTAAATATAACAAAACACAAGATCTCATGCATTAACGGTATCGCAATCAAACCGTTTCTTCATCTAATACCTAAGACGAATATCACGTTACCAGTCAAGCAACCTGACACATTAAGTAAAACAAGTTAAGGTGTACTATTACATATCAACGGTTGGTCAAACACTTGTTATAAGTGCATAGTGAGGTGATTATATCGAGTTTGAATCGATTAAACTAGCTCAACTGTGAGTGCAAATGTCTGGTCATAAAAACTGATACAAGAAACGGTGGGTAATATTGCTATTAGGAGTTTCCGTTTTATTATATAATTTCGTTGTGAATCTTCAAAATTGTTATGACTTCCTTCGAATAGTATAAAATAAGACAAATATAGTAGGTAAATTAATGATGTGTCAAAAGTTGAATGGCTTTCGCACACAGAATATCAACACTCAAATAGAATAACGGTTGCCAAAAAAATTACTGTTTTGCAATTTGTCATTATGAAGTAGTATTTTCATTTTGATTTTTCAACAATACTCCAATATTATCCTCCGTCATTTCCGCAATTTAATTTTAGTAGTTCTACTTCCACAATTACATAAGATCTAAGTCTAGTTTCCGGACTTATTCTATACAAGTGTAACACGAAATTTCCCACTCGAGTCAAAACAAAAACATTAGGTACAACACTAACCGCCATTATTTGCACAGGTTGTCCCGTTTACATGTGTCTAATTGCAGAATTAACACCTTATTGCATAGGTTTTAAGTTACATTATTGAATAAATAGAACCAAGTTTTGTTTTCAAGGTAATATTGATTGTTTGCTATTTGGTCGCAATAGGATGTTTAGAGTAACGACCAGCTGATGATTTTCCTGCTTTTATTTATGATTTTCTATATACTCACGCCTGTATGCACCGTAGGTGTAGGTAGAGGTACTCAATGTTTAATCCAAACTGCTGCTGAAAAGTCAAATATCGTAATTTTTCCCACCCGGTTTATTTCAGTTTGTCAAATTACAAACAATGAGTAATTATGTTTTACGTATTTTTGTTGCAAATTTGTTTCTTGCATGTGACTTCTTCCTCAAGTTGTCGGTTATCGCAAACGCGTTTCGGGGCAACGAACTTAAGTCCTTCTCCAAGCCTCCGATTACCTTGTTTTCAAATTCCATTACGAACGATTCAGAGACACTAGACAGCTGAGTTCTGTATCACGGCGGTATCTCGGAAATAAACCAGGCGGTTGATTTACAGAGTTTATTTATAGGTGTAGATGAAACATTAAATTGGATAAGAATCTATTAGTCCCCTAAAATTCATAACCTGCACACACTAACTCAAATAAATTATATTTGAGTTGTCGTAGTGTTGGTTGAAACTATTACCAATAACATAGTCATTATTTCTTTATTTAACAAAACTAGAATAAGCAATAGCGTATTATACTCATACATAAACTATGTTTAGGTTAGCATTAGAAGCGCCCCAATAGGTATGTTTTTTATTCGACATGTAAAAGCAATGCCCAGTTGGCGAAATGTGGGTATTAATAATGGGTGAAGCAGACGTGATTAATAAGTGCAACTTAGAACATTACAGAGTGCTTGTAAAGATATTTCATGTCATTTAGTCCACATAACATTAATTATTATGACTGTACCTACAATATTAATAGATTTATGACCAGTTATGTTTGTCTCTACATAATTATTAGTTTTGTATATTCTGGTTTAATAAACTGCTATTCGTACCTACTATAAACCGATAAATATATTTATAAATCGAATTTATCATTCCAAGCAAATAGGCACTTAAGTATAAAATTGACACCACATTTTCAGAGCCTCAACTGCAAGCCGGTACCTGCTGATTCCCGGACAATATTCTGACAAAGATTTAATTTTTTGAGAAGAATACGGAAAAATAATTTTATTAACGTGGGCAGAAAACGGAATTTCGTCTGGGTTAAAACCCGAAGAACATTTGTGCGTTAAAAACGTAAACACTCGAGGTTCGGGGTCAGATGGCAGTCGCTTCTATAAAATCCATCTTGACTCCGTGGCGTGGCGGTAGTGAACGCGGCCGCTACGCAGGAGGCGCGGGTTCGATCCCCGCTCAGTGCAAATATTTGTATGCATGAATATGGGTATTTGCATTGGTCTGGCTGTTTCTATGTATAATATGTATGTATTTACAACAAAAAAAAGTATCTAAGTATGTTTATCCGCATTCTAGATTCCATAACACAAGCTAGTTAGGCTATGCTTACCGTGGATCTAGATAGCGTTGTGTGAAATGTTGTGGAATGTTTATTTATTATTATTATTTATTATTACTTATTGAGCTCCAGCTTAATAATAGTCTAGGTAAGTATTCAAAAGAAATAAATATTGGTTAATGTCTTTGCCAGTCGGGTAAAAATAAGTGAGTATCACAAGAGTTGTGCAGTGGCATTTAATTTGTATGTATGTGTATGTATGGCTATTTTTGCGTTCAACAATTCAATTGTATAATAAGGTTAAAGTTAATTATAGTACTATTAGTCAATACATTGTTGAATGGTAATTACAGTTAGTATTATAGAAATGAATTAAAATTAATTTCATGCGCCCGACTCGTGATTGACCAATTTTTGATTTATATAATTTGCTAACTTTTAAACTCTCGCGTTCCATGATATATAATTAACGAAACGGGAATTAACGCGATCATGGTATAGGTACTTACATACCTTTGATTGCCTGACGTTTCGACCAGGTTACACCGGCCGTGGTCACAGGCTGACTGGCTCAGCAGTGGACGCCCGCCGTCTTCGAATCCGTGAGGTAGTAGGTTCTTCATCTACCCGCACATTTTCAATATTTTCTTGTCGCCATGTACCGTCACATACCACACTCACAGTGTCCCTATTACGTAAGCAAACTGTCCGGTGTCTATCCGACTGCGTAGAAAAGCGAGGTTGCATGTTTTTCATCACTGGATTCCATGTTGCAGATAATTTAAAACCATCTTCCCGATTGAAATTTTTATGTTTTTTGATTTCAATCGCTTCACGTACAGCTCTTGAGTAAAAGTGACGTTCCTTGGAGAGGACTTGCGTATGGTGAAATTCAATCCAGTGATTGGTGCCTGCTTCTAGCAGGTGCTCTGCAATCGCCGATTTGCTCGTCTGGCGATTCTTTACAGCTGCGATGTGTTCTTTGACCCGTTCAGCAATAGTCCGCTTCGTTTGGCCTATATAGGAACTACCACAGCTGCAATCTATCTTATAGACACCTGGACACTGTAACGGTAAGACATCCTTCGGTGTGCCCACGATGTTGTTTACCCTTATGCCTGGGGTGTAAACTGTCGGGATGGAGTATGTTTTTAACACTGAGCCGACTTTGTCCGTTACTCCCTTGACATAGGGCATATAGGCTGGCTGTCTGCTCACCTCCGGACGTCTACGCCTCACTGCCTGTTGCTTCCGTCGTCCGTTCACTTCATATCCGTTGTTCTTGAGTACCTCCTGAACATGATCCAGCTCTCGCTCCAGATGTTCAGGGTCACAGAGATCATACGCTCTATTCCTGAGTGAGGTCACAACGGATTGTAGGTGTCGGGGATGGTGATGAGACGTGGCGTGTAGGTATCTGTCCGTATGTGTAGGCTTCCGGTACACACAGTGTGACAAGGACCCATCTGATCTCACGGCTACTTTTACGTCTAAGAATGACAACGACCTATCTTTCTCCATCTCATACGTGAACCTTATCTTGGGATGAATTGAATTAAGGTGTTGTATATATTGATCCACTTCCTGTTGACTTCCCTTGACAATACTGAAAATGTCATCTACATATCGCTTCCACAGTCTGATGGTCTTCGGGCCAAGACTCAGGGCCTTTTCTTCAAAATGTTCCATCCAGATGTTGGCAAGTACAGGGGCTACAGGACTTCCCATTGCGACACCATCTATCTGTAGGTAATGTTGACCTTGGAAAAGGAAGTAGTTACCATCTAGACAGTGCTCAAGTAGATCAACATAGTTAAACGGTAGTTCGTTGTCACTCAATAGATCCTTTACGACGTTCAAGCATTCTTTTATAGGGACGTTGGTGAAAAGAGATTCCACGTCAAAGCTCACCATGATGTCATCTGGTTCCAGCTTGAGATCTTTAATGATCTGTATAAAGTGCCGTGAGTCCTTCACAAAAGACGTTGTTCTGCCTACCAGTGGCTGCAATACTGACGCAACGTACTTCGCAAGATCGTAAGTAGGAGATGCTATTTGACTTACAATTGGCCGCAGTGGCACGTTGGGCTTATGTATTTTTGGCAGACCATACAACTTGGGTGGCTGGTGTGACTTCGGTGAAAACAGTCTACTGTACTCATCTTCCGTAAAGAGGTCCTCGTTTTCTTGTATACGAGCTCGTATTCTGCGCGTTACTCTGGCCGTGGGGTTGTATGATACCGGTTTGTAAACCTTATCATCACTCAACAGTTCGAGAATTTTTGTTTGATAATCAAGTGTGTTCATCACTACGGTGGCGTTTCCCTTATCGGCCTTAAGCACCAAAATGTCCGGGTTATCCCTAATGTCCTTTAGTCGGAAATTGTAAAACAAATTTGTCAACTAGAATTTTTACGTAGAAAACGAGCGCGAGTGGAAACATCGTTGACATATCTTCTGAAGTGTCGCGATTGGGACATATTACCTACGTGTGTGCGTATTAGACCGCGTAGTGACATCGCATTTTCTCGTAAAATGGTAGATGAAGAACCTACTACCTCACGGATTCGAAGACGGCGGGCGTCCACTGCTGAGCCAGTCAGCCTGTGACCACGGCCGGTGTAACCTGGTCGAAACGTCAGGCAATCAAAGGTATGTAAGTACCTATACCATGATCGCGTTAATTCCCGTTTCGTTAATTATATAATTTGTACATAAATAATCATTTGTCATATCATATCATAAAATATGTAATAAATAACACATCTAACATATGCGTAGACATATGTGGAAGAATTAATGAGGTGCATAAACAGGTATCACATAAATGGTGGAGTTGAACATTTTATTTGGTTAGTGTGCCAATCTGCCAATGTCATCCTGAGACGATCATGGTTCTTAGTACTAAAAATGTTTATTAGTGTAATTGTGTATTAGTGTAAATGTTTATAATGTATGTGTGTGTGTGTGTGTGTGAATGTGTAAATTCTTTATAAAAATAAAAAAATTAAGGAAAGTCTTCAAAAATACAATCAATCAATCAATCAATTAGCCCACTGCAGTCCACTGCTGGACAAAGGCCTCCCCCAATGTGCGCCATTTCGTACGATTCTCCGCCTTCCGCATCCAGTCCGTCCCAGCCACCTTTTTCAAAAATACATATACTACAAAAACTTTTACCACTCTGCCGGTTTTTATTTTACGTGCGGGAAATCCCCACGTATACCCCCCCCCCCCCCCCCCTCGTAACCTGGTCGAAATCGAAACGTCAGGCGATCAAAGGTATATAAGTACCTACCATCGCGTTAATTATCGTTATCTTAAATCTAGAAATTTTATGTATTTTCACATAACTTGTTATTGTATAAAAATATTAATCACATACCTATATAGAGGAGTAGAAAAAATAGGAGAGAGAGTTAACCCTGAGCTCTTAGGTGTAGGTCAATTTTGTGTATCGGTTCGCGATCGAAGATGGATAATTAAAATTTCTAAGCCTTTGATTATTTTCTATCTAACACATCAAAACAATAATATATCAGTGTAAGGCCCCATAGCCATGAAAGTCGCAAGTAGACCGCGTCGTCGCAGCACGCGACACGCGGACACGCCACGAGCTGCGCCCGCGCACGGGCAATGAAAACGTGCTCGATAATTATAACCACTACGCTTTATTATCGCCTAAGGAGTAAAAAAATGTGCTAAATGAGTTTAGTCACACTTTAGTATTGAAGACACGTGATATTTAAGTGAAATAACTATTTCGTGTTATGCCTTTGTAGTGTGGAACGTGGCGCGTTTAATCTTATAGTTATTATGACATACAAGCTGAACCGTCCCAGGTTCACACAAGTAAAATGCATTAATTATTAAAGACAGCCTTCGTGGCGTGGCGGAAGTGAACGCGGCCGCTACGCAGGAGGCGCGGGTTCGATCCCCGCTCAGTGCAAATATTTGTATGCATGAATATGGGTATTTGCATTGGTCTGGCTGTTTCTATGTATAATATGTATGTATTTACAAAAAAAAAGTATCTAAGTATGTTTATCCGCATTCTAGATTCCATAACACAAGCTAGTTAAACTATGCTTACCGTGGATCTAGATAGCGTTGTGTGAAATGTTGTGGAATATCTATTATTTAAAAAAAAAAAAATATTCCTGCTGAAAATACCACAATATTTTGAATTAATAAGGAGACAAATTCACCTCTTCGGGGATATTCTCCCTTGTAAGGGTAGAATTTGGGAGATGTTATTGCTCTGTGTTACGAATCAATCAGAACAAAAATATGTGGAGTGGAAAGCATCATAAGTAACTTTCCTTAAAGGCTAAGTTTCATAAAAGAATCAAATGCAAAATATCGATAGGTACTCATTCACAGTACAGGCATAGTCAGGTTTTAGTGTTAATAGATAAATTCAAAAGAGCTTTCCAAATTGACAGGCATTGTATACCCTAAATGCAGTATATATCAAAATAAAGTACAATTGCAAACAATAAATGGTAAGAGAATATACAAAGAAACATCAATTTTTATTTATAGACAAGACTCTGTCTAGACGGAGAATAACATTAATAAAGTAGGCAATATTATTACCGACTGGAGGCTAAATGTATAAATAAATAAACGAAAAAATACTTATGAAACCGATTTTATCCAAGGGTTTGTTTTTCACATTAGTCATAATCTAATATATTATTTTTATTGTAAGTGTTTCCTTTCATCACTTACATTAAAATCAGTCTCAGCCAATTTAACATACGTGTACTCTTTTTCATATGGATCTTATTGGACGTGTGCCAATATTTCAGTATATTTATTCAATCGAGAGAAAATTGGGACCTAGCACATCCTGTGCTAAGTTAAACCTTTGTTTTTTACTGCATTTAATAACCTCGGAAAGTACAGAAAGAATGAATCTACTAAGAAACAAGAATGTTGTAGTAACAATGTAGTTGAAATCGCTCGCTCAAGGAAGATTCAAAATCGTCCTTAATTCAATGCTTATTTCAGTATCACTTAATCATGAAGCTGTGATCTAATCAAAATAACAAACCAAACCTTGTGATTTTTGGTAGCACTGGTAAAGATTCCATATTATATGATATATAGATCACATAATATATCCTGATTGCAACTCATTTCATCACATAGGTATTTATTTTACTATGCTGTTACTATAGTTAAAGACGAAGCAACTAACACAAAAATATGGTGTAGTCCACTTAGAGCACCCAGCCGAATAGCACATGAGCGAATAGCAAATCATTACTTCTGTCTCCTATTTGAAAAACATATGTTTTCGCCACAGGTACTTAGTAATGGCAACGATGAGCATGACGCATTATAATTGAAGCTGAATAAATTGACTTCATGTTTATGGCATTCGACCATCGAAGGTTTCTATTAATGAGTTGGAAAACACCTCCATTGTTAACTAGACAAGGAAATAATAGATTTAAATAGAGAATGAAGATATAAGTGTACATTATAAATTATAACGTACTATTGTGCTATGATTTAATAGCTCACAGCCATCTACATTCTATAGGGACAATGAATCATTTCATTTATATGCGATTGATGTCATGTAAGTGTACATAATAGAGGACAGAATACAGAAGACTAATTGAGAACCTTCGCAGATTCCCTCTAATTAGGGATTGCCTCGACTCTCACAACAGTGGTCTACCCATCTTGGAGTCTAATACCTCATGGGGCAGAATAATAAATTCGGGTAATGTAATTCACCGTTACGCTACCCGATGTTTTGATCAGACCGTGGGTTTTCTACTGCAGTAGCTAGATGTATTGGCTTCAACATTTTGTATTTTCAATCTCAAAGGTAACCACACAAATTGTATTGATATATACAAGTGCTTCACGAACTTCCACGAAATGTAAATATCGACAACTACTCTCACTTGAGATTCAAGAAATACCACAGCAATTCAATTTCAACTTAACATATTTTGCTAGTGTATATATTCGTTAAAAAGAATATACTGTTGATAAACCAGATCTTAACAGCTTTCATTTTAAAATATTCAGTCTTAACTACTAATAGCGTGGATGATTAGTACCGAGTAGTGAAATTCAAAAATAATTGCATTTCCAAAACTCACGGTTGCGATAGAAAGTTCGTTAATGTTGAAACAACAGTAATTTACTTAACTACCTCGTCAGTAATATTTGAAGTATAAGTAACGTAATCCAGTAATTGTGCTGACATAGGAATGTCAAGGTGGCTAAAATGCCCATCTTTAACTTTGGCCTTGTCGCGTGAATTGCTTAACTTCAAATGCTTCTAGGTATATCTCAGCAGCGTAGGATGTTCACATGGGTTTTGTTAATTTAGGATGCAACAAAAACTTGTACAAGTCTATATGTGCATTCTAATCATGGTTAGTTAATGCAGAAGTACTTATAAGTAACGTAATCCAGTAATTGTGCTGACATAGGAATGTCAAGGTGGCTAAAATGCCCATCTTTAACTTTGGCCTTGTCGCGTAAATTGCGTGACTTCAAATGCTTCAATAGGTATATCTCAGCAGCGTAGGATGTTCACATGGGTTTTGTTAATGTAGGATGCAACAAAAACTTGTACAAGTCTATATGTGCATTCTAATCATGGTTAGATAATGCAGAAAGAATGAAGCGACGGTATTTTATCGGTTATGGAGTCGGCCTTCTGATCAAGAGGTCTCGGGTTCGAATCCTGGCCATTACACTACCGACGTGAACCCACTCCTAGCACAAGCAATTTAGCTTAGTTGGAGGGGTTAGAGGGAATATTAGTGATTTCAGTCTCTAATATCTTTTTTAAAAATCTATCCCTTAAAAATCTAAAAAATCTAATCAAATCATACCTACTTCAGATTATAAAACCAGTAAGTAACAATAAGCGAGTAGGTATACCTAGCCAATAGTAGGTAACCAACCGAAAATTAAAGTAACAACCACAAAAATAAAACAAATACATCTCTTTACAAGCAGAAACTTTTTAATATACGCACGTCAATCGCCCCAATTAAATAAAGTGTTATTTAATGCGATGTATTTAAAATAATGCATCGCATTAGAGTAATGACTTTAGTTTCTACAACTAAACAGTATTATTAAACAAGTTTTATGTTTCTCAACATATTTTAATGACGGTTTTAATTGTCGCCCTTGAAGAGGTATTCATCGCAATGATTTAAATTAAAACGAAAAATATAACACACATGAAATGTGGGTAGGGAAACGCCTCTTGCTACCCTTTTGGAGAAACGCGTGAGAGTATGTAAGTAATTAATTGTACAAAACGTTTAACTGTCATCGACTAACGCTCCAGAAAAAATATCCAAGACTGAGGAATTGTTGCCATAAATAACACGAAACAACGTAAAATTTATTCTTGTTATGTTTGTTAAGTTGTTATTTGAAGAAATATATCAGTTTTAAATTAAGACAATAATGTTTTTTTGTGCTAACTACAAATATAATAAGCAAACCAAAATATCTACACATATGTGGACTTATTATTTCTCGACTCTCATACATGATACTTAGAAATACAACTGAGGCTACTAGTTAAGCACCTACCAAGGGAACTAACTAAACATAAAATCCGAAAAAAATGCAGATACACCATAAAACTAATAAATACTTACCACGTGTGTACAAAATATAACACAAACAATATAAAATCGCTAGAATTACACAAAATTCCTCCCATATCTTTGACGTAAACTTGAACGAGCAAAAAAAATTTTACATTTATACAGACGATACAGGAAAGTATTTAATTGTAGTATTGTTACAGTCCACTATTACTAATAGTGCATAAGGTATAATAGGTACAGTCAACGACAAAAGTTAATTAGCATAACCTGTACCAATTATTAATAAAATTGATGTAAATAAACGTTGTTTTATGATCCTCTGAGGACAAAGTTGATAAATTTCACATTAAAAATCATTACAAAAATGTGAAGGTACTTTGTCTTACTCTAAAATCTAAATAGTCTCCCTTAAACGTTGCTGAACACCAAAAAAATACAAATACATTAAACAAATATAACTATGTATTGAGTAATTATGATAGTAATTTTAGGAGGATATGTTTAATATTTAATGTTTTGATTTATAATCAAATGGCAGTGTTTAGAGCTAAGGTAAGGTGTTAGATAGTATGGGGATGTAAGTCAATTCTAAGGAATGAAGACCGCCATTATAGCTGCCAACCAGGGTCAATGTTAAATAGAGGTCCTCAGTTTAACGGCCTCAATAGATAGCTTTTTACACGGATTCACACTCCGTTTAAAGGACTAGATATTGTAAGAAAACGGAAACTTGTGTTTTGGTGAAGAAATTGTAATTTATCGTGCAGCAAAGAATGTTTGTAAGCCACTTCTGAGGGAGACTGTACATAATATGAAATTGTATAACATTTAAGCAGCAGAACACAAACAATTTTTCCTGTATCTACATTCGCCCGGGGTTTACATTGTTCGTAATGAAATCCTTTGGATACTATATGTATATGGATGTTCATGGTACATGTTTGTTGCGCAGTCAGGAACTACGCCTCAAAGGATTCGGATATTGAATGGTGCATTTTTAGGGTTCCGTAGCCAAATGGCAAAAAACGGTACCCTTATGGATTCGTCATGTCTGTCCGTCTGTATGTCACAGCCACTTTTTTCCGAAACTATGAGAACTATGCTGTTGAAACTTGGATAAGTAGATATATTCTGTGAACCGCATTAAGATTTTCAGACAAAAATAGAAAAAGAACAATAAGTTTTGGGGGTTTCCCCATACTCATAAATATTTTTCACAAACCCATACCTATCTATGGATAGGTCGTCAAAAATGATATGAGGATTCTAATATTATTATTTTTTCTAGACTGTAACACTTTACTTAACACTTCCCAAGTAGTAAAATGTGCCCCCCCCCCCCATGTAACTTCTAAAATAAGAGAATGAAAAAACTAAAAAATATACATGACGTACAATGTAAACTTCCACCGAAAAAATAGACTATTAATAAAACATCGATCAAAGTTACAACGAACTACGAGAAGTTTTATATTATGTAACTTGCTGCTACGGAACCATTCATGGGCGAGTCCGACTCGTACTTGGCCGCTTTTATTATACTTTAGTAATAGCGAAGTATGAACTTACTTTTTTTTATTAAGGACAGCTAATAAAGTTTCCTTACATTTGATTAATGATGATTAATAATTTTATCCAGTGAATGGGGCTCTGTATAACTTTATCAGTCTCTGAAAGTCTCTAAAGAGGTAAGCTCCTCTAGACAAACGGCACAATCGTTAGTAGAAATAAACTAGAATAATAAACATATGAGATTGACACGTATTATAACGTTTATGACAGTCTTAAACATATGTCAATCATATATATAGATCATTATATTCTACTAACGAAATGCCACTAGTTTTGAGGGCTGTATACAGAGGAGTGAATCCATTTGAATTGAACCCGTATGATAGGTTTCTTTTCCATCCAACAGTGAGCAGCTCATAAATATAGAGCCTGATTAACTCAGAACAATTACTTTGAGCTGATTGATGCCAAGCTACCGAACTGAAAAACAAACCTAGTTGACGTAATGTACGTGTTAATAAACTTCTACTCAGGTTAAGCCGGGATCTTTGCACAAGAGATAAAAAAATGGGTGTAGTCCACTTAGAGCACCCAGCCGAATAGCACCTGAGCGAATAGCACCTGGCCATGTCCATGAACAGCACCTATCAAAATTTTTAGCAGGTGCTATTCGTGGATACTAATTTATTTTTACAATGTTGTCCACGAAGAGCACCTATGACGTAGCGAGCTAGTGCTGGGATGTAGAGGGGGCATGCTCACTCCTGACACGTGTTGTAGTGACCCCGATTTAGAATATAACTAATATTATTACTTGCTATTGCTGTCAGCAAACTTAATGTTAAGGTTTATACCTATCCAGTAACTCCCAAGAAATAGTTACTTTTTAAGGGAAAAAAATCCGTCATTGACAACACCCTCACCGGGCTTGGCTGCTTTGGGTGCATGGTTCCTTTATCATATAGTACGCGAGCCAAAGCCGAGTGTCACCATTTTAGGATTGTACCATGGATACCATCATACACTGGTAGAATAAACATTGGATGGAGCGGACGACTGACCTCGAAACGACCTCGGATCCGCAAGCCTCACGCTCTAGGCCTAGAGGCTCTCCATGAATATTAATAGCTTATGAAAGTACATGGAATACTCCGGCCTTGTTTTACGAGACGAGTCTGCCGGCCCAACTTGGAGTACTGTTGTCATCTCTTTGAAGGGGCACCTGAAAATCAACTGGATCCATTTTATTTGACTCGGTGCAAAAACGGACACTGTGGACACGGCCACGTTCAGCTGGGCACTGATCCTCCTGCTGTAATTTTTAACCAGCGAATTATAAGTGATCATTATATGTAATATTTATGTACTACATTGTTGTCTTGGATAAATTCTGTAAAAACAATGTTTGATTATGATAAAAATATGGGCGACTTAAAGTAGGGCATTAAAAGGTTATTACAGCGATGGCAGCGTGAGTGTAACCGTTTCCCATCAGGTGAACCGTAAGTATATAGTATAAGTATATAGTATGTTTTTAACGTTCGGGAAATCCCCACGAATACCACCCTCGCTGGAGCCAGAGGGGGAGGTTATGTCAAACTCGAACCGATTAAAACGCACGCCGTCTGTGGGTCACAGTGCAAGACTGAAGGTGAGGTAGCTATAGTGCATATACCTCGCACCCCGGCTGACCCAGGGCCATCTCTCTCCTGATCTGGCCCTCTTCGGGTGGGGGACCACATGGTTCCCATTTCGCCCTCGGTATTTTCGACGGGCGCCGCTGCCGTGGCCTTCTTCTGCTGGGGTGACGGAGGTCATTCATCGACCTCCGACGCTCGAGTTGCCTCAGTTGGCGAGCAGCTAGGGCCGTGAGTCTTCTTCATTCCCAGTCCCGCTCACACCCCACCGCCTCTTTCACGAGCATAACTTGCTTGCAGAAGAAGGCGCCGGCCGCCCACGCATCCGCCCAGCGGACCATTGCCGTGAGCAAGGTGGCGAGCGTGAGAGCTCTCGCTCCCACTCCTACTAGCTCCCGCCTCGGCACCTCCCACGCCGGCACTCGCGTCGCAGTAATGGCTTCGGGCGTTGGCTCTTTCCTCTTCTGACTCAGATACCGAGATACCGCCCGAAGCTTCCGAGCTTCGGGCGGTATCTATGCTCGGTGATCATCTGTGTCGTAAGTATATAGCTTGCCACCTTAGCACTTCTACAATATTAGGAATTCTAAACAATACAGAACATTCTGAATTAGAATTTGGAATGTGCTGCTTTATCAAAATATTTTATTTTTATATAGGACACGTCAATTTGAATGCACCTCCCCTGATGGTAAGCTGAAGGCAAATTCTCGGGAAAGAGAGTCACCATTATATACGCGTACCATGTTAACAATGGTGGCACTCAACTTGACGGCCTCATCAAATATTCTGGACCGGAATTTGGAACGCTATTCATTTCATTCTGTCAGATCGATTTAATCGGTTATCGTTATAAACACAGCCAATGTTCATTCTCAAGGTCTAATCTACCCCTATACCAAATTTCATCAAAATGTTCGAGTGATTTAAGCATGACAGCGTAACATACAGACAGACAGACAGAGTTACTTTCACATTTATAATATAACTAGCTTATAACCTGCGGCTCCGCCGCGTGGATGTCGGTTATCTCAAAGGAACTTAGCCTATGTCCTTTCTCAAGGTCTAATGTACCCCTATACTGTGGGCGTGAAAACGTAATGTAACGCATTAGTATGGAGTATATGGATGTGTGAGGCCCATTGTGATTATTTATTATTAAATGGTATTTTGGGCATTTCAATTTTAGAGTATGAAATTTGTATGGTCCAAATCCAAAGCTTATGCCATATATCATCCAACATTCACTTACATACATAAGTGTGGAGTCCAGTACTTCCTTATATACAGCCAGTCCTGTTTTTCACAAAGTTATGCAAACCGTAGGACTTGTGCACGACATTCACGACCGATGTTCAGGAGCCCAATCGTAGGGAAATCACGAATGTTTGAAGTACGCCAATAGCTTTTGCAAAAATAAAATTCGATACCTTCCACGACAAAATCGAATGTGACGATTTAAATAATTCGTAATTTAATTAAATTCTCCATAAAAATACCTACATAATGGCAGACCCATAGAGCGCACGATGGCATGTCAGTAAATTTTAGTGTCAATGTCATCTTGGTTGTTCTGCTAAAGAGACAAGTCAAAAATATATTTTCGTACATATTTTGTACGTATTTTCGTACGTAACTATATACCAGTTAGTGTGAGAGTAAATTTATGGTGCTGTTGGTTATTTTCTGTGATTGGTTTTCTCTGCGAATACCGGACTCATTTGCAGAAAGTCATTGCTTGGCTATTGAACACTTTATCAATTTCGGCTGAAAACGTTACCTACTGTAATATATGAGCTATATAAACCTCTAGATCAATTATCTACACCATGAATTTAATAATGTACTTCGGACTGGTGGGTATATTACATTACCACCTGCACAATTTTTCGAATTTATATGATCTTTTCATGATATTAATGTTGTAGGTATAATAAGAATAACAATAAAACAGTATGATATATATTGATTTTAATTTCTTTGTGTTAAATAGATTCCTTTCCTCCATCAACACAATGCGGAGGCATGCGGTGGCGAGCGATTTTATATCGTA
This sequence comes from Eilema caniola, assembly GCA_949126895.1. Classification (NCBI taxonomy): domain Eukaryota; kingdom Metazoa; phylum Arthropoda; class Insecta; order Lepidoptera; family Erebidae; genus Eilema; species Eilema caniola. The sequence continues at coordinate 7,156,614 of OX421488.1, read as the reverse complement.
ACACATTTTCACTTATTATTTGTTCTATGGGATAAGCGGTTGTATGGTAAGTTCGTCACTTTCACATTATGAAGAATGGCTACAGAGGTACCATGCAAGCCTCTCCTGCTCGCCGACGCAAGAACTCACCGGGCATGGCTGCTTTGGCTGCATAATTATGCATCATATAACGTCACGCCTTGTAACGATGTATACCACCACTGTCAGGGTTAAGTATGGAACCCTCAGTGCGCGAGAAACACGCCATTTAGTTCCGTGCATCTTAATAAAATATTCCGTTTTTTAATCTTCCTTATACAACCTTTAAACAGGGAGCCTGTATAGCTGTATAAGCTTGAGCCTGTTTAAGCTTTATCGTAGTTTATCTACTCAAATTTTATGTCATTATGATGTTTAGTTTTTTTTGCGTGCGGGAAATCCCCAAGGATTACGGATACCGGAGTTATGTCGCATTCGAACCGACTAAATCGCACACCGTCTGTGGGTCGTTGTGCTAGGCCGAAGGTGAGCTTTTTTTACGACCTTACTGCCATACTTAGTTATACCATAGCACAGTATTACCATAGTGTAACAACTTATACTTTCATAATTTCGAAAAAAGTTATACTTTGGTATTACTATCTATAAGCTTACCAGTAGTTCGACTTCTATACACTTTTGAATGCAATGCGGCCCGACCCGGCCCGCCTCGCCGGGTGGACCTATGTATGTAATAACTAATTGACCGTGCGTCGGACGGAACTTGGCTCGGACACGGTACGGTGTAACGTAAGTCATCCTTTATTCACACGTGTAGTTGGAGCCCTAAAAAGACCTACGGCTGATCCAACTGCAATCATTAGATATCGCCTTTGGGTTGTGGAGGCCAGGTTGCAGTTGCTTCACGGAAATTATAGTTCAGAGCGAATCCAGTGCTGGAATACTACTGGAATAATGTGAACCATCACTAGACTGTGAAATTCTAGTGAGTGATTCCAGTACAGTGGATTTTTCAAGCGCGTTTAAAACACTCAATAACTTGAATACTACAATTCATTCTAACACTGGCTGCAATAATGTAAACTGGGCATTATGGTAGGTCTTCATAATGTGAAGGCTAGCCTTACAATAGAATTTTCTTTTTCTAAAAATATCAGACGATCGTTATTGCTGATAACCTAAGCTGACAACTAGCTTTTCTTGTATTAGGCTTAGGCCGCACTGCGGTTAAACCACTGCGGATTTTTGCCGCCTGATTTTGTGACCAAAGGGAACAAATGGAAGCGGCCGCACTGACGGATTTTTCCGCGACTGTTTTTAGAACCGCGTCCTGTTACAGAATGGCTAGCGGGAAAAAAAACCCACCCCTAATTGTGTAGTACATAGAACTTATTTGGCGCGCACATATTATAGCGGTAGCCGCGAGCGGTCCTGTCATTATTCGGTACACCCACGGAGGACAGAAAATGGTGGGTACACCGCACTATGGGGCCAAACAGTACTTACCATCCCAAAAATGGTTTTGACGAAAGTCGTAAATCCATATAATTTTTTTTTCTTTTACACTCTCTAAGGATGGAACTTGCGAATTAATTACAAAAAACAATTAAATAATTTAGTGTTACGTTTAACGTAATGTGAACCTAAAAGGGGAATATTTTTTCATGCATGTACTACGGTTGGGATTTTTTTTGCGGTTGGTAGCCTCGGTCAAGCCCTCGGAAGGATGTCCCAGGACTACCAACAGACCTACGGCTGCGGGGTTTCGGGTGTCATCCCGCTTCTTAGGGGGTCGTGCGTGAATCTATCCCGTCACGCTGCCGTCATGGGCCCGCTTCTTTAAGGACGGTGAGCAACCCACTCACCGTCCTCAGGACCCCGGTCATGGAGGCCAATGGTCTTCGGCGAAGACACGTCGGCGGCACCCAAGCCGACTGCGGAACTCGGGTGGAAGAGTTATCTTACGCTCCCGCCCCGCCGCCTCTTTCACGATCATGACCTGCTCGCAGAAAGAGACGGCGCAGTCCCACTTACTCCCGCTGGAGACCATGGCTCGTACCATGGTCTTGAGCGAGAGAGTGTCCACATCCAGACTCACCAGGAGGACCTGGCGCTGTTCCGCCTACGCCATGCACTTCACCAGCGTGTGGAGCGATGTGTCGTCGCTGCGGTCCTCGCAGTGCCGACACTCGGACGTGGTTGCCCGGTGTATTCACCACAGATACTTACCGAAGCTACCATGCCCGGTAAGTATTTATGACAACCGATAGGAGAGAGCACCATGTCTCCTCTCCAGCCACTGGTCCGGTCTGACGGCTGCGATTGTGGCGAATCCCCCCTTTGGTTGCTCAAGTCGCACCTTCCGTGTCTCCTGGTGGAGCTTGGACCGCTGAGCTTCGATTTCTCGAGACGCAGGTCTTTGGCCCCGCTCCATCCAGGTCGCTTCCAGGTCCCATGGAGTGCTCCCGGCTAGGAGACATGCCGCGTCACCTGAGATCGTGCGACATCCCCTTATTTCCCTGACGGCCATCGCCCTCTGCGGGCTCAGCAATCTAGCCACATTGGTGGCCGTCAGGGTTTCCGCCCATACGGGGGTCTTGAAAAGTTTTGTTGCTTGTTATGTTTTTACCCAACTTTGGCAGTTGGGTTATATTTTACGCGCGTATCTTGTATGTTTGTATGTATGTATGTTTGTATTATTCTTTATTACCTTATTCTTCTTAACCACCACACGGATATCAATGATTTATGTCTCAAATGAAAAATATGAACAAAAGCTATATGTTGGTTTTTTGGCGCAAAAATGTACGTGCTAAAAAAATCTGTCTTAAATTTATCGAGTGGGGTATCAAAATGAAGGAAATTAAAAAACGATTACAAAAATATATATGTCATAACTAAAAAATATAAAATAAAATAAATTAATAATTCTTTTTATGGTTGTTGTGTCGTCACTATGTCGTCGACTGAATAGGAATCTGTACTACATTTTCATAATTTTTATGAAAGAAACTGTAAGTCTTCGGCTAGTCAGTGGATGAACCCAATATTAGCGAAATTTTTGATGACGTTTTCTTTTTATACTTCTTAGTGCTTTGTACTTTGTTTTGTGCTTTAATAGCAACAACACATACACAAAGCACTAAATAATAGCAGTAAAAATATCGCGGTTATTAACCGAAGTGTGTGCGTCTCGAGCGGTTCTGCGGTTTCGCAGTTTAACCGCTTTCGGGAAAAAACCGTAATGTGAACTAAGCCTTTATATTTTCTTCATTGAATTGATGCTAAAAGCACAGAAATTTCAAATTTCAAATTCATCAAGAATTTAATTTAATTTCGCGAGTTTTAAGAATTATGGAGCCTGCTCCCATTCGATATTTATCAAGTAGGAAGGGAGCACCAATAATACTACATGAAAACAGAACATATCGAAAATTTAAAACTTACAAGACTAACGGTAATATATTGTGGCGGTGCTCGAACACATTATGTAGAGGGTTCCTTACCATGAATGCTGAAAAACGCATTATGAAAATATCAGATCACACGTGTGCACCCATCAACAGCGCTCAGGCCGAAATTAAAGCAACAATATGTGAAATGCAAAAAGAAGTTGCAGTTACCAGCACCCCTGTGCCCACTATATACAAAGGAAAGCTTAATGAGCTTATGGACAAAGGCCTCAATTTAGTTACTGACTGCCCAGGGTATAAAAATGTTAAATCGGGCCTATATAATATTAGAAATAGGACTTGTGGAGTTCGTCGGCTATGTGCCAAAACAGGGAGAGATGTTCAGGTAAGTACTTATTTTTTCTTTTACAGTATGATATATGTTTACCATTATAATATACTCCTTGAAGGCCAAAAAGCCTTGAAAGCCAAAATGTAAGGGGCATTATTACCTGAAAAACAACTGGGAGAGAAGTGACCCATAGAGGTATAGATTATTATACTGATCTGAAAAATCATTTTTCTTCTCTAGTTCTTCTAATAATATTTTAGTAGATGGGTATATTTTTTAGATAGAGTAACTAGGTAGGTAGGTAGGTACACAGAATAATAAAGATAACTCAAAACTAAAATTAAATAATTGAGACAATAACAAGAACCTAAACTAATCTAACAGAATAGTTCGGTTAAAGCCTAGTACGTATTCATTGTAATATAAAAAAAATGTTTCATTCATTTTAAGGTACCCATTCAATACATGGACTTCTTGCTGGCTGACTACAATGATGGCAAGAATAGGATCCTCGTATTCGCCACAGGAAGAAGCAGAGTAGAACTTGCCAAAACAAGCCATATTTACTGTGACGGAACGTTTAAGTCTGCGCCCAAACCGTTCCTTCAAATTTACACCATCCATGGTGAAGTTGACGGTGTTGTAAAACCGTTGGCATATGCTCTACTCATGAACAAACAATTGACTACCTACAAAAAGCTTTTTCACTTATTGAAATCCGCTATACCAAAACTAGAAATAGAATCTGTCACGATCGACTTTGAAGAAGCCGCTGTACGGGGAATCTTATCTGTATTTCCTAACGTAGCGGTGAAAGGATGCTTATTCCATTTCAAAAAAGCCGTAAGAAAGAGAGCGAATGAATTGGGCCTTTACAAAAATAGCATATTTCGGAAGCACGTTGCCTTGTGCACTGTGCTCCCTCATTTGCCACCTGGTAATTTGGTGGACGCATGGCTCTATATAATGAGCGAGAGTCCTATAAGTGACAATGTCACAAAATTTAATGATTACATGGTCAATCAGTGGATTGACCACAAATTTTGGTCAAATAAATGGAACTCTTATGGCCAGCTTCATAAGACCAACAATTATCCTGAAGCGTACTATTCCATTATCAATAAGGCCATAAACAAAAATAATAAAAATATTGTCACGGTTTTAAGGGTCCTACGGGAAAATTGCCAAAATTATGCCGAAATACGTAAAAAAATCGATATTTCCAAATTACAAAATTTCGCCAAAATTAAAAACAAATTAATTGAGAGTTATGTAAATGAATACCAAAGTGGCTTTATTTCCATAGGCCACTGCATGGAGAAATTAAGATTTTAAACTCCGTGGCGTGGCGGTAGTGAACGCGGCCGCTACGCAGGAGGCGCGGGTTCGATCCCCGCTCAGTGCAAATATTTGTATGCATGTATGGTGTTTCTATGTATAATGTGTATATATTTTAAAAAAAAAGTATCTAAGTATGTGTATCCGCATTCTAGATTCCATAACACAAGCTAGTTAAGCTATGCTTACCATGGATCTAGATAACGTTGTGTGAAATGTTGTGAAATATTTTAAAAAAAAAAACGAGTTCCTACGCGGTGCTAACGTGGTAAAGGCCTATGGATGTGCGCGTGGATGTGGATGTGCGTGTGGATATGGATGTGCGTGTGGATGTGGATGTGCGTATGGATGTGGATGTGCGTGTGGACGTGGATGTGCGTGTGGATATGGATGTGTGTGTGGATATGGATGTGCGTGTTGATATGGATGTGCATGTTGATATGGATGTGCGTGTGGATGTGGATGTGCATGTGGATATGGATGTGCGTGTGGATGTGGATGTGCGTGTGGATGTGGATGTGTGTGTAAATGTGCGAGTGCGTGTGCGTGTATGTAGTGTATGCAAGTACTACGTTGGGAAATACAGATACATTTTCGAAATTTTCCTTCACGTGTGCTTTGCTTCCTGCCAAATTTCATGATTCTATTTGACCAGACCATTTTTGACTAGAATTGATTTGATTTGATTTGAATCGATTTGAATTGATTTGAATTGATTTGAATTGAATTGAATTGAATCGAATTGAATTGAATTGAATCGAATTAAATTGAATTGAACTATGATATTGTAGCCAATCAGTTACTAAGTTGGGTCATTGATCAAATATCGAGTATAAAAATGTTTAATAAAATTCCTTAGGATCTGGTTGACATGTCACTAAATAAGTTTGATATAGAAGTAAAAAAGTGTTTAATGAAAAAAGGACATTACAAAGTAGACGAATACCTCAATGATAAAAATTCTAATCTTTTTGCTTGCTCGAAACGAAACGATAATATTGTTCACTGGGGTTTTTGCTGGTATCTTCTCAGTAGAACCAACTTACCGAACCAGCGAAAGAATCATTTTCAAATGATTTATTAACTTTATTTAATATTAGGTATATTAATAATTTCTTGACATGACTGTGAAATTTTGACGTACAAATTTGCTCTCTAAGTGCCTAAACTGAATAAACTATGTTTATTTTTTCTTTGCAATGAATTGGAATAAGACCAACGGTTACTGGACCTTATGTTGTAGTTGTAATTCATGGATGGCTTCCTTTATTTCAGCCTGGGCGCTGTTAACATGTGTGTTCTGTGTATGCTTATGATATATTATACCGTATGTCAGATACATTGTTTTTATTTAACGGCATTTATTAAATATTGAGGTTGTCCTATTAAGTTTTATTTTATGTCATACTAGCTGTTGCTTGCTTACTCACTTACTTACCGACATGCATGCGGCTCCACCCGCGTGGATGTCGGTTATCGCTTAGTGTTGAGTAAACGCTATCTTTCTAAAATAAAAGTAGCTTAAGTTACTCCTTATTACATCAGCTACCTGACAATAAAAGTCCCGTCAAAATCGGTCCAGCCATTCCAGAGATTAGCTGAATAAACAGAAATTGTAAAAAATGTTATTTTGATGTATGTACCGTATTATATTCAATGCATGTAGTAAAAAACGGTTATTTAAATATTGCAAACAGGCACTCCAATTTTATTTATATGTATAGATAGATGTATATAAAGGGGTCTTCTGATACAGATATTAATAATAAATTATTAAAGACGTGAGCGCATGTTGCGTTTTTCTTTTTTTCGAGAATCATACAGCGCAGTTTTACAGTAAGCTAAAGTTAATAAGAATGGAACATAAAGGCAATACATTTTTCACTGCAGCTTATACAATACATTACATTACACATACAAAATCATATAGAAAATAAGAAATGTGACCTAAAAAAAAAAATAACTTAAAAACCTTTTATAGGCTCTTGGGGGTAAAGCTTTTACGGCGTTACTGTACATATTTGTTTTTGCGTTTTGGAAAATATATCTATGCGATTATACAAATCATTATGTCTGTGACATGCTCTTGCAGTAAATCGATTCTCAAAATAATTTGTTCTACAAATTGGTGTATAAAATGTAGGTGTATGTCTTGCACTAATACAGGGACAATTGAAAAAAATATTACTTAAAATGTAAGGAGATTACACTACATGATTTATGCCTTTATATAAAAATATCTGGTCTCTCTGTTCTCTGCGCTTTTCAAGAGACACGATTCCAATTCTGTCTGAACCAAACTTATAAGAATATTTTCTATAGCATTAATATATATATATATTTATATATATATATCATCTTGAGGCTTCCAAGTCATACAGTTGTACTCTAGTTGAGATCTGACTAAAGAGTTGTAAAGCATAATGACAGTTTTTTCATGAATAAATCCAGTGCTTTGTCGGAAGATAAACTCGAACATTTTATATGCTTTATTTGTGATATTTGTTATATGTTTATCAAATAAAAGCTTAGAGTCCATCGGCACTCCCAAGTCTCTAACCTCGGTAACACGCCTCAAAGATTTGTCGTACATTTTATAATCGAATGTAATGAGTTCTTTTTCTTTCGTTCTTTTTCTTTTTAACACAGCATTTATCAAGATTTAAATGTAAATCATTTTGTTTACAGTACTCACCTAAACTAGTTAAATCGTTTTGTAAACAATGCAATCAGAAACAGACTCAATCACTTTGAAAATTTAGGTGTCATGTGCATATAATAACATTTCTGAGTTATGAATGTTGCCAATAACGTCATTAATAAAAATATTAAAGAGCAATGGACCGAGGTGGGAGCCCTGAGGTACTCCGGAAGTGATAGGCACAAAGCTAGAAGTATAAACCTTTACTGCAACTGCCAGTGTTCTATTCCGCAGATAAGCCTCTAACCATCTTATATGGTCGCCATGCACTCCGACACTTTCTAGTTTTTTAATAAGTAGAGAATGGGAGATTTTGTCAAAAGCTTTGGAGTAATCCGTATACACTACATCCACCTCAAATCCTTGTTCTAAAGCACGTAAAACTCTGTCGGTAAACTCACAAAGATTCGTCTCTGTTGACCGCTTACTAACAAATCCATGTTGTTCCTTGACAATAACTGGTCCTAATAACGGGCATAAAATATCATACACCATCTTTTCAAACATTTTTGATATTATCGATAGTTTAGTGATACCTCTATAATTTTTCATATCATGTTTGTTCCCATTTTTTAAAATTGGTGTTATAAGACCCTGATTCCATATATTAGGTACAGTATTTTGTTGTAAAGATGTTTGAAAGAGTTTAGTTATCGGAACAGAAATTTCTTTACCGCAGCATTTTAAAAACAAAGGATGTAATCCATTAGGACGCGGACCCCTAGTAGGATCTAGTTTGGATAAATATTCTTCAACTTGGAGACAGTTAAACTTAAATGAGTAAAAATTTAATTGACTTCCGTATGCTTATACTGGGGTAATTATTAAGCAATATACATTCTATTAATTATAACCAAGATTAACTGTTTATAGTAATTAATAATTGTATAGTTCATCATCATAATCACACATACACTGAATCATAATTTACCAACTCACAAACGTGACTTGGTGAATTATGAGAGGAGTGGCAGTGAGTGAGGTAGCAGGGGGAAATAATATCTGGATCTACTGAACCGACTTTGAAAATATTTTCACCAATAGAAAGCCAGATTATTTTTGAGTATGATAGGCTAGGTATATACTATCACGTTATACATGGGAGCAGATCAGTAATCATAAATATTAATAAACGTAGATTAAAACTATTAAATTACGGGTATATTATATGGGTTAAAGAAAGTCATGAGGTCAAATTTCCACGCAAGCGGAGCCCCAGGCTACATCTATTACTTCATAGAATTGCTAGGACCTATGTTCTATACGATGTAATATCGCTTGTTCAAAATAGCAACGTGACCATTGATAGGATACTCCTTTCTTAATATGTTAGACTCTTAGGTTTGTAGAGGAAACTTGAAAAGTCTTTGAATTCTCTTTGCATTATATTATAATGTCATCAATGTTATTCTGTCATTGTTTTATGACAGCTTTGTAGTAAATAAAATATTAAAAAACGGCCCCCTGAAATCCAACCACATGTCCTGATCGTCCACCTGAATCTCGTGGGAGGCGGACACACGCAAACAAATTTACTGGTGAGGCTAACGTTGCTCTGGTACACTTGACGTTGGCAAAATTGTGGCGATTTGATGCAGAGGCCAGTTTGAAGAAATTGAAGTTATAATAAGTGGGCTCAGTAATTAGCTTCATTGCAAGTAATGTGGAACAGTTTTTGAGACCGGATCGCTTTGTTGGATCAGACGGCAGTTGCAGACAACAAACTCTAGTTGCTGACAAGTCATTCCACAACGTGTATGTAGCTCAGTGACTGCACGACATATACCATGGTAATGATAGCTATATATGAACTGTATGCTGAGGCTAAACACCATATCACAGCTATTGACGATGTCCATCCAAGTGCGACCATCGATTCTTACTTAAAAGCTCTCAAATGTCTATCCATGATGAAACAAATATGAAAAGTCACATAAGAGGTGCCTTCATCGTTGGAATCTTTTCACCACAAATACGCTAGCACCATGAAAACCTCACACTCTCTCGACGTGGCATAGAATAAGGGAACGCAGAAAAACAACAGCAAGCACAGTGCGCCTCTGAATCGGACTAAAAATGACTACCATGCCTACCTCTTTCCAAACGGCTGCTACTACAGTTGCATATGTTCATAGTAGATATAATTATGAATTATTATTATTTTAGGTGATGTAATTATAAGAGAAGACATTAAATATAAATACTATGAATTGGAATAATGTTCTTTTATTTTCATTCTTGGCTTATCACATACCGGTAGTTATTTATCATTATATTGAAAGAATTACAAGAATAACTACAAGCACTGTATGTTGAATCGGTACCCCCTCACGCTTCTCCTCACCAGGGCTAACGATTAGGTGGTCATGCCATGTTGGACTCGAACCGATTGGATCGGAGATGTTTCCTTAAATCGGCATGTGACCGAGGTATCTAGTATGCCCTAGAAAGAATATCCCAGAGACTCCGACCAGCCTTGGTTCAATAAAAATGCATGCCCGGGAAACACTGCCACCCTGGGTAGCCTCTCGTACCGTCAGACGCAGATCATTACCGGACACGGTAGCTTCGGGCGGTATCGGCATCTGATGGGCATAGAGCTAACGCCCGAGTGCCATCACTGCGACGCGAGCGTGGACTTAGGGTTGCACACGCTCACCGAGTGTCCGGCGTTTGAGACGCCGAGGCGGGAGCTTATGAAGGCCCAGGGGGTGATAGTGCTAACGCTCTCCACCCTGCTCGCGGCGATGGTCCGCTGCGCGAGGCGTGGGCGGCCAGCGCCTCCTTTTGCGAGCAGGTCATGCTCTTGAAGGAGACAGCAGAGCGGGCGCGGCGCGATGAGCGAGACAGACTCACGGACATCGCTGCCCGCGTTCGAAGGTAGGTCGGGCGTTGGAGGGCGCAGACCGACCTCCGCCCCCTAAGAACGCGGGCCTGCGGGTGACGTGCGGAGCCGCCCGTCACCCTAGTAGAAGCAGGCCACGACGGTGAGCGCATCGTCCTTCTCCAAACCGGAGGCGAGTCGGGGACCGCGTGGTCCCCCCTTCCGAGGAGGGCGAGACCGAGAGGGATGGCCCTGGGTCAGCCGGAGTGCGAGAGTTATGTCGCCTGACAACCTCACCTTCGACCTAGCACAATGACCCACAGATGGCGTGCGGTTTAGTCGGTGGTTTAGATTAGGAAGGGGTGGGTCAGTCAAGTTACACAATAGCGACTAATAATATTAGTTATATTCTAAATCGGGGTCACTACAACACGTGTCAGGAGTGAGCATGCCCCCTCTACATCCCAGCACTAGCTCGCTACGTCATAGGTGCTCTTCGTGGACAACATTGTAAAAATAAATTAGTATCCACGAATAGCACCTGCCAAAAATTTTGATAGGTGCTGTTCATGGACATGTCCAGGTGCTATTCGCTCAGGTGCTATTCGGCTGGGTGCTCTAAGTGGACTACACCAAAAAATGAGATCACTGCGAAGTATGTATCCCCACATGTAGTGCAAGATTAGTGTTGATAAAAAACAAGAATATAGACATAGGTAAACATTTTGAAAGAGGATTTAGTAAAAACAGTTTAAGAAAGGTACATAGGAATGTTGCGCTGGTTTAAGCTCATGCACTGAATCTTACACGGTACCTACTATTTCATAAATGCAAAAGTTTAGATGATAGAAGTTTATTACACTTTCCTTTATAAAGAACTGAGCGGATGAAAATGAAGTTTGCACAGAGACATAATATTTATTATAGTCTACAATAGCTGAATGATCCTTTTAATTCTGAGAATAGGTTGCGGTGAAAGTACGTAAGGCAAAACTCGGCAAATCGGTTAAGGCTGTGCTGTTTTTAAATAAGCGGTCCCAAATATGTTAAAACTTTTCAACAATCGGATTAGAACAGGAAACTTCTGTCCGTTCAACAATCAATTTTTATCCTGTTATTATCATAATAGTAGTCTATTACGCAAGTATTCCAATTTATCAATCACGCAAAATGGTTAATTACTTTTCAAGTTATAAGCGATGAAACGGAAATACATAAGAATAGACAGAGCAGTTGAATTTTCTAATATATGTGCGGCCTATTCTTTAAAACGAACATGATAGCCATTAGTTGAGCTCTTTTTCGATCGCTAGGTAGGATTATAGTTCAGGAAAAGACGCCATAGGTACCCCTTGATAAGTTCCTTTAATACCTGAAACTCTGTAAAGTTCCTCACAGAACACGCATGAGTACACTTTAGTAATTATGAGTATCATCAACGAAAATCATTATTCTAAAGTATAAATCATCTCACACGTCAACATTAATCTCACTTCACAAACAAACCAACATCTCAATTACACTAATGATAATTTTCTTGATACCAACAATCAAATTGCAGCAAATTAAGCAAAGATTCTAAAGACTCTCACACACTATTATTCATTGTTTCTCACATGACACGGCCAAATCGCGTAACAGACTTGAGAAGTTCGCGTTACACTGCATTGTGTAACATAAAATATGAACAGGGTGCTATTAAATTTGGCAATATAGTACCGGAATGGTCTATTGTTGGGTGATGTAAAGTATTTGTATGGGTCAGTGTTGTGCCATAGTTATAATAAAGGCTGATACGGGAAGTGGACAGTATTGCTAAATTTAGCTGTTCTATGACAAGGTAGATTATGTTGTTTCGAGTGGATATTATGATATGTGACCAATCTTTTAACCAGTTAAATTATCAGTGATTAGAATATCGCGTTTTAAAAGCGACAGTTGCGATGCATTTTCTCGTGGGTAGAATTAAAATTCGAAGAAATTAAAAAATAAATAAATATATAGTTTACATTAATAAACTTTGAGACATTTCTTAATCTGTATTTGTGACTGTTTAATAGTGAAGCAAATCTAATAACATAAATAATATGTAAAAGAAAATCATCCTAATGAATCACGTATAAAAAGCCCATCTTTAAGGTAGCAAGTAAAAGTAACGCGCCGCAAAGTTTACTGAATTTTGTAAACATCTGGCAGTCCATTAAATAACACTTTGCGTGTTATGGTTAAAGGAGAACAAAAAATATACCAAGCACAAAATTTACACGGCACGTCCTTACTCAACGAGTGCTTGAACAGAAATAGCAGCCTATTAACCCAAATCACACGCAAGCACAGTAGACGCCATAATGCGGACACCTGCGTGCGAGCAATCCGAGGTGCGATGTTGTTACGTGTGCAGGGATTAAAGCAAACAAAATAACTTACAAGTGGAGTAGGCTACGTACAAATGTAATTCTAAACATGTACAGTCAGCGTCCGATTAATCTCAACTGGAAGGGTGTTCAAAAAGATTTTAATATCATGGTATACCTAGAGACATATATCGTGGATCGCGAGACAAGCGCACAGATTGTTGTGTAATAAATAAGTAATTTTCCTCTTCATCCTAGCGTTAATCCCAGTCGCATCCGAGGCTTTGCAACTTGGAGTCTGAGGTCCGCTTTTTACCAATCTAACTGCGGATTTGGCTAAACTTCGATATTTTATAGATATATACTTAGTGAATTCGAGCTCGTCCACCACCGTAACACCCCGTTCTATCCTCAAAAGACACCTCAAGAAACAAATATAGAGTACGCGTTTCTTGGGTTGGGTTGACATTTTGAACACATTTTAGGCCCAAGATATATTATATCCCCAGGTTTATTAAGATCTTTTAAGTACTTTGCTGGTCAAGATCAATCTGATATTGACTGTACTTGTTATGTATTTGTTTTTCTTTTACATCAAAGGCAGGAGGTTGCATGATGCTGGTGCATTTTGTTTACCAAACAGTGGGTACGTGCCGCAATGAAAACAATCTGTTTTGAAAGATACAGAGCAAATTGTGCCCCCGATTTCTTAAACATCCCAGATGTGTATATGTACTTAAGATGTATGTATACGTGTGTGGAAATAATCGAGAGCGAATCTGTATTTGCTGGGAATCGGTCAGAATCCCGGCCAAACGAAATCCAAACACAAGATAAGCTTATCAAATTGTTACGTGTAATGTAGCGTAAAACTCTTAAAAATTGATACGTTGCGAACATATCGGAAACTAGTTGATAAATAAAAATGTAGGACAACGAGATAAATAAGAAATCAGTAAGAAAGTAGAAGAGGAAAGTCTACGTATTTTTTGCTTATATAACAATAATAAAACCAGCGAGGTGGAATGATACGAAAATAATCTCTGGCATTAAAAAGTTCACGAAGACGCGGATAGTTACTTTGTATTCATAATGTCTCGATGTTTTTGCGTAAGAAACTATGCTAAGACATTTCTCGCTCGTATAGTTTGCACAAAAATACGTTATAAATTTATATGGATACTTCCCGAATGGATTACTTACAGAATGGATGAATATTTAAGTTTTTTTACTTAGTGTTAGGTCGGGTTCATTATATCTAAGACTAAAATTAGGATCATGTGTAAGGTTACCCTCAAAGTAATCTCGTAAATGAAATGAAATTCCAATAATATGGTTTGTAGTAAGCAGACTATTACTGGAGCTAGAATAAACTCGTAATACGAAAAAATATTATGTAGCTACATTTAATTGTTCGAAATTATGATAAAATGAAAAAAACACACGAATAATTAGAATTTTATAAACAATTCATTTAAGTCAAGACCAACATTATGTATGCCAATTACGGTTTAAGTAATAGAGACCAAACGTATAACTGTCAGTTGAACTCTTTTTAAAATTTGATAAGAACCATGAAGAAGAACCCCAGAAGGCTGCGAATCGAAGTCAGGACTTTATACAGAGTTATCTCATTTCCTATCTTTGCGCAAATTAGTTGTTATTTAAATAAGTATATAAAATTTTATTACTATAATTTAGAATCAGAGAAATCGAGTTCCCACAGTATAGTGAATCCTAATGCGTTATAATTTTTGCACTGAGCATCCATTCTTAGATTAAAAATTCACACCAATATTTCTAAACACTGCTTTATCTAAGTAGATTAATATTTATTACTTTTTTAAATTTTGTTTAGCCTTATCCGATGTAGTAACACGTGTTATTATCCTCATTTCGTAAGATATTCCGTCCTTCGCAGAATTGCATACCTATCCGCATCACGTCTGGAACATCACGGAACTGCCGAGGTCATTGCCGTGACCTTAAACGACCTCGGTGTATCGCCGTACCTCAAAACAGGTTGCTATGACAACTGCAGTAGCGATGTTGGAACGAGTCGTGTGTTGGTGTGCTGACTTTTATTTTTATTGTTTTTGATTTTGAAGTTGCGTAATGGCTGAAGGCCTTAGAACTGCTACTCGAAATTTCTCAACAAGAAAAGCTCAATTTGCCTTGCCTGAATGGGAAATATCCTCACCACAATCATATGCAAACATTAGCATGAACTTAAGCTATGACTATAATATTTTCATACCGTTATTAATTAATAGTTTCTGCCGTTGACACTTAAAGCAAATGTCGATAACTTAAAAAGTAAAATCAAAGGCCGTTGTTATGCCAGTCCTTATATGAATGTCCATGATCACTATGTACCGCAGATATTTAGTCATGGACTACATATATATGGATTTCTAAAAATATAAAAAAATGTCGTGTTCCAATAAGAAAACAGTAACGTGTAATTATTTTTTACCGAAACACGAATGCAAATGAAACAGGTTTCAAGGAAACTTTTCACAATTGGAAGGTATTTTTGTTACCAATTTGCAGATAGCGATAACGATCCATACATGTTCCTTCTTTATTATTCGTAGCTTAGATAATCCGAATCAAAAGTATTTGTTACACTGCAAACACTCAAAAGAATGAAAGTGTTATCTAATGCTCCCCGAAAGAACTCTAGTATCCTTACAATCCCTGAGGCCGGGAAACCACGGCCGAGTGTCAGCACTGCGTGGAACGCGGTAACGACACAGCGCTCCACACGCTGGTGGAGTGCACGGCGTGGGTGGAACAGCGCCAGGTCCTCGTGGTGGGTCTGGACGTGGACACTCTCTCGCTTGAGACCATGGTGCGAGCCATGGTCTCCAGCGGGAGTAAGTGGGACTGCGCCGTCTCCAGCGGGAGTAAGTCGGACTGCGCCGTCTCTTTCTGCGAGCAGGTCATGCTCGTGAAAGAGGCGGCGGGGCGGGAGCGGGAGAAAACTCTCCCACCCGAGTTCCGCAGTCGGCGGCTTGGGCGCCGCCGACGTGTCTTCGCCGAAGACCATCGGCCTCCACGAACGGGGTCCTGAGAACGATGAGTTGGCTGCTCACCGTCCTTACAGAAGCAGGCCCATGACGGCAGCGTGACGTGAGAGATTCACGCACGCCCCCCCTAAGATGCGGGATGACACCCGAACCCCCCCCCCCCTCCCATAGACGCGAGATGACACCCGAACCACCCCTTAGGCGAGGCCGCAGCCGCAGGTCTATTGGTAGTCCTGGGACATACTTCCGAGGGCTTACCCGGGGCTACCAACCGCAGGCTATTAGGCGGTACGTGAGGGTTTTCAGTCGGTAGGAGTCCGGCATAGCATACATGAAGGATTTTCCCTCACGATAAAAAAAAATCCACGAGGCAAAGTGCACGGTTGATGGATAGCTGGTGAAATATATAGATATATTAATAATTTATAATCTCTGCCGGTCCCTTTGGACGTTTATAGACGTGAGTATACACACGTTCTTTAAATGCGCTGCCTCCTCAGACATGCTCACTGATTGAACAGACATTTATTATTAGTTTCGCCAATTAGTGGTTAAGAATACATTAGTCTCATTCGAAATGATATTTATCGTGTGGTTTGACCTATATCATCGTTATGGCGGGCTGATGTTTTTATATCAGGTACATATGTCAACATCAATCATATTACTAGCACAAGGAAAATAACTTATTTCTAGCTGACTGCATAACACGTTATTTATATCGAATAACGATTTATTTCTTACTCATTATTGTGGTAATAACTTATATTAGCTGACGTACAACGATGTCATTCTCTATAAGGGATGTTTATTTTTCTAAAATACGGAACCCTAAAAAAAGTTATGCTACTTCAATTACATATTTTATAGCCAGGCTAGGTTATCGTAGCATTTGCAGTAGTTACATAGCTTCAAAGGCTGATAAATGTGTACTCAAAGATTCATTTGAAACGAATTGGAAAGGTCAACGAGTAAGCGTTTTGCGGTCTACCCACTAATTTAAAGTGCCCTTGAATACTTTAAAGTGGGTTAAAATCCCATTGCAAGGTAAATATTTATTATTCACGATCACTCTTCGCAAAAGGTCGTGATGTTTCGGCCTCTCGCAAAGACATAAAAATCTTTAAGTAAGGAAGTAACGAAGTTACCTCGGTAGGATGTATTTTCAATTCAAGTCTATTTCAACTGCAAACTGCTGATTTACAGGCATCTGATGCAGGCTCTCCTGTCGGGCCAAGCTGTAGTCGTTACAGTAAATCCCTCAAGTCACAAAGATACTAGGCTCAAAAATGCAAGCTTTGTATGAATCTGATATACCTCGGCTGCCGACCCTGCAAACACATAGAGTTTCTGTGCCGTCAGTGTAGAAGACAAAGCAGGAATAGCCTTTGGTCTACCCACTGAAAGCACAAAAACGCTTGGTAGGCGTTTATGTGATTACCTCGCAATTGCCACTGCGTCGAATCACTCATTACAATAATTCGAATGTGAATCGTTTGGAGTTTACCTTGTGATTATTTTTGATTACGTTTTTGTCTTTCCAGTGTCACCGGGAAAACCCCCCATAACGCGTGACTTGCTACTGTAAACTTATGACACCTAATCCTTCTAATCGCTCAATATCTAATGACATCCAAAAGAGGAAGGTATTTTTTTATAATTCATGGTACAAAATATCAGTAACAACACTTGTATGGATACTCCCACATTTACCAGTGAACTATGTTTGGCGTCCCACGTAATATGGGGCAAGCATAATGCCGCAATGTTTATAATATAACAATATAACAACATAAAATAAAATATAAGTAATGTGAAAAATAACAAAAATAAGAAATAAGTTAAGAAATTCGGTAAATAAGATCAAAAACGACTTTAAAAAAGAAGTCGCATTTCGAACGCTGTTCGATTAAGCTCTACAATTGGTCGAGTGAAAGTGAGAGCGTCATCTATGCGACTATGATGTAATGTAGCCAATCGGCCATTGTCCGTTATTCTGTGGGTTACAGCAACCAGTGATTGGCTAATGAGTGTCTCAAGATGACTGGGTCGGCAGGTCTTTGTATGGATTTAATAGTCCTTAACTACCATCGTTGAAGATTACATGCTTGTTAAACACGGACATGTTACAATGTAACGCCATATAAAAGTCAATAAAACAATTAGTAAGTGTTTGTATGTGTCAATAATTGAGTAACCGGGTTTTTACACTAAATAATCTCAGGAGTACCTATCAACTTTTGTTAAACTAAATCTTGCTCTATAAAACAATTTCAGCAACTGCTCACGTATCTGCCTTAACTAATCAGCAGGGCTAACATGCGCGCCACGAGATAGCTATCTCGAGGCATTTTGCCGTTTTATATCGATATGTCGACTGTTGGTAGCATGAAGGGCTAACATGCGCGCCACGAGATAGCTATCTCGAGGCATTTTAACGTTTTATGTCGATGTCGACTGTTGGTAACATGGCAAATTTCAGTGCGATCTGTCAGATGTCGCCATAACTCGACTTCGAGAAATCATCTCTACTTAGTGTCTGCAAATTGTAACATACGTGCCCTTATTTACTCGAATTTTGACATTTAAAATGTTTTGTCTCTCGTCTTTCATTTGGTCGACGAGAAGTTATCTCGTGTAAACTTTTCTTGTGCTCGGTTCATTTTGGATCAAAATTTAGTACCTTTGTGCGACTGCAAGCAATTTTCGACCTTAATGACATTTCCTTTGTTACGTGTCTTTTCGCGTTAATTGATGACGCTGATCACGAATATAAGAAAAAAAAAATCGATAGCATGTCATGTCAATAAGGTCGAAAATTGTTTGCACTATTTTTTCTCTTTTTTAAATTAAAATGTTTTGTCTCCCGTCTTTCATTTGGTCGACGAGAAGTTATCTCGTGTAAACATTTTTTGTGCTCGGTTCATTTTGGACTAAAACAGCGACTGCAAGCCATTTTCGACCTTAATGACATTTCCTTTGTTACGTGTCTTTTCGCATTAATTGATGACGCTGATCACGAATATAAGAAAAAAAAAATTGGTTGCCTGTAAAGTCGGTATACAGGCGAAAGTTTTACGTGACAACGACTTTGAGTGGTAAAATAATTTTAATGTGAATATTCATTCGTATAGTAGGAAGAAGGATGTTATGTCTGTCTCTCTCGCTCTTAGGCGGGCTGGAAGGGACGCGTGCCTCTCACTCGCTCTCATTGTAAGCGCATAACGCGGAGCGTAACGCCTGAGCGTAACACAATTTCTTGAAGTGTCACCCGGCAAACCAATTTATAAGACGTTGTCACGTCAAAAAATCGATAGCATGTCATGTCAATAAGGTCGAAAATTGTTTGCACTATTTTTTCTGTTTTTTTCATACCTAGCATCCCTAACTAGTCTGTGCTTTCGAGCAAATGGCCGTATCGGGCCGATTTTATCGGATAAATGTTTAAAAAATGAGTATGCCATAGACAGCAATTGAAAAAGTTTGACGCGACAAAATATGTCGGCGTTACTTCGCTCGAGAAGATTCGAGATGATATCTAGTCTCGATTCGAGATATTTGACGACGCGCGCATGTTAGCCCTGCAGAATCTTAATATTAACAGATATTTCTATTGCCTGGCAATTATTTTGCATAAATTTAACAAAACGAACTTGTCGAAAATGATCAAAATCGATTCGATTATGGTGTCAACGAACTGCCCACCCACCTCCCCTCTTTTGGAATTCTCAATACATCCTGTTCAGAATTGAGTAACGAATATTCCTTCGAAATATTATCAAAATTGACCAATTAATTGTGCCGTAGCAAACTTACCGTCATTTTTGGTGCAATACTCTACCAATCGAGAAACGCAGACGGATTACAAAACATCGAGGAACCGGTATACGAAGTTACGTCAAGAACAATTGAAAATTACCTGTACATGAGTACAAACAGACAGACTGATTGCAGATGAAAGCAAATTCGGCCACCTTTGTAATCGAGACGCTTCGCTCGCTCGGCCAAAGAGTTAAAGTCGGCGTGCGCTTCTAATAGCAATCAATTTAATGCTTACACAAATACCTGCTTTGGATGATGCAGTTTTATGAGTATAATGCATATTGAACGAAAACCTCACATAATACGTACATTCACCCTCTCAAATTATAAAAGGTAAAATTGGATGTTGTAAACCCTACCTATATTTTTTATTCTTATTTTAAAGCAATCACGGAAACGAACCGAGAACGAAGAAGCTTTCCTATGCTGTGTATCGGCTTCTCAACTTATAATCAAAAATATTCACAGAAGTATTAGTTAATCTGAAAAGGGCAGCCTATATGAATGAATACGTGTTAAATAAGGTCTTGAACTAAACCATTTTTGACTTACACATTATGTAGAAACACAGGAAAATAAATAGAACCAATATGTCCGATTTGACTGACTCAAGCAACTTATGTAATGACGAAAAGTTCCGTAATAATTTTGTATTCCTGTCAGAAGCTAAACGGTTGTTTATTGTCTTCCGTCTCTGTCTGGCAAGGCCTTTGAACCAACTGAAAATTTTACGCACGGTACACTTGGCATAATAATACAATTTGCATAGTTTAACTTAAGAAAGACAGATGACGGAATCGAGTCTCGCTTATGCGGTAATAATAACTATTATTTTCTATGGGAAAGTGACTACTTTTTTCTATTATTATATTAATCAATTATTAATAATTCTGTTGAGCCTACGCAGTACACCGATAGCAAGTGTTCCATTTTAGGATCGAACAAACTGTTATTGGGATATTTCTGTTATGTTATGTACCTACATTTACAGAAGCAGTAGGATTTCTAAAGGAGGTAGACAATTACCGTGGATCGAAAAGGTAACCAGAATCTCTACAGTAGATTTCTATATGCACAATTAATGGACTTCCGCTATTGTTGACAATAAAATAACTATAAATATGTTATTAAATTGTGACATTTCATATTCAACGCGTTTTCTTTTACAATGATGTAACTTCCTTCTTCTCATCCAAGATAAGCAGGATCTGATAATGATAAATAATGACAAATAAAAGCAAACAGAATGACTTTATATGTCCACATACTAGTGAATGCACACTATTTGCATATTATAGGTCCACTAAACCGGTAGACTTGTAAGGTTTATTGACAGTAGAGGAAGTTCATGACGCATTTAAGCGTGTTGCCACACATCATCATAATCATTATCAGTGTTTATTCCAGATTGCAGCCAAGACCCGGAGTCCGCCTTCCACCTTTTTCTCCTCCACGTGGCATGAAAATCTCTGGCAATAAAACCATTGGCAATATAAACCCCAAGAATAATTCTAAAACAACGGAAAATCCGTCCCGTCGACCCTAAAATCAAACAAGATAACTTTTTCTTGAAGAAGGTCCTGTAGTTTTTAAAAAGAGTACTGCCTCGTCTAATCTTTCTTTAATTTACGCTCTAATTAAATAAACGAATAGTTTCATTGTTCGTCGATTAAAATGTATTCAGAAGGTAGCAGAGTAGCAAAATGTCAACTGATCCTGGGGGAATTCACGCCCACGGCAAGTTTGGTAGTGTGCGAAAATATGACCTTTGGAAAACTGGTGAAAGGATGATGGATGGCGACTGGAAATAATCGACCGTGAGTTTATATTGCCTTCAAGTTTTCATACAGAATCAGTCTATAGTAGCAAACAGTAGGTAGGTATTAAGCCCTAAATGATTTTTTTTTAAGTTGCGTTTGAATAGAACAGGCGATGGTGTTTAGAATTAAACAGTTTGTTTTTGTTCCCTGCAAGTAATGACTGGTTGTCCCGAATACTAAATACATAAACACATAGATCATGGAGGAAGGCTGGCATGCGACATTAATGTCATCCATACAGCCTATATTAATCATTTCTGCCACGCCACGTGTGTTCCGTACCATTGAAACTCATTAAATTATCACAGCAGTATTAATAGAGACTCAAAGAGCAAGTCAGTAGTACGTGATTTTTAGAGGTAATTTCTGAAAGACATTCTATTTTGAAAACAATTTATTTGTGTTCTTTTTCGATCACAGTATGAAAAAATGTTTTATTGAAAAGTCCTAGAGTAAGGTGCTATTAAATGGTTATTAGCAACAAATAAGCTTAAAACCACTTAATGTAGATGCGTAAGATAAACCATCTACAATATAGACATGACTTATACTGATAAATTTCACATATTTAGTAAAGTAACCACAGATTAATCAAAACGAATGAGATCGGGACGATCTAAGTCTTGTTCTCATTCATCTGTCTCACAATCTCAACAAGCATAATGTGAAAAGTTGATAACCAAGTCACGTAACTCTCATTTCTGCGAGATCCCTTCGTAAGGACATCTCACACAGTGGAAATTAATCACGGAAGCGTAGGGAAAACGTCCGACGAACAATAGTTCTTTAGTGAGAGAAAAGGTCCGCTATATTAAATCGAATGTGTTTCTATATTAGTTTGACCTATAATTTATTTTTGTGGAAGTTTTATTGTTTTACTAATAGTGTTGTCCACGGCTCCGCGCACGTGGAAGTCTGACACAGTCCCCGCAACCAATGGAATGTTATCCCAAAAGAAAAAAACAGATATCTACGGTTGCATTTTTTCATATAAAGTTGTATGTAAAGGTGCAACCGTATCGCCTCTAATTTCCAGCAAGATCTGTTCATTCCTTTGAGCGTGATTGAGTTCGCAAGCTTTCAAATTTATAATATTAGTACGATAGTACGATTCTATACTGCCGACATAAAATAGCGATAAAGCAGGATTTGACCCACTGCTGGCATTAAATACCAACCATTCTAATGGGGCGCGAACGTTTTGACCACTTACGTCTAACAGCT
Source organism: Eilema caniola (assembly GCA_949126895.1). Classification (NCBI taxonomy): domain Eukaryota; kingdom Metazoa; phylum Arthropoda; class Insecta; order Lepidoptera; family Erebidae; genus Eilema; species Eilema caniola. The sequence goes on along the minus strand of OX421488.1, from coordinate 7,133,776 downwards.
AGAGGACGGACATAGGCAGTTGGTCAAATCCTACATATCAGTGCGCGTGTCTAATCACAGTCATCATAATAGTCCTGTAGATTTGACGTACAAGGCAGGTATATTAATAATACGAAACGCAAGGCGCGTGACCTAATATTTTTATGGTTAGAGTTGACAATAACAACGGATAAGAGCGCTTATTCATGTATAGGAGAGGCTTTTCAAACTAGGTGCATTATTTTGAGTGACATCGAGTTTCAAACGCAATCATAACGTGAGAAGACGGTGATAACAATTGGTTAACATAGAATAGAGAACTGGCGTAAAACTTAACTAACTTGAATTAATAAGGCACGTAGTTTGAAACGGTGTGACCTGTTGCACACGGCAATGGTTAGCACCAAGAAATATGACCTGGTAATCAATAGAAACAAAAGTAATTTACTGCAAGCATAGCGATGATAATAACAGAAATATGAGTACTCTCAGTGAAAGTAAATCACGATGGTTATGGCAGGAACACGATTCTTAATTAACTGAAGGGCACATCTTTGAGATAAACGCGAGAACCATCTTGTTAGATGAGTCGTCAGTGCAACGCAGACATTTAGAACAAGGGAAATGATAAAGAACAATAGAAATGGGATCCTAAAGGGTCACCTGGAAATGATTATGTCAACTGAAATGTCCACAGGAAAATAGGAGCTGATGAATTTTTTTACGCAAATAATGCTGTTGTTAAGATAGCTCAACACAATTAAACTGTCATGAAAGGTTAAAAAATAATGTCAGCTTAGAGTTAAAACACAACTGTTATTTATGTATAAAACAGAGTAAATAAAATGTTAGAACTCTAGGTATTCCTTTCATAATCCATTCAGTAATTATTTTAAATGAACAATGTGACTTGACAATAAAGGCAAAATTATATACAGACAACGCAAATTAGCTGTTTTTTCTCTTTCCAGTCGTTTATAATTCGTTTATTTGCAGCAAAGACGACATCTTCGAAGCTTGAGTGAACTCTTTAATACATCTTACGTCATACGTGACGCGGGTATTAAAAATAAAGTAGGAGCTTATATGAGGTGCTATCATTATAATTTATGAAACATACATTTTATACCGCAAGGGAAGAGTACTAATAATTTACAAATAGGAGAAAGCATTAATACTTTTAGACACGACAAGTGACAAATGCTTTATTAAAAGCAAAATTGCTAGAAGAAAATGAAGAAATCCTTTGCTGCCATGAAAATAATGAAATCGTAACTTTTCGGCCAACTTAGCCCAAGTTGGGTAAAAGAGTAAATTTTAATCAGTGGACAATATGAAACTTGGACCACAAATCTAAACAGCTATTCAACAAAACTTATTTGCTGTAGAAGTTAAAGATCACGAAAACGATATTTTTTAAACTGGAACAAGTATCATCACGTATCTCTAACAATGTTTTTTCCCCCTCAAAAGCATTCATTTGAAATAGCTCCCACAGAATGAAACAAAAGTGTATTATAAAACTGGTTGCAAATAAATGAGCAAAAACAGTTTCCGTCTCGGTCAACACAAAAGTTTATTTATTTGCTGAACGTTGTTTTGCGGTTATTAACGTGGGTATTTTTTTTTTCAGAAACTTATATCTTTTTTGTTTTCTCAAAAATTGAAAGTATATTATCTGTATTTATAGTTTCAAAAACAATATTTGAATTGGATAGTTATAAGAAATCAGTACACATACAAATCATTAACGTTAAGTATCGACGCAACCTTGTCTTTACGACGTGACAAAAACTCTGACAAAGTAGGTATCTACTCAATGTGACATCTAGTCAATAGTAAAGATCAATAGATGAATTGAAGACGAATGTAGTAAATCACGTTTTAAAATTTCGTCACAAAACTGAAGTGCAACAAAATCTTATAAGACTGCTGATTGTAATACTTGTAGTCAAGCCACTCCGCATCATAGTTAATAAAACCGTTAATATAAGTAATAACGGAGTAATCGTTGGTACCGTATAAGACTTACGCTTACCCTACAAAGGAAAAAAGCGTGACCATCAATCAATTAACAAAATGAAACCCACTGTGGAATACGTATCATGCCATACAAGTGAAATATCTACGGCAATACCCATAAGCCACGCATTCCGAACATGAATATATATTTCTTGATGGGAAACTTCTAATTACAGCAGTATTGTAGAGAAAGTATGTAAAAATATAAAAAAGCCCTTACAGTGTGTACAAATGGAGTTTAGGGATCAGTAAAGTGGTTGTGATGGTGGTGGAGAAGGATAGCACAATTTTTTTTAACAGGGATAAACAAACTACAGAGGGATAATCCTCACTCCTAAGAAATGTGGATAAAATGGTAGTCATTGTGTTAAAAACTTTAAATTTTAATACTTCAAGATCAGATGATGAAATGTAATAGTTACGCTAAAATTGGGATTCATTACAAATTTTCTTCTCCAAGACTTATTCTTTCTATTCGGCAAAATATTACCAGCACGCTTCACGTTCCTTATGACTTTTGAAGTACAATCATTATAATTTTATTCTAACTTCCAATAAAGTATTTTTAAGGATTCTGCACTCTCTAAATCTTTTAAGTTAACTCAGCTATAAATGTTTCTTGTACTCTGTACAGATCGTATTTATCAAACTGTTTTTGACGAAACCTTTTAGATTTGATACATTTTTTTTTTAATTTTGGTGATCAGTGATTTAGGAGAGAAAGTTTGGTATGGCGTCATTTATAAACCGATTTTTATAATATTGGGCTCGAGCCTTCAGTATGAGTACTATAGTTTCCTGTAAAATATCAGAATTGATTGGTAGAGAATTAAGAAGGAATCCAAAAGGCACAAAAAAATGTTGTTGGCTGCGACGTCACTTCCTGATCAATCTTGATGGACAGGCAATCGTTACTAACTCAATTCTAAAAAAAATTTGGATATAAAGGAATTCTCTGAGATCTTTCTGTTGATGTTAACATCACTATTTTGATTGCTTTGCAGTGACCTAATGAACTAAATGATTTGCTTATTGAAGACTTTTTCTAAGATGTTGGGATGACTCGCCGGTAGTGGTCTATTTAAACTTTTTTTTTTTTTATTCTGGCATTCTTACTTATCTGTTTTGTAGATTATGGGATATCTCATAAGTATTTGATAAGGTGTGAAAATCAATATTGAGCAAGCTCACATTCCAGGTAATGCATTGAACTTTTTCTGGAATAAAATATAAATATGAATAGTTGTATATATTTTACATAGGTAAACGTACCTACTTTGTTTTAATATCGGTGTGTGTTGTTAGTTAAAACAATAACAATTGGCTTATCGCAGATGTTAAAACGTGTCTTTTTTCAAGTTTGAATATTGGCAGACGCTAATAAAATGTTAAAGTCAACACAAGATATCCAATGTCAAACGTGGATTTCTTCAAAGATTTTCATGAAAACGACTGATAAACGCCAATGTGTTTTGATTCAAATAGGATTCTCTCGATTCTTCTGATTGAATTCTAGATCTAAAATGAGTGATCTAATTATCTACTTGTTAGATTGCTTAGCAATTGGCCTAGAAGTGCGGTTCAGTTCAGATAGAGTAAGCAAACATTTGGTACAAAATCAAGATGTTCGAGACCAAATTCTCGCTGACGAAAACTTATTTACATTTCTAATTTTGATATTGTCGGAAGCATCACATTCAAATGAGACGAACTAAATACCGTCATGTCATGTTTACTGATCAGATTTATGCTTATCGTTTCACTTTCAACTGTTTGGTTCTTATACCGGATTTCAAGGTGATTTAGCACTTACAAGTTTCAGCTTCCTACTCAAATCTCGTTATATGGTTAAATGACGCATGAAATCCTTTGATTGTAATCAAGATTGCTATTGAATTTCGAGTACTTCTCATAATAAGTTTGTTTCGCTTATAACTAATTTATTTTACCTGGAAGTGGATAAAGCCTGATCATCTAACTAGAACGACCTTACATAAATCGACAATAATTAGAAGCAATTACAGGAATACGAATCCTATATAAAAACAAGTCACTTCGCGTGACGATGGCTGATAGGAAAAAAATATACACTTGAAATCCTCTTGTTTTTGCAACACAACACTGCTAACCTTGGTAAGTTCCAAGTGTTTGATCACAAAATATTTGTTTTTGCACTGTGGACACTTTGCACTGCGGTTACTGACGCAAACTCGGCGGAGCGGCCCGCCGACTATTCGATTTGCAAATTGCCTAATGAAACGACGCGTGCGGCCCCTCTGAACGGCCGTGAGTGACTGGCTTGGCGCATGCGTTGTCAGCGAAGCGTCGCTTGAGAGAAAGCAACACTTAGCGCAGAAAACTCTTGGAAATAAGTATTCGAAGCGCTGTTTTTGCTGAAAGACTGAAGAAATGCTTTCTAAGAGACGGTCAGTTTCTTTACTCGATGGACAGTAAACACATATAACGATAGGGGAAAATCAGATACGTCCAACAGGTATACGTGCGTAGTGGGCAGTGACAAGATATTACTTAGGTGCACCTACATCAGGCTTTAAATTGCAATTTATTTTGTCGAGACACGTTATCGCTTGCCATCTGCTGTTCCTTCTTGGTGTTTTCGAATTTATTAATCTGTGAAGCCTTATAACTTGAAGGTTGTAGCCACCTGTCACCCATAAGGTACACAAAACAAATGTTATTCGTGCGTCATTTTATACAAATAAGCTGTAACAGCTGGTTTGAAGTATAATAGTGCCCAAGGTGATTAGTTTGCCTACGAAGGTCAATGGCACGATGATAATAAACCTGATGACACTCCACACAATGACTTGCTCGCCATAATAATGAAGGTTGCGAGACACGAACGATTTATGAAACAAAAAGCCTTCAAGACAAAATAGTACACAATTGAAGTTTATATAGAAAAGCGACAGGCGGGCATACTGTCACTAAACGACCAATAAACAAATGTTACGAAGCTTCAATCTATAGATCAGTGAGTGAACGTGCGCGGGCGCAAGGTCGTTTGTAAACCGGTCCTGCGTTGACCAAACGCGATCGTACTGTATCGTTAATAGCATTGTGCACTTTATTAACCAATATAGAACATGTTCAGCGACATTTTCGTTGGTTCCAAGTAATTTTATTATCGTTTTAATAACAGTAATAAACTAAATATATCTTTGAATCAAGTCACAGTATCAAGGAGAATTAATTGTTGCTTTTCCAACGTCATTAGCAATTAGGACTGCATGCATAATTTCAGGAATGTAAAGCCTGCTTCGTTATCGACCTAAAGTTTTTCATTGAAGACAAAAACTTGTAATAAATTTAATGGATCAGGGTAATGTCTCGAAGACTAGTTAGCAATGATGCGAGGTACCCATCTGCGCCTGCGCACCGGACGCCAGCTGACCCACTGTTACAATTACGCGCTTGGGTTCTCAGCTACCGTAAGAAGTTCGTGACGGAAAGTGGTCTATAAACTCAGAGCATGGTTTATTGCTCTAAGTTTATAAAGGTTTGATTCCGAAGGTGACCGCATACGACAACTGCAAACGAATGCAGCCGATACGCGTAATTCAATACAGCTTCTTAATGGCCCCAGTTATCCGTATCGAAGATTAACAAGTAATGTATGTATCGCGGTAGGTACGCCGATTATCTGCTGCATGCGTCTGCAGTTGTCGTATGCGGTTGGTACCGGAATCATACCTCAAGTCGACTAAACGGATGGATATTTGCTTCTCGTTTGCTAAAGTGCAACAATTTATGATAATATCAGGCGTGTTTGTAAGTATACCTTTGAAAATGTAAATGGTATTGTAAACGGTTCAGTAAAACTGTTTAATGTTATTAAATTGGTATTCAATGTACCAGTAAAGTCGATATGGTCGGTTAAGAACTACTTGTCGGTGTCCCTGAATTTAAGGAAATGAAACTAAAAGGTTGTAAAATGGTTATAGGTAATCTGTGATAATAGCAGTACCAATTCTAGTGTTGAATATTAAGTGAACTCATTTTGTTCTCTGTCTGTGTTTTGTTTGGTCTCTGGTCATTAGAGTCGATTAGCATATTTCACCTATTTAGGTAATCTGTAGGTCGGTAGATAAGAGTTCAGCCATTAGTCCATAGATTATTTAACAACAAATTATTTAATTTTATCGTGAAATCTGCGTACAAAATATAACTAGCTAAATTTCGATGTTATATGTATATCCTTCTGCATGTCCCTCCGGTGAGAAACAGACGTAATTATGCAAAAAAATCACAAACAACAGAACCAGATACATGCCCACCTGTTACATTGTATGCACAAACACGCTTGTACTGTACAAACAAAAGAGTAATTGTGGTTTTGAGCTGCTGCAAACCATTAAGCATCGACACTGGCGCCTCTGCTATATTGCTTGTGACAGACAGAATGATCGATCAGTTAATCACAACACGATTGTTGTATTAAGAAAAAAAAAACGGAATTATCCATGAAATTTACAATGTCATTGTTACACTGTGTTGATAGCTAAAATGTAGGTTCAAATTGAAATAAAAGACGATTTTTCAGAAAATTTGACAAATTTTGTAGTATTGTTTATCAGGTACTTAAAAAAGAACGGAGTAGAAAATATATACACGATTACCTCTAATCGTAGACGATCAAATAATTTGTTAAATTTTACGTGGTACCGTTACTATTAACAAAAGTTTAATTGAATAGTCGAAAATTACGTCAGCGAATTCATTTAGACGAAATTTGGGTTAGAGCACTCAGCCGAATTAGCACCTACGCGAGTAGCACCAAACCTAGACCACCAAGGGCACCTTTCAAACTTTTTGGCAAGTAGGTACTATTGTGGATACACATTTATATTAGTTCATAGTGTATAGTGTGCACATATATTACTTTATATTTTATTATTCTACTTTATATACTACGCATTTTTATAAGTCGAGCATCGCGAGGACGTGCGAGTCATTGTGGCCACGACTTTTTACTGTAAAGTCCCGCAAGCGATGAATATATAAACAAACTAATTCCTATTTATTTAGTATTTTATATCTAGGACAAGTCATAGCATTCAAGTTCTGTAATATAAACCAAAGAATAAAGAGAACAAGTACGAGACTTTTACCTACACACTATAATAAATACTTACAGATTTAACCAACAAACACAAGTATTTAATCCACCAATATAATACAACAGTTTGTGTCGAGAAACCTGTGCGGTATCGAACTTATTCAATTATTAATTAATAAGGGCACCTTTCAAACTTTTTGGCAAGTAGGTACTATTTGTGGATACACATTTATATTAGTTCATAGTGTATAGTGTGCACATATACTACTTTATATTCTAAGAATAGGGTCCTGTAGATCGCAGGAACGAGATCAATATTTCACACAGGCGAGTATAAACCAGTTTTAAATAAGTATAACTATTCACAGCCTTGTGTCATTTGAATAGTTAAATAATATAATCAAAGTGAAGGTTTTACTATCTAGTACTATCAGCGATTTCGTCATCTCAAGGGCGTAAAATAGATTACCAGGCAGGTGGGCTACGATAAGTGGTCAGTACAGTTTAACAGGTGCATCAAGATTCATGCATTCAGTAGTGCAATTATAATTATGTCCCGCGTTAGCTATTTCCATAGGTGGGATGGTTATAGCTATTTCTATAGGTGGGATGGTGTCACCTGTCTGTCATGGTACCTTATTACAAAATATATCCATATTAATATTATAAATAGGAAAGTGTGTGTGTCTGTTTGTTTGTCCGTCTTTCACGGCAAAACGGAGCAACGAGTTGACGTGATTTTTTAAGTGGAGATAGTTGAAGGGATGGAGATCCCCTTAAACAGGAGGTGAAATTTTATATGGGACTTTTCGCAGTTTTCTAGGTAGGAAGCTTGCACGCCTAAACCACTGAACCGATATTGATGACATTTAGTATAGGGGTAGATTGGACTTTGAGGAAGGACATATGGTATGTTTGGTCGCGATAACCTACATCAGAACATGGCCGAACCACGGGCAACAGCAAGTTATGAAATAAATACATTTTAGATTATATGTTAAGCACTAAGGCACCTTACAGAAGCATTTCTTAAATGTATTTTAGTGACTTTCATTTTTGCTTCTTTCTAGTGTACACTCATATATTCAATAAGATTAACAAAACAATATTATATCACTGCAGTACCACTCTAAAACATCACTAACGGTAAGTATCTATGTATAGTTTCTATTGCATTGAATATCAAAACCATATTCCATTACGTAACTCAGTAGTCAGTAGGTAATTGTATAGCGTCTCTCTGAGACCGGACCTGTCTGCAGTACAATGTTCAATATTGTTATGTGCCACATACCGGAGAGTTGAAACTTAATTTTCTGAAGTTTAGACGTGATGTCTAAATAGCGTTTATTCTTATACTTTGCTATTGGATCTTAATGCCTAATTCTCTTAAAGGAAGTAATGCGTCTATGATTTATTCGCCGTACACAAGGTTGAAAAAATTACGTCGGTCGCTAAATTTAACGTTCATATCTCGCTTGTTTGATGTTTCTAACTGACTAAACCTAAGAGGACAAATCTTTGGTGCCATATGTAATTAAATTGAGATGAACACAAAAATCTAGTTGCGGAATCACGCATTTTTATAAGTCGAGCATCGCGAGGACGTGCGAGTCATTGTTGCCACGACTTTTTACTGTAAAGTCCCGCAAGCAATGAATATATAAACAAACTAATTCCTATTTATTTAGTATTTTATATCCAGGACAAGTCATAGCATTCAAGTTCTGTAATATAAACCAAATAATAAAGAGAACAAGTACGAGACTATTACCTACACACTATAATAAATACTTACAGATTTAACCAACAAACAAAAGCAATGAAACCACCAATAGAATACAACAGTTTGTGTCAAGAAACCTGTGTGGTATCGAACTTATTCAATTATTAATTAATTAAATGTCATCTTTAAGTGTTACAGCTAGGTTTAAGTTATTCTGTGATATTAGTACTCAAGTAATTTAATATTTGGAATTACCTAACTTTCGGATCGATTACACCAATCGTGGTCACTAGCATACCTTCTTTAATTCTAATATGACTACAATTTGTTAAAATGGATCGTGGGAGCAAGATCTGATTTAATGCCGTTGCTACATGATCGAGACACAAGACTTACAAAATGTAAGGTACAGTTGATGCATGTATTGATAAAACAATGTGTTGTACATAATGATAAATTAAACTAGCAAGGCAACTTTATACTTGCCACACGCAATCCCGTAGACGGCGAAACGATCGGATGATTTCCACTTTAATATCTAAGTTTAAGAAATTACAATGACCAATGACTCCCGCTCTGGCTCGTTTCTGGGGCAAAGGATGGCCATTGCGATTCAACGAGGCAACGCGGCCAGCATCGTGGGCACCTTTGCGCCGGGAACGATACGAGGTGGTTTATTTGACTCGTCTAGTATTACTTTTTAGTTATTGTAATTAATTGAATAAAGTTGTTTATATTACCAATTAATTTTCAAGAATAATACGCAAGAACGCTGCTTAGGTAACTAGGCGGTACCTTTTTTTAAACGTAATAAATGTCCCCACCTCCAAAACCACTTTTGACTCTGTCGGAATTTCAACACTTGAACCACATAGTCGGGAGAGCAGCTATTGAGAGGAACCCGGGTATTTAATGGGAAATAATTAGGTCTAACAAAACCTAGGCTGCTATGTGGGGATATATAATTGTATTTTATTTATTATATAAACTTCTAATATATGTACATGTCCTGGCGGACTGAACGACACGGAAGCTTTAACTTAACTATAATGCTTATTTTACTCATTAGATTTTACGATTTTTGGGTCTGGGAACGCGGTTAACCATCATTGTGTAGTCAGGACTATTACCTAATGTATTTCGTAATATAAACAGTTAAGTGGAATAATTAGCGTTTTTATTGGACCTATTGTAAGATTTCCATTTTCGTAATACCTTATATACTCACGCCTACTAATACGCAAAGGTGCAAGCACATGTGTTTGACATCTAGATGATGACTCTGTCTACTCGACTCCGTTTCCAAATTCCATGCTACACACATATGCTACTACTGAGAAGTCTGAGGCGTGAATTATAATAAAGAAAAGGCATAAGGCGTAAGGTATAATCAGAGCAATTTCGTACGCCTCACGAGATTTTATTCTACAATATCGTCCATATTGTCGATTTTGCTTTGAATTATGCTTCACACCTAATACCTTTACTGTTAATTTACGCCTTAATGAATGAATCCCGACTAATGAATCGAGACGCCACGCGCATACTCTTAACTCAATTAATATCAAAAATTAGCGTAGACCGTTAACATTAGTTCCATTGGCATTTTATATAAAAAAATATTAATAAGACACAGTTACCAAATTTCTATTTAGGTTTTGCTGTTACGTCTTGATAAATAATCAAGATTACGTTTACCTGTTTCAATTTGTCTTACTTTTATTGATTTGTTCGGTGTAGTCCACTACTATTAATTATTCTGTGCCAGTGGTTCACTTGTCGTGTTTCTTCCTGTTTATTTTAATCACTATAAGCAAGTCGCTTTCTCTGTCCCTATATACCTTTGGATGCTTAAATCTTTAAAACTACGCAATGGATTTCATGCGGTTTTATTTAATAAATACAGTGATTCAAGAGGAAAGTTTATATGTATGATACATGTTTAATATAGTAGAGGGTGCAGCGGGAACGGGGTCTTACGCCACGCGGGCGGAAAAATATTGGCGGTACGAAGTTCGCCGGCTCAGCTAGTAAGGTTATAATAAGTGGTAGGATTGCCCAAAACCGTGTGATGTGGAGGAAGAAAGGCCAAAAGGCGGAACTCAGTCACTTAAGTGAAAGCCGGGGCTGCAATCAGGACACACAGCTTTTACGGTTAGGATGATGATACAGTTAAAATTAAAACATATTAAAATTATTTCATTCTAGCAGTAGTCCCGGTTGTCGCCAAAGCTTACCTTTTTGTTCAACGTATTGAATATTATCACTGCCGCTGACCCCCAAACCTCGAAAGAAAAACAAACAAACTAAAACTATAGCGGACCTATAGTTTTCCATAACAGGTGTTACATATAGACGGTACCTCAGTGCGCACCGGTAACTGTCCAGTTTAGTAGATCGCGGCTAGCATACATTACTGCAAGTCGAACAACGGAGGAAATAAAACTGGTTTAATTGGCATCATACACTTTATGGAGGTTACTCTTTGAGTGACTTGTGGTTTTCTATTGCGGTAACTCCATTTTGCTGTTTGACATCGGTAGTGTTTCTGCAAATTTTTATGCAAACCTATACGGGAGCCATTTTGGATGTTTAGGCTGTCTTTCCAATGGAGATGTGCTATGTAGTTAAACGATGAAAATGTAAAATCTAAGCTATGAAACAATGTGACCGTTTCTACAGTGTAACTAACCTAAGATGTGCTATAAAGATGGGCAGCTCAAGCTATTTCTCCTACAAATTTTCAACATTCGAATCTTCTCATAGGCTTAAATTAGCACACATTCATAGCATATATCCCATAGCACGCATTCATAGCACGTATTTTTCTATATAAAAAACATAGCTTAGCTGAATCCTTTTCCACTAGTCTTATGTTATGTCGACCAACGAATATGCTTGGTGGATATCAAACGCATTCATAGTAACGTGGCTTAGCACATCTCCGGTGGAAAGAGTCAGCAGAGTACTAGAAACTAATCTTTGTGCTGTCAACTTTAAAAACAAATTAGCGGCTTGGCCCGGGAATAAATTCACTCCTGCATAATTCTACCCGTTTTCATTAAGAAAAAATCCTTCCTCATTTCAGTGCCGGGCCGTTGCACTAATATAGGTAGGTAATAAATAAAATAAAAAATCCCTTTATTTAATAATGTACCTTTATAGTAAGATAATACTGTGGTAATACGATAATATAATAATATGTTAATAATGTTTAAAGTAATATTTTATTTTTGCATAAATATTCATTGACACATAAATTTATTTAAATTAGTTTAATTAAATTGACTACAAAGGAGAGAAATATTGGCTCAAAATTGTTTTGAGTTTCATTTGACATTGTTTTAGTAGCATACTCGTTTATGACGAGATTTATTTTATTTTAGGACCTACTTACTAATTAGTAAGTAATTATGTCCATTTACATAGTTTTAGTAGAACCAAAATATGATTATACTTCAAAGGTAAAACAAAGAAATGATTCACCAGATGGTACTCAATTATCGGTGTCGATAAACCAATATACCTAGGTAGGTACATATATATCACCATAATGAGTGTTGTATCTAGCTCTATATGTTGTAAATCGATTAAGATAGAAAAAATATTGAATCGGTCTAGGCGGGGTTCATTTGTTGTTTGTAGTTTTTATTTGTTATATGTAGGTTTATACACTGACAAATCACAAGCACTAGAAATCGACGGGCTTGCAAGTTTTTACATGTACCGATTTGGTAACCTCTTACTATTAGATGTATCACGGTTTATTTACCGGATTACTAATGTTTGACCAAAAAATAATTGACAAATGATCATTCGACAAACAATGTTTCACCAAATGTTCATTTGGCAAATGAGATATTTGACAAAAGTATCATCTTACAAAAGCTCACTTAGCAAAGGATCTATTAGCAAACACTAGTCTTGACAAATGTATTAAATATTAAAATATCAATTGAACTCTCTTCATTTAACCAAATAATATGTTTCGCAAATTGAGCATTTATCCAAATGTCATTTAACAAAATGTTATTTCATAAAAGTACTTCTTTTTTCAAACAAAAAGTATAAATAAAATCCTATATCAGGGTGGTTTAAAAAAAAAATAACCGAGTCGGGGTACTGAGTCGGGGTATTAACCATAATGACGTTTTTTATATATATTAAACGTTAGATCTAATGATTTTCGATTACGTTTGTCACTTCATACATTATATCAAACGTTTTTAGACCAATAGTAGTTTTATCAGATAACTCAGTTGCTAAATGTTCATTTTGTAAAATAATTATTTATTAAATGTATATTTATGCGTTGATCATTCGGAAAAGTGAGTCATTTGTAAAATGATAAGTAGTAAAAAGATCAGTCGGCGAAACCATTGTTTTACCAAACGTTGTTTGTCAAGTGTAATTTTGCCAAATGACTTTTGGTCAAACGGCAGGACCCCTTATTTACTACATTTGTACTATTAAATATTGTCGGTCACTAGACCGGACTCCATATTGCTCAAAACCCACGAGCTCCACTACTTTCGAAGATTAAAAAGAAAGATATATTTTGGTCATTACCTGATTACTTAATGGTACGAGTTGGTGACAAAGGGCCAGCACAACACTGTACAATAAATAAATAGTGCATAACACTGCACTGGCATGTGTAAAACGGTAAAAGTAACAATATTGTAGATACAGTCGCCCTTAGAAGTTACTGAACATTAATATTTTACATCAATCTTTAAAGTGAAATAAATAATTTTATCTACTCTGATACTATAATACAAAGATTATAAAATTGAAATCAAAACTCTTATGACAAACATTACGCACAGGTCAAAAAAAAAGTTTTATTACGATACAGGTCTTGTATGGACACCTATATCATAAAATAACTTTTTAATCATAACGATACACCTATACAATCCCCATCTGGACTGAACCTCTACTTTAAAAAAAAAACGGCCAATTCGCAAGAATAAAAAAAAAGAAACGCGCATGCGCAATCGATGTTTGCGGCCTTGTCTTGGTGTCAACTTTTTTTTTTTACATTTATATTAAACAAAATTTGGTTTTGTTTGTAAAATAAATTAGTTTATGTATTATAGTATGAGAGTAGATAAAGTAGTGTATGACACTGTACATAACTTGGTCTTATAACACTCGTGTGATAATATAAAAAAACTCGCGTACGGCTCGTTTTTTTAAAACACACTCGTGTTATAAGAACCCTTATTATGCAACAGTATCATAAGTTACTATAATTTGGGATTCAGGTTCTTCGAGTAGGGTATTACAATGTTTTTCTTTTTTCCTTTCTTTTTGTACTTGTCTGCTACCTAAGTGGTGGTGGTAAAAAGGAGTGCATGGTGTACAGGGCTCAGTGTACAAATATTCTTGAGGCCCACGTCAATTTTACTTGAAACTCGGATGCACCTAGCAAACATTGATGACGCTGAGGAGCCTCCTCTCAGGGAATCAGGAAAAAACCGAAATACCAATCAAAAACAATAAGCAGACCCCAGGCTAAAGTGCAAACTATTGTCGCAATTAGGAAATTACTATAAGGATAATAATAGGATGATGAAAGGGTTTTTAGAGTGACTGCGGTTAGACCTCAAAATTCCAACAGGAAACCAACGATAAAAAGGGTTGCAATATCTTGCCTATCGTAAATCTACGGATCCAATAGTGCAACAAACTTGAAAATCTGTAATACATAAATAACTGGGCAAACATGTAGGCCGACATGTTTGTAGTACAAACAAATCCTGTGTACAAACTATGTACACAGGATTTTACACGGACGTTAGAATTTTCAATTCTATTCCGCGCTGCTAGTTGGTTTGTTGGCGTGTTGTGACAAAGGTTTAATGTTTTATGCAAATCTTGGTATTCGATGTTGATGTAAACAGTTTTGTAGTATTTTTGTTATTGATATTTTGTTGGTACAGAATCTTCATCCAAACGCCAATGTTGGTTGCATTAAAAGCTGCAACCAACATTGAGGCTTGAGGTATTTTCTGCAATTTCTCCTTTTCAAAATTTGGTTTATTTTGCCTTTACGTAACTGCCGTCTGACTAATCTAGTCCTGAAAGCTTATACGAGGTTGCGGGCGAGGTTGGTTTGCACCCAAACGTTTTATTAGGATCCCAGCATTTCACCGAATTAGTTTAACTTCATATTTAGCGTAGTGTAGAAATATGTTTCTTTGTTATAAAAAAGACGGGTTGCACTCTGGGAGTGCCGGCAGAAGTGAAAACATTTTCTTTCTTTCTTTCTTCGTTATATACATAGAAAAAGATAAAAAGAACATACCATACCATACCATACCATACCTATCACTAACCTATCACTAATTTTCTGCAAATTTTCTGTCAGAAGAAATTAATAAATTACAAAAAGAAAAAATAATCACAAAAAGTAATAAATTACAAAAAGAAAAAATAGTCACAAAAAGTTACAAATTACAAAAAGAAAAAATAATCACAAAAAGTGTCAGAAGGCCAGGTTTGAACTCGGTACTATCTGAAACCATAAGGACTTAAAGTCGACTACGATGCTATTTATCGTATCTTGCAAAATAGACGGTCTATAGCTAATGTTGTATGACGTCAGTCGTCGGTTACGGTTCAAAGGTCAAGCGATCCTGACGCAAGTTTAACACTTTTCACCCATCCAACGCCGCTAAAGAAGTTTTCAATTCAAAAATTAAGACACATCAAAGCAACTGAAGTTTAATAGAACAGCATAATAGTTATACACTGCACCTATTTCTTTGAAAATTATGTATTTCGAAGATAAACTCCGGAGGCTTCTGAATTTTGATTGCCTATTAACAGAAGACGCTATCAAAGTATGTAACAGGGTTAAATTAACTCTTCCTTTAAACATCAACCATCCGCTCTAGTAATCCAAAGGTAAGTAATAGGGGTAATAAATATCTCGTGAAGTTTATAAAAAATATTTATTGATTTATCTCAATAAGTCATAATTTTTGATCGTTTGTTAATTTGTTGGTGTTCATCAACTTCTGTGGGTGACTGTACATATAGATAGTACTTATGAATGTATTCTGTACGTCCAAGCCTACCAGTGAAGGCTTCCCTTCGTACCTAGCATTACCCTTCATCTTCAGGCCACATCGATACAGGTTAACTTAAACATATTCAGTATCAATGTTTGCTACCATTGGATAATAATTTGAGAGAAAACTGCGTTATGAGACTAATTATGATGATGATAAAATGAGAGAGTAGTACTCCCGTGGTCAGATGGTCTGTTCCTGTCGAGAAAAGAATGATTTTACCATATATCTTACGATTTGCAGGTGCACTACAGGCTACGGTCACCACTTATCAGCAAAAGGCAATATCCTATTAGTCATTGACCTTGAGATAAAATCCGATAAATATGGTCTTGGACCCGTTTCTATTAGTATGTATTAAAACCATGGCAGCCTCGTTCCCAATTAGGGATGTTGAGTAATATAATGTTAATCGGAATTGGATATAACAACCCACGAGATTTCGTTTAATATTAAGTAATAATAAGTAGTAATGAATCAACCGAAAGCATGAGAGCAATATTAATAATGTAATAATAATACTGAGCCAATTTTAGGCCACGATTACTGCCGTGTGGAATTCTTCAACTTCAATTTCTTCAAAATGGCCTATGTAGCAAACCGCCACAATTTTTCCAATGTCAAGTAAAAGCCACGTTAGATATGCCAGTAAAATTTCCGTGTGTCCGCCGCCACCCACGAGATTCAGGTGGACGATCAGGACATGTGGTTGGGTGTGGAATTCTGATCCACAACCCTGTACAGTCTTG
The DNA here is from genome assembly GCA_949126895.1 of Eilema caniola. Lineage (NCBI taxonomy): Eukaryota > Metazoa > Arthropoda > Insecta > Lepidoptera > Erebidae > Eilema > Eilema caniola. The sequence goes on along the minus strand of OX421488.1, from coordinate 7,117,138 downwards.
TTCCAGTCACAGTAACAGTAACTTATTCTGTGGTAACAGTAACAGTCAGTAACGGCCTTGAAACCGCGCGCTTAAGCTGTGGAATATCTCCCTGTTGTATACTTTCCAAGTAAGAAAAAAAAACTACAATATGGGGTTCTTCAAGAAGTGCATTAGAAGTTTCTTACAGGGTCAGTAGCACGAGTGTGACGCCCCTGGTGTTGCACACGTCCAGAGGCCACGGTAACTACTTCCCATCAGGTGGCGTGGTATAAAAAGGTAGGTCACTAGTTTACTACTGTTGATCCTGAAAGGACTAACGGTAGTATTGGTCGTATCGTAAACGTATTGAGAGAATGGAGCATTTCGATTGGCCGGCTGCGTACTGCGAACCTGTGTGTGTCTGTGTGCGTGTGTGCGTGTGCGTGTGCGTGTGTGTGTGTGTGTGTGTGTGTGTGTGTGTGAAGCCGGCCAATCGCAATGCTCCATTCTCTCAATACATTTACGATACGATTACGACAGTTTTTCGTGCTAGGGGTACGGTAGTGGATATGTGGGTTTGCAAAGCTAGTTTCGTGTGGAAATGTTTACACGTGAAACTAGCTTTAAAACTCTCGTAGATAGACGTCGAGAACAACGAAATACGACGTTCGACTCGAATAACGCGTTTTTTGATTAAATCATACTATCAAACTACACAATCTAAATTCAGTACACACAGAACGGTAGATACAGTGAATAAAATCATTATTTCACAACGGTTGTATTGTATATTCTGTCTGTAGTCTTTTTGAATTTGATTTATTGAGTTTTGAAACCGTTTCCAGTGCATTTGTTACACAAATATAGTGTTACAAATATGAATTGAACATTTTAATTAGAAGTTGCGAGTCGAGATTGAAATTAGATCTCATATGCAAGGTTCGAATGGATTGGATACGGTAGAGCGAATTGAGATTGTTGTTTAGGCAGTTTATGTTAACTACAGGTTCAAAAAGTAGATATTAAACTTTAACGAATATCAAAGAGAAAAAAAACGTAGGTCAAATAATGTGAAAGAATCGCAGAAACCTACAAAGCTACTAAAAGTACAAGAAGTTTGTATAATAGTATCAAACGTTGGTAAGCAATGGTGGTACAGGTCAGCGCTGCTCCAAATGAATCTACGTTCTGGACAAAATGGCCGGTAGATGAAGTGTGCGGCAGTCTTGTACTTATTAAAAAGCTACTAATTAAAAAACAGATAAAACCGTAAGGTAGTATCAAAAATAACACCTGCCAAAATATTTATAGGTGCCCTTCGTGGACCAGGCTTGGTGCTATTCGCAATGGGTGATCTAAGTGGACTACACTTGTCACATAGTATTTAAATAAAACTTGACGTAAAGAAAGATATGTAGTGCAGGTACGTAAGAACCCAATACATTACCGTTTTATACGCAATAGATGTGCCAGCGCAGCGAGCTTTGCGATTGGTTCACCGTAGGCAGGCGGCCAATCGGAATGCTCCGTTTATGGAATACGTTTACGTTACGAATTCGAATATTATTCGTGCTCGGGGCACTGATCTTTTTACGTAATTTATTCTCGGAGCGCAATAAGAATAATGACTTGCATTCATGTGGTGATGGAAAGTTTTTTATGTCGTCAGTCAGGTGCATGTACTTACAGCAAATTAAAAAATGTTAAGTAATTGCACCTACATAACAGCCAAGGCCTGAAATTGAGTAATTAATGTTCGAAGGACGAAACAACTCTTAATTCTTTTAAGTAAACTAGGTCGTTTAGCCAAGACTTGTTTATAGTAGGCCTATACTTTTCTTATAGTTGTGAGGAAAGAGTAGGTAAGCAAATTAATTAGTCAGGTAGTAATCAATTTGTTAGAATTTTAGGTCAGATTAGTAATGAAATAAATTCGCGTGTTGATACAGGGTTATTCTATCTCTACTCGATGATATTTTTGAGAACGTGCAACCACTGTGTGGATTTCGAACAAAAGCAGTAAATATGCAAGTTTTCCTTTTGCTGTCCCCATTTTCCCTGCTCGTTTGGTTTAACCACCAGTTATCGACCAGTTTACTAATATAGGCAGTATGTTTGTAAGGTATTGTTATAAAATACATACATATAACCATGCCTTTATCCCCGGAGGGTTAGGCAGAGGTGAATTAACACCCACATTTCACCAATCTGTATTCGGTCCCACGTAACAGGGGGTGAGCCTATTGCCGTATGCCGGGCACTATTGTTGACTCGAGCCGTACATCTGAGGCTGAGTCTGGGCTGTACGTATCTGTTTGATGTTAAAGTTAATCAGCCCTATCCCTTAGTCGCCTTGTACGACACCAAATGGGAAGAGAAGGGGTGGCCCAAATTCTACTTTGCCAGGATTCCGGAATTTTTAACATCTAAAATCTCATGGTCAATTTCAAAATATATACTGTAACCTTCTAAATACATGTTCTCTTACCTTTTATACCAGCACTCACACTCATCAATCGCACAAACTGATGGTGAGAACTTATTCACAGATCTCGATCTTATCGAGCGTTTTGCTGTCCGTACACTCATTGTTATAACTTGTAATTTAACATGTAATCACTATATCACTAAATCACGTCTTAACACTAATAGAAGCACTACAGAACAGAAACTGTATCACTTATACTTTTAATGTTATTTGATTGATGTACAAGATTTTGAAATTCAGATTTATTTCACTAAAACTTTTTGACAATATTCTTTGATTGATGTTAATATATTTTGGTGACTATTTTGGTGTTAAAACTATTGTTTTAAGAGACAAGCATAAAATATCTTGGTGCTGTGGTTGTATGACACGGTGTGGACAAAATCAATAAGCAGTGTTATTAGGTGGGTGGATAGCAGACGTCAGTTGTAGGCGGATCCCAATATAATGATAACGTCGTTAATGTTATCATCAATGTTCTGATAAAGTTTACGGTTGTGATTTTAATGCAATATAAATTTGTTTAAGCCCAAATATGACAATAGATATTTATCCGGACATACAATTACTTAATCATAGATAGTAGTTGCATTATAATGTCTGATAATGTTTTTTATTTTTGGAGAATACCCTATTTTGACCAAAAATTGTAGTTAAACAACAATCACTGCCAACCCATTCGAGGAAAAACGCGTGTGAGTATAGAAAACACTAACAGGAAGGTTGCCTACTAAAGCTTTTATGAAAATGTACTTACAGAGTTACACGTCGCAATAAATCTACTTGTTACGCGGCTTACTATCTCATGCGGTATTCAGTACTGTACATACCGATTAAGTTTTCTTTCGAAAGCCAATGTGTTCTGAACACGTTTGTTATATCTTTTTCTTTTATAAAGTTAATACCATGGTGAATGTTCTGATGATCTATACAGGACAACACGTGCAGGACTTAGATGTCACCCGCATACGGTGCAGAACATTCCTTCAAGAACCAAGCGGTTCAGTGACTCTTTCCTTTTTCGCACCATTAAGACCTGGAATTCCATGCCAGCTCACGTGTTTCCCTCTTCCTACAGTCCCGGGTCCTTTAAGCGGGGCGTGAAAAAGCATCAGATGAGATTTTGCCTTCTGCTTACCATCAGGTGGGGTGAATTAAAATTGACGTGCCCTAAATATATATATATAGGGCACGTCAATTTATATTCATATATTTATATATATATATATATATAAAATAAAGCCTTTAATACTTTTTCCCCTTGTGGAAACTTCTGACTGCTAAGGTTGCGATAAAACATGGATGGCAGTCAAATGGACTATAACCACATTCTACAGTATCACTGATATCAGACCTATAGCCGGAATACCCCCCCCCCCCCCCCCCATCTTAACCGTATTTCTTTGCTCTACCGTTCATCATTATAATACTAACAATCGAAAATCGAAGGCTACAACAACATAAGGGAACATAACGAAAATGGAGAGGTACTACAAATGCGGCAAAACAGGAATAAAATAGTAAATAATTTAATGAGAAATTATTTTCAGAGTGAAAGGGGAATGAAAATGTAAGATAGAAAAGAAATTTAGGCTCAATGCAAACTAGTGTACTTATACTAGTTAATAGGTATATGTATTACGAAAAAAAACAATAGAAACTATCCTATATAGCTGCCTAATGGGTACAATATCAACAACTAATGATGACTATCGGCAGCCCTTTGTTTCAGAGAACACATAGCCTTAAGGCTCACAAGTACCGACTCGAATACAGAAGGAGTATTTACATTACGAGACATTGAACATTCGCCCACTACAACAAACAACAAATTAGTTACGAGGACGTTTTATTGTATGACGAAAAGTTGATGTTTTAGTTTTGTGATAACAAGAACTGTAACCAATTTGGTGGTTCAAAATTGGATGGAAAATTTGACTTATTTCGTTATTTCCGCACTTGAAAACTCTGCACCTCGTGAAATTACTTCTATACTTCATTACTTTTTTCAAGAAAAGATACGCTCTTCTGCTCCTGCTGTCCATGATTTAGCTTGGTTGCCTTTTACGGGAGCGACCATCATCTAACCGCTAACCCCAAGAAAAATGTTAGCGCTAGGATCGTGATCCACCAGGCAATAAGTGTGCCTTGTATCGAGATTTGCTTAGGCCCTGAAATCTTAGTGGGCGTCGCAAAAAAAGAATAATAAACACCATTTCACGTTACGCCATTTAACCATCAACCAAGTGATCTGAAAATTAGTGTCTCATCCGGTGGTAGTTCAAGTTCGATTCCCAGTCTTGCACCTCTGACTTTCTAAAATTCATGTGTGTGTTAGAAATTAATTATTAGACGCTCTAACCTTAGCTACCTGAAAGTTCTAACATGGCACGTATGTGCTAGTGCCAGCTTGCTAGTTTGCCTGTCCTAGTGCTCACTAGCCCAATAGAAGGATTCCACCCTGAGACCCTATTGCCCACCGAAATTACTAGTATTTCCGATAGCTATATAGCTCTCATATATTAGTTAAATCAAGCGTTAACATATAGCTGATTTACCGCAAAGTATATGACATAAAAAATCTCAACAAAGTCTGCTGATTAAGGGCGCGTGCATAACATACAAACATTGCTTAAAATTTGAAAAACCACTTCCGTTAAATATAGTTTAGTACAGTGTATAATTCGCATAAACTGACAATTACAAATAAATTTGTCAGCTTTAATTAGGTACACCTACACCGAGTATACAGTCTACATGAAAACACAAAAGCGGCATTACACACGTTATTGTAATAGCGTGGGTATACCCGCTTATTTAGAGTATTCGAGGGTAAAGGTTAGCGTGCCCTCCAGGGTATGTATTTGACGAACCTCCATAGAGTGGCAGAATGTTTTATTGAGTCTCGGACAACATGTTTCAAATGCCTTTGCACGTACGATTTCATCTGATTGAGTTTCAACGTGTTTTTGGGAATATTTTCATTAGATTAATGAGTTAATTGGTATAATTAGAGCTTCAGTAGGGTTGGCTCCTTTTTCCTTTTATAAAAAATTCAGTATGAGTATCAACTTATTTACCTTTCTTATGGAGGGTAAATAAGTTTATACTCATACCGAAATTTCAGTTTATATTAATATGCCTACAAATTAATTTGGGACTAATGTATAAAGTTTGGGGCTATAAGAGACCCCTGAAGGTAGAAAATGAAGATAAAGTAAAGACCTCCAGCAATCTCACAAACCTATGAATGCATACTTCTATTGAACGTAGATATATAAGTGCCCGGAGGTGCATTCTTCTGTCAATTTTATCACTTAAATTGTAATGATTCAAATATCTGCAGGAGGTCCGTTGACTATTTAAGTATTGATTGATGCAGTAGGTATCTACTATTTTTGACGTCGAGTCCTACTGTCCTGTCCAATTACATTTGCCTAATACGTTTGATTTGTCAGTCGCTCAGTATTAAAGGGTTTCCCGTGCCATAGTTTTATAATCGAATGCTTTTATGTTCAACTCCTTAATAGCTATAAACGAAAACCAGATAAAATACCGTAAACGGAAATTTTCATCTCTTTTCAACGTTCCACAACTACTTTACCCGCTTGCTACTTACGAAATAAAAAAGTTTTCTTGGAACCTCCTTAGTTGACAACAGAGGTCAGTTTAGCAAGTGGGCTTAAGGTCGTGGACATACGAAGATGGTCAGTTGCTTAACATATGTTGCAATCGACTTTGAGCTTTAGCGAATGCTGTATTAATTAATTATGTGGAAGTTATAATATGTTGTGATGTGGCTCCGTTTTAAGGCGTGTAAATATAATGTATGTACATCCACACTAATATTATAAATGCGAAAGTAACTCTGTCTGTCTGTCTGTCTGTATGTTACGCTTTCACGCCTAAACCACTGAACCGATCTTGAAGAAATTTGGTACAGAGGTATATTAGAGCTTGAGAACGGACATAGGCTACCTTTTATCACGAGAAAGGGGGTTTAAGGGGGGGGGGAATAGGGGATGAAAGTTTTTATGAAAGTTTGTCATTTCTGAAGATATCTTAATGAAATTTGGTACAGAGGTAGATTAGAGCTTGGGAACGGACATAGGCTACTTTTAATCGCGAAAAGGGGGGTAGAAGGGGGGGGCCTAGGGCCTTGGGGTGAAAGTTTGTCATTTTTGAAGATTTCTTGATGAAATTTGGTACAGAGATAGTTTAGAGCTTGGAAACGGATATAGGCTACATTTTATCGCGAAAAGGGGGGTAGAAGGGGAGCGGACTAGGATCTTGGTATGAAAGTTTGTCATTTTTGAAGATTCCTTGATGAAATTTGGTACAGAGATAGTTGAGAGCTTGGGAACGGACATAAGCTACCTTTTATCGCGACAAGGGGGGGACCAAGGCCATGGGATAATAGTTTATCGTTTTAGAAGATTTCCTGATGAAATTTGGTAGAGATAGTTTGGAGCTTGGGAACGGACATAGGCTACTTTTTATCGCAAAAAGGGGTAGAAGGGGGGGGGGGGGCATATGGCTATGGGATGAAAGTTTGTCTTTTTGAAGATATCCTGATGAATTAAAGCTTGGGAACGAACATAGGCTACCTTTTGTCGCGAAACATGAGGATAAAGGGGGGGAGGTATAGTGGTTGAAAGTTTGCCAGGTTTGAAGACAGCCTGATGATATATTTGGTACAGAGATGGATTGAAGCTTGGAAACGAACATAGGCTATCTATTGACGCGAAAATGGAGGCATGGGGGGGGGGTAATAAGGTTTGAAAGTTTGACAGTTTTGAAGATATCCTATTTGGTACAGGGATTAATTAGAGCTTGGTAACGGACATATGCTACCTTTTATCGCGAATATTGTGGTAAAAGGGTGGGGGAGGGATAAGGACTGAATAGTTAGTATCAAATGGTGAAATTTGGTACTAAGATGGATTAGAGCTCGAAAATGGACATAGGTTACCTTTTATTGCGAAAAAAGGAGTTGAAGGGGTGGAATAGGGCAAGGGTATGTAAGTTTGACAATTTTGAAGATATCTTGATGAAATTGGTATAGAGATGGATTAGAGGTTGCAAATGGACATAGGCTAGAGAAGGGGAATAGGACTATGGGATTAAAGTTTCTAATTTTTCATTGGCACAAAAAAGGGGATGAATATGGCATAAATAGTAAGAATTTATTTTAAGATGTCCTCATGAAATTTGGTACAAAGGTGAATAAGAGCTTCGGAACGGACATAGTCGAGTAACGAACCAAATATAGAAGCGAGTGGAGAGGCGAGTAGAGATTGTTACAGGGACGAGTGGACAGGCGTGTAAAGATCGAAATTCGAGTAGAGTCGACTACAGGGGCGAGTAGATATGCGACTAGAGAGCCAAAAAGAATGCAGTAAAGGGTTGAGTAGAAAGGAATAGGGAGGCGAGTGGAAAGATGAATGTAGTGGCGAGTAGAGATCGAATAGAGAGTTGAGTAGAGGTGCGAGTAGATAGGCGAGTGGGGAGAGTCAAGTAGAGAGGCGAAAAGAGAATCGAATGGATGGGCAAGTAGAGAGGCCAATGGAAAGGCGAGTTTTGAGAAGAGTACAAAGTCGAGTAGAGAGGGGAACAGAGAAGTCAATAGAGAGTCGAGTGAGTACATAGTCGAGGACAGAGTTGAATAGAAAGGCGAACTTAATGCTCAATAGCGTCGGATCAACACTAAGCGATAACCGACATCCACGCGGGCGGAGCCGCGGGCAACAGCTAGTACATTTATAAATTAGTTAAATGTTGTTAAATATTATACTTATAGATAAGGCTACCTTTCAACTTCAAGATGGTTGAATTCTTTATTGCACTAAATAATAGCCTACATCATCATCATCATCAGGCTATATTAGTCCACTGCTGGACATAGCCCTCCCCCAATGAGCGCCATAGCGCCCTGTCTGTCTGCCCTGTCCTTCTTCATAGCCTACATGCCGCCATTAATAGTTTTTCATGGATTCTGGTCAAACAATAATTAATTAGTACAAAAGGGGTCACGGGTTTAAAAACAAAAAACACATTTATTACTATTATTTATACTCGAGACGGAATCTGCAATAACTTATTTGAATTTGAAATAGGAATTTTTATTTGCCATCAATGGCTAACGGCAGAAATACTGTCGACTAATTGGCTGAATATTGGTCAATCGATTAGTGTACTTGTGAAATATTTGTACCCAGCACAAAAGCATTTATACAATTTGTATTACTGTATATATTACAAGTGAAAGTTAATAGTTAAATTGACAGCTGTCAGTCCATTTTGACATTAAATGAGACATATGATTGGCAATGTTATTCTCATAACGAAAGGAATAAAATTATCAACAAATGTCCACAAAAACTTCAAAATGAAATAAAATATCTAGATATGAGCATTTCCTGTAATGCACTGGAAAGCTTGTATTTTTAGAACGATTAAATATTTCACCAAAAAGGTGTGCTCATTTTGACAGTTCTATTTATGTATTCGTTTTTATCAAGCAGATAGTCGAAAACAATAAAAGTCTATTCAATACGTGACAAAAAGGTCTAAAAGCGACAGCTAATTATTTACGAACATTCTAAAAGTGGAGATCACGTTGTACAAAGATCTAACCATTTCCAGTAACAATATTGTCACTTTCTAAGAAAATGTTTACAAACAAGTTCTATATTCAGTTTATTTGTCACTGTTATCGACATTTAACTTGACCTGTCTATAACATTTCTACAAATTTGTCCATTTGTCATAGCAATTTCATGTTAAATAAGGCAAATATAATGATAATCTACAAATAATAATATTTTATTCAACAGAAATTAAAACTGTAGCGTGATTTTGACGTAATTAGATTGTCAACCGCGAACACAAAGATAACTAATTTTATTGAATAACCATACATATAAATATCTACATATACTCACGCCTGTAAATCCCCGAAGGGATAGGCAGAGGTGTCTTTTTGTCACCCATTGAATAAAATATAGTCTAATTATCATATTGTCACATATGGCAATTATTATTTAATTGAACAGAAACATAAAAATGTCGCAACATTTGACATACATAATTATAGATTTCCAATCACGAATACAACCAACAACGACTACATAAGTAATTGATTTTATTGAATAAAATGTTGTCAAAGAATTAATCAAACTGTCACATTTCACCTGTCAGTATATATTAAATGGGTGTCTGGTGCTCGTGACCGTATATTTCTTTTTTAAATATTTCACTTTTTTGAAGTGAAAACTTCTTTAGCGGCTTTGGATGGGTGTAAAATGTTAAGGAAGCGTCAGAATTAGTTGACCTTTGAACCGTAACCGACGACTGACGTCATACAAGATTGGTACAGACTATCTATTTTGCAATTTACATCAGATAGCGTTGTAGCTTAAACGGTAAGCACTTCGACTGTAAGTCCTTATAGTTTCAGATAATATCGGGTTCAAACCACCTGGCCTTCAAGGATTTTTTGTGATTGTTTTTTCTTATTTTAATTTATTACTTTTGGTGATTATTTTTTCTTTTTGTAATTTATTACTTTTGGTGATTATTTTTTCTTTCTGTAATTTATTATTTTTTGTGATTATTTTTTCTTTTCATAATTTATTAATTAGCAGAAAATAAGTGATAGGTTCTATGATTAGCGCTATATTATAGGTATGGTATGGTATGTTCTTTTTTATCTTTTTCTATGTATATAACGAAGAAAGAAAAAAATAAAATGTTTTCACTTCTGCCGGCACTCCCAGAGTGCAACCCGTCTTTTTTTTAATTGAGGGAAGAGTTCATAGAGCCAATAGTTTTATACTAAATTCAATTATTTATTCTGTGCTAAAGTGGAGTTGTGTACATGGCCGGAGGGTAGACATGTAAATATTTCACGATAATAATATTAATTATCGCATTGTGTCACAAAGGCATGCTTTTTTCTCGTTTCCACTCACTGGTTAGTGGTAGTGAATGTTCTGTTGCATGAAATGAGTGAGACTGCTTTGATGTAGGTTAATTTAGCCTAGTTTTAACTGACCAGTTTTATTATTTACCTATTTTGAACAAAATCATTAGAGCAGCTAATCATGCTTATATCCTACGATCTCTTAGTAAAGAAACAGTAATTTAAACGCAGACAAAATTTGTACGACATTGCTAGTTAAGAAATAAGGCAGTGGGTCAAGTACATTATACTTTTAACTGCAAGACCATCTATCTGCTCATAGTCGCATAGTGTCCCGGAAAATGTGGCTTAATTTCCGCTACCTACTTAAAAAATCATAAAGTCACATGTTCATGTACTAATATGTCGATGTTGTATGTTAGAACGTGGGCGGCGTATTTGCAAATCAGTTGACTGCTAAGCTACTACATGGAAACAAACATACATAGAAATAAACATTAATGTATAATGTTGTATTTGTTTAGGTTTGGCATTTAACGAAATATTTAATAGTGGAATGAGACTGAACGTGGGTTGAAACAAGGTCGATACTTAATAAACTGTAGAATATTTACTTTTATTTAGTAACATTACTATTAGTTACAGCCTCCGTGGCGTAGCGGCAGTGAACGCGGCCGCTGCGCAGGAGGCGCGGGTTTGATCCCCGCTCAGTACAAATATTTGTATGCATTAACGAATGGTCTCGTCGTGCCTCGGAGAGCACGTTTAGCCGTCTGTCCCGGTTGCCATAAAAACATCTATGGCAGTCGTTACGGGTGTGAATTGTACTGCCTTACAATTGAACATTTTTTAACATATATCTTTGAAAAAGAAACAAAAAATAGGTTATTGTTGAAAGAATTCCAGGCTAAGCAGCCTCCTGACTGATGCTATACTTGCGTTAAATATGTCGAGATTATGCTGTGAGCTTGCCGCGTAATTTTATTTACCTTACCTACCATTCCCATTGTTAATCACTAATGGATTCACTAATGGATTCACTAATGTCGAGAAAAGTTAGTTTTGACTTACGAGCAATGTTTATTAGAATACTAAGTTAGACCTTATTAGTTTTGCTAAATATAGTGTTAGTTAATCCAATATTCTATCCAGTACGAGGACCTATCTGTAACATTAACAGTAATGGGTCTTAGCTTTAACATAAATTATCTTGAAGAATAAGTGCCCGATTTGTTACAAACTGAGTTTTTCTTAATCATACCTCGGACTGAAAGAGTAGTTAAAACTTTTGTGTTTACAAAATATTAAAATAAAAGCTTCGAAATTAACTACTCTTAAAATATATCAAACTAGCTTTTGCGCGTGAATGTCGGTTATCGCTACAATATCGGTTATCGTTATAAATTGTAGCCTATGTGTTATTCTGATTTATAAGCTATATTATTGTGAAGTTTCATTAAAATCCATTCAGTAGTTTTGACGTGAAAGAGGAACAAACATTCATCTATCCATCCATACAAACGTGAAAGTGCACTTTCACGTTTGTATGTATGGATAGATGAATGTTTGTTACATGTGTGTGTGTGTATGTTTGTCCGTCTTGCACGGCTAAACCACAGAACCGATTTTGATGAAATTTGGTATAGGGGTAGATTAGATCTTAAGAAAGGACATAGGCTATGGTTATTATTGGTCGCGATAACCATCATCCACGCGGGCGGAGCCGCGGGCTATGCTAGTAGCCGCGTTTGCGATAGCGAATACAAAACCGAAACAAATTGTTTATAATCAACTAACGTGCCCACCTACCTTACGAGTAGGTAGACACACTAGAGTCCTACCCGGCCTACAATTAGTATCTCTGTACTTATACGTGGTGGTTGAATAAAGCAAGCTACAACAAACACTATCATCACATCTATCATGTATAACAATGTTTACATTATACAACACGATGTCCCATCCAGCAAGGTTGGAACTGATGACGTAATAACAATCCCACGTTTAAACTGGCCTCGTGACGTCAGAACTCAGCCAGTCCCTTTTATGTGGCGGTGTGTGACAGGGTGCGTTCATAATAAGCGGAGTTCGTAAGGTAAACAATTATTATGTACTGTGATATCCGCCCTTCGTGGCAGATATTACTAGTAGTTGCCTGGACATTATGTGTCAACGATTTAAAAATAAAACATACGAATAAAAAATTAATATTGAATTTAGAAGATAGGAAAAAATCTGAAGGTGTGGGACAGTTCCTGACAGTTGACGGAGGTTTTTGACGAAGCCAGCGTGGCTCCGGAAGCTCAAGAAAAAATCTGAAGGTGTGGGACAGTTCCTGACAGTTGACGGAGGTTTTTGACGAAGCCAGCGTGGCTCCGGAAGCTCAAGAAAAAATCTGAAGGTGTGGGACAGTTCCTGACAGTTGACGGAGGTTTTTGACGAAGCCAGCGTGGCTCCGGAAGCTCAAGATTTAAAGAGAGGTGTTCTAGCTTCCGCGATCCTCTAAAACGAGTATTGTATAAAATTATAAAACACTTCGCGTAAAATACCCTTTTAAAAAGCTCGTATATGAATGATATGTTTTATTCCCAATAAATATCAATATTACAGCAAAAGAGTGATTTCACTTAAAGTAATATTGTGTAACTGTGGAGATCAAGCCCCGATTCCACAGTACTGACGCTTTTCTTCTGAAATCAAAGACAACAAGCAGGTTAGACGAGTCCCTGTTCTGTGTCGGGATGGTAAATCGTTCATCACGTACACGAAGGTAGCATAATCGATTCCCGCTAGTGCCAGATATGACTCTTTGGCCTGTTTCTGTGTATCTATCCGCCGAAATATAAGTAAAATTGTTTTTAAGTATATTTTCCCGCATTCTAGAACCCATAATATGTGCTATGATTAGAGTAGGTGTGCTATATGACCTATAAAATCTTTTTCTATCTTTAAACACAAATATCATTTTAAAAATAGGACATTCAGATGAGTTCTTATAAATCTTACATTTATTTAGGCTAAATATTAATTCAATGTCAAATTATTTTTGAAGTGAAAACTTCTTTAGCGTCGTTGGATGGGTTAAAAGTGTTAAACTCGTGTCAGGATCACTTGACCTTTGAACCGTAACCGACGACTGACGTCATAAAACTTTAGCTACAGATTGTTTATTTGTTAGAGACGCTAAGATGTTTCGTAGCTTAGCGGTAAGCGCTTCGACTGTAAGACCTTATGGTTTCAGATAATACCGGGTTCAAACCTGGGCTTCTGACACTTTTTGTGATTATTTTTTCTTTTTGTAATTTATTACTTTTAGTGATTAGTTTTTCTTTTTGTAATTTATTAATTTCTCCTGACAGAAAATTAGTGATAGGTTCTATGATTGGCGCTATATGTTCTTTTTATCTATTTCTCTGTATATAACGAAGAAAGAAAGAAAGAAAAAGTTTTCACTTCAGCCGGCACTCCCGGAGTGCAACCCGTCTTTTTTTGGGTTAACAGTATTCTTACTTAACTGTACAATTTTTGTTTGCTTGTAATGTTTTTATTTTGATTGTTAACTAGGAGATTTAAATTTTGTTATAAAATGAAGTACCTCGTAACATGGCCCCTAACTTACTGATTATCTTATTATTTAACCCCTGCAATTAGGCTTAATAGCTTGTGTTAGGAGTGGGTTTATGTCGGTGCTATACTATGTGGGTTCGAGCCCGCAACCCCTTAATTACAAGTCAAATGCCTAAGCTACTCTGCCACTGCCGTTAATATACAAATCCGATTACGTATAAACTTCGTGAGTCATTCAAACTCCTATACTAGCACCGGGTTTGGATGGTGTCCATTTATTTGTATTTTATTTTGATGATTGAGCTCCGACAAAAATTGTGCGTCTCCTTTGGCGTGAATGACCAATCTTAAATTTTCATCTTTATTTTAGATCTAAATTGTCGAAACAATGGAAATGGGTCACACTAATTCTTCATCCTAGCTCTAATCCCAGTCGCATCCGAAGCTATTAACTTGGAGTCTGGGGTCCGCTTTTATCAGTCCAACTGCGGATTTGGCTAAACTTCGACATTTTCTGTGAAGCGACTGTCATCTGACCTCCACAACCTAAAGGCGATATCGAAGCATTGCAGTTAGACCAGTTGTCGGACTTTTGAGGGCTCCAACTACCCGTAACAACTGCCATAGAAGTTTGTATGGCAACCGGGACCGACGGCTTAACGTGCTCTCCGAGGCACGACCAGACCAATGCAAATATCTATGTTCATGCATACAAATATTTGCACTGAGCGGGGATCGAACCCGTGCCTCCTGCTACGCCACGGAGGCTGTCGGGTCACACCAGTTCTATATAACGTTAATAATACAACAATTTGCAGCACATGTTACCTTTTACTGTCGTAGTAATAAAAGTATTTGTTTAAATGGTAATTTAGTTAACCGTGAACAGGAATATTCACAAATCAAATCAAATCAAATCATATTTATTTGTATTAAACATGTGTTATACATACATGTGCATGCAAGATGTAATTTAGTAGTTATGTCCAACATGTTTAGCCGCGTGTGTGGCGGCGTACAAATGTCATTAATATTTATATCCAAAAAAACAAATTCAATAATACATATGAGTCAAAATCAAAATGTCAAGTGAGGTAATCAATTAAAATATTTCATTGCTTTAATTGTTATGTCAAAAAATGTCAAAATAATAATAATAATGGTACAATGAGGTGCTAATGTCAATACATAGATATACGTAAAATGTCAAGACCCTCCTAAAGGTCATCTCTCCTCTACGATAGCGGCACCGACAGCAGATAGCTCTACACAAAATCTATGCCCAGCTTAACCGTTACCTGAACGGTTCCGGTTACATGTATGCCAAATTTCGGCAAGATAGGTTAAGAAATGCGCCCTCTAGACCGGAACTCACAAACCAACATAAATACGAACAAAAGCAAAATCTGCCACCTAGTCGAATTAGAGACTCTCTTTCGCTTCACTCGTTCGATCAACTATCAAATATAGTGAGAACGTACCCTTATTTGGATTAGTTTTAACAAGTGGGTAGTTGTTAATTTAATTATTTGTGTACACCCACAGCTGAGCTTTATAGACAGACTTGATGTATAGAAGGCAATTTATGTAATAGTTACGTCTCGTTTACATTACTGAGATTTTGTAATAGCGGATTAGATGAATAATGGATGGGTGGTTCTTAAAGTGATTGTATTTAGAATTAAACTTTAGGTTCGCCCGGTCTTTGTTTTAACAATGAATTTTAACACTAAGAAATATCAAGCCTCATGAACTAAATAAATATATTTTATCTACTCTGATACTATAATACAAAGATTATAAAATTGAAATCAAAACTCTTATGACAAACATTACGCACAGGCCAAAAAAAACGTTTTACATATTACGATACAGGTCTTGTATGGACACCTATATCATAAAATAACTTTTTAATCATAACGATACACCTATACAACCTCCATCTGGACTAAACCTCTACTTTAAAAAAAGAATCCGCCGATTCTGGAAAAAAAAAGAAACACGCATGCGCAATCGAGTGAGTTTGCGCCTTGGCGCGAACATTTTTTTTTTGTTCTATACATTTAAATTAAACAAAGTTTGGTTTGTTTTGTAAAATAAATTAGTTTATGTATTATAGTATGAGAGTAGATAAAGTAGTGTATGACACTGTACATAACTTGGTCTTATAACACTCGTGTGATAATATAATAAGTTAATTTTAATACTAAAACCTTTTTAAGAACAATCTTTTTTTTTTTTCTTGCATTGTCATCCGAACTGAACGTGCATACCAAATTTCAGCTCAATCGGTTGAGGGCAAGTGCCTTAAAATTGAGTTGTAAGATTCCACCCGAACACCCGTTTTTTAAAACACACTCGTGTTATAAGAACCCTTATTATGCAACAGTGTCATAAACTACTATTAGTACATAAGTGACGTAATGTAGATTTTTTCGTATGGGTTTTTCTAGTGCCAGAGAGATTACCTCCTTTACATACCCTTTCCCCATTCTCCTCTTTTCCATTCCTTCTGCTTATATGCCGGTTACTAAGCACAGCTTATGTGTTTTGAGTTTATAACACACGATAACTGCTTATCATCAAATTGCTCTCTCGATTTCATCCTAAAAACAATGTTAGTAGTCTTCTAAGACTTCTCCTACAAAAATAATTTCACACAATAATAAGCGTCATTGCACAATCCATTCAACATTATACCACAGATAATATTATTACGTGCCACTTGACTAGTGACGCCATAGCATTACAATATTAAAACAAACAAACACTCTAATGCAGTACTTTCTAAAGTACGACAGTAATAGTTAATGGCCATTTGCATAGCATGGTGAAAGCGAAACTATAACGCTACAGAGTCAAGAGCTGTACTATTATTATTATGAGTGTAATGTTGCGGTGAAACCCGAAGATTTTTACATGTTGTCTATAACAATGTACTCGATAATTAAACAATATCAACCGTGATTTGTATGAATAAAAAAAGGAAATAAATGTATTGAAGTGAAAACTTCTTTAGCGGCGTTGGATGGGTAAAAAGTGTTAAACTCGCGTCAGGAGCACGTGTTAATCTCGCGCCAGGATCACATAACCTTTGACCCATAACCGACGACTTTGTAGGACGACATGACGGCATACAACATTCTTAGCTATAGAGTGTTTATTTTGCTAGGTACGCTACGAAGCTCCGTTGCTTAGCGGTAAGCGCTTCGACTGTAAGTCCTTATGGTTTCATATAGTACCGGGTTCGAACCTGGGCTTCTGACACATTTTGTGGTTACATTTTCTTTTTGTAACTTATTACTTTTTGTGATTATAATTTTTTTGTAATTTTTTTTTTTTTTTTCTGACAGAAAATTAGCAGTAAATTTGGTGATAGGTTCTATGATTGGCGCTTTATTATAGGTATGGTATGGTATGCTTTTTTATATTTTTTTCTCTGTATAGGAATATATAATATATATATATATAATAACGAAGAAAGAAAGAAAGAAAAAGTTTTCACTTCTGCCGGCACTCACGGAGTGCAACCCGGCTTTTATTTTTATTTAAGTGCAACTCACGAAATAACAGAAAATACAAAACTAAAGAACTAAGAAATGTTGCATCAAAAGTGGAGCCAGTTCAGGCATGAGCACCTGGAGCTGGTTTTCTAATGGCAACATTTATTATGACCTATGTTGGGAGTAAGAGTAATCTAACCTTATCTACAAGATGTACACTTGCTTGCTGATTGACGGATGAAGCTCTGGCGCATGTTTTCCTCTTTAAGTTGAGACATTAAACGTCAATCGCTCCCCTAAGTTACGATGTTTGGAACCGACTGGTAATTGGTGCTCGAATGAAGCAGAAGCCAATACCTAATGGGTTAGTAGGAGAGCGAACCCCTTGCTCCAAAGTGTAAGCTATAGGTGCATCTGTGATTGGGGCTATGTATCGTGGTTTCATAGTTATGTGGGTTTCTTATAAGCTCCATGAACTATCGAAGTCCAAAGAGCATGACAAAATAAATGATCAATAGGGTTTCGACTCAAACTAAAACCACTTATACTAATGGATAGACTTACTCTAGCATTATAGATTAGCGGCAAAGATCAGAAAGGGAAGCGTACATTTGCATCAGAAGTGGGATGGATATTAATTGGCAACTCGTTCAAAGCTGAAATGATTGACTATTTAACTGAATTCTAAACTGTATTAATTGACTTACTGGATTCTACTAAGCTGTTATAATTGAGTAACTGGAATAACAGTCTCAGCTATCTTTTACTGTAAGACGTTAGAATTTTGGTGTGCTGGCTTGCTAATAATAGTAATTTTAACTTTCACTGTATGTTGTGGAGAATTGAGGCTATATGCGGGATACCAACTAATGCGGGATTACAATAAATAAACATTAGTGCGTGGTTCAATGGTGGTACTTAAGGAACTATCAACGGTCTTAACGGTATGTATATACGACATACATATATGGTTTGTCAGGTTTTTACGATTAAACGTATCGAGAGAACGAAGCACTGCGATTGGTCGCCTGCCTACTATGAACCAATCACAATGCTCCGTTGTTTCGGTACGTTTACGTTACGAATTCGAATGGTTTTTCGTGCTCGGAGCACTGGAAGCTACACTCCCTCTCATCGTATCGTAGTTAAAGCTTCAGGAACTAAAGCATAAAATAGGTTTAATAATATGAACAAGCGTCAGATTATGTAGATTCTATAATTTATGAACATTATAGCGAAGCAAAGTCTAACAGTCGAAGTATACCGACATACAGCAACGCTGTCATTAGAACAAAGTTTAATGATTTACCTACATGACAATAGCTAATAATTATGCAAGACGTAATATATAAGTTGACCATACGTTCTGTTTCTAACAGGATAGTTCAGTTTGCCGACTTACTGTAACAAAACAAAACATTCTAGGAAAAAGTGGCATACGACCACGGCAATCTCTTTAACAGGAATGACAAGGTGTGATTGGTAAAATCTGAAAATTGTTGCGACTCGTCAAACACATTTTGTTTCAATTCGCCAAGTCTGAGTAAAGTCACTCTAAGTCTCTTGGAAGTTATGATTAGTCAAGTGCTGAGACGTTCTGATTCGCCAAGCCTACTATTTATTAGTACTAATTCGTCATGTATTGAAAAACTCTTATACCTACTACTGAAAAGCACAGTTTTAGTGGAGTATTAAATCTTTCATCAATATTCAATATGTGTTTTAGTAACGAGATTCCATTTTGGGCGATAAATAAATGGTCAGCTTACGTGTATGACTCTATAGAAGTGAATGACTCATCTAAACAATGTAAGTAGTTAATAAGTAAGCAGTATGTAATGGACAACCTCTATTAATAGCAGTCATTATTCTTCTAGAATATCTTGAATATAAGGTCTTGTACTTAACAAAGATTTATTTGACCTATCTTAAAGAACAAATTATTTACACGAGGTTTTATTACCCATTGTAAAGAAGCAAAACGTACATAAAAATTGTATTATCCATTTACATTTTTGTGGTTCATAGATTATAGATAAATATTGTAGGATGTTAGCGTCATCTATACCAAAAATGAACAATCTGAACCACTCCATGATTTAATATCATAGCTATGGATTCTCCAATGCCTGTATCATTGTTTTGTAAATACATACCTACAAAGAAACATCCGGATTGAACTGCGAGTGAATCGAACTCGAAATGAAATTCGCATTGAAATCATCAAAACACGAACCAGTACCACAAGTCATACGGTATTGTACATAAATAGAGTACTCAGAGATACTTGGTCGCGTCACTCACATCTATAGAGACGTCGACTCGTGTAAAAGGGTCTTTTGCAAAGAGTGCGAAGGACCTACTGATGGTGTGCCGTCGGAAACCATCCGTTGAACAATAGGAGTTATAGGCATGCATACGTGTGTGGTGCAAATGAGAAGAAGAAGCGAGGAACAGTTGCTCTTAGATATTGCTGTCAACATTTTCTTTCCAACTTTTAAATTTGCATGTATGTATTTATTTGGAATTGATTCGGTTCCGACGGCCCTGGTACGTTATTGTTTTTGAGAACGTGCACGTTTAGGTTTTATGGATTTGAATTGGTCGAATCAAACATTATTATTGTTAGCACCATATTTCGCATTTACTACAAATATTTACCTTGGTTATTTATAAATAAATTAATTATAACGTTAAATCATAACGCATATTATGCTTTATGATTTTTCGATAGTGGTAAATCATTAATTGAAACTAGCGACTAAATCATTGCAATATCAAATTTATTATTGAAAATGATCAAATATTTAAGATTTTAAATTGATTAACTAAAGTTCACTGCATTAATAACATTTTCCAGATCATAACTACAGATAGGATACATAATGTGCATAACTACAATATAATAAATGGTAGTCATCAATAATGAGATCATATTTTCGAAATAAATAGGAACCCACATAAATACGGAACTAGTGTTTTTAAGTTTATCACTTGGACCATTCTTGTCTGTGGCGTGAGAGGGCCCCGACGAACTGTCGAGCTTTTGAAAGGACTAAGACGTAGGCTCCTTTTGTTATGGCGGAAACGGTTGTTACGTGCAAAGACTGTATGTAGAACGACAACGTTATGTAAAGATATCTTTTACTGTTCTTTCGTAAAATTAAATTGTAATTTTAACTCACCTGTCATCTTGTAAGTGTTTCAATTCGCTCAGTTCTAACTCTCGTCTCAAATTAGAGACTTCGCAGAGAAGCATGTCCCGTTCAGTTGAAACCTTCTCCAGCTCGGCCCGGAGCCGGATCACCTCGCCAGTGAGATCCATCGTCGCCATTTCGACGACTAGCGATAACCACTATCGACACAGCACATCACTAATCACAACAGCACTGAGAGCATAAGCCAATCACGTTCGCACATTTTAAATTTCGAACATCACTGAACCTGTCGTTTCAATCACGTCACTCAACACAAACAGGGATGGGAAATTTCGTAACGTTCGTAACTTGGAGCACAAATTCGTTAAACTTTTTCAGCGTTGTATGCAAACTGAGTTGAGTCTACGTCGCTGGCATCTGAAACAATAAATCATTCCGTTAGATTGCACGGGAGGAAGGAGGAAAATTGCTCTGTCGGCAGGAGAACCCGAAATATTCGGTTCATAAAGAGCGTAGAACGCAATAGCAGGAATATGAAGTTACAAGTAGCTATTCGAGTTATGATAATACAGTTCATGAATAACAAAAATAGTTCGTATCATTGCTTGTTTTCTGCTACAGTTTGTCTCCTTGCATAACTTTCTTTTATCCCGCTCGAACGAATAGGCGGTCATGTAATAATCCTGTCTTGTTTGACCTATATGACGCATGAGTTCATAACATGCTTACAATGTAATATATAAAAAAAATAACTTAGTATTATTTTATTGTGTTCTTTCTGAATTA
The DNA here is from genome assembly GCA_949126895.1 of Eilema caniola. Taxonomy (NCBI): domain Eukaryota; kingdom Metazoa; phylum Arthropoda; class Insecta; order Lepidoptera; family Erebidae; genus Eilema; species Eilema caniola. The sequence continues at coordinate 7,095,751 of OX421488.1, read as the reverse complement.
CATAAGCATATATTTATTATCTAACAAGATGTTTTGTTTTGCGTATTTTAAACACAATTGAACAATTGTATGTTGTAATGATTCTGTTAGAAAATCTTCCGTTTTGACTTGAGTACTGTGTAAACTTGATAGACAAACTCGCGTAAACACAACTATATACTTTTAAATTGGAAGTTTCAAGAATACTTCTTTATTATCGAGATATAATGAAAAGTTAAATAAAGTAGTATCAGTTCAGCAAAATTGTGGTGTAATGTCGCATGCGTTTTCTAGCGCTTGCTATCGGCAATTATTAAATAATCATAGGTTACTATTTTTGGTAATCTCTTAAATTACTGATTTAGGATTATATGTTTGCTATAAACGACCTTAGGATTAACCTTTTTTTATCTATAATTTAAAAATGAATCGCAAAATGTGTTGGTAAGCGCATAACTCAACAACGCCTGTACCGATTTCGGTAATTCTTTCTTTAGAATATTCCTTGCAGTACGAGGATGGTTCTTACGCAGAGAAAAAAAAATGTTAAGCCGTCACGGAAACGGGAATAGAATTCCACGCGGGCGAAGTCGCGGGCATCAGCTAGTTGTTTATAAAAAAATGCCCTTGGATTGACCGGCAGAACTATTCAACCGGATCATGGGCCTGAGACGACATATTATATGTCATCTCAAATCATTTGCAACTTGACGTGAGCAAGAACTTTGTGTTGTAAAGCTGGCTTCGCTCCCAGAACACTGAGGGCATAGTCGGATACAAGCGGGACTAACGCTTAGATGGTACACGTAAATTGTTTGCTCCGATAGCACGTATCGTGCAGGATTCAATGATCAAATGTTGAAGAACTAGCTAACGCACCATATCACATAAATATCTACACATATGTCTGTCTGTAACTTCCCGGAGGGGCAGGCACGCACACACACACACACACACACAAACTCACGCCTTTATCCCCGAAGGGGTAGGCAGAGGTGCTAATACCCACATTTCGCCGGTTTATGTTTAGGTCCCAATGTAATAGGTGGCGAGCCTATTGCCATTAACTGGGCACTTATAAACCTGCGATAAATACACACATAACTTCGAAAAGCATCGAAAAGTCATTGGTGGGTGCCATGGAAAACCTGGTATCGAACCCGAGACCTCGTCTCAGCAGTCCATTACCCATACCACATTTCGCTAGCTATAATTTTCGGTAGGTATCATGTAATGAGGCTCTTACCGTCATGCGTATATTGTGGTATGTGCCGTGTGTTGACTGTTGGATGAAAAACGCGCCAAATTATGCAGTATCTACATCCTACTAATATTATAAATGCGAAAATTTGTGAGTGTGGGTGGATGTATGTATGGATGTTTGTTACTCTTTCACGTAAAAACTACTGAATGGATTTTAATGAAACTTTGCACTAATATAGCTTATACATCAGAATAACACATAGGTTATATATCATCACGCTACTACTCAAGGGAGCGGAGCAGTGATCATTAATGTCAACTAATCCGAAATCCACGCGGGTAACGGCTAAATATATCAACAGTAGTTCCTATTTCATGTAAAAGATATTGTTTGCCACATGACTAACACGTTCATACTGATGCATAAAACTAATTTACTGTATAGTCTCTAGGTATATCTGAGCTATAAATAGCAGAAGTAAGCATAAACAATAGTACCACACGTCTTCTTTGATTATTCATTGCATTTATTTTACTACACATATATCTCTACGAATTAAGAGTGTAATTAATATGAATAGAAGAAGGACAGGGCCCGTGAAGTGTGATTTTATAATTAATTCTGTCCGTAACGCGGTTAGCATCGCATTAGTTACATTACTGGCCGGAAGAACAAGAGATAAATGCTTCTGATATGTGGTACAAGTTATAAGCTTTTGTTTAACATCCCATTTGCTGGTTTTAGAGCTATACGGGATACAAATATAGTCAATGTGGTATAAAAGAAGATTGGAATGGCACAGACATTTTCCACAATGGCTATACTATTTTTATTAGGTTCCCTTTCCACCAGGTAATGCCGATTATGAGGTAAATAAGTATCTGATTAAAGGTCACCAATACTGTCTAATTCGATTCACGCAGCACAAGTTTTTTTCAAAATTAAAAATAAACTTATTACAAAAAGTTAAGGGTAATGAAAAAAAGTTTGGACAGGTATTTTTATTTTTCATTTTAATACAACTTCACTAAATTTTGCTGACATAAATAAAGGCCATATCACTCCGTAAAACCGTCTGATAATAAAGAAAGAAAAGAAGAAATATTTTTGAAGTGAAAACTTCTTTAGCGGCGTTGCATGGGTTACAAAATGTTAAACGCGTGTCAGGATTAGTTGATCTTTGAACCGTAACCGACGACTGACGTCATACAATATTACAACAGCTACAGATTGTTCATTTTGTTAGGTGCGTCAAGAAGCTTCTCGGCTGAGCGGTTAGCGCTTCGACTGTAAGTCCATAAGGTTTCAGATAGTACCGGGTGCGGAACTAGGCTTCTGAAATTTTTTGTGATTATTTTTTTCTTTTTGTAATTTATTACGTTTTTTTTGTATAATATTACTTTTGTGGTTATTTTTTCTTTTTATAATTTATTGCTTTTTGTGATAATTTTTTCTTTTTGTAATTCATTAATTTCTTCTGACAGAAAATTAGTGATAGGTTCTATGATTGGCGCTTTATTATAGGTATGGTATGGCATGGTGTGTTCTTTTTTTTTCTCCGTATATAACGAAGAAAGAAAGAAAGAAAAAGTTTTCACTTCTGCCGGCACTCCCGGAGCGCAACCCGTCTTTTTTTTTATTTAACACAGTCGAGCAACAATGAACAACACCAACAAAAAAAATCTAAAGCAACTCACGCGTAACCGTGCTGAATAAATGCCCACCTCTCAGCTGAATGCTGTCCGCTTTGTAATAAAATAAAACCGCTATAGTCTGTACCTTAAACAGTATAGTAGCATCGATTCCGGGTGTCGTTCGCCTTGGTTGTAAAGATGAATGAGTCGACAGATGAAGCTGAGAAATTACTTAATTTTACAATTAACGCCGCTACAACGTAACCGTGAAGATTCGTCGTGTCCAATCTAAGGAGTTTTACTATGGATACCACAAAAAATACCTATAGGAGGAATGGACCGCGTTATACAAAATCTGGAAACCAATATTCAAAAGGATATCGCATTATTATGTGATACTAGCTGTTGCCCGCGGCTCCGCCCGCGAAGATGTCGGTTATCGCTTGGTGTTGAGCATATATAGCATTAAATTCACATCTCTACTCAACTTTTACACGTCTATTTTGCCATAAATGGTCACTGCTCCGCTCCCTTGAGTAGCAGCGTGATAATATGTAGCCTATGTGTAATTCTGATGTATAAGCTATATTATTGTAAAGTTTCATTAAAATCCATTCAGTAGTTTTACGTGAAAGAGTCACAAACATACATCCATTCATTCATCCATACTCACAAACTTTCGCGTTTATAAGATCAGTAGAATATTTATGTCTATCGTTGTTTCATTTCCTGTTTTGTGTAAAATGCAAATGATTCTTATTTTAGGGATGACTACTCATTAAAAACACAAAAGTACTGAACGGCGTTATGTACAATCTGAAGATCGGCGATCCCTATTGCATCTAAAGCTAGCATTTTATGGTCTATCTCCTACTCTATAATTTCGTGTATGTTGGTGTTTACAGGATTGACTGACAATCTCACCTTCGACCTAGCACAACGACCCATAGACGGAGTGCGGTTTAGTCGGTTCGAGTGCGACGTAACCTCCCCCCTCCATCTCCGGAAAGGGAGTATCCGTAGCACGTAAAAAAAGGTTCGACTGATATGTGGCCACTCCGACCAGAAACCGCTTCATCCGTCAATAAGCAAATAAATAACGTTGCATGTGAAATCCACAATAGGTTGAGTAGAAACGGAGATTTTATCTAAAGTCACAATAACCGATATTCACGCGGGCGGAGACGCAGGCATCAGCTAGATTCATACAAATATGATTTAACAAACCTTAATCACTGCACCTACCGAGGCGTATGACATAATAAAGCGTTTGTATACAAAATTAACTTAGGGATCCACTGCATAACGCGGTCCAACCATTTTCAATAGATGTAATTGTAGGTCTATTTTGAGATTTCCGTCTCAGAAGTTGTTTTTTAAATGATCTGTGGGAACTATGCTTATTTATGTATACAAGTGTGGTCTACCTCTTTAGACTTACAAAGGTCGATAAACTTAGAACGGAATATTGAAGGAGAATGTTAGAAGTTGCAATTTAAACTTAGATCAGTTTGCAAATTCAAGAAGTTTTGCTCCCAAGATGAAGTGTTGTTAAAATGGTATTCACATTTGTATTCTCAGTAAAATTAACGTATTGCAAAGATAATTGAGCTTGATTTGCTGACGTCTCATCATCTGTGACTGTACAGCCTTGAATTTGTATATAAAATGCTTTCCAAAGGTTGTAGATGATGCCCAAGTCAAGGTCAGTGGTACTGAATGATTCATCTTGGAATCTATTACAAAGAGAAGCTCTTGTTAAATGCGATCTAGGTATATAACGTGTGAATAAAATATTTTACTTATTATAAACCCCGTATTAGTTCTTTTTTTTTCCTGCGGGAAATCCCCACGGATACCCCCCCCCCCCGCTCCCCCCTCTTCGGAGCCGAAGGGGGAGGTTATGTCGGACTCGAACCGATTAAACCGCACGCAGTCTGTGGGTCGATGTGCTAGGCCGAAGGTGAGGTTGTCTTGTGACATATCCCTCGCACCCCGGCTGACCCAGGGCCATTCCTCTCGGCCTGGCCCTCCTCGGGAGGGGGGACCACGCGGTCCCCGACTCGCCCCCGGTATGGGACCCCGTATCAGTATAACAATAGCTCTGAATATGACAGTTTGTATATACTTTTAGTTCGGACGTGCAACGTCATCTCAGTAACGATTCGGAGGCCTCGGCCACGGGGTCGTCGACCATCGAGGGCATAAGCCACGAACCAAAAATCAACAGCTTGTTTTTAACACCACCGAAGAGCCAGTTCCTTAGGTATATAGACTGAAATATGGTTTTATTGTGTTGGGAACACTCTACGTGAGTGAATCCTGTATGTGATTTAATCACGAATATCTGTGGATTAAAACAATTTACAGGTTTCAAACTTCATATTTGCAACGTCGACACTTCTTAAATTTCTTTTAAAAAGCTCTTCCTGCTTATTAACGTAGATCAGGTAAGAGATTTTTGTTTCTATATTCAACAGAAATATCGTATAGGTCATGTAAATAACATACAACTTTTGTGTATAATTATAGAGCCTACACAAGTGTTTCGATCTATCGCATTAGACGTATTGACTTAGTCTAATAGGTAAACTGATACTGATAATAACATTACGCAGTCTGTGGTGAGTGATGTGCATTATTGTTTATGATTCCTCAGCTTCAGACGACCTCTTCACCACAAAATTATCATACACATTTTTTTTTCGGTTTCTGTCAAGGTTTAGGTGCTACTGTTTTAAGTCTGAAACTTCCAGAACTTATTAACAAAACAAGTGTCGATCTAGTGAACGTAAAGCTTACTTGCTTCAAATCCTCAATCAAAATCGGATAGACAGTAAACAGAACTAACAGCTAACGTGATAGCTACAGGGACTAATTCAGTTTACCATCGCGCTCTCAGCTAATGAAGTTATCCAATTACCTACGCTGCACTGTAATCATATTTTGGAAGACAGTGCGGTACAAAACATAGAGTGATAAAGGAAATGGTGCAATGTAGCTGTTCCATTAATTTTCCTTAGAACTACATTTGATGCAAGTAAGACGAAGTGTTCTAGTCTTGTGAGAGTGTAGAATAGTGCTTTAGCTAATTTTTTAAGTAAATAACTATTGCGGCTGCACACATAGACTATGCCAGATATATTGGCTGGGCCAGGAGCGCGAGTAATCCAGAATGTGATATCTGTGTATGTACAGTTGACAAAGCAGATAAACAGGTGTACACCTTTTCATACGAATTTATATGAAAAGGTGTATACTTATCTCCTTTGCCGACTGTACTATTATATTATGCACATACCCACACATGGTCGTTGTACTGCGTGATAATCAGTAAATTGTATATATGTCTGTTGAGAAATTTTAGAGCGCAAAGAAAATGCACGCGATGCAGTTCGATATGAATAATTCTTCGAATCCAGTAACTAGTATTCAAATTAAAAACGTTTAACTGTTATTTGTCTGGGTTAACTGTCTACATTAATGAAGTCACTAGGTAAAGAAAAGCGGGACCCCGGACTCCCGACGTGAAAATCTCGGATACGGCCGGAACTAACGCAAAGATGATGATGACAAACTGAAGAAAAAGAAAATATTTCGAAAGTAACGCTAATATTAGTTAAACAATGTTAACATGTAGCGTCGGTTGCTTAGTGGTTAAGGAGCAGGTCTTACGATCGAAAGGCCCCGAGTCCGAATCCAGGCCATTACACTACCGACGTGAACTCACTCCTAACCCAAGCAATTTAGCTTAGCTGGAGGGGTTAGAGGGAATATTAGAATTTAAAAAATAGTGTACAAATATTATATTATTAACGGACTCTAGCAATTTATTTTGCTTATCTCTTTCTAAAAAATATCCCGGATGTTTTTGTGACAAAAATTACAAGAAATAAATGGCGAAAGAAATCGATAAGCCTGAAAGAATCATTAAAAAATCACTGTACTATGTAAAATATTTCCTCTTCCTCATTTTAAGTCACAAAACAAATAAGTTAGTTTTTACAGTGACAGTATTTCCACATTTTATTAAATCTACTTTTCACTCTAGAAAATTCTGAATGTCTCGACTCTAGCTAGTACTAAGAAGCAAATGTGATTAGTTTTCTAACTTTGTAGCAATGACATTACACACCGCAATACATCAACGTAAAGTCTAGAAAGAATCAAAGAAAAGCCAGATATCGCTTCAAAGATACAAATGCAATTGAAAGCAATGTTTACATTACCAGTAGCGCCATCTATGAATAACGTATGACAACGCGTTAATCAAAACTTCAAAACTCGCGCGCAGATATATCAGCTGATGGCTTGTTTTGAAGCTCTAGTAGTGTGCGTAGTGACAACAGATGTCGTTAGTATGCGGTGATTTATAACTTGATTGATTCGGAGTATCGGGAGGCCATAAATAGAGATTGTTATTGTAAATAATTGATTCCCGAGGAGGGCCAGACCGAGAGGGATGGCCCTGGGTGAACCGGGGTGCGAGGGATATGTCGCATGACAACCTCACCTTCGCGGTTTAGTCGGTTCGAGTCCGACATAACCTCCCCCTCCGGCTCCGGAGGGGTGGGGTACCCATGGGGACTTCCCGCACGTAAAAAAAAGGTCAATAATCGATTAAGTTACCTTAATATAGAAAGGGGAAAAATCAACCGCCTAATTAACTATTATCGAAATTCTAGGTATTAGGCGCTAGTAGGTTATCATGTTGGATGTTTTTTGACCTTATTTAACCGACTTTAAAAAAGAAGAAATTGTTAGTAATACCCATGTCAGGATATTTTCAAATACAGCTTGCCGTCTATGACAGCGATATAACTCTTGAGCACGTGAATCATTTTGATAATTCTCAATTTTTCTTAGCTTGGTCTTATCATATATCAAACCCATAAATTTGTGAAGCCATCTGCAGAACATCTGTGTGAATAATCTTTATTAAGTAGGTAGATACCTACGTATCAAAAACCTCATCTCAGATTGTTGAAGTCGGTTTTTCTGTTGCACTACCTACAATACGTAAAGTCGACAAACGGTTGTACCTTTACATACGATTTGATAATATGAAAAAGTGTAACTATTTTTTCTTTTGTCGACTGTACCTACCTACCTTTACGTCTCCCAGACACCTGATTTCAATCTCCTCGGTGCATGCGTTATTTTCCATACAAGCTGATGTTATGTGCCTAACCACTTATTTAATTGATTTGATAACAAAGTTGACATTGGATTAATGAAGCTTGCATCATCGTTATCCGGTGCTATATGTTTATAAACTGGTTTTCTAATAAGTACGCATTTTTATACGAAACATTTTTAATTTGAACACGAAGAGGGGCCCAAGGTGGTTTACTGGTCGGTAAGGAAATTTAACGAATTCCGGTCAAACACTTCCCCCTTTATGTGATAGAAAGAGAGAGAGAATTGCATGTTGTTGGTTTAACTGGTATAATAACACTACGGCTACGTTTCTCCACTAGCTTTTCTCTAGAATCTAGTGACCCAATAGTTTTCCGATTAATCCTTTATAATAAAAACCTTTACCATATTTTGATAAAATGGCAGAGGTATGGGGTCTCAGTAAAAGTCAACAAACAGAAAAAGGCGCAGGAAAACTGTGCTTCAAATTCGAAAGTCAGGCTTTGGGTGCTTCGTATGAGACATGGACAGTTAGTAGTGACCTTTTACAGTACTCCTCTACAACATAATAGTGGTTTCCTATTCAGTCTCAAAACCTGTCCTAAGATGCAATGGATTTAGTATAACATATAATCTAAAACATCAATACCTAAGTAATTTTATCAACTAACTAGATTAAAGTGTCATGTTCCCTGTCTAGATACATCCTTGAAACATCAAAATGTTGTTCCCGCTATGAAATTCATCGGTACTTAAAGATTAATGCATAAAATTATAATAGTAAATAAGTTTCCTGGGTGTAAAATGGTGCCTTTAAGAAGTTCAAGGTCTGATTGAGAGACGAGGCTCTGGTGCATGCTTACCCTCGAATATGCAGGGAAGACCCGTGAATATTAGTTATCATAGAAGCAGAAGACCAATGGCGAAGAGTGAAAATTTTGTAAATGGAAGCCAGCAGGAATTGGGTTATAGGGACCCCTCGGCACTGCAGTAGACAAAATTGTCAAATTTATTGGTTTGCTACGGAATCTAAGTTTTCATGATGAAAAATGAAAACTTATGAAGTAAATAAATAGAGGGCATTCCCGTTGACAAATATTATGTAGATACGATGATAATATTATCAAATACACGATTGATAAATATGTCGATGTATTGATAACAATTTCCTTAAGATGCAAAATGTCGATTCACTCCTGAAAGTGATAAGAACTCTGGCAATTAAAGAAAATTTAAGGCCCAGATGTTGGTAAGGCCCTGTACAGTACACCTATATACATTATTTATCAAGTAAATAATAGTATGATCACTGTGTATATAAATACCAAATATACTTAACAAGGCCTGATAAATATACATGCCAAATATAGTAAAAAACATGGATACCTCCATCCTTCATTCCATTTATTTCCCCAGCGAGCGAAGGCAGGTACTTTATCAACTGGCAGTCATTTTCGTGAATTCGGCTTACTTATTGTCTCATATTCATACTTGTATTACTAAAAATGTTTATTTTGAACCATTGCCTAATAAGGGGACGTGTATAAAATCATGTTGTCATACAGCCGTTACACTAAATACTTGATTTAATTAATTTAGGCAGTAACTTCTCCCCTAAATAAATCCGTGCTTCAGTGCTAATAGATCATTGCATTCCAGTCATGGCATAGTAGATGCGCGGGGATAGTGAAATTCCCCTTGTATATGTCGCCGCCAACTAGTTTAATCAGCCGTCCAATTAACTGCCTAGGCAGTTAACTAAACGGCGCCATTCAATTAACGGCCTGTATGGTGTTCAGCTATTTAATTAAACGGCTAGGCAAAAAGCTTGGATCGATGACGTGTAACTACTTGCCTAGCCATTTAATAAATTTTTTTGTGAATACACTTTTGTCTACCCCCTCGGGGATTTACAGGTGAAGTATATACAGGGTATGTTTGTTATTTTCTATTTCATTTCGAGGTAGTGCCCCATGTTACGATTGGCCTAAGCATTATCCAGGAAGGTTATTAAATGATGTAATAAACGATACGGCTGAATATCATTCAGGCCATTAATTAAATGGCGCCGTTTAGTTAACTGCCTAGACAGTTAATTGGACGGCTGATTAAGCTAGTTGGCGGCGACATATACACCAGTGAGTGTTGCCACTTGCCAGTAGCTTGATGGGTGGCTTTACCTGACACTGTTATCTCTGTTAACAAGTATGAGAAGAATAATATAATCTGAGAATGTTCTATGTTAATGATATAGTCATTTACTTAATAAAATAAAATAATTAAATAGAAATTAGTTTATTTCCATAACATATTTTTACAAATTAGTTCGTGTCCAGTTGCCCCACACTAGGCAAGCCTGTCCTGTGGGTACCTGGTCCGATTTACATTACACAAAAATTAACAACACTGTTCATAATATACATAGGCGTACCACGAAACCAATTTTACATCGCAAGTACAAAAAACCATATCCAATTAACCTAGAAACGGATCGATCCGCAAAGGTCTCACCACTAGAATACCATTGCGGTGCTGCCAAATTGAATTCTTCAAACTTCATCGCAAAAACCAGCCAACTAATCTGGTTACAGCTGGTGAAACAATCCAGAAATTGTATTTCACCGAATTTGGAAGATTCAGGGATACAATATCAGTTCGAGATTAACTGAATGGTTCTTTTACAATAATTATTAAGATCCACATTTGAGCACTATTTCACCTGTGGGTGAGTGATGAATGTGATGACGTTATCTACAACGAAACACGCTTGTTATAGCTTTTTGGAAACACAGATTAAGGCAGAGAGTTCTATGAGAATGAACGTGTTGCTTGAGCGTTAAACATGCTACCAGTAAAATGAGCTGATTTGCACTCAATATAATTGTTCAACGCATCTTGTTCAAACAAGATTGAACACTCTAACAAATCAAATACTGATTGACATTTTTATGGACAATATTATAGACCGACTGACTTCGCTTGATTCTGAGATCAAGATATTGATTCTGGACTAACTTTCTTACAGCTCCAGTAGTGACCGTAGCCTCAATTGATCCGTTGACCAGGCTTAACTCTAAGATCTTATCTGGTTACGGTTACATACTGATTCTGGACTAACGTTCTAACAGCATCAGTAGTGACCTTACTCTCGGATCAATCGATCGGTTGACCAGGCTTTAACTCTAAGATCTTAACTAGATACGGTTACAAACTGGCTCTGGACTAATGTTCTAACAGCATCATCAGTGACCGTACCTTCAGTCGATCGGCTGACCAGGCTTGCCTCTGACATCTCGTCAGAACACGGTTGGAAACAATAACCAATCAAATACAGTAAGATTAAAATATCAAAACGGCGTATGAAGGACGACGTTATAGATTGAGAAGCAATTAAAAGTTTCATCTGTCGGAACAATACCGAGAATTGGGGCACTCTCTTCCCACTTCCCAGTTTGCAATGTAAACGGATACTACCTGAAACGTGAAACTTTTTATTTGATGTAAAATTTATGAAACGTTTTAGTTTCCTTTGAGACTGTTTCTATAAATGGTATTTCTATACTCGATATCTTTCGCTATCATGAGGAATTGTACGTAGTTGTACCTCATGTTGGTTATGTCAAAATTAGATAATGTTCCATCACAGAAACCTGATGCCACGGTTATGGTTATTGGTGCTGTTTATCAGCAATCAGCACACGTGTACACTCCCTGGGTACTAACATATCAGGGCTGAAGATAAAGTAGCTATTTCTTCTTCGATCCAACTAACACCACACTTTATTCCGTCGCGAGGGATCTATTTACACGGCTGCGAGAGCATAACCTCGAACTTGAAATTTTAACTAATACTGCCCAAGGAAATTATATAACCAACCGCATTAATTACCTTCAAAAATTAATTAAAGATATACGAGTAGACATAAAAATAAAAATCGATCATTTATCTAATGGTAACTTGACCCATTTGTAAAAACTGAAATCATTTGTTACAAAAAAAAAAAACATTGCGCCATTTCAGGAGCGGTTTGCGCAAAAGAAGTTTTAATGAAGCTATAAAAGTACTTTCTTTACGCATAAACTGATTTTGCAAGAAGAAAGTGTTACGTGATGGACTAAATGTTTAAATTTCGTTGTTGTTGCGATGTTATGAAAATAAAAAAATACAGTATTACTCATTCCGTTGACGTAATCAAGAGATTTGATGGTAACTCTAGATGTAACTGCAATTCACGGGCAAGACTATCAGGCGACACAGTAGCACCTCTTAAAGCCAAAATAAACGAAGTAATGAAAAGGACAAGCGGGAGAGAGCACCCCGGACTCGCAAGCTTTGGATAGTTGTGCAAGCAACGTATTAGAATTTATTAAGAAAAAATTCTTTGAGTAAATTCTAATACGTTGCTTGTTGTTTCAAGGCTTGCAGGGGACAACCGTGGACTGTCAACGTGACCAACGTTGACAGTCCAAGCCAGTGCTATAAAGTACAGTAGTGAACCGACTCCCGTAGGTGATGAGCTATTGTAAACTGTACCTATGCTAATGCGTACTGGTATATGATTAGAAGGATTTGTTGTTTTTTTATAAGATTTTATCATCATCAACATTATATCACCCGCACATAGTCCACTCGAAATCTTTTGTTATCGTGAGGAATCGTTCAGTAGTTGTTCCTCAAGGTTGGTTATGTCAAAATTGAATAATGTTCCATCACAGAAACCTGAACAGAACCGGTTATGGTAATTGGTGCTGTTTATCTAATTTTTTTTTGCTGTTTTGTTTGCCCGCGTACGGTCTAACGTGGTGTAAGACGCCCAACGGCCAGGTGGAAGGACCACCTCACCAAGATCGTCGGGAAGCGCTGGATACGGGCTGCTTTAGATCGGCCGTTCTGGAAGTCCATAGAAGAGGCCTTATAAAGAGAGTGAGAGAATTTATAAACTTACCGAAATTAATATTATAATTCCAGCTAAGCTTAATTGCTTGTGTTAAGAGTAGGAGCCCGCGACCCCTCGATCGTTAATTCGACTCCTTACCTACTAAGTTGCTGTTTAGAAGGAAAATGCTATGAGGAAATCAGCGTCAATATAGCTTTATGAACAAAAGGTGACCTTATTTTTTTACAAACTTAAAAAGGAAAACCTGAATATAAATTCTCGTCTATGTTACAGAAGTTTCTTATATATTTAGTAGTAACTTGTACAGTTAATGTTCAAAATTGCTCAATTAATAGTAGAATAGACGAAGTAAATTACTTCGGCTTTGAATTTCTCGTTACAATGTGCTCAGAACATTCAATAACTTCACGTTACTAAAGCTGGACGGAGTTAGGTTTCACACTGCTTGCATAGAAAATTCAACGTGGACCGAAATTCATTGAAATGAGTCAACTACACTGATTGACGAGCAACGTTAGAGAATTGAATGGAGTTCTTTATAGGCTTCTCCAATATCTAAACAAATCACGAAATTTTCACTATGTTTTCTTGAATTATTAAGAAAAAATATATGTTATCAGTTATCACTTGGTAAAAATATTAAGCAGAATTAAATTTTAATGCATATTTAATAGTAAATTGACAGTATTTTAGCTGAATATGGAAAATCGAACAGTGTGGTTCCATTTTGCTTTCAAATATTAAACAATGATAACAATTTGTGAGTTAGTATAAAACTGCTATAAAAAGTTATTTTTTTATTACTAAAGAACCATAAACTTTTACGCAGGTTAACCAGTGTTGTGAATATAATTTAAAGTATTTTTATAAGCAATTGTTTTATTGACCATAATTACACATGTAAGAATGAGTGCATTTATAGTAGTTTATGATACTGTTACATAATAAGGGTTCTTAAGAGTGTGTTTTAAAAAAACGAGCCGTAGGCAAGTTTTTTTATAGTATCACACGAGTGTTATAAAACCAAGTTATGTACAGTGTCATACACTACTTTATCTACTCTCATACTATAATACATAAACTAATTTATTTTACAAACAAAACTAAACTTTGTTTAATTTAAATGTAAAATATTGGCGCCAAGGCGCAAAGATCGATTGCACATGCGTGTTTTTTTTCTTCCGAATCGGCGGATTTTTTCGGAAGCTTCTTAGTGTACCTAGCAAAATAAACACTCTATAGCTAGAAATGTTGTATAACGTCATGTCGCCCTACAAAGTCGTCGGTTATGGGTCAAAGGTTACGTAATCCTAACGCGAGTTTAACACATGATCCTGACGCGAGTTTAACACGTGATCCTGACGCGAGATTAACACTTTTTACCCATCCAAGGCCGCTAAAGAAGTTTTCACTTCAAAAAATTAAAAAGTGAAACGGCCAAGTGGATTGACGACCTCGTCAAGGTCGCCGGGCAGCCTGGGTGCGGGCTGCTTTAGACCGGTCGTTCTGGAAGTCTATAGGAGACGCCTATGTTCAACAGTGGGCTATATGACGTGGACAAGAGAGGAGGTGGAAAAGAACCATGTACGTCAGAAGAAACCGGACACAGCTATAATAACAAGCAAATACATCCATTCACAGTATTCTTAATTGTATGTTCCATAGCACTGAAAATAAAGAAAACTCGCTAGTCAGGATGATGGTCAACGGTATGATTAAAGTAGCAGGAACAAGTTTTTAATGAAAACGCAGCCGCAATGATTGCTCATACAATATTAGCACGGCCAATTATAAGACTTTGATGTTGATGTTATTTTAGTTTCAGCAACTTCGTGATAAAATGAGTTGATGTTGATAGGTAAGTAATTACTTTCTTACTGGTGGTATTTGCTAAGTGCTTTCTGTCTTTAATTACTAATGGATGGTAATTGTTTTATTACAGTAAATCATGTTATCCCGCTTTATTCCTATAGAGGTAGGCAGAGAAAACATATTTCACCTTGCTCCGATTCTGATAGGTAGGTTTTCGCTTCAAATATTTCCAAAATTGTTTTCAGACGTGGAAATTTAAAAGTGGAAATTTCGAAAATGTTTTCGATTCTGTTCACTATACCACAGTTATAAGTATTCACTGATGGCAAATTCTCAAAATGGGTGTGAGTTCCTTTAAAGCTGTAGTCAAAATAATAAGGTTTATCCGCAAAATTGTAGAACTTCCGCAAAAATTACTACATGGTGTTGTATTCTATGGACAATAATCGATATAAGTATATGGCTACCAATCAAATATTCTGCAGACAATATTCGATATTTTGTCGACAGATTTATCGAATGATAAATATCAACATTTGATGAAAAAGTATACTTCCCAATTTAAAGTGAAAAGTACTCATCCAGTAGATTAAAGACTTTTCTCACTACAAGGTACTCACAAAAATGTATATATGCTAGGGTCTTTTTATTAGGTGAAGGTGCTTCTCCCCTCTGGTTTAGTTATTCGCACAGATTAAATTTCATATGATCCGTAGATTGAATTTCGGGTATGCGGGTTCGCGTGACACAGATTTATCCCGCTACGATTCAATTTTAAGGTTATACATTAGTTTTTACATTTTATAATGCTAATAGTCAACTTTAGAATATAACATACCTGCACTAGGTATGTTATATTCAGTCTATAAGTAACTCTCGTATGCACAAATTGACGAAATGATCACATTTTTCTGCTCAAACGGTTCTGATGGCGAGGAACCTTGGTCTCTAAAAATTCATACCTCGAAACAAAAAACGAAAAGTTGTAGATTCTACCTCTATAAAAGTGTCCATTGGTCCTCTGGTAGCATACCAGTTAATATTCATTTATTTTTAAGCTGCCTACTCGTCCCACGAACAAAAAATTATGATCTTGTGTATAGTGTGTTTGTTTTGCTCCCGTAATAAACGAAATATAAGAGCGTGACAAAAGATCAAATACATAACTTTTACTTTGTTAAAGTACGTTTATCTTAACCAGTAAATAACAATCACGCTCATTCTTATCCCCTAAAAATCATGAAAAGCGCTACGATTCATCAAAATCGTACTCAAATCGACACTAACATCGTTTTAATATGTTTTAAATTGATATGTCGGTTGCGCACGCGATGTTTTTTATACATTGTCTTTGACTCACAAACAATGCTGCATAAGTCGGTTCAAGGCCGTGTATCAATTGACATGTCCCTGTTAAGTGAAACAATGGGATTAACCGACCACAACAAATTGTTAAGTATTGTTCCGTAGTTAAGAAATTAGGACCGGTAATCATGGCGATGCTTTGAAGTGTTGTAATGGTGTTTTATTAACCAGGAACACACCAATAGGGGCCTTATTTTCTGTAAGTTTAGGGTCTATTTATACTGAGGATTTTTTCTCGTATTTAGGCTTGAATCTAAAGTCTTACACCGCTTATTTGAGAGACCAATTTTTATTCATTAAATAATGTATGTATGAACAAATTTATGTATTCCAGAATCTTTAAAAGATAACGTTTATTTGCCCCATTGATAAAGAGGTATGATTGTTGTTTATGATGCAAACAAGAGACGTCAAAAATATGGCTTTTACTTAGCTCTCCACGGCGATGAAAAACGCGTAATTTAACAAAAATGGAAAAAGGCATTACTAAAGGTACCCTTTATAATTTGTATATACTCTTAAAGTAAGAAATATTAGTCACGAATACGCACAAAGGTAAGCTATAACTTCACGCAATTTCTTTTAGTCCCTCACAAGAATTAGTAAATCAGTTATAGTCTCAACAGCAGCCTATTTTGAGAAACCACGACTAATCTCTTGTCCAATTCTGTCCATCATAATCAATTGTTCAAAATGCGATGTAGGAAGGTAACTTTACAATACTTTTTGACAGTTTATTATAATTACATTGTCTGCTAATTTTGAACTATAATTAGCATCGTCAGTAACTGACTACAGAACTATGTATGTAAACAATTCTTGGCAGTGGAATTTAACCGATTTCTAATGTGTCGTATCGCGTCAGAACGTTGTATTTGGTACATTAATTTGACATTATGAAATTAATCTAATAATGGAGCCAGCATGTGCATTTTACTTATTTTACAGTAACTTCTGTCATCATCATCCTTGCATTAGTACCAGTCGTATCCGAGGCCTTCCCCTGAGGGTTCGGAGTCCACTTCACTGTGTAATTCCTGTTTCAAAGTTCTGTGCTTCACAAAAAGTTTACTCAGATTCAATGGATATAACGTTTATGAATGTTATTATAATTTTCTTTAAACTCTCATTAATCTGATAATCATCTGGGGCACAATAAAACGAAGAATATAAAGTTTTTATTGTGTCTGGCACACGATTAACAATGCGTATCATTGAGAACGAAAGTCAGACCGCGCGCGCCTTGCATTTATTGAAGGGATTAAAAAATATTAGACCAAAGACCCTAAGGTAATGTGCGTATTTGAATAGATAGTTCCCAATGTTCCCATATACATATCCTTGTGCCTTATTCCCACAAGAGTAGACACAAACATTAGAATGCATCGTGCTACGGTACTTTAATAAATCGCTGGCGTTTCTTATATCTAACTAATCATTATCCTTTTCACGCGTTATTGTTTATTCTTTTCCCTGTACCCCTAGCACGAACAATTATCGTAATTGTACCGTAAACGTATTGAGAGAATGGAGCATTGCGATTGGCCGGCTTCATATACATACAGGTTCACAGTAGGTACGATAGTTGTTCGGGCTAGGGGTACTGCACACACAATGCACACTGTGAGTCTTCTATACGATCGGGTCCAATGAAAAGATGAAGACGATGATAAAAACTGCACAAACCTTAGTCTACTTTTCAAAATGATGACCTACTTGATTTAAACGTCATTTTAGTCTCCCATACAATCATTTCATAACTTCTCGTCTATCAAAGTTATTGAAGCCCCCTGCTCATCTTTCTTTGAGCTTAGTTTTTACAGCTGTTAGTTAACCGTTCTACGATAATAACACTTATGGTGCCCCTACTGCGGTGTCTGGATACTTTTACTCGCATTCCTATTACGTGTGCGCCGGCGCAGTTTTCACTCCGCGCGCCTGTGGCATACCAAGATGGCTGTGATTTATTACTACCGTTGACGGCTTGCTACCTCTATATTTGTAAGGGCGGTACAGTTTGGTTTAAATTGAAATACTTTTTTTGAATTAATCATGTTTATATAGTAATAGAATGTTCACGTCTCGGGAATGAATAGCAGCATGAAGTCTATTATAGTAAACTTATTTAGGGTTTAATAATTATATCCAAAATCTTCGTCAGCCAGTACGCAATTTATCGATATCGATAAAAACAACATCGGTGTCTTAGTAATTAAAGGAATCAGCCACGAGAGGTTCTGTGTTCGAATCCCGACTATTATAATGCCGTCGTGAATCAAGTTCTAACACAAGCAAGCTTAGCTGGAGGGGTTAGCGGGGATACCAGTTTCGGTAATTAGTACTCTTTAAAAATACCTGGAGGTAGGACACGACGGTATTTCCGTCCAGTTGAGCAGTCCCACTAGGGAACTACCTCCGCCCTACAGAATACTGCGGCCATAATCCTTTCGGCCACTTATAACCTCATGTTGTGTTCCCGGCGGTCAGTGGGGTAGCCAAAGCTCATTGGAGAGTTTTTGTGCTGTCAGTGGTAAGACCTAAGGCTTGTCCTGCTGTATGTTCTAAACTGACGGCACAGAAACTCTCTGTTTAACAGGGTCGGCAGCGTGAGTGTGACGCCCCTGGTGCACTCGTCCATAGGCCGCGGTAACCACTTTCCATCAGTGGGCCGGGTGCTTGTCTGCCACCTTAACAGTAAAAAAAAATTCTTAAAAAAATCTTATTCCTTCAGCTAAATATAGTATTATAACATTGATGATTTGAAAGAATTACTTTCTGACTGTTTTGAGGCTCTCAATGTCTTAACACTATTAAGTAAAGTGAAGTAACGATTTTCCACGCCCATTTGAGTGTGATGCGGTATTTGATTTTAAACGCCTGTGTTGCTTACAGCATAAAAGGGTCTTAACTAAGATTCCGAACTATCCAATTAAGGTAAATATGTGTGTAACAGCCGTTTAGATGAAAGTTAAAAGCGGGATATGATATCGACGTCCCCAGGGAATAAAATCGTAATAGACAAAAGTAAATTTTACAGGACGAGCAAAATACTGTTATTTTGTTATAACTCCTGAAGTAATCGGCCTATGTTGTCATATTACACATCATTCTTTTCAGTATTTTTTTGTTAATAAGTAGCCATGGAAAGAAATGAAATTATACATATAATTTTATAGTTATTACGAAAAATATGTAATACTGATTTTATATTTAGATGTATTCTAAGTAATGGAACATAACCATTTTATTCTCGTAAATTTGCAATATTACGAAAACGATATCTGTTCATTACGATGTTTTTCTATCATACTTTCATGAAGGAAGTGTAACTGTAACAAATTAATACGATTTTGTTCCTGTAAAATTATAGTATTTTTTTCTTCGTATATCTATATAACGATTTTGTTTTTGTATAAACGTATGTAGTGTTAACATCGTAATACGAGTATGCAGTAACGTTTATGAATTTGAATTGTAATTGAAATAAATAAAAAAAGTATAAAAAACAATATAATCCTTATTTATGAAAATAATAATTATTACAATTGACTTAAATTAGCATTTATCAATCAGCAAGAGACTTTAATTAACATTTATTAGTCATCAATAGACTTTAATTAGCATTTATCAATCATCAATAGACTCTAATTAGCATTTATCTATCATCAATAAACTTTCATTAGCATTTATCAA
The DNA here is from genome assembly GCA_949126895.1 of Eilema caniola. NCBI lineage: Eukaryota > Metazoa > Arthropoda > Insecta > Lepidoptera > Erebidae > Eilema > Eilema caniola. The sequence continues at coordinate 7,076,027 of OX421488.1, read as the reverse complement.
TCATCAATAGACTAATCTAATTAGCATTTAACAATCATCAATAGACTTTAATTGGCATTTATCAATCATAATTTAATCGGTCATCTAAATTCTGATTGATTTTTATCTCTTTCAGTCGCTCATACTTTCACAGTCATCCTCACATAAAGCTGCTTCGGTAGTATTTGTACTTATCAGTGAATGATAAAAACTGTGGTAATGAAGAGGTATGGCGTTAATCCTACAAAGACTTAATAGATCTTCGTGCAGAGCTTTTGAAATTGGAACTGGACCGTCATAGGCTGGCTGCAGGATGACATCGTCGCCAGATACAGTTGCTGTGGTAGAAGTAGATTTTCGTTTTCTGGTTTTTTTTAGTTGATGTTGGTGCTATATTCATTTCACTAAAGTCGTCATCGTAATCATATTTAAAGTAAACAGATTGTGGATTTGTAGGGACCACTTTTATTTCTTTAATTTTTGACCAATATATTTTGTTACCTTTTGTATCATTTTGCCAGTTCTGTCCAGTAATCAATGATTTAATGTCATAAAATTCTGTTTGTCTCATTTCCTTCAGTTTGTATTTTTCACCGGTTTGCTTAGCATTCATCACTATTCCATATAATTGATCGGGTGTATATATTTGTTTATTTTTCATAGCTCGTTCTATGCATGCGTGCATTGAATCACCTTAATTTTGGCTATGGCCAGATTCATAGAAACGATGAATAATCTCTAACTTAAATTTATTAGCAGCAAACCGATAAAGGGCAAACACGAATCTATTTTTATTCTGTCCTGCGCAACCATCAGAATAAAAAGATATTTTATTAATTTGTTTATGAAATTGTTCTTCAATGAAATTATATAGACAGCTACCTATCTCTATTGATCCTCTTTTAGCGATTTGCGAATGCCACATGTAACAGTATCCTTTCTTTCTAGAAGCATCAAAAACGGTAAAGTTATGGACGGGATACTTCCGTTTGTAATGAAATATTCCTACCTCCGACTGAGGTACCCCTAAAACCTTTTCTAAATCAAAAATAGCTAAAGTGGAGTTTGTTTCAAAATTTTCCTTTTCAGAATTTTTAATTTCACGAATCCTTTCTTTATTATGTATGTGTTTTATGTATTTATCTTCTAAAGATTCCTTTTGCTCGCCTATAGCTTGTTCATATAGCGAACAAGTGCCACATAAATCTTTCTTAGGCAGAAAAAAAGAATAATTAAACTTCGTGTTAAATATACTCTCATACTGTCTTTTGGTAATGTCCATCTCATAATGTCCATCTGACTGTTCTTTGAACCAATCTGTGTATAAACGGTACATTTTCGATATATTCAAAGTTTCGCATAAATACTTTCTTTTAGAAGATTTCCTAACATAGTGTGCTTCTTTTACTGGAAATAATTGTATGTGTGATGTTATGCTCTCTTCTGTTGAAACTGACATTTTACGTGGTCGATTATTATGTTTACCTCTACAGTCACTTTTATTAGAATCGCTATCATATTTCTCTATAGCAGTGTAAACCATTTGTTCTGATATCTGCAAAGCTTTTAGGAAAAATACCTTACATACACGAACTTTATTACTTTCTAATGGCAAATAATAACTTATAGTTTGAGTACGGTTTTTATCTCGAATAACTTGAAGTTTTTTCACAGATTCTGACATAACGTATTTACTTATAAATTGCCATTGTAACTCATGGTTACCAAATTGATAAAATGTTTCCATGATGCTCTTTCTCATATCATAAGAAAACGTTTCCCCACATTTCAATTTGCAATGACAAGAAGGTCCTACCACTTTTGCAGGGTATTCCTTCTTAGAACGACATCCAACATATGCTTGGCCAGAGTTTTTTAAAGTTTTGGATTTATTGACTATCCATTCTTTTTCATTTCGCCGTCGCTTACGGGTTAAATTGTTTGTAGTGTTAGTGAGAGAATCAACATTATCATCAGAACTACTTGGCAATGATCCTGTTACTGAAACTGTAGAGACACTGAGTGATGCTGATGTACCTGATAGCGACAATAATAGCCTATTACACTAATAATAGAAAGAGAAAAAAATTGCATCACGTTAATAAGTAAAGAATATTGTAACATGTCTTAACGTGAAATACTATAGAAAATTATGTCAGTAATAAAGCAATAATATAGGTTTACCGTTGAGGACTTATCGAACGAATATAGGTAAAGCGTGTTATTGAAATGAATCATCAATTTTTTTACGGGAATAAAATGGTATAACGTCTTACCGATTTATCGACATAAATCTTCGTTCCGTAATGAACGATTATGGGGTTTTTATGGGTTAAATGTGTTATATGATTTCCGGAGAATAAAAATAAAAATTGCTATAAATTTATGAATTACCGGAAAAAAAATCTAAAAAAAAATCAGTAGGTGTATAACGACCCATAGAGGCCGAAAATGCAAAAACATGAAAAGAGTGGTAATAGCACTTTACCATTTTATTCCCCGGGAGCGTCGATATCACCATCAATCGTTAGCCGCAGTATGAAGCCTTTCCGACAACGTTAGTTTTTACCTTTAGCTTTCATTGGGTAATGTTTGCAACAAATTTCCTGTACAACTAAGTGTATGTTAGTGGAATTCTCAGTCTTTTGTTTACGGCAAGCTTACATCTGAGAGTTTTTGAGTTCGAATGAATAGGTAGGTAATTTCTAGGCCAGTGTGTTTACTCGAAGAACACTGACCATGTATGGTGTCTGCCCTTTACCATAGCTGCTGAAAAGCAACCAAAACAAGGAGTTGAATGAAATTTACAAGCATTTTGTATTCTAACTATTCAAATCTAATAAATCTAAATAGCAAAAATTGCATCTGTTCAGGCGGGAGTCGATTCCGCGTTCTTTCCCTTTTGGATTAGGCGGAGTAATCAAAAACAATGTTTAAAAATAATTGCAACATCATTCATTGGTTAGATAGTTCGTATGATTATCGGTAGATGGCTCCCACGGTCGCCCCAAGTGGGATGTACAGGAGAATTTGGATAGCTTTAGGCGTGGCTCGTTGGCTAGAGCATTGCCCTTGTAAGGGAAAGATCGCAGGTTTGAATCCCAACTGAGCTGATTAAATTTTTCCTATCTTAATCGAATTAAAAACAATGATTTTTTAAGGTAAAATGCAATACCAGGGTAAATTAAACCTAAGGTTCTACATAACTTGGTAGTAAGGCACCTCATCAAACTATATCTGGTGTGGGGTAAGTAGTTCAAATCCACGTGCTACGTCACTCCAAGACAATTTCAACAATAGCCCATCAACACAATAGTGTACCAATGTGTGTCATCAAATGATTAATCACTACGTTACGTGTTTGGGAATGAAACGCTTCCACAATGAAGTTTTATTATAAATGCATCATTTGTATTCTTTGACTGTTTGATATGTGGGACCGAAAGTGACTATTGATTGGTAGGTAAAGTGTTGTAAAAAAAAAAAGAAATTTGTATTAAATTTATCATCCTGTATCCTATAGGTCAGCGCAACATGTGCTTTTGCCATTCAACTCTTGTTACAATCATCTCAATATTCACTCCCTTAATAGCGGCATTATATTCCACACAATCCATCTATCTCTTCTTAGGTCTTCCTCTTCCCTTGAAGCCATCCACTTCCGTAGTTAGTGCCTTCCTTACGAAATTACTTTCAATCCAACGCATTACATCTCCGAACCAGGACAATCGGTTTCCTAGATTTCTTTGCCGTTGGCACTTTCAAAATTTGAGCCCAATTACGCTTGAGAGGAAAGCTTGTGCCAATTCATCATGTAGGATGTTAAGTCGTGTGTCAGTCTGTCAGTTTCAAATTTGGTTCTTCAGAACAACGGTGGCACAGATATTAATAGAATTGATTTCTATTTCAAAATTTCACAACTTTTTGATTGCTTACTGTTTACTTACGCGAAACGTGATTTCATTCTTGAGAATCTCTCTCTTCGTTAAATTCTAATGCCGAAGATACACTTCCGCATCATCCAACGAATTGTAGAAGGTTTTCCTTGTCACAGAAAAGCCTATCAACTCCGATATGAAATGTAAACACAAAACAGCTGTTTCATTTTTATAGATTGTTTTTATAAGAAACATTGTTATGGGTGGGAATTTTTTAATAATGCATCGGAATTTGATTGTGGTACAACCTAACAGGACCATTAATAACGATACATAATATATACCTATTTTATTTTTATATTTATTGTTCACCACGGTCACAGACAACACATCAGAGGTACAGTTTATGTGGTACACAATTGTCGGCCTTATTGCACTGACGCAAGCTCTTAGGTACAGGTAACCATAATATTTGTTTATAAGAATCTCTTCTCTTCTTCATCATCTTAGCGTTAATCCTAATCCCAATCGCATCAGAAGCTTCGGAGTCTGGAATTCACTTTACCAGCGGTTTGGCTGCACTTATTCACATATATCGGCCCCGTTTACATGATAGTTGAGTTTTTCACTTATTAAAAATGTACGCAAATAACAATAAAATATCTTCTTTTAGAAGTGTTTTGCTTCATATTCAAATTTATCAGCAAACACAACTCGCACGAATGATTAAGGAGTATCTAATTTCGTTTGACATGACCCTCGTATCCTCAGGATAATAAGACAAGTAAGATTGATTGGAGTTATATCGATAATCTGTCATGGAGGGCTGTTTACACGTGATATACAGAATAGGCGGAATAGCGAAATTACTGTTTGATATAATTGTGATTAATTCATAAATAATCAGATCACACCCTATTAGAGCAAACATAAACGATTCATTTACTGGTTAAGTAGCGTGGCTAATATTTGACTAATATTTGAGAAAGGAGAGACCTCCATAAGATAATTTCAAAAAACTTCTGTGCTGTGCTATTTTATTATTTGGGCGAAGTACAAGCTACTCCTCGGTACAATCTTCGACCAAATAAAAAGAACTTATTCGTAGCATGTGCGTGCTCTATTTTTCATTTTACAAAAGTGACAAAAGCAACTGCTTACTTAATAGGCAGGGGAGAAATACCACTTTAGAACAGTTACAGTATGAACGTTGTATTGTTTGTCTGTAATTTTTGTAATGCAAGAAATCCTTCCTAAACAAAAATTCTTGCTGCTCTAAATATAAGTTTAATTGGATGTGCAATAATTTTTATTTGGTATTTGTATATCTGAAACTGATTAAATAAATTATTACAGCAATAACTTGTAAAATAACAAAATAAAAACGATAGATGTGCTAATACAGGATATGTGTGTGTGTCCACAAGGTGCCAGTGACTCATGATACTTGCCTTGTGATGATCGTATATCGCAGCGAACACCGTCATAGTGTACCTGAAAATAAAACAAACACATTACTTAGGGTGGATACTACTTATAAAATAAAAGATAAACATAACAAATCTGAGACATAACCGAACATGTACAATTGTACATATGAATACTGTTCCCAAACGATTTCATTTGAATCAAGATTTTAATATTTTGCATAGATTTTATTTTTGTACATTGATACTATCTAACTAAATTCGATTATGTAGCAGATTTATTTTTAATTGTAAATTATTATTCTCTCTCTCTATTAATCAATTCATAGTTGTATATAATTATGTGTAACTAAGCAGTGATTAAGATGTGTTCTATTGTTGTATAAGAATATTAAAATAATTTTATTTTGAAAAACTATAACAGTCTATTTTTTTTTAAGTCCGAAACAAGTGGAATATTTAACTTCAGAATTTGAATATTCAAATGGGTACTAATTGTAAGGTGTTTTATGAATACGAAATCTAAGCTATGCCAAAGTTATATTAACAGGTCCCTTTACTATGCAGATTCGGTGAGGAGTAGTGACTTTTAAAGTGATATTAGTTATTATAGGTACGTTTATTACCTTCACTAGAACAATTTGAAAGGCAACCAGCACTGCATGTTTCATTTACGTGCTCAAATTTAGCAAACAGTAGAGAGGGAATTAATCCTTAGCTAGTTACCTTTAGTAACTCTTCAACTTAATCCAAAACCTTTTTGCGACAAAGAACACTTCCAGATTTTATTCATGCATTGTCACGGAAAGAAAAAGCTGCATAAAATTGCAACAAGACTACAAACCCTTGCTCTGTCACGACTATTAAAGTGGCAAATAACCATACAAATGAACACAATGATAGGCTTTTACAGTAGCCTATACGCATTTTACAGAAAATCTATCAGTAGATACAACACAATATGACCATCTTATTTGCCTCTCCGTGAAATAAGTCCAATCACACTATAATCAAATCATAGCTACTACAAGAGGCGTAAACGAAGCGTTTCAAATTGTCCTCATTTAGCACGGTTTCGGTCAAATTAGTCACTTCGCCGCCTTTTTTAGAGTAGGTACCCCAATTATATTTGAAGGACGGCCATAAGAGGGCTGCCCATAGACATTTTTAGGCTGGCGTAAAATTATTTATCTTGCGTTGAATTTATTTTATAACGGAGGTGTTATTTGCTATAGGGCAAATTTTTGTCATTATCTGAAGCATCAAGCGCCCACTGTAGAACATGCACTCTGAAAGACCACACGATAAGTATTTTTGCACTATATCTAATAGCCTTAAGATAAAAGATAAATAGAATAGCCTTATGATAGAAGAGAAATACTCACGTGTCCTACCTCCATATGGATGTAGGACACGACGGTATTTCCGTCCAAATGAGCAATCCGACTGGGGAAGTATCTCCTTATAAGATGTAGGACACGACGGTATTTCCGTCCAAATGAGCAATCCGACTGGGGAAGTATCTCCTTATAAGATGTAGGACACGACGGTATTTCCGTCCAAATGAGCAATCCGACTGGGGAAGTATCTCCTTATAAGATGTAGGACACGACGGTATTTCCGTCCAAATGAGCAGTCTGACTGGGGAAGTACCTACGCCCTACAGAATACCGCGGTAATAATAACCTCTTGTTGTGTTCCCGGCGGTTAGTAGGGTAGCCAGAGCTCACTGGAGAGTTTTTGTGCTGTCAGTGGGAAGACCAAAGGCTATTCCTGCTGTCTTCTACACTGACGGCACAGAAACTCTCTGTGTTTACAGGGCCGGCAGCACGAGTGTTGCACACGTCCCTAAGCCACGCTAACCACTTTCCATCTGCTGGACCGTGTGCTCGTCTGTCACCTGTGGTATAAAAAATAAAAATAGTGCTAAAGTATGCGCATAGGTAAATGCAGTATTTGAGGAAAGAATGAAAACAGAGAGCTTGTCGATTACCTTAATAACTTTGCACGGAATTAAACAAACCGAACAAATCTCACACCATCTTATGGCGGCAGTTCAAGTCTGATGCCCTAACATAAACTTCACTCTCTCAATTTTATGTAATTAGACACTGGACTTTAACGATCGACGTAGAACAACGTGAGAAAATTACACAAGTACTTGTATGTAAGTTTTGTAAAGGCTACCGACGACGTGTTAACAATTAAACCTTATACTGAGAGGGAGTGCATTTGCCGTAAGTATGAAGCTACTCGTATATAACAGAGCTGATTTTGAGGTGTAGTTGGACAAATATTGGAATATTTAGCAGTGAATATTAACAACACACGTGAGATTTAACCAATAACATAGGTAACTGAAGATCATGCATTGCAAAAAATATGACACGTCGTCGATTCTGTCACGTCGAATGTGACTTTATACAGAAAGTAGTGGTCCAACTGTTACACTAGTTTCATAAGTGTGCGTTTTTATAAGTACTGACATCTTTCTGATCATATCGGCGTCTATGAAATACACTCTTATGGAACTAGGCTATTTGACTACTGTTTCTGTAAAGTAGCGGGTATTTCCAAATTTGGTGGTCAATTTACCTCTTAAAAAAAGGGTAGAATTTTGGAATTTACTTATATTCCATGTAACCCAAGCTAAATTGCTTTTGCTAAGAGTGGGTTCACGTCGGAAGTGTAATGGCCAGGATTTGAACCCGGGACCTCTCGATCGTTAGGCCGACTCCTTAACCACTAAGCTACCGATGCTCAGCGTGACGTACGAAAACAAAACAAAAACCATCTAAACCAAAATATAAGCATTTTTTTTGGTTTATCTCTGTTTGTTATCTAATTAAGGCACACGTTACAAAGTGGGTTCCACTCCAGTTTTACCTTATAAATGTGTACTTGGAAATAAAAGGAACGTTCCTTTAAAGTTACAAAGTATATTGTTGGCTTAGTTTCCTTAAAAAGCAACCTGTTGAGATCTACTCTGAAATGTAAAACGTAACACGCGAAGCGTTCCTGAATACTGGTTTGTTTTATAATTTGTTTTGTTTTTCTAATTAATGTACACATAGGGGTGCCAATCCTCTGAATTTTGAGTAAACAAATAAATATACGAGTAGGTACGTACAGTCAGCTTCAGATCGATCTTGATGAAAAAAATGTTCAAAATGATCTTAAAGCCTTAGTTTTCCCCTCTCCCTGTCGACGGATTGTTCTGATATCTTGTACACCTTGATTTCGGACAATGATACAATTTAACTAAATAAAATAGTTTTATTTGCTCTTAATATGAGAGTTTTAAAATCATTTTGAGACTTCGCCTTCGTAATCAAGCTATTTCTGACTGATTGTAATGGGTACATCACACAACGTCGTCCAGGCTCAAACTAAGGAGAGCTTATCAAATAGGTCCTAAAATGCAGATAGAGATACTTGAATACTTTTTCGTGAACATAAACATACTAGAGATCGAAAGACCCTGAACCATGCAACAAGCGGAACCCACCACCTCTGATTTCACAGTCCAACACTCTACCACTACGCTACAGAGGTACATTTAACATTAATACTGTATATAAACATTTTATCTTTGTTCTGTACTACATAAATTTCTCTCAAAGATAAACTAGTTGTTATAAACAATTCATTCTGGCTAGCTTGTCCCTGTCAGTACCTGTTGCTGACCCTTGTACTTGATTTAAAATACATTTGAAACGTCTGCCTGCCAACTTTGATCTCTTTGAGCGTTCGGATTCACTGAGAATACGTCCAGTTTGTTATTACAATATTTGTGATGTAGGTACAGAATTAATTGTCCAAAAGTGATGATTTATAATTCCTAAATTACCGAGAATAGCTGTTGAGTTCTCGAGGCGATGTTAAGAAAATCTACGGTTAAGAAAATTAATACATTTATGAAATACATATTTCAGGACACGTTTTATACAGCACAATCTAGAATAGAACCAAACAAGATGCCTGGCTCAAAATAGCAGGCTTTGGATGCAGCTGAGATTGATGATTAGATGAAGAGAGTTAAACAATCGGTCCCGATTACCCTGCCCTTTATACAACTGTCTGTTTCTCGCGGTACCCGCATGACATTTTGATCCCAGTTCGCGCCTCTAAGGAATCTATTTTAGGTTTAAAAAGTAGCACAAGTGTTAATCCAGACTATAATTCATCTGTGTACCTTTAGTCAGATCCGTTTAGCCGATTGAGCGTGATTGACTATCAAACATGTTCACAAACTTTCACATTAACATTTAAGTAGGATAGAATAGAATTTCCCCAACAATCCGACAAATAGGATGCTAAATCAGGTGCTTTAATAAAGATATGGAGCTATTTATTATAGTCCTGGGTTCCGTACGATTTATGTACATTAGGGTACGCTATTACGTACGTTGTACTTTATGTGTTTGGGTATTTTATTGTTAGTTGCGTATTTAAATTATGTGGAAACTGCTTTAGAAGATTGGGGAACTATGTCACCAAGGGTTAAAGGTAACAAGCATGTGGCCCTGTGTTTAGTTTATAGTCCGAGTCCTGTTAATATTGGAAGGAGAAACTATTTTATTGTACTTTTGTTATATGACGTTCATAGTAGCTTAATTAGTTTGTGTTTTGGAATCTAGATTGCGGATAAACATACTAATATATTTTTTTTTGTGAATACATACATATTATACATAGGAAACACCCAGACTAATGCAAACATACACATACCATGCATATGAATATTTGCACTAAGCGGGAATTGAAGCCGCGCCTCCTGCTTTTAAAGTTGAAAGTGGCCTCATAGGTACTCTACGACGACGCCACTTGCCCTTTGATTTAGGACGAAGGACTGCCGGATTTAATTAGGATTGCCAGAAAATCCGTTCTATAGATAGACGGAAAATTCAACCCCAAATAGGTAATTGAGAAGGGGATCAGAGGACGATGATACATTGCTAATCTATTCAAAAAGAAAATATAACTTGGTTAGAACCCCACACCTGGGTTATTTAATAATGTTTTATAGTGAAGAATATTTCACTACCTGCATCCAGCTTTAAAATTAATGAAGTTTAATTAATTGATTTGATTATTAATAGCACTAAGGAATTAAAAAAACATTATCAAGTACAGTAGCGTCTGTAGCTTAGTGGTTAATGGATCTTAAACTTAGCCAGGGTGCGAGGTATATGCACTAGTAACCTCACCTTCGGCTTTGCACTGCGAGCCACAGACGGCATGCGTTTTAGTCGGTTCGAGTCCGACATAACCTTCTTCTCCGGCTCTGGTGAGGGCGGGGGGTACCCGCAGGGAATTTGCGCACGTAAAAAAAGGGATCTTAAACTCGCTCTGCTTATTTTGAATGTAGAACACTCGCGCCAATTACCCTCCAGGGTTATATTATAAACTAAGGTAATTTGTCAATCAGGTGACGTCAAACTCAAACGGGAAATCCCGTTACGGCCTTGAGAGAAATGTGAAACCATAAAATACCTTGTACCGCTCTCGCCATTCCACGTTTACACAAATTTAATGTAAGTAAGTCAATGATGCAAGGGTGCTTGGATGATAATAACATGTATTCTGTGCCTGAACGTAACTGTTTATTTTAAACGCCAAAGACCTTAAAAGTTTGAAAGTATTAAAATGTATCGAGCTTTGTCGAGAACAGATATAAAAAAGCGGCCAAGTGCGAGTCGGACACGCCCTTGAAGTGTTCCGTAGCAGCAAGTAACATAATATAAAAGTTCTTGTATGAGTGGATTGAATGAAAGGTAAATAGCGGTTTAAGAAATATGACGTATTAAAAAAACTAGGTACTAACTAGATCTCGTTCAATTCAATTTATGGTGGAAGTTTACATGGTAATGTACATAATTTTTAGTTTTATCATTCTCTTATTTTAGAAGTTACAGGGGCGACGGACACAAATTTTGGGCATTTGGAAGTGATAAAAATGTTAAAAACTTCAATATCAATTTTGAAGACCTATGCATAGATACGCCTCACATATGGATTTGATGAAAAATTTTTTTAGAATTTCAGTTCTAAGTATCGGGAACCCCCAAAATGGTTTTATTCTATTTTTGTGTTAAAATCTTAATGCGGTTCACAGAATTCATCTACTTACCAAGTTTCAACAGCATAGTTCTTTAGTTTCGGCAAAAAGTGGCTGTGACATACGGACGGACAGACAGACAAACACGACGAAGCCATAAGGGTTCCGTTTTTTGCTATTGGGCTACAGAACCCTAAAAACTATATACATTTATAAGGCCAGTCAAACCCCGAAACTATTGCATCCACATTTCACCAACTACCTACGTTTATTTTAGGTATATACTAGCTGACCCGGCGAACTTCGTACCGCCAATATCCGCCCGCGTGTCGTCAGGTCCCGTTCCCGCTGTACCCTCTACTATTAAACATGTATTAAACATATAAACCTTCCTCTTGAATCACTCTATCTATTAAAAAAGACGGGTTGCACTCTGGAAGTTCCGACAGAAGTGAAGACTTTTTCTTTCTTTCTTTCTTCGTTATATACATAGAAAAAGATAAAAAAAACATACCACACCATACCATACCATACCATACCATACCTATAATACAGCGCCAATCATAGACCCTATCACTAATTTTCTGCTAATTTTCTATCAGAAGAAATTAATAAATTACAAAAAGATAAAATAATCACAAAAAGTAATAAATTACAAAAAGAAAAATAATCACAAAAAGTGTCAGAATGCCAGGTTTGAACCCGGTACTCTGAAACCATAAGAACTTACAGTCGAAGCGTTTACCGCTATGCTGCGAAGCTATTTATCGTATATTGCAAAATGGACAGTCTATAGCTAATATTCGACGTCAGTCGTCGGTTACGGTCCAAAGGTCAAGCGATCCTGACGCGCGTGTTTAACAATTTTTACCCATCCAACGCCGCTAAAGAAGTTTTCACTTCAAAAATCGCATCAAAATCCGTCGCGTAGTTTTAAAGATTTAAGCATACAAAGGGATATAGGGACAGAGAAAGCGACTTTATTTTATACTATGTAGTGATATGAGGTGACATAATAACCTGTCAATACCTCCAATAACCTGTGAATTAGTTACTGTCAGGTGTGGAAAACCCTATTCTTTGGTCCTTTTGTAAGACATCGACAGAAAGAGATGGGAGTGGCTTTTTACTCCGACGGAAACCACGCGGAAATATACGTAAACAAATTATACCGTAAAAATATACTCCCAAAACAAATATAATTATTATGTGCATACTTGCATCCGTAATCACACGACAATGCTCTCAAAATATGTACAGCACATCAGTATGGGTGTTATTCTTCATTGTGATTCAATAACAGTCCTATAAAATCACAGACCGTTTGAATTCGCTAACGTTTTAGTATGTAAATTAGTATCTATATCGTAATCATTGTATTTTATCCGCTGATGTGATACTAAGGCAGCGTTTCCCAAATATTTGAATTCCGTGAAATTTTGTGATTGCTATTATTAAAACCTACGGATGTTGGAACTTAGAACTTACCTATACTAGAAAAGTGGCTTGCTATAGGTGTGTCCAAAATGCCAAAGAAGATACGTGAAGACGAAAGAAGAAGTGAAGAGGAATCACTAATAAAATATCGTTTAAAACAAACTTTTCTATAAGAATCTGTTGTAGGTACTAAAACGAAAATATTTTTTATTGTAAGGGTTGTGCTGATTTCATAATCTTGTATCGCGGAAGTTCTTACTTTGTTTTTTGTTTGCGCTACAAGCGCTTGAAATCAACAAAGACAGAAAGCAGGCCCTGGACTACGTAGTAGCAAGTCCCAGCTAAACAGATGATGGATGATGAAGACATTCACTTATCTGGAAGATTAGACGTGCAAAGCTAACATAATGCTAGAGGCAAAACTCGCGATAATCACCTATGAATGAAGAAAAGTGACCTAATTAATTTTTATTTCGTGGTTCCAAGGGAGCCGCGACAAAAACCTTGAGAAACGATATCCTAGAGGGCGTGGGCCGCGGCGCCCGAGGTCACTCAACCTGGGCCACGACAAAGGGACGCCTGTGGCTAATCTTTACCTGCATTAAGAATATACTGTTATTGGACTAACGTCACGTATTTACATTGTATTGTTTGTTGTCTATGTATTGATATAATATTTGTAAATATACGGACTATTTTTGCACACTGTGCTATCAACTGTGACCCTGTACAGATTTTATTTATAAAACAACGAAAAGGATATATTAAAATTATTGCAATAATTTATGAAATCTAATTAAATTTTGCAAACTACGGTAAACTGCCAGGAAGTAACTTTGAAACTACTTCAAAATTAAATTTCATAAATTGAAATGAAATATTATTTATATTTATCATACATGACAAATTAGAAATCAAAGTATCTGATGAGGCCGTTCAGTTTGAGGGCCACTGTTGCAGTAATATTGTAAGTGTCACAGTAACATTGTAAGTATCTGATGAGGCCGTCCAGCTTGAGGGCCACTGTTGTAGTGACATTGTAAGTGTCTAAAACGGTAAAAATCTATTTCGTGAAACTTTATCTTAAGCTTACCATCATACCACGTTTACTATATAAAATCGAGAATAACAAATAACGTTGCATTAGATGAAGGGGTCATCAAGATCTTTGAGACCCAAGGCCACCTCACGTGCAACTCCTGCAAGTCATTCGGCGCAGGCTTTATGAACAGCTAAAATCAATTACTGTGCAGTTCGGCGGTCCCTCAACACAACTTGGACTATTTAGCACTCCCACCTCTTAGGAACAAAACGTTAGCTTCACTAGTCAACAAGAAAGTGCAAGGCACTGCAAACTGCAATACACTTCTCTCAACGACTGCGAGTTTGACAATATAGTAACACTGGTACATCATTAGAGGACCTAACTTAGCGTGATTGTGGAACAAGGGAACCTCTTGCAAAGGTCATGTATTATAATTTTTATGAGGCTGCACGAGTACTACAACCTTGGCTGTACACGATGTAGTGAATTTTGCTGTAGAGAACATATACCGAATAGCTTAAGGAAACCTTACGAATTTCGTTACAACAGAAGCTTAGGGGACTGAAAATAAGCAGAGATGTGTCCTTTTTAGATTTTTATTTAGTTCACTGGTCCAGTTGTTCGGCAGTTGTCAAATCTTGCAATTATTTTTTTTTATCTGCTAAATTCTAGAGCGTATTCAAGTTTTATAGACTATCAGACGTCACTAAAAACAGAAATTATAATTAACGCAAGGTGAATATGGAAACTTTTGGGATATCGCGCAAATACATGCGGCTTATGCGGAATAAAGCCTACTTGCTTTTAAATTTCATGGTCTGTGGTCTGTCAAACTCATCACCGCATTAGATGGCAATTATAAGAGTTCTAACTTCCCTAAACATCGCTGGAAGAATTAACACAGTATGTGTTCATAATGAAGACGAGGTCCAACTCTGTTCAGTGTCCATAATTGCTATGGGGAACCACAAGTGTGAACAAGCACAAAACAGCGATTAATTAATCATGCTCAGGACCCGGAGCTGTCATTTGCAAATATGTCTATGTAACATATTGCATATTTATTTCGAGATACCTAGACCTTAGGGAGCGTTTTTATCATAACCATAAATATAAATCAGTTGAAATATTTCGCCTACGGTCTTTTCTTTAACCAATGGAAATTCAACGTCTACTAACGTTCCGAATATTTTGAAACTCAATATTCTCAGCACCTATAGTGTAACGTCCTTTTGAACTCATTTGCTCTTGATATTGCGTGAGACAGAATATTCTAATGGAAGTACATATTAGACGATTGATAATTAGGTCGTAGTAGGTCATATTTTTTAAATGCCTACTATCTTTTATTTATTGCAAAGTACAATATATCATAAGATCTAATGATCATAAGATTTTCTGTAGTTAAATTCCTTTGAAGCTTCCAAGTTCCGACTGATAGTTATTAAGAAACAGCTCTTTGAAGTTCCGATAATTTGCATTTCATTTCATATTTTATGCAATCTTATTAAACGTATAATTGCCAACGCACTCGACAGACGGACGTTCTGGTTAAACGTTGCCTTTTTGTTTAATCTTTAGTTTAGTATTTTAATTTAGTCTTTGTATCCACGAATAGAACCTGCCATAAATTTCGATAAGTGCTCTTTGTGAAGTATACTAGGTGCTAATAGCTTGGGTGCTCTAAGTAAACTACAGCTCTTCATCAAGAAACTATGTCTAGTTTCTTGAAAATAACATACAACTGTGTCCAGTTGTATGTTATTCTCACCAGGCAAATTCTGGAATAGTAATAGAACTAAGGATTGAGAAAGTGCGTGGGACATTCCTCTACTAGATTAAGTCAAAGTGGCAGATCGCCGATATAATGGTAATTATGATGACTTGCTTTATTTTAACTTTTACCTGAATCTTGCAATTGAATTGTTATACAATTTCGAACTACCAGATGATTTGGAATGTATATGTCGCCGCCACCTAGCTTAATCAGCCGTTCAAGTAACTGCCTAGGCTGTTAACTAAACGGCGCCATTCAATGAACAGCCTGAATGATATTCAGCCCAAACGTTTATTTCGACATTTCATAACCTGGTTAGGTAATGCTTAGGCCATTCGTAAAATAGGGCACCACCCCGAAATAAGACAGAAAATTACATACATACATACATATACTAACACCTGAAAAGCCCCGAGGGGGTAAGCAGAGATGTATTCACAGAAAATTAATGATAGGTTAATTTGAAAGTTATGCAATCCGCCTTGGATAGGTTAGGTTATTTTTTTTATAACCATGCAGAAAAAAGCATTTTTATAGCTGTTTGTAACTTAAACGTCATCGATCCTAGCTATGCTTAGCCGTTTAATGAAATGGCTGAACACCATTCAGGACGCTAATTGAACGGCGCCGTTCAGTAAAGAGCCTAGGCAGTTAATTGAACGGCTGATTAGGTTAGTTCGCTGCGACATACACAAATTTGCACACGTAATTAGAATTAATGATAATGCAATAACAATAAAAAAAATGGAGTAAGGCTGATTGATAGGAAGAATACACAATATATAAGAGCTCGGTGTGACCTTATTGAGAAAGTCCTAGTCCTATAACCATTTATTCGATCCAGATTGATAAAAATCCACTTATTGGCAGTGTAATCGCGTAAAACAAATGCCAAAATTCAGAGCGAATTGAGATTCTTTCTGAAGTCGGTTAAAAATAAAAACAAACAATTATTTTTTCAGTATCATATTTTAAATACAAGCTACCGTATCTATGGGAACTGAATCATCAAATTTTCAGCCAACGCGATTTTCTACAAACGAAAGTAAGGTAAAAAAAAAGCTATTATATTAGATGAACTTTTCCTTATAGCACGTGCGAGTCCATTGAACCCTTGTCTGTTATGGTGCGGCGTCACTAGACTGGAAACTCTATTGAAGGAATATCTATTGATTTTTCATTAGAACATTAATGGGGGCGTGTGGAGTTGGCAATTCATTGCTGTTTCAACTGATAAAAGTTCTTGAGTTTGGTTCTTCAATGAATGAAATTGAATTTCGTTTTTTTTGTTGCTAAGTGAAAGTATATTTAAAAGTGTAAAACAAGAGTTCTGTCAATGGTAAATCTGATTGTGCACGAGGTTTTAGGTTCGATTTGCAGAGCGGGTAAAATGTTTGGATATTCTACAAAAAAAAAGAAATCAGCCCATGCTATTGCAAAGTAGACGCACGTAATCGATTATATTGGAAATTTCAAACAGATTTTTTATCTAACAAAGGCACTTTCTACAGTGTTAATCGCAAACCATTCCGGCCAAGAGGGCATTCAAGGATTACGTAAGCCGGCTCTCAAAGATTTTAGACCTCTCCTCCCCGTATAAGCGAAAATAATCCAGATCATATCAATGATAAGACGCAGATTCTTTACTCCTACAGAATATTAAAACTCAACTAAAGATTTGAAGCACGTGGAGTGCGTAAAGACAGAAGCAGATGGCGGGCTGGTGTCCCTGCCTACCCCACGAGGCTCTTACCGTTTGTTGCGTTTATGTCCTGAGCTACCAGTATTCAGTCACGTGTCAATTGTAACTACATTATTATTATAGTCCGAAAATACCTACTATGCAAATAACTAGATTTACTTACAAAAAACGGTCAAGTGTGTATCGGAATCGTGCATTGAGGGTTTCTCACAAAACTGAGTTAAGGGACGAACTTATGTTACATAAACGGCAATAACTCTTTATTTCGTTGACTTAGAACTTTGAGATTTTTTCACAGTTGTAAGAGGTTGCATCTGTATTTGGTATGAATTTCAACTTATTCGTCCACACATTCCCGGGACTAAGGTCTTGACAAACAGACAGACGGACAGACAAATAGAAAACGAATTGAGCCTATAACGCTTCCGCATTTTTTTTCCTTTTACCCTAAAAAAATTGCAACGTTCAAACACGTTAAAACCCACTGCTAGCGTCTATTAACAAATATTCAAACCCGTATTCATATATACAGATCATGGTGTAACGTAGAATATCGGACAATACGCCATGAACACGTGCGGAGTGTGGTGATCTCGACAAACAGGCAGGCAGATGCGCCGGCGCACCTGGCCAAGACGCCGCGAGATTAGGGTTGTCAATCTTACGAGTGTCATGCTACTAGAGGGGTCATTAAACGGTGAGCAATTTCAAGTTTGATTATTTTTGATAGTTGCACATAAACAGACGAGACATAGATTTCTTAAATCGATTTAGAGTTTAAACCTTTGTATAAAATATATAGAACTGAAACCAAATATTTTATGAGCCAATTAAGTCACTTAGCCATGTCCAACAGTGGACCCACTGTTGGACATGGGTCTTTATAGTAGTCCATAGCACCCGATTCACTACACCCGTCTTTAGCTACAGATTTTTTATTTTTTTATTACACACGTGTCGACAAAGCGCGGGGTTGGGATACTCGCAAAAACTGTTGCGACTGACATGATCGGAGATTATTGTATTATGGGTGCCACTTTATTATGTGGGTCTCGCAGTATGTAATCTCTTTCATTTCAGTCATTTTTATAAATTGGTTAACCACGTGTTGAATACCTGCTGTTCACCTATTTTGCTATGTTCATCATTCTCTGAACCATTTCCCACTACACACTACAACTGAACTTTATATGTGCTGTAACGGTGCTATTATAGATCATAGTTTAGTAATAAAGTTAATTCATAGTTTTTGAAAACCCTAAGATCGCAGGCGTTTCCAAAAATAGTAAGCTTGTCTTAGCGATCACGTTGACCGATTTCACACAAAAAATCAACATTTTCTCTGTTTATTTACAAAAGCTAGTGTTACGTTAATATAAAAATGGTTTCTAAAGCCAATTAACCTGCATTAGACTTACGTAATATTGATATGTGAACTTCTTGGTTTGTTCAACTGTGTTGTGTACATCTTGTAAAAGTATCTGAGGCAATCTTGAACACCTGCATATTATATTTGCCTACCGAGTCGACAAGAGATTAGAAATAGTCAACAATGTTGCTATTAAAGAACATGAAGAGTACTTACTTAAATAGTTTTAACAGTAGCTATAAATAATAATAATAAGGTGTTTTATTCATAAAAGAAAAAAATGGGAAGTACGTACTTCCAGAACAATATAAACTCAAATCGAATTATTGCAGTTAGACCCGTTGTTGGACATTTTAGGAACTACTTTAGTTATATTAAACCCAAACACTATCCGTAAAATTGCATTATTTGATAGCAATCAAACGCAAATAAATGTAGGTACATAAGTACCTAATGTTATCAGATATCAGTCTCATGGTATTTTGTTGCCCAATGTTATCATAACAATGTCAAGTCTAACAGTATCAGTTTGTTTTATTAGGCTATAGATAGTAAGGGAAATAACGTTAGTGGGTCAACTGGAGATTCCTATTGCAGAAGTCCACTTTTGTGTCGATAACGATTGTGATGACAAAATCAGTTGCATGGCGGTAGAATTTTCGACTGCTATATCAGAGGTCGCGGGTTTCATTCCCGGTGAGTGCAAATATTTGGATGAATGAATATTGTATAACGTTTATTAGCATTCTAGAACCCAACTACAAGCTAATTAATCTATGCCTTCTTTAGGTCTTGCTGGTGTTGTATAAAACGTCCTGGAATAGTATCAATTCCGGTGAGCCCGTTGCGCACAGTCAGGAATTTCTTCTTTAGTAGAAGCTGTTATTAAAAAATCCATACTAATATTATAAATGCGAAAGTACCTGTCTATCTGTCTGTCTGTGTGTTACGCTTTTACGGCGAAACCACTGAACCAAATTTGATGAAATTTGGCATAGAGGTAGATTAGACCTTGAGAACGATCATAGGCTATGATTGGTCGCGATAAACGACATCGAGGTGGGCGGAGCCGCGAGCAAAAGCTAGTCAAAATAAAAGGAAGTTATAACACAATTTTATTCATAAAATACTAACGGTGTGTTTGTTTTCGCAGGCGGCACCAATACCTGCAGAATAAATGGAAGCCGACAGAGTGTACTAATTTAGTAACCTAAATACCTACCCAGAATGCAGGTAATAAAAAAAGACGGGTTGCACTCTGGGAGTGCTGGCAGAAGTGAAAACATTTTCTTTCTTTCTTTCTTCGTTATATACATAGAAAAAGATAAAAAGAACATACCATACCATACCTATAATATAGCGCCAATCATAGAACCTATCACTAATTTTCTGCTAATTTTCTGTCAGAGGAAATTAATAAATTACAAAAAGAAAAAATAATCACAAAAAGAAATTACAAAAAGTGTCAGAAGGCCAAGTTTGAACCCGGTACTATCTGAAACCATAAGGACTTAAAGCCGACTACGATGCTATTTATCGTATCTTGCAAAATAGACAGTGTATATGTATAGCTTATGTTGTATGACGTCAGTCGTCGGTTACGGTTCAAAGGTCAAACGATCCTGACTCGAGTTTAAAACTTTTCACCCATCAAACGCCGCTAAAGAAGTTTTCACATCAAAAACTAAATTATAAAAAACAAAGACGGGTTGCACTCCGGGAGTGCCGGCAGAAGTGAAAACTTTTTCTTTCTTTCTTTCTTCGTTATATACAGAGAAAAAGAACACACCATGCTATACCATACCTATAATAAAGCGGCAATCATAGAACCTATCACTAATTTTCTGTCAGACGAAATTAATGAATTACTTAAATAAAAAATAATCACAAAAGCAATAAATTAAAAAAATAAAAAATAACCACAAAAAGTTATAAATTACAAAAAAAAACAAAACGTAATAAATTACAAAAATAAAAAAATAATCACAAAAAATTTCAGAAGCTTAGTTCCGAACCCGGTACTATCTGGAACCATATGGACTTACAGTCGAAGCGCTAACCGCTCTGCCGAGAAGCTTCTTGACGCACCTAACAAAATGAACAATCTGTAGCTGTTGAAATGTTGTATGACGTCAGTCGTCGGTTACGGTTCAAAGGTCAACTAATCCTGACGCGCGTTTAACATTTTTAACCCATCCAACGCCGCTAAAGAAGTTTTCACTTCAAAAAATTCAAACAGGTTTACATATTTTCAGAGCTGTTCGGAGTGAAATTATTACGGACTACTCGCCGCATGGACTTGACGTTTGGTTACATAAGAGTATAAGTAGACTTTTCTATACCTGCGACTCTGCCTGTGTAGAATACTGTTCCCGGTTCTGCGACCCACTGGAGAAAATTCCAGGAATATAATATAATACTGTTTACCTACATATGTGTGTACTGTTCATGGACATGGCTAGATGCTATTTATTCTCTCAGGTGCTATTTGGCTGGGTGTTCTAAGTGGACTACGCCAATATTTCAACCAAAATTACTCATCGAGGAACAAAAAAGAGAGTAATATATTTAAGGTAAGTAACTATGAAATCTGCTTTGTGTAGGCTCAGATTTCACCAGGAAAATAATTACGGTCGATATTGAATAACGGAGTTTAGATTGACTTGATCCTGATTACAATCCGCTCTAAGTAGACTTATCGTATAATCATCTTAATCATAACTCATAAGCCATCAGAAAACCACACCATTTACAGAATATAATAATAGAATGGTTGAAACAAAGCAAGGGAACGAAGAAAAGAGGGTTATATCATCATAACTAGGATTGTGTGAACAATAGATAAATGAGCTGCGCGTAGGAACCAAAACCGCTAACAAGGGCGGACAAAACAATCCCGAGTGGCTGCGGTGATAATAAAGTGACGTTCTGAACTGCCGAGTCTTGACTCAAGTGGATGAATATAATTAAAACGTTTGTATTAAATTTAGACTACGTTGCAGAGAGTAGAAAGAGTAGGTAATGGTGGTAGCGGTGGTCTGGACCTCAAAAGATTACTGGTTCTAACCTTGTGTTTGAATCATTGGATCGCTTGTCAATCATGACATATGACATAATCGCCTTTCCCGATACTATTTTATAACATCACAGTGTAGTAAGTTCAGCAGAATACGTATGACGAATAAAAATGTAAAGGAGACGGCCGCAACTGGTAGTAGTAATGAAATGACGTCATATTTACGAATCAGAATTCAACAACATTATAGACATCAAACTGCTACAAAGACATTGGCTTAGCTCTAGAGCGGTCACCGGTACCAATAAAGAATAGACAAAATATGGAATCAGGTTGTAACGATTTATTATATATTAGGAAGGGACTCATCTGAAATCTGGGTAAGGGCTTCATTTGCATTTAGAAAACACCCAGATTGTAGATATAAGAGAATACAGATTAAGTAGATGAGATTTCGTTCTCCTTATCAATAATAACAAAAGTTTATCGTCTGAAAATATTGAAGAGCTTAAGCTGAAATGCGAGATGTGGTTTCACCAGCGTTGGGGTTATACGATTATGAACAAGGAAGCGTACAAAAATATTACCCTAAGTTACTTCAAATAATTTTGGATCCAACGGTACAAATAAGCACTTTTTTCTATAAACATAAAAGTCTGCAACCACTTTCTGATATAGTTTGATTTGCTGGAAGGAAAATCGACAAGACATAAGGTTAAACTGGCAATTATTATCTATTCATTGATGTACATAATTATTTAAGAAGCGCAATGTATATTTACTCAAAATTTCATCGAGGACATATTTTAAATTTATGTAAACTCTGACCAACATAAGTGGACATCGTGACCCACATAATTTAATAATTTCATTTCCATTTCCAACAACATGATTCCATAATGAAAATTGCCTTGAATTGCCGGGAAACATTCAAGTGTTATGTTCGACACTTAGTTGGAATCCCAAGTTAAAAATTAACTTCCAAAAATGAAAATATGACAGTAACAAGACCCAAACATTTCTCGTTTACGTTTTCAAGTTATTTATAAAATGTATGCCGTTGACAATTTCATTATTTATTCTGGCATTGTGATACTATTTGACAACTTATTAATTCTGTGCGTATTTTGAAAACAAATGCAGACATCAGTGACGAAGGAACAATTTTTTTTCCATTCTGGAAATTACAATGTTGCCGCCAACGACAGCGAATCATTATTATAACAGCTCGTTCGAAACGTTCTGACACTTAATGAAATCACCTTGTTTTTCTTTTTGTGTAGTGTTTTTTTTTCACTTATTTTCCAAACAGATTATTTGAATAGAACCGATTCTAAATTAAATAAGGTATCTCTAATTACATATTCACTGATCTTACATAGTTTTTGTTACGTATATACCACAAAACAAAATCAATTAGGTACCCCGACATGAGCTAATGATCTCCAAATAAGTGAAAAAAAAAAAAAAATACAGCTTAGAACTATCTCAACCACATCAGCCTTCAAAAAACAGATCTCATCAGAATCAGACCAAACATTTGGAAGCTAATATGCCAGACAGACATACAGATACCTAGGTCCACACGGTAAACATATGACACCCTTTTTGCGATGATGGTTTACAGTGGGTAAGTAAGCACTCGGCCGAGTGCCCAATGAGTCATGGGAAAATACAAGTCGATATTACAACTGGAGTGTCCAATGATAATATTTGTTTGAAATCCATTGTAAATGCGCACCTGGAGTAAACTGTTCATTTGATATTATGTTATGGAATCACGATAAGTTAGTTTGTTCGGAATGAAACATTATGTGAGTAAGCTATGGTCAGCGACGAAAATACAGTTAATTACACATTCTAATTTACAGATTGGCTTTCAATTCTTGACAAAATAATAAAAGAAAATAAATTTGCCGTCTGAGGATTGGTACCTTCTGATTTGTTTACTTTTTCGTAATATAACAAAAGACCATATTTATAATTTGATTGATTTGAGTTCGATATTTAGGTTTAACAAAAATCATACGTAGGTTATGACTAGACTACAATAGCACTATTATTTGTTCTGTGCCATTCATTTTCATTTATCGACTGTTTGCATTTTGCATGTTTAATATTGTAACGATGCAGTTTGCATCTCTACTAGTTGATTCGACAACATAATCCAGGGTTGAACTCAACGCTTGGCTTTCCTGATGATTCACGTATAAATCGGGATACAGTATCTATTTTAATAAGTTTAAGTTTATTAATTTACTTCATACTTTGATCTCATTCTGCGTAGGTAATAAGTAAATATTCCACAACATTTCACACAACGCAACACACAATCTAGAGCATAGCTTAACTAGCTTGTGTTATGGAATCTAGAATGCGGATAAACATACTTAGATACGTTTTTTTTTGTAAATACATACATATTATACATAGAAACACCCAGACCAATGCAAATATACATATTCATGCTTACAAATATTTGCACTGAGCGGGGATCGAACCCGCGCCTCCTGCGTAGCGGCCGCGTTCACTACCGCCACGCCACGGAGGCTGTCATAGGTAAGTAAGTTTCCGTACTTAGAAGTATGATCAAAATCTTTATACTTACCCTCGTGGTCATGGCTGCTGGAAATCCAACCGAAAATTATAAATTTGTTTTACAATATGAAAGCAAGATTGTACCACCTAGGAACAAGACTCGAAAAATAGACTACCAATTTCGAACACCCAATGCTTTTCTGGTATTTTTACCAAGTTCAAATTCATTTACATAAAGAAAAGACGTGTGGCACTCGGGGACTGCCGCGATAAAGCTATTGCATAGCATTTTGTATCAACTTATGCAATTATAATTATATTTATATTTAATTATTTTATAATTCAAAATTAATACTGCATTTGTGATAATAATAAAATGTATGTATATAGAGTACTCACTCATTTTCTTTTACTATTTTTTCGTGACTTTCTTCATTAATAATAAATGCACTTTGTTCATTCATATTCAAAACACTTTGTACACAAATTTTACAAGTACAGCTATTCACTGTTGTACATAAATACCTATACACCTATATACTTTCTCATAAACAGCTGCATAAGTATTCGTCCGATTTCGGAGCAGCTCGTCTCGATTCGTGCGAGCTTCGTAGAGTCGTACAAATACGGCTAGTTGCACGCACACAAACACCGTGTCGAAGACTGCCGAAAAGAAACGAGCGCGCTCGTTTCTTTTCGGCAGCGTGAGGTTTTTTCGGTCCCCGCGCTTAAGGCCCTCGATAGAAGCTATGCAATAGCTTAAAATACGGTAATCATCAAAAGTATATCTTTTCTCAAACTTTTAACGAATAAACCTAAATGATATAACAAAATCTTCAATGAAAAGACTTCATCGTATTTTACTTTCAGTTTTAGATTTATTTTCACTTAAATCAGTTGAAGGTTACTTTCTAGGTAATCATTTCGTATTGAGAAAATATAATGCCAGTTTTTTTTTTAAGATTTTAACCCACTCAGTATCTGTGAATGAATAAATAGCAGTTTAATCGGAAGGATATCAAATTGAAATACAGAAATTTGCTTGGGGCGTCGCCTTAAGAAGCTGGCCACAGATCGGTGTGACCGGTAAAACGTTTCGGTCCCAAACGGATAAATGTCTTGGACGGTAGTACAAACAAATTAGACGAATACCTTGGAAAAACTGCCTTTCCTGCTTTCCTGCTTATTTCAGCTTGCTAGGGAATGTACAAATAAGAAACAATTAGAAGGGACCTAATTAATCGTTTTCACTTTGCCAATAACCACTGTAGAAGAATGAGGTGCCTACTCGATAAAACGAGACGGTTCCAAGGGAATTGTTCGATTTTATAGGTTATATTAAAGAAAGAAAGATAAAATTAATGGAAATGAAATGTGAATAATTCGTGAGCTTTTGAAGAAAAAGCACCAATGTTTTTAATTCATCGTTACCATCGTTCGATCATTCTGAAGTAATATTAAAAACATTTATTTATACGTTAACTTGGGTATGATGGGGAGATAATTCCTCCCAAAGATTTTTTAAAGCTGCCAGCTTTTTTAAACAAGTCACGTGCAGTGTTTTGTAGGAATCAGCGCGCGCAGTCACCCGTAAAACTTCATAATCGAAGTTAGTATGGAAAAGCCGCAATTAAAAAAAAAAAAAACTTCAAATACACTGTCGGAAGAGCCGGAAGGCGGACTCTGAGCTGCAAGGGCGTCACGGCCTCGGATGCAATCAGGATAACGTCTTAATGTCGATGATGATGATGATGACACAGATTTACACATTTGAGGAAAAAATAAATGGTTAACAAACAGCAACCCACTGAATTTTTGAATAGTAATTAACAACCAGGTAAAGCTACCTGTCTTTGACGTCACACTAAATTGAAGCGGCCAGGGCCGGACTCGGACCCTTTGATGTTGCACGCGGGCGCAAATTTGACCGCAAACCGTGCTGGCGTGAAAGCGTTGTCGCGTCAACGGATTTATTTTCGTGTAGTCTAAAAATAATATAAGTTAATTATGAACGCATCAAGGAGTATTACAGGAGATTGCTGAGTACAAAAGGATAATGTTTCGAAATGCTATATTTATGGGTACTGTGCCAGCGTATTTCGTAAGCAGATGAAAAATAAAATAACGCTATATGGTAATACTTTTAGGTTCAGGGTTTTTTAAACAAAAAGTTAGTCACCTAAGTGTGAAGTTACAAGTGTTGTTAACCTGTAGCTCGACGACTACCCACTTTGTACTGTTGCTATTTACAACTTATACGGGTTGACACGGTGTAAGCTGCTTAGAATTAAATAGACATGGATTCTTGCAGCGTTATATACAGAATACAAAAAGAATTTTTTAAGTCAAATTGCAAGTCGTAGGAAAGAATTTTTTATCAGTTTCATCAACAATTTTAATTATTGTGGTATCATAAATAAAATAAAAATTTAAATGTAAGTACACGACAGCATATGAAACGGAAGCCAAAATATAAATGTGCACACGCTAGATTACTATATTTGTTGAAATTTTGGTTTATATTTTTCTTTTCTGCTCCATAGTGCTTTCATGTTTAAAGTACGTTTTGGTCGACCCCTTCAGAATTGCCTTTAGAGGGTTACATTTTGGTACATACAACTTTTTGGCCTTCAATCATCATCAATCTGGTAGTTTCTTTACATGTTAATTTAAGATGGTTACAAGCTTGAGGCATTGAAAAGCCATAACGATAGGTAGAAGAGGCTTAACTTATTTTTGAACCGCAAGCAGGGAACAATACTTCAATAATATATAGTTTGTTGTAAACATTATATAAAAGACTACCATTATATCATTCAGTAATAAAATATTTTTCATGAATACTTACGAAAATTATCGAAGGTTTCCGACAAGATCCGAAACGGCTAGGTACGTGAAATACAACAGTTGTTATTTAGTCACAAACGTCACAAACAATCCGTACCTGGATTATCAAGTCGGTAGACCTCAAAGCGCGTAATTGAGTACTAACTTAACCTGTGCTGCATACTACAAATATATTGCTTCCATAACGCCTACGTGATTGCTTTCCTACTATGTGTGTTTAGACAAATTAAATGGTGTTTAATAGCTTTAGTGTCTTAACTAACCTCACACATAAATACACAGTGTTTGCCAATTAGTAATTCCGGTTCTTTAATTTCATATCGACTTTTTAGTATTTATGACTGAATACTTGAACGTGTCATGATTTCCGATGTTATTTTATGCTAATATATGATTAACCTTGGTCATTATTCATTTTAAAAATAAAGTCTTTTATAAAGTGTAACGCTGCAAATCGTCTTATTGAAGTTTGAAATATTAATTACACATTTAGTCGATTAGTATCGATTGAAAATAATATTTTAGCTACATTTTTATTCTGCCGTTCTATCAGTACGTTTGGTTTGTCTCTGGCCGTGTGCGGTCTACCAACATTTCGATACAATCGTAATGGCAACCGAACAGTGATGATGTAAAACCAGTGCTAATATAGCCCCGTAGAGGCAATTTCGCCATATCCGAAATTACCAGGAGCGGAAGATGGTCATGTGGGCCCACCCACTGACTGATGCACAATCTTGTAGCTTGTTATAGTAGACTCCATAAAATTAGTAATTCTTTCCGGGGCAACTGTATACGCTTTTTCAACAAGCTCCCTAATGAAATTAGAGATTTACCTGTAAATAAATTTAAAAATGTAATCAAGACTAAACTGTGCCAAAAAGGCTATTATAAAATCCAAGAATATTTACATGATAAACAAGCTTGGAAATGACCTGCCCCTCTAGACAAGTGGCAATTCGTTGTTCGACGTTTGACGGAATAGAATGACGAATGTATAGGATTTGACGTTTATGACATGCGTTAACGACTGTCAATTACGTCAAATCCTATACATTCGTCTTTCTATTCCCTCAAACGCCGAACAACGAATTGCCACTTGTCTAGAGGGGCTGTTCGCTCAACTATGCTACTCAAGCAAACTATTGTATTTAGACTAAGTAGACTAAGCAAATGTTTGTAAATAGACCAAAAAAAAAAATGCCCGCTGAGTTTCTTGCCGGAGTCTTCTCAGGTCGGGGCCGCGTTTCGAACCGGTGGTCCATTTGCTAAGTTAGTCTAGATTTTTTTTTTAAACTTGACGTTTTGTAAGTACCGTTTTAATGGTCTATACAGAATAAATGATTTTTGACTTTGACTTTGATATCAGGGGGAGGCTACAAAGCCCACTGCAGCCTCATTCAAATCCTTTTCTCTTGACATCAGCTTCCTACAGCTAAGGCTTGGTTGAACGGAGCGGGCCACGCGACAGTAAACGTCAGCGCGGCACGTGCTCCACCAGTCCTTGGCGGCGGACGCGGAGCTAAGTGCCCACCACATTCGCCACCGCGTGCTGTTCCAGTTCCAAATCAATTTTCATTAACTGGACATTTCTATTAATTATACATAATTTACGTAACGACCCCTTTAAATCGATTATAATTATTATATATTGTAATCTAACTTTTATTTATACATCTCTGCTCTTACCCTAGCCGGTATAGTCAGCTAATTAATTACTCTTTCATCTCATTTACCTAAAGTGATTAAATTAAAGTAACTAATCTAACTAGAAAACAATTCTTACGTTTCAAAAGTAAACAAGTTAATGTAATTTATAATAGAAATTAATTTGGTCATGCCTGATTTACCTTTAATTAATCACTGAATCGGCAAAAAATACGCACATGGGGAGAGGCTTTTGTCCAGCAGTGGGCTTGCAATAGGCTAAATGATTGAATTACTGCATAGGAGTCTGCTATCTTTTCTGGAAGCCTCTTTGCACAAAGCACTCCACACCAAAAGCCCCAGAAAACGTTATGACTATAAATAAAATTAAGGCTAAGCTGACTTTTTTGAAATTTGGCCACGTCATCAACTGTGGTCACGTCGTGGTGACTGTGTTTAATAACAGTGAATATTAAACAGTGTCAGAACACCTATATCAAAAAGTATTTTAGTTTGTAACGGATCGTGGAGGGTTTAATATTCAAAGTCAGTGAGTCAAAAAGTCAAAAAACCAAAGGAATGTACAAAGGTGTGCACATAATACAAGATCATGTTAATTACCGCAAGCATTATATTATATTTAAACAAACGAATATTCTCACATGTCACGTCTAGTCTTTTACACCATACAATATTAGTTGTAGTTCGTAGCCCCAGTAGTGTTGAGTAAAGTCGTTCTTGCGACCAATAGGAAGCATTTCCGCCTGTTTGCTATTCCAGATAATAAATATATCCCTATAATAAATACATAAATAATCAATTCCGTTCAGCCGTTCTGGTGTGATTTAATAACAAACATCCATAATCCAATTTTTCGTATTTATAATACTAAAATGACCTTTCCGACAATAACTTCCAAGTTTCTAAAATGTGTTAGAACAAAATCACCACCCACAGACATTTCTTCTAAGCGAGATCGAGTTAGACCCTGAATACATTATTCAAACTACTGTTTAAAGTTCCCTCAATCCTTTCACCTAGCGAATTAGATTAGTCAAGTTAGTGACACAAAGTTACATTTATAATAAATGTAAATGTAACAGCTTCTAAGGAAACTGGCTATGAAATAATAAGTTTTCCGTTCCCGTAACTTTATAAGAGTTAGCGCGATGATGCGTAAACAGATCTACTGGAAGTGTATTCCTTTTAAAACTTTATAGATTAGCTTTGCCGCCAGGTTTCACTCGTGGAAAAATTACAGAGTGCCTACAGTGCGATTTTACTTTTTTGGGATATAGACTGCAAAAGTATACACTGAGGCGCAGCCATCAACGCCATTACCCTGATAAAAAATGTAGATTGTTTTAAGTTAAAAAAGCAATAAGCCTTAATAAAATTCAATAATAAAATCTTTAAATAATATGCAATAATCTTCTTCTTCTTCGAGTCAATGGCCAGATACATATATGCATATATGCATATATGCATATATACATATATGCAATAATAAAATCCTTAAATGAAATTAAATAATAAAGTTGAGAAATAAATTCAATGGTCACTTTAAAATGTTGTTGGGTTAGATAATTACGTATTAACTTAAGACAGAAGGTCCCTTAAGTAGGGATTGAGTAAATTAATAACCGACTTAGTATTACATGTATCTTACAACTTTTTACGGTAGAACAACTGAGGCGAGACTTGTTATTTTTGACAAGTATTGTTATTTTTTTATCTTATACCACTTAAGTGGTATTATCCCACGGCCTACCTAATGGGAAGCGGTCACCATGGATGGACGTGTGCATTACCAGGGGCGTCACACTCGTGCCGCCGACGCTGTTGAACCTTCAAACGGCCGTCTTAAAGAACCCCGTATTGTAGTCGCTTAAAAAATCACAGCAATTTAACTAGATGAAGTGGCAGCTCCTGTCAAACAGCTGTCGTTCTAAACAACAATAATTCAGCAAAAGTTCAATTAGCATGCACAACAGAACGTAATCAACCGCTAGACATCCAGACGTTTCACATAAATAATAAAGTGGTAGGCACCGCTCAGGCATTATGTTTCCAGTCGATTTCGTTAAAGTGGAACGGCAACTGGGCAGCCAGGTCAGGTCAAACGTGGCTGTAATATATTTGCCTCATCTTATGTACAACTATTTGGAGTTTTTAACATTCCTTTAGTGTACAAACTTAATGGGAGTGGTGCGGATAGCGAAATCCGCAGCGCAGCCTGTTCTGCGAGTGAACACAGCAATAGCGGCGGAATATTGCGGGTTCGCGCTTTTTCCGCGTTTGCTCCCGCTATTCGTTGCTATTATGTGCTAGTGAATCGGATAAGCAAATATATTTAAAGTTTCATTTTCTTCGTGTGGAGATCCCGAATCCCACCCTGTAGACAGCACGTACCAAGTGGTTACGAAGTATACATCAAGATAGGGCTAGAGGTAATGAAATTTCCTTTTCTAAGAGAAGTAGGGTAGCCAGAACTCCTTGAAGAGGGCACAGGGGGCGAAGTCTCATTAGAACTCCCTAAACGTACAATCGTTTATGCCTAATGAAGATGTCCATTGAGACTGAAAAATTGGCAGAGCAATGTTTAACTTACCGACAACCTGGTTGTTATTATGATCTAGCCAGGATACTAAATACATACATTAACAAAAGTTTCAACATTTTGACTCAAACACACTTCCCGGCACCCTGATAAAGTAGGTATAACAGGTAAACCGCTGCCCCGTCTTGAAAATCCGTCTTACCTTATTTAGGATTCAGTTAACGTAATCGGTGACACCTTTTCCATCCCACAAAACAGGGGTGCTAATCTACTACAATAAATCCGTCACCTTTACCAGTCTTTACAGAAGAACGCAATATTATTTTTTTTGTTACGTGTACAAAAATCCCAACTCATGTCACCGTCACCGAAAGCGTCACAAGTTACTAAAGGAGCCCCCGTAGTTTTCACTTCTATCGGCAGTCCCCAAACATGTTTTTTATTTATCCAATAATTGTTTTGAAATGATATACCTATTTAGAACAAGTCTGATATGATGCGGTTTCTGTGCATTCTACAGATTACCTGTCCATTGCATTTATTGGCAATATCTCTTTGTCTACTGTCGGTATATCGTGACCTGGTTCACAATTTTTATATCGTGTGTATGTGTATGACACTGTAATAATTGAAAAGCGCCCGTATTTCAAGTTTTCTGGTATATTGCTCGGTAACCTTTGAAAAGGAAACGTTATTTCCTTTATTAATGGCTTTTTTTGCCTAGTTTGAACCATTGCCTATTCATTCAGTTGACTTTTAATTTAAAAAGGCTTTTCATAGGACACTTTTAGTATGGTTTTGTAATGAAAATATTTATTTTATTGAGAGAGGCTTTCTAACAAAATGTATTTGAGAAACTGCTTCGGGGTTCATAAAATTCCTCCAAGTTTATGCTTAATTTCCGAAAATACATGAAAACATTAATCAATCAATTAGCCCACTGCAGTCCACTGCTGGACATAGGCCTCCTCCAATGTGCGCCATTTCGTACGATCCATAAAACATATACTACACTAATACATTTATTGACAATAAAAAAATCACGAACATCATTTCAACTGATTTTGTGTTGATGTTTTCGATATTCTTGCAGAATCCTTCCTCGCAGCATTTTCCAGAGGCTTTTCTTGATAGTCAAAGATTCATGAGCGAAAACTTTTCTTATAAAAACTTTGGTAACAGAGGCTCATGGTAACGGCGTAGGTACTCTAAATAATGGAAACTTATCCTCATTACCCACTCGAGCAGTGACAACTTTTCTGTTCCATGATTGTATTTACGTAAAATGAGGAAACCTTCAAGGAGACTGCAATGAAAAATTGTATCATGGTGACGGATTTACTGGTATAGGATCTTGTTTAAACATTTCCTGCTTTTTTCTTCTCTTCCTCACTAAAGATTCGAAGCTGAACATGATCGTTTTCACATCTTTTTGCGTAAAATAATATACAACTGCCTGCACTTTCGCATATAAACCCACTTTTTGTTTTCGTTTTGTAAGCAGACCGGTACATCTGTTTCTGTATAAATTTGGTTATGATTTCATGAAGGGAATCATACGAACTTCAAATGCATCTTTCTATCTCTACACGACACTAAGAATATTCGTTCTTCTTGAAGTGGGCACCAAATTCATTGTTTACATTTGTGACAGTAAGGCACACACAATGATTTTGTTAAAAACATAATGAAATAAACTACACCATCTTCTTATATCATACTCCAAAAACACAACTGTAAAGAGCGTAAAACATACTGCGTCATATAATATTACATCTATATAATATAGCTTTATGTTTATCCGGTGGATCATAAATTGGAAATCTCCATATTGTGGTATGGTAATCTATTGAACACGAAGTTAATATAATCACAAGTGATGCTCAAAACTGAATAATGTCTAGTCATTTATATTGAGTAAGCATATTTTTTTTTAAATAACATCTTGCTTTATGTGTGGCGTATCCTGCATTATTTTGATATCATTGCTTGTCTTCATACTTAATAGATTAAAATCTACAAAGGTATTTAAACTATTAACCACCTCTCATCGGGGTGTTTGCAACAGTGCCGAAATATCAGACACTTGAAATATGATAAATATACTGATAGTAATCTAACAATGTAAGGTTAATGGATCATAAAATGTGGTTTTTTTTTATGTAAAACTACCTTATGTGCGCGTCTCCGCCCGTCATGGATCGACGGTTATTGCGACGAAACATAGCCTATGTCCTTTCTCAATGTCTAATCTACCCCTATACCAAATTTCATTGAAATCGAAATCGGTTCAGTGGTTTAGCCGTGACGGACGGACAAGACGACAAGACGGACGTATGAAGGCTGTATTTGTTTTACAAAACTAAGTAGACAAAAGCTTTGACAATAACAACAGACTGTGGTATCAGTAAACGTGGTGATAAATTAGTACGGAATAGTATATATATTAATTAAAAGAGAATAACTTCAAATTAGGCAACCACGGATTCCTTGGATTCGACTGAGACTAATCCAAAGATTATGGGTGAAAAAACAGCCCGTTTCAACTTCCCAGACACATTTGTACTCCGTACTAGCACAGCCCCTCTGGACAAGTGGCAAGTGGCATCACATACAGATAATATTACTAGCGTCTACTAGCTTCTCACTCACTACTAAGTACTAGAACTAGCTGTGCTTGACTGTACGAATCTGGGGCGAAACGAGAACCGGGTATATGCGACTAACCCAAAATGTTGGCCGCTTAGCAGATTTTGCAACGTCTCAAATTTGAGTAACCCAATTCGAGCCTTGTTAATCTAACGAGAAACCATCATAGTTACTGCCTTACAAGTAGGCGTTTCGTTTTTTATTAGTTCCTTATCCTTTATTGCATTACTATTTAGATATTTCTATCTTTTAATGATATTGCTGCATGTAACAAAATATCGTTGCAAAAACGTGTTATTGGATATCCTTTCTATAGCATCAACCATGACGAAAATGTATAAGTAAATGTATGTTTCTAACATATGCATTATTCAAGTCTATCTGCAACAGCCGGGATAAGTCTGAACCACACCTCGGCAGTACGTTTCTAAAGATGATGTGTTTGTTGGTACTTTTGTTCTTATTTTGATATGCGATATTTTGGAACACTATCAGTATGATTAGTAAGATTTAAGCGAAGGTTACCATTGGGATGGGTGACCGTTTAGTGGTGTGACATCCGAGCGCTTACGTCCTTCGGAGTGCACGTTAAAAGTCGGTCCCGGCTTTTAACAGTCGTTTGGTCAAGACAGAGGCTTATATGGGCGACCTGAACAACAACCAATGTATGTTTGCGAACTGTCATAAACGTCATTGATTATATACTTGTCCAGCCGTTCTGATTAAGATTGGAGAAAATACGACACCAACAAAATAGTTGATGTTTCCCGGTTAGCCATCCAACAAGGCCGTGTCCCGCAGTGTGGAACACAACATTACAATTCGAACGTTTCAAAATTTGCTACCAGTGTAGCCCGTAACTGCAAAGGACAAAAAGACAATGTTGCCAGAATAACAAACAAATTTTAATGCTAAATATTACCACTGAAAGGATACGAATCATCTCTTTAAAATGCAATCGTATTAAACATTTTCAACTTTATGTCCGCTAATTAAACGTACAAATTAGAAATGAAATCAAAACATTAAGTTTTCTTGAGAATTCGCGCGACTTTCGTCAGCTTCTACTTATTTCTCGTTTTATATCTCAGCGCAGATAAAGTTTAAAATGCTCTAAGTTTCTTTATAAATATTAGGTTGGAAACTATATACCTTACGTATGAAATTGGCGTTTTGTACGGGAGGAATAAAACGTCGATTTTTTTTTCTGAAATATATTTGATTAATCAAAGTATGCACCGTTGTTATCTATGCACTTTTGCCATCTTATGGGTAGTTCATTGATCCCTTTACTATAAAAACCATGGGAATCAATAAACTCTTTGTAGGCGGTTTGGACTGCTGCATTGCAGCAGTGGCCTAGAGCGATTGACCAATCTCGGTTGTTTAACAGCTAGTTCTTCCTTCATGGTTTGCAGTTGCTGACAATAGATATCTGCCGTAATCGTTTGGCCAGATTTAAGAAAGCTGTAGTGAACGACACCGGCGCTAGTCCACCAAACACTTACAAGTAACTTTTTCTGAGTCAATTTTCGTTTAGGGCAGGATTTGGCTGGGTCTCCAGGGTTCAGCCATTGCGATGAGCGCTTTCGATTATCGTACAATATCCACTTTTCATCACAAGTAATGATTCGATTTAAGTAACACAGCAGGCGACCCGTGTTTGCAAGTTCAATTCACTCAATTCATGAGGTACCCATCGTTCGAGTTTTTTTACTTTCCCGATTTGCTTCAAGTGGATTAATACAGTTTTGTCACTTACCTCGAAGCCTGCTGCTATCTCTGCTTTGTGATGGATCCGCTTCCACAATAGCCTTTAATTCTTCGTTTTTCACTTTGATCTCCGGCCGTCCACGGGATTGGTTCTTAAGGTCGAAATTTCCAGAACGAAAACGTTGAAACCAAAAACGTACCGTGCTGTCTTTAGCGCCGTAAACATCATTAATTCTTGGAGCTGTTTCTGCAGCATTGGTGCCAGTGCCACGGTAGAACTCGTACTCGTAAATATACCGATATTTCATGTTTTCCATTGCGCGGTAATAAGCGACGCCAGAGAAAAAAATATGAATAAATAAAGTTATAATGTATGTAGGTAAGATCGGAAAATAACAAATGAATGACTGTATTCCAAAGAAAAAAGAACCAGCTAAATGAATTTATTAATTTGAATTTGTAATTCTTAACCAAAGAGGAGATATTTCAGATCAAATTGATCAGTACGACAAAACGCTAATTTCATACGTAAGGACCTAATATATACCTACGAGTAGGTCTTAGGGCGAAATTCAGACCGCATTAAGCAAGAGAAGCGTTTCATATAACTGCGATCATTATAGTACAGCCTAAGTGCAGTATATGAGCCTGTGGTTTAAGGGCTATGGACTAGTTTCACACACCGCACTCAGACTTTAATATCGTATTCGCGTTCATATTAAAGATTACTCTTGTAGAATATACTGCATACTCATATCATAAATTATGGACCACGGCCAAACAGCCCAGATGCAGTATATTCTAAACTAGCTGACCAGGCGAACTTCGTACCACCAATATTTTTCTGCCCGCGTGGCGTCAGATCCCTTTCCCGCTGCACCCTCTACTATATTAAATATGTATTATAAATATAAACCTTCCTCTTGAATCACTCTATCTATTAAAAAAAACCGCATCAAAATCCGTTTTAAAGATTTAATCATACAAAGGGATATAGGGACAGAGAATGCGACTTTGTTTTATACTATGTAGTGATGCAACGACGGCCGTGAAAGCCTCCTAAAGACTTAGATTACTCTTGCTTAGCCTTAAATCTGTGTTGTATGTTTTTCGGTCTGAATATCGATTTAGAGAAAGAAAGACCTTTTGTAACTAGGTCTTTTGGAGCAGAACTAAAGGCATATATTATGATTTTTTTGTCAATCTTACCTTATGGTAAGTTACAAACCACACTTAACCACAACATATTAATATTATCATGCCAGTATTTATTTCATGTATTTGCACATTTCCATACAATTTTATTATGAAACAGTGCAACCGTATCTCATTTGTTGACTGTACTTGTACCTAAGAACACTAAATCAGTAATTAGAAAACTCAGCTTTTAAAATTCTGACCTGGCATATAAATGCTCGTTTTATATTTTGAGATCTACATACTCGCTTCGGGCTAAAAAATATATAATAAACACAATGTGCCTGACATTCAGTACCGTCGACTAACAAAGATTTTCTTTATAAAATAACCGTGGCTGTAATTCCTCTTTAAATTTACCATACCCTTAGGGAAATTGTGGGTACAACATTTAATTTTAGTCAACAGTATTATATCGCATAGACGTTATATTACTCAATTTGCTTCATAAAACATTCTCGTGTAAAATATTCAATTCGTGTTCAACGTAATTACTCTCTGAATATCAGGAAACCATTTACGAATGGGTAAAAGATTTACCGTCAATCTCCATATGAATGGGGAATACTGGCAGAAAAATCCCCGTCAACGCAGGGATTCTGCACATGACTTACTTAGAAAGGCAATATAGGCGAAATCGTTTAAGTGTATTCTCCACACCTGGGCTTAAGCGTCGTGATCAACTGGATTATTGATGTGCCTGTCCTTTTGAAAATTGACAGACTGTTCGAATTTTTGTTTTAAGTCATTTTTCTTCTTATTAATCTTCATAAATAACGGTGGTGTAAGATTTCACATATTTACTGCCATCACCGTCGTTACACAGTTTAAAAGATATTATCATGTACGTGATAATATACGTATGATCAATAGATACGTGTGCACATTTCAGACGCAGATGACAGACACCGTATCGTTTCATTACATCCATCTATGTTTTGAGACCTGTAGCGTACACTCGACAAAATCGATAGTATCCCATCTTTACATACAACTTTATATGTAAAGGTGGGATACTATCGATTTTGTCGACTGTACATACGCATAGTTTTTTGCCTCTTCTGTCTGAACAACAAACTGAACATTATGAGTTAGTACTACTCTGTATAACGTCATAAATATGAAAATTCAATTAGTATAGCAACTTTTTTTGTACAGTAATCGTAACATAAAAGTAAATCATTCCCTTATCAAATTAATATCAAAGGTAATCAATTAACGATAATATGTATGGTTCCTATAGGTGGTACCTATTGGGGCCCCCTGGCTTACCAGCAAGTCATGCCAACACGTAATAAAAGTAATCAATTTGTGACCATCACGATTTTGAAATATGACCTACATGGGTCGAAATCGTGACAAATCACGTAATTACATACATTTATTAGCAAATAAATTCTATTTTACAGTAAAAGAAAGTTGTAATGGGAAACCTATTAATAAGATTGGCATGTTAATATTGAAATTTAGGCGTGTTGTAAAAGGGGCAAACATAACTACTTTTAAACAGGCACTAAGAAAGCTACTGAACTCAAAATGTTATTATGACGTAAAGGACTTCCTCGAAGACAACTTGTAATTTGAATAAACATTTTTTTTTCTTCTTTACATTTTTGAATACTTTGACATGGGCATGTGACATAATATACTAACTGTGATTATTATTTGATAGGTCTTGTTGACATTTCCTATATTATAATATTATCCTTAATAACTTTTGACATTATTAAATTTCTGACATTAACTCTGCAATTAAAATATTATGAATGCTCTCTAATAGAACTTTTAATGTTGCATGTATGGACAAGACCACAGATTACCTAATAGTTGGTAATAATATCTAAATATTTGCACACCTCGAAGAGGTTGTAATACAGCGGACCTATACATTTAATGAAAATGTATCTTTTACATCCTTTCTGTAACCTGTGTTATGCAAATAAATGATTTGATTTGATTTGTTGCAGTTAAACTAGAACAAGTGGACCCCGGACTCCGAGGTGAACGATAATGGTGATGAAAACTTGTATGTTGATATTAGGAGCAGCAACAGTCTAAGTAATTTTTATGGAGATATTGTCTTGATATTTATCCTCACCTTCAACTTTGTATATTATATCAAATTTTGAACTTAATTCACACATTTGAAGTTTTTGAAACATACCTACACAACCTGAGTTAACATTTTTATAAACATAGATATTATATTTCTAAGCATAGAGCATGTATAATGTAAATTGTATCACTTTGTGTCACATTAAAACGATAATTGTCTGTGAAGACTGGAACGCATTGTCACCTTACTTAGTTGATTACCCGGGGGAGCCTACACTCTGTACTTAGCATTTCTATTTTGTAAAAAACAATTCTCAAACCTCTTGTTAATTTATATTCTTACTCATACGAATACAATTTAAGTATTTACTATGTCTGAATTGCTTAAGATATCATCTTTTCTTCAACTATGACCAATAAACACTGCTATACCTAAATCATCATAATTAATCATGATGATGCCTTGTAAATTTGTATTCCTATTAATTTATATAAATTTATTTCATTAAAGTATTTGATGAGTATAACTCGACTCCTTAGGACATTCGAGAATTAACCTACAACAGCGTTGTAGTGCACCAAATATATAGAAGAGAAAAGCCCCAAAATTTCAGTGAACGTCTAAAATTAACAAGTATTTTAGTAATCCTTTAATCCTAGACTACCTGAATGCTTAACTTGGTGAAAACAAACAGCTGCAAACGCTCTAAGCGAACCGTAAAACTTTTCAAAAGTTAAGGTTGAATTATGGCACTTTAGTTACGAACCGTTTAGGGGCGTATAAATAAGAATAAATGTAAACACTGAAAACCTGTGGCGTCAGATAAGGAGGTGTATATAGACTTGGATTCTAGTTTTGCTTAAACTCAGGACAATTCATACCACTAAGATTTGAGAATAAGAGCCAGTGACGCAAGCAGGATCCAGGTAATTTTTTTTATATATTACAGGTAAGTAAAGTACATTGCATTTCTCTTGTGTGTATGTACAGCCCAGACTCAGCCTCAGATGCATGGCTCGAGTCAACAATAGTGCCCGGAATGCAGCGAGGCCTCACCCCTATTACGTGGGACCGAATACAGATTAAAATATATTATATACAGTAAAATGCGGGTGTTAATTCACCTCTGCCTAACCCTCCGGGTATAAAGGCGTGATTTTATGTATGTATGTGTGTAAGTAAAGTACCAAATACAGTGGTAGTAGGTAAAAAGATGGAAGAATTCAAGTTTCTGAACCTATGGGTAATGGGAAATAGTGTCTCAGATGCGATTTACAGGCAAACCAAAGACTAGGTACATACAACATCAATAGTCGCTGACTGAAAACGGAATCTCAAAACTCCTGAATGATCTTTGTGGCATATATTTCCGTTTATGTCTGTATTCTTGCTGTTGTTATTACTGTTCTATAATGTTGACTGTTCGCAATGACA
This sequence comes from Eilema caniola, assembly GCA_949126895.1. Lineage (NCBI taxonomy): Eukaryota > Metazoa > Arthropoda > Insecta > Lepidoptera > Erebidae > Eilema > Eilema caniola. The sequence goes on along the minus strand of OX421488.1, from coordinate 7,035,695 downwards.
TGAAAAGATTTCCTTGTTTAAGAAGTCTCTTAGAATCAATATTAACCAAGAATGCAGAGCGATACTGAGAATAAAATAAGTCAAACTGTGTTATCACGTTTTACTCAATTGATTTCATCGAGTAAAACTATAGTTGAACAGATTTTCACTGGATCCAGCCAAGAAAAAATTCCGATGACAAGCGATTTAGACAGGTTACACGTTTGGTGCGTATTTGTAGCAAATTGATCGTATGAATGCGTTAATATCACTGTAAACGGGAATTCATGCACGAGTAAGAAGGGAGGTTACGTCACCCGTACAATTTTATACTTGAAACGCAGCCGCCCTGAAAATTTAGTCTTTGAAGTAAGCCATAAATTCCAGTAGCCATGTTATGAAGTCATTACGAGCAGGAGGCAGCAGGAGGCACACGCTTTCTTGTACTTTTACTATTAAAATGCATAAAAATATCTCAGTTATAGATTTGATTGCTGTAACTGTGAGTAGTAGGTTGGATTTCGTCGGCTCTTGATAACGGGGTTAGTTAGAAATTTCCACACGTAAAGGAAAACGTATGCATGTTACCGACTAACGTGCAAACTATAAAGTAATGTAGCAACAGGGGCAAAAAATTTACTGACGTTGAGTTGGTGAGATCAGCTGAAATTCAGAGCATTATTCTATGTATTAATTTCAGTTAGTTATTCAATGTATTTCTGGTGTTTGCTACCGCCCTGCATTCTCAGGTAATAAATACCTGATAATGCAGTGTGATTACTAAGAGATAGTAAATTGGTGCTAAATAATACCTATGAAGCACTTAACAGTCTATAATTTAAGGATGATTATTGGTTTTTATGAATCATTCGAATATTTACACTAAGTACCTACCTAATACTGTCATCATCATCATCATTGACCGAATGAGCGAAAGGAACGAGGGTCTCCGTTTCGACATGCTGGCAGATTTTGCTTTTGTCCGTATCTATGTCGGTTTCTTAGTTCCGGTCTAGAAGGCTCATCTCTTAACCGATTTTTACCAAATTTGACACACGTTCTTTGATTTAAAACTCAACTTTTGTCAAGACCTTTTTAATAGGAGGGAAAATGAGGGAGAAAAGGGTTTGCTGTCACGTAATTTATGAACATATCTTAATGACTTTTTGCTGAAAGCTTTCAGCACAGGTAATGAAAAAAATCATGCAACGGTAAGGGTAATTTCGTTATAAAAAAAAACTGATGAGGACAAGGGGGGAAGTTTACTGTTAAGTTGTTTTTAAGAACTGATGTCGTTATTTTTTATTCAAACATCCAGAAGGGTTAAAAATAAGAAGATACGTATTGTTTTTTTTTTTAGGGTAACCAAAAATATGGTAAAGGCTGCTTGAAAGGTCTACTGTCCACCGAACTACTAGTTTTTAACTACTTAGTGAAGGTTGGTTTTCCAGTCTTACTGTGAACTGTGATGTGGCTGCAATTCGACATTTACCGTGAATTCCGTAAGTGCCAAGCTACTTCATTCAATATCGTTAAAGTCGAGATTCAACGGCCCTACGTTCTTAAGTATTGTCTTACATTATCTCCAAGGGGATCGTAAAAAGCGTCTCAGGTGGAAGGGGAATAATCTGGCTTATGATCAGCACTTATACAACTTTTTAATATTGCATGTGATGAGAACACTAATTGATCAATCATAATTTTCTCTCATAGACAAAGTGATATTCTATTAGCGACAAAGCCAATGGAAGCTTTCAGTAATGTATGAGATTGACATAACTATTAGAGCATTTTCACATTCATCCGATGTCCGATATCTAATATCGGTGTCGGCCGCCGATAGCCGACATCCGATAGCTAACACCTTGTGCTGTTTTCACATTTATCCGATAAAATCGGCCCGATACGGCCATTTGCTCGAATGTACAGACTAGTAAGGGATGCTAGGAATGAAGAAAAAAAGAAAAAAAGAGCAAGCCATTTTAGACGTTATTGTTATGACATGGTATTGAGTTTTTTTTTAATATTCTTGATCGTCATCATTTAACGTAACAAAGAAAATGTCATTGAGGTCGAAAATTGCTTGCAGTCGCTGTTTTAGTCTCAGGCCAATACAGTGGTTTTACGTCCGATAGCCGATATCGGGCCGAATAATATGACAGAGAGATAACATAAAATTATACAACAATTTCGACTTCCATAGCAATATGCTTATATACTGTTGATTGATGGAACTTGGTGGAACTTCCTACACATCTACAATGAAACACTTGTCCTATTCCGCATTATTGATTATTATCCTGACCGGTTTCGCCTTACGGCATTATCAAAGGTTGATACAAATGTGTTTTCATTGAAGATCCATAGCAATATGTAGTCAAATATTTAATATATTTTCTGAAAGAGTGGATTCAACATGCAGACATTTTAAATAATGATCCCTATGAATGTGTGCCAGGATACAGAACACGGAAACGCATGAGACAAAGGTCGTATGAAAGGGGGAATAGGAGGAAACCCCCATATGTAATGTAACCATGTTTCTCAAATTTGTAAGGTAAATTTTTGTCATCTGATAAGTAAAAACAACAACGTAATTTACATAATCTTTTAACTATTTTAGGTACTGTACGATCAGATTGTACAGCCCGTGATGGTCACATACAGGCTAACGTTGGTTTTTTGCCATTATGAAACTTTTTTAGTTCATAATTTTACAATGTTAAACGCTATCTTCAGGGTTATAGTAGAAATTATAACTTTGTTTGAAAATACTAGACACTTTTACTATGCTCGGGTTATAATTAGTTTTTAAACGAAGCACCTGCGCTCCGTCCGAGTAAGACAACTCGGAATTAAAAACTTTAACTGTATGGCAGAATGGCAGTCAAAATCGACGGCTAGCGTTCTTATCGCTGTAAAGACAGTTATGTCTTTTATGGTCGGAGTAGTGGTCAAATGTTTTGAACGATCTTAATGCTTTATTGCATAGCTATGATTTAAGTGCTCATCAGTTCTGCAAATATCCGTGTATTCAATAACAATCATTATTGTCAAATAAATCATTGTGAGATAGTAGTACGAACCAAAACCGTTGAGTTAATCGGCTTAGAGAAACATGAAAGCTTACGATAGGAAATTTCCATAAAAATGCGAACGTTTGGTTACAGGAATTCTACGAAGATTGGTCCCCAGGCGGCGTTTTCTTGTTACTTCGGTTGAAAACATGTACGTGAAAATTTTAAATAGATTTGTGCCAAGTTTGTAAAGATTAGCGATAAAATTTCTCGATTCAGACATTTTAGATTGGTGTAGACTGATCTTTCAGGAATGCGATGCGATTATTTTAAATTCTGTTATCTTCTTTTATGTTCTTGAATACTTCTTTATACGTTCAATAGCATCAAATCGATCTTGATGAACAAACTACTCAAAATCTTAATTTCTTTTTCACTTCTCATGCTCTTAAAATGTTACTTTAGTCCCTGCATATCGGGACTAAAGTTCCTTATTAATCTCTAGGGACTTAAGTAATTCTTTTTTAAATTTACTTTGAAAACTCCTAAACAGCCAATCACGGTGTTTGTGAATGGGAGGATTATCACCTTTTTAGCGATTTCGTATAGAAATAACCTCAAAATGACATTTGAAAAAATCTAAAATCCCATTTAATTTCGTGAAACACGATATTATGTAAGTATTAAGGATACATGCATTTTATTATGCATTTCCAATTAGTTTTAAATTATTTTTCAAGTTTGAATCTGTTGGCTAAATATGCAAGCATTTAAAGCGTACGTCACTTTTCTTTGCAATTTGAATTTTGAATAGAACTTTTCTTAGGTTAGATTAACGATTAATACGTAATTTTAAGAAACTTTGTTATTATAATAAATATTATAATTTTGTATAGGACGTCGTTTTTTTTCCTCGCATTCAAAGAGAAAAGTAGAGTGTTTAACGTGGGACTGAACAACCATAATGACTTGTTTTAATCCCTTGTTGAACAATTTACTATTTTACCCTCTTCCGGTTGATTGTTCTTATACTTGGTACCTTTAGTTCAGACAATAATACAATTTAAGTCAGTAAAATAGTTTGATTTGCTCTTTAATACGAGAGTTTAAAGAATATTTTGAGACTTTGTAGTCAAGATATTTTTGACGCTGACTTTACCATAAGTGCTTGGTTGCTAATTTCATACCTAAATGACAACATTGTAAATGACAAACTAAATGTGAATATTTTGTAATGACACGACTATTATGTTGATAACCATGGTATTGCAATCTTAATTGGCACTCAATTGCGGATCCGTATATTTTGTTATTTGACGTACCTACTTAAGTACAGTTGTGAACGGTATAAGCTTGACACATTCCAAATTACAGACATCCTGAAATCAAAAAGAGAATTTTAACTTTTCGTCAGAAAATTACAAAATAACCAAATATTCAATTTAATTACTTAGTCGGGTTCCATAGCCAACTGGCATACGGAACCCTTATGGATTCGTCATATCTGTCTATCTGTCCCTCCGTATGTCACAGCCACTTATTTCTGAAACTATAAGAACTATGCTGTTGAAACTTTGTAAGTAGAAAACAGAAAAATAATCACAAAAAGTAATAAATTACAAAAAGAAAAAATAATCACAAAAAGTGTCCGAGCATAGGTTCGAAACCCGGTACTATCTGAAACCAAAAGGACTTACAGTCGAAGCGCTTAGCGCCAAGCTACGAAGCTTTTTAGCGTACCTAGCAAAATAAACACTCTGTAGCTAGGAATGTTGTATGACGTCATGTCGTCCTACAAAGTCGTCGGTTACGGGTCAAAGGTCAAGTGATCCTGACGCGCGAAATAAACAATTTTTACCCATCCAACGCCGCTAAAGAAGTTTTCACTTCAAAAACAATAAACTTTGGGGATTCCTCATACTGAAATTTGTTGTTTTTTTACCTATACTTATGGGGTGGGGTATCTATCAATAGGTCTTTAAAAATGATATTGAGGTTTCTAATATCTTTTTTTTTCTAAACTGAATTTTGCGCTAGGGACACTTCTAAAGTAGTAAAATGTGTGTCCCCTCCCTGTAACTTCTAAAATAAGAAAATGATAAGACTAAAAAATATATATGATTTACATTACCGTTTAAACTGCCACCGAAAGTTGGTTTGAACGAGATCTGGGACGTAGCTTTTTTAATACATCATAAAGCGTAAACCGCAATTTTATTTACCTTTCATTCAATCAACATCGATCAAAGTAACAACGAACTAAAGATATTTTTTATTATGTTACTTGCTGCTACGGAACCCTTCATGGGCGAGTTTATAAATTTGTGCATGTTCAAGAACTTCTGTAAGTGATTACAATATAAATATTACTAAACATAACAAAGACAAGCAACATTATTTTTTGTAAATATAATTTATACATTGCTTAACATCTCTTGATTTAAATTAGTACGCTAAATCATAATTATCTTTAGCATAATTTGGGAGATTTGTACTCAGATAACTACACTATAAATACGAAGCTCCTGATATTCTATGTAAGTATCTATTGTTTTTTTTTTGTATCTACATAAAAGCTCATAATTAAGTATGGGATTATTTTTCTTACACATATTTAATATCTGTATCACTGCAAGCTGCAGGCACATGCTGTACATATAATATGTATTTATTGACAAAAATCTAATTAAGCATGTGATCTGTATCAAAGCAACAAAAAGTTACACATTCTTGGTCTTGTTCTTTGTCCCGTACTTATTATACTATATTGAATCTTTAATCATTATTTTTACCCGACTGCTAAGAAGGGTTATTGTTTTCTTTATTACTCGTACCTCATACTATATCTTCTGAATAACCGAACGGATATCGATGTACTGTTTGTACATGATTCATATCTCAAATTGAAGGTATTTATTACTCAAGTGTTCTTGGGTACATAAAATATGAACAAAATCTATATGTTGTTCTTTGACGCCAGAATGTATATGGTCAAAAATAATGTTTCACTTAAGTTTATGAAGTGGGGTATAACAATGAAGGAAATTAGAAGACAATAACAAAAATATATATGTATATGTCATAGATAACTAAGAAGTATGAAATAAAATAAATTATTAAAAATAAAAAAACCCGACTGATAACCCATTCAAAATTCATCTGGTTTGGGAATTGCAAATGGGTACCGCCTTTAAGTATCAGTGGAGTTTTTTTTTATTTTTATTAATTTACTTCATCCAATGAAATTCAGTAAACGAAATGTTGTACCTACCTAAAGTAGTTAGATCGCCCTGATAACAAAATATAAGTAAAATCGTCATCGAGGCTTAGATGATGATGAAGTATGATGTGTTGAATCAAAGTACCTACAGGTTCTCATTACGTAGTAGTCGCGTCCACAATGTTGACCTCATGACATACAATAAAGAAATCACTCATATCGTACGTAGGTGGTATCAATTAATGTCAAAAAGTATGATAATGTTGGCAATTACTTAAGTTGTGACCGTACGGTAAAACATACACACTTTCGATTTCGATTATTTACTTTACTTCACATTTCATTATATTACTATTTTAACCTTTCACGTTACGACCATGTTTACGGGAATTAATGTAAGTAAGAGCTCACTGGAGAGTTTTTGTGTGTCAGTGGAAAGACCAAAAGCTATTTATTGCCTGCTTTGTCTTCTATACTGACAGCATAGAAACTATTTTTAAGTTTGTGTTTACAAGGTCGGCAGCACGAGTGTGACTCCCCTGGTGTTGCACACGTCCATAGGCCACGGTAACCACTTTCCATCAGGTGCGCCGTGTGCTTGTCTGCCACCTAAGTAGTATAAAAATAAAAAGTAGTATAAAAGCCCAAAAGAAGGCATGCACAGTCGCCTTCAAAAATAGCTTAAAACATTCAAGTTACCAATCAGCTTAGCTCTAAAACCTTTCATAAAATCAACTGTATTCCATACAGTTTTGTTCAAAAATCTCATCCCATTATTTTCACTTAGCGATGATCCCGACGAGAGCATATGGGTAGGTATACCGGTATGGTAAAATGAATATGAATGATATTTTTTTCTTTAAATTGGTGAGTTCACAATCTGTCTTAGTCATGTGGTCATGTCACTCAAGAGTCAATATGAAATGTTAGGTATATCTAAAAAAAGCTCCTTTTAAAAAGTAAGTTTTTAAAGGATGCTCATTAATTACGCAACTTGCCTCAAATACGACCGCACGGACGTCAAGTCCAGAACACACTGCACGTTCTATACCGCTATTGCGTCAACGACGTCACATTCGTTGTTAACGGTGCGCTTGCGCATCTCGTGTACTATGTTGACAGCCGATGACATGCTAGATGGAGTGACGTTGAAAACCTTACAAACCTGTTTACACACAAAGGCTAGTAGTCTCTAAGAATTGATTGAGTGTCGAAAGTTATTTGAGTGATATACTTCTGTATAGGGCACGTATTGTGTCTGTTAGTTCAGTGGACATCAATAAGACAATTTTTGTGAACTGTTGATGGAAATAAAGAAAGTTTCATTTTGTTAGATGAATGTGAAACCTCGTATTATCTTTATGGCTTCTTGTATGTGTACAACCACTTACAAGAACTGATTTTGAAACAACAATCATCATCATCAAAAACTGAATGCGCTTTGAATTAGATTTTGTCGATTTCGTAAGTTTTACAATTTTAATACCAATTACCAATTTTAATACAATACCTACAATAGCTAAGTGTATTGCTGGTATTGCTTTGTTTTATAGAAAACACTAGCAGGTTTACAATACAGAGAGAAAGGTCACCTCTGTTTTATTTTCATTATTACGCTAAAAGCTCGGTTTCATTTTATTTTATCTCGTTATTTTTACTACCTTTTCCATTGTATTCAAAGCGAACAAGTCTAAAAACTACGAATACAATTTGCATAAAATTCACGAATTCACATAAAGACTTTAATAATACCTTCGAAAATTTATTTCAGATATTAAGTGTTCTTGTTACTTAGTTCCTGCATCCAAATATTTCTACATACCAAAGTTTCTTCACACAAATAAATATGATTACTGACTGTGTGGTTTTTTCATGTCCCTCAGTCAATCTTACAACAAAATTGTAACTTCCGTGCGTCTGCTATCAAAGAATTTGATATCACTTTAAATGTTAAAGTTAAAATACTACCTATGAACGTGAAATCTCATTCAAAACGAATCTTATCAAGTTTTTTTACTTTAGATAACAAAGTTACATTGTAAGGAATCCATTTTAACTGATTCTATTGCATTTTATTTGGTATTAACTTACACTGATCGCGACGTTTCGATTGCTTTTCAGAAACACCGAGAGCGATGGAAAATTCGCCTTGACAGAAACATGTAGATGAAGATGAAGTGAAATCTAAAGCATTCTAAAACATCTATAATCATATTGTTTTACTAATTACAGCTAAAGCTAAACATAAAAGAGCAAGTAATAGATACGTAAACAAAGCAACGGTACGTATCTGTATATGACAGAACAACGGGCCGGCCGGCGCGCCCCGATGATACCAAGCTTACTGTTGTTGTGGGAATTGAGGAAAGAATTGTGATGTGTTGATTGATTTTGAGTTGCACACATCATTGTTTTGCAGATTTGATCTGCCTACTGTAGCGAAGCGTGGGTATAAGTCTTGCCGACTCGCCTTATAGTTGATGAGGTATGCATAATTTAAATTTTATGTGGTAGTGGTAATTGAACTTTCTCTTCGAATACACATGAATCTTTAACATTACATATTGTTAGTTTTTTTTTCTTCACCGGCTAATCCCGGTTGCGTCTAACGTTTGCACTAAGAGTTGCTAGCAAATTTATTTAGTGTGAACGTTATACTTGTAGCTAGGAACTAACTTGTATGGATTGTGAGAAGTCTCACCTCTGTTCGCCTAAACCATGTGTCGAGAAAACCTTGATTTATTCAATCAGCTTACCTGTGAACAAAAAAGAGCACTTATTATTAATATTTACAGAAATATCTACGCCTATTTGCACTACATAAATTTCTAGCAGTGTATTGTTTTTTTTTCAGTGAAATTTTAAAATGTTTTATATTCAAATCGATTAAAATAGGAAAAGCTTGAATCGGTCTAGGCAGGGTTTGCACCCGCGGTCTATGCCTTACCTACAAGGGCAATGCTTTGACCACTAAGCTACTAGACTTCGCCCGAACCAATCCAAATTTCTCCTTCTATAACTGTCTTTCTGTCCGATTCAAAGTTTTCCTATTTGAATCGAGTGTAAATATTGTTAGAATTACATGAAATTTCAATTTACATTATGGAATTTGATTATTTTAACTAAAAACTAAACTGCGCTAAAGACTTGCCTATCGCTAGATAACCTTGTTCTCGCCTCGCCTCTTTCGCCTTTATTCATGACGGTTAAACAACTTCAAATTTCAATAAAGGTATTAATTAACCAGTCTGTTTCCCTCCTCAAAATGTATTACTTTTGTACTAACTTGCTCGCAAGAGCAGTGTAGTTATTACTTATTTAGCTCGGCGGTATAGTCTAGGTATTCTAGACTAGACAGTAGACGTTGGTTGTAAACGTGGCCAAGGTTCTTCCTTGTATAAGATTGATAATAATTAGCTTTCAATATCATATCCTTGCCATACATAACTAGAACCGTTAGCAACTGTAAAGTGAAGGGTTAAAGCCCTTAGTCGAAGGCTGGAGAGGCCGATGTTACTGCGTTTTTAGACTATCAGTAAACTAATTGCTCAGCCTGTGAGCATCAAGCTATTTGGTTGAAATCTTTAGAGCTTTTGTTTCTTGCAGTACTGATGAACTACTGAAATAAAGATCTACATCTCCTTCAATCCACAAATAATTCAGAGACAGTGGACATGCATTATCTTCACCGCTTCTCCATGTGCCAACAGAACATAATACCTCAAACGATTATTTTTCACGCCCTACTTAACACACCCAAAATAACAGGAGGAAACACGTGTATGAGTAAAGAATCCCAATTCTTCTTTCAGTCATCAACCAACAATACAAACAGGTCGTATGTATTTAATATTCTACTCATACTACGCGACAAAGATTCGTTGCAATACCGCATTCACTTTCCATTCATTCATTCAAGTCAACATAAAAACTCAACTCGCCCATTAGACGAACCTAACGGCGGTATGAGTATATTTTTTACAGCTGTCTGTCAAAACAACATCGGTAATAAGGTCGAGAACCGAACCCGCCTACGACAGACGCAATATACCTATTATTACGTCACCAAGACATGGTAGAAAAGCTACTGTTTTATCTGCGATACCGATAACGCAAAGGTTTAAGTATTGGGTGGGTTTGTGGGGTAGGAGTGAGTCGTATTTAAGTTCCGCGGGGAACTACTTACTACGAAGTGAAATATATGTTTCAGCTTGAGGGTTTCGGTATTTCTTCCGATTTTTTTCTTTTTGTTTCAATATCATCATCTCAGCGTTGAGTTCCAGTCGCATTCAACTGTCACTTCAGAGCTCGGAGTGCTTGAACTCCGCTTTCGGGCATTTACTCCTCGAATCACGTGATCTATGGTCCATGGTTGTGAGACCATTACGTTTATTTTCAATTATAACATTATATGTACCACACCACGCGACCCGGGAAAACTGACTCCAAGAAAAAAAGGAATCTAATAAATACAACTTTTAAATCAAATCAGTTAATATAAATTTAGTTCCTATTAGATACCTAGCTTGAAATATGTACTTCAAATTAAAACTCCTCTATTACTTATTCCCGAACTACCGACAAAGGGCGCTGACGGAACACTGCTATTTTAGTCGGATCACTTCCGATAAAGCGATTTGACCGTTAGTTCCCTTGTGTCCCGATGAGGATACTGGACGGTGTTTCGAAACGTCAAAAAAAGAATAAAAAAAATTCGACCTCGCTAAAATAGCCAGCTGAAACCGGTGACTACCACCTAACGATCATTGTGGTTATATAGGTAACCTAACTAAACCTTTTTTTGACATAGTAGTAGGCTTTGAGCACAAGAAACCAAGCCCAGAATATTTTATAACATTTCAGAGAGTACTGAACGTTGCGGTTGCCAAGTTTGTCTTATTGTTTTGTATTAACATAATTATATTGTATGTGGCAACTTAACTTTATTATTATGTGAGTGTGTTTAGTTGTGATCCGATGACAGATGATAAATTATGATATTAGATGAATGATGACAGTTCGATTGGCGCATTGCTAATCGGTCGGCGCGGGCGGAACGGTCGGTCAATTCGGAGATTGAGACAAAGCTAACTTCATTGCATTTCTTGTAATTGTGATTCAGTCATCCATATTAATATTATAAATGGGAAAGTGTATGTGTGTGTCTATTTGTCCGTCTTTTATGCCAATATCACTGAACCGATTTTGATGAAATTTGATATAGGGGTAGATTAAACCTTGAGAAAGGACATAGGCTATTTTATGTCGCGTAACCGACAACCACGCGGGCGAAGCCCCGGGCTAAAGCTAGTCCTAAAATATTTAAAGCATATTTAGTGGTTTTGTGGAAAAAATTTATTAACCTACGCTGGTTTTTGAAATGCCGTAGTAGCTTTACGAGACGTCAACAAATATATATGAATGCTTTTATTCCTTATATACTTAAACAACTAAATGCTCGAAAACTTTATTCCGATCCTCGTCTGACTGTATTCTGACCCGCTTCGAATTGAGGGACCACAGACCCATTTTATCCGGATACAGCATTTCAACCATAGTGCATTTACTACACAAAAATCACAATATTGGTACGACATTGGACGAAATATACTTTAGAAAACACTGCAACGGAAACAGTGTTAGTGAGTCAGTTACCTTTTTAAAGTTATGATACATTGTTGTTTATTATATATTAATTAAATGACTTAAGTACGATTTATTTCGTTATTTAATTTATTACATCTACGTGTATTATTTAATATCTGAATCTGAGGTTAACCGCTAAAGAATGTCAATGTCATTTAGCTCGTTTCTATTTAAAAATAAATGTACATAGTTATAGATATAATAAAAATTTCAAGGTATATAATATAAATCTATAAGTACGGGCACATTAGTTTGTATAGTGAAATATAAATTTACTTTGTTTCGTTCTATTTTGTTAGGGAGTCATTGGATGAAGAGACACGAGTCTTCTCTGTTATGCCAAGGTTGCTATACATGTGGCATCTTTAAAATATAAATGCCAAAACTTATCCATATAAATGTCAGTGATGACGAGCTTCTTTCCGGAGAAATGCTTCCGGTAGCATCGTTATATCATATGGGAACAGGACGGCAAGAGCTTACTGAAATTTATCGCTAGCTAATCGGTCATATACCATCTACAGTCCGCACACATATCCCGGGAAGTACTTACATGTACGTTTTGTAGATTACAGTAGAAATATGCTCGGTACACTTTCAATGCTCAAGTGAAATCGTTAAGAAGTTTTAGTATCTATAAAAAATGGTTTATTGATAATACATAAGGATGCTAATTAAAGGAATTACAGCTGCGGCAAGGCCATACCGAGTCTTGCGTGGTTAAAATTCGAAATTTAAGACGCATTGAGGTGTGATGAGATGAAACACAATCGAATCAATCAGCTGTGTATGTGAAATTGCATTAATTTCTTTGCAACGGATAGTTCTGATGAAGAGTCCTGTATCGTATAAGGTAATTTAAGTTTGTTCTCTAACCAACAGTAAACATACAGCTAATGCCTCACCAGCCACGAGAACTAAGATAATTTCCCTTTCCAAAATTGAATAATCTAAAACTACATTTCCCACACCATTGTGTCCACTAATACAATATCATGGCACTTAACCCGTAAAGTTCCAATTAGTGCGACCCCGGGAGCAATCATCCAATTGGTGCGCGTGCGGCCCGGCTGCGGTTTGGAACGCACTCTAGTCTGCGTCTGCGCTAGTTCTGATTGAGTGATTATGATTACTGTTATGCGGTAAGTTTGTTCCGTACACTTTTATCTTCATTACTTTTACTGTTGTTTAAAAGTGAATACTGTTGCAAAAAGAATAAATTTGGATGTTTTTTTTTTATTCCAATAAACTCGCGGATTGTTCTGGGTATATATCTATGTTCTTTAGCTAGTAGGCATCTATGGTTTATCAATATCAAACCTTAAGTACTTATTGGTTGGTATCATATTGCACATGTTCACATTCAGCAGACTTTGTTGAGCGTTGTTGTTTTATGCCAGCTATGTGTTCCTTATGCAAAAAGTACCTATCATTACTTAAGGGTTGATAAATAACAAATACTCGTTAAAAAACATAGATATATACCGAGAATGATCCGCGAGGCTATTGAAATTTTAAAAAAGCACCTAAATTTTTCACTTAATCAAACCTAGTAAACATTTAAATACAGCAAGAATTACCGACACAGTGACCTCATGTTGCTAAAATAGTAACACAAACAATTCGTCGTCATCATGATTCGTTCACTTTGGGATAATTTATACTCCAAACTAGGTGACCACTAACATTTTTAGACACCCCGCGACCATGGCTGCTGAAAAATAGCCGAAACGTCGGGCTAAACGTAAATAATATTCAATAAATCGCAATAAAACACGATAAAATGTGGTTTTATTTCAGTAAACTTTCGCGTAAACTATAGAAAACATTATTCAGACATTATAACCATTTCACTAAAAACGAAAGAACACTAACGATCAATATCTGACCGACGTCGACCATTAAAGTCAATCCTATTTTGGTCTGTTCTCAGTAAATCTCCCAATACTAATCCAGGAAAAAGATAAAAACATATCGTGTGTGTTATTTATGGTATTAAAAATCGTGACCAAATACGATAAAAACACTAGACTGAGTTTAAGAGACTAATAAAATATACTACTGCTATAAATTTTTAGAACATAGAACATATTTTATAGAACATTATAAATGCCGGATTCTCGTACTTTAACAAACTCATATCAACATTAGATAAATACTGTACTGTATTACTTACTCAAATTTTGGGTTTTTCCAGGTTCGTAACTGATCTTTGATAACCAGATAGGAGCATGAATTGTTTTCTTACTTTGATTACCAGCTATGACAGAAGAATTAAACTCTCGTTTTCATAACCAAGTTTCATAACTAGCTACGAAAACGAAATTTTTATACATTTTCGTAGACGTCTATTTAACCTGCCAATTTAAAGACATTTTTTTTAATTCTATATTTCGCGATCAAATTAAAGAGTCGATAGCTTAGGCCTTCTTAACCAAGGCCTTACGATCGAGATGTCCCGGGTTTGAATCCTGGCCATTAGGTACACTACCGACGTGAACCCACTCCTAGCACAAGCAATTTAGCTTACTTGGAGGAGTTAGATCGAATATTAATAATTTCGATGATGTCGGTAGCTAATATTTTTTAATAAAACAATAAAAAAATAATGCCAGCCTAGATAGGATTATCTTATTTAGTTTAGAAGTTCCTAGGGCCACCTTCTGACTCCATCTTCAGACCCTGAGCACCATATAATACTAGAGGGTTTGTAAAGACAAAACAAAAGAACCCAATCTCGATAGTTTTATCTTGTTTAGTTTACGAGTTGCTTTGGCCACCTTCTGACTCCATCTTCAGAACCTGAATACAAAGTAATACCAGAAAATTTATTAAGGGAAAATAAATGAGCCCAAACTTAAGTTACGATAAGTTTATATTCTTTAATTTAGGAGTTGCTATGGCGACCTTCCTGCTTCATCATCAGACCAGTTAAATTGTACCATATTAATGCATTGTCATCCAAACTAATCATGTATGCAAAATTTCATCCAAATTGGTTGAGGATATCGGCTTCAAAAACGAGTTGCATGATTTGCCCCGAATAATATACAGAGCAAATTAATATAAAGCTTGTAAAAGTGCGACCGTATCTCTTTCGCCGATTGTACAAAATTAAACACTCTCAATACCTGACTATAGGTAAACAACGCCTGAAACATCAGTAATACTATTCTGAGACTGAAGTCATATTCATCTATTGCCCTATTCCTCTCCTCAAGTTTTAGCAATCGGAAAACTATTCTTTTAAATTGAAAAAGGGAAATCTAGTTGTCGTCTCTAGGGGCATTTCATCCAATCAGTTAACAATTATTGTAGACAAGCAGCCGAGCTGGCATCATTATTTAAAATACCAGGAATATAAGCTCACTGGAGATTTTTGTGCGGTCAGTGAAAAGACCAAAGGCTTTTCCTGCTTTCTCTTCTACGCTGACAGCACAGAAACTCTGTGTTTACAGCACGAGTGTAACTCCCCTGGTGTTGCGCACGTCCATAGGCCATGATAACCACTTTCCATCAGGTGGGCCGTGTGCTTGTCTGCCATCTCAGGGGGTATTTAAAAAAAATATGACGTGCAATGGTGGATAGCCTGGGGTCTTCTCTTCTTCTTATGTATTATGTAACGTGCCTGTAAAAAACATTGTGGACTAAAATCCCTTTTCATCAAGATAAATCACACTCTCCTGAGCATGCTCTTTACTAGTAGATTTATGAGATTTATTCCGAGCATTACCTCATACAAACCATAAAGGAAAAGGTTGGAACCCTTTTTTATTGTTAATGGACAGACGTTGTTTAACCTTGTAGTGTTCTTCAATGAACACACATGTACGCGCTTATACTTAGGCCTTTGTTCAGGGTTTATGGTTTTTAGGGTTACTAGGCAGAAAACTGCTGGGTGTATGTATACATGCATATCAATCAATTAGCCTATCTAACTACTGCTGGACATAGGCCTGTCCCAATGTTGGGAGGTTTTGGCCTAGTAGTGTTTCCAAGCTGGCTAGACGGGTTAATACAGGGTTTTATTTCGAGTTTTCCTCCTCTCGCAGTGATATCGTCGTAATTTTTCCGCTAGTCGGCTAGTCTTACAACACCCTTACCTTAAGAGATGGTGTGGTGATCCTTAATTCTTTTTCTGACACTAAACGGGTAACATGCGTTATAGTAGTCATGAAGATATGTGTATAATATACACGCTTACATTTATACTATACACAACATATATATGTCGCCGCCAACTACCTTAATCGGCCGTTTCATTAACTGCCTAGGCAGTTAACTGAACGGCGCCATTCAATTAACGGCCTGAATGGTGTTCAGCCATTTAATTAAACGGCTACGCAAATAACTTGGATCGATGACGTTTAACTACTTGCCTAGCCATTTAATTACTTATTAATCACAATAAACCTATCACTTATTTTCTGTGAATACAAGGGATACACAGGTGTAAGTATAAATGTATGTATGTATGTAATTTTGTATCTTATTTCGAAGCAGTGCCCCATCTTACGATTGGCCTAAGCATTAGCCAGCCAGGATTAAATGACGTATATCATTCACGCCGTTAATTGAATGGCGCCGTTTAGTTAACTGCCTAGGCAGTTAATTGGACGGCTCATTAAGCTAGTTGGCGGCGACATATACAAGAAAATGTGTGGATTATAGTAGGTAATACAAGAAAACTTTAGAGTGAATGATTCTCAGTACCACCCCTGGGAAAGATTAGATATATTTGCTACCCCTTGAAGGAGAGCCTTGAACTCTTGGCGGTCAATCTCGGTCGTATAAATCGCCGCGGTGATCGCTCCAATACATTCAATGTTCTTCATACCGTGTCTGTAGTCTGGAGATAATGGATATGTTAATGTAATTCATTAATGACAGACGCAACAAATGCCCAGCCTACGGCATCCGTGCACGTAGCATCTCAACGCGATTTAAACGATGGCGCGACAGTACACCCACAATATCATAAAAGATAATTAAAAGTTGTATTGAAGAAAAAATCAGTTTAATAAATTTAATAGAAGGTGCAGCGGGATCGCGATCAGATATACACGTCGGGCAGAAAAAATAGCGGTACGAAGTTCGGCGTGTAATAATTATTGATACTATATATTATTTTTAATCCAAGGCTTCATGGTTGGTACCCATATTACATATGGGTATGTAAAATCGATATACTTACCCGAGTATGGCTCCTCTTTATATGGGTCATCGTGCGCCGTCAGCAGAAAAAGTAGTTCAGAAATAAAATGATTTGAGGATTATCATTCGTTACGCCCGCCGCACATGACCACACTCGCATTGGCCGTCACGAGTCGCGTGCGAGTGGCTGCGGCGAAGACGAACCGAGGCAGGCGCGAGTGTATTTAAAAACTCTTTATCATTGTCAGATTTTGAACTTCAATCAATCGCGTCCATCTTGCATTGTTCTCGTCTAAGAATGGTACATTCTTGAGACACTGATTGTTGTGAAACTCGTAAAAGCAATTCTGGACACACACGTGACCACCCATGTCATTGGGACATTGGCGCAGTGTCTGAACGAATGCGTGTGTGTGTACATGAGGATTAGATATTAAGGGTAGAAAAGGTTCCTAAACCAATATCCAACTACTTTCATCTAAATATTTTTCGAAAAATCTACGCATTCCTGGGGACAGGGGACTTTGAGAAATCGAACATCATGATGCAATGAGTAGAATGCACCATCAAAAATATTATTTTTTCTTTTAATTGATTGGCATAAACGTTATGTAATAAAGTCTTTATAATTGAATTTTACTTGAAATAATAACATACCTTTGAGACCTACGTTACCTTTTTACTAACCTTTGAGACAAATTGTTGCTAAGGAATTGGGCCTAATTGACTCTAAGAAATGAATGAATTAAGAACAATTATTATCGGATAAAAGTGAAATCGAAACACTAAGAATATGTCACCATTGCTCGTAACTGGTGTTTTTTTTATGCTGACCATACAGTTTCTAGCCTTGGTCTAGTTGCTTTGAGAGCTTCGTTTATACTAAGCTCTTTTTAAAACCCATGCAGGTTTGACCGACTTTTACCACATCCTGATATTAGATTCTATATCAAAAACCGTCTGATTATAATGGAAATTGTAGTGTGGAGATATGTTAGAAAATTTTGCTGCAAAGTTGCGAAGTAGCCAAATTGTCAAGGCTGGGCCTTGACTACAGGTTTATTTGGCAAAGTTACATTATATGGACGCCCCTTTATGTTCCTCTATTACATTCATATGTAAGAAAATATATTGTAACAATTTTCAAACTTCATACATAATTGATTCCTACTGTTCGCATTGCTTGGATATAATCCACGATCAGTGGATTTGAGTTTCTTCGCCGCCGTAGGTCCCCGTGCTATTCTCAAAAGATATAAGATATATAGAAGACATGTATGTAAAGATGTGTATAAAGACCGCAGTGATCGACGAAACGTCTGGAACGCAAGTTTCATATGGACCACGGCCAAACAGCCCGGAAGCAGTATATTTACATGCAACGCCAGCCGTGATAGCCTAAAAGACTTTTATGTGTATAAAGATGGAGGTCCTCCATTTCTTACCCACGAAACTGTACCTACATTTGATGATTTGACTGGGGTTAAAATATATGTCGGTAACTATGCCACAGATAAATTTACCGAGACCGTAATTAATATAAATTTTGGTTTAGCACCACTGTAATACAGTCAACAACAACATGTACCTACCTACTAATTTACCGGTACACTGTACTAGCACAGAGGAAGCAACCAATAAACCGTGTAATAATTTATTTGCGGTATTGTCGCACTCATTGTGTTATTACGACCACGCCTGTTATGTGTACCTTCGGGTAATTTTACTGAAGCACATTTTTGCTTAGTTGGCTGATAAAATTCTGCATGCTGTGAATATTCCGGAGAGCATTTTATATGTAACTAGCAGTGCCCGCGACTTCGTCCGCGTGGAATAGTGACTTTGGGGGGTATAATGACTTTCAGGATTTATTTATTTATTTTAAAACTTCTGTACAATAATAAAATGTACAAAGGCTTTTTGCCTTTGGCATTCTCTACCAGTCAACCTTTGTGTGATGCTGAGATAATATGGTAGATGCACAGTTTTAGGTTATTTTCAAAAAACTCATACCCAATGGTATACTAAAGTACTTTTGCGTAAACTATATCTTTAGTTTGGTCGTCTGGCAGAAGTAAACATTGATTTTCACCCCAACCAGATTTCGACAGAGCAACATTTAGTTGCCCGTGCGAAAAACACTCTTGGCGTAAATCTATTTCTATGTACTTAACTGTTTGTCCCTGGGCCTTATTAATTGTTACCGCAAACAATACCTTCACCGGAAATTGAATTGGCTTAAAGTGAAAAAGCAAATCCGTTGGTATCATAGGTATGCGACGTATCAGCACTGTTTACCCTACTGCTGGACCAGTCAATACTGTAGCACCAATCACGTTATCGCGAAGGAATTTTACATGGAATCGGATTCCGTTGCATAAATTTGGTGGTATAAGATTCCTTAGCGGCACAATTGGACAGCCAGTGTTTAATTTTAGTGAATGTGAGGGAAGGCCAGTCGGATTTAAAGACTTTAAATATTCTTGTGGATAATGTGCCGCATCTTCTTGATCCATTACTTAATCAATGGACATGTAGTTCTAGCTGTTACCCCGCGGCTCCACCCGTGTGGATGTCGCTTATCGCGTAGTGTTGTACATTTTAGCGCTGAGTCGAGGGTTTCGATGATCGCGTTTAAAGCATTGAACGCTCAAGCGCTCTCTTAACTCTCTACTCTACTCTCTCTACTCTATTTGACTCCTTGGCGCCTCTCTTCCCCTTGCCCTTGCCCCATTCCTCCCTCACCACTCCCCTGTTTCCCCTTGTCCTAACCCTTTCTCCCTTACCTCACTCGTGCCCCGACCTTTAACCCTTTTCTCACTAATGCCTCCACATTTTCTTCTGTCCCCCACTCATGCCTCCTTACCCCTTTCCACACTCACGCACCCACGCTTTCCTCCTTCACTCACGCCCTCACCCTTACCTCCTTCCCCCACTCATGTATACCCACCCTTTCTTCCTTCCCTTACTCATGCTTCCACCTTTACCTCCCCACTCATGGCTCCACACTTCCTTCCGCCCCTCACTCATGTCCCTGCCCTAATTCTTCCCCCCACGCATGTTCTCAACCTTACCCCCTTCCCCCACCAATGTTCCACCCTATCTTCCTTCCTCACTCATGCCCCCACCCTCCCCTTCCTCCACTCATGCATCCACCCTTACTTCTTTTCCTCACTAATGCCCCTCCACCTTTACCTCCTTCACCCACTCAAGCTCCTACCTTTACCCAATTCCCCACTTATGCCCCATCCGTCGAGATAAAAGGGAGCCTATGTCCGTTTCTAAGCTTGATCCATCCCTGTATCAAGTATTTGCCCTTTGAGTGCGTAATTTTTTATTTTTAGTCTTCAAAATAATGTATGGAAATCAACCGGATTTATTGGCATTAATGATCACTGCTCTGCTCCCTTAAGTAGTAGCGTGATGATATGTAGCCTATAACCTTCGTTGATAAATGGAATATTCAACACAAAAAGATTTTTGTAAATCGAACCAGTAGTTCCTGAGATTAGCGCGTTCAAACAAACAAACAATCTCTTCAGCTTTATAATATTAGTATAGATGGAAATTGGTATTTGGACACATTTCTACATAAAGGGAGATTTTATATAACTTGGAATAACATCAGGTCAGCCGGTTACATATCAAAATTCTGAAGCTCATAATACTGATGTAAGAAAGACCGAAATTCAAAATCCCGAATGTTCGTTTATCCGAATGTTCAAATTACCAAAAGTATAAAATAAATTACAAAACTCAGCAATACCTACGAAATCCTGAAGTTTAAAAGCCTCAAAATTAGTTTTTTGGGTGCTTTGGATGGTTATAAAAAAAAAGACGGGCTGCCGTGAAAAGTGAAAACATTTTCTTTTTTTTCTTTCTTCGTTATATACATAGAAAAAGGTAAAAAAGAACATACCATACCATACCTATAATATAGCGCTAATCATAGAACCTATCACTTATTTTCTGCTAATTTTCTTTCAGAAGAAATTAATAAATTATGAAAAGAAAAAGTAATCACGAAAAATAATAAATTACAGAAAGAAAAAATAATCATAAAAAGTAATAAATTACAAAAAGAAAAAATAATCACCAAATGTAATAAATTATAATAAGAAAAAACAATCACAAAAAATCCCTTAAGGCCAGGTGGTTTGAACCCGATACTATCTGAAACTATAAGGACTTACAGTCGAAGTGCTTACCGTTTAAGCTACGACGCTATCTATCGTAACTTGCAAAATAGATAGTCTGTACCTAATCTTGTATGACGTCAGTCGTCGGTTACGGTTCAAAGGTCAACTAATCCTGACGCTTCCTTAACATTTTACACCCATCCAACGCCGCTAAAGAAGTTTTCACTTCAATAATCACTTCACCTGATTTATTAAAGTCGGATTGCGCGAGGTGGACACTGTGTGCTTCGACATGGATACGTATAGGTTCGTACCCTTCTACGTAGACGACCTCCGGCATACCCTTCATGTGTGGTTACTTGTGATAATACATGAAGAATATGAAGTTATAGGAGCTACATGAAAAAACTATCTCCGGTGATAAAAGTAACTTAAGTAAAAATTAAACCAGTGCCTCGAGCACGAAAATATTCAAATTTGTATGTAACGTAAACGTATTGAAAGAACGGAGCATTGCGATTGGTTCACAGTAGGCAGGCGGCCAATAACAATGCTTCGTTCTCACGATACGGTTACGTTACGAATTCGAATATTATTCGTGCTCGAAATACAGAACACCTACCATTAGTAACGTATCAAACTTTAATTTTCGACATTTCGAACCTCAGTATACTGAATTTCAGGATTTTGAACTTCGGTATTTCGTACATTCGGTATTTTGATACGTAAACGGTTAGCCGTGTGGTGACACACTTGCTTTAGAACTTCGTCGGTTTTATTAAAACGAAGTTAAATGCCGACCCATCATTCTGCCGTCTTCAGCCAACAACCCTGTATCAATTTGATAACAACAACCACATACAGGTTATGTGGAAATGCGGTGACAGCGAATGGCTGAGGTTGAGACATCGGATTTATTTTCAGTATTTGTGAGATCAAGATTTGAACATTAGAAAAGTGTTTAATCTATTTTATTTATTGTTGCAATGTGCAGAAATTTTTCCCTCCAGCCTCCAAACAGTTCAAATATCTCACGCGGATAAATTTATTACTACTATCAACACTTATCATATCGAGATATTGACTGATAGTATTATAATGTTCATATGTCAAGATATAAATCTGATAAATTTGTATATCAATATTTTGTACTAATAGAAAGGTAGTAAAATACTGAACACACTATACTGTAAGTTTTTGACGTAAATCCTTGCAAATTAAAAATGTAAAGTGAAGTGACAAAACGGGAAAGAAAAAAGAGTGAAGCAACACCGGGGAAACCCTTGACTTATGACGCAATATCGACCACAAGAGTGTTGACAATGGTCAGAATTATTACGTACCTCATGTCTCAAAGTAAAGCCGCGTCACTGATACTTCACTATCAGCAGAGTCAGTTCAGTATGACGTCGATATGCCTTTGAGATGAGGCAATAATATGGCGACGCTTAAAAATATTCAGCGCAATATTTTTAGACTACACTACTTTACATTGGTGTAGAGAAATAAATACGCAAATATATCTAGTAAGATAAGGAGAAATGCCGACTGCTGATGAGTGATCATTTAGCGTGCTTAGAGCATCTTCTTCTATGTCTATGGGTGCTTACATAGAGACGCAGGTTAGCCAGGGCGAGCCAGCGCGATAGGCGCTTTTTTAAACTTAGTAGGGTGTGTATAAATGAGTTTGCATGGTGGATAGTTTTTTATATTTCTTTGGGAAAGGAAAACAACAAGACAAAGGTACCATTTCTCTTGTTGATTTCTTTTCTTATTGAAATCTATGCTATGTATACTATATTAATATTATTAAGCTGCAGAGTTTGTTTGTTTGGGTGGTTGAACAAGTAGTTTTAAAGATCTAAGCGTAATAAGAACAGACAGCGGGAAGTGACTTTGTATAGTGAACAACGTATGGAAAAATGTCGGATTTGTGGAAATTCGTGATTACAGCTCCTTGTGCAATAACGTAATATTAGTCAATAAGCTGCCTCGATAAACGGACTATTCAACATGAAAGTAATTTTACTAAACCTACAGTTCCTTTATTGAGATGAACGCGTCCAACCAAAAAAACAAACACGTAAACTCTTCTGTTTTATAATATTTATATATACATAGTAGGTATAGATTTCGAAAGTGAATGTGTGTGATTACCACCATGAAACCCCATGTATACACACTACTAATTTTAAATAAAAGCCGATCGCCGTCGGCTAGTCTAAGCGTGCAACCAGCTTTTTTATGTAAGCATGCCATGCCTATGCCACAATAACATCAGCATTACACAATGTTGATCTACTCTGGTAAAACTAATGAGACTTCAAATATAATAAATTTTGTGCTCAGGATATATGCGGAAGAAGGATTGATCCCTTCAAATTATGGCAACGCACGAACGATAGACTGATAGATTTTATTATTGGTCTTATGTAAGTAAATACAGCTTTCATCTGCGAAATCGTCCCTGGATGTCGATTATATGTAGTAGATGCAGATGAATCAATAAGCTCACACGTTGCCACTAGTCTCTTTGTTTTTATTATCACAATAACTTGAAGAAGAAAACCAATTACGCTGTGATATCAATCAAAAACTACTTCAACTGAACTAATATAGCAATTTCTTAAACCTTTTATACTGAAATGTCTCGTAGTTTTCGCTGAATGTTTTCATTTTACTGGAGTTTCATCTGAAACTGTGTTTATGAGTGACTTTTTACTGAATTAACGTTCTGACACAGAAAACCCACAGAACAGCTTTTTACCTTTAAAAGAGCGGGAGCTTATTTAATGTAAATTCCCGTCTTGTTTATACAAAATATAAAATGTATTTGAGAAATTCTTTCTCCGCAAAATTCTCGGCTATTTACAAACAATGTTCACAGTCGATTAAATTTTAGCGTTGCGACGATCAAAGCGTTCAACTGTGTATCTCATTCAACGGACGAATAGTTTATGGCAGTGCCGCGTTTCGTCTTATCTGTGTGATACGCTTTGGAAAAAAGTTTTATGTTTAAGTATTTCATATTATTTTGGTTTGAATAAAAAGCAGAAGCAGGCTCAAGGTGGTGCGTCGCGTTTCGGATTAAGGAGTGCTGTTTCGTACAAATATTACTGATCTAATTTCATGCCGATAATTTGGACAAAGTCTTGTAAAAAAGTCTATATGAATTGCAAGAAGCGCAGATAATCGCATGTGACAGAGACGGGCCAATCCAGACCAGCCTTCTTTTCATTGTAGTCTTTTACAATAAAATACTCGACTCAATTATTTTGTGCAATATGACGCACTAAGTGACTATGTAATTGTGTATATTTAGTTTTGTTTCGAATGCCTGTCCACTACAACTAAATTTCAAACAACAATCAACACAAATTATAATTATCACAATCAATCAGTAATTAGCGCCCACACGAGCTTTAATTATCGAGTGCATAAAGTAGTTGAGTTACTCAGGCATTTAAGGTCAAAAATGGCGAGAATTAATAATCGATATTCCCGGTGAATATCCTATATCCTATCTCTTTCCGTGGGTATGGTAGAAGGCAACTCAGAGATAGAGCTGTTCTGCATCCGAAATGTGACCTCTGCCTACTTTTACTCCTTCAGGGAGTCTTGCCATAAATATTGTCACGATTTTGGAATTAATATTTATTACTTCTACAGTGTGTTAGTTTAATACATAAATATAAAACAATTTAGAATATAAAAAGTTTATGCGAAGTGGTCTCCATTGGCTGCAATACAGTCCTTTAAACGTTGAGGCCAGTTATCAATGGAAGCACGCACTCTTTTCATAGGAAAATTCTTCATTGCCAATCGTATGGTTGGTTATAGGGACTCCAAATTATCATGGCGTTTAGAGCAAGCCGTACTCTCTGAAACTGACCATGAGTCATAATCCAGCGGATTAAGATCGGGACTAGACGACGGCTAGTCTTTAGCTCTGATGAAGTCCGAAATGTTCACTTCCAACCAAGACTGCGTGGACTAAGCTTTATGACCCGGCGCCGAGTCTTGTTGGGAGGACCATATTTGGTTATTGAGCATGGTGTTGTTAAGGGGCTTAACTACCTTCTCAAGAACGGTATCTTGATACACTTGTGCCGATGTTATGATACCCTTTTTTCAAAAAAATATGGCTCAGTCACTCCTTCATAACTAACACCCCTTCAAACCATCACTGAAGTCGGATAATGCCCAAGTTGCACTCTGTCGACTAATTGGGAACCTTTCTTAGATCTTTGAGTATAAGTACGGTCACATTGTTTGATAAATTGTTGCTCAATTGTAAAGATTTAACGGTAACTTTGGTTCTTTGTCGGATCACTTCGTTTCGAATTCTATCCTTCAGAGAAACTCCAAGCATAGCTCATTTCATAGCCCGCTGCGCGACTTTTAGTTTATGGACTAGCCCTACTTTATATAGTAGGTATATAGTGTTGAGACATATGAAACCTACCTAAGTGTAATAGCATGTTTGCTATGAGAACTATTTGCAATAAAGTGTGTTGCTAAGGAAGTGTTAACAACTGTTCAATACTCATAAATTGTTCGTCGACACCTCATAACTGGCACCCACCGTGGGGCCACAAAAGCACCAAGGATTTCCCCATTACAAATCGCGAGAAAGTGACAAACACCTAAATTTCATTACGTTAAAGATCAACTTTCTTTGTCAGGGTTTCAATTTTCGTGATTACTTTTACGAGCCGAAGCAAAATGAACTTTGTACACGAACTATAAAGATTCGATATCCTGGTAGTTGGCTTCAATAGGAAAGGGTCTATGTGTAATGGGGAGTGAGGGCCATGAAAAATGGGAACACTATAGGGAAGGTTGAAGCCGTTGCGACAGTCTGGAGTAAAGTTAAGGCGGCTAGCACGCAAAAACATCGTAAACAAAAGATACTATAAAATAAAATATCTGAATAAACTAATTATTTTTGGTAACTTCATTACCAACTGTGGCGAAATTTAAAAAAGATGCCGTAATTTAATTAACTTCCTAACAAGAAATATAAAAGAGCAAAATAAGAATTTAGAAGACTTAATAAAATAAGCAATACAAAAATAAAATATTGTGTCGATTTCTTTTATAGACGTATTTTTTCAACCATATTATTATAAATATATTATAAATATAAACGAATTTGCCGAAAATTTCATACCACAAGCCTAAAAACATCCCTAGCCTATATTCAATACACTCACTTGCCTCGCTATCCCCGCCGTCTGGCCTCAGGGCAATTTGTCAAGCGCCCGGACCTACCCTCATGTCCCCTCATATAAAAAAGCATTTGAATAATCAAAATGACGACGTAGCCCTCGATATTGGCAATAGAACAGGTGCAGTACCTATTCAGGAAATGAAAATGGACGGTTTTACGGTGGCATATCACGTAAACTTGCATTTTTCGTCGAAATATTCAACAACCTTGGTCTGAACCATCTATTATTATTAATTAAACGAATTATTTACGCCGACATACTATGTTATAAATGAAATTACTTTTAGGAGATTTTGCGGACACTTTAATATCAGCGTTATCAGCTGACAAAGACTGTGAAATTTTAGATTAAATGCCAAAGAATTTCAATAATGAAATTTTTGTGCACGCAAGCTTGATTCTTTGTAAATTCAACACGAATTCAAGTGATTGCATGAAACGAGGTGTGAAAAATCTAACCTCAAATCAATTACACAGTTCACAAGACAACCAAAGACTGTTTGCATTTAAAAGTTTAAAATGATTTGCGTGATATTTAGTATCGTAGTTCTTTAAATTATCTGAATCTACCCTCATGTATGAGTCACTAAGCGCGGAGGGTGGCCCGTGGCCGATGGGGCTCAGAGCCGGGTATTTATAGAATTTATCGTCGTTTTATATCGAACCACTGCAGGGACTATTAAAATGTTGAGAATCATCATCAACAGCCCGTTGTTCGTTTACATTGACGATGTTTCTGGTACGTCCTGCGCTATCAAAATCAAATCATAGTTTTTTACAGCGACCACAATATAAAATAGTTTTCACGTAATAACTTTTGTTGCTATAGTTTGAGATTTAGTGCTTTTGCGGCGCCGCGGTGTTCAAACACTTTATATTATCTATACCTACACACAAGATTTTAGTATAGTAAAAATCGATAAATTGCGAGTCGGGCTCGCGTACTAGGGGTTCCGTACAAAACTGGATTAAGGTATGTATAAACGGTTGTATCTTTTGATGGTATTGACCAAGAAGAGTTACATTTTTTCACAACTTTAACGCATTCCTGAGTAAGACAGTCGATGCTATTATAAAGGTACCACTTTTTCCTCATTACATACGGAACCCTAAAAACAATGGAAAACATCCCATTCCACTTGCCGGTGGTTGAATATAGCAACTTTTGTTTTTATCAAGATTAATGGAAGCTAGTTTTCTACGTCTTGACGATAAACACGTACGATAAATCTACATAATCGCATTTTAATAGTAGTCATGAAAACAAACTCAACTTTACCATCTAGGCCATGAAGATAGAAAGTCGATAGTATGAAAGAAAGAGTACAGAATACAATACAATTTTTGTCTTTCGATGTCATTAACTACAATGAACATACATTGATAAGTTCTTTTTGTGGCCTTCCACATTTATGGGTGCGGTTAAGTGCTCTATCATTAGTTATATTAATGATATCATTTATTTGAAATAATTATGGACTACTTAAAATATAAAAAATCGAGTAAAATTATTTTCTAGTTCGGCTACCAATTCTGAAATATTCTGACTAGATTCTATATAGTTATGAGATGTAAAAACTGCGTAAAACTAAAAAGAAACTAACTTTTTTTAAAATTATTACATTTAGTTTTCTTACAGATATGAAATAATGTTACAAATTGTGTAATAATGTACCACACAATACTACATGTACACTACTACTAGCCGTATTGTCTCCAAAAGAATAAGCAGATGTGTTACACGTTAACACATTAGGACATTTAAGTTTTTGTGAGGAGGAGGCCTATTTTATAGGCAGCGATTTTTTAACCCCTACTTACAATGTTATGTCAGATAAGGTATTGTACATCACAAATCGGTATAAACCTATGCAATACTCCCAAAAACAATGCATTAACAAACCATCTTAAATCATTAATAAGTGCAACAGTTAATTAAACTGAAGTTTCGCTCAGACATTAACCGCAATACGAAAATAGCCGTTTAAAACAGTATTACCCGAAAATTACAAGAAAAACGCTTGATTAAAAATAATTTCAAAACTCGTTTTGTGATTTGGATCTTTAAACCGTACTAATTGAAATGCATAATACATAATATAATCAAATACGCTAACCAGTTGCCCAGACAAGTGGCACATTGCTACATAGCACAATAAAATAGAACAATCAATGTATGGGATTGACGTAGGTATGTTTACGGATGTCCTATACATTGATTATTATTTTATTCTATTCTACGTGTCACTTGTCTAGGGGGGTAAAGTTGACAAAAAACGCTGCGAGTTGCCAGGTTTGTACTTACCACGAAAGTGACTCGCATTTAACTTTCAACATAAAAAAATACTTTTGTTTTAAAACGTTATACTGTCAATGCTATGGTAATTTTAAAATAATAATTTAGTGCCTACTGAGAACTGGCGGAAAACTTTCAAGTTTATTTTAACTTTTATGAAATCGTATTTCATGACAATTATGACAAAACCAATGATAATATTATTATTAAATTTGCCACATACATTTTTAGACGTTGATAAGATTTCTTTTTTTTATCTTGGCAATTTTCCCTTTCAGGAAGATTTAACTTGGTAAGAGGAGGTAACCTTCCTCTCTGATATTTTTCAGATTTTCAAACAACTTGGGGCCATGAATACAATCAAACCATAGTTAAAAGAAAGTAGTAAACTCATACTGCTTAGTATGAGTTACGAAAAAGGTATCTATGTAGGATTTTTAATAAGTACCGAATTCTAAAATGCCTAAATATGGCCTAAATATGCCTAAAAAATCATGTTGTACTGTTATTTTTTATTAATATTTTGATAGACACACGAATTTTTCAGTCGAACATACGAGTAGCTGAGTAACGCTTAGTTACAGTTATGCTTCTTGTTACTTTAGTATTTGAAACTATTTTTTTATTTCTCTGAACATAAAGTTCACCTCATTTCACTGATAAAATAACAAATTCAGTATCCCCTACCTTTGCCCTTGGTGATGCCCTTTTAAAGCTGACTGATGGCGGGCGGCCGACCTTTTCCTCTAATGTATCGAATTCGTGCAAATATACCGTTAGTGATAATGCGAACTTACGATTACTGAATAAAGGAGAAAGGGATAAAATAAAACACATAATGTAGACTGTCGAAGTGAAAGAAAAGGTCTGAGTTAATCTGGTCTTGTCTAAAGTAGGAATAATTACCCAATAAATGTAACACCTTATGTAACCCGTAACCCATATTTGCAAAGAATAAATAAATTTGAAATTTGAATGCAGTGGCTAGAAGTAATGCATACTGTTGATATGAGTAAGTGGTACAAGATAAATAAGTACGTAACGTACGTGATCATTTCTTTTAGGGGTTAAAATGAGGGATAATTTGCAGAGACATCTCCACAAAATACGAGTATCATGCCTTCTTCAAGTCATGATTTTTTTTATCAATTATTCAAAAGTTATATGGTAAAACTATAAAACTGTGAACGTGAAAATGTATACCAACTATTAATGTGTTTATAACTGATGCATAAACAATTTTAAATTCTCTTTGCATTCACTGAACATGAATTGAAAATGTTTGAAACATCGTTTATTTTTCACGCCTGGATAGTTGAAGATATAACTTTTTTTAAATACTCGCATATGGCATAGATGCACTAGAAAGTATAGATATTTAGATTTAGATGCACATACAGGTTTGTTACTTGAGGAGCTGACAAAGATGGTTAACATATTGCAAGGTTAAGCAATACCTGCCATCGACGAACCTATACTAGATTTACCGTAGTAGTTTTAGGATGGGTGACCATTCTTAACAAAGTGACATCTCTCCGTGCCTCAGAGAGATGTTAAATCATCGTCGTGTCATTACCTCCCTCTCCGGATTCTTACCGCTCGTAAAAAAAAACCTCTTCAGTTTGTGTCACGACTTTATATTTATGATTTTTATACCACCTAAATGTGTGTGATTTATTCTTGATGCTATAAATAAATATTTAACATATTGCAACTATATGCAGAACTAAAGCTGCAATTCAACACCGACCGTAAAACCACGATTAAAAGTCGCACGTGTACACCACCACGTCTAACGCAGCCCGTACTTGGCGCTTTGAGAAGTGCTCAAGGCGTGACTAAAAAGGCATTGTTTTGAGCTGCTGTTCTATCAGCAACAATGCTACATCATGTGTTTCACTATTTCGCAATGTGTTAGAAAATAGACTTCCTAGTTTTGATAAGCTGCTTTTGTTTACTTTGTTTTGTTGTGGTTGTGTTATTTAAGTTGGAAATCCTTCGCTTTGATTTCACATTTTAATTAAATTAAAACTGGTGGAATAATGATTACTTAACGAAAACAAAAATTACTATTAAGGCCGGCGCCGACGACACGGTACTGCACGGTACGGTACGACACGATATAAAGCAAAGAATATTTTTGACCAAATCGTTGTTGTTATTCAATGAATTGGTTTTCCTCCGTAATCATGACGCTCAAAACAGTAAACACTTATTCAAATATTTTTTGACCTGAAATATTCAAACCGTAAAATAATTATTATCAACGTTTAGCTGGCACCTCTTAAAAAACAGAGCAGTTCCCTTTCGTTTGAAATGCAAAATTCTGTAGCGGAAAATTTCACTGAAACGACTGTTATCTGACGCTAAGTAGCAAAGCCAAAGTACACAGACACAGCGTAACGTTTGATGGAAAACCAAACTTCTTACGACGTTAAAACATAAAGTGTACCTTTTGGAGTAAAGAGACTTATCTTATAGACAATCTTAATAGTATCTCAGAATGGTTACACACATTACGGGACCAAAAACGGTAAGCCAAAAACAATTAATTCAAAATACACACTGGATTCTTCCTTGATTAAAATACTTTAATAATAATTTTCACATACATTCATAAGTAACAGATGTTTTTTTTTTTTTGTTAACTAGGTATATCGACTAAGGCGAGGAACTGATTTGAAATAGGAGACGACTTATGTAGTGTGGCGCTAGTTCGACTGCTAAGTGAGAGGTTGTGGGTTCGATTCCAGTGAGAGCTATACCTGCATGGTATGCTATGCTTAGTTTGGGTTTAAATAGCGTGATAGAATATTATTATATAATTTTGAAATTTTCCCGGGAAAGTAAAATACAATGCTACCTCTTCCCGTACATATGTACCTATAATGTGACTATCCATTCAGCAGTAAACTCGTGAATATCATCAGGCTGTATGCCATTAAAAAGTGTCCAGTTGAAGGTAATCGGTTTGTATCTTATTACATGCGACCGAAAAACATAGCAGAGTGAGTAATTATAATCTGAAGATTTATAGACACTCATAAGACTTAAAATAAAATTAAAATGTGGTCAGCAGATGTGAAAGACTGAAATGAGCGCAAGCAGAGAGTACGATAGCATAAAATAAACGTTAAACTGTTCTGTATCACGGCATTCGAGGATCTTATCCCGCTAGGCAGATATTGGTGACCCGGTGTCGATATAGGTATGAATCGCATTTGTACATCAAAAACATCAATATTAGTCAGGTTTAGGCAGGTCGCGATGGAACCCGGCCATAGAGATTCACATTCAAAAAATCAAAGGTAATAAAGAAAAAATATGTGTCTACGTTAACCATAATTACACAAAATCACTAGTTATGAACGCAGTGCTTCACTCCCCCTTTATCAATTAGTCATACAAAGCGAGTGAGTAATAAGGTTGTTATTACTACTGGTAGGTACTTCAACTCGGAAGCCACGCATCGCCTCGTTGAGATCCACTGGAGTAGAAAGCAACTGTTTTTGAAGTGTTAACCCTGGAATTTGAATTATAGAGCATTCTACTAAAATTATGAATGTAAAAACTTGTTATAAAAGGGGTAATAAAAACAATGATAGCAATTAAAATCCAGAGAAACCCTTCGAAGGTATCGTTAACATGGAAAAACAAATGTTCAATAAATAGCATTTAGAGAATAACGTTATGAAAACCTGCTCTTGTCTAAATTTAGTAGACGAAGGTTCGCCCGCAAGAAAAGCGATCCAAATTGATGATAAACATATAGAATGTTTATTCGTGAAAATGGAATAACCGAATAAGTTTACATTATATTAAATAAACCGCTGGTGGCGCTCAATATTCAGCGAACATATGATTCACATAATGAAAGAAAGAAACAACACAATTATCATTTGAACGGTTCGCTATGGTAATGAGAATTACTCGTGAGCAAAACGTAAATAAACCAACGGTAACAATCGGTAACAATTCGCGAAGTTTTGGGCTCGTAAAACATGATCCCGTTTCGATAGTTTATTATTGAAGTAACTGTCGAAATT
This sequence comes from Eilema caniola, assembly GCA_949126895.1. Lineage (NCBI taxonomy): Eukaryota > Metazoa > Arthropoda > Insecta > Lepidoptera > Erebidae > Eilema > Eilema caniola. The sequence continues at coordinate 7,002,965 of OX421488.1, read as the reverse complement.
AATATTCACTTTGTGTACATTTGAAGTAATTTGAATTTCAAATTGGGTAGGAAGATAGACCTTGTGATTGTTGGCTTTGAAATCTAAATTATTAAAACGAAAATATACATTTTATAAGAAAACAAAAATAGTTATCTGACAAAGTAAGAGCTTAATGCGCAATTTGAAGCTTCCGATTTATTTGTGTTAACTTTATGAAGGGCACAGCGAGTCTCCTTGGAATAAACATTGAGGAGATTAGAGGCTAGTTGCCCAGTTTTAATTAAAAGATGTTTCCCTTCTGTTAATCAAATTACGACACCTGTTGGGATTTTTGTTATTAATTACATGGGCATTTTCCTAACCTGTAATAACTACGCCCTACGCCTAACCCATTAACTTCTCAAATATTAGCACCAAAATTGAGACAACAGACTTACCCAAAGGAATAGTAGAACATTTCCTGAAACAGAACAATGACAATTAGGAATGATTTAATATAATGGATGAGACAATACTATTAAAGCAAACCTGTACAGTCGAGTAAATAGGAGATTATATAATATGGTAATGAATAATAAAGCCGTAGGTACAATTCAGTCGCGTTGCTGCTCAAAATTATCATGATCTTACATAGTTGTTATTAGTAATTTTTAAATCTCGTTACTTAGAATATAAAACAGTTCAAGACCTTTCTCAACATTATTCCATTCATTATAGCATGTAACAATGACTCCTACGCAATAATACTACTGTAGAAACAGCTATTTATTTGATAATGGTGAAAATAATAAATAAATAAATATTCCACAACATTTTCACAACGCTATCTAGATCCATGGTAAGCATAGCCTAACTAGCCTGTGTTATGAAATCTAGAATGCGGATAAACATACTTAGATACATTTTGTTTTTGTAAATGCATACATATTATTACTTATACATATTATACGTATACATATATATCTTATACATAGATATAATACATATTATACGAATTTTTCGATAGTAAAACTATCGAAAAATTCGTTTAGAGAATGAGGAGCTACACCACAGAGCTATACAGTTAGGGCAATATGTATATTTTACTAATGATTGAAAGGGTGATTTAAATTTGTTACAATTAGTTTTTACTGCAGTCCTTAAAATTATTAATTCTAACTCTTCGTATACTCACGTGAAGAGTACCACGTGGCGTGTCCGCGACTGACAACTAAACTATATCACATACGAGTATGCTATGGTACTTGTTTTATAAAATGCAATAAATGTAATCAAATACTAGGAATTAATGTTTAAGAACTTAATATTTTGTTACAGAAGTGTAATTTCATCTCATAGATTGGCATGTCACGAAATAATAGACAAGAAACATTTAATATAAGCACGTCGACTTGTGAATTAGCTGAAACAAAAGTAGGTTCATGTAATACTGTGTAAGTGATTCTCTTGAGATCAAAATCAATACCAGTACCTTTAAAAAACTTTAACAAGACTGAGTAGTACTGTTTATGATTGTCAGATGTCTGTCCAAGAAAGACACAGAATAGCATTACTGTAGGTAGAAATAAAGCTGTATAAACTAGAACACATAAAGTTAAACTGTTCTCCATTAAGCATATATTTCGAAAGAACATTTAAAAGAGACATTATGTTACATTATTGCTCTCGTAGACGGATATAAGTTGTAACTATAACAGAAAATGTACATTAAACTACTCTACAACAGGAAAGCGTAGTAGGAAGTAAAACCTAGACTATTGCTGTCATAAATCAGTTTTATAATAAAGGTTGCCAACAGAAAAATCTAGAAAACAGCATACCGTACATAAAATTAAGTTTATTTGCTCAAAATATTACTCTTTGAACGAAGTTCACTGCTGTTGTCTAGAATAAACGTAATATTGAGTCCTCGAGCATTGGAACATATATAAAAAATGCAGATCTCGCAATAATGGTAACACGTGGGTCAAACCCCTTATTTAAACCCTCTGAAATAATGAAAATGGTAAAATGACCTTTGCAGCTATAGCAATAAGTGTGTATAGGGAGAAACTGCAGTACGCAACGCCCCTCGCTATTATAAATTACTAAAGCAATGCAACTCCTGGGTGCAGTGGATCGATACAGCCGTGGATTCCCGATTCCGGGTTTGGCAGTAATCGGTACCAAAATGTGTTATTGGGTAGGCGTTATGTAAATGTAATATTCAAGTCTCTGGGCAATATTTATCAAATCTTGCCATGCAACCCGGATATAGAGGACATTCGGAAACTAAGACAATCGAATTTGTATGGTATATTTGTTGGAATGCACGGCATTGACGTCAACTAGAAAGAATTTTCACGGCGAATAAATATTGTCTGGCTATGTCCGAAAATGAAATTGTGTCTTAATGAAAGCCTACTTACAAACATTTGGCTGAAGTGATAATGGTGATGATGATTAGGTGAAGAAGCAAAGAAATATTGCTAGTATTGGTAAGGTAGATGTGAAGTATATTTAAGACTTAATTCATTAACCTCCAAAGAATATAAAAGCTCTTCCACAATCATTTTCTGGCAGAAATCAAAATTCAACCAGGAATAGGAGCCCAACAATACTAGACCAATAGAAATTAATTACAAGAACCTGTATAAATGATTCTGATGTATGTAATGTATCATAATAAATTAAATACATTATTTTTATATCCAATGTTAATTACGTATATGGTCATGTATCAACTCAAGTTATTTGACAGATCAGACAAATTGTGGGACGCGCAACGATGATTGGGCATTGATTGAATACTGAATATTCATCATAGCGATAGGTTCTCAAAGTGTTCTGAGTGATCCATTATGAATGTTGCTATATATAATTAGCGGAGGTATGGTTTGAGAAACGATTGCCTTGCTACATATATTTAAACTAAGGTTCCGGATTCCATGGGCACGGCCCAACACTTTTGAATATATTGCAGTTGATGCCTTTTACCCTGTAAGCATCGAATAATGAAAGATTTTTGAATAATGAAGGAAAGTTCAACTATAAAATTCACCTGCGAAACGGGACAGACCATATTCTTTGTATAAATTTGGTGCTGATTAAGTAGAATTGTTTAAACTCAAAAAAATCGAAGCTGTATAGCACGCTGCTTCGGTATGGGGTATTTTTGTGGCTTCCCAAGAGAAATACAATTGACACGATGTACAACTCACTTCAAAGATATTTTTTTCTCTTCTTTTTTTTAAATATCGGGTTATAGAATTTTTCCACAGATTTATTCCCGTACCACGCTGAAATCCGGGCCGCTAGTAAACTATAAGCAAGAAGTTTCGGTCTGATATATTTTTCTGTAGGATTATTCCGTATCAGGCAACCCTTACTTTTCCACAAGTGTGAGCGTAACACATGGTTGGTAAATATATCATGTTCGAATACTTTAGTTGTGCGGACAATATTCTTTTAATTTTAGGGAATGAACCACTGTTGACGCCGAAAGAAAAGCTAGTGTGTGCTTTTACAACTATGTAATAGTTTTCTTCATAAGTAGGTATATTTAGCTAGAAGCTTTAAACAGATTTGGATGAAAATTTATACTTACCATTTTTAGGATTAACACATAAGATACTTTTCATCTCGGGAACCGGTTCCCTTTGGGATGTGGGCAAAACACCACGCAAGTAAAGCCGTAAAAATTGTTGAATGTTGAACAGATTAAATATACTCAGACATTTATCCCGAAAGGCTATGAATATATTTGCCAAAAAATATTGCCGAATTATAATGTGCTCTAGATTCATTTAAATGGAAAATGGCGCATATTTCAAAGTGAAGGTTGTATGCTAAGCGTTCTTAGCAACAGACAGAACGAATTAGAATAATTATCGGTCTCGGTTTGTAGCAACACATAGCAGACAGACTATTTTGCATATCACATTTATTTTAGTTAAATCAAAAGGATCGTGTGTACATACTAATTACCCGATAATAAACTAAGTTAATCTCGGACACTTTGCTTCCTAATTAGGTTATAAAATCTAATTTGGAATTCAGAATTCATTCAAAGTTCACACATAGTTTCGTTTCATCCACGATTTAAGGATCGTGGCTTCTATGCTGCATTATTAACTAAAAACTCCCAACACGAAAAATCCACCAAAAGTAAAAAAAATAGTGTTCGTCCCGCACGAAAATAAGAGTTTAATATATAAGGATTTGAAAGTATTAGGGAAGGATAGTAGCTGTTTCTTAACTTGACTGAACAATGTTTTATAATATAAGAAGGTGAAGACGGTGGCGAATTCACAGTACATCAAATACCCAATGATTACCGGTACCTACAAAAACACGCATCACTGGACGTGACAATCAAGTGTCACCTTAATAAACGCCACTCAAACAACATCGAAGTTAACTAAACCCACAAAAGTAAGGATATTATACAAAATACTTTCATAACGCAACACGATAATGCTTCCCCTAAATGAACTTCTATCGATTTTTCGAGGGCAACGACATATGCCAAGTTTTGACACCCAACGTTCAGGTATACTGTTAGAAACAACAAAACAAACACAACCAACACCAATAAATACTGCCGAGAACCATAAATACTCACATAAAACATTTTCGAAAAACTTAGTTACGACAATCCCATTCTCCGTATCACACTCGACGCGGCTGGATACAGAACCCAAATTGGTTTTCAGAGTTAATTTGACAGCAATTCTGTCGACAATCAAGTCTACTGAAAGCTCGTCATTTCATTGTTTGGCTGTCCAAATTAAAAAAGCTTAAACGATCGAAGGGGAAAGCGGAAATAAAAGTGACACGGCTAATTTAAGGTACATGAGGGTCTTTGTTTACTGTGTTTTATTATGCTCGATTAGGGGCCTTACTGAAACAGATTGTAGCGACATCAACTTTGAAGTGTTAAAAAAATTACAAGTTAGTAGCTAAGTATCCTTCGTAAAGGGGAATAGTACTTGTTACTTGACGTACTTGTTAAAAGAATTTCAATAACTGAGGGACCTATATGAAATTTTCCTTTAGATCGTCATTCCATTCATCATGTATTTGACAAACTGTGATAAAAAGAAATGTGAAACTACGTATTCGCAAGAAGTAGAAGAGTAGCTAGCACCTCTACTCCTAAAAAACCCTAAGTGAATGGTTCCCCTCTTCAATTATCATTTTACAATGGAATAACCCCCTTGCACCGCCTAATTCAATTTGTGAGACAAACATGTAACAACCGCCATATTCTACGATCTAAATAGGCTTATTTTCGAAACGAGAGCCAAGAGTCGTGAAATACATATTTGATTCTAACAACAAAAGAATAAGATATTTGTCCAAATGTTGGATAAAGGATTTGATGACGTCATCAATCCTACGGAATATAATACTCCTTGAAGAACCGCAGATACATTTGGCTTACGAGTGAACTCGATTTACTTGGACAATATATTAGTTTGTTGAACCGTTGAATGAGATGATCTGAGGCACGTGTATTGAACAGATGACATCTGGGATTGCTTGGGAACTATTAATTAAGTTTATGACAGAGGTTCAGTCAAGGTAATGGATATGATGTCTTGAAGGGAGAAAACGATATTTCATTGGTGATGTGACGTGTATAGATCGGGCATTTTGGAAATACATTCTATTAATTATGAATATACTCAATCTCAATAATTTAATATTATATTGCTACTGTTACGATTAAGTGAATAAAAGTAAAAATTGGAAGCAGTTACAATTAATCCAAGTGTTTTTAGTCCCGAGTTTCCCCCAAAAGGAGAAACAAAGTTATTTTTGACACAGTCAAAACAAAATCTTTCTTTCCTCATCCCGCTTGTCTCGATGAGTTTTCATACACAGATTACGTCGTCAGTAATCAAAATGATTTCTCGACTTGAAGCACTTTTAATGTCTTTGACAGACCCGAGTTTGACGCATTTATGGCGTCTTGAAAGCACAACGTTCAACAATTTATTGTTTTCGAGCATTCGTGATACTCTACTGAGGTTATCGTTTACCGAATTGAAGTTAACTGCTGAATAGGTATTGTGTAGGAATGGTGTGATGTTCTACCGTCAAAGAGAGATTCCTTGGACTTGTGGCGCAATTCTATAATGTATAATTTCGTTGTCGAATTTCACTCAAACGAGATAGTTTACTTCGAGTGTCTTTTTTTAAATTTATTTATTTAAACTTCTTGCACAGATACAAAATGATTGTACAAAGCCGGACTTAATGCCATGGGCATTTTCTACCAGTCAACCTTAGGGTGATGCAGAGATATTTATTTCAAAGGTAAGTGCACGAAGAATTGCGGTGATAGTTTGACCTATTGTGGTACAAAAAATAAACTTTGAAAAGTGAAAATTAATAATACTTTCTTAAAAATTATAAATATAATAATATATTCATATAATAAACATATAGAAACATTATAAACTACACACATATACCTAATAATATATATACACATAAATACATATAAATATGTAATTATATATACATAGACACGATATATACATACATAAATATACACGTATACACATCAAATACATACAAGCGGAGAAATCGTACGGTTAAGATATCAGAGAGAACCACCCATAGGCAGCATCAGCAATCTAGGCATCAGTGCGATTGCCCTAACACGAACCGCATTGGTATCAAACGGCTAGATAGGGCAAGGCACCCTCTTCTTTCTCCTCTTTGCAGTTGTAAGTAAAGGTATAAGACTTACCATACATACATACCTTTAAGCAATTGTTCGTAATAACTACAGGATAACGTTCTGTATAAATCTGTACAAATTGTATATTTTGTAAGCATTTTCTTGTGTCTAGTTAGGCCGAAATTTTAGCTCGAATAAAACTGTAATCTTAGTAAATATTATAACCTAAAGGTCATCACCCCGGACCCCCGTGCATTCTATCAATTATCGGGTAGTGTCCAGACGCTTCCGTTTCTAACAACCATGGATTTATAGTGATCCTTTTACTATTTATCATGCGGGACGAATCCCAATCAGTACCGTCTGGGATATTTGTGAGTATGAAATTGGACTCGCTCAGGAAATTTATTACTTTAATAGAAGCTGAGAATTTAAACAGATAGCGGCTAGATGCAATATTCGAAGTGAAATCAGCTAATAAAATCCAAGGATATGACTTCAATATTTCTAAATAAATGTCACATTGCTTCTTGAAAAGAATTTAATAAGTAAAGAACTTTTTTTGGGTTTTTTTCAATATTTTTTACATAGGACACGTCAATTTGACTTTACCTTGCCTGATGGTAAGCTGAAGGCAAATTCTCAGGAGAGAGGGCCACCATTATATACACGTGCCATGTTAACAATGGTGGCACTCAGCGTGACGGCCTCATCAGATGCTTTTTCACCCCCGCTTAAAGGACCCGGGACTGTAGGAAGAGGGAAACACGTGAGCTGGCAAGAAATTCCAGGTCTTAATGGTGCGACAAAGGAAAGAGTCACCGAACCGCTTGGTTCTTGAAGGAATGTTCTGTATATAATAAAACGAAAACACAAGAGACAGAAGATCATCATATAATATATTCCACAACATTTCACCCAACGCTTACTAGACCCATGGTAAGCATAGCTTAACTAGCTTGTGTTATGGAATCTAGAATGCGGATAAACATACTTAAATACATTTTTTTTTGTAAATACATACATAATATACATAGAAACACCCAGACCAATGCAAATATACATATTCATACATACAAATATTTGCACTGAGCGGGGATCGAACCCGCGCCTCCTGCGTAGCAGCCGCGTTCACTACCGCCACGCCCCAGAAGCTGACAAACTACCTACTACACTCGAGAGCAATGAATCCGGGTCACTCAAAGAATCCAAAAAATCTCGGAAAGTAAGAATGCTAGGTTAATTCAATAAATTGTATTTAATAGACAATTTAATACTCCTTAAATGAAAGTTAAAAAAATATGAGTCACCATACATTTTATTTACACAAAATTACATAAAGAAAAAAAAACTGCTGATCTCTCCTTAAAACAAAAATAGGAAACATGAAATTTTTGAACTTTATGACGATTTTCTTGAATTTCAATACTTCGTATTACCTCCTCGTGCTTCCATTACTGCGTTTACGCGGTTTGGCATGCTGTACACCAAGTTCCTTATACGATTTTGGGGAATATTCTCCCATTCCTCTGTGAGAGCAATTTTGAGCTCAGGAAGCGTGATTGGGGGAGGGTTTCGTTGTTTTACGCATCTCCCTAGCTCGTCCCAAGCATGCTCGATCGGGTTGATATCCGGGCTGCGCGCTGGCCACTCCATACAAGTAATGTTCATCTCTTGAAGGTAGTCATTCACAATCCTACCTGTATGAGGTCGGGCATTGTCATGCATAAATATAGCATCCTCACCCAAATTGACAATAAATGGACCAACGTGTTCGTTGAGGATTTCTTCCACATATCTTACGCTAGTTAAAGAGCCGTTTTCTATGATCACCAGCTCTGTGCGACTTTCAGAGGAAATTCCGGCCCACACAAGTACAGACCCACCACCGTAGGCTACTTTTTCTTCGATGCATGCTTGCTTGAATCTTTCCCCTGGTCTTCTATACACTCTGTGTCTTCCATCGTGCTTGTAGAGCATAAATTTTGATTCGTCGGAGAACATAACTTTCGACCAATCTTCAATACTCCAATTTACGTGGTTCTGGGCATATCTTAGTCTTGAAAAACGATGGCCACGCTCCAGTTTAGGGCCGTTTGCAGGTCTAAGGGGTTTTAAGTTAGATTCAGCAAGCCGACGTCTTACTGTCCATGCACTTGGGTTACTTCCTCCGAGGCGTCGAAACTGATTTGTGAGTTCAGTTCCTGTGAGAAAGCGATTTCGAAGCATGGTGTTCACCAAGTATCGGTCTTCTCGTGCTGTGGTACACCTAGTTCTGCCCGTTCCTGGTCTGCGTAGGTTAGAACCAGTTTCTTCGTAACGTCGGAGAACTCTTTGTACTGTTGACAGCGACACACCGACAGTCCTGGCTGTATCGCGCTGACTCCGGCCGGTTTCCACCAATGTAAGTATTCTGGTGCATTCTTCAAGTGTAAGCGACATGATTTCAGCTTGAATAATGAATATTGAGCACTATCAACCTGGTTTATGTACCAACATAAATGACAGATTACAAACAAAAGCAAAAACAAATCCTGTAATTTCGTAGTTCCATCTTCGACAGTGTTCCCTTTTCAAATTTGATTTTTTTATGATATAACTTTACAATAACTAAGAAGTTTTAATACTTTCATTTAAGGAGTATTAAATTGTCTATTAAATACAATTTATTGCATTAACCTAGCATTCTTACTTTCCGAGATTTTTTGGATTCTTTGAGTGACCCAGATTCATTGCTCTCGAGTGTATATACTCTTTAGGTATATAGTTTTTGAATATGCAACAGTATGTATAAAAATGTGCTCGGTTGACGGCAATAGGATCGCTCCCTATAACATTGGATCGAAAACATATTTGACCAAACACTTTGGGTATTACGTAAACGACCGCCGGAGATGGCAGATGTAATACGAGTGTGAGTGATTGTATTATTTTTTCATTATCAGATCCCACCTGCTGAGACATTAATATCTTATTAATAGTGTAACACTCAACGGGATATTTACCATAGTTTTTATTTGTATTGAGTGACCGATATTTCGGCGCTGTTACAAGCGCCATGATCACGGTGTACTGACGATCGTCGAGCTAGTTGCTATCGGGCAGACCATATCTGTTTACCCTCTTAATATGACTTCATTACATTAAGATTTCATCATCACACCAACGTTAATCCTGGTTGCCTTTAAGATCATCTTCAAAACAGAAGAATTAGTGTTATGGCTGTACTTAGATATGACCGGATTAACCTAAGTAGATTATTCCACGATGTAAGAATTTGAATGTCTAATGAAGGAATTAGAACACTTAAGTGGATTACAAGCTTAGATTCGACCAGAATATTAATAGCGACCTAAAAGGTAGAGTACAAACATATTTTATGCTTTTATAGTCCAGTAAAAAAGCGAGCCAGTTGTTTGCGACAGAAAGGAATGAGGAATGGGAACGCTCTGGCAGCTAAAACATTTAATAACCGTTGGTTTGATTGAATTGATAGGCTCTATAATTTCATTTGAAGGATATAGTTGTGAATCTAAACCACTCAGGGAATTACAGGATCTACTCAGATACGAAATCTCATTAAAATCGGTTCAGCAGTTGAGAAAGATTTTATTACATAGCGTACGACGTGAACAGAAGATTATTATGCACTAAGAAGACCAGTGGCATCTCTTCACAGAAGAAATTTTAAATAATATCTAGATAGACTACCATACATTAGAACTGTACGTCGGACCACACTTCGTAATGTGTTTACTTTATATACTTTATGCGGCTATGCGGCTTTATTCGCTCTAATATTTGTCATGTGAACGAACAACACACAAGCCATCCATACTTCGTGCGGATGTGTCAAATATGTCAAATATATTATATTACTAGCACATGCCCTTCTAGGTTAAATCGTGTCCTTTGATGTGGGTCAAATAGACGGATTAAACGTATTTGTTCCGTATCGCGCTTATCTATACATAAATATAAATAAAATTATTTGTAATATTGAAGTAACCGTTTTTTACTACATGCATATGAATATAATATAGACAAAAATTGTAAAAAATGTTATTTTAGTGTATGTACCGTACGTACATACACTAAAATAACATTTTTTACAATTTTTGTCTGACTGTCTGTCTGTTTGTTCCGGCTTATCTCTGAAAGGGCTGGATTTGACGGGACTTTTATTGGTAGGTAGCTGATGTGATAAGGAGTAACTTAAGCTACTTTTATTTTAGAAAAAATTAATGCTCAATAGCGTTAATTAACACTAAGCGATAACCGACATCCACGCGGGCGGAGTGCATTATACGAGCGAATAAAGCAAATATATAGACGATGAACCCTCTACATTTCGTTCGTCGTATGCGACAATCGAGGGCAATCTACAACATAAAACCAAGTGTGGTACCTATCACACTTGGTTTTATGTCTTAAGGAATATAACCTTAACCGAATGATCCTTGAACAGTTAACACACATAACAAGGCGAGTGTTATTAAAATACGAGATCACAACAAAACTTCAGTCTGAGTGCAGTGGCCGTACAGCCGTGACTCATCTGTTACCGAATGCTTATTAAGGGGGGCCACACACCAAAGCAGCAAATGCACTAAAGCAAATGCATCTTGACATTGACAATTTTCTTGGTAAATTGCGGTGTGCAGCAAATGCTGCTTTGGTGTGTAGCCCCCCTAAATGTGTGCCCCCTCCCCCTTTTATAAACACTACCCACTGAAATTGACAATCGAATTTATCAATCTAATCATTGTGAGATTTCTAAATTCATAATGAAAAATTTTCAAATTGAGAACGATTGTTTTTGGAACTCAATTGATACCAATATTTGATTACTTGTTAAATTTTCGATTTGGAAGAGGATTAATATTGAGTGGACGAGGGATTATTTGTACGAGGTAATACCCACAGGGCAAAGTGTAAATAAGATAATTAAAATAAGAAATTCAATTCCAGTCTTTTTTATTTATCTAAATTAAATTGAGTGTATCAATGTACAATGTTCACTTACGACGTATAACGTAAGTACAGACGTACAAAGCTTTTATTATACTATTGAAAAAGACTCTATATAAAACATTTAGCATATATCACATATTTCTAATCAGTTTTAATATCCTTTTAAAAATACTATATTGACGGTAGCTTGAACATGTAATTCCACGCTACGGTGATCAAGTGCATGCGCTTGCGGTGCGGCGATGCCACCGAATTAGACCACGATCGCATACATTAAGTAGGTATAGATAGGTATATGGATCAGATTTACGCTCTCCGTATTTCGACGAAACGTTTTTATGGTATTTGGTAACAAATTCTAGATGGGGAAGTAATGGGAAATTTAGAACGTTTTTAGAATGGAAACTATTTACGTAACAATTTATTGTTATCGGTAAAGTGAAATTCTGTATCAAGGATTATTTAAAACAGTAAGATAGGTTACATAGTTGAAAAACCTTGAGGTTTAACTTTTATTTTTGTGGAAGTTAAGTTTATTAAATCGATAGGAGTTCAGTTTTCCGTAGAAATATGCTTCATTCGTTAGGTATTGTAACAGTAACAGTCACTCTCTTTTCGTTTGTATATTTTACAGGTTTAGTACCACCAGTGTACAGAAGGTACCGTAGGAACCTGATATCTAGAAAAGTCGTTACTAAAACTGTAGCGGAATATTATTAACTGAAACTTAATTCCAAACAGATTGCGTTCGAAATTGTCTCTTTTTGTCAAAAATTAAAAATATAATATCTGAAACGCATTACTTACCGCTACATGGACTGCACTACCGGTGGGAGCGAGACGTCTAATTATGGGAGTACCAACGCGACGCACGGATTTGATCATTTCGCAAGAATACCAAGACGCGAATGAGGTATCCATCAGTTTTGATACTATATTTGAAAACTGAAAATATATATTTTCGATACCGATGAGTGGTAGGTAGATGATTCGTAATCACCATTGGTAGGAAGTATTGAACCAAATTAGTTTGACTTTTGAATCATAAGACAAACGGCTGTTCTTCATTTCCACATGGTGATGAAATATGTATAATTTCAAAAGCTATTAAACGATTGCGAAGGAGTGCGTCCCAAAAATAACCATTGACTTTGGGTATAAATTAAAAATATTCTAAGATTCACGTGTTATTTCAACTTTAACATCAGTCTTTAAAAACTTCTGATGGGCGCCAAATAGTAATGGATGTAAATTGCATGAATATTTTTTTATAATGGGTTAACGAACAAAGGATAGAATAAAAGACGGCGGGCCTATAGCTGAGGTACATGTTAAAGCGGATGTGTGATGTGAAGAGAATGAACAGAATAAGGAATGAGTATTGGAGGAGACGAGAGAACGTCTTACTGGAAAGTATGGAAGAAAACGACATGTTGCGCCGAATCCAAATAAATGGGACAAAGGCACGCAGAAGCTAAAGTTGTGACAGTTTCATTTCATGGAATGATCGTCTACCTAGACCTGGGCCGCATAAAATACTGCATTATATACTAGGTTAACCTTTTAAAAATTACAAAGGTTGAAGCAAGGTCACCATGAATAATAATGTAATTACATTACGATCCCTTTCTGCTGAAAAATATTAAAATTTTGCGCAAATGAACTTGAAGGGTTGAATCGTTGCTAAAGCTTTACGTGACTCGCTTAATTTAGTTATTTTAAGAGTTAATTCATGTAAATAAGGTGTTGTAAAACTAGCTTAGATTTAAGTAATACTACAAATATATGAGTACCTAGTTAGAAAAAGACAGGCTGAGGAGATTTACGCTAACCGTAGATTGGTAACAGAGGAAATTGAATGTAAAACAACTGAAATAAATCATACGTAACTTTTTTTAAATCGTAAAAAATAAATCTTCATACGGTCATAGAGATAAATTCAATTTGATATTTCTATAGCAAATCTTATGAAAATATTCAATTACATTCTTCTATGATAGAAAGAACACCTGATAATGATGTAAATTAATCAGTAAAATTGGCCATGGCTATGCTGTAGGTACCATGAAGGTCAGTTTGAAATGTGATAGCATTCATCCAGCGCCTATTGTTAAGCACACTACTATAGAGTGCTACCCAGTCATTAGTGAACTGCGTAGATGTGTGAAGCCATCACAAAAATTGATTAATACCATAATCGAGGTCAGTTGATCATTTATATTAGCTATAGTAATGCAAAACACATTACGTGTTTTATTCGCATTAGAATAATTTGAATAAAATTGTCTTTACAGCAATTGTACAGCGATAAAAGTACTCGTAGCTTATCACGAATAAAGGACTAAAATTTAACATGCAATAGATTTGTCTTCTTAAGCCACTGCAGCGCAGTTGAGATGTCAGACTTCTATTCCCAAATAGTTTAATGTAGTGAAAAAGTGAATCATTGACACGAGAAGAAGAAGCGCAAATGCTTCTACATACACAGCCCCAATTTGAGTCGCTTACTCTAGCAAAGATATGTTACAACATGCGCCACGACATTTTAAAATTCTATCCTATCCTTTCATTCATTATGATTATCTACCCTTGTCTTAATTATTTCGGATTCACATAAATACTCTCCAGTCAAATATCATTTTCGTATCTACTCTTTTCCACCGAATCCTCCTACACACAACACTCTTTTCTTTCCGTATATCGATACATGCTTTGTCGAATGTCAGCGCGTTGCACGTTACCGCGAAAGTGCACACTATGGAAACACATTCTGTAGCGCACTTTCGCGGTAACGTGCATCGCGGTAACAAACATTCGAAAATGCGTGTATCGATTTGACGCATTTTGCGGTAAAGTGAGTCGCATTCCCAAACTTTCGAACCCCCGTTCATCGCGTTTTTGAACATCGAAATTCACGGAGATACTTAAAGTTAGTATAGTTTACCGGAGAAACAATATGTCAGTAAAGTACAAACTATGGCAAATGAGAATATCTAGTAGCAGAATCTGTATTAAACCGTTAGATTCACAGTTGTGGTCACTTGTAGTTCTTGCGTGTATATTTGCATAGTAGAAATTCTGCAAGATATGGTAAGTCCATATCTTGCAGAATTTCTACTATGCTACTATATAATGACTTCGCGTGTTGCTCGAGATAAAAACAATGTTTTTGTATCATAAAATATGGTAATAATTGTCAAATTAAATCTAATACAACATTTTTCTTTCACTTCACGTTAAGAAATTAATGAGAAATGAGTTATGTTGTTCATTCTCCACTGGAGTATATTAAATTGGATTTGCATTCTGGATGTCTTAGCAGTTGCATTCCTCCAATTTAAGACTATTTCCTACTAAACAGCTCGGTCGAGAAAGTACCACCCTCGATAAGTAAATGTTTTCTATAAGTTGGTAAGACTAATAAAGATTACTCTTTCCTTGAAATTATTTCCCCCTTGTCCATAAATGGGATCGCCTACCATTAAGGTAAGACCATGTCATTTGCTATAAAAATAAATTCTGTTACTATTAGAAATTTAAACACCCTATTGTGTTACGCGTATTATAAAATCCACAGGTATTAGCTTCTCCTTGAATTTGTAGCAGTACAGTAAGCAATTTAAAATTGAATTACAAATCAAATCAGACTTTAATAAAGGCCTTTTCACAGTACACCGCCTCCGTAATCAAATCAAACGGTCGTGCCACGATATCATTTTTGTTTCGTTAAATTAGTTACAGATTTAAATCTGTTTGCCCTCAAGTGACGCTTGGCCTGACATCATGGCTACCTAAAAAGCATAAAAGCATTATGTCCTATTTGTTTGCCTATCATATCTTTAAGCAGCTGAGGGATTTGGGTATTATAACCGAAATTAGGAGTGTAATAGACAAAATCAGAATTGAAGGACGATTTAGCTTTCGTTGGTATGAATAGAGAAACAATATCAAATATTTTACATCTTAAGATTCATGATGGAAATATAATACCTTCTTATTTTATTTCATGACGGCTACAGTTTTTTTTTTACAAAATAAACTATGGTAACCGTATTTTTGTGGGTGCAAAACTAAAAATGTAGTCAGATAGTACTTTTTTTTACGTGCGGGCAATCTTGCGGGAAAGCCGAAAGTGAGGTTGTCAGGCGACATATCCCTCGCACCCTGGCCGAACCAGGGCCATCCCTCTCGGTCTGGCCCTCCTCGGGAGGATAGTGCCTGCATTTTTTTTACCAGTTGTTGCATTTTTACTTACTCTTTTCATACATAGGTACTTTGTATTTATCTGGTAGTTGCCTCAGTAATGAGCAATATTTCTCGTACAATTCCAGAACAAGCGGATATACCGCTTCAGGATATGAACACTTAAGATTCACCACAATCTGGTGTTTGTCTAAGAAGTATAACAATAAGATTACTTTACATTACATAAATGATATTTGTAATTCAGCTGCTTAAACTTAAGTTATCTATCTCAACAGAATTACCTAAGTAGTTACATAACAAAGTAAATTATGTTAAGAATTACTTTTTTAAAGGAATGAAAGTATCTGAATACCACATACCTATGTTTTACGAAAGACCCTTGAATAAAGATAGTGTTAGTTTGTGTCGACTTTCGTCGACTAATTAATAAAAAAAGTCATACTTTATACTTCACGTGTTGATGTTGAATAATTATTACTTTCATCACTGATCACTCGAGGGAAAACATGATCGGAAGGAATTTAGTGACAAGCTGTGAATATATACATAGTTTTATTATTACTGAAGCTTGTTATTTAGGAAAAAGGAATATTAAATTTGTATCATCAAAAAAAAAAACCTTCATTTTAGATGATAAATTAATGCAATATCCAGAATTACAAATTTCGTAGTTTTACAAAAAAATGCATCTTGTCGAAATACATACAGCGTATAACTTTTTATTGTGTGCGAAAATATTCAAACATATCCCTTGCCGTTTTTAATGTCATACTCGAACGGACTAAAACCGCATGCCTTGTAAGGTCTGAAATGCCGGGGTGTAAACTTAAACTATGCCGATTTTGGCTGCCAATTTCAGCCGTACAAAAATTGGTGGTTTTGATGTATGTATTTCTACGTGCCTGATTTTCCTGTTGCCTGAGTTCATGTTTGTTGGGAACCGGGTTTCTCCTTTGATTAACAATACCCATAAATTCATTAGGGTACACATCCAATGTTTTCAACATACCTAGTTGCAAACACATACTTAGATATTTGTGTTTACCCCTTTGAGGGGTCCAAGGAGTTTGCAAACTAATTCAAGGATAAGAGGGCCCCAGGGGCTTTCCACTGAGTAGATAATATAATAAAAAAAGTTTTGTATATATTTCAGGTGGACAGTGGCAATTGAAACTTATGCTTAGGTTATTTCCAGACGGCGGTCACCGTGGTCAATGTACTTTAATTTTTTTATTAATGTTTTTTTTAAGACCACATCGTTAGGCTGATTATGGTGAACCAACACATCACCGGGATTGCTAGACGAGACTTAAGGTATGAATTATTCTTTTAGCTTGTGGGTAGTTTCGTGGGTAGGAAACGGAAGATCTCTGATTCTGAAAGTGACCGCATATGACAACTGCAAACGCACGTTGCAGATACGCGTATTTTATTGCGGTTTCTCGAATGCCCCCTTTATCCGTATCGAAGTTGAATAAGTAATGTATGTAATTTTTGTGCTGCATGCTTCGGCAGTTGTCGTATGCGGTTGGCTTCGGAATCATGCCCACATCTTATTTGTCCACATGTTTACTTTTAGATGAAAACGAACCACATGCAGGCGCCGCGTGGGCTACCGTTGCGTCTCTTATAGTAACAGGAACTGTTAATCATTCCATTTCACATTTCTTTAAGCGATTATAATTCATTATTGTTCGCCAAAAAAAATCTTAGGTTCTAATTAAATACAATCAGTTATCAGCTGTGGGCTAGATTAATCAATTGTGTATTCACTGTATTTTGAATGTTTTGTGCGCAACGGCGTAACTATGTCACAGCATTAAATGATTTCGGTTCTCGCCATATCATAATGAATACTGACAAAATATTATTGTAATTAGAAACACGAGGGCCCCGTCGAAATCTTCGGATTACAAGTTACTAGCCAAGCTAACCTGCAAACCCGTACACCTGTTGGTTGACGTGACTCTGGCGCGGACTTTCCTATCGGGGGCGAGGAGATCAAAAATATAAATGGGGAACTAGGTAGTATAAGTTCAAAAAATAAAACAATGCTATCAGATATCAGGCCTGAAAACAAAACTACATAACTGTTAGTTTACGTGAACATAAGTAGTCAAAACTAGGTCAACGTCCTCGTTACTCAGTGATAATTCAGATAATCCATGTTCGCTAAATAATTTATTAGTTTTATTACGCACTAAGTGAAGTTATGTACATTATGGAATTAATATCATACCGTATTGCGAATGTTTGAAGGCGCTGATGTTGTGGCTGACTGAGCAAGCGAAAAATTGCATGAGCCCGATACGTATCGGTATAATAATATTCGTATACCGATGCCCTATTTTGATGAGACAGTTTCTCGCCGGAGCTAGAGCCGGTAAAGCGTATCCGGTCGTCAGTTTGTCATATAGAAGTACTAGTTATTACCCGCGGATCCACCCGCGTAGAGTTTAGATCCCGTTTTCTGCAACTCATGAAACTTATTCTAGGGATAAAAAGTAGCCAATGTTATTCCGAACTACAATTTATCCCTGCACAGTTTCAACTAACTTTCGGTCACATCCGTTCAGCCGTTTGAGCGTGATTGAGTAACTGATAGCGTAAATAAAGTAATCAATTCCTTAGGTAATATTTTGGAAACGTTTCGTTTGCAACAAGAAAGAAGATTTAACTATTGTGCCGACGAAAGGCAATGGTAAAGTTTAGTTTCGGCAGCCGCTCCGTAAGTAACTAAAGCCGAAAGCCGTGCAAAATAAATAAGCCGGAAAACTTCTAAGTATAAAATATGGTCCATTAAAAACCAACTAAAGGTTCGCTAAGTAGCAAGAGCGACAGTATACGACAAAACTTAGCGGAACTGAACAAGTCCTGACATTAAGTACTAAGCTTCTTTTAAAAGAGGCGACCTTCCGGGATCTATAGCCGTCTCCTTCTTATCTTTGTTGGACTCCCACTCATGAAAAGCGAAGCGGATTTTTTGTGTACCTACTTAGTTGTATTTTGTATTTAATTTGTTTGCAAAGCTGCTGTGAGCACTAACGAGGAACTATTTTCTTCCAAGTTTTCTGAGCTATTGATGACCAGTAGTTAGTAACGCTTTGATTGTTTAGAGGTTCTTATTGTTTTTGGACTACCATCTTAAAAGAAAGTTTAATGGTGGAAGGTAATTTGTTACGAGTACATTTTTCAGGGCCTTAAGCTATCACTAATCATACTACATTATCAAGTATAAAACAAAGTCGCTTTCTCTGTCCCTAAATCTTAAATACTACGCAACGGATTTTGATGCGGTTTTTTTTAATAGATAGAGTGATTCAAGAGGTAGGTTTATATGTATAATACATTTTTAATATAGTAGAGGGTGCAGTGGGAACGGGATATGACGCCACGCGGGCGGAAAAATATTGGCGGTACTAAGTTCGCCGGGTCAGCTAGTATTTCATACAATAATTTATACAGACTATAATTTATTGTCGTGTATGATGAATTATATTATACTAAGCGAATATCGTCACCAAGGAACAAGAGTTTATTTTAACGACCGGGGCTAACGTTAAGATGATTATGAAGAGTTGGTTTTTACGTCGTCCTACGTCTTTTCTTTCCCTTCCCCCGCTCTATCCTGTAAACATCCCACGATTAACACTATCAGATAACAACATTTACTACCTTAAAAGATGTATAGCCACTTTATTTGACGTCGCTCGCAAACCAACACTTTTTCAATCATTGTAAATCACCATTTGGTCAGAG